>CM041781.1:32303652-33598734 GCA_023374045.1 Limonium bicolor
TTACAAACTCTTCATTACTTACAAACTTGTTTATGGTTTTAATGACCACTAAACATCATTAGTCTAATCCTAATTATCTTATACTATCATTACCATACTTACCTTATCTTAAATGTCACTTTATAAACTTAATTTTAATGTTTTGGGTTGGTCCGGGTCTTAAGTCCTGGACCACCCTGTGGCCTGACTCTCGAACAGAAAATACACCTGGTCCGGGTCCTTGTACAGGGGTTAAGTCCCGGACCAGAAGATGGGTAAACTCTCGAATAGAAAATTCATGTGGTCCAGGAGTTGTACATGGGACCAAGTCCCGGACCAATGTTGCAGTAACACTCTCGGCTGATTTCTAGCATGGTCCGGGTCTTCCTATGGGGACTAAGTCCCGAACCTGCTGCAACTTTCTACAGATTTGTATTTTTCTTCTTTGTTACAATCCTCTCTTTGTCTAATCAATTTCCCATTGTTCCTACACTTAATCCCACATGTTAAACATTTACTTAACCTTATAAATATCCCTAAATCCATCACTAAACTCATCACTCCTTTCATACTAATTCACACATTGTTTTCTAACTTACATTTCAGCACTTGTATTAATTCCTCCTTAGTCTTGCTATGTTACAGATTTTGATTCCCACTCCTACCATTCATGGTTTCCTTTCCTAATGCCATTTCAAAAGTTCAAAATGCATTATCTTTCACTCTTGTTCTACCCACTACCTAGCTCTTTCTCAAAACTGTTTTCAAGGTGTTTTTACTTACATTAAGCTCTTAAGTGCTCTAGTTCCTAGGTAAATTTTGACATAGCTCCCCTAAAAATTAACATTCTCACCACATTGTTTTACTCACACATTACCACTCATAACACCTGTTTATTCAAGACACTAATACACAATTTCCAACCACATTTACAACACAAATACTAGGCACTAATCACCCATTTAATTCTTGCACATAACATCTATTTTCTCAAGGTTTATACAAGCTTTTAATCATCTTTCTAAAGCTCTAAACTAGTTTAATTCTCTTACACATTATACCAGTACTCAAAACCATGTACACTACTCATTCCAAACCTTTAAAATCTGTTACACAAAGCTTACAAGAACTACTCAAAGTGAGTGCATTTACCTTGGTTTTCTAGCTTCCTTCCTTTCCTCTTCCTTCTTTCCTTCTTCCTTCTTTTCCTTTCCTCTCTTCTTGATCAACCGGTTATGGAAGTTCAAAATCCTAATGCTACAGCCCATTGATACACAACCATTTCAATTCGAAACCAACCCTTAAATCATCCTAGAGCTTAGGACATGTTTTTAGGGTTTAGAAAAGGCCTTACCTTGCCAATGTACAGAAGGAGTGTTGGACAGCAAGAATAGCAAGATTCCAACTCCAAAAGGAAGCCAAAATCGGCTGGAGGGCAAGGAATAAGAAGCTCAAAGCTTAGAAATTCTTATTTTGCAAATGAGAGCTAGAAATGATGGATTTTCAAATTTCTTTTTCCTCAAAACAACAAGGAGAGGGAGGAGCTTCCAATGGTGATCTCAAGCTTAAAAAACAGTCATACCATGGAGATGAAAGTGGAGCTTTTCGATTTTTGAAAAGAGGAAGAGATGATGATCTCCTTGGCAAGGGGATTCAAACGGTACATTTTATAATTTTGGACTAGGATTGGGTGCTCAAAAGTGAGGAAGAAGATGGAGGCTGGATGGGTTTTCAAATCGCCATTGGAGGAGCTTGGCAAGAAGAAGAAATCAAAGAGGGAGGAGGGAAATACGGTGGGTGTGTGAGGATAGGAGAGAGAGTGCCCAAAAGTAATGTGAGTGTACTTTTACTTTATTAATTTGTCTTGTAGTGTATTAGGAGAATAGAGAGAGTGAGAGGAGGGGGGGGGGGGGGGGAATAAACCGGCCACCACCACACTCACATACAGATTTTGATTTTGATTTTCAAAAGTGGACACATTAGTTTAGCTTATTTACACACACACCCCCAACTTCCCGGTTTTTACAGTTTTTACTAACGGAACCCGTTTTCCGGAATCTTCTCGTTTAATTAATTTTATTGGTTCTAAACCCTAATTAATGTTTATTAATGACTATTGGTTGACCAAAATTATTATGAGTCTATTTAACCCTCTTAAAGTCGCGTTTTCCCGATTTCCTTGAAAAACGCGCATTAAGGTTCGTTTATGCTTTTAATCCATTTTAAGGATCCGTTTTCTTCGGGATTTGTTCCCTCATGATTATTTAAACATAATAAGCCTTAAAATCTTCATTAGCCTAATTAATCACTATTTATAATTTCAGGGTATTTCAGGATGAGTAACTAACTAACAAACAATGAAATGAGGTGAGAACTTGAGAAGAGTATTTCAAGTTTCGGTTGACTTGTGAATTGCCTTTCCATTTGTATATACCATATTTTGTGTATGAGTGTGCCTTGTATGATTATGATGTTGTTCATAATAGCATGTATGCATGTATAAATGAACCTCATGTATTCGACAAAGTAGTCGGTGTACCCCCGTTAGCACGCGGGGTATGCGATTCATTTCAATTGCTGACGCAATTTTGCTGAGCCCCTTGGGGCACTGTTTTTATTTCCAAGTACCCGAGAAGTGATGGTCGTGATGAGACCGAGAGCCTGTTTTTGTTTTAGTTAGAAGAATGTGAATGGTGTACCGAGTTGTACATGACTTGTACTAGAGCGTCAAATGGGCAGACGAGTCGGGTCAGGTCGGGCCGACATTGAATTCTAGACCCGAACGGGCCTATATTTTTGTCCAAGCCCGTTTTAAAAATTTTTTCGGGCTGGGACGGGCTAGGTCCGGACTAATTTTAATCTTTGCCATTGCCCGGCCGCGCCCGCCCAGTTTTATAATTTTTTTTATAATATTGTTAATTTTTTTGAAAAAATATATAGACTATATATAATATTAATTTAATATAACTAATGTTGTATGTAATATTAATAGATATTATATATAATTTAAATAAATATAATACAAGTATTATATAAAATTAATTTAAATATATACTTCCTCCCATTTTCAGTACTTTATTTTCTAACTCTAGGCATAAGAATTAAAGAGGAAAAATTTAGACTATTTTACCCTTATTTTTTGCATTGAGAATTGAATAATTAGAAAATTAGAGTTGTAAAATAAAAGATGGGAGGGTAGAATTGGAAAGCATCACACAAAAAAAAGGCTAGAACATCTTCTATTTTAAAACTAGTGAAAGAATCAAACAAATTATATACTGAAAACAAGGGGAGTATTATATTATATTTATAAATAATATAATAATAATAAAACGGGCCGGGCTTAGTCATGGTTCTAAAATTTTGCCGAAGCCCGGCCCGGTTTTTCATTCGGGCTTGATTTGTTGTCCAAACCCCGCCCGAAATTTTTTTTGGACGGGCTTTTCGGGCTTTATTTTGGGCCGGCCGGGTCAGTGTTGATCAGCTCTACTTGTAGCCTTTTGAATAGCCAGTGTACCATGTGGTACACCCTTTTGGTATTTTGGAAATCATGTAGCCTTGGTAGAAATGAGCAGGTTGTCAAACTCATAGCTTTTACTAGACTTGCAAGAAGGAATGTATTCGGATTATGATTTTGTATACTCGGTAATCAAATGTTGTAAGTGAATGATGTGGATGTTGTGGGAAGCATTTTTTTAAAACTAGGTACATTTCTATTTATCAATCCGTGATTGTACGTAGTACAGACCTTGTTAGTCATATGGGTGGCTAACGACATGTATCCCCCACCGTTAGTGTAAAATTTCCGCTGCGATTAGATTAACGATGGGACGATTAGAGGATAATGTTATGATTAGCGGTAGGGGTGTTACAGGAGGTGCCAGGAAGGAGAAGATGACGTGGTGATAGCGGCGACGTCGGTAGTTGCGGCGGCGGTGGGCGGTGACAACAACCCAACGATGACGAAGGAAATCAACAATAATATTAAAACAAAGCTAGAGAGTGACATAGACAAGATAATTAAAGGGAAATAGATTTTGAAGATGAAAGGAAAGGGTAGAAGGTAGAACAAAGGGATGGGGATGAGATGGATTTGACTATGAAGACTTTTGGGAAAGAAGATCAGTGTGCATGTAATACTAACAAGACAAAATGGAGAAAGAGGGAGAGAGTAAGGAGCATTTCTTTCTCCCAAACATGCTACATCTTGTCTTTCTCACGTGTTTGTTACTTGCGATGGGTCTTTTTGTCTTTCATGTTAAAGTCCTATGAATTGATACTCCTGCGTGAAGCATATTTTTTCTGACAAATTTATTAACAATCTTGTATTACCATCGTCAACCTTACCGCAAGACCACCACAATTGCTCAAATTCAGTGGTCTTGTGATGTCTTTGGTTTCACCTCTAAAGCCGCTAAATTTTCTCCCAAGCTGGTGATGTTTCCATGGGCATGAGTATTAATCCCATTGTTCAACATCAATACCTCGGATGATCTAAGAATTTCTCCTAGTATCTCGTAAAATTTAACTTTCATAATATAATGCATGCGGATAATGGAATAAACTAATTTTCTATGCTTCATGAACAAATGAGAAGAAATATTCTTACGTTAGGTGTCCCAACTTTGACCAGCCCTAGAAAATATGGTGAAGCTAAGAACAACATGAAGAGGAATAGCCGATGAAAACCGTGAGGGTGTTTGTAACACCCAATAACTAGCCGTATTTATTAAGGTCGAAGTTAGATTAAAATCAATTTTTTCACCTATCATCTACTCCGCAGCGGAAGACAAACTTAAAGGGTGTTACTGCAACACTCATCAACCCGCGGCCAGAAAACACAATAACACACAAAAAGGACCGCACAAATCTGAAAAACTGAGTAAACACTGTTTCACCAATGCAAAATTAATTTTATTTGTAAACGTTTGCCCCATATATATACCACAACAACAAGTAATCGACAACATCAATCCACAGTAGAAAGAAGATTACAATTTTATTCATCATCACAATCCCCAATCCACACACAACGAGAATGGAGCTTTCAACTGGCAACCAACAAACACCCAAACAAGTGGGGCCGTAAAATCATAATTCCAACAACGAATACCCAAACAAGTGGGGTCACAAAATATAATTCCACCTCACTCAAAGTCTTTAAGTGTGCACACCCTTCTAAGAGTACTTAGGGCATCCACAATAAGGAAAGTGGATTCCACTTACTAGAAATATTATCATAATCTCTTCTCTCACATTCTCCCTCTATAGCGTCAGCAAGAACATTCTCTCTCTTCAGATTCTTAATTAAACAACCTCTCTTATTCTCTCACTTTCATATCCCTATTTATTTTTTTCTATTTAAACCTTCACCTATGTAACCGTGTCAAGAAACACCATTATGGATGTCCTGACCACGAAGAAGTAGATATAGTGTTCGCAACGCAATATGTTTGATTTCAATGTACCAATGTGTACGAATAATCTCAGTGAAAGTCTCCCAAACCAAATACCATCCAATCGAGATAAAATATTCAGCAGAATCCACCGTCAATCCTCAATCAATCTTAACCAAGTTGTAACACCCCCGAATAACAATCAATAATTAAACGACAAGCCTAACGGTAATACGAGATGTCTACGCAGTGTTTTCCAACTTCATCCGGGTATCACAGATGCCAACCACCCATGTGGTTGACAGACCACAATACCAACTCCAAGTTACGGTCTGAATGACTGGAATCTAAACCTTAACCAAATCCAAGTACGAACAGGAATTACGAACCAAGTACCGAGAGTCTAATTCATAAGTTCTTACGTAACCAACACAAACCGAAACATACATCCAGGGTTTAGTGTTACATAGTCATAACCCATTCGTTAACATAATACTTAAGCGTCTTGCCCAGATGGACTACCCCCATGGTAGTCACTTGCCTACTCTCCGCCATCGTCCAGCACAAGACCTGAAAAAAAATTGGGTGTAAAGGACTCAGCAAACTACGCTGAGTATGAACGTGTAAAGCCCGTATGTTGCCGGGCCACACGACTACTTGGTCGAATATTATTAATTCAATTTACATGCTCTAATAAGTAGTAAAGCACACATCAACACATCATGATAACATGCACACTCATTGGTAGCATAGCAATATCAAAAGCAACCAAGCACAACTTGCAAGTAGCAATGTCAAACACGCAACGCAATCCAGCATAATAAGCTGCTAACGTAGCAACAACAACCAAGTAATTCATAGGACGTGTGCGTAGGTATATTATACCATCGATCCTCACTTTGGGATCATTCAAGAGATTACGTATGGTTTTCTTGTTCTCATTACACATGTTTTTCCTTTCTTCTCTTGCACCGAGTCAGGGGATATAAGTTAGATCCCGAGACTTTGTTCTGTAGGTGCTATTCATTCCTTGTTTCTTAAAGGATCACATTTGTGACTCTCTTGTTGTTGCTTGGTCTCATTACATGAGTTTTCCTTTCTTCTCTGGCACCGAATCAGGGGATATAGATTAGATCCCGAGACCTCATTATGTGCTAATCGTTCCTTGTTTCTTTAAGGATTATCTGTGAATTCTTTTATCACCGCACGTTGGAGGACGTCTCCTCCATAGCTAATCCCTCATTCCCGTGTCATGCGCCGAGAAAGCGGAGTCGCCTCTTGACTCCAGGATAAGCTCCACCAAGTTGTCACTCCCCTATTCCCGGACGTCATGCGCCGGAAAAGCGGAGTCGCCTCTAGACTCCAGGATGTGCTCCACATAGAAGGGCGAAGGATCTGATGCAGATACCAACTCCCGAATATTCCATACCGCGCGGCCCGAGATGTCGTCTTCCCGGTTATCCTCATGTCCCACCAATCGAGATTTGCTCTTCATTATTATTCATGAATAGACACCATAGTGGGTGTCATGGTACGTCCTCCATAGTTAGAGAGGAGTTCCCCTCATAGCATTTTCTTTGTTTTCATAGTTCTCAGTGTTTCATCACAAATTTCATAAGCGCGAAGGGACTAAACTACTGTGTGCGCGCAATGATATACACAATGATATAGAAATCATACAACATGATAAACAAGCAATCTAATTTCATGCTTTGATCTTAAAGTCTTTTCACACAGAGCACACAGCACACAAGCCGTGTAACACGGCAACATACGAACCACACATGTCCATACCTTATAATAGTTGTCACAGCTACTTGTACCAGGGTTCCCGCTGCTAGTGGGACTCACTCCTGTAATGATTATTCGAACGGGTTAGAGCGTTCGATCATGCGTTATTGTTCATAGTTCTATTCATAATGTTTGGCCTAGTTTTAAGTGTTATAGTTGCCAACGTTGGCCCCACTTTATTCGTTCGGTTGGGGTCCATTGTTTTAGCCAAGTAGTAACATATAAGGTAACTCAACTTGCCCCAATATAATCCTCTCGTACTCTCTAAGGTTATTTCTAATCAATCTTTCGAATGCCTATAAGTATACGGTATTCCGGTCTATTGGTCGGGTTATATTTTTAGACCTTATATTATTGATTCCTCTTAGACCAACCCTAATGTTTACGGTTTGACACCTAGCAACTAAAGAATACTTCCCAACTTTTATGCCCACTAACTTGGTTATTTCCCATTCTTAGTTCACCAAAATTTTAGTTTCAAACTGCCTAAGTTGTACCCCTTTCGCTAGGCACCTTAGCAAGACTTTATATACAATACCAATACCTAACACAACCTAGCCTTCACTAGTTGTTGGTCACCTTCACCATCTCGGTTGTTAATTTAACTTACTATACTCTTGTCACCGTCTACTACCGAATTGACACTAGATTCCTAGGAGTTACTAGTCAACCTCCAAGATTTTTTTTTAAGTGTTTTGCCTTACACCCATACTTAGCTATACCTCTACGTTTACGCCCTCAACTGAAGTCTAACTCCCCTAACGGTTTTTACCAAGGTGCTTAGACGTGTTAGCTGTGACTTGGGTTCTCCATTAAATCAAGGCCTCACTTTAACCCCCCTACAGATCGATTAAACTGAGACACCAGTTCAGAATCTGAAACACAAACTCCATGCGTATCATCCATTCTGTTTTCCTCGTAATGCATTAGGTTGATGTCCTATCTTTCCCAAGTGCTTATAGACCTAATTGAGTGTATTAGCAAGGTTTTAAGTTTATTAACAGGCCAACACAACACTCTTAGCATCTCTAAAATCCAGCTATACAGAAACTACCGGTTACCGCAAAAGAATTGGAAAAAACGAATCAGTGCATTTCTTCTTCATTCTTGATTTCAGCTAGCTGAGTTGACTTCTAATTTCTCCCAGGTTGTTTACCCATCTAGCTAAGTGTGTTAACGAGGTTTTAAATTCACAACAGATCCACAACAACATGGTTTAAGCCACTGAAACTTCAACATACTGAAATATTTCTATACTGCAGTAAGAAAATAATGCAAAAACTGAGGTGAACGAAAAACGGAAACATTACTACTGTATGTTTCTCCTCACTTGCATTACATTGATCCCTATCCCTTCCCAAGTGTTATAGTTTTACTGAAGTGTTTTAGAAATGTTTTAGACTCAGCACCTAGTTATATCACCCTCCTACACTTACAGAAAGTCGGTTATACATAAGTACTCGTTTTCAGAAAAACTGCAACGTCAATATATAAACTTCCTCTTTTATCTGTTTTTAGTTCATTCAACTGACTCCTATTTTTTTTCCAAACTGTTTACCCATTTAGTTAGGTGCTTGAGCAATGTTTTAGACTCATCATTAAGCTAACTCCACCCTTATACACCTTCTGAAAATCGGTTATACAGAAACACAAATCAGAGAAGACTGAAACAGAACTAATATGGCTTTACCTTTATATTTGTTTTTCTCTTACTTATCCAGATTTTCAATTTACCCCTAAGTACTCCCTTATTTCATTACGTATTCTAGCTATGTTTTAAGCTCAGGGTCAATCCAAATACCACTATGGTTCCCACTGGTATGCTCTTACACTCACTGAAACCAGAAACCTGCAGGAACAGAATATGAAACTGATATCCCCTTCTTCTATTTTTTTCTGTTCGTTTACAATCTACTTTGCAACTTCCTTCCCAACCTGTTGGCCCACCTAGATAAGTATGTTATAAAGATTTTAAACTCAATACTAACCCCAAACAGCATTGCACAAGTTACTGAAAACCTGCCAAATTCTAAAACTGGCCAAGCTGATAAAACTGGAACGTATAACTGAATCACATTTCTTCTGTTTCTTTTCTGTTAGCCACTAGTCTGTCTTTCAACTCATCCAAAGTACTCATTGACTTAACTAAGTGTTCTAGTTGTGTTTTAACTCAAAGCTAAACCCAAGAAATATGGTTAGTGCAACTGAATTTACATTATCCTAAAACTGAAATCTGAAATTGATGTGTTATCTTCTATAGTTTTCTTTTTTTTTTTTGCTCTCTAATCTGATTTCTAGTTCCCCCCACGTTGCTTAGCTTCTTAGTTATATGGTTTACCAACTACCAAGTCATAACGCTAGTTATTATCATTCTTAAGCATTAAAACATGACGGTAGTTACTTTCATATCAGGCCTAGTGTCTGTCGAAGTTGTACAGATAACACACTAAGCTTTCGGCATCTGTTTAACTAAGTTTTCAACATTAATTTAACCAAGTCTTCAGCACCCAACATCTGGCATTATTCGATTTTGCCTAGGTAGTTAGTGTCATTACATCCCCATTCTCTTAGTATTATTTACATGCCATAAGCACTCAAGCTTTCCATAACCAAAACATACACTTCAGCATTGATTTTGTAAGATTTCCCACACGTAGAATTCACCTTTCATTTCGTTACTTACAACCCAGATTTTCCTAGCCATTGGTGACATGACTTCCTAAGTCACCTAGCCTTATTTCCTTGACAAACTTCTCTCAAAATTATTCAGATCAATAGCATAGGTTTTCGGAAATCTAGAACACAAGACTCACAACTCAGTAGTTAGTTCTTACTACATCAATTTGCTACTTCACCCAATCAACGCGTAACCAGTTTTTTTTCTTTCTTAGCACTTCCTAACTTATTACCAAAGGGACTTCTCACTTGTTTTCGGTACTACCCCTCTTGACTTAACATTTTAAACCCGTAGTTTAAGCTACCGGTTCGCCCGCACCTTTGCATCACAACAAACAGAATTTCTCAGCTCATCGTTACCAGTTCAACCAAATAACTCGAACCTAATCTCACACAATATCAAGTATAGTTTTAGGTAAAGGTTTGGGTTACAACCTTGGGTTTTGGGTTGTATTTCTTGGGTAGTTCTTGGTACTCCTTCAGTATTTCTCGGTCCTATACAGAAACAACACAAAGATCAAGCTTCCTTGTACGTTTGGAGTGAATACATTGGTTAATTCACAAGGTTTTTCGGTGGATTATTTTACCTTGCTTGCGGGGGTTACCCCTTGGGTTTCTCTTCGGTTATGAGTGAGGTTTGACACAGAATCTCCTGGCCTTACAACGGACAGGTACAAGAAGAAAATTTGTGAGTTCTGTGTTTGTAATAGCACGGAAAAGTAGCTAAAAAAAATACTCAAGACAACACATGAGTTGGAAGTGTTTTACCTTAGAGGATATACTAGGTCGGTTTGTGTGGATTGTTGCTCCAGAATTCGCAAGGTTGCTGGGTACTTGCATGCCACATTCACGCGCAAGAGAAAATGGGAAAGGAAAGAAACCACCTTCAGTTTTCGAGCGTCAAAATAGAGAACAGGGGTGGAGTAACAAAAAAACGAGTTTCAGATTGTTCCTGCGCTTACCTTCGAGGGGTCGAGAAGAAGATTGTTCAACCGCTACCAGAGAACCTTGCGCTAGCTTCCCAGGCGCTTGCATGCGTGGAGAGAGGAAGGAAGAAGGGAGTCAGGGGTACTGAGGAGAAATTTCGGACAAAACAGAACTAAGAGAGAAAAGAAACAGAGGGAAAGAGGACAACCAGTAGAATCGACCTTCCGCTAGACCCCGAGCAGGAATGGAGTGGTTTCCTCGCAGATCTTCAACGTACTTCCCAGGGGTATTTCCAGGAGGTTGCATGCTAGTTTTATACAAAGGAAATGCAGAGGATCTGAGGAATCGAGTAAGTAGTTTCGGACAAAGGAAAGAACCAGAAAGAAACGAGGCATTAAAAGAGAAACGGTAGTGTTCTTACCAAGGAATGGTTTTCAGACCATTTTTGGCAAATTTTTTTGGAGAAGTTCGGTGCACTGTCTGAGGAGGTTTTTCCCAGGGAATTCATGTACGGAGAAGAGAAGAGAGGCTTGAGCTAGAGTTTCCAGGCGCTTGCGCCAAGGTAGAGCTTCTGGGCGTTCGTCTCTGAACTTTAGATTGCAGAAAATGAAATGATCACGTCGCAGCAGTTGCGAAATGCGTGGGTAAGTTAGGGAGTGACTTCACTCAAGAATCGACATGCAAATTCAAGAGCACCTTAGGAGCAGGACTAGTCTTGCATGCGTGGGAAATGGAGCGGTCGACTGGCTTTTTTTTCTGAGTTTGCACCAGCGTGAAACAAGGTTGGAAAACAGGGAAGCAATTCGCATGGGGAAGAGGAGTAAGTTGAGTGGGTTTGTCCATCTGGCACACAAAGAGAGCGATCGTCTGAAAAGCAGGGAGGGTAGTTGCATGGAGAAAAGAAAGGCTACAGAGATTTTGGTATTCAAAATCGGTTCAGTACATGGGTAAAATCCATCTGTAATGCGTGACTAACTGGCTATGGATTAGTGGAATCGCACACTTATGTCACAAGGGTGGGGCTGCTATTATTGTAGCTTTATAAAGGAATTTAGTAGTACATAGGTAGTTAATTATTTACCTATGCCATGGAATATAAACTGGTAAGTACAAGTTTATGTGTTAAAATGTTACTTGTACCTGTTTTTATCCTATAACATGGTTCGTACCTTATAACTTCGTAATGTATATTATTTCGTACACTTGTTAAGTGTCAGGATGACTCCCCATGTATTATACCTCACGGTCCACTACGTAAATAGTGTAATACCCTAACCTGGTATCATTTAATTTGCTCGTAATCTTAATTTTACTTTAAACTTCACTACTTTAAAGGTGAATAATCGGGGTATTTCACAAGTAATCCACCAAAACTCGTAATAAATCCACCATCAATTCTCAATCAATCCCAACCAAATAATCCACCAAAATACATAATAAATCCACCGTCAATCCTCAGTCAATCTCAACCAAGTCCATCATAAAAGCTCAAGCACAATCACCAGATGACAACCATTCATGTAGGATTAAATGAAATGAACATAGTAGCTTACCCGAAGTCCACGCTCAAACCAACAAGCAAAGACAGCCAAGAATAATCCGCTAGCACCCACCATCGTCGTGCTCGAATCTATAATTTAATATAAACTACTTTCAATAATTTAAGGGAAGATGTAATATGAATTCTATATGAATTCATCAGCCTTTTACTAAACACATTAGCATCCATAATTTTAATAATTATAATTAGTACATTAGCAATATTAGCTACTACTTTTATAAGAAACCTCACCTACCTCCAACTAATTGACATACTAAGCTCACTTAATCATACATATATATACACACACATAAAAAGAAACAATGAAACCAATATAGATATTTCACATTACATAAGTTTTATCATAATCTATTAATCTTCACGGGTATACTAAAATCTATTGTATATATATATTAACATATCATCAATATATAAACGGTGATCAAAGGTATATGTATAAATAAAAATACAAAGAGTAGTCCATATCAAATCAATGTGTGTATATATATGAAGATATGTAGTGCATAACATATATTATCTCTTATAGTCATCTTTTGGAGATAAATTTTGATTATTTTCGTCTAGATTTATCTCTAAGACGACTTACATTTAAATAGGATAGTGTATTATTAATAACAGCAAACGTTGGTGACATTGTTTTTCTTGACATACACCGGCAACTTAAACCAAAAATCAAAAAGAAAATATGATGCACGGTTAAATATAAAGTCATATTATGGCAAATCCCAATTTTTCTTATGGCAGTAGATATGTGATTATACTAACCAGTCATATTAAAATATTTTAAATAATATATAGAGGTATATAACCGAATATAATAACTCCACTATGTTTTGCAATCATTGAAGAAATAGCTTATGCATATATAATAATAATAATAATAATAATAATAATAATAATAATAATAATAATAATAATAATAATAATAATAAAGTTTAACAAGTGTATCATTTACGGAATAAGAAGTCGATGATATCATTAATTTGGAAGAAAAAAACAGAAAAGAAAAATAAGACTTGCAAAACTAGAAGAATAGGGTGCGATTTTCTGATGAGTATTGAACAGAAATAGCACCTGGGGAGGATCGTCAACATGGAGAATCTTAATGGTGGCCACCGAATCCGAATAACCCGGAACCGGCGAATCTACCCGGAACCGATTGGAACCGGAACCGGCCGGAACCGGCTGGAACCGATTCGGAACCGGAACCGCCCCTTGCGAATCGAATCCGATACAAGTTTTGAGATTCGGGACCGAACCGGAACCGGAACCGCCCGGAACCGCCCGGAACCGCCTGGATTCGCATCGGATTCGGAACCGTGGAACCGGAAACGGAATCGGAACCGGTGGAACCGGAACCGGAACCGCCCCGGAACGGTCAAAGTTACCGATGGAATCACCACTTGGACTTCTATTTGTATTGTAATCTTTTAGAATGTATTAGTATTACTTTCTTTCCATGTAATATTTAAGACTTCCAAATTGAAATCATGTAACCTATTAGTAGCTGTACTCTTTTTCTTATTAGGGTTTTCCCAATGGGTTTTTACCTAATAAGGTTTTAACGAGGCAGTGAATTATAATAAAATCCGCTTTGCTCTTTAATTTTTGCAAATTCAATACAAAAATTTAAGTCTTTGGTTCTTACACATTTAGATTATAAACTTGAGGAATAACCTAGCTAGGAGTAAAGTGGACGAAAAGAGCAACGTGTGCGTGCAAACGGATCTAAATCGAGTTAAACGAAGAAACTGGAGCGATCGAATCTTTCCAGAAACGGTCGGAACCGCCCCGGAACCGGTCGGAACCGGAACCGGAACCGGTCGGAACCGTTGATTTGAGCGAATCCGAAGCGATACAGAGTTCCGGACCGGAACCGGAACCGCCCCGGAACCGCCCAGGACGGTTCGAATCCGAATACACAATTTCCGGAAACGGAACCGGTGGAACCGGAACCGGAACCGGTGGAACCGGAACCGGAACCGGTGGAAACGGAACCGTGGCACCATAATGGAGATGAGAAAATTAAATAAAATTACCTCTAAATCTAATGAGGACTGTAGTGTGATGCAAAATCACATGATAAGAAATAGTACAGCAACTGAAGTGATATTGAAGGAAGATAACACGGATCCATGAAGGATGGGTTTAGGTTTAGAAGTCTTATGTTTTTCCTAATCTACCTACTTGCTGCAGGAGAAGAGAAGTTTGTATACAGAAAGAAAAAAATGCTAAGAGTGTAAATCGAGAAGTAAGGATGCAGATGGCGGAGAGGGAGATTTGGAGGAAGGCGGAGCCGATCGATGAGAAATCGAGGGCGAAGCCGCATGAGTGAAGAGAAGAACGAAGGAAAACTGTATTCGATGTATTGATGTTATTGTTCACCTTGTAAAGTCGGGAGAAGCCCGTAACATATAAACAGGAAAAGATAACCGTTGCTAAACGGGCTAAAGAGCTAATGACCGTTAATGAAGGATTAGAAGAATAAAAGAGAATAAGCCTAAGAGAATAAGCCTATCCTAACACCCCCCTTCAAACCTAAGAAAGGGAGCTACTTTGTTAGGTTTGAAGTGTTTAACATTCCCATCGATGGGAGTTGCTGCTGATAATTCTTTCCCGTTAGGGACTTTGTGAGCATGTCCGCTTTCTGATGCGTGTTGGAGATGTGAACGACGTCTATGAGACCCGCTTGGATTTGATCACGAACGTAGTGAACATCGATTTCAATATGCTTCGTGCGTTCGTGAAAAACGGGATTGTGGGCAATGTAGACCGTCGATTTATTGTCACATTTTACCGGAATGGGAGTGATGTCGTCGATGCCAAGCTCACTAAGAAGACGGGATAGCCAAGCCAATTCGGTGGTGACACGTCGGAGAGCTCGGTATTCGGCTTCAGCGGAGGAAAGGGAGACGAAAGCTTGTTTCTTGGATTTCCAAGAGATTGGAGATCCGCCGAATAAGATGTAGTATCCACTGATGGACCTGCGAGAAATGGGACAAGAAGCCCAATCAGAGTCGCAGTAGGCTAAAAGAGAAAAATCAGATTTGTTATTTAAGAAAATGTCATAACCGAGAGTCCCTTTGATGTATTGGAGGACGTGGATAGCTGCATCCCAATGGCATTGGCAAGGATTTTGATTGAATTGGCTTAGAAGCTGAACACTGAAGTTAAGATCCGGACGGGTGTTGATGAGGTAGTTCAACTTGCCAATCAGACGACGGTATGCGGTAGCATCAGGGAGGAGAGGACCGTCTTGCAAGGGAAGTTTGGTGCCGGGAGAGAGAGGGCTAGCAACGGACCGCTTGGAAGTGATATTGTAGTCGATGAGAAGATCATTGGCAAATCTGGTCTGCGTTATGCCGACACCATGGGAATTGTAGTGAAACTCGAGCCCAAGGAAGTATGTAAGATTGCCAAGATCTTTAATTTTGAAAGCATCATGTAGGGTATTCTTGACTTGGAGAATCTTGGTAGCATTGTTCCCACACAGAAGAATGTCGTCAACATAAACTCCAAGAAAGCGGATGGAATTGCCATGACTCCATTTGAATAAAGAATGATCATTATCTGAAAGAATGAAACCAAGGTTAGTAAGACTAGTTGAAAGTTTTGCATACCACTGACGAGATGCCTGTTTCAAACCATATAGAGATTTTTGTAGCTTGCATACAAAACCGTTGGGGGCTTCTAAACCATCTGGGATTTTCATGTAGATCTCCTCGTGAAGGTCTCCATGAATAAACGCATTGTTGATGTCGAGTTGATGAATGATCCAATGTCGTTTCATGGCGACGCTTACTAAGGTTCGAATGGTTCTCATTTTGACAACCGGGAGAAAGTTTCATGAAAATCCACTCCTTCTTTTTGCGTGAACCCACAGACGACTAAACGGGCTTTGTATCGATCAATGGATCCATCGGCCTTGTGCTTGGTGCGGTATACCCATTTGCAAGAGATGCACCTTTTTCCTTTGGGGAGTTTAACAAGAGTCCATGTGTTGTTTTCCTCAAGAGCTTGAAGCTCATAATCCATGGCTCTTCTCCATTCAGAATGTTGGACGGCGATTTGATAAGAGGAAGGCTCAAGGGGACATTGCACTTGAACCTGAGAGCACAAAACTTGAGAAGGAATGAAGTCAGTAAGAGTATTTAAAGAGGGTAAAAAAATTGGCCTAGGGTGCTCAAGTCTAGTGGACAAAAGATGAGTGAATGGGTCACTGCCAACTTGATTACATTCGCAATCTGTAAAGCGAACCGGGACTTGTTTTGGTCTTGTGGAACGACGAAGATGAGAAGACCCAGAAGTGTTTGGAATATTGTTGAGCACTCTGTTCTGTGGCGTGGGCCTGCTTGTCGGTGAAGGAGAAAAAATCTGTTTCAACCGGTTGTTTTCTGATAAAGAGAAAGTGGGAGAATTATCGTTGTCTGTGGGCTCCAGCGTAGTATCATCAGAAGCGTGATGATCCGAATCGGGAGTGAGATCGACAAAGGTATTAGGAGTCGGTTGTGGTGGACCAGGCCCATCCAGATTTTTTTCATAAGGTAAATCATCGTCCCCGTCCTCGCTGGAGACACAGGAAAAAACGGGGAGTCGGTCTGGGCGGCTTAGTGGACTGGAAAGATTGTTCCTGCAGAGGAAAAATTTCTTCTTCAAAGAAGGTCAAGTCACGACTTGTGATGACCTTGTTCTCTTCGCGAAGTAGAATGCGGTGTCCCTTCTTGCATAGGCCTGGCCTGAGATAAACCCTTTGAGCCCACGTTAGTCAAACTTGCTTCGATTAACCATCGGCCCAGTGTGATAAACAAGAGAACCGAAAGTTTTGATACTGCTCAAATTAGGAGGGGACCATAAAAATTCATAGGGAGACAAAAACCATTTAGAGTGGAAGATGGTAGTCTATTAATAAGGAATGTTGCCATGAGAACACTTTCACCCCAATATGTAATGTCAAGACCCGATTGAAAAAATAAAGCACGAGCGGTTTCGAGCAAATAACGATGTTTTCTTTCAACCACTACTCCCTTTTGTTGGGGGTATAGATACATGTGGTTGATGAATGATCCCTTTCTCATGAAAAAAATCTTGCAAAACTCTAGATAATCCCAATTCATAAGCATTATTCGACCGGACAATTTTAACAAACTTATTAAATTGTCTCTCAATCATGCATATGAAATTTTGTATGTGTTGAGTCGCTTCAGATTTTGATTTCATGAGAAGAACCCAAGTGCATCTACTAGCATCATCAACAATAGTTAAGAAATAACGACTACCATCATGATTTATAGTAGAGCAAGGACCCTATGTGTCTACATGAATGAGATCAAAACAATGCTTTGATTTATTATCAGAATGGGAAAAGGCAACGTATGGCCCTTGGCCCTAAAACATATGTCACAAACAAAGTTATCAGGAATCTCATGTTTTTAATAAGGCCCATATGAACCATCTTATTCAACGGAGGATGACCCATCCTTCTATGCAATGTCAAAACCCGAGAATTACAAGCATGAGTAGAATGTTTGTCATTACAAGTATTAGACAAATCACGCAGACGTTTGACATCCAAAAAATATAGACCATCTCTTTGATATCCAATCGGCTTTTTATTCTTCCAAGTAGGGGCCTGCAAATAGCAGGCATTAGAATCAAAAGAGACCACACTATCCCTTTGCTGAACCAGTTTACTAATAGAGACAAGTGAGAGTTTAAAGTTTGGAACATGCAAAACATTCTCTAATCTGAATCCATCAGTAAGCATAGCAGTTCCCATCACACTAATAGTCTCAACATTTCCATTGGGCAAAGCGACATAACTGACACTAGATTTTCGTTTTCTATCAACTAGAAGAGATTCATTCCCAATTAAATGCTCACTAGCACCGGAATCTAGAAGCCATTCATTATCATTACAGTTACGAAATGAACTACTGCATCTAGAAGAAACAGTACCTGCAAATTGAGATTCTCTTTCATTGTTGCTGGATGCACCCTTATCAGACAGTTTTCCTGTCTGTTCAAGCAAGTTGCAGAGTTTAGTGAGTTTATCAATGTTAGAAACAGAAAAACTCTTTATACCTTCAGCCTTTTTACCAACGAAATTTGCAGTGGAGTTGTTCTTAGATCCCTTCCACCAGTCGGGATAGCCGCATAGTTCGAAACACCGCTCTTGAGATGCCCAGATTTCCCGCAGTGTGTACAAACACTGGTACTCTTTTTCCCGGTGCCCTCCTTTCTGTATTTGCTCCTTTCACCAAAAGTCCCTTCTGTTTTGCTGTTGTTTGCGAAAGAAATACCAGAAGCTTCATTCTCACCCTTTCTGTTGATCCGCTGCCTCTCTTCTTGGAGAACAATGGCATACGCCGAATCCAGACTAGGTAAGGGTTTCTTCATGAGAAGATTGCCCCTGACATTGATAAATTCCTCACGCAGACCCAACAAAAACTGAAACAACTTCTGATTCTCAGAGTGTTTGGCGATTTTCTCGCTATATCCACATACGCAAGTACCGATATTTGTCATAGCAGTGATGTCATCCCAAATGCTCGTAAGCTTCGTGAAATATTCAGTGACAATAGAGTTACCTTGCTTGATTCTGGATAAGTCTCTGTTGAGTTCGAAGAGTCTTGTTCCGTCGATCTGGTCGAATCTGTGAATTAGGCGCTTCCACATATCAAATGCGGTGGAGCAAGAGACGAGACTGTCTCCGATGCTACTTTCGACCGAAGCGAGAATCCAAGATCTCACAAGGCCATCGCATCTGTCCCAAGCGTCTCTTCGTCCTTTTGGAACCTTCGATCTCTTTAAAGTACCATCAATTATCTTTATCTTGTTTTTGGCCAACAAACAAATCTCGATCTTCCTTTTCCAGTTATGAAATCCCTTTTTAACCGTTGAATTTTGTTGACGTGAGTTGAACTCCCGGCGTTTCTGAGTTTGATACAACCAGCGGATCTGAATCGAGTCGACGCTTGCTTCTTTTCTTGTCGACGACTTCCTCTTCTTCTTTCTTCAGATTCAGAGGATTTCTGCTCATCATCGTGGAGGTTGTCGTCTTCTTCATCAGATTCGGAAGACATTTTGAGAGATTAGGGTTAGAATGCGGTCGTTACCGCTCTGATACCATGTAAATCGAGAAGTAAGGATGCAGATGGAGGAGAGGGAGATTAGGAGGAAGGCGGAGCCGATCGATGAGAAATCGAGGGCGAAGCCGCATGAGCGAAGCGAAGAACGAAGGAAAACCTGTATTCGATGTATTCGATGTTATTGTTCACCTTGTAAAGTCGGGAGAAGCCCGTAACATATAAACAGGAAAAGATAACCGTTGCTAAACGGGCTAAAGAGCTAATGACCGTTAATGAAGGATTAGAAGAATAAAAGAGAATAAAGAGAATAAGCCTAAGAGAATAAGCCTATCCTAACAAAGAGATGTCCGAGATGGTTTCACCAAGTATGGCAAACATAGATATAGTTGGGGTTTTATTATAGATTTACAAGGAATGAATATTTGAAAGTAAATATATATTTACTAAAAATAAAATGTCAAATGTATGTAGTTTTTAAATATTTTATAGAAATTACGTATGATCTCGGTTTTTAATAAATAATATATTAAAAAAACCAGACAAGTATAGGGATATTATGATACGTTCGTTATATTATTAAATTTAAAAGTGAATAAATATATATTTTCATTTTTTTGTATAAAAAAATAAAACCACATTTATTTATGCAATAAATAATTACAGGTATTTCAGTGTTTGGATCGTAAGTGCAAACGTTTGTGGATAGGAAATAAAATCCAGTGTTAAGGAAACACATGAAGACGCAAAAGAGCATAACAAAGAAAAAGAGAAGATGAATGTTCATCAATTAAAGTTTATCTTAAAATGAGTAGTAAGAGAACAAATGAATATGAAAGGGGTGATGAAATACCCCGAACTTAAATATGGCGATTAAGATTATTATAATCCTGATTTAAGAGCCTAATAATGCCTAAGTAATATTGGTAAGGGAAAATAAATCCAAAAGAAATAGAGAAATGCTTAAAAAGCGAAAAACGCTAAATAAGCGTTAAATAACCATAGGATGTATGAGACCTCGGTTAGCGTATTATATGGATTCTAAGGGCTTAATAAGACCTAAATAATATATGGGAACAACTCCTGAAGAAAATGGATCCAAATAATGTATTAAAACGCTAATAGAGCTTAACGCACGTTTTTCGAGAAAACCCGAAAACGTGATTTTAAGTGGTCAAACGAACCTGTAAAAATTATAAATCATTAAATAACAATTATTAAGCATTTATGGAAGCTTAATAGTCAGTAAAAATAATTAAACGAGAAATTCCGGAAAACGGGCCCGGTTAGTGAATAGTACCAAAACCGGGTAAAATAACGAGCATTTTCTGTAAAAGACGAAAAACGCTCCAACTAGTAATACATGTGGGGGCCGGTTTTAATGGGTTAATTAACCCCTCTCTCCCACACTCACACCACTAACAAATAAGTAAATCAAAAAGCAAAAAAAAAAATGAAAGAGGTACAAAAGTGAGGGGGGATTCTCTCACCTCACTCCCCCATCTCTCTTTTCTCTTTCTTCTTCCTCACTCATCCGATTTCTCCCTCCTCTCTCTTCTGGTTGGGCGATTTTGAAGCTCCAAAGAGAAGCTTTAATGGCTTCTCATTTTCTCCTCCATGCTCCACCCTCATTTGAGCTCCAAATGTAAAAATAATTACATAATTGTAATCCCCTCATCATCCTCTCATTTCCCTCTTTTCAAAATTTAAAAATGAGGAAGTTCATCTCCATGGGTTTTCCCCATTCAAAGAGAAAAGGGTACCAAAGTGAAGCTTGGAGTCTTCTCTCTCCATTAAGGTAAAAATCTCCATGAAAGAACTCATATTTCTCCATCCTTGCTTGTAACCGATTTTTACCTCCTTGTAACACTCCATTTTCTCTCTCCCTTTTGAGCATAATATCAACCTTACAATGGTGGTGGATTCACCTTCTTGAACCAAGGCTAAAACCCCTCCTAAAACACTCCAAAGGTAAACCCTAGAATTTGTATTCTCAACACTTCAATGAATTAGTGTTAATTTAAGGGTTAGTAGTTTAATTACACTTGTTTTGTGTGCTTTGGGTGATGGGAATGGAGTTTGGCAACTCCATTCCCCGTATGACCGATTTTGGTGCAAAGAAGAGAGAAGAAGAGAATTGGAAAAGGAATGAAGGAATTATAAGCTCAAGGTAAGAGCTCTTTCCTAAGGTTAAATTTTAAGGCATTAGAGCAATGGGAATGGGTAAACCAATTTAATAACACAAACATTGTATTAGTATTGTAATTGTGGAAGTTGAGTATTTGTGAATTAGTATTTGGATTGTAGGCCTTAGAGCCAATAAATTGTGTATGTGTATTGGTATTGTGGATTGAGGAAGTATTGAGGAGTTTATATTGTATTGATTGCTGGTAGGACCCTTGTATGGGTGGGCTTGATTAGGAATGAATTTGGTGAGAATGTGTATGTGTGGCTAAGTAAGAAAAGTAGATGAACTATGGCAAAATTTTGGTAGGAATATGTACATTTATGGATGACTTGGTGAATGGGAGAACCATGGTATGTATTGGTTGAGTAATGAGGTTTAGTAACCATGGAATGGTAGTGTAGTATGAGGATATAAGGATGGAAAAATCTGTAGCAAAGAGTGCTAGGATGCATTGGAGAAACTAGGAGGAATGAGTGTACAAGATTTGGTGAAATGGAGATTCGACTTGGGTATAGGTAGTACATATGTCTAGGATGTAAAGTAATGGATTTAAGATGCTAGGAGTAGCATTGGTAGAGGGAGTATTGAATGGTGAAGGTTAAAATGAAAATCTGTAGCATAAGAGGAAGGAGAATTATTGTAAGTGTTGAAAGGAAGTGAGGAGAAATTGTGTATGTGGATTTAGAAATGAGTAAGGAATTTGGTGGATGAACTAAGGCAATTTGGAGGGCCTATGTAGTGTTTAAACATGTGGGGTTACATGTAGGAAGATTGGGGAAACAGTGGGAAAGTAAAACACCCGAAACAGATTTTTAAAACTGAAGTACTGGGCCGGACCGACCTTGGGACCGAACCCGCAAGGTCGGTCGCGCCTTGAAATACACAGACAGGAAGTCTTCTGACTTCGACCGACCTTGGGGACCGAACTTACAAGGTCGGTCGAGTCATAAATTGTGAAGGCCAGAGGTCTACTGGAATGGACCGACCTTGGGACCGAACTTGGGCAAGGTCGGTCGAGTCCAGAAAACTCGAACCCAGAACATACTGGAACGGACCGACCTTGGGACCGGACGTGCAAGGTCGGTCGGGCCTGAAATTTTCACGTAAGTAACTCACTGGAATGGACCGACCTTGGGACCGGACTTGCAAGGTCGGTCGAGCCTGGAATTTTGCCTTAACGAAACTTACTACTTCGACCGACCTTGGGTCTGACCCTGGGTAAGGTCGGTCGAGTCAAAAAAAAATATATATATATGTTTTATTATTATGACTATGGTAGTCATATGTATGTATATATATGCCTATACACATATATGCATATGTATGTAGTGATACACCATTAATGAAGTAGTAATGGTAAGAAAATAAGTAAATGAGTAAGAAAACAAATTAAGGAAATTGTAAGTATAAGAACATTAAGTTAAACCGAAACAACGGGATAACGGGGTAAGTACGGGCGTAGTAATTAAGCATGTATTGTAAAGCTTAGTATTAATAGAATCATTTGGCATGTAGTCATCGATTCGAGAGTAAGATTCGAGGAACAAATGTGAACTAAGGAACAAGGGAGCACCCGATAAAGTAAATCAACGGTGAAAGGTATGATCTCTTCATGCTCTGTATCCTAACCTGGTTACCCCGATTTGTGTGCTTTTGTGATCACTCAAATAAGATAAATGCACGAATCGGACTTTTATTGCACTTAATCGTGTTTGAACTATGTTGTTCTTTTGTATGCTCTTGAACATCTAGTCTGTATAATTCATGAAATGAATGAATGAGAATGAATTGTATGTGCGTATGATGAGTACTTGTACAGTGTATTGATGTATGGTAAAGAAGTAATGACTTCTACTAATTCCTAACCATCTAACTCCTAACATGAGTAATGAGTAAAATGGAATGAGTAGAAGTCTGATATAGTTTCGGCCACGCGTGAGGATAAGGAAACACAAGAGGTTGGATCTGAATCCTGGCTGTAATCTTTTCCATGGACCAAATCCCTTGAATGGGTAGCATCCTGGATTAGTGGGCCACCCTAAAGCCCGGTGGTGGGATGTAGTAATCCCTGCCCGGAGGTCATACCGACTTGACTGAGTAAAGTAAGTAAGAAGTAAGTATTGTATGTGTATCGACTTGACTATTGTAAGTCTTTGACCTTGAGTAAAAGAGTATTGAACACCCGATTAACCCGGGTATGTAATGAAGCTAACAAGACCTTTGTATGAATTGGAGAAGGGTATCTCCGTATTGCGTATTGAGTATGTGATGTGTATGTATTGTGTATGTGTATTCCGAAAGGTGGTAAGTAAGTACCGGTTGACTTGTATTGTCTTCCATGTATGTAATGTACTGTGCGTATGTATGTATACCTTGCGTAGTATCGTAGTGTTGTGAAAGAAAGTATGTATGTATGTATGTATTGTAAAATGAACTGCATGTATTCGACCTAAGTAGTCGGCGTACCCTCGCTAGTACGCGGGGTATGCGGAAGTCATATTCAGCGTAAGCTGACCCCCTAGGGGGAACGTTTTTAGTGCGCAGGTACCGGAAGCAGACATGATCACGGTAAGAGACCGGCGACTACACTTGGATAGCTAGGATGAACTGTAGTTAGTATAGAATCGTAAAAGGCTTGGAGCCTTGTATGTAGTTGTGAGGAATGGGTAGTTGTAGACTCTTGATGAGTATATATGAACTTGGAAGGAGTATTGTATTTGTGTTTGGAACTTAGTAAACTCGGTTATGTACATTGTATCGTATGGTATTGTAATGGAGTAATGTGTTGAATGGAGCATAGTAGTATGTGATTGGTAAATGGAGTATGTATTGTATATGTGTAGTACTCGGGATTCCGGTCCATCAGACCGATGTTGTATGTAATAGTAGTAGCTTTGTTAGTCACGTGGGTGACTAACGACATTGTATCACCCACCGTGTGTAAGTATGTACCGCTGCGTGAATCTGGAAGTACGAGGACATTAGACGGTAATGAAAGTATTAACGGTAGGGGTGTTACAAAAAGTGGTATCAGAGCGAAGTGTCGCTCTGATGACTGGAAATACCGAGTTTAGGAATACCGAGTTAGGAATTAGAAGCCTAGGGCTAAGGCTGAGTGTTAGCATTAGAGATATGCTAGTTAGGAACCACCGGCGAGTACCGGATACCTACAATACCAGTCCCGCCCACCGCAAACCCCACTGTATAACTTGGGAAAGGACGCCAGAGAGAAGGAAAGTCCTCTCATACTCGGGGAAACCCGATCTAGCAGATGTGAAGCAATCACACAGTAACAAGAACAGACATATGGTAGATTCCAAGAATTGGAAGTCCTGGAGATGGATCCCGGTTGAACAACAATAACCGCACTTAATGGCGGTAGAATGAGAACTCCAACCATAAGGAGACTACAACATGCAACAACATGGGGCGACATGCTTAGCAGTCGCAGAACCTGACTAACCAATCAGCAGCAGGAAAAGAAGCACTAAGCGTGCAACGGAGTAGAAGAAGGAACAATAACAAAACCCGAGACGCAAGTCTACGGGACAGTAATAGCTAAGTAGTACCACCAACGGTATGCTAGCTGACTAAGGACATAGTCAGGGTGGTTAGCTCCGAAACTACAATGTCAAAGGCTACAATACCTGGCCGACATAGCTTACACAACCACGAGAACATCCATGGGATATAACCCGATAGGACTACAAGAGTAGTGCCTAAAAAATTAAGGCTCAATAACCACAGTAAACATGTGGGAACGAGCAACAAGCAAAACGTAAACCAAATAAGTAAGGATCTTTAAGGATTGGAGAAGTACCCCGATCAAGACAACCATGTCAAGATCAATGAGAAGCTACTTATAAGAATCGAGTATCCCAAACATAGATCAATATGATCAAGGGAAGAGTCAACAAGACAATTAAATATAAGTGGAAACCATACCAAGATCGGTATAGGATTACCGAAAAACCAACAGTACCACGCACTTGCCACGGCAAGTGCAGTAAGAACGGGGGTATATAAAGGAACTTTTGCACACCACAGGTACATAGTAATGTACCGTGATAGCAATGAAACGACCACAGGATCACAAATCCTGAAAACTGGAAGAATGAAACCCTGAAAGGCCTAGTGGCCTGACCATTGTACTAAGGACATACCAGTCAGCAACAAGCTGGACTAGGTCAAGACCTCGAACATGGCTATACCATGAGAACATCTTTTAACACCGAACTATTATTTCAAGCCCGAAATTCTTTTCTTTCAAAACCACAATCCTTCTCTAAACCTTGGATTTTAAAACCAAACCTACATAATTACGGTGAGTATCATAGAATGATACAAGAGGAGTTGACAATAGAATGCTTCACCTAGGCGTGTGACGAACACTACGGGTGTACCCCATTACGGGATGTGGGACAACCGCACTCCGAAGGAGCTTGCGGGCCTGACATATAGTTAGGTAAGTGGTAACGTATCAACACGGTACCCCACGTATGTATACATGTAGTGTACGAAACACGAGAAGTAGTCAACTCCGTTCTACAGACCATGAGTAAGTTTAAACCAGCATAACTGGAACTCCAGACGATCAAGGAGAAGGAACTCAACTAAGAAGTAAGTATAAAGAGCTCAGAGAATCCATCTGAGATAAGGGATAAGAACTAGGAGGTGTAAGGAGCACAGACTAGTAGGTATAGACATTGGATATGTCTCAAAGACTTTAAACAAATACATGACAGCTGGAAAGTATATCCAGCCAACCCAGTAAGGCAAATGCCAATGTGAATAGACCGATGCTCAACAAACGGGACGGAGTTCCCAAGAGTGATCACAAATCACCATGAGGTGTAATCCATTAATGGAGAGAATCTTAAACCTAGTCTTAAGCACTAGGAGCAAGTATAAACAGTCTACCCAAGAACGGGAGACGTTATAACCCAAAAGGGATAACTCAAAATACAATACCACAAGGCGGTAGAGTAGGCACAACATGCCATAAACATTAGCCGGATGTAACGGCGTGACCAACAACACCCAGGAGCAATCCTTAAAGGGTGTTTGGATCAACAGTTGAACAAGCATCATGACAAGAGCACATGAGCTAGAACGAACATTCGGTTAGGACACCGAAGGGATTTCACTTAACAGGAAATACCCTAAATTACTAGAAGGCTCGGATTAACACCAGATTGCCTAAAGGATCTCCTATGAACGGAAGCGTGATGTCACGACTTACCATGGAGCCTAGTAATACCCCCAACCTATGGGGTATACATGGAGTGGAAACATGTATAAGCAGCTTGCGAAGAGCATAGCTTGCAGCAGTAAGGCTTAAAAGCCACCAACCAACTATGTTATGTAAACCCTAACGGTTGCATAACCCACACCATTTGATAACGAAACTTGCAGGAGATATGGTCTCGTACGACAAAGAAATCAACAACTGGACCATCAATGCAAGCCCAACATCCTAAGTGGCTTGGAGTAATGGCCAACTCAGCGTCACTGTCACCAGAGCATCAGTCTAGTATACAGTTGACAAGCTTTAATTATCTTCATGCCTTCTGTAGCAATGGTAGCGCAGAGGCATAAGAATCGTGATAATGCCAACATTGGCCTAGTCCACATTTGGACACTACGGAAACCCGAGGAAAGTACCCCTCGTTAATCGAAGACCACCAAGGTGGTGAAGATGTGAACCCTTAGAAAAGGCTTCCTTCTACTATAGCAATGAGCCTAGGCATATGGATATTGCCAAGGGGTGATGGGATAAGGAAATGAGATTTCCAAACCATTACGGTTTAACGGAGTAAGTATACTCCATATGCACCCAAGTATGTGGTGAACCATTCTGTAAACACCAACGCGGTAAACCTTGTCATGAAACCTGTGAGTGGAGATAAACCCCTCCACAATCACTTTCATTTATCAGTAATAAAATACTCTTCAAATAGAGAACGGGATCAGAAGACCCACTGTTACAGCTTGTAACCCGATAAATTACTTTATCCTTGGTCAACCAAGATAATGGGTAAATGGTATCATAAATGATGGAAATAATGTGAGGAAAGCCAACCTACACATGAAACCTAAACTGGAATGAAACATCTCCACATGGGGAAAATAATACCATTGCGGTATGCTATGACAGTCATCATACATATGAACTAGGAACCTCCTAGTGTAATTACACCATAAGGAAATGGTGCCAACGACAATGGTAATGAGTAAAGACGAGCTACCACAGTAACACAATCAGTAAGAACGATATTGTATAATGAGTAAGAATACGGTGCGCAACAAGCAACCGCTATGAGGAAGTAGTTAGATAATGACACGGAGTATAAGTATGAGAAGACAGATAGAAATATTCCTTCTTATCACATAAGTGACTTACTGTCAAGCGTTTACGCCTCTGCACTCTGTATGACTGAGTGTTTTGGTATTGCACTTGTGCAGCTAATGATCTAATGGGATGGCTAGGGACATGGAGAATGTAAACCGTAGTAAATCTTTCTTTTCACCACAAACATGGCATAAGCCAGTTAAGCAAGCTTAGCAACAGACCGTGCGGCCTGAGGCCAAAGAAGCACGAAGAGTGTAGAACACACTAACAATCACAAGATGTGAATTCCATTGGAATAAAAGGTGAAAGGAGACTGAAGAAAGTCACTAGAACCGACGCATAGAAAATGCAAGGTCATACAAGTAAAGAACATTTATACTGAACCAGAGGAACTGGTATAATTCAGAAGCTAGTGACAACTAAGGAAGCACTAAAACTAAGTAGTGACTTAACCTCACCCGACAATAAGTCGGAGGAAACCACTGAATAGTCGTGGGAGTACGAATAATATGTATAATAGATTGCCAGAGAGCTGGTTATAAATCTAAAACTCGTTGAGTTCAAACACGGTAAAAGAATACCACACTTGCTCAGTAAACCTTGTTTCCACGATAGAGGGATTAAGGATGATCTATAGCACATTAAGGATAACATGAAGGGTGAATAGCCCAAGTTATCAGGGTCGCACAGCAGAAGCTAGTGGGCCCTAGTAAGTATAATAGAATGGCTATTAATGCCTTGAAGCCTGATAGGCTAGAACCGAATTAATTATGAGTTAAATAAGCTCATATAGGAATTCCTGGTGCAAAGACTAACCCTTTTGTATGGTTAAGACCCTTTGACCAGAGCATATTATATAGTATACCGTAGTGAAGCTAAACGCTTCAGATTGCCCAAATTGAGTAAGCCAATGTTTAATAATAATAACATATGGTAGATTACGTGGGCGTAATCCCTTTTAAGGGGGGTAGAGCGAAAACCGCTTAATGTGAATTTTATGAATAAAGCACATAAACTATAATGTGCATATCACAAATGAGAATTGATTTCATGACTGGTACTATGTTAAATAAACATAAGTATTCATTCATATTGAAATTGTGGTAATTAGGCATGAGAGATGCGAATACCATAGGATGAATATACCCATCCCGTAACCCCAGTGTAAGAGTATTAGTAACAGAAAAGTAACGAGTAGTGGACGGAGCTCCACAAGTATTGTAACCTTTGAAGAAGTAGTGCGAATTGATTACGAGTAGTAGAGGAATGTAGCCCATGAGTGGTGTATTCGTAAGTATGTTATTGGTAGTAATTGAGGATAGCTAAATTTCGTAAGTATTGTATTCCCTAGTTAGAATAATTGAAATGATGGAGAGTAATGAATGAAAGTAGTGAAGGTTGATGAAATGAGCATTTAAGTATTGAACCACGGAGTAAAGCATTTGGGAAGTAGAGCGAGGATGATTGATGGATTGATTCCATCCTTTGGGATGTATGAATTCGTATCACGACTAGAAAGGGTAAAAAGATAGAAAATGAAAACAATTAAATTAATTGTTTGTTTGAAACTGATGTGGGAAGTCAACTTGATCCTGATCAAATCGAGGGAAACCGACACACAAATTGGGGGTGGAAAGTTAGTTCAACACTGGTGCTGATCACATCAGGGTCGAATGATTCTTGAAGCTCCCCATAAGTGGTCACAAGAATCACACATGGATAGAAGTAGTGAATATAAATTGAAATTTGGAGTTGTATGCTTTAGAAGGATTTCTAATTAGCTGTTGGGAAGGATTTTCCTTAGACTGAGAATGAAGATTTGGTTAGAAGCCTATATCGGAGAAGATGGTAGTGTAGCATGTTGTATTATTCCAAGGGCAGCGGGACATAGAGGAGTCCTGTGTCAAGAAGACCTGAGTGCCTGCGGGATTGTAATGTATATTGTATTGCTTTGGGGATAGCTTTGCACTGTATGTATGTATAAACCTTGTGGAGTAAAAACCGGATGGTTGGATGTGATGCGGATTGGAGTAATTATGGTATATTTGTACGGTATGGAACGTAGAGACCGTGAGTAATGGATTTGGGAATTGTAAGGAGGAAGAATGTGTGACCTTTGGTATTAGACATGTAAGAATGAGTAAGCATTGTAAACCTTTAACCTCGAACAACTTTGAGGACAAAGTTCTTAAGGGGGGTAGATTGAAATACCCCAAACTTAAATATGGCGATTAAGATTATTATAATCCTGATTTAAGAGCCTAATAATGCCTAAGTAATATTGGTAAGGGAAAATAAATCCAAAAGAAATGGAGAAATGCTTAAAAAGCGAAAAACGCTAAATAAGCGTTAAATAACCATAGGAGGTATGAGACCTCGGTTAGTGTATTATATGGATTCTAAGGGCTTAATAAGACCTAAATAATATATGGGAACAACTCCCGAAGAAAACGGATCCAAATAATGTATTAAAACGCTAATAGAGCTTAACGCACGTTTTTCGAGAAAACCCAAAAACGTGATTTTAAGTGGTCAAACGAACCCGTAAAATTATAAATCATTAAATAACAATTATTAAGCATTTATGGAAGCTTAATAGTCAGTAAAAATAATTAAACGAGAAATTTCGGAAAACGGCGGGCCGGTTAGTGAATAGTACCAAACCGGGTAAAATAACGAGCGTTTTCTGTAAAAGACGAAAAACGCTCCAACTAGTAATACATGTGGGGCCGGTTTTAATGGGTTAATTAACCCCTCTCTCTCACACTCACACCACTAACAAATAAGTAAATCAAAAAGCAAAAAAAAATGAAAGAGGTACAAAAGTGAGGGGGGATTCTCTCACCTCACTCCCCATCTCTCTTTTCTCTTTCTCCTTCCTCACTCATCCGATTTCTCCCTCCTCTCTCTTCTGGTTGGGCGATTTTGAAGCTCCAAAGAGAAGCTTTAATGGCTTCTCATTTTCTCCTCCATGCTCCACCCTCATTTGAGCTCCAAATGTAAAAATAATTACATAATTGTAATCCCCTCATCATCCTCTACATTTCCCTCTTTTCAAAATTTAAAAATGAGGAAGTTCATCTCCATGGGTTTTCCCCATTCAAAGAGAAAAGGGTACCAAAGTGAAGCTTGGAGTCTTCTCTCTCCATTAAGGTAAAAATCTCCATGAAAGAACTCATATTTCTCCATCCTTGCTTGTTGTAACCGATTTTTACCTCCTTGTAACACTCCATTTTCTCTCTCTCCCTTTGAGCATAATATCAACCTTACAATGGTGGTGGATTCACCTTCTTGAACCAAGGGCTAAAACCCCTCCTAAAACACACCAAAGGTAAACCCTAGAATTTGTATTCTCAACACTTCAATAATTAGTGTTAATTTAAGGGTTAGTAGTTTAATTACACTTGTTTTGTGTGCTTTGGGTGATGGGAATGGAGTTTGGCAACTCCATTCCCCGTATGACCGATTTTGGTGCAAAGAAGAGAGAAGAAGAAGAATTGGAAAAGGAATGAAGGAATTATAAGCTCAAGGTAAGAGCTCTTTCCTAAGGTAAATTTTAAGGCATTAGAGCAATGGGAATGGGTAAACCAATTTAAAGAACACAAACATTGTATTAGTATTGTAATTGTGGAAGTTGAGTATTTGTGAATTAGTATTAGATTGTAGGCCTTAGAGCCAATAAATTGTGTATGTGCATTGGTATTGTGGATTGAGGAAGTATTGAGAGTTTATATTGTATTGATTGCTGGTAGGACCCTTGTAAGGGTGTGGCTAGATTAGGAATGAATTTGGTGAGAATGTGTATGTGTGGCTAAGTAAGAAAAGTAGATGAACTATGGCAAAATTTTGGTAGGAATATGTACATTTATGGATGACTTGGTGAATGGGAGAACCAAGGTATGTATTGGGTTGAGTAAGGAGGTTTAGTAACCATGGAATGGTAGTGTAGTATGAGGATATAAGGATGGAAAAATCTGTAGCAAAGAGTGCTAGGATGCATTGGAGAAACTAGGAGGAATGAGTGTACAAGAGTTGGTGAAATGGAGATTCGACTTGGGTATAGGTAGTACATATGTCTAGGATGTAAAGTAATGGATTTAAGATGCTAGGAGTAGCATTGGTAGAGGAGTATTGAATGGTGAAGGTTAAAATGAAAATCTGTAGCATAAGAGGAAGGAGAATTATTGTAAGTGTTGAAAGAAAGTGAGGAGAAATTGTGTATGTGGATTTAGAAATGAGTAAGGAATTTGGTGGATGAACTAAGGCAATTCGGAGGGCCTAAGTAGTGTTTAAACATGTGGGGTTACATGTAGGAAGATTGGGGAAACAGTGGGAAAGTAAAACACCCGAAACAGATTTTTTAAAACTGAAGTACTGGGCCGGACCGACCTTGGGACCAAACCCGCAAGGTCGGTCGCGCCTTGAAATACACAGACGGGAAGTCTTCTGACTTCGACCGACCTTGGGGACCGAACTTACAAGGTCGGTCAAGTCGTAAATTGTGAAGGTTAGAGGTCTACTGGAATAGACCGACCTTGGGACCGAACTTGGGCAAGGTCGGTCGAGTCCAGAAAACTCGAACCCAAAACATACTGGAACAGACCGACCTTGGGACCGGACGTGCAAGGTCGGTCGGGCCTGAAATTTTCACATAAGTAACTCACTCGAATGGACCGACCTTGGGACCGGACTTGCAAGGTCGGTCGAGCCTGGAATTTTGCCTTAACGAAACTTACTAACTTCGACTGACCTTAGGTCCGACCCTGGGTAAGGTCGGTCGAGTAAAAAAAATATATATATATATATATATGTTTTATTATTATGACTATGGTAGTCATATGTATGTATATATATGCCTATACACATATATGCATATGTATGTAGTGATACACAATTAATGAAGTAGTAATGGTAAGAAATAAGTAAATGAGTAAGAAAACAAATTAAGGAAATTGTAACAAGTATAAGAACATTAAGTTAAACCGAAAACAACGGGATACGAGGTAAGTACGGGCGTAGTAATTAAGCATATATGTAAAGCTTAGTATAATAGAATCATTGGCATGAGTCATCGATTCGAGAGTAAGATTCGAGGAACAAATGGGAACTAAGGAACAAGGAGCACCCGATAAAGTAATCAACGGTGAAAGGGTATGATCTCTTCATGCTCTGTATCCTAACCTGTTACCCAGATTTGTGTGCTTATGTGATCACTCAAATAAGATAAATGCACGAATCGGAATTTTATTGCACTTAATCGTGTTTGAACTATGTGGTTCTTGTTGTATGCTCTTGAACATCTAGTCTGTATAATTCATGAAATGAATGAATGAGAATGAAGTGTATGTGCGTATGATGAGTACTTGTGTAGTGTATTGATGTATGGTAAAGAAGTAATGACTTATACTAATTCCTAACCATCTAACTCCTAACATGAGTAATGAGTAAAATGGAATGAGTAGAAGTCCGATATAGTTTCGGCCACGCGTGAGGATAAGGAAACACAAGAGGTTGGATCCGAATCCTGGCTGTAATCTTTTCCATGGACCAAATCCCTTGAATGGTAGCATCCTGGATTAGTGGGCCACCCTAAAACCCGGTGGTGGGATGTAGTAATCCCTGCCCGGAGGTCATACCGACTTGACTGAGTAAAGAAGTAAGAAGTAAGTAGTGTATGTGTATTGGACTTGACTATTGTAAGTCTTTAACCTTGAGTAAAAGATATTGAACACCCGATTACCCGGGTGTGTAATGAAGCTAACAAGACCTTGTATGAATTGGAGAAGGGTATCTCCGTATTGCGTATTGAGTATGTGATGTGTATGATTGTGTATGTGTTTTCCGAAAGGTGGTAAGTAAGTACCGGTGACTTGTATTGTCTTCCATGTATGTAATGTTACTGTCCGTATGTATGTATACCTTGCGTAGTATCGTAGTATGTGAAAGAAAGTAGGATGTATGTATGTATGTATTGTAAAAGAACTGCATGTATTCGACCTAAGTAGTCGGCGTACCCTCGCTAGTACGCGGGGTAAGTCACACTTGACTTTTGATTGTCCTCAAGCAAATAGGAATATAATTATCTCTAAGCCATAATAATAAAACAAGATTAAATAAGTGTAGAAGGGAATTTAGACAAAGTGACAATTGAAAGAATAATTCTGCTCTAGAAGTAGGTTTTTAAACAGTGAGAAAGAATAATTAATAAAAGCATAGAAAAACTAGAGCAGAAAACAAGTTAGATAACCTGGGATTTCCAACCAATTTCATTCACTAAACTGGGATGACAAGGGGTGTGAAGTAATGCCTTATTCCGCAATACCTTTCAACACCACATACTCATGTTTATAAAATATAAATTGCAATTTATTTTTACATTTTTTTTTGAATGTGCAAATTGTATATACAAAGCACATATTATTTTTATAACAAATTTTTTTTGAATTGCATATTTTTCTGTACCCCAGACTTTTCTCTCTATCTTTGTAGCGGTGTTGGGTCTTCTATCCCAGATCACGAGACCTTAGGTAGATAGTGTTAAAGCACCCCAAAGAACTTAATAACCAGATGACGAGGCCTGTTTTTGGTTTAGAAAAATTCATAAACAGTGGAGTACCTTGTCTTCATCCTTTTCTTTCCTTGACTTTCCACATATTTCCACAATCCCAAGCTAAACTAATTGATTTTTACAATCAGCAGATCATCATTTTTCGAGCGAAAATAGTAGTATTTTGAAGGAAAACTAATTTATACAAACTCCTTGAAATAAAACTACCTTTCAGTTGTCACTTGACATAATTTCAGACACTTCTACAATTATTTTATCTCATTTTTATCAAATTTTTTTTAAAATTAGGCAGTTAGAGTAGCAAAAAGTGAGTGTGGCATTATCGAACTACTGTCATAATTCAGGAAAGGTCTCTCCTTCCTCACACTTAAGAGGAGCAATGTCCTCATGTTCAGAATTAAATAAAGAAAAGGACCTTTCAAAATATGATAGATTCATAAAGGATTAAACGCATGTAGGTTGAACATTAATAAAATAAAAGAAAGAACTGAAACTCCCCTTATATCGTAGATTAGGAAGGTATCCTTCCTCACACTTAGAGCTTTGGCAGGGGTGAGACGTTCCTCACACTTGAGTTTGCACAAGTGTTCAACCGAAGATATTGAAATTCCAAAGCAACTGAGGTTGCTTTCAAAGGTGAGTTCAGCTATATATTCGACATAGAATTTGTTCTGAAAAGAAAATCATATATAGCCAGCAGAACTCCAATTGAACCAAAGAAAATCATTAAATGAAAATATAAATAAAAATTCATAAAAGAAAAAACATAAAGTAAACCACACTGTACCTTCCTGAATATATCAAATGTTAGAACAAGGTTTAAACAGTAATAGTCTACAAAAAGTCAGAGAAATATAAAATGAAATGAAAATAACAATAAAACAAAACAAATAAAATCACTGTGGTGGTGGTGGAGGCTGTGCAGGTCCCTGGTCTGCTTCGTTCTTCTCTTCGGGCTCAAGTTCGAACTGGAATTGGGAAGAACAGAGTGAAACGCTGAGCTCGTCGTTTTTTTTTTTCCTATATCAGTCGCGTCCGCGAGGCGGACAGAGAGGCGGAAGCGGCTCAGTGGCGTCCGCGTGGACGACCGCGTCGAAATGGGGCGGACGTGGCTAGATGACCGCCTGGAGACGGGGCGGTTGTCCAAGCGGACAGCCCCCTGTTTCGTTTTTTTTTTTAATTTTAATGTAACAATAAGAATAAGAAATAAACAGATTAAAACATTAGTACACAAAAATTAATAATTAGTAGTTAGATTACATAAATTAAATGTTAAGGACAATGGAAATTAAATGTTAGAGACAATGAAAATAAATGTTAGAGACAATGGAAATAAAATGTTAGAAGTTAGAATTAGATGTTAAAAGTTAGATGTCCGAAGTTAGATGGCCAAAGTCAGGTGTCCAATTGTCCAAATGTCCAATTAATATTACAGATTATTAGATAAAATATTAACAAAATATAGAAGATAATTAATATTAACAATAAACGAAAATAATATAGAAATATTATTAACATATTTAAGAGAACAAAATATTTATAATTAACAGGCGAATAATCAGGGGCTTAGGAACTAGAAAAAAACTAGTCCCCGGCAACGGCGCCATTTTGCAGACGTTATATTTGTGAGTGGTTAGAACAGGTATAATTAACATAAAAGAAAGAAATTAAAACCCAAAAATAAACGTCGGGCTGCAAATAAATCCCGGTCGCAGTAGTATAGTGAAAATGTAAGCAACGGATGTCGAAACGTGGGACTAATATATATATTCTAGTACCTAAGCGTGTCACAAGAGGGGGGGGGTTAATTGACTTGTAAAAATAAATAAAAAGAAAAGATAAAATAAAACTAAGTTGACAGATAAATAAAATGGAACTCTGGGTCAGGTTAATATAATCTGCATAATTAAGCTATCTCTACTGGTTAATAATTTGGCAAGGTTCCTGTAAATATCTTAAGGACTAAGTATAGCCTAAGAACTCGTCACCGTAAGCAAGGTTCTAATCAAGGTTCAAGCAAAAGCCTGCGAACGGCAGAGGAGTATTTGAGGAATTACATTTGCAACTGAATACTAACTCATTAAATCATAATAAAGCTTCCTCCAGTTTTACGCTTTAATTAACCTGTCTATTTATCACCTGGTCTGATCAAAAATAGACTTAGTAGAGCAATTTAATAAATTCGCGAGATTTATTAGAAAGGCGAGATGACCTTTAAAACGTAACAAACTTCATTAAATTAAAACCAGTAAAAACATTGCATAATTAATACAGAACATAATAATTATTCCCAAAGCATATGTAAACTAGCCTAACATATTAAATAGAATAACAGAAACAAGAATGATAGAAATCATCCGTAATCACTCCGTCTCGCTCTGCTATTTTGTATACGTAGGCTAGAGGTGGATTTAGTGGACTGTAAAATAAATAAAAATGGAGAAGGCGGAAGGAGAGAAATGAGATGGTGCGTGAGTTGGAACTCCAGAGGAACCACGGGAGGAGCCTCCGGAATGACACTGAATAGGAGGAATGAAGCTCGTATTTATAGAGGAAGAAGAACAGAGCAGCAGCTCATTAGCTCACTGATTGAGCTCGATGATTGCAGCTCCCCATTGATTGCAGCTATTGATTGCGCAGGGGACAAGGTTGAAAACGCGGGCGTGATTTGGTAGGCGCCGTCTGAATCAAGTTGCAGAGCGAGTCGGCGAAGAAGATAACCCGTTTCAGATCTGTATTTTTAGTCACGTCCGCCTCCTCAAATGAGGCGGTTGCATGGGCGGTTTAAGTCACGTCCGCCTCCTCAAATGAGGCGGTTGTGTAGGCGGTATGAATTGTGTCCGCTAACCCATGCATCTTCTCTTGTCCGCCTCCACGTCCTCCTGTTAATGGGGCGGTTGCAATGAGTTTGTCCGCCCCCTAATGAGGCGGTTGCCTCTATTTTCTTCCTTCCTAGTGTCGTCCGCCCCATAATGAGGCGGTTGCATGCAAATCATGCGCATGCATGTCCTCTCCGCGTGACCTTCTTAACCCCTATAAACATATATATGTTTAGGTTTTTCCTACAATTTAACACATATAAGACATCAGTTAATAAACAAATAATTATAGGAAAAACCTAGATAAGTGCGAAACATTACTAAAAATGCTGCAATTAATAAGTGATTAAACCTTAAAAAGTCTATATGTTTTGCACTTATCAGTATGCGGAAGTCATATTCAGCGTAAGCTGACCCCCTAGGGGGAGCGTTTTTAGTGCGCAGGTACCGGAAGCAGACATGATCACGGTAAGAGACCGGCGACTACACTTGGATAGCTAGGATGAACTGTAGTTAGTAGAGAATTGTAAAAGGTTTGGAGCCTTGTATGTAGTTGTGAGGAATGGGTAGTTGTAGACTCTTGATGAGTATATATGAACTTGGAAGGAGTATTGTATTTGTGTTTGGAACTTAGTAAACTCGGTTATGTACATTGTATCGTATGGTATTGTAATGGAGTAATGTGTTGAATGGAGCATAGTAGTATGTGATTGGTAAATGGAGTATGTTATATATGTGTAGTACTCGGGATTCCGGTCCATCAGACCGATGCTGTATGTAATAGTAGTAGCTTTGTTAGTCACGTGGGTGACTAACGGCATCGTATCACCCACCGTGTGTAAGTATGTACCGCTGCGTGAATCTGGAAGTACAAGGACATTAGACGGTAATGACAGTATTAACGGTAGGGGTGTACAGGTGAAATGGTGTTAGGATTAGATAAAGACACCTGATTTGCCCTTATCATAAAGGCAACAATATATGCCATCGATATAAAATTATATAGGGAAAATTACATACCCCACCCATAACGTTTGACGAAATTTCACAATCCACCCACGTGGTTTTTAAAATTACTTTCCCCACCCATGTGGTTTCCCCTGTTTACATGCAGCAACTTTTCTAATTTTGTTCAATTCAAAAGATGCTTAAACGTTGTCCGAAGTTGATGAAATTTTACATAGACGATGTTAAAGTGTTATATTTGGATTAGTGAGAAATCTAATGTTTTTAAGCTTAAATGTGACATGTGGGACCCAATGAACATGTCACATGTTTCATTGGGTCCCACGGGACACATTTAAGCTTAAAAACTTCAGATTTGACATAAGATCAAAGTATATCACTTTAGCATCATCCATGTAAAGTTTCATCAATTTTGGACAACGTTAAGCATCTTTTGAATTGAACCAAAATTAAAAAGTTGCTGGATGTAAAACGGGGGAAATCACATGGGTGGGGAAAGTAAATTTTGAAACCACGTGGTGGAATGTGAAATTTTGCTAAACGTCATGGGTGGAGCATGTAATTTTCCCAATTATATATGTCATAGGTATACATAATATTTGCCATGATATATATAAATAACAACCATCATATAAAAAACTATCTTAATATATAAATAATTGCTAGTAATAAATTTAAGTGAATCTTAACGTTTATGAATAAAAACTTTTTATGGTGGTTTTTAGGATGTGTGGAATAGGGTAATCCTTTTTTAACTTGTTTTATATTTTATAATGTCGTCATTGACTCGACACATTTTAAAGTTTTGTGGTAACGACCTTAAACCGTTCACTACAAACCTAAAATAGATTTTCATTGTTTTAGTTTTCCTATGGTGGTATTTAAGATCTATGCTGACTAACATGTTCGGGTACATGTACGACTAACAATATTTTTTTTATTAGTTTAAGCTTTTATATACAAACAATTGTTGCCATAGACAGTAAGATATGTAAGCCATGTATACATAAATATGTATGCCATAGCTAATAAAATATTGGCCATTGTTGTATATCGTTAATATTCCATTGCTTATATAAAGGGTTTACGGTTTAGGGTCTTACAATGCTTGTATTACAAACCCTAAAAATGTTTTTTGGTATTTTTTAATTGATCATATAATGGTTTTTATGGTTTGTGATATAGGGTAATGTTGGTGTAGAGTAATCTTAAAAAATCATTTTTGAGGCTGACTACTGAGCCTGTAGCTTGTATTCTGTCACCAGCCTATGAGTGCATTTAGTAATTTTGTAACTGCAAATAACTTCTTTAAAATATTATTATTAGTTATCTGGTGGCTATCAGTTTTCATATATATGGCTAATATTGTCCTATAAAAATGACTAACATTTTTCTCTGTATGTCTGACATTAATGCCTTTATGTAAAGGCAATTTGGTGTCCTTTACCGTAACCACACCCGGTGAAAGGACTAGTTGTTGAGGTCAGAGTCATAGCCAAAATATTAATTATTTGAGGTCAGTGCTATGAAAACTTAGTGATCCTTAAAAGAAAATATTCAAAAATTCAATAACATGCTAGTGAGATTTGAACCTAGTACAACTCAAACACTATTTCCACCCTTTATGTTTCATTTATGCCATCAAATATATCATGTTTGTGCCAAGACTGAACAAAGCCTATACTATTACAATTTTTGTATATATATCGGGTCATTTATATATATAAATCTATGAATTTTTCAAAAAATGTGGGGTCCTTCCCTAATTAAGGTCAAACCAAGATCATGGTGTAAGATTATAATATACCTCAATCTATTAAAAAAAACTATAAGTCGTTTTAGAAATTTGTATGTATAAAAAAAGTAAATAAATAATTAATGTACCTCTACTTCTTATTTTTTTAATCTAAATAAGTAGTTACTTTTATGTGAAATACTAGAGTCAAATGTGAAAAAAAGCATGTGAAAAAGCTAATACTACTTATATTATAGAATAAAATTTAAATGCTAAATCGATTTATATTTTTGAATGGGTGAATAATATTAGATTGGAAAGATAAAGAATAACAGACTGTAGATGCTGCGGCACGCCATGTATAGATGGGTGTGGTCCTGTCCACTTGACAGTCCATCAGCTGCTGACTGGATTATGTTGTTGACTGAGCTGTTTTTTACTATATTAACTTCAATTGATTGTAACTTTTGAAATATTAGTCCAAAATGAAAAAAAAAGTATATCATTGTTCATCTAAATTCAAACTCTTCAAAACAAAACCATACATGGATATGTTTTGACAACTTTAAAATTTTATATTTTTTATATGTATATATCTATACATAAAAACCATACTTGATTCACCATATACAATTTAAAATACATCATACAATAATAATAATAATACACTACTAAACAATAATGATTCATTATCTGTTTTAAAATCGATATGTTAAAAAAATATATGATTCACTATATAAGACTAAAAAACATCATATAAATAATAATAATAATACACCACAAAACAGTAGATAATAATAATAATAATAATATAATAATAATAATAATACATTACAATAATGATCCATTATTAGTTTCAAATTTTGTTATTTAATTCACTACGTGTTAGTTAATGAATCATAATATCAGTTTTAATGAATCATAATATCAAAATTAATGAATCATATCTTCATTTTAGTGTATCATCGCAAACATATAAAAATAAAAAAATTTAAACAATAATGCAATACAAAACAATATTTGGTATGTATGAAAAATACATGATTCACCATAGAAGATTTAAATTGCACCATACAATAATAATAATAATAATAATAATAATAATAATAATAATAATAATAATAATAATAATAATACATACAAAACAATAAAGATTTTTATCGGTTCCGAAGTTGTTATCTAACTCACCACTAATTAGTTAATGAATCATAATATCAATTTTAATGAATCATAATATCAAAGTTAATGAATCATATCATCATTTTAGTATATCAACGTAAACATATAAAAATAAAAAAATTAAACAATAATACAACACAAAACAAATTTGGTATGTACGGAAAATACATGATTCACCATATAAGGTTTAAAATACACCATACAATAATAATATACTATAAAATAATAATAATATTTTATTGGTTCCAAAGTGTGTTATCTAATTCACCACTTATTAGTTAGTAAATCATAATATCAATTTTAATGAATCATAATATCAATTTAATGAATCACAATATCAAAATTAATGAATCATATTATCATTTTAGTGTATCATCATAACATGTTAAAAATAAATTTTTTTCCAAGTTGTCAAAACATATTCATGGCATTCTTGTTTTGAAGAGCTCGAATTTAGGTGAACAATGATATAATTTTTTTTTTCATTTTGGACTTATATATTAAAATTATAACCATATAAAATTAATATAATTTTCTTCTCATCCATGTGTCACATAAGCAGTCTAGTCAGCACATTGACTGGACTGCCACATAACGGTACATAACATGTACAAACCACCCGTGGATAGGGGTGAGCATTCAGTTTGGATATTTTGGATTTATCCCAAAACTGAATTAATTGATTTTATTTTTGGATTTTTAAAACCGATTTTCTAACCGAATTGATAATTTCGGTTTAACCGAATTAACGTAATTATAATTTGGTTTGGATTTGGTTTTGACTTTGTATAATTCGGTTAACCGAATTATCCAAATTTTTCTTTACAAAAAAATCCTTTTTCTAATTCTAGTCTTTAGTGACAAATAGTCAAACATAAACCCTAATTTTGGTAAGTTGAAATCAAACTAGCTAAAATTGGATTTCAGTTTGGATTTCGATTTCACTTTTAAAAAAATCTGGATTTGGATAATTTGGATATTGGTTAATTCGGTTTTGGTCTTAATTTGGATAATTCATTTTTTTAACCGAAAATCCAATTTATTTTTTACAATTTGGATTTCGGTTAACCGAATTATCCAACTGATCACCCCTACCCGTGGAATCGATTTGCGAAAGAATAAATGTCCCTAAGCTAGTTTAATTCTATGTTTCCACCTCAAACTATAAAAAATGTGGAGTTTATGTGGATTTAAAAAATAATAAGTGGAATGCAGCCTGGGTGCAAACATACACCTACAAATGCGGGACACCAAACTCACAATATGTGTAGTCCCCTAGGCCCAAACTGGGTGGAACCGCAGCTGCCTAAAAACAATGCCACAATCATACTTTCATTATAGTTGTGTGTTCTTTTCGGTCGACTTCCTTCACCTTTTTATGAGAGAATACAACCCCATTTTTATTCTGGGCTCATTTGCCATTCTGCCCCCGCGTTGCTTTTCTTCTTTAAACTCTGTTTCTTGTGTGGCCATCTGTATTTTCAGAGCGTCTTAGCTACATGTCCATGTAGCCATATATGGCTACTTCTGCTACACGCGCGCTTTTCGATTTTTTTTAATTTTTTAAGTTCCCCGTTTTACTTTTGGATTTTGTTTTTTTTTTCTTTTTTATTACAAAATCTTGAAATTATTGTAACTTTAATATATATATAAGTCCAAAATGAAAAAAACTTATATCATTGTTTACATAAATTCAAGCTCTTCAAAACAAGACCAGTCATGGATATATTTTGACAACTTTAAAAAAAAAATTTACATGTATGAAACACAGAACGTAGAAAAAACTTGTACATATGGTCATACAAACCTGTACAAATGTTCACTAAAACATGTACATCCTCACGTAAAAACATGTACATCATCGCATTAAAAACATATAGATAGTCATATAAACCTGTACGAATCATTAATATGTACATCCTTAGATTAAAACATGTACATATAGGAAGAACACTTATACAGACGGTCATACAAACATGTACAATGTTCATTAAAACATATACATTCTCATAATTGAAATGTACATTCTCACATTTGAACATGTACATCGTCACATTAAAACATGTACATTCTCACATTAAAATATGTACATACATCCTCACATTAAAGTATAGAACGGCTTCCAATAGATTACCCTAACCCCACGCACCCTAAAACCCACCCTAGGAAAGTAAAAAACGTCGAAGGCATTTTTAGGGTTTGTAGTGGCGGGTTTAGGGACCTGCGACCACAAACCTAAAAACTTGTCGAGTTAGTTGCTACAATATAAAGTATAGACAGTTTCCAAATAGATTACCCTACCCCCAAAACCACCCTAGGATAGCTAAAAACGTCGAAGGCAGTGGTGGGTTTAGGTCGACCCTAAACCCGCTACCACAAACACTAAAAACCTCTCGAGTTAGTTGCTATAATATAAAGTACGAAACAAATTCCAAATAGCTTCCCTACCCCCCCCCCAAAACACCCCAAAAACCACCATAGGATAGCTAAAAAACGTCGAAGACATTTTTAGGGTTTGTAGTGGCGGGTTTAGTGTGGTCATACAAACATGTACAAATGTTCATTAAAGAACATGTACATTCTCCATTTTGAACATGTATATCGTCACATTAAAACATGTACATTCTCACATTAAAATATGTACATATATTCTCACATTTAAAATCATGGTATACATGTAAAAATAATTTTTTTAAAAAATTGTCAAAACATATCCATGACTGGTCTTGTTTTGAAGAGCTTGAATTTAGATAAACAATGATATAAATTTTTGTCATTTTGAACATATATATTAAAAGTATAATAATTTAAAATTTTTATGATTGTAAGAAAAAAAAAAATTTAAAAAAATCATTATTACTGCTCTCGCGGAACATAAATGTCAGTTTCCTATTTCAATTGGGCATAATATACTCTCTCTTCACTCTAGTAACAGTGTCAGTTTACTTATTTAATTTTAATATTTTAAGGATCTATATTTTATAATTAAATTAAAATTTTTATATTACATAATTTAATTTTTAAATTATTTTATGAAATGGAAAAACGTATAAAAAATAATAGTACACGGAATGAAATAGTGTATTGTTTATTGCTTGCCTTGCAGTATAGTCGTCAATCGTCAACAATATTCATATCTTCTTATTCTTCTGTCTATCAATGCCTGCCCATCGGTATTTCCAGGATCTCTCCCTTTTTTGGCCACCAACACGTCAAAAAATATAGGGAAAATTCACGAGATACCCCTACTTTCTTCTTCGTAATTCATAATATACCCCTGTGGTTTTAGTAATTCAACTTTAAACATGTCTAAAATGTTGTCAAAAATTGATGAAACTTTACATGGATGATGCTAAAGTGTTATACTTTGATCCAATATCAAATTTGAAGTTTTTTTAAGCTCACATTTGACCTGTGGGACCCAATGAGCAGTCACATGTTCATTGGGTCCCACAGGTCACATGTGACTTAAAAAACTTCAAATTTGATATTGGACCAAAATATAACACTTTAGCATCGTCCATGTAAAGTTTCATCAATTTTAGACAACATTTAAGTATGTTTAAAGTTGAATTACGAAAATGAAGGGGTATATTGTGAATTACGAAAGAAAACAGGGTATATCGTGAATTTTCCCAAAAATATAAAACTATTTTGGCTTGGTGACCGTCAACACCACGTCCGCATTGCTTATCCTCTTCGCCAACCCCGATAAGCAAAATAAACGGTTCAGTTAATTTAATACTACTATACGTAAGTGTTCTTTTTTGAGTAGTATCTCTCTTCCCTTCCCATGCCAAATTGATTATTCAGCTCCTCGCGCTTTTGTATAATTATATTCTTCCCCCCTACATCTTCGGCTCCCCGCCCCCGATTCATCGGAGTTGTATCAATTTCTGGATACTCTGTTACTTTTCCCAAAATCAGTTTCTCTTTCTCCCTGAGATCTCGCCGAGGCTGGATTCGATTCCATTTTTCCTTCCACTCTCTCAAGCAAATTCGCTTTCTTTCTTCCCCTTCCGTATCGTGGTTGGATTCTCCGTGGATTTTGGCGAAGAAAAACCCTCCAACGTAATCCCCAGGTTGGTATTTCGGAATCGTCGCTTCTATTTTATCGGCGGGGATGTCTTGTTTGCTGATTAGCTGAGATTTTTGATTGATTAGCTAAGAAAAACATTTCAATTATTATCTTTTGCTTTTCTCTGTAGAATTATTGCTGAAGACCCAGAAAAAGAAGAATCGCTTGCTTCCTGGGTCAAAACATTGTTTGTGGGTTCTCCTCGCCATCGTCCTTAGTCTTCTGGGTCTTTTTTTTTTTTTTGAAGGAGTCAGCCAACCCCAAAACGATTGGGTGAGCGAAAATAGTCTATTTTTGCAGCTATACATTCAGTTCTTATCTTCTGGCTGTAAGAAATTGGAATCATCGGCCTGATCCTCCGGTCCCGTATACCTTAATCGAGACATGGACATAGACAATGAGGTGGATCTTGATCTTTTTTCTGTTGGACCCTCTTCTATTGTTGGTCGGATTATTGCCTTCAGAATACTATTCTGCAAGTCCGCTAGACATTTGAGGCGCCAACTATTTGATGCATTGTTGCGGTTCATCCAGAGATGTAGAGCTTCCCTAGCACCAATCTTAGCGCCGGTGCTCTCCTGGCTCAATCCTCAAACCCCATTCGGGATGTTAGCCATTGTTTCCCTGACAGTTTATTTTTTGAAACGGTATACCAATGTAAAGACAAGGGCAGAGTTGGCTTATAGAAGAAAGTTCTGGAGGAACCTGATGACAACTGCTTTGACTTACGAAGAGTGGGCTCATGCTGCCAAAATGTTGGAGAAAGAGACCCCAAGAATGCACGAAGGAGTTTTCTATGATGAGGAACTGGTGAGGAATAAGCTTCAAGAGCTGAGGCATCGTAGGCAAGAAGGTTCTCTAAGAGATATCATCTTTTGCATGAGGGCTGATCTGATTAGAAACTTGGGTAATATGTGTAACCCAGAGCTTCACAATAGCAGACTTCAAGTGCCCAGGCTTAAAGGACTACATCGATGAGGTTACCACTCAGCTGAGGATGGTGTGTGATTCAGATTCTGAAGAGCTTCAGTTAGAGGAGAAGCTTTCATTTATGCACGAGACAAGGCATGCTTTTGGTAGGACAGCACTGCTTTTGAGTGGAGGGGCATCACTTGGAGCCTTTCATGTTGGTGTGGTTAAAACACTGGTGGAGCACAAACTCCTCCCTAGAATTATTGCTGGCTCAAGTGTAGGGTCCATAATGTGTGCTGTTGTTGCCACAAAGCCATGGCCTGAGCTTCAGAATTTCTTTGAGGATTCATGGCACTCATTAAAGTTCTTTGGCCAGATGGGTGGGATTTTTACAGTGTTCAAGAGGGTGATGACTTTTGGAGCTGTTCATGAGATTAGGCAGCTGCAGATGATGTTGAGGAATCTTACAAGTAATTTGACTTTCCAAGAGGCTTATGATATGACCGGTCGAATTCTTGGGATAACAGTTTGCTCACCTAGGAAGCACGAGCCGCCTCGATGTCTTAACTACCTCACCTCACCAAATGTTGTGATTTGGAGTGCCGTGACAGCTTCTTGTGCATTCCCTGGCCTCTTTGAGGCTCAAGAACTCATGGCTAAGGATAGATCCGGCAACATTGTGCCTTATCACGCCCCTTTCCATCTTGGCCCTGAAGAGGGGACAAGTCCTGCTCGAAGGTGGAGAGATGGGAGCTTGGAGAGTGATTTGCCAATGATGCAGTTGAAGGAGCTGTTCAATGTCAACCATTTCATTGTTAGCCAGGCGAACCCCCATATCGCACCGTTCCTAAGGCTTAAAGCCTTTGTTCGGGCTTTTGGAGGCAACTTTGCTGCCAAGGTGTGTGATTGCATTGATTAGTTAATATTTTGTTTAAAGTCTTTTCCTTGTGAGGTTCAGTTGGATCATTTATAGAAACAAAATGGTTTTGAATATTTGTCCTAATCTTACAGCTTGCGGAAGTAGCTGAGATGGAAGTGAAGCACAGGTGCAACCAGATATTGGCATTAGGTTTCCCATGGCGTGGGCTTCCTAAGCTGTTTGCTCAAGAGTGGGAAGGTGATGTCACTATGGTGATGCCGGCCACACTTGCTCAGGTATGCATCATCTAAAACTATTTTCAAGACTACACTGTGTGCTTTTTACTTTTCTTTTGTTATGATTCTTAATTGACATGTTATTGGTTAGGAGACAAATACTAGATGTAAGATGGTTTGTATCCTAGCTCACCGAGTTCTGATCCTTTTTCATCTAGCTCTCATTCAGGATAGGTTACATTATGATTTAAATGACTTCACTTCCAATGGGAAAGGCATAACTTTTGTTCAACATATATATTCTTTAACGAGAGGTTCTCTGCCTTATCAAATTGTGCATTTTTGCCTTTGGTTTTCAATGAGATGTTGTCCACGAACTGTATTATCAAGGCCTGTTAGTCACATGTGTTATTATCTGGGTTAGACTCGTGTTGTATTTAGAATTTGTTCCTGGCTTGACCCTGATTTGAGACAACAGCAAGGTCTTTGACTGGGCATACCAACTTAGTTATCTGTTACCTGTCTGCTATGAATGTAGACAGTTATGTCTTCTATACTGTCAGCTTACCGGGTTCTCTTATTCTTTGAATTTCTAGTATTCAAAGATTATACAGAACCCTTCATATGGTGAGCTCCAAAAGGCCGCGAACCAGGGTAGGCGCTGTACATGGGAAAAGCTGTCAGCCATCAAAGCCAACTGTGCCATAGAGCTTGCCCTAGATGAGTGTGTGGCCTTACTCAACCACATGCGTCGACTGAGGAGAACTGCAGCCCGTGCTGCAGCAGCAGCCAATACCCCACAACACCACTAACACTCCTCATAGCCTGGCCTCCACCAATCGGTTCAATGCCTCGAGGCGCATACCCTCTTGGAACTGCATCGCCAGAGAGAACTCCGTGGGATCCATGGATGAAGATCTCCTCGCTGAAGCAGCCTACTTGAGCAACCACTTGAACCATCTGCACGGAATGGTGTCACCTACTGGGCGGGGTTATGCCCTCAGCAGCAGGGGTGTTCATGACGGGAGTGACAGTGAATCTGACAGCATTGAGCCTCATAGTACTTGGACTAGGTCTGGTGGACCACTCATGAGGACGTCCTCTGCTGCCAAGTTTGAGGACTTCATGCGGAGCTTGGATGGTATGGCCCTGTGGAGTCGTCGCCTAGCAGAGGCTGGCTAGTCATCAACTCAACTCAAGTGTGATGCTGGGGGTGACAGAGCAAACGCAGAACAATGGACTGGTCAGCCCAAGGATACCCACACCAGATCACAGCTCAGAGATGAGTGAGTTTGAGCACAACAGGTATTTGATGAGTGTGAGAATGCATCCACCGGCAAGTTCTTCAAGTATTGTGGTATCTGAAGGAGACTTTTTGCAGCCGGAGAGGACCCAGGATGGGATTGTTTTGAAGATGGTGAAGAGGGGAGAGGTGTCGTCGACCACTTCATCAGCAAGGAGCAATGAGTCAGAGAGTTGTCAAGGCAACAACTGCGTCGTGAGCCCACCAGCTGAATGTTTGCAGATTGAGTGCCCGGATAAGGAGTTGGAGAACAGCTCAGGGTCAGATTGCGGAGATGGAGAGGGGAAGGAAATCGACATCGGACAGGCTGGCGGACCCCAATCTAGTGGGGAGAAAGATGAGAATGATAATACTGGTGGTGGGAGCAGCTCTACATTCCAGGGTGAGTAGTGATCAGAAGGAAACTAGTTAGAGAGATCATTGCCTGGTTCTTCATTTGTATTATAGCTTCAGGTACCGATCTGGCTGGACTGGATCTCTAGGTAACAGATTTGTGATCTGAGCGAGATTTATGGTTTGATGTCAGATAATAGGCAGGAATTGTACATTTGAAAGGAAGCAGAAACAGTTCCCTTGGTGTAAAAAAGATTAGTAGCGGCGAAGGGGGAAATGGTACTGGGGAGTGGGGAGCTATATTTTAGTGGAAAATGGTAGGTGGAATTCGCGAGGTGTGATTGGTGAATATATATTGTGCAACCTGTTTTTGGTGTGGTTGTGCCTTGAGAACTTATATTGTACATTAAACCATAGGTGAACTGGAGAAAGAAGAGTCAGAAATGGAGAAAGAAACATCTGAACTGTATGAGACATTTTGAGCAGCCTGATTATATGTAATATAATGTTAACACTAGAATCGAAGGCATCTTGATCTTTGGTAAAAGTACTCCCTCAGAATTCTCGTGGGTCTTTCACCCACTTGTTCAATCTCGAAGCAGGTATTTAATATTAATCTAGTGATTTGTCGTGGCTGGAATTTGACTTGTTATAATGTACTACTATAGAGAAAACCATAATTGACAACCGCATGTGAAGCAGCCCATTATTGACAGATTCAATTCAGAACAGAATTGATGTCGTTTAGGGCGTGACATTGCGTGTCTGTGTTAAACAGTTTAATTGTTTAGATATAGATGGCTACTATATATATATATATATATATATATATATTATATAATGTTTAACAAATTACATATTATTTCTTAAACTAAACAATAAGCTTACAAAGCTTATACTTTTACTATACTAATTGTACAATTTTTAATGTAGTCAAAGATAGCCACAATATACTTGTAGCCAAGAATAATGTAGTCAAAGATAGCTACAATATACTTGTAGCCAAGAATGATGGGTATTTTTTTCCTTGTTAATTGTACTAACTTTTGTTGTTCAGTTTATTGAATTGTGAAAATGATTAGTTGTAGTAATGATTTTTCAAATCGACTAATCATTTGATCAATCACAATTAATCGATTGTTAAAAAACGCATGTATAAACATACACCATGTCTAATGGTATTAAAGGTATATATGAACATGGATTTAAAAAATTCGATTATATGGTTAACTTAAAATTGAACTGAACTAAACTAAAAGTTAAACGGTAATGAAATCAAATTTTAGAAAATCAAGATAAAGTTATTCAAGTCGATATTAAGAATGGTTAATGAAATTCAATTATAGAAAATCGAATACCCACAACCGACTAACCATACAAGACGGTTAAACTATTATGACAGCGCTAAGTCAATAGGACAGTCTTTTCTAGTGCAACTTAAGTTTTAGAACGTTTATTGTTCTTAATATTAGGGGTGTTGATCAAAATCGGAATCGTCTAATCGAAATTTAAAAAGTAAAATGAACAATAAATTCAATTTGCCAATTTGTTTAGATAACTGGGTTTACCTAGATTCTTATTATTAATTTTGTAGGACACGATTAACCAAAAAAATAAGTTAAGCACTACTATTAATTTAAGAAAAAATAATTTAGTACGAAACCAATAATACTGTATCATTAATCGTTGATAGTTACAAAAACCGGTAAAACTGTACAAAACTGACAATCAACCTGTTTAGAACTGAATCAAAACTGGTAAAGCTACATCTTACTATATTTCAAACTGATTATCAGAAAAATACATAAGATTTCCATGACTACACTAAATATACGACTAATCTGTCCCTATTAATTGTTTCTTAATGACCTATTATATTTAATAAGTTTAACTAACCGTCTACATAGCTAAGTGATATCAACTAATCGAATTATCAATGAACTGATTATAAAAAATTCCCAAGTATTATACTCCATCATCTTTCTCTTGTTATCAATTGTTGCGTTCTAATCAACAGGTGTGGATTCGAGGCTATTTTAGAATTTTGATTATTTGTGACTTGTTTCAACAATGGTGACTCTCTATCTCACCCTATTTGATGTCAACAAAGAAAGTAATAAGTTGTGCTTGTTTGATTTCATCTTTCAGAACAATGTAAAAGTTGTCATTTTTGATAATATTCAGATTGCCCTAAAAAATCCATAATGTTGACCGTAGCAATCTTATATAGTCGATCAATCAATTATGACCTGTTTATCTTAATATATTTGTGTCACGTTTAATGATATATATATATATATATATCATACTATTTGATGATATTTTTCATTTAGTTTTGTTAATATTTTTCTCTGATATATTACCCCATATAAAGTAGTTCTAAAATTATCAAAACAAATTGCTAAATGTACCAAAATGAACAAAATCCAAATATTTTCTCTCCCAAATAAGGATAAATAACTCTTGCCTTAATTATGAATCAATCAAAAATGTCTTATCTATCAATGCCTCGTTGGTTCAGTGGTGATTGGAACTGAATTTAGTAGAGAGAACAATGGTTCAATCCCGCTAGCTTGCTTGGTCTATCGCTTAAAACTGTTTCTATGGTTTTTTAGGAGTTAAAATATTTATATTGTTCACCTTGACATGTTTATAGCTATTTTTATTTTGATTATTTCTAAGTTTCTAAAATTTATGATATTATGCGTTAAATCATGTAGAATTTTTTGTTGAAAAACGTGTAGAATTTAGTTGAAATCCCAATAATAAATCTCAATATGCTTTAAAAAAATAAAACAACACATGTATCAAAACCAACGTCAACAAAGTCTATGGAGACTTTTTGTTGCAATGGTGCAATTGCAATCGACATGCGTAGATTGCACTTCCTAGAGTTTCCAAGTTTATCGTGTGAACTTCAATAAATAGTTGAAAAAACATGTGAACGGGAACGAAAGATGAATGTGCTGTTTGGGTAGGAAAGTTTAGGGTGCTATCAGTCTTCTATGTACGCGTGGGAATTCCAACCTAAAAATTGGCTCTATCCATTGGAATAAAGACTTGACATTTATAATTAAGACAATCAAGGAAATAACTTTACGCCCTTTCAACGTTATTTTCCAAGTTAGACGTTGCTTTTAAGTTTTGTTTTGTCCCTTATTGAATCTTTTATGGTTTTTCGGCTCTAAGAAGATCAGTTTTCCATCCTTGATGACAAATGAGGAGCTTCTAGATATGTAATGTATGTATTTCGAGAGGCGAAGCCAGAAATAAAAATTGAGGGGACATACATTAAATTATAAATAATTAGGGGTGTTTTTTTTAAAATGTGTTTATTTTTTTTAATCTATGTATTTCCGCACTTGATTATCTTTTTGTGCACTTTAACATTGCTCTTATCATTAGAAATTTCTTATACATCTTATGATAATCCATGAAACATGGAGGCTATTTTGTTTCTTTTATATTTCAAGAAAAGAAATTGCTTCATTAACAAAAGAGAAAATTATGCCCTAAACACAATAATCACAAGATGGTGTGGTGGGGCATCATTCCTTTGGTGGTCATGCTCCTAGGATTAGTAAAACTAGAGGAATTTTGTTATGAAACAACAAATTCTAAGAGGTGTTTGTTTTGGGTAATTAGGATTTAGCTAGTTTTTTTTTTTTAGAAAAAGAAAAGAAAGAGAATGAAATAACCTCAAATCCCTCTAAATTGATGCCCCACCTCTCTATACTAGAGAATAAGATTCTCTTTTTTAGTGCACTTTGACTGGTGATATGTAGTCATTGATCAATGACCAATCCAATGACTGGTGGATGTTGACTAGCAATTGACGTTGACCATTAACCGGTGGCCGTTGACCGGTTATTCATTTTTATTCTCATGCACAAACAAACAACTAGCAAAATCAAAGTGAATTCTTCACCATTCTTCTTCACCCCTTGGCTGATTCCACTTCATTTCCCCCGCCAAAACAAACACCCTCAAAATGACTTTTTGGTTGGGAATGATAGTTTAGGTTGGCAGAAATGGAAGAGAAAGAAAACAATGTTGTTGAAGGTTAGTTTTTGGAAAGGTTTATGAAGCGTTGAGGTGCAAAGATCAATAATGTATTATGATGGTTGGTGTGTCAGTTTAGGTGGATCCATCATCAAAGGTTTAGATGTTTAAGGGCCAACTAAACATTTAGATGGTTTGGGCTAGCGTAAAGTTTGATGATGTGTTGTCATTGTTAAAGTATGATTTTGGGAAGAACCTTGAATGATATTTTACAGTATTTTCGCTAACAGGTCATTATGATGGGGTGGAAGTTAGGTCACAAAATGTGTATCTATCCAGCTTGAATTCTAGTTTTTCCCGAAACAAACATAACCTTCATTGATTAAGAGCAAACACACCTAGAGCCAAATGTCTTAGGATCCAAAGCCACATGACGACAACCCAAACCCAAAAGAGAGGTTGTTTAGCAGCCAGTAAAAGGAACGCATCATGTACAAAGATGCACACAACACCTGGACATACCATAACACATAAGATGTAAAGATCTTTAAACCTAGGCTAATAGCAACCCGAGTCAACCAACTAAACCAAAATTACTACATAACCGAGAGCACTTCCAACTAGAAGCAACATTTTGACCGAAATCCAAGCAAACCCAAAACATAAGGGGATCAAGTTTATGAGTTATAAAAGTTTGGACATACCTAGGAAAATGAAAGGACCCTGAAAGACAAATACTCCTATGATAACAAAAAAAAAAGCTTTAAGGGTCGAGTCTAATCCCATGCAATGTTGGCAAATTTGCATCATCCACCCTGGCGGCTCTAAGATGAGCTTAGAGGCTCCTGATTATAAGAGGTTTGAAGTCAGGAACTCTCCTCTACCAATTTGGAAGATTCAGGAGCCAAAGAGATCATAGGTTTTTTACCTTCTCTAATTTCTTCTTAGAAACGTGAATCACACACATTTCCCCGTGGAGAAGTGGTGTAGTCATGATCAATGGCTCGTTTGCGTGAAGTGAGGAAAAGTCCAAGTCGAGAACCGGAACCATCCTGGTGGCAAAGGTCGTTGCTCTACAACTCATTCCTTGCCTCAAAGCTTTGATGGGGTGGCCCCAATGAAATACCCCGTATTAAAAATAGTGATTAATTAGGCTAAAATACTTTATAAAGGTTAATTCACTAAAATAAATACTAGGGAACAAATCCCGAAGAAAACGGACCTTTAAAATGGGTTAAAAGCATAAAACGAACTTAAAGCGCGTTTTTCGAGGAAACTGGGAAAACGTGACTTTAAGCGGGTCAAATAGACTCGTAACAATTTGGTCAACTAAATAGTCACTAATAAATATTAGCGGAGCTTAAGAACCAATAAAATTAATTAAATGAGAAAATTCCGAAAACGGGTACCGTTAGTAAAAACTGTAACAACCGGTGAGTTGTGGGGTGAGAATGCAATTAAAGAAACTTAGTGTGTCCACTTTTGTAAATAAAAGTGAAAAATCTGTAGGTTGAGTGTGTGTGGGGCCGATTTTATTAGCCCTCCCCCTCTCTTTATTATTCCTAATGCACTAAAGGACAAAAGAATAAGTAAAAAGCAAAACAAATTCTCTCACCTCACCATTCACTTTTTACCCAACCTCACCATGCGATTCACTTCCTCATTCACGATGGAGAACGTCCTCCCCCAACGCCTGATTCCATCTCTCTCCTCTTTAGTACCAGATTCAAGCTTGTCAACTTTGATCGGCGATTTCGTGTGAGCAAAACCCTCTCTTAAGCTCACTCAATCCTTCTCTCCTCTACTTTCCCACTCAATCACCTTCTCAACACTACAAGCTCGAAATTGGAATACCATTATTGAATCTCTGGCCTACCATATTGAAGTATGACAAATTGTAACTCCGTTTGAGAATCATTAAACATCCTCTTTTAATTTTGTACTTAAAATGGGTCAGTCATTTTCGATTATCACCCATTGGTTCTAATCATTGATCAAGATAAGATTTGCCACCATTTTGATTGCATCTGCCCAAGTTGTAAGAGATAGAATCTCAGAGAAATTTCGAAATTCATTTGCTTGCAAAGCATTCTTTCAATTCTAAAAGCTTTTGAGAGTCATTTGGATTCAGTCCATTGCTTCTCTCTTCTTGAGTTTTCTCCTCATTCCTAGCTCTCATTAGCATTTTAAGATTTTCAGGAACTTCTCCCTCTGATTGCTTGTGGGCTAGGATCTTGTTCTTTCACTAGTCAAGAACTAACATCTACTCATTGGAAGTACACCTCTTTCCTAAACCCTAAAACTTAAATTCTAGGGTTAGTATAAAATGATGCTAATTGTATGGGATGTATTATGTGCTGTAGCACTTTGTGGTGGGAACCCATTGGGACCGAGAACAAAGAGAAGAAAGGAAGAGAAGGAAAAGAAATAAAAGAAAACTAGCAAAACAAGGTAAAGCCTATTACCTTGAGCTAGTTTGTATTGTGTAGTGTAGCAGTTGTTGGAGTAGTAGAATGAGTAGTGAATTGAGTAATGAGTAATGAGAATATTGTAGTATGATGAATAATGATTGTAACAGTTTTGAATTTTTAAATGAGTTAAAAGCTTGGGAAAACCATTGGGTAGTATGTGTATGTGTGTAGGAATTTTGATGTGTGTGGTGGTTTAACATGGTGAGTATAGGGTATTTGGCATAACAGGTTGTGAGAATGGGAATTGTGAGCTGAATTAATGTGTGGAGAAAGTAAGAATTATAGGGGAGACCATGTCAAAATTGTGTAGAAAGGGGAGGACTTAAGATGTTTAAGAAGAGGAAGTATGGAGAGTTAAGAGGAGTGTTTTGTAGTTTTGCAACAGATTTTGAGAGAAGTGTGTGAAGGGAATGGAACTAGGATGTGAGTAATGTATTTTGGGTGCTAATAATGACATTAGTTTGGGAGAGTAATGGAATGAGAAGATTGAGTGAAAATCTGTAGCTTAAGAGGAAATTAAAAATCTGTAGCATTATAAGAGTAAGGGCTAGTGTTGGTGTTGAGGAAGAATGAGGAAATGAGTGTAAGATGTGTACGATTGAGTAGTAAGTTTAATGGATGAACTAAGGTGATTTAGAGTGTTAAAATAGTACTAAAACATGTTAGGATACTGTAGGAAGAATAGGGAAGCAATGGTGAAATTGGGAAAGAAAACAAGGCCTGTAGCAAAGTTCTGCTACTGTCCGACCCACAGCTGGATCGGACGCTGGGTCGGACAGGGCCTGAACAAACGAAAATAAACTTTCTGGAACCGTCCGACCCAGAGCCGTGAGTCGGACGTGGGTCGGACGGGCCTTGAGAAAAACACCGTAATTCATTCTGGAACCGTCCGACCCAGACCGTGAGTCGGACGTGGGTCGGACGGGGCTTGATATCGACAAGAAATCTTTCTGGAATGGTCCGACCCAGGGCCGTGAGTCGGACGTGGGTCGGACGGGCAAAAATTTTCTTCATCGAAGTTTCTGACTTCGTCCGACCCAGAGGTTGGGTCGGACGTGGGTCGGACATGGCTTGGATGACAAATCGAAACTTTCTGGAATGGTCCGACCCAGAGGGTATGGGTCGGACGGAATAGTGCTGGGTCGGACGGGAGTAATTTCAGAGGACGAAAACCTACTGGAATGGTCCGACCCAGGGTTGGGTCGGACGGCGGGTCGGACGGCCCAAACACTTACAAAAAAAAATGTTTCTAATTATATGACTATAGTAATCATATATACATATATATATGCCTATATACCTATGCATATATATGTAGTAATACACCATTGATGAAGTAATAATGGTAAGGAAGTAAGTAAGTTGTAAGAAAACAAGTTTATGAGGTAGTAAAGAAAAGAATGGTTTTATAACCAAGTATGAATGTAAAGAAGTAGTAAGTATACATTGAAAGTATCAATGAAGGAGTAAATTAGATCAATAATAGTCATTGATCATACTACTTCATGTATGTATAGGAATCAAATAGTGATCTCCAAGGGAACCGGTAGAACGTATTCGACCGGTGAACGGTATGATTTCCTCATGCCCTGTATCCTAACTTGGTTACCCCGATTTGTGTGCTTATGTGATCACCAATAAGATAAATGCACGAATCGGACTTATATTGCACTTAATTGTGTTTGAACTATATTGTTCTTGTTTTATGCTCTTGAACATTTAGTTTGTATAATTCATGAAATGAATGAATGGAAATGAAGAGTATGTGTAAGTATGAGTACTTGTGTATGTATGTATGTATGGACTTCTACTAATTCCTAACAACCTAACTCCTAACATGAGTATTGAGTAAAATGGAATGAGTAGAAGCCCGATATAGTTTCGGCCACGCGTGAGGATAAGGACCACAAAGGTTGGAACCGAATCCTGGCTATAATCTTTTCCTTGGACCAAATCCCTTGAATGGGTAGCATCCTGGATTAGTGGGCCACCCTAAAGCCCGGTGGTGGGATGTAGTAATCCCTGCCCGGAGGTCATACCGACTTAACTGGAAGTAAAGTATGTAAGAAGTATTGTATTGTATTGGTCTTGACTATTGTAAGTCATTGACCGGAGTAAAAGTATTGAACACCCGATTAACCCGGTGTTTAATAAGGCTAACAAGACCTTTGTATGTATTGGAGAATTGTATCTCCGTGACGCGGTGAGTATGGTAAGTATGAATGAATGACTTGTATTTGTATTCCTTGTATGTATTGTAATTATGTATGCTTGGTAAAATGAATGTATTGTATTGTATTGTATAAAGCATGTATGTAGTATGAATGAAACGAACCGCATGTACTCGACCAAATAGTTTTCGTAACCCGCTATACGCGGGTATGCGGTATCATATGCAGCGTAGCTGACCCCCTAGGGGGAATGTTTTTACTCCACAGGTACCCGCGAGCGTACGTAGAGGTAGAGGATGCAATTCTTCTTTTGATGTAGTAGTAGGATTGTGATGGTGTACCGAGTTGTACACGGCTAAGGCCCCTTTTGAGTAGCCGGTGTACCATGTGGTACTCCCTTTTTGGATATTGAATTCTTGATTGAATAGTAAGGAGAGGATGTACAAACTCTTCATTTTTGGGAAGTAGTGTTGGAATGTAATTCATATATTCGGTATACTCGGTAATCAAATGTAAGTAAGTATTTGGTATTGTAAAGTAAGTAGTATGTATGTATTCATTCTAATCGTCAGACTGATACGGTAAGTAGTAGTAGCCTTGTTAACCTTGGATGGTTAACGGCATTGTATCACCCGCCGGGAGTAGGTAAGTATTCCGCTGCGAGTAAGGTAATTATGGGAAGGATTAGAGGATAATGGAAGGATTAGCGGTTGGGGTGTTACAAAGGTCAAAGACCAATAGGATAGTACAATACATGCACATCTGGCCAAAAAGAGTGGCTCTTTCACGAAGCGATCCAAGTAGATGTTTGAGCTCAGCCACATACCGTAAATAGCTCATCATAGCCAGGAACTTGCTTGAAAAGGCAAACTTCTGAGACATGCAGAAAACGACCACAACTCATATAAACAGTTAGCATATCATCATATGCGATGGTGAAGATGAAGTCTATACCATTGTAGTTGATCGATGGAGATTATAAGATCAGGAGGTGGATATTAAGGACCTTGAGGCGAAGAAAGTTGTGGCTGACAACGACTGTATCTTCCATGAGTCCAATGAATTGTCAAATCTTGGCAGCATCCATTTTCACGAAGGAAAGATTGCAATAGGATCAAGGAACTTGAAAATTTGGAGCCAAAAAGGTACCCACTTGAAGACATGATCTTCAATGGTTAGGCAAGGATCTAGCTGTTGAAGTGCGAAGAGGCGATCATTGATAAGCCATGGGCCTCTAACCAGCACGGCACACGTAGCCACAATAGAGTCAAATTCAATAATATACAAGTGAGAGGAAAATCTATAGAATGTGAAGTTGCCAAACAGGGACCAGAGGTAGCGAAGCATGGCGCTAACGCAACTGTAAGACCATGGGAGATGGGTAAAAAGCTTCCCAACAAGGCAATAATCAGGAATGAGGGAGATTCCACAGTTGTCAAAGGGATGCATGATGAACTTTAGAGTGTTGCTTGCGAGGATACAAAGGAGTGTGAACCCAAAGCTGATGAGGAACAAGAAGAAGAAAAAGTTGATGTGAAGCATTTTGAGGTCGGGCAGAGAGAACAGGGAGTGAGAAGAGGAAGAGGTCCTAAGTTGACAAACTCGAGAATGCTTAATGGTAGGATTGTAAGCATGCAAAGAGAGGGGGAGATAGGAAATTTTCCATGTACATGGGGAAGGAAGGGAGACAGAGCGGCCAAATGAAAGTTGAGAAAAACCTAAGCTATCATTTCCTACAATGTCATTAAAACGACAAGTAAAAAAATGGGCTTTGTTTTCTTGACAAGGAAAGAAAGTGTGTGGTGTGAAGGAAAATTTCATCGATACAAGAGAGGGAGGCCAAAAGGCAGAACCGAAGAGACTGCCCCGCCGTGAAAGAAAGAGAGCTCACAAAATCCAAAATACTATAAAATTAACAACGCCATGTAATCAGCTACATTTTAGTTAACTACATAGCGTCGTTAATTTTATATTATTTTTACTTTTGTTTTATTTTTTTAAAAGAAGTGTATGCTTTAATATAAATTTCAAATCTTATAACAAAAAATAAAACTATACATCCAAAAGAAAACCCCCCGTAAAAGGCTAAGGGTATTATTAAGTACATATTGATTTTGTATTAATATATTTGTAACAAAAGAACTTGCACGTATTTTCACTGTAACGACCCAAAACCGGGCTAGTTTTGAGACCGCCAAACGCCACGCACTTACTACGTAAGATACGTAAGGCTACTAAACATACACCCAAAACCATAAACGAATACTCGCATTAAAGAATTCAAAGGTTTACAAAGCCAAAATCCAAGGTAAATCCATAGTCACAATGTAGGCTCGTAGGCTACAAAGTAGTCAAATACATTGTTGAAACTAAACTAAGTACGAAAGAGAAAGTAGTCTATGACTCCTCAGAACAAAAGTAGAACCAACATCGATCAATCTGCAATGAATATATATGTGAATTGGCTGAGCAACCACAGCTCAACAGATAGCAAACTTAATCTATGAAGTATGCTTAAAACATTTGAAACAATATAATGAAACGAAAGCGGAAGCATAACGAAATATAGCCTTCTTAAACAGAGAGTGTAAGTGAAATACCCCATACTTAAATATTGTGATTAAATATTCAAATATTATTTTTAGAGGCCTAATGATGCCTAAAGAACATTGGTGAAGAGAGTAAAACTAAAAGAAAAGAGAAAACGCAAAAGGCACAAAACGTAAAAACGTGCGTAAGCAACTATAGAAGGTATATGACCTCGACTAGGGTCCTAGATGGATTCCTAGGGCTTAGTATTACACTAAGAACATGTGGAACAATTCCCGAAAATGGACCCATATAGTGGATTAAAACGTAAATGAAGTCCTAAGCCAAGCACATTCCGAAAACGTGACTTTAAGTTGTTAATGGACTTGTAAAAGTTAGAGATTGATTATATAACTATAAATTATCTAAGAAGTTATGAACTATACTTTTAAATAAACAAAAACTGAAAATGGCCCGGTTAGTGAATAGTGCCAAAACGGGAATTTAACGAGTGGTTTCTTGCAAAAAGACGAAAACGCCCCTCCCTCACTAACTATAAGGGGTCCAGCTTTAGAGTGGTTCAGCACCCCTCTCTCAAGTAATAAACTAGCTTATATAATAGAAGAGAAAGAAGAAAACAAAAAAGGTAGAAAACATACATACGTTACTTTTTGTTTTGTCTCTCTCTCTTCTCTCCTCTCACTTCTCTTTCTCCCACCCTCTTCTCATTTCCTTCTCTGCCAGTCTCCTCCCTCCTTCTTCTTCCCTTGTTGGCGATTCTAAACTCCTCTCATGGCTGCTTGTCTTTCTCTCTTGCCCAAGCCAATTCAATGCTACAACTGGAAAACAAAACATATATTTGTGTTCCCTCATCAAGAGCTTCCTTTCTCTCTTTTCAAAATATCAAAAGCTTGAAGTTGACCTCCATGGGTATATCCCATTTGAGAAGAAAAAGAAATTTTCTAGAGCTAGTTCATCTTCCATTTGATTCAAGGTAAGCAAGAAACTCGAACAAAATTCATTTTCCCTTCATTCTTGACTTGGCCGATTTTGGCTTCTCAAATGCCTTGTTTTCTTTCCTTGTATGAGCATTGAATCAAGCTATAAAAGCTTAGTGAAAGCTCTCCTTGGATTCATGACCAAAAGCTCATTTTAGGGTTTCAAAGGTAAATTACTAATTCTTGTACTTTAAGCACCTTCGCTTGTATCCTAGCTTAATAATAAGTCTAGGTGTATTGTCTAGTGCCTAATTCCCCCAATTGGGTATTGATTTAGAAGTTGGCAAGTGCATTGCCCAACTTGGCCGATTTCAATCAAGAAAGAGAAGAGGAGAGAAGCAAGAGAAAACTTGGAAGCTTAAGGTAAATAGCTTACCTTAATGACTATCTTGATTGCTTTTGAAATTGAGGATTGGTAATTAAGTGAATGGACCAAAATTGTGCTGGAAAATGTATATTGGTTGTTAGTAGAGAGAATTGTGTTTATGTTTAAGACAATGGTGAGTTGTTACGTGATTTAAGGGCCTAAGAGCCAAGCAATTTATGATTATGCATTATACTGTGATTGATGGAATTTTGGATGAGATTGTGCGCTGGTAGTGTCCAAACTTGGATATGGTTAGTTGATTGGTTTAGGTGAACAAGATAGTGTATTTGGGCATGTTAGAATTGTAGAGGAACCATGGTGAAATTTCTGTAGAAATTAAGAGGTTTAGGAGATGTTATGAGTGAAGAATGACCTAGGGTTAACTAGGTATTGTTGGGGATTGATTGGTTGATTAATCACCCTAGAATGTTAGTGGAAGGACTTGGAATGGTCTTGATGGTTGATGGTAAGTTGTAAACTGTTACGAAAAGGGTGGAAATGCACTAGTGTGCATAGTGTGTAGAAATTTGAGAGTAAAAATTGTAGAATTGATCAAGAATTGAATGATAGGTTTGGACATTGGATTAAGGAGGTTTTGGCATGATTATGGAGTTAAAACATGTTTGGAAACATGTGGAATGATTAGAAAAGAAATAGGTGAGAAATGGGGTTGGATTAGAAATCTAAACTGTTAAATTTAGCCGCTTTTTAGCAGGGTCCGACTGGACCGCACAAGAAAATGCCCCGGGAGACTGTTGTATGTATTGGTCCGGGACCTAGCTTGGGGACAAAGTCCTGGACCACCCTGAATTATTAACCGAGAGTAAGACCATGAATTGGTCCGGGACTTAGTGTAAATGTAAAGTCCCGGACCAGGTTGTATTTTCACCCGAGAGTAGACTCCATGCTTTGGTCCGGGAGTTAGGACTAGGACCAAGTCTCGGACCAAGCCAATTTTTAACCGTGTAACACCCCGGATTTTCTAACCTTTTATTTGGTCAATTTTTTTTTTGCAATTCAAGTTTAATATTAGTAAGCAGCGCAATCAAAACCTAAAACCGGGGCATTATTGCCACACTCGCAACTAAACGAGTGCTGAGGCCTAAATAATTAACTCACTGACAACCTATTATTATTAATAAAGTAAATACAACGCCTATTAAAATAATTTCTTATAAATATAGAATTATCAAGCCAAAAATAAAATCCAACTATAAATAATCCGACTATGTGGAGTCGCCTTCCCAAACCCAAGGACTTCATCAGTACCTGTGGCAGAAATCCAAACAAACATAGAAAGGGCCACGATAAAGTCAGAAAAACTGAGTAAGCTACCACTTCACTCTGTAAAAAAATTTTCTCTTTTGAAAACCATTTTAACGATAACCACACAACACACAATTTATTTCAATAATATTAACACACAACAATAAAATTATCAACATGGTAGAATACTCCATGATTTCTTATTAACTCAAGAATATAGTTGTCAATTTCATTTAATTATCTTCCTTGTCCCAACGCATAGCCAGGACAAAACAAATTTCTCACTTTTGGGTACAACACGCAGCTGCAACCCGGACCCCAACACGCAGCCGGGAATCCAACTCGCCACTAAATCCTTAAGTGTGCACACCCCCCAATAGTTCAAAGGACTAAGGAGTAGATCTAGGGCTAACTGTGTCCTAGTGCGGCCCACAGTATCTCAAACTTATGCGTCCTAATGCGGCCCGCATTTATCATCTCATTCATGTGTCCTAATGCGGCCCACATGCACCATGGTTTTCTCCTCTTAAAATTCTTTTATTCGTTATTATTCCTACCATATAATCTCATCAAAATCCACATATTTCACCATAAATAAATTACGATATCATCCTTGTAACACCCCATCCAACAACAACCACATAACAACAAACTGCAGCGGAATTCAACTCATCACATTACTTATTCCAATGGTGTTACACGCCGTTAACCACCCACGTGGCTAACAAGGCTAATACAATACATACACAATTATATCGGTCTGATGGACTAGATTCCCGAGAACACACAATCAACATACACACATACATCCTCCTCATTACAATCCGTTTTTAACAACATTTATTCTTATCCACTACTCCCTACCTGATATAGTATACAAACTGCTGCCGATAACAATTTCGGTCTTACTACACCTACTGTATACATACACTTAAAGTTTACCCTCGTACAACGACTACCCGTCCTACTCTCGAACGGCTTCCAGCACTTCTGTACCTGAAATAGGAAAAAGAAGAGAAAGGGTGGCCCCAAGGGGCTCAGCACCTTTGCTGGTATGGTAATCCCGCAGCCCACATGCTACCGGGCCACGCACGACTAATTGTCGTCTTAGCATGCAGTTGATTATATTTAAATCATGCATACAAACCATTAACATATCACACATAATATTTCGCCTCAATGGGCTCAATCTATAACCAAAACATCCACACTTAACCAACCATCCAATGATTCCTTAAACCCTAGAGTGGCTCTCCTCTAACGGAGCTACTTCCTTAACGAACGACGTGTACCCATCAATCGGGTTATCCTTAAACGCCTCTTGTCACAAGCTGGGATTCATTTCCATGATCCACACATTCCATATCCTTCAACATAACTCATTCCACACGTAACAAAACATAACAAACCTTTCTTGCTTCGATGTACACATGACAACATTGCATTCATTTAAAACATCCAATATATATATATATACCAAGGCATAGCAAGGGAATTTGCATAGCATTATAACATCATATAACACCATATAAATCGGTTCTCACAAGGAACCTTCCACCATAGTTAGTATACCAGTGAGCCTAGAGATTTTTACCAATCCCATGTTAAGCTCGTTACCATCCTCGTTACCGTCCGGTTATATAGAACGGTTAACTTATACCCAAGGTGTGTCGGATATAGTAATCCCAAGCACACTGAAATAACATAACCATTAGTATGCCCCCGTGGCCCGACGTGAGTCAGTAATATAGCTTTGGTTAAGCTAAAGGGAAAGTTGGGAAACCCAATGGGAAGACAACCATAACATACACAGAGGGTCGAACCTATAATGGCACGAACCCCCATCCTCACACGCGTGGCCGGAACAGACCGGACTCCTCACCCCCCATTAGTATACATACATTAAATATTAAGTGGTTAGAGATCCATTATGGAGCCTACCACACCCACAACCATACGGTATCATAACCGAGTTAAGCACACAAGGGAGGTTCACACACTTGCATACAACAACAATATCCAACTAACTCACACATAGCCGTGGTTAGCACGTTCCCAAGGTTCGGGCCGTCAACTCCGAATACCGATCACTCATGTGTTCCTAGTTTTAGTTAGCTAAGGTTCAACACATATTTGAGGTTAAACGGCATCGGATACCAAATTCGCCACATAAATGAATTACTATAAACTCATTACATGATTTAATCTTACAAGGTGGCAAACACTCAAGAAAACATATTGGCATACAAGCCGGTGTAATCCGTTAGGACACAGGTTGCAAGAAAAACCATACCTGTCACCGGAGTCCACTTTACCACGTCCACTTATGTTCCTCGAGCAATTCTCGAACAACTGTTGACATCACATGTTCTTTTATTAACATTGGGGGGTAACATGTTTGTTTAAGTCTAATGCTTATAACTTTCCCCGTCCCTTGGTTAAATAACTTAACATTTTTAACTTGTTTTACTCTCACATTTAAATACAACTTTTAGCCCATTTTATTGTCACTAAAACTCACCTAACATGCCCTCAACACCTTATAACATCATTACCTACCAATCCCCATCATCACATGTCATTTCATAACCTTAAACCATGTTTTTGGTCCGACCGACCACCCGACCGACCCACAGCTGGGTCGGTCCATTACAGACCCCTTTTACTTCCCTATAATCATGCCCGTCCGACCCACGTCCGACCCACCATTCTGGGTCGGTCCATGTGCGAACATTTTCCTCCTTTGAAACTTGACCGACCGACCCATGTCCGACCCAACCTTCTGGGTCGGTCCATTACCGACACTTCACTAACATTTTACAGAGGCTCGACCGACCCACAAACTGGGTCGGCCCCTGGGTCGGTCGCCTCCTAAATTTACCCAAACTTTGTCAAATCTTCACCAAACTTCTCCTAAGTCCTCTTAATGTGTTCTAACATCATTTGGCACTTCAAACACACCCTTAAGATATTCTTAAACACTCACAAAACTATTTTCCCAATTCCTTAAACCTTTACTTATATCTCCACAAAATTCCTAACACTTACAATGTTTTCTCCTTATGATTTCTAGGTGGCATTTCACCTATAATGACCAAAATACCAAGGTGTATCCCTACACTTATCATCATCCCTCAACTTCTTTTCTTACTAACTAAATCTCTTTTCACATCATACCTAAACATCACTTGTTCCTTGAACATCAACATTACCTAACCTTAAACAACTCCTCCAAGACTTAAATACATCCTCAAAACACACATTGAATTCCTAGAACTTCCAAGATAACACCTAAATCCTTGCATCACTCTAAAACACCTTAATACCTGTTTCCCTCTTAAGCAAACATTCATCCACCTTTAATCCTTCCTAGTTCACCAAAACTCACTTACAACATTAGAACTTCTTACACATTTCCCAAATTTGGCCATAGCTTCTCTAGTATATACCCACATCCAAACACTTAGGTTTCTACCTTATTCATCCAAGAACACCTAAAATCCATCAAACACATTTATACACAAACTTCACACATAAGCACTACATCACAATATAGTGCATAACTTAAATTGCTTGGCACTTAGGCCCTTAAATGCATGGCTCTTAGGCCCTTAAATTGCATAAACCTTAAACACTGAATTTCCCACATAATAATGCCTTTGACCTGCAAATACACCAACAATTCATATGCCCTTAATAAACTCCTTGAGAGCATTTTACTAGCTCATTCACCATTGGCTCCTTAGGTATTTTAACAAGCATTATAAGCTTATTCCTCCTAAGGCATTAAACCAAGCTAAGATAGCTTGTTTACCTCTTTTCCTCACAAATTTCTTTCTTGTTTCCTTGTAGAACCGGTAGTAGGCATTTGGTTCCTTGCCAACAACTAAACAATATACCAACATTAAAATGAGTATATAAGCTTTAAGCTTTATCTCATTGTAAACCCTAGTTACATATATTATCTTAAGGTATTAACATGATTGTTTTACCTTGGAATGGAAAGAGAGCTTGAATATATATCAAGAGAGGACTCCTCCTAGTCCATGAAAGCTTGGAATGAAGCTAGAACAAGGCAATATAATGACTCCATTAAGAGTGATTTTCGGACATGACAAAACATGAAGGAAATGTCATTTTCTTTGAGTTTCCTTACCTTGAAGCAAAGGAGAACAAGAATATGTGAAAAGGTGAGCTCTAGCTCCTCCCATGGTGATTCCTCTTGGCACCGAAATGGAGCTCTTGGATTTTGAAAGGATAGAATTGAAGAGCTTGATGAGAGGAAGAGAATGGTGGTGTTTGTTTTTGATTTGGTTAAGTGAGCTAGGTTTTACAAGTGGTCAAAGATGGAAAACAATGGTGATGTGGTGTTGCTGTAGCAGCTCGTAAAAGAGAGCAAGAAGGGAGGTTGGAGAAGCCTTGCAACCGTGGGAAATGAAGAAGGAAGGGAGAATGAGATGAGATTGGTTTGCTTTTAAGGATATTTATAACTTAAAGCAAATAGTAACCTATGAGTCACCTTTATTTACTTAACAAGTTAGCATGTTTGGTGACTCATTACTACCAAAAACCGGCCCCCTTATTAGTAGAAGGGTATAATAGTCTTTGTTGACCAACTTAATCACTTATAACATTATATGTTACAAACTAGTTATAAAAAATCACTATTCACCAATAACAAGGCACATAGAAGTGAAATTTTGATTTCCCATTGATATAGCCACCCAAATGTGATACTATATAGTACACATGTTAATCAAAGAGTAATGATGGACATTTAGCCATTCAAAACTCATTTACAAGACAATTTTTCAAAAACGTGCTTTAAGACTTCTTAAAGCACATTTGTGTTTAACTTGTTTTCAAGCTTGGTTTTCTTTGGTAATTGATTTAATATGTTCATTAACATATAATTAAGGCATAGGTATGACCATTAGGCCTTATACACATTTATCTCAAGCTTAGAGCACATTTTTGCTCTTATTGACCTTAAGGTATTTATTTGTGTTTTGTTTGGTTTCATTGTCTACCAAAGTTTCCTAAGGACTTAATTAGCCTTATAAAGTCATAATTAAACATTATCAAGTCTTGGTAGACTCTTTGGGTCCTAACCAAGTTCACTCCAACCTTAGAGCATGTTTTTGCTCAAACTGTGTCTTAGTGCTTTATTGCACTTTACTATGGTTTAAATGGTTCATTCATGTTCCTGAGGCACTTTTTAGCCTTTAAATACCATAGTTAAACGTTTACACAACATACCAAGGTTTGGGGTATTTCAATCTACCCCCCTTAAAAGAACTTCGTCCTCGAAGTTCACCTTTCCCTGCATCATTGACTAGAATACGGGAATTACTTATAGCCATAAAACTTCCATTACCAACCATCTTTCACATCCAACCTCGGACTTAATGGTCCGGGCAACATATCCACCTTATACATAAAATATCATATTCACATGGTAACCTCGGACTCAATGGTCCGGGTACCTTCATCACACTTGCACCCATACAATATCCCTCAGACTCTTAGGTCTGGGTGACATAACCACGTTTAGACTCATAGGTCTTGATAGCACAACACATTTAGACTCATAGGTCTTGATAGCACACACTTTAGGAGATCAAAGTCAAATAACCCTTATCACCCATACCAAACAACATGTCATAGCATGTATATCAAACAGAAATACTTTTCCATCTCTCCATGGGTTCGAATCCCACTTTGAGTACATATACATTGTGATCCCGCAGAACCCGGTCGCGATGGACACTTTCTGGTCCCCGTTCCTTTGGGAGATCAAAACATTCACTTAATTTTTAACATATGTACTTCTCATGTCACCGGTCCGAAGACAAAGGCTTATACGTCCTCAGCTCGTGAGCAAGTACTACAAAAATATTCTTTACTAGGTTAGTATAAGAAGATTTTATTCAAAATATTAATCGATTGTTTTTAAAACCCAATTGAAAATTCTTTTGAAAAACACCACACAACTCCAAGTCCAGTTTATGCTCCTTGTATCTTTCTTAACATGGTTATTTGTAATCACTTATAGGGAGCTTCAAGAATCATCCAACACTGATGTGATCAGCATCGGTGTTGAACTATCTTTCCACCCCAATTTGTGTTCGGCTTCCCTTGATCTCATGATAATCAAGTTTCACCTCCCACTTCATTTTCAACCAACAATTAATTCAAGCATATCCCATTTTCTATCTTTGAATCTCTCTAGTCATAATCATTACATCTCCAAGGGATAGAACTCCGTCTATCAATCATCACCCAAATCCAACTTAATTCAAGTTACCTAGGAATTTAATTCTCACTAGGTTCTATGTCGGTCTTTTACCTCATAAATCACAACATGTATATATATAACATATTTTTATCAAAATACAATACATGGTTTGTACTTATGCACCGTCGGGGTTTTAGTTCCCCGGGAGTTTCTTTACTCCCTTCCACTTGTACTAACACACTTCCCACAATGGTATTCGCATCTTCTGTGCGCAATTACCACAATTACCCACAAATAAATGCGTATGTTTATATAACACACGCGCCAACCATCATAACAATCATTTTGTGCTATGCACACCTAGTTCGCGTACACTTGTACGGTAAAACACACTAAGTGGTTTTGCGCTCTACCCCCCTTAAAAGGGATTACGCCCACGTAATCAATCACTGAACCTTGGCTTAAATGTTCTGCCGTCGTGAAGTGTTTTAACTTCCACGCGGTCCATTACACAATGGATTCTGATTAGAGGATCTTAACCATATTGGCGGTTTAGTCCCTAAACCAAGAATTCGCATTGGAGTTGTAACTCATAACCGGTTTCGGTCCTGGCCTGTGAGGCTTTTAGGTATTGATAACTAGTCATTTATTCATATTCACCATATATATCCGGTACCTGACGCATGGGCTCACTGGCCTCTGTTGCGCAACCCTGATAATTATAGAGCTGGTTTGCCCCATTCGTTACTGTTAATGTATTGTACATCTCCAATGTATTACCATTATCGATTGGTAACAATGGTTTCTCAACCGACGCATGGTATCTTTTACCCTGAGCGAATTCGGTGAGTTTCACGATTTTCCATCCACTTCTCCTATAGCTTACGCGTAAACTACTATGTAATTCACAATGATTGACTTACTTTACCGACTTACTGTCGGTTGAGATTGAGCTACTACCTAGTGTGTAGTGCTCTCTCAGCTATTTACAATATTTGGGTATATTCCATACCGATATTTGGCAGTTAGTGCTACTGTAGTCACTTACTGTTAATCATGTCTCCACGTTCGGTTTTGTACAAGTATCCCTTTATTGGTGCGGTCTTGCATTTCCTATGCATCGGCCATTATAACATTATTCCTCCATAATTACCATGCTTCTGATTCCTAGCTATCCCACTCGATCATTACTGTACAAGAGCAATACCCAAAACACTCAGTCATACAGAGTGCAGAGGCGTAAACTCTTGACAGCAAACTCTCTTATGCGATTGCGATAGGAATTTTCACTGAAATCCTTATCACTAACACTTGCCACCGGCTTACTGCTCGGTTCATTGTTATCACTTACTGTTGTATCCCACTGGGGTAACTCACAACTCTGCTTACTCCCATTTTATCATTTAACAATACTCACACAACGGTCGCTTATTGCGCACCGTATCCTTACTCATTATATGCATCAACTCATACTGTATCCGCTATATATTAGCTTTTGCTATTAAGCTAGGTTTATCTGGCCACTTATTTGGCTGATTTTTGAATATATTATCTTTCCCTTGAGCGTTGTTCGCTACACATTTAGCTTCACACACCTATGGTGATTGCTATCAATTTATCACACTTCCTGCGTACACAACTGGTACGAGCACTTCCTTTCGTGTTATTTTATTTAAATCACCCTGGGGTAATAAGAACGTGGTCCATCCTCCACATATCTTTGAACTTGATTCACATATCTACCGCTCCTGCGGTCTCACAATATCGAGAGGTATTCCCACTCTTAATGCAGTGGTTCGCTTACCACTCTATTCAGTATACCACATAAACTTCTACAATTAACCAGATTTACGTAACATATCTTGTTATGGCTTATAAGCCTTATTTGCCTGAGCTGGGCTCATTGTAGGCTGTCCACACACATGTACTCCTCTGTATATATTACATGTTTAGAGGTTGTAGTGGGCTCCATGACAAGGTTGTTGCATTCCGTTTCCTTTCATGGGATGCCCCTTAGGTTTGTCAGTCCGTCTCCTGACCACTTATGTCTAAACTGGGTGTTAATTTCAACCCTTGTGTTTCTGTCATGTATTTCGTTCAACAATTGTTGATGCGCACACCCTTCGAGGATTTCTCCTGGGTGTCGTTACGTTATGCCTTATATATGTTCACACTTTTTTTGGTACATTCTGTTATTATCTTCTTCTGTAAAGATCAACATTTCCAGATAGTGTAGGTACTGATTCTGGGAGTTTCATCCCGTTCGTTGCACATTAATGTGTCCACATTAGGCATCTGCCTTGCCTGCTTTTCAGCTATCATGTTATCCCTGGGGATCCTTAAGTCATATAAGCTGTCTTTACATTCAGTTAGTGCACTTCGCACCTCCTGACTCTTAAACATTTCCTTGAAAGGAATTCACTAATCCTTTAGTCTCGTTAACTTAACTGAGTTCCTTAACTTCAACTATTCCTTGTAATCTCTAGCTTTCGTTTGATTTATACTGCTGACCGTAGACGGAGTCGACTACTTCCCGTGTTCGGACTCTACTCGTATACATATATGGGGTATCATACTGATACATTACTACTTACCCAACTAACCTATAAGTAGGTCTGTCAGGTCCACATGCTCCTATCGGAGTGCGGTCGTCCCACAACACAGTTGGTACACTTGTAGTGTCCGTCACACGCCTAGGTGAAGTATTCTGTTGTCAACTCCCTTATATTGTCCCGTGACAATATTCATTCCTTGCTTCCCGAACTTAATCGAGGGAAGGTTTATCCACTGTTGTATCCTTGTCAGTTGCTCTTGGTTTCACTGGTTTGGTTTAAAGAAGGTTGGAAAGAAGTGTTGGTTTGAAAGAAAATCTGGTTTAAAAGAAAAGAGTTTGTGAAAGATTAGGTTTGAAAGAAAAATTCCATGGTTTCACAACATCTTCTTACCTTAGCCAAGTCTAGCTTCTTGCTGACTGGTGTGTTTCCAATTACAGAGGTTAGGCTAACAGCCCTTCCACTTTATGACATTCACATTTAACTTTATTGTAATTTTCCAAGTACTTTGTAGTGGCTATAAGTTTCCGAATAGCCCTGTTATAGCAGCACTTGCTATGGCAAGTGCGCCATGCTAACTGTCTATCGGTTTAACACATACCGGTTGTGGTATTGTTTTTATCCCATTGTCATCAGTGGCCTTGTTGGCCCTCACTGATGTTACTGCCTTGATAAATACTCCTATAGGTGACTTCTCACTGTATTCACATGATATTTATTAACTAGGGTGTTTCCCATTCTGGGAGACCCCTTTGTCTTAGTATTGTATCCTCCTTATAGCCCGTTCCACGCACTTGTCGTGGTTACTGAGACTTGTCTCTTGTTTGGGCACTACATTGTAGTTCCTTGTCGGTTGGTATACCGTTGGTGTTTTATTCATCAATTGTGGTTCCGTAGACACTCGTCTCGGGTTTCTTAATCCATTCTTGCCTGTTGCACGGTTGGGTGCGTTGCAAGCTGGTCATCCTCGACTGCTCGGCATGTCGACCCAGGTTGCTGGAAATTCTATCCTCTATACACAAAATCCTTCATTCATTGTTATGAAATGCGGTTAACATTGTTCAGATGGAGACCGTCTCCGGGATTCCCAGTTTCGGGATCTACCGTATGACAGGTTCTTCGTACCCTAAAGGTTTAATAACAGCCAGATCGGGTATTCCCGAGTATGAGAGTGGACTTCCATCTCTCTGGCGTTCTTTCCCAAGTTATCAAACAGGGACTGTGGAGGGTGGGATGGATATTGTAGGTTTCCAGTAGTTCACTGGTAGTTCCTTACTAGCGTATCTCTCACGCTATCACTCAACCCTTAACCCAAAGTACTTAAATCCTAACTCGGTATTTCCTAAGCTCGGTAATTCAGTCATCAGAGCGATACTTCGCTCTGATACCACTTTTTGTAACACCCCATCCAACAACAACCACATAACAACAAACTGCAGCGGAAATTCAACTCATCACATTACTTATTCCAATGGTGTTACACGCCGTTAACCACCCACGTGGCTAACAAGGCTAATACAATACATACACAATTATCGGTCTGGGACTAGATTCCCGAGCAACTACACAATACATTCCTCATTCCAATTCAACATTTATTATATACATACATTCCCACTGTACCGAGTATTTACAAACTGCTGCCGATAACAATTTCGGTCTTACTACACCTACTGTATACATACACTTAAAAGTTTACCCTGTACAACGACTACCCGTCCTACTCTCGAACGGCTTCCAGCACTTCTGTACCTGAAATAGGAAAAAGAAGAGAAAGGGGTGGCCCCAAGGGGCTCAGCACCTTTGCTGGTATGGTAATCCCGCAGCCCACATGCTACCGGGCCACGCACGACTAATTGTCGTCTTAGCATGCAGTTGATTATATTTAAATCATGCATACAAACCATTAACATATCACACATAATATTTCGCCTCAATGGGCTCAATCTATAACCAAACATCCACACTTAACCAACCATCCAATGATTCCTTAAACCCTAGAGTGGCTCTCCTCTAACGGAGCTACTTCCTTAACGAACGACGTGTACCCATCAATCGGGTTATCCTTAAACGCCTCTTGTCACAAGCTGGGATTCATTTCCATGATCCACACATTCCATATCCTTCAACATAACTCATTCCACACGTAACAAAACATAACAAACCTTTCTTGCTTCGATGTACACATGACAACATTGCATTCATTTAAAACATCCAATATATATATATATACCAAGGCATAGCAAGGGAATTTGCATAGCATTATAACATCATATAACACCATATAAATCGGTTCTCACAAGGAACCTTCCACCATAGTTAGTATACCAGTGAGCCTAGAGATTTTACCAATCCCATGTTAAGCTCGTTACCATCCTCGTTACCGTCCGGTTATATAGAACGGTTAACTTATACCCAAGGTGTGTCGGATATAGTAATCCCAAGCACACTGAAATAACATAACCATTAGTATGCCCCCGTGGCCCGACGTGAGTCAGTAATATAGCTTTGGTTAAGCTAAGGGGAAAGTTGGGAACCCAATGGGAAGACAACCATAACATACACAGAGGGTCGAACCTATAATGGCACGAACCCCATCCTCACACGCGTGGCCGGAACAGACCGGACTCCTCACCCCCCATTAGTATACTACATTAAATATTAAGTGGTTAGAGATCCATTATGGAGCCTACCACACCACAACCATACGGTATCATAACCGAGTTAAGCACACAAGGGAGGTTCACACACTTGCATACAACAACAATATCCAACTAACTCACACATAGCCGTGGTTAGCACGTTCCCAAGGTTCGGGCCGTCAACTCCGAATACCGATCACTCATGTGTTCCTAGTTTTAGTTAGCTAAGGTTCAACACATATTTGAGGTTAAACGGCATCGGATACCAAATTCGCCACATAAATGAATTACTATAAACTCATTACATGATTTAATTTATCTTACAAGGTGGCAAACACTCAAGAAAACATATTGGCATACAAGCCGGTGTAATCCGTTAGGACACAGGTTGCAAGAAAACCATACCTGTCACCGGAGTCCACTTTACCACGTCCACTTATGTTCCTCGAGCAATTCTCGAACAACTGTTGACATCACATGTTCTTTTATTAACATTGGGGTAACATGTTTGTTTAAGTCTAATGCTTATAACTTTCCCCGTCACTTGGTTAAATAACTTAACATTTTTAACTTGTTTTACTCTCACATTTAATGCAACTTTTAGCCCATTTTATTGTCACTAAAACTCACCTAACATGCCCTCAACACCCTTATAACATCATTACCTACCAATCCCCATCATCACATGTCATTTCATAACCTTAAACCATGTTTTTGGTCCGACCGACCCACCGACCGACCCACAGCTGGGTCGGTCCATTACAGACCCTTTTACTTCCTTATAATCATGCCCGTCCGACCCACGTCCGACCCACCATTCTGGGTCGGTCCATGTGCGAACATTTTCCCTCCTTTGAAACTTGACCGACCGACCCATGTCCGACCCAACCTTCTGGGTCGGTCCATTACCGAACACTTCACTAACATTTTACAGAGGCTCGACCGACCCACAAACTGGGTCGGCCCCTGGGTCGGTCGCCTCCTAAATTTACCCAAACTTTGTCAAATCTTCACCAAACTTCTCCTAAGTCCTCTTAATGTGTTCTAACATCATTTGGCACTTCAAACACACCCTTAAGATATTCTTAAACACTCACAAAACTATTTTTCCCAATTCCTTAAACCTTTACTTATATCTCCACAAAATTCCTAACACTTACAATGTTTTCTCCTTATGATTTCTAGGTGGCATTTCACCTATAATGACCAAAATACCAAGGTGTATCCCCTACACCTATCATCATCCCTCAACTCTTTTCTTACTAACTAAATCTCCTTTTCAATCATACCTAAACATCACTTGTTCCTTGAACATCAACATTACCTAAACCTTAAACAAACTCCTCCAAGACTTAAATACATCTCAAAACACACATTGAATTCCTAGAACTTCCAAGATAACACCTAAATCCTTGCATCACTCTAAAACACCCTTAATACCTGTTTCCCTCTTAAGCAAACATTCATCCACCTTTAATCCTTCCTAGTTCACACCAAAACTCACTTACACCATTTAGAACTTCTTACACATTTCCCAAATTTGGCCATAGCTTCCTAGTAAACCCACATCCAAACACTTAGGTTTCTACCTTATTTCATCCAAAACCCTAAAATCCATCAAACACATTTTATACACAAACTTCACACATTAAGCACTACATCACAATATAGTGCATAACTTTAAATTGCTTGGCAACTAGGCCCTTAAATGCCATGGCTCTTAGGCCCTTAAATTGCATAAACCTTAACACTGAATTTCCCACATAATAATGCCTTTGACCTGCAAATACACCCAACAATTCATATGCCCTGAATAAACTCCTTGAGAGCATTTTTACTAGCTCATTCACCATTGGCTCCTTAGGTATTTAACAAGCATTATAAGCTTATTCCTCCTAAGGCATAAACCAAGCTAAGATAGCTTGTTTACCTCTTTTCCTCACAAATTTCTTTCTTGTTTCCTTGTAGAACCGGTAGGGCATTTGGTTCCTTGCCAACAACTAAACAATAACCAACATTAAAATGAGTATATAAGCTTTAAGCTTTATCTCATTGTAAACCCTAGTTACATATATTATCTTAAGGTATTAACATGATTGTTTTACCTTGGAATGGAAGAGAGCTTGAATATATATCACGAGAGGACTCCTCCTAGTCCATGAAAGCTTGGAATGAAGCTAGAACAAGGCAATATATGACTCCATTAAGAGTGATTTTCGGACATGACAAAACATGAGGAAATGTCATTTTTCTTTGAGTTTCCTTACCTTGAAGCAAAGGAGAACAAGAATATGTGAAAAGGTGAGCTCTAGCTCCTCCCATGGTGATTCCTCTTGGCACCGAAATGGAGCTCTTGGATTTTGAAAGGATAGAATTGAAGAGCTTGATGAGAGGAAGAGAATGGTGGTGTTTGTTTTTGATTTGGTTAAGTGAGCTAGGTTTTACAAGTGGTCAAAGATGGAAAACAATGGTGATGTTGGTGTTGCTGTAGCAGCTCGTAAAAGAGAGCAAGAAGGAGGTTGGAGAAGCCTTGCAACCGTGGGAAATGAAGAAGGAAGGGAGAATGAGATTGGTTTTGCTTTTAAGGATATTTATAACTTAAAGCAAATAGTAACCTATGAGTCACCTTTATTTACTTAACAAGTTAGCATGTTTGGTGACTCATTACTACCAAAAACCGGCCCCCTTATTAGTAGAAGGGTATAATAGTCTTTTTTGACCAACTTAATCACTTATAACATTATATGTTACAAACTAGTTATAAAAAATCACTATTCACCAATAACAAGGCACATAGAAGTGAAATTTTTGATTTCCCATTGATATAGCCACCCAAATGTGATACTATATAGTACACATGTTAATCAAAGAGTAATGATGGACATTTAGCCATTCAAAACTCATTTACAAGACAATTTTTCAAAAACGTGCTTTAAGACTTCTTAAGCACATTTTGTGTTTTAACTTGTTTTCAAGCTTGGTTTTCTTTGGTATTGATTTAATATGTTCATTAACATATAATTAAGGCATAGGTATGACCATTAGGCCTTATACACATTTATCTCAAGCTTAGAGCACATTTTTGCTCTTATTGACCTTAAGGTATTTATTTGTGTTTTGTTTGGTTTCATTGTCTACCAAAGTTTCCTAAGGACTTAATTAGCCTTATAAAGTCATAATTAAACATTATCAAGTCTTGGTAGACTCTTTGGGTCCTAACCAAGTTCACTCCAACCTTAGAGCATGTTTTTGCTCAAACTGTGTCTTAGTGCTTTATTGCACTTTACTATGGTTTAAATGGTTCATTCATGTTCCTGAGGCACTCTTTTAGCCTTAATACATAGTTAAACGTTTACCAACCATACCAAGGTTTGGGATTTCATCCTTATTGAATAAATAATTCAATTTTCACTAAATCATTTCGTTAACGATTTCACAACAATATCAGTTGATCTCATAAATAAACTCATAACAATTTTCCATCAATCTCTTTTAGAAAATATATTTAAATAACCACTAATATCCATTACAAAATAAATCACTCACATAAGAAAATGAAATTATCACTAACACTTAACACTTCAATCTCAAACAATGATCACACACAAATTCACATCCACATGAAAATTCATTATTATAAATATAATAAAAATTAGTGAACGTAGTAACTTACCTGGAATCTAGAAACGATCCGCACAACCCAACACAAATTCAATTACTGCTCCTCACTAACAAACTCAGAGCCTAAAAAAATAATGATAACGGGTATTATCAGATACCCGAATACTTTAGAACTATTATAAATAAATTTTCATAAATCATAATTAATAATATTATAACATGTAATAGTAACATATTTATAGCTGGATTTTATTTTTGGCTTGATAATTCTACATTTATAAGAAATTATTTTAATAGGCGTTGTATTTATTTATTAATAATAGGTTGTTAGTGAGTTAATTATTTAGGCCTTAGCACTCGTTTAGTTACTAGTGTGGCAATAATGCCCCGGTTTAGGTTTTCCATTCCGCTACTTACTAATATTAAACTTGAATTGCAAAAAAAAAGACCAAATAAAAGGTTAGAAAATCCGGGTGTTACAAACCGTGAGTGTTTTAAAGGCGTTAAATGATGGGGATTTGATTGGTGATGGTTTTTAGATGATAATTAAGACTTGTTTGATGACATGTAAAGGTCATTTGAAGTATAAACAAGTGATAGATTGAGTGAGAAAGTGACAACTTAAAATCACATGAGTAAGATAAGACAACGGGACAAGGGGGCTAATTACGGGTGCAATAGTCGTTTAAATTCCGTATTACCTTAATATAATAGAAACAGTTGAAATGTTATCAGAGATTTGAGAACTAAATGAGGAGCGTAAGACGACAAGCTAGAAAGGTTCCATGGTGAACGGTATGGTTTTCTTGCAACTTGTGTCCTGCCGAGTTACGCTCGGCTTGTGTGCTGACCTAATAAGATAAAACCACGAAAATGTTTATTGCTTTTGCTATATATATATATATATATCTTGATGCATGTTGTGTGTACTAACCGTCCTTGCTTGAATGCGTGGTGTAACTGAATGTTGAAGACCGACTCACAAATGATTAAACGTTTGGTTAGTGACTTATATTAAGAGTCGAACCACGAAATAACTTAACGTGGCAAACACATGAGAACTATCGATTAGAGAACAACGATAACTCAATCCTATGAACTTACTCGAAACGAGAAAAGATATACATGATTAGTAAACTCCCTTTTAATGGTTTATCAAGAACAACGATAATTCAAACTTATGAACTCACTTGAATGTGAGAGAGATGTGTGGGACCATAGAACTCCCTCTTATAGGTAGTTGACCTCCTATATGAGGGTCCGACCTGGTATGAGAAAATGACCCGATCGCATAAGTTTTCAAAATGTTTGGGCAACCCTTAAATCTGAGAATACAAGAATCCAAGAAAATTCGCTAAGTTATTAGATGACATCGAGAGTGATGCTTCTAGACTAATATACACAATTATGTAATGACTCCAATGAGAGGAGTGATTGAGAATGTGAGAAGTCCGAGAGAGATTCGGACGTATGTGAAGGAAAGAGGAACTAAGAGAGTAGTTCTTGTTACTAGTTGAACTTTCCCACTATGCTAGACCCGGTGTAGGGTTGAAACCGGGGAAGTAAGACTAGAACTCGAAAGCCCGGTGGTGAGAATTGTGAATGTCTCTGGCAGGAGGTCAAGTGTGTTGACTTAAGAATTATTCGGAAGAGGAATAATTGAGAAAATAAGATCGAGACCATTAGTGTCTATGGATCTAAGAGAACAAGTAAAGTTATCCGAAGAGAATTGATAAGATATTGAATAATGAGAATGAGGCGTAAATGAGGTAGAAACCCTCAAGGCCTAAAGAGTAAGATAGTGTAAACTAACAAATTAATGTGTTAGTTTTGTGATTGAATTCCATTTTTTGAATACTTGTGTTATGTGAGCATGTTGTGTGTTTACAGCATTTCATGTCATGATTTAAATAAAATCAATCGCATGCTTAGACGACAATTAGTTGGGTGTGACCCGGTAGTAGCAGGTTGCACGACTACCATACCAGCAAAGGTGCTAAGCCCCCTTTGGGGCTACCCATTATTTTTCAGGTATGATGGAGATGATTACCGTTCGAGAGTAGGACAGGGATTGCGATCAAGCATGGGTAGCTGATTTAAATACATTGGTTATTGTATGTAATAGTAGTGTTAGACCGAAATGTTATCGGCAATTAGAATGTAAAGACTCGGTATATTGGATTGTAAGTGCTAAGTATTGTATTGACTAGAGAGTTGTATATGACTCGGTTTAGAGATGAAGTGATGATTGTATTTGTAACACCCCTAATCCTAAACCTGTAATAACGTCGCAAGTCGTAGCATAATAAATAACAATTTGCAGCGGAAAATAAAACTAACTACCTTGGTGTTACACCGCCGTTACTCACCCTTGTGAGTAACAAGGCATCCTTACTTTTTCCAACATTACAACCTCCCACGCTGTGATGAACAGATACTGAGCACTCTAATTATTACAAACCAAATTCAACTAAATGAGCAACTAACTGAATACAACAACCTCCTTAATACAATCCAAAATAAAACCATAAGTGTTTCCTGTAAACGCATCAGCTACCCCCGTGTCCCGCACTCCGGCTTGAGTCTTCTTCAACAACCTGGAATGTTTGGCCCATTGAAGGGCTCAGCAATCGAAATGCTGGTATGCTAAATGTAGTCTTAAATCATTTGGACTCCTTAAGTCGTTTTAGTCATCTTGATATTAGGTTCTTTACATGAAATACCGGTTTACAATAATAACAGTAATAACTGTAAACATTTAACAATCACTTAACAATTCACCTGTAAACATCAGTGTACGATGGTACACAACACCAATAACCTCACAACAATAATCCACAACAATAACCAATAAGCACACATTAATAATCCATAACAACCACTAAACAAGATACGCGTATTAAACTGTACTTGTTAGTTGGCCACCTGACCCTTATCCTTTAAATCAATCATTAAACCCTTTCCAATTAAATTTCACCTCAGGCGTCATGTCAAGACAATCCTTAATAACTTATTAATGGACATTAGTCCCCTGGGTTCCAATGGAACCGTTACCAGCTGACCTTATGGCCCTGGACAATATATATATATTGACCGATCCGGTCGAACCTGTACACCAACGGCAGTGCCTTCCGCCATCCCCGAATGTGGCTGATGGATTTCCTTTGAGTGACTCACCATTGAAGTCTCTCGTAGTGATCACAATGCGCAACCAGAGAGTCGAAACCGTCTGGATTCCTCTCTTTATAAGTTAGCCTTTTTGTCAGTGACATAATAACCAATCCTTGAGTTAAGACTATAACAGTTGACCATTGTTAGGTTCAATAATACCCTAAGGTCAGTTAGTCTTGTTCCAGTTTAGATGTATAAACTTCCAGTCATAAGACGTTCGCGTATAAATAAAACGCACAGTGTTGAGCAATACAGTATACAAAAATAATACATAAAATCACAGATATCGCTCTTAATTAAACACACATGTCTGGACCTTAGGAAAATCCTTAGGACATTCAGACCACACAATTAACATACCGTTCACCGTGATAACAGCTAGCTTGACTATTCACGCTTTAACAGTCCTTCCCCGTACGCTGTTATATTTACAAGCAATACCGGGTAATATTAATATAACTATCCATTAAACATTACAGTACTGTCGCTGTAGAACTAATACTTGTAATATACTAATCCTGTAAGTTCTTTATTTCCCCCTATTATTTTACAGTGACTCTAGATAGTTTAACAGTTCATTATTTTATGTGATATTCACATGTGATAATGAATTTCCACCTTGTAGTATATTTCTACTACTCCTTACTTAATATACTCATAATTGTTTCCACTTATTCTTTATATTATATCCCTTGGTCATTTTTATTATAACCACAATTATTTTATAAACTTTATATTATACTCCATAATATACCATAATACATTATATTACCTAGTTTTACTTCCTTTCCTTATTAAATTACAAAACCAATCTTATTATTTCGGTATTTATATTTTATACCCAACAACTTTATAAATTACTAGATAACCACATATAATTTCTGGTAACCATAATTTGAACCCATTAACTTTTACAATTTTCCAAACAACCATATACTTTTATAATTTACTAAATACCCATATTAATTTTCGGAAATTATAAAACAATTATATTAACTTCTATAAATTGCCAAATAACCTTATAACTTTTATAATTCACTAATTACTCACATTAACCTTTGTAATTATTAACCATCCACATTACCTTTTTAATTTACCAAATGTCCACCTTAATTTTCGTAAATTACAATCTCATTATACCAACTTTTATAAATTACAAATAAACCCTTAATTTTCGGTTTTTACTTATATTTTCCTTTATTCACTTTTAAACCCCAAAACTTTATATAAGTTACATATTAACTTATAAACTATAGTTTAAATATTTTATCTCTTTAAATAACCGAAGTAACCCATATATTTTCTTAAATTATGATTTCGCCCCAAACCAATTCGGTTTTTACATAGAATCTTCCATAAATTACATATTCACCCCAAGACTTTTATAAACTTAATATTTTATGTCATAAATCATTTTAACCCAAAGTTTTTGGTCAACACTTTGACCAAGACTTAATTTCATAATTAATACTTTAATAAACCCATAAAATCATAAGTAATTCTCGGCCATTCACTATATTTTCCAATAATTGCAAAATAGCCCCCAAAACTTAATAAAATGTTATTATAACACTTAAACACTTATTTAAATTTATCAAAATTCATAATATTAATTCCTACCTTATATTATAACATAAATATACCAAATCACCCCTTTAATTCTCGGTAATTATAATTAACACACCAAACCTTTTAAAATTTACATTTTAACCACATAACCTATTAAACTAGTCATTTAAATACTTGTAACTATTTTTAATAATCCCAAATTTTATAATATAAGCTAATACACTTATATATATCTCAAAAATCATCAAATGAAATACTTTGCTCTCGGTTTTAATATTCCTTTACCATATAGTTTTAAAACTTGATTTAAACCTTATAATAAATACATATAAATGTATATAAGCCATATAACACTTCTAAAAATTATGCTAATGACTTAGAATGATTATAAACTCAAAATAGAACAAATAATCCTTAGATAATTCGGTTTGAATATCTATGTACCCTAATTAATTTTTGTGACACAAATTTATACCTTAAGGTAATAATCTTACCTTATATGTTATAAATTATTTTCTTGACATTTTAATCCAATGTTTTTCGGCCTTAATTTACTTAGAGGTTATATAATTTTTATACCAAAGTTTGAAGCTTAAATCAAGCTTAAACTTAATAAACCTTAACTATATATACTTACTCCTTAAATCAAGACAATTCTTGTACTTGATTTCTCCTTGAATTCCAAGCTCTCCAAATGCTATTTTGATGAAGAGAATTAGACCTCCTTGTATATATTTAGGAGATCCATTTGTTAGACTTCTAACAAAAATTATAAATAAGATTTGGAGTGGTTTTACAAGAGTTTACCTTAGGAATTTATCAAGGTATTTTCGGTAGACCTTGAGATGGTTGTAGATCTAGATTTCCTTCATGAAATAATGAAGAGAACATAGGTTTAGAAGTTCTAGATTTTCGAAAATGATTTAGGTAATTACTTAGGATTTTTCAACATGAAAAATTCCTTAACTTGATCTTGTTGTTCCTTGTGTTGTTGTTGAATCTAGGAACCTCCTTGGGACATCTAATGCTTGGCGATTTCTTGTAGGTTTGCTAGGATGATTTCTTACTTCAAGACTTAGGAGATTTAACTAGGAATTTACATAGAAATGGTGTTAGAACTTAATTCACCATTAATGGAGCTTTGAAGCTCTAAAGAATGAACTAACAAATGAAGAAGATAAGAGAGGAAAGGGAATTACCAAATCGGCCAAGTGAAAGGCAAGGAAGAAATGAAGCCTACGTGGGTTATTAGAAGAAAGGAATGAAAGGAATTGAATTGGAAATTATTGTCATGTAGCATGGCATTATTCTATGATTTGTTTTTCATTATTTGATTTCATAATTGGCTAGAAAAGTCTCTCATTTGAGATAGACTTACGACTGATGATAGAAGGCAATGGAGGCTTTGTTTGCCACTTGAAACTAGAAGACAATACAAGTTAGGTAGGTGTAATACTTTTACAATTTAAATGTTGATTTTGTTCCTTGTCTTCTCCTTGTTTCATACGGTAATATAGGTGCATTTGGGCAATTGATTTCTTTACCATTTGAACATAAGAACATGCTAGTTAGGTACATGTTCCCTTGACTAATTTAAGAGCACTCAATCCCTCCTTTTTCTTGCAATCAATCGGTAATAAGGGCTGCTCCAAGACAATGAACTTTTGTTTGCATTATACATGTGAATGTGCCTTGTTAGGTAATGGTCTTTCTTTTGATTATTGTAAGGCAAATGATTCCCCTTGTGATGGAAATAATCGGCTGCTACAAGAGGTAGAACATGGCTATTTTTGTTTGGTTCTTGCAACTTGTAAAAGGTAGAACTAGTTGTATAATTAATGCCTTGCTTTTCATTTCTTTTCTTAATCTTATACTAATCCTTCTTGTTCTTTGCAGGTCATACGGTGGGTTAGGCCTATGAGACAGTAATGTTTGATACATTAATATATAACACATGATAGGATGAGTCATCTTACCATAAGACACATTTTTTGTTAAAACTAGTCAATTAATACCCAAAATGGCGCATGCATTAGAGGTTAAATGGGATTGATTTTTCATTTGATTTTTGTTACACTATATTGTACTAAGACCATACTAATATTTGTAATAGGTTCCAGCATTTAATTGGTACATTTATACCATGGTAAAGATGAAAGTTTTAAGGTAAAAATGCTGATTTTAGGTACCTTTTTTACTCAAAAATAGCCCCTGGTTGTGCTATGATTTTAGCACTGGCATTAATTGATTTAGATGGTCATTTTATCCCCTTTTAAGGTTATCAACTCGTGGCTCCTCAAAAACTTCAAGGCAATTGCGTAAAACGCATTTTTGTGACACCCGAAGGTGCATTTTTGTGCTTTAAGGATTATCTGAAAAATAATTAGTCGCTATGAGTTCCAAGTGTTTATTGACATTTTTTATAGTCAATAATAATATGTTAAGGTGTTACATTGAGTTATATGGGGTTATATCAACTCAGAACACAACTCCCGGGCTAACCGGGCAAAAAGGAGCGTTAAGAAATTCATCCGAGTACTTTGTTTATTTTTGAGGAAGTAGCTCGACTATTCTCTTTAGAATGTTGAATAATGATGTTAGGAACTCTAAGAATTAATTTTATAGGAGTTCGTGCCACCTCGGCACTCCTCCTGGGCATTCCCGAGGGTTTATGAGACCCTCATAAGGCATCTCTTAGCACTTTGCGTTTAACTGAGAATTTAGCTTGAGAACTTCATCTTATAAATTTAATAAGGTGTTATGGTGCATTTGGAATGAAGTGTAATGCTTTACTTCATCCTCTAATGTATTTCCGGGACTTTCGGGCCTTAAGGGCCTTTAAGGGAACTCCCGAGCATTTTGTATTGTCACTCAGTTTTAGCTGAGGTCCTGTGTTCTAAGGGTCATATAATGATCCTTGGTTAACTTCATGTGAAGTTTATAGCTTATATAATCGGTTTATCTTAAGGTCGGGCTTTAGTGCACGTTTTTGACCTTAAGGAGTTTAGGTGCGTTTTAACACCCAAGTGCTTATATACTTTTCTCAGGGTTTAGTAATCCCCTAAATAATACTTATTTATCATTATTTAATTATTTAAAGGTTAGGGGTATTTCAGTATTTGTTTAAGTACTCAGGTATTCCGGTCCATCATACCGGTACTGTTATTGTTTAGGCCTTGTTAGTCACGTGGGTGGCTAACGGCATTGTTTCACCCCCCCCCCCCCGTTGTATTAGAAATGTCCGCTGCGGTGGTAATGGTGAACAAGGCGTTTATGGATTAATGACGAGGTTAGCGGTAGGGGTGTTACAGTAAGAGAAATGATTCACAAGATAGAATGAAGCTTTAACCAGCGCATGAATCAGAACGTAAACTAAAATGATCACAAAATAGAACGGGACACTAGTCCTAAGCATACATATATACAAAAAGGGTCAGAGACCCATGGATCAGAAGATCCCTCGACAACGCGGGAATGGTACGAAGACCAAAGGGCCCGTCGACCCCCAAAACATAATTGGTAAGTACCCATGCACATAACAGAATGACGTCTATGTAGCATGCTACGAGATAGCCCGGCCCGGTCATTCACTACTCATAATCAAAGTAACTAGGTCTTAAAACAAATTTTTAATCTTTTTAGAACATAAGTGCATAAAATGTGCCAAAACGTGTATAAAACACTTATTCAGACTTAGGGAATCACAATCCCGCAAACATAAGCCAAAACAGCTCAAACGAACATATTAGGTGAAATCAGAAGCTTGTCCGGACATGTGTCCAGGCTTACAAGTCCGGACACATGCCGAGACTCCAACACAGAGAAGTCTGGACTTGTAAGTCCGGATGGAAGTCCAACAAAATATACTTGAAGTTCGGACATGTGTCCGGGCGTGGAAGTCCAGACACATGCCGAGAGTTAAAATAGAGAAAACACTGGCTGTGTCTGGACTTGTGTCCAAGCTTGCAAGTCCGGACACACTGAGACTTGAAACCCAGAACTCATCCTTGCACCCCGTTCAGACATACGTGTCCGGACAGAAGTTCGGATACGTTCAAATTCATACAAATCGATGCATTGTTTGGACATGTAAGTCGGATAGATGTTCGGACGCGGTAAAATCCAGAAACACAATTACAAAAAACTTCACAATTCAGAGGCAAATCTTCCAAAAATCAACACCAGAGCGAAAGCAAAGGAAACAGGGGGGTTTGAGGACTCAAATAGCAACAAATCAGAAGACGAACTCATCCACAAAACACAACGATTAACAAGAACGCAAAAGCCCAATTTTGGTAACCCCCATGGGCGAACAACTACGTCGAATTGGTTCACCACCAACCTCAATCAAAGTGCAGAAATTTTTCAACTGAACCAGAAGATCAAACCAATAGACCCACAGACCAAATCGAGCCAAACAATCACTGAATTGACAATGCCAAACCGAAACCACAATCAAAGCCTGAAACACCAAACATAGAGCAAAACCACCACAATTTAACTTACGAGTCAAACCTGAAACGCAGATGTAGACACAACACAACAGAAGAGTCTTGCATCAACCAACGCAACAACAAAACAAACTCGGCAATCAACCAAGAGGAACTAGGAGGAAGAAAGAAGAAAAGGGCGCTCAAAAGCTATCGAACTGATGTGAAGAGGAATGAACGAGAAAAAGGAAATTTGCTGACTTCCCTTACCTTATTTTCAAATAGACTAAATTACCACATTACTCTCTTCTTCTCCTTAAAACCACAAAGGCACCTAAATGTCATATTCACTTAAGACAAGATAATAATATCATAAAGCAACTTAGGAAAAACTGAGTTATAACATTCACCGTGTTAAATTCTTACATATAAAAAAAAGAGTGATCATAGAGGGAACAAGATCAAGGACATCCATTTTATCCCACGGGGAATGCAGTTGATTATTGATTTTTGGGTTTGTCCTGTCAGTAATTTTGAGGTCTTCTTATTGTATATGACAATTTGTATATTAAATTGATAGTTACATATATTTAAGAATATATAAGTATTTTTGTAAGTAGTTAAACGTATCTAGTTGTACGAAATTAACAAAAAAAGAGATTATTTAATCAGTTGCAGTAAATATAAAGATAAATGGGAGTAGCGTAATTCAACTAGATTGAGGTAACTTATGAAAAGTGATGAAGCGTCAAACACTAGCACTAGCAGCATTAGAGAAGTTATATAATCTTCGATCCTAAAAAACGTTAGTGGGTCGCGTTCTAGCTATTCGCATAATCTTTATATACTATTCATAGGCCCCATTTTTTAACACAAATTTCATTGCTGATTTACGTATTATCAGTTGGGACGATCAATCAACTCAACTCATTTTTTTGGGCGTATTATGGGCAGATACCATCTATTCAAGAGTTTATTCAAAATAGCATTATTAGTTGGTTAATCAGTTGGTTTACGCATTATTAGTTGGTTAATCAGTTGGTTTACGTATTATCAGTTGGTTAATCCGTTCATAAATCTAATATAAAAAGAACAACTTATATTGGTTTTTACACAATCATCTAGTTTTAAAATTAAAACTCAGTTCATATCAACTTGTATCAGCTGCCAGCTACCAACTCTCAAAACATAAAAAATATGAGGCCATAATTTTTATTTAGAAGAACCCTCAAAATGGTTAGTAAGAATTGTTCTTATCCTCATCTGACCCATCAATCCAACTTTGACAAATATGATAAGAACTAATAAATCAACAAAACAGCTCATCAAGAGAAATATAGCCTACTTTATGAACAATTTTCCTTGTCATAATTTCCACAATACATCACATATTATTTAATTTTTGCGTTGTGACCTTGACCCTAATTTAACCTATAGAATTACAAGAATACCTAAAGGTATCCCAATGGATCAACATTGTACGCGGAGGGAGTTTTGTGACAGACATGTATTTTCCGTCTCTGACGGATGTGATGTCAACCATTGGATTAAATATCATTTTTTTAGATCACAAGACTGGAAGGACATCGAATGAACGTGACTTGTTGGGTTAAAGATTTATTTTTGAAATATGAGCTTGTAGTTGGAGTACTAGATTTGGTAAGTATGAACATAGTTTGAAAATATTAAATGTTAACCTCAATAATTTATTATAATAAAAGGACTAGTAGATATATTTAAAAACAGATATTGAAAATTAATTAAACTCACAGCTATCCAATTATGAAACATCCCATATGAAATAAAGATTAACATATAACCACATCATATTTTGAGATCACAATATTATTATTTGTACTCCTAATCAATGTCATATACTTAAATTTACACTCGTTCAAGATTATTATTTTTCTTTTCTTCTTTATTATCACCTATTTTATATATATAAATACTTATTAGTGGTATAGTATTATTTATATAATCTTTTTCTAAAAATCAGGAATTTTAATGTAGTATTTTCTTTTTATGAGACCTTTATAGTATTTTTCACTCACTTTAACCAATAGTATTGGATTTTAAAACTATTATATTCAAAGGGTAATGATAATTTGACAATTTAGTGACTTTAACTAGATAATAAAAATTTGTCCTTTAGAATAATAACATATAAGTTTAAATCTTATAACTTAATTATATAATAAGAGTGAAATTGAAGTATGTACTCTAGGTACTAATTAACCATAACTGTTTTAATAAAATTAGGTTGTAGATAAATTCCACATATGATAATTCACAAAAGTCGAAAGTCGGTCTCTCTCTATATATGCAACATTTCTATAATTTGAGATGTAAACGATATGGTAAAACAATAACAAAATAATATCACTAAAAATAATAATAACAACTATAATATAAGAAATACAATTACTAAAAGATATAAATTAAGTACTATTATTAAAATAATTTTACATCTTGAAATTTGATTAAAAAAGTATTTTTGACGATTTAACGTTCCTAAGGTTTAGGGTATCTTTTGTGATTCATTTAAATACCCTTATAACGTTTTAATTTCTTGGCAAGATTTTAGGGTTTCCACACCACAATTATAATAACGTTTCCAGCGTTTTACATAAAGGTGTCCACAAATTCAGATAAACGTTTCCATGTGTTTATTTTAACGTTTCCACGTTTCTACAATTCCATGATTATCTATAACGTTTCCACGCCACGGTTACATATAAATGTTTCCACTGCATGATTATATATAAACACTTTTATAATTATATGTGATGTTTCCATGACACAATTATATATTGTTTCCACCATTATATAAAGGAGTCCACGAGTTCAGATAACGTTTCCACCTTTTTATTTAAACGTTTCCACCTGTTTATTTAAACATTTCTATGCTGTTATATATACGTTTCCACACGTTTTTATTTAAATGTTTCCCCGTTTCTACAATTCCATGATTATATATAACATTTCCACGACATGATTACATATAAACATTTCAGTAATTATATATGAATGTGTCCATGCCACAATATGTTTCCACGATTTATATGCAAACGTTTACACGCCCATGATTACATATATACGTTACACAATTATATATTTCATGCCTGATGCCACATTAAATATAACGTTTCTACGACACATTTCCACGTCACAATCAAGTATAACGTTTCCACCGTTATGCATAAACGTATCCACGAGTTTATATAAACATTTCCACGTTTCTACGATTCCATTATTATATATAAACGTTTCCACTTCATGATTATACATAACATTTCTAACATTATACATAAACTGAATTGTTGGAGTCGATTTTACGTATTTATTAACATTTGATTTTTATATATGCACTACACGATAACTTATAACATGAAGGTTAAAAAATTAACGTGTAATATTTTTAAAAAATATTATACATCATTTTTTAAATTTTTTTTGAAAATAATATAAATATTAGCTTGGTATTTTTTATTTTAGCGATTTCTTAATTTTAATCAATTGATTGATGTATTTTGAATTGCTATACTCCATTTTTTTACATATATGTATCAATAACAAATATTATAAGATTATAAAACTATAATACAATAGCGATGTCATTAGTTTTTTCTTTAAAAAACTTTAAATATTTAGGGTGTTTAGGGGTAGGGTAATCTTTTTTGGGGTGGTTTTACACTTTATATCGGCATTACAACTCGACAGGTTTTTAGGGTGTTTTGGGGGGTAGGGTAATCTATTTAGAATTTGTTATGTACTTTATATTGTAACAACTAACTCGACTGGTTTTTAGGGTTTGTGGTAGCAAGTTTAGGGTCGACCCGCCACTACAAACCCTAAAAATGCCTTAGACATTTTTAGCTTTCTAGGGTGGGTTTTTGGGGGTAGGGTAATCTATTTGAAGTCGTTCTATACTTTATATTGTATAGAACGTGAAATATAAACATTTGGAAACGATAAACTGAGTTGCTGGAGTCAATTTTACGTATTCATTTAACCTTGATTTTGTGTACCCATAATAGTTAATAAACATTTACACTGATGATAGAAACATGTACACAATTGTGTGTATGAATCATGGAGTCATAGTGTATATGAATCATGGTGTATATGAAAATTATGTTGTATACTCATTTTTTCTATATATAAATATATATATAAATCATCATACGTCATTTTTTTAATTAGAAAAAATGTATTCTTAAATTTGTAATTAAAAAATATTATTTCAATTAAAGTATGTATTTGATGCTCCATCTTTTACATATATGTATAAACAACAATATTATAAGATTAGAAATTATTATTAAATAGTCATATATATATATATATATATATATATATACTCATGTAACATTTTGTATAAGTAATAAATTATTCTATAATGATTATAACTAATTACTACCTACTATTTAAATATAAGTTAATTTAAAAAATATCTAGACTTAAATCTATTTAACTTCATATCTTATTAAGATATTATAAAAAGAAAAAGTATAAAAATATCAGGATATAATTATTCACCACACATGTACTCTTACATATATATAAATAATTCCCTGCTAATGAAAGGAAAAAAAAACCAAAAAAAACCAAAAAAAGAAAAAGAAAAAGGTCTTCCGTCGCTGGACGGAAAATCAGCTTCCGTCGTGTAATCCTCGCCCCATTGTACGCTTGGAGAGCTAGTATTTTCATAAATAATTGAGGTTGGTACATTTCGATAAGTGAGTGAAGAGAATGAGTAGTTTTAGTAAATAAGGTGACTATCTATTTTGTGTTTAAAGTTTCAGATTTTTTTAATGATAATGTAGTTTTATGACAATGTAAATATTATTTCTCATGATGTAAAACCAGTATATATAATAGTTGTATTGCATGATAGTGCGATAGGATTGGGTTTATCCTACAATGTCCAGGCCTTGCGCCTATAATTATAAAAAAAAATGAATTCATTGATATCAACTTTTTAATTATTGATAAGTGTAAATGAAGTTATAATATATGAGAGTAAATACATTTCTTTTAGTGGAAGTTAAATACACTTCATCACTAGTATAAACAAAATTGTTTATAAATGCTCTATCACATATTTTCCTAAACAAAATGTTTTATTACCTAAAATTGAATTCTGGTTTCCTTAACAACCAAAAAGACCCGTTTTTTGGTGAAGAGCAAAAAGAGCAAAATGAGCAAAAGCGTAGAACGCAGTAAAATATAGCTGTATTTTTTGAGATGATAGGCATACGTCATATAGTCATACGGAAACAAGAACAAAAACATGGAGGATGAAAACTGAAAAGGGCAAAAGTTGTCGAGTATCTTAGATTAAAACTGCGCATGCACGACAGAAAAGGGCATTGCCAGTGTGCGTGATGATGGTGGTAGGACCTGTAGTCCTGTAGATATGTTTGACCGATTGTGCTCCTATCCTCCTTTACATTTTTTGTTCTTTTTCTCATACGCACTCCGTCCCATTTTGATCTTCTTGTTTGTTTTTGGTATGTTTTTCCACTTCAATATTAAAATATAAGATAAAATAATTTATAAATAAATTTCTGCAACATATAGTTTTTATATAAGGATTCCATTACAAAACTTATATTTGTACAATTATGTCATCTTATATGTTAAATATTAAAGTCAAACGACATGTCCAAATAGTAAACAAGAAGATCAAACAAGGATGGAGGGAGTATAACAAAACTTGATAAACAAGTTGGCCATGAATAATATAAGGGGACAGTTTAATTGGGGACCTTGTGCTAAATATTTAATGGATCCTGTATAATCAAATTTAAATATAAAATATAAAAAATTAATTTAGATGTATTATAATAACAATTTTATATTTAGTTTTTAATGAGATAAAAGTCAAAAATGACAATACATACAAACCTAAAGACGTCACTAGTACAAAAATGACCTATTTCGGCGCCCCTATCTCGGCGGTTGTACAAGAAACCGCCGAGATAGGTCCTCCGTAATTTTATTAATTAAACAAATAACATCTATTTCGGCGGTTCCTAGTAACAACCGCCGAAATAGATATATTTGGTAGTCTATTTCGGCGGTTGCTACTAGGAACCGCCGCGAAATAGAGGTTATTTTTTTAATTAAAAAAAATTACGGAGGACCTATTTCGGCGGTTTTTAGTAACAACCGCCGAAATAGGTCGCTTAATAAACACCCCAACCAGCCCCGACTCCGTTACGCTGTTAGAACCCTAACCCCTCTTCTCTTCTCTGTAACGGGCGAATCTGAGTACCAATCTCGACAGCCACCACACCACCGCCGCTCCGACGTCCGTCGCCCTCCTCCCGCCTTCGCCGTCGTCGCGCCGCCGTCGCCGGTCGTGCGTGGTTGTCATCGGAGGTTGTTGCTGCAACCAAGAACCGCAGCTACAATATACCGGGTAAACACAATTCCAATTCGGTTTTGACTAAAAAATTACAAATGTGTTGTTAAAATTGGTAGATTTGTGTCACATTATGATTGTTGATGCTGATATTTATTGTGTGTGTCAAATCTTTGAAAGATTTGGTTGTTAAACTAATCAAATTATGTATGAACACAAGGTGTTTGATGAATGTCTGAGTGAATATTTTTACTGTTTTTTGCCCTTTTTTAAGTATAGTTAGGCAGGGGCGGACCGACTTGGGTGCGTACTGTGTTTGTTGACACATATGGAAAAGAAAATTGCCTAACGTTTTACTTATTGTTATAATTAACTAATTTATTTATTAATTTAACACATTAATTGTTACGGAGCAATAGAGATCTGTACTTTATATTTAGGTATTCAATAGTTTAACTATTAATTAAAAACTTGTTAAGTAATTGTTAGTAACAATTAATATATCTTACATTTGTTGAACTGAAATACAATCAATAGATATGGTATAATTAATAAAATTAGTACATTTATTTCTATAGGTTTGATATGGAAAGGTTTTTTAAAAGAAAAATAGCTTCATCATCGGAGCGCAACGCCCGCCCAAGAAATAATTGATATACCGAACGAATGTGGTTGATAAAGATGTAAACAAAGTCGTGTTGTTAGCAATATAGTGTTGCGCCCTCAATTGATACTTATTTTGCGTTTGCGTTGCCTCTGTAGAGATTGGTACTGCTACACGTCTCGCATGCCCGATTGAGAAGAGGGGCTGAAACAATTCCTTTAGGAACCGGTAATATACTTTAACTTATCTCTTCATTCTCTTCACTCGCAGTAAATTTTCAATTAACGTAACTACAAATAAGGAATAAATTTGGTATATATTAGTTTGGTTTATGATGGAAATTTGTGTTGTTGAATAATTGGTGAATGCTTAATAATAAGCATGGTTGTGTCTTTGTAGAGGGAAATCACTAAATGGGTTCACCGGATTGAAGTCGTACGGGGCTGAATACCTTTCATTTGTGAACCCGTAATATACTCAACCTACATCTTCATCTTTTTAGCTCATTATATATAATTTTGCAATCCTAATTACAAACAATTAACATACGTAAACTAATGAGTTTGTATTCTATCTACAGATAAGTGGTTAACAAACTCCTCAGTATTGCATGGTAGATTGAAAGCGGAGTGGAAGAACGGTAATATAATCTAACTTATCATTTTTCTCTTTTGTACTTTGTATTTGATTTCCACAAATTATTGGAATTTGGTTTGATGAATAAATTTGGTATATATTAGTGTGGTTTATGATAGAAATTTGTGTTGTTGAATGATTGGTGAATGCTTAATAATAAGCATGGTTGTGTCCTTGATTTCCACAAATTATTAAAATTTGGTTTGATGGATAAATTTGGTATTAGTTTGATTTGTGATGGAAATTTGTGTTGATGAATGGTTGGTGAATGCTTAATAATAAGCATGGGATAGGTAAAATTATGCAAAAGTCATGCCGATTTTTTTTAAAAATTCTCTTCGTAATTAATATTGTTTGATGTATGTGTATATGTCTAACAATATCTAATTTTTTTATCAGGTCCGTTATTCACCTCTCTTGTTTCCCGCCTTCTTCCATTACTTTTCCTCTTTCCTCCTCTGTGCACAAGTAAGTAACTAAACCTTATTTTTGTTTAATAAATGCAATTATGTATTTAAATATAAGTGCTAGTACATAATTTAGCTTCATTCCCTATTTGTTGATGCATTTCTTTTTAAATTATTTTTTGTTGCTCCCTTGCAGAGACATATCAGAAGTGGTATTGCTGCATCTCTCGCACAGAAGCCTACCTCTCAGGCACCAGTCTCCCCTGTCCATAAATCCTTAAAAAACAAGTACGTATTCTAACTCTCGATTCTTTGTTAATCTGTAAACCGGTTTGAACTTATACAGTGGAGAATTGAAAGCGTTGATTTGATGATCTGAATTTGCAATTGGTTTTCAGTTAGCTAGTAAAGAATTGATTTATTTTAATTGTTGGTTGCTGCCATTGTTGGAATGTTTGTGGTTGTGATGACTTTGGTGAGTGCTGAATAATAAGCACGGGATGTGTACAATTATGCAAAGGTCATGCCAAATTTTTTGTAGAAAAAGTATTCGTAATATTGTTTTAAACACCGGTTTCTGTTTTAGAAGTGCAACAATTTCTTAAATTTAAAATGGTAGTTTATTTTGTGTTTGCAACCTTAGAGTTAGGCTAGACTAATTGTCAATCATCCCAGTCATGCTCCATTAGGAAATAAACATGTGCAACTTAATATAGGCCATATTCTACAAAGGATCTAACTCACACCTGTGATATGTTGCACATGTAGTATGGAGCGTGACTGGATGTATGGTGATAGAGGCGAACATTTTGACAAAATGCTGAAAGAGTTTTGCAAAGCTGCAGTGCAACACAAGGACAGGACAAAGGCGGAGAAAATTCCATGTCCTTGTGTTGATTGTGGTGTGGTTAGACATTATTCAAGCATCAACCTCGTACAACTCCATGTGAAGACCCGTGGTTTCATGCCACATTATACAAAATGGATTTTTCATGGAGAACGTGTTGAAGATAATGCTTCATCTTCCTACAGTCACGATCGGTGTAACTCAAGAACCGAGCAGACATTCGATACTACTAACGAGTCAGAACTCCCAAGCGCTTCCGGAGTCAATGTTGACAGTGAGTCGACTTATCATGATGAACAAATTGACGAGATGCTTGGTAACGTTGAGGATAACTTTGTCGACCGGCCGGATGAGTATCAAAGGTTGTTGGACGCATCCAAAACGGCGTTGTATCCTACTTGCACTAAGTACACGAAATTGACAGCTATATTGAATTTGTTCAACCTGAAGGGAAGATATGGATTGAGTGACAAAGGTTTCACGGCATTCCTCGAGCTGATTCATGATATGCTACCGGATGAGAACGGTCTCCCTACGACCACGTATGAGGCAAAGAAATGGGTGTGTCCAATGGGAGTAGAGTACAAAAAAATTCACGCGTGTCCAAACAACTGTGTGTTGTACAGGGGTGAATACGAACATCTGGACAATTGCCCAAAATGTTCGTTGTCCCGGTATAAGCATAAAGATGGTGAGTACTCCTCCGTTCAGAAAAAAAGCCCTCCAGCAAAACTTGTTTGGTATTTGCCGATTATACCCAGATTCAAACGGTTGTTTGCGAATCCGAAAGATGCAAAGAACTTACGATGGCATGCGGAGGGTAGAAAGAGTGATGAGAAACTAAGACATCCAGCAGATGGGCCTCAGTGGAGAAACATCAATAGACGGTTCAAAGAACATTTCGGACATGAAGATAGGAATCTGAGGCTTGGGTTATGTACTGATGGAATGAACCCGTACGGCACATTGAGTAGTCAACACAGTACATGGCCTGTTCTGCTAGTGATCTACAATTTGCCCTCATGGTTGTGTATGAAACGAAAGTACATCATGTTATCGCTCCTGATATCTGGTCCCAAGCAGCCAGGTAATAGCATTGATGTGTACCTTGCCCCTCTGATCGACGATCTGAAGCTATTGTGGAATGAGGGGACCGTGGTATATGATGCTTATGCAAGAGAGAATTTCACGCTCAAGGCTTTGTTGTTCTGTACCGTCAATGACTTCCCTGCGTATGGGAACTTGTCCGGTTACACGGTTAAAGGAACATTTGCATGTCCCATATGCGAGGAAGACACTTGTTCGGACCGTTTAAAACATTGTGGGAAGAATGTTTATATGTGTCATCGACGTCTTCTCCCCGAAGATCACCCTTATCGAGTAACGAAGAGAAAGTTGTTCAATGGTCAAGCCGAAACTCGTGTGGCCCGTCTACCTCTGACCTCTGAGGAAGTGTACGAAAAGGTTAAGGACATTGTAAATGTATTTGGAAACACATCAAAACCGACGAAAAACATTTGGAAAAAGTGTTCTATCTTTTGGGAACTACCTTATTGGCGTCATCTTTCTGTGAGGCACTGCTTAGACATCATGCACATTGTGAAGAACGTTGGTGAGGCAGTGAGTGGGACTTTACTCAATATACCCGGCAAAACAAAAGACGGATTGAAAATCAGAAAGGACATGCAAACCATGGGTATACGAAAGGAGTTACACCCACAAGAGAATGGGAAACGAATCTACCTACCTCCTGCATGCTACACGCTCTCAAAGGCTGAAAAGATTAGTTTCTGCAAATGTCTGTACTCGGTAAAAGTACCGTCTGGATACTCTTCAAACTGGAAGAACATTGTATCGATGAAGGATTTAAAACTTTTAGGCATGAAATCTCACGATTATCATGTACTGATGTTACATCTTCTTCCGGTCGCAATTCGAGGGATATTGCCATCTGATGTCAGAAATGCTTTAACTCGGTTATGTTTCTTTTTCAACGCTGTGTGCTCCAAGGCAATTGACGTAACCTCTCTAGATGATCTACAACGTGAAATTGTTATCACTTTATGTCAACTTGAGATGTATTTCCCACCATCTTTCTTTGATATAATGGTACATCTAATTGTGCACATCGTTCGAGAGATACAGTTCTGCGGTCCGGTATACTTACGGTACATGTACCCTTTTGAACGGTACATGGGTATTCTGAAAAGTAGAATGAAGAATAGGTATCGACCAGAGGGGAGCATTGTTGAAGCAACAGTGACTGAGGAAGTCACGGAGTTTGTGACCGATTATTTGAGTGAGGCAGAGTCTATTGGTATCCCAAAACCACGACACTATGGCAGGTTTAAGGGTAAAGGTGTTATTGGTAGAAAGATCGTGCAAGTTTCGCGTCTACTTATTCATCAAGCACATTTGTTTGTCTTACAACATCTTGAGGTTGTTGAACCTTATTTGGAAACCCATATGGTTGAGTTAAGGCATCAAAATCCTTTGAAAAACCACATTTGGCTGACAAAAGAACAAAACCGAGTTTTTATCCAATGGTTCAAAGATCATGTGTTGACATTAGCATCATCAGATCCAGAAGCTGTAAGCGAAGAGATCAGATGTTTGGCAATCGGACCTGAAACTAATATTACATCTTTTGAGGGGTATGATATTAGTGGGTATACATACTACACTGCACGCCAAAGATGCCAAATCGATAAACCAGATAGTGGTGGGTAAAAATGAAGCGGATGCCACTGAGTACCACAGCGGTAACCGATCTCAACCATTTAGTAATTGGTATTATGGTGTCATCGAGGACATCTGGGGAACTAGACTATGACATTGATTCCTTTCTGTTGTTCCGGTGCAAGTGGGTGGACAACCGACGCGGGTACAAAATGATGGAGGGCTTACCATGGTTGATCTTTCACGGTTAACACGGTTATAATGATGATCAATTTGTTCTGGGAAAGATTGCGAGCAAGTGTGGTATGTGAGGATCCGAAAGACTGCAGATGGTCGTGTTCTTCCAGGAAGAAGGCCGGTTGTAATGGAAAATGAAAATGAGGATAACGATGAAAATGGGACTGTAGAGGAAACATCCTTGTTTCCTACTGGATTACCGGATTCGATTGATGATACTGAAAACGATTTGCTCTACGCACGATCAGACCATGATGAGGGTGTTTGGGTAGAAAAATGAGAATGATTTATGTTTTTGTACGTGTCAGGTAATGTTGTTAGTAGAATGTAGACTGTAATATCATCTCTAACTGTTATTGTTATGCATCATAGTATTTATGTTATGAGTTTAACTGATGAAAATGCTTTATGATTTTTTTTTGCAGTGGATGATCACCCTATAGATGACCCCATGGATGGCTTATCTCGACTGGAGAACCTGAGCCACAGCTGAATAGACCAAGTAAGCGGGTCACGAGAGGAGGAAAGAAGAAGAGGACCAGGTAGCAGTACACCGAAACTGAGGTGGCCCTTCACAGCAGACCGAAGAGGAGTCGGTTGTGCCACCAGAGGCGAAGAAGCAGAAGAAAAGAGGTGCAACACGTGGGCTGAAGGCTAACAAGGGCCCTCCTACAAAACCGGTCGACTTCAATCAATTCAACCAGCCCCATGGAAATTGGAAGAAATGACTTCACCGCTTACGGTAGCCATTTGGTGAAGTCATATTGCGACATAAACCACACCTGGAAGCAAGTGCCTCAATCATTGAAGGATACTATGTTTTCAGCGTCTTCAGGTAAATCTCTACATTATTTCTATGATCTTTTGTGAAATAATAGAACATTTATGTTTACTTTACTAACTGAATGATCATGTACGTAGTCTCGTTTCTCCGTGGATCCCGCACTTAAAAACGATGTGCTATCAGCGATGTCGAAACAGTTCCGAGACCACAAGAATAAGTTGGCTGACAAGTACATCTACAAGATGCCTACTCCAGAAGATCCAGATGAGCCAGATCATGGTGGAGACGGTGTGAGACCACCATGGGAGGTTTACGAGGGCATAACAGAAGAGCAATGGCTACAATTTGTTGAGAGGCGTCACACACCTGAGTTCCAGGTGCACTTTATTGTCATACATACATAATTAATCTTAATTCTTATGTTTTTTTGTGTTCAATTTCACTAACATGATCCCATTAATTATGCAGGCTCTCCGTGCGAAACAACAAGCAAATGCTAAGAAGAATCTGTACCCTCACCACTTAGGTGGAAAAAGTATTGCTCAAAGGGTACCAGAATGGGAGCAAAAGGGATATCTGCCCACGGATGGCTCATTGGATGCCAGTGGCAAGAAGAATGAAAGTGTGGGAGTTAAGCCACATTCCGAAGAACTCTACTCCCGAAAATCCTCAATATGATGAAGCCACGAGAGCAGTTATTGCTCAAAATGGTAAGTGATATCATTTCATTTTCAGTCAAACTGTTCATTTCCTTTGTATATGAACTTATGTTAAACTAAAAATAAATGTATTGTGTGTTATATTAGGGTGAATTAAGCTCTCAGCTCACCCAGGGCACCTGGACCTCACAGAGGAATGATGATCCTCTTACACGCGCTCTTGGTAAGAAGGATCATCCAGGTCGTGCCATTGGGTTTGGTGGGCACGTTGGTATCCGCCAGGCATTTGGCGCACCCGGGTCCAGAATCAGCCGGGGACAGTCGATTAGCTACGAGGAGCACCTGAGAGCGATGGCTGAGATGGAGCAGAGGATTACTCAGAACGTCGACGAGAGGATCGCTCAGGCTATATCAAGGATTCAGCCACAGCAGCATGAAAGCCAAGAGGTTTCTCGACCACCAGTTGATCAGCCCATTCAGCAGCAGAATGCACCGGTAGTGAGAAGTAGTGTCCACTCGGCTGATCCGTTTCCCTATGCATCTCTACAGGTAGACTTACATTTCAATTGAGTACATGACGATTATGATTTTTAACTTGATCACTAATATCATCATAGAAGATTCTCAATTTTTATCTAAACAAGTTCCACATAACACTCAGGGCACCACTGAGTGCCATCTGTTTTTTACAAATTGGAGTAGAAGAGTCATGGTTGCATGGGGAAAACTTTTCCCCTCTCGTCCAAGTGATATTGTGCACGGTGAACCACTCCGACATTACCATGCACGAGTGCTTGTAGACGAATTTGTTGCAGAGCATGCTGACGTCGGTTTACCGGTGCCGGTCCCACAAAGACCTACCGTGCGTTCTGCACAAACTGCGACAGTGCAGTGGCCTGCACGATTGGTCAGACTCCCTGGGCAGGTATTACTCTTAACCGTTGCTATAAAACTATTGGTGTACCACCTTGCATCCATATACTTAATTAGACTAATATCATAGGATATGACCCCACCGAAGACTGATAAGGGCAAAGGAAAAAGAATTGCCACACCTGTGCAATCAAAGGCATCCACAAATTTTGTGCTTAGACCTGCTTTGGTGGAGAAGAGAATATTGGCCGGCTTGTCGACCAATATGCAGATTCTGCATTCCTCGTTGTTGGTGCTACCAACGGATAGTGATTCCCTCATTGTGGAAGATCCCGAGCGGATATTTCACTATATAGTTCAAGGAGAAGATATACATCGATTTGAGATGTATATGTCCGACTTCGAGGAGTGCTTCAGGAGGGATTGGTTGAATGTGTCGATTATCAAGTCGGCCGCCAATGTGAGTGACTTCTACTTTTATATTTTGAATTCATTAATTGGTGATGAATTAGATGTTTGAATATAAAGTTAATGACTAATGATATTGCCTCATAGGTGGGTGCATGATAAGGCGATCAATGTCTATCAAGATCAAAGATTTGGATTCCTGTGTCCTGCTATGTGCAATGAAGTCCAGATGATAAGTGATCCGCAAGGCCTTATGCAATTATGACGAATGCCCTATAATGAATGTTCGAAAAAGTCATTTATTATGCTGCCATATCATTCAGGGTATGATATTTGACTATTTCTATTAGTATTATCTAAAACATATAGTGTGTGTTAGTTGCTTAATGATTTCAACACATTGTGTAATTTGTGGACAGTCGACATTGGTCATTGCTTGTGGTGGATGGATGGGAAGCACCCACGAATCTTGCAATTTGACTCACTTGGTGCGGGTGCCAAGAGACCGAAGATCGCCACCGCAATACTGGGGTAATTATTTTGTTATCGTAACAACAATTATTTTACATAACATTAACTGTTTCATAATTGCTACTGATGCTTAAAACTATATATATTGCTGATGTATATAGTTCCATGAAAGCTGCATTAAGACTCCAGGGTATAACAATGAAGAATAACATCCCTTGGAACACTGTCAAGGTACTCTATTAATTGATAAATTTGTGTGATAATGTTTAAACTTGTTTATAACTGTCAATATGTGTGTTTGTATAGTGTCCGATGCAGCCTGGGGGGTCAGAATGTGGATACTATGTCATGAGATTCATGAGTGACATAGTAGGAGCGGCGAACCTTTTACCAGAGCACTCGTTAGACATGGTAACATTCTTTGAAAGTTTCAGTTATGCTCTTACATGTTGTTAGACTTGTACGTTTTAGATTAATGTTCATTTTTTCAAGGCTTACGAAAAGTGTTCAAAGATGGTCAGTATGATGATGCTCAAAATTGTTGAGATGCTTGAGGAATGGTCGGAGTTCGTCTGCACAAGTTTAATGAATGATGATGATCATGAAGATGTTTTGCTAACTTTTTCGAGTATGTAAATATAACTCTGTACACTTGTGGATGGTGTAATGGTAGATTTGAATTGTAATGGTGTTTTTTATTTGTATTGAAAGTGTGAAAGTAAGTGTAATTGCATTGGTTTTGTTAACTCTCAAATTATGGTGCGTCGTTGGTATTAATTGGGAGCTTTTATAACTTTTTAAATGTGTGCTGGAGCTCCCTGTATGGATGAAGCATTATTACAGGTCTGATTGAATCAAATGTGGTGAATATATATATATATAAGCTGGGATGGAAAAAAACAAAAAAAAAAAATACCTATCTCGCGGTTCTTAGAGAACAACCGCCGAGATAGGTACATCTAGTTCGGCGGTGCTCATTTCGGCGGTTTACAACCGCCGAAATAGGCCCATTGGAACCGCCGAAATAGGCCTTTTTTCTACTAGTGCGTTTACATTATTGAATAATCACTCAAAAATAGTCATTCTATTAGCATTATTTACAACAAAATCTTTGAAAAATAAGCGCAATAGTTGAAGAGAATGTGACTGACAACATAGAAAAAAAAGGGAAAATTAATATATATTTGTTGTAACACTGAGAGAATAGAAGAAAGATAGAAGACAAGATAAACGTAAATTGTTATCTCACATTTCATCCGATTGTGTGTCTATATATAGTACATAATACATAACCGTAACTGAACCTTTGAGTGGAAGGAATACGAAATATCAAAGGACTTCTAATGAAGAGTTTGGGAGGTTACGAGGGTTACACAAATGAAGAGTCTAAGATAGACGAAAGGGTGATTAGATGTACATCCAATAATTACATTATTTATAACACTCCCCCCTTGGATGTACATCCTACTGCCTCATTAAAAACCTTGCCAGGAAAAACCCATTGGGATAAAAACCATGGTCAAGGAAAAAGAGTACAGTCTAAATGTTTCTCTCCCCCTCAAATTAACAGAATGACTCTTCGATGTCGCATACCGATATCATGAACAAGCTTAATTCTTAAAGACTCTTGAAGGAAGTGATTTGGTAAATAAATCAGCTAGATTCTCGTCAGACCGAGTCTTGCGAACATCGAGAATACCTTTGGTCTGAAGTTGATGAGTTGAAAAGAACTTTGGTGATATAAGCTTGGTTCGATCACCTTTGATGTATCCTTCCCTTATTTATGCAATGCATGCGGCACTTATCCTCATATTCACCGTCAGCGTCTCTTGATCTGACTGAACTACAAGAATTTAAAATATGGTGATAATTGATCAGAGCCATACACATTCTCTTCCTGTTTCGTATATAGCTATCAGCTCGGCATGATTTGATGAAGTTGCCACTGTAGTCTGCTTCATTGCACATCATGAAATGGCAGTTCCACCATGTATATATCATAGCACTCCTCTTCGTATAGATCTCATGATAGAATCCTCATTAAACTTTTGCTCAGGAAACCCTGTGATGTAAAAACCAAAACAAAGGAGAAAACATAACCACATAAAGATTCTCCCCCTGAATTTGACATGTATGAATGTATGCCAACATTCGTTTCATAAATATGTCATTAATCATCATCATCTTAACTTTGATGAAAAGGGAGAACAATGGTGATTTATATTTACTGAGAATCATCACCTTACCAGATGGTAAGTCTTATATCACCATTAATCATTCACAGGTAAAACATATATAGTGTTTTCTTGACCAAAGTCTCACACATTTTCTCTCATATAAAGGATGATAAATTTGTGTGACCCAATTTTCTCCCAAGGTTTTTTGATATTTCTATAAGAGGAGTATCCTTTACTAGTCATGTATTATCAACTTGACTTTACAAAACTCATATATATGAGTCTAGTGCAAATAATGCACTCTTAAGTATTTGAACTTAATATCCACATATATGCCCTCTTAGTGGCTTATGCCATACCTTGGCTCATTTGATATATCGATATATATATATTTTATGAGATGTGACTTGATACCATTGTGGTTTAGATGGTTCTCATCCAAGTCACCATTGATCATATAAAAACATAAGGCCTTTAGAGAAAATCATTCTTAAGATTTTTCTTCGAATACCAATTCTCGGGAATTCATATGTTCACATTACGCTCTCTTTGAGAGTTTAGATCCTCTTTCAAGGGCTACATATAAGTTAACATGGCGTACTATTTATCATTAACTTTATTTGAAAGTTTATAGCTCCTTTTCCAAGGGATATACACCTTTTTCAAGGGTTTACTACTTTCCACCAAAGTTTATAGCTCCCTTTTTAAATGGCTCGACACCTTTTTCAAGGGTCTACTATCTTCCACCTTTATGATATTACAACTCCTTTATCCACTAGGAGGAACGCGTTCAATTCTCATATTGGGGTGGATTATAACATCTCATATACACAACTCTGGTGCATTATCATGCTAGCATCACACACTTCGGCGTGTTTATGATTTGTCTTTTTCAACTTTTGGAAGTCAAACTCCGTACTTCCTTTATTCTTGGAATATATCATTTTGGTAGTTTCTTTCCCCTTTCGAGTGTCTAAACTCCTCTCTCGAGGGTTCAAATCCTAAAACTCCTAATTTCCCTTTTCCATCTGTGTCATTTAAGCATATTCGTCCCCCTTCGAGAGACTGGACTCCTCTTTCGAGGGTCCAAACTCCTCTTTCGAGGATTCAAATCTTTCCTCATTTGCCTTTTCCTTTTGTGTCATTTTGGCATATTCGTCCCCCTTTCGAAGGACTGGACTCCTCTTTCGAGGGTCCTTTGGATCCCAAGGGTCTACCACGCCTCCAGCGTACTTGGGATTCACTTGCCATAGCGGTTGTCTCCCACACTTCTAACCGAGCTAGAACATTCGCAACTAGTATATATATGATCACGTTACCTTGTTCATATCTATGAACACATCAAGTAGGTGCAACATTTTCCAAATGAATTATTCTTTAACCTCTAGTTCATTTTGCTTTGTCATGCATGACATAATTCATAGTCCATTAACATTTGGTTAAGGACATTCAAGTTAGAGACAACTGCTCTCTAATTGACATCTTAAAAATTCATAAGCATCTTGGAGACTCATACTTCCCAGAAGCATGGTTATAGCAACATTCAATATGTGCTTGCTTTTGTAATCTTTCAATAAGGCACAATTGATTTTACTGATAAGACTTTGTGTCAAATATCAAAAAAACATATCATTCTCCCCCTAAAGTTGAAAATGCTTAAGAACTAAAGAAGTTCATTATTCTCAACTTTCCTTTTTTTGTAACCCTTTAGATATTTTTCTTAATGGGGGAGGTATAGACACAAACCCAATTGTCTAACCTTTTTCCTTTGCTATACAAAATTAACGACTTAATAAGGTCATTCTTAGTGGGAGTATAAGTTACTCAATACCTGTAACACCCTGTATTTTTACCTCAAAACATAGCTTATGAAAATACAAATCTAACGGCGCAAACGGCATTTAAAATGGGCCTCAAACGAGTTCTAAAAGGGCAAACAGAGTAGGTCCGAACTTGTGTCCGGACATGGAAAGTTCGGACACAAGCCGAAGCGAAATAGACTAAGGAAAACCAAACGTCCGAACTTGTGTCCGGACTTCGATGTTCGGACACAAGTCGAGTTTCAAATCTTCGGAAAAATCCTTACGTGGTCCGAACTTGCAAGTTCGGACATAGGTCGAGACTTGCAAGCTGAACCCGTCCTCGCATGCTGTCCGAACATAGAAGTTCGGACAGATGTTCGGACACAGCCAAACAATCAAAGACCTTGAAACTTTCGGGGCCTGTCCGAACATTGATGTCCGGACGGACGTTCGGACAGGTCCTTAAGTGCAGCTGTTAAAATGCCAACAGATACCAAAAACCATTAAAACTCTCATCTAAAACTCAATAACAACAGGAGGAACTTTTGAACAGATAAGATCATTATTAATTACTCAGTACAAGCTCAAACTCAAATAAAACCAATTCATAAACGCCAATAAATTCATTTAACCAAAACTCGGATGAACATAACCTCTAACTCAGTAGCGGATCTCAAACGTCCAGGGCATACCGCCACACCCAATTCCCGTGGGTGCTCAGGCTAATAAACCAATTAACACTTAAAAACAAAGTCAACTTCCGAGTTACGCAAAAGCAAAACAAACATTTAATGTATAAAGCTTTGAGAACATAACAACATCTCTCAATCACTAAAATTTGAAACATCACCTTAATTATTCGTAGTCCCTAAACTATATGATTCGTCGCCCCGATCCCCATAATCAGTCATCCATACCTGCAATCATAAAACATAGACAAAACACAGAAAGGATCGCACAAATCAGAAAAACAAGTAAATTCCACCTCAACCTGTAAAATACATTTCAGAACTTATTTGCCTTTAATAAACAAATGCGAAGTTTTTACTGAACAGTTGATGAATTTCCAGAAAACATAACGATTCCGAAACCACAGTAGGGAGCTTCCAACAGGAGGTAACCACAATTCCAAACACGGGGTCACCTAGGGGACCCCAAACAACAATTTCAGGACAGTCACCTATGGGACCGTCAACACCACCTCACCCTAAGTCCTTAAGTGTGCACCCCCCTATGAGACAGCAGTAACATAGAGTAGATCAGATGGCTTAACTGCAACAATGTGTGCAGCGCAAACAATAATACCATGGGGAGCACCTATGGGCTCCCAAACAATAGATTACAACCTGCGAAAGACACCCCAAAATCCAGAACCAAATTCACAGCACCATTCACTTCCTCAATTCCAAAACGTGGGAACAATCCCCAATTCCAAAACACAACCGAGAACTCATAAAAGCACAACGAAACCTTTTCCAATTGTTTTACAAAACATCGGTCAAAACAATCATTGAGCATAGAATTTACCTGGAACAATCCAAAATCCCTCAAGAGCCCAACTGCTCCAGTCTATCGATAGCGTTCGTCGATGTAATCGGCGTCTAGGTAACCAAAACAACAATCAGAAGAAACCAACAACGCGTACAACAATTATACAACCCTAGTTAGAATACATTACCCCACAATTTACTAACTGGCACCAGAGAATTTGATTAGACCTCGACGGAACCGGCGTGGAATCACCAAGATTGAAGAAGGAGAGTGTAAAGAGTTTGAAAAGAGTATGAATGCAAGAACGGCGTATTGAGGATGAAGATGGATGAGAGAATCGGTGTTTTAAATAGAGAACTAATTGTAAAACAATAAAGAAAACATAAATTTAGTAATTAAAAGTCTAGGTTTTAAGGAGAGAAGATATTAAATATTAGAAGAGAAATCAGTTTTGCCAATATTCAAAAGGTGTAGAACTTATAATTAATTTAATGAATCCCCACTTGAAAATAGAAGAACGTGGGTAACCGTTGTAACAAGATGAGAATGGGAAATAAAATAATTAGGAAGTTAATTAATAAACATCTGCTTGGAAGGAAGTAGTTTAAAAACAAATAGATGTATATATTGTAAGTGGTTTCAAAGTTCAACAGGAAGAAAGACAATCACGTTAAAAGAAGGAATCAAAATGCTAATAATATATTTGCTGAGAGAAAAATAAGGAGAGATAATAAATATTATTTTAAGTATTCAAATGGAAATTGAATTCTTGAAATTAAATAACCACAAGGAGAAAGCCAAATTGAATTCGAACTCCATATATCTAAAGTTAATAAAATGGGAAGAAGATTCTAGAATAGTATTTTATAGCTTAAATACATAAAACGAGGTTAAGAGGATAACATAGTATCCAAATAGTATGACATCCGCAATATATCAAAAATCGAATAAGGCCAAAACATTATGAATAGTTGTAAACACTTTTAAGGAGAATGATTAATTTGGGAGTAATTGTCATTTAATTCTCTGGGCCAACCTAATACTAACCTCAGCCTCATAAACCGAACTATATACTATATCATTCCCAACCTACATTTCCCGGGTATTTCATCTCATCCCCCTTAAAAGAAAGCTTCGCCCTCGAAGCTAAAACTCATCCTTACAGCGAAAACTGCTAACTAAGTACTGGCTGAAACGATTACCTGATCGAAGAGTTGTGGGTACTTCTTCCTCATCTCCTCCTCCACTTCCCACGTGGCCTCCTCCGTCCCATGATTTGACCATAAGACCTTGACCATGCGGGTGGACTTTGATCTGGTCTCTCTTGTCTTAGTATCCATGACTCTGATGGGATACTCCTCGTAAGAGAGGTCCTGCTCTAACTCCAAGACCTCTGGTTGCAACACGTGCGAAGGGTCGGGGACGTACTGCTTCAGCTGGGATACATGGAAGACGTTGTGAACCTTCTCCAGCTCACAAGGAAGTGCCAGGCAGTATGCCACCTCTCCAATCCTCTCTAAGATCTCGTAGGGCCCAACGAATTTGGGACTGAGCTTTCCTTTCTTCCCGAATCTGGTTACCCCTCTCACAGGAGATACCTTCAGGAAGACTCTGTCTCCCACCTTGAACTCAATTGGTCTACGCTTGAGGTCGGCATAGGACTTCTGCCTGTCCTGAGCAGCCTTCATCCGACTCTGGATCACTCGAACCTGCTCCATAGTCTCCTCAATCAACTGTGGCCCCAAAACAACAGTTTCACTAATGTCGCTCCAACACAACGGTGTTCTGCACTTTCTCCCATACAAAGCTTCATAAGGGGCCATCTTGATGCTGGTATGGTAACTGTTGTTGTACGAAAATTCCGCCAAGTGCAGCATATCAGCCCATGAACCCTGGAAGTCCATCACACATGCTCGAAGCATGTCCTCCAAGGTCTGGATGGTTCTCTCAGTCTGGCCATCAGTGGCTGGATGAAAAGCAGTGCTCAACTTTAGTTTGGTGCCCATTGCTTTCTGAAATTGCTGCCAGAAATGGGCTAGGAATCTCGAGTCTCTGTCTGATATAATGGTCTCAGGTACTCCATGATATCTCACCACATTCCTGATGTAGGCATCCACCAACTGACTCATGGACCATGTCTTCTTCATGGGTATGAATCGTGCAGACTTAGTGAGGCGGTCCACTATTACCCAAATCTGGTCGACTCCTCCTCTCGCCGGTGGTAAACCCATCACGAAGTCCATGGAAATGGAGTCCCACTTCCACTTTGGGACCTCCAGCGGCTGCAATAAACCTCTATCCTCTTATGCTCGAATTTGACCTTCTGACAGGTAAGGCACTTTGATACGAACTCCGCCACCTCCCTCTTCATCTTAGGCCACCAAAACATCCTCTTCAAGTCTTTATACAATTTGTCACCACCAGGATAGACCGAATAGGGAGTATTGTGGGCCTCCCTCATCAGTCTCTCCTTTACTTCGGCACACCCCTGAGGCACACACCATCGACCTCTGAATCGCAAGCTGCCATCGTTGTGGATTTCGAAGCCCTCTGCTTTACCTTCCTTCATCTTTTCTCGGATCTGCCCTAACTTCGCGTCACCAGACTGCCCTTTGAGTATCTCCCCATAGATGTCAGAAGAAATACTCATGTGGTACAACTTCACTTCGCGCTCTACTCCTCCAACCTCCATCACCTCCAGATTCAGTCTCTGAAAGTCACGAACTAGTTCATCTGGAAGAACCCACATTGAATTCACAGAATGACTCTTCTTTCTGCTCAGAGCATCGGCCACTAGATTAGACTTCCCTTCATGATACAAAATCTCCAAGTCGTAGTCCTTGATCAATTCCAACCACTGCCTCTGCCTCATTTTAAGTTCTTTTGGGTGAAGATGTATTTGAGGCTCTTGTGGTCGGTGTAGATCTTGCAGGTGACACCGTAAAGTAGTGCCTCCAGATCTTAAGGGCGAAGACTACTGCTGCAAGCTCTAAGTCATGCGTCGGGTATCGGGTCTCATATTCCTTCAGATGTCTCGATGCATAGGCTATAACTTTCCCGTGCTGCATCAAGACACACCCCAAGCCATACTTAGAAGCGTCACTGAAAACCTCGAATCCGTCTGTCCCTGAGGGTAAGGTTAGCACTGGGGCTGTGGTCAACCTATCCTTCAACATCTAGAACGCCTTCTCGCAATCCTCGTCCCACTGAAACTTGGTTACCTTCTTCATGAGGTTTGTGAGGGGTCTAGCAATCTTCGAGAAATCCTTCACAAATCTTCTGTAGTAACCCGCTAGACCCAGGAAGCTACGAACCTCTGTCAGGTTGTTCGGTCTTGGCCACTCTTTTACTGCTTGGATCTTGGCCGGGTCCACTGAGATTCCCTTCTTAGTAACGATGTGGCCCAGGAAGGCCACTCGGTCCAACCAAAAGTCACACTTGGACAGCTTGGCGTAAAGCTGCTGCTCCCTCTGGATCTGTAAGACTGATCTCAGGTGCTCCTCATGCTCTTCCTCATCTTTGGAGTAGATGAGGATATCGTCAATAAATACCACCACAAACCGGTCTAAATAGGCGTTAAAGATCCGGTTCATGAGGTCCATGAAGACTGCCGGCGCATTCGTCAATCCAAAGGGCATCACCAGGAATTCAAAGTGCCCATACCTGGTCCGGAAGGCAGTCTTCGGGATGTCCTTCTCTGCAACACGAAGCTGGTGGTATCCCGACCTTAGGTCTATTTTGGAAAAGACTCCTGCACCCTGTAGCTGATCAAAAAGGTCGTCGCTTCTGGGCAAGGGGTACCGGTTCTTCACCGTGATCTGGTTCAACTCCCGGTAGTCTATGCACAGCCTCATGCTCCCATCCTTCTTCTTTACGAACAACACAGGAGCTCCCCAAGGCGATACACTCGGACGAATGTATCCCTTATCCAAGAGGTTCTCCAACTGGACCTTCAGTTCCTTCAACTCTGAGGGCGCCATACGGTATGGGGCCTTAGAAATAGGCGCTGCTCTCCTGGACATGGCAAAGGTATGCCTGTTGTCCCTTCCTCACTTGGGAGAGAATCGACATAGCTGAGACTATCTTTACTCCCGGTTTCTTCTCCATGCTACTGTAGGAGACTCTTTGGCCCGATGGTCCTCTCAAGGTGATCTTCTGCTCACCACAATCGATCTTCCCTTTGTACTTTCTTAGCCAGTCCATCCCCAAGATGATGTCGAAGTCGGGGAGGACGAACTGGATCAGGTCAGTTATAAAAGTTTCCCCCTTATGTCTACCCCCATATCTTTCAATACATAATTACAAGAAATAACCCGCCCTGAGGGTATGGATACTGCTATGGTAGGGGATTTACAAGTTTCTAGACCCAGTCTCTTAACAAAATTCTCAGAAATAAACGAATACGAAGCCCCAGTATCAAACAAAACACGAGCAGGAGTACCATGAACAGAAAAGGTACCTGCTAACACCTCTGCTTCGGCCTCAGCTTCGGCCCCACTCATAACATTGATTCTTCCAGGAGCTTGACTGTTGTCTCGGTTCTCCCATTGACCTCTGCTGCCTCCATTTCCACCCCCGCCATTCCCACGCTGGGGAGCATCCCCGCGCTGGTTCTAGCCCTGGTGCTGATCTCTACCTCGAGGCTGGGAGTCTGCTTGAAATACCCCAAACTTATGAAACATGGATTAAATAACATTTAATCCATTATTAAGGCCTAAACATGCCTTAAAAGTCAACTGAGAACAACAGTGGTCAACACAAAACAAGATGTTGCACCCTTTGACTGTTAAGGGTAATAAATACCCAAATGAACTTCTTAGGACCTAAAATTTGTCCTAAGTTTACTAACATAATATTAAACATATTATAATTGTTGGACAACACTCCAACACAAAGAACAAGCACTTTCATGCTTCAAGGTCAAATAGAGCAAAAAGTGCTCTAAGAAACCTTAAAAATCTAATGACCTCTAAATGATAAAAAAATTGGACACCATGATCAAATATCATGTAAGGAACACAAAAAAAACCATTGCCAAAGAAAACAGAGCTCAGAAACACCTGGCGACACAAAATGTGCACTAAAACTCCTTAAAGCACGTTTTTGTGTAATCGCCTTCTAAATTGGTTTTAAATGGGCTAAAAGGTTATAAATACCTTTAAATATAATAAAATATCATATTATATGATATTAGGATTTAATTCCAAGAATTTATGAATTTTTACAAATTTAATATTAAAATATTAATAAACCCTAAAGTGGGGCCCGTTTGGGTCAACATTGACTAAGTTGGTCAATGTTGACCATTGACCACGAAATGGACTACATAAAATCAGATAATTAAGTCTCTTAACAGACCAAGAGACAAGTCCCATGTGACAATTAAATATAGTCCTTTACTTTTGCATAAAATAACAAAAAAGACATACTTTACCTTATAAAACAAAAAGGTGGGCTCCACTTACCTTACCCATGTGAGCCAGCCAACTTGGAGCCTCCATTTATCCTCTTTTCCCCTTGTTACACGGTGCTCCAAGCTGGTACAAGACAAGAAGAGATGAGTCATCTTTCATTAATTGCTTAAAGTAACATTTAAGCTCCATTATTGATTCAAATTGGAATCAATATGTACAAATAATTCACCCACTTCCTCAATGTAGGCCGGCTGCCCCCTTGTATTGTCTCCACAGAATTTCCAACATCAATCAAGACTTGATGAGTCACCAAGTCACTTAAATCATTAAAAAATGCAAAAATGTGCTTTAAGCTTAATTTAGGTCATTCTCTTCCATTCCTCCTCTTCAGCCGAGTTTGCTCTGTCCTTGAGCTCTCTTTGGCTCCTCTCCACCGTAGGTAAGGGTTCCAAGCTCCATTGGAGAGAGTTCATGCTCTAGGTAAGCTCTTAAGGCATAAAAATGCCCATTTTCTTCATCTTTCTTTCCTTTTTCGATTGATCTAGACTCCAACCTTTTCTATACATCTATGTAGAGTGTTTTGGAGGTTAAAGGAAGATTGATTCTCGGCCATAACAAGATCTAAGGAGAAAATTTCAAGTCTTGACCATTTAAGGTAAAAATGTGCTTTAAGCTCATATCTTTTGATTCCCTTCAAGTTCGGCTGTGAAACTTTGCTCCTAGCCTTATTTTCTTCTCCTTTTCATGTAGATTCAGTTGGTATACCAAGATCTACAAGGAGTAGCTAGATCCAAGCCAAATACACCATTTTTGGCATCTTAAACAAGGTAAAACTTAGCTATCTTCCAAGCTAATTCACCCACGGTTTTTACCTTGTTCTTGAGAGTGTTTTGATACTCTTTCTCTTCTGGAAAAATAGGGCCGAAGTAGATCTATGTCAAGCTTGAAGATCTAAGGTAAAAATCCATGATTTTCATGACTTAAATTACTTCTTATGGTTAGATCTTGCTTGGAGACTAACTAGGCCTTGTTTTCTGTTTGAAAACATGTAAGAGAAGCTTTGGAGAAATTCTCCTTAAGGTGGCGAATCCAAACAAGGATTTACCTAAGCTAAATCAAGGTATAAATCACTTAAACATTAACTTTGCTAAGTTAAAATGTTCTAAGCTATTTCTATAATTATTGCCGTGAGTGAAGAAGTAAAATAAGGTCATGTTTGACCTTAAAATGATTAAGAAATGGTTTAATAAATTTTATAGCTAATTAAACAAGCATAATTGTCAAATTTAAGACATTATGTGGAAGTTTGGTAAATAAATGAAGAATATATGGTGAGGCCAAAATCTATATGTATTTTTGGGACATTTATGTGTAATTTATTTTGCAAGCCAATGTTTGTAATAAGGCCATGTATTTTAGGCCATTTTATTTATGCATTTACAAGTTTTTATTTAAGTTTAGGTGATATATAATTATTACCGAAATAAAATGGGGTCTTAAGTGTAAATAAATTAAATTTAGGGGCTTTATAAAAATAAGGCCGAAAATTAGAGGTAAAAAGGAGTTAAAATAAAGTTTATAAGATTTTATAAAGTTTTGGGGTTAAATGGTGATTTCTAGAAAGTTTGGGTGCAAACCGTAATTATAAGGAATTGGTGGTCAAGGAAATATTAAGGTGGTCAACCTTGACTATATGGTAGGTTTTGACCAAATTAGATAAGTTAGATAACTTATTTAAGGTTTTATAATAAGTTATGTATTTTATGGTAATATTTTCATAACATATGTGGTAAATATGTTATTACCAAAAATAAAGGGTGTACAATGGTATTTTAAACACCCATGGGCTATTAGGAATTTTTAGGAATTTATTGGGTTGCTTTTGGAATTAAAATGAACTATATATGTATAACATATAGTTATTATGTCATTATGACACTTTGGAGGAATATATGAGGCGGTATAGTAAATACCGATTATATATGGGTTAATAAAGGTAATAATAACCCTTTGGAGAAATTTGATTATTTTTAGAATAATACAAGAGTGTTTATTAAGATATATGTATATATATAGTTTTAATGAATTATGAAACTATGTGCTATAAATAGGGCCGAATGGCAATTATGGAATAGCACAAGGGCTGTTCGAAAGTTACAAAAAAATAACCATAGGTTATACCCTTTTTATAAGTTAGAAATGTTATATTAAATGGAATATATAACATGGTACAAATTAAGGGGTGATTTTGTAGATAAAGGAAACTATGGTTTATGAAAAGAATATGGTTTTGATATGGTGCCCATGTGGCAATAATAAATAGTTTGGTATAAAAACCATAGGTTATTAATTAAAGGAAATAAGAATATCATGTCAAAAGATATTAGCATATGGAATAGCATTACATAATGTTATGTGGTCAAAATAGAATTTAAATAAATTCAAGGGCTTTACCGAATTGATAAAGTTTGGAAATGAATTTTAGACTAAGGTCTATAATGTTATAAATGTTATAACAATTATATGGGTTAGATGGAATTAATATAAGGAAGGGTACTCACATAAATAATGTGACAAAAATAAATGGGATTTATAAACTAAGGTATTTATTGAATAAACCTTAGGAGTTGTGATTATACAACATAAAATGTTACATAATATTAGGATAACAATCTTAATATAAGTTGTACAATACAATACAACTAATGGGAATAATCATCTAACATAAGATGATAAAATGTAACATATGATATAAGAGTTTATTAAACTCATAGGAATTACCTACGTGGTGAATATATACATACACAAGAATAATGTATATAAGGTGGATATATATATTTTGGTTGGAAACCATATGATTTAATGGTGGTGGTTATTCTAAAAATATATATATAGTTACAAACTATATGTTATGAGTCTTTGAATGATACAATACGAAAAAGGATATAATATACAATGCATGCATACATGCAACTATAGGTTATGTACCTAAACTAGATGGTGGATAAGATTAAAGAAATACAACGAATTAAACTTAACAGTTGAAAAATATGACGTATGAGTTTTAAGTAACAAAGCCGACTGTTTTAGAGAAACCTGTAACAAACAACTGTAAAAAACAGGGGTGAACTGTCGGGGTTACTTATTATTCGGAAATACCGGATGTAGTTAGTCATGGAGACTGACTTATAGTTTTAATACCGTTTAGGTTATACTTCTGACAAGACGCTCGACGAGCTAGCGGACTACACGGAGCATAGGATCTTGCTGATTCATACTCCACCGTAATACGATCAGGGTGAACGGTATGTAAAGGGGTTTGATCCGAGTTGTCCTAAGGTTGCTCCTTGGGCTCGGATTTGGTTGATATAACTTGTATGTTGTTATGAGTCTCTGATTGTCTCTGAGGGCTTCCTCAGTTCAGACTTCTGTGTGATCTGTGATAAGATTGATTGTCTGAATGTGTTAATTAATATGCATGAATTGTATATTTATGGCTGCTTATTATTTACTGTTGTTAAGTTAACAGTATCGGTTCGTATATATGAACCAATATATATAAAACGAACTAGCGGCTATGGTGCTATCTTATATGAAATATAAGGAACGTAAGTAAAACGTTGTAGCACTAGGATAATAATATATACATATTATCCAAGACTTGTATACGGAGCATTGGCCTTTCTAAACGCCGCTCTCGTATCTAACACTGGATCCCGAGTTTACAGACTCCGGATTGGACTAATGACCTTAGTCTGCTGTGTTAGAAAATTTGGTAATGCGATGCGATGGTATAATTAATTAATTAATGGAATGGAAGTAAAGCCAAGAGGATGTGGCTCTTGGTGCGCGCTGTGATCACAAAAAACGATACCAGGATGTCCGCGTACGGGTCCGCAAGTATCAAGAAAATTTCCCGTGAGCTAGAATGGCTCGTTGGTCGGAGACTCTACCGTTGGAGTGGCTACTGCCGTGGGTGACCCGCCATAATATATGGGTAACTAGAGACATGTCGTTTTAACGAGACATTGTCACTAGGTATAACTGAACAACTAAAACAATTGAGACTTATACAGTGGCGAACAATACCATGGACAAGACTTAATACTTGTTTATTATTCTCGTTGTTTCGCTTTGTTGTTCATTGGTTATACTTGTGGTTATTCTATTGTGTGTTGATGGTTGGATGGAGCCTACAAGGCTAAGGTAAATTAAATATGAACATTGTACGCTACGGCGAATGTACATTGTACATTATATTGTTATTGTTCGATACGTTCGATATATTATTGTGGATTGTGTTATTAAATGATTGTGGATTGGATGGATGGTTGAATGTCTATGAGTATTTGGATGGATGAATATGTGTATTATACAGGTTTGTTACAGTATTGTTATAACTGTAAAATGGTAAAGCATGAAACCGACCCAATAATAAGATGGTTAAAATGACAAGTGACCATTAGGGTCCAGGCCCGGCATACTCAGCGTCTATCGCTGATACTACACCATTACAGGTTGTTGATCATTGTCGGAGCTGAAGAGCAGGTACAGAGTAATTGGAGTTTTGATTTTGCTACTACACATGGAGATGTTGTGTAGCACTGAGGATGGTGAATTGTAATATGGTGAGGTTGTGTATATTCAGGTTGGGTAGACGCTCACTTGTCGATGTTTATGATTTATGGACTTAGTATGATGTATAGGAGTTCCTCGTTATCACTGCGGTTAGCAGTTTGTTTATTTTGGAAGTTGGATGTAGCTTGGCTACGTTGCTCGCATGGGCGAGTAATGGCCGGTGACACTCGAGTGAGTTTTGTAATGGTTATTTATTTTCCGCTGTGAGACGTTTTATTTATTGCTACGTGAGAGATTATATCGGGATTGTGGAGAGGGGTGTTACACTGCTGGTCTGTAGGTTCGATCCCCGCCATTACCCCTCTGCTGAGCGTCTCCCTGAGGGTCCTGGAAGCACTCAAAAGCTCTGTGGCCTTTCCTCCCACACCGGAAGCACGCCACCAGGTTTCCTTCACAGTCTTTCCCCGGGTGGTCCTTGTGGCATCTCCTGCAGTGGAAGTGTATGTCTCTCCCGATCTCTCCCCTCTGAAACTGCCCCTGGGGTCTATCACTCCTCCTCTGGTTATTCCTCTGGTTCCCATCGAACCTCCTCCTATCCTCTGAGTTAGGCCTCCACCTCTTGTCCTGGTTGGGCCTCTGATGTCGATCATCTCGACTCCGGGACTCCTCCACATCCTCTGTCTTCCTCTTTTGGCCTGACTGGACCTCCCTCCTCTTCTGCTGCACCCTAAACAGGTTAGCAGCCTTACCATACGCGTCCTGGAGGGTAGGTATCGTCAGTACGCTCAAGGCCTCCTGGACACTCCAGTTGAGTCCCCCTACAAAACGCTGTACCTTCGACGCCTCGTCAGGGACCATCGTGGGCGCGAACCTCGCCAGCTCTAGAAATTAGGAGTGGTACTCCTTCACACTCCGGGCCTGCTGCCTGAGCTCAGAGAACTCCAGGTATTTCTGCATCCGGACATGCTCAGGATAGAATCGCCTTCGCATGGCCTCCTTCAATGCCTCTCATCCAAAATCAGGTCCCGCCAGGAGAGCGTCCTTGTTGGCAGACCACCAGATGTCTGCCTCGCTCTTGAAGTAGTACACGGCGGCATTGACCCTCCTGTCAGCAGGGCAGTTGACTACCTCAAAGATCTTGTCGAATTCACGCACCCAATCCTCCAGTAGTACTGGGTCCTCCTCCCCCTTGAATGCAGTCGGCTTCAGGTGGGCAATTCTCTTCGTGTAGTCTTCTGGCACGTTGTCTCGCTGGGCTTGGCGTTGCACAATCTGGCCCAGGTTCAAGGCAAGCTCCTGAAGTTGTCTCATTGGGTCATTGGCTGCCATGGTAGTGCTCCTGCTTCGACTTCTGGTGTTGTAGGAGGAATTCAGTCGGCCTGCCAGTCTACTCTATCAAGATGGACCCCTGATTATGAGTCACACATTCAAGGAATTTAATTTCCTACAAATATCCCCTTAAGTCCTACTATGCTCATACTACCCAATCCTCAGGTAGACAGTCAGAATGCATAATTAAACAAACATGTTATACCATCATGTAATATACATATGTGTAACCAGTAAGCAATTCTTCCCTGTATGACCTTCAAGCACCACATAGAGGTGTCCAATATAACTCAGCAGAACACAATATAGCATATAACTCAACATAACTTCCCAAGCGGCTTATCCCCACATTTTTAATCCGGTTTACTCAAATCTTATCTTATTTCGAAAACACGGCTCTGATACCACCTTGTAACACCCTGGATTGTTACCTCAAAACATAGCTTATGAAAATACAAATCTAACGGCGCAAACGGCATTTAAAACGGGCCTCAAACGAGTTCTAAAAGGGCAAAACAGTAAGTAGTCCGAACTTGTGTCCGGACATGGAAAGTTCGGACACAAGCCGAAGTGAAATAGACTAAGGAAAACCAAACGTCCGAACTTGTATCCGGACTTCGATGTTGGACACAAGTCGAGTTTCAAATCTTCGGAAAAATCCTTACGTGGTCCGAACATTGGTCCGAACTTGCAAGTTCGGACATAGGTCGAGACTTGCAAGTTGAACCCGTCCTCGCATGCTGTCCGAACATAGAAGTTCGGACAGATGTTCAGACACAGCCAAACAATCAAAGACCTTGAAACTTTCGGGGCATGTCCGAACATTGATGTCCGGACGGACGTTCGGACAGGTCCTTAAGTGCAGCTGTTAAAATGCCAACAGAAACCAAAAACCATTAAAAACTCGCATGTAAAACTCAATAACAACAGGAGGAACTTTTGAACAGATAAGATCATTATTAATTACTCAGTACAAGCTCAAACTCAAATAAAACCAATTCATAAACGCCAATAAATTCATTTAACCAAAACTCAGATGAACATAACCTCTAACTCAGCAGCGGATCTCAAACGTCCAGGGCATTACCCCGCCACTCCCAATTCCCGTGGGTGCTCAGGCTAATAAACCAATTAACACTTAAAAACAAAGTCAACTTCCGAGTTACGCGAAAGCAAAACAAACATTTAATGTATAAAGGTTTGAGAACATAACAATATCTCTCAATCACTGAAATTTGAAACATCGCCTTAATTATTCGTAGTCCCTAAACTATATGATTCGTCGCCCCGATCCCCATAATCAGTCATCCATCACCTGCGATCATAAAACATAGACAAAACACAGAAAGGATCGCACAAATCAGAAAAACTAAGTAAATCCACCCACCTCAACCTGTAAAAACATTTAAGAACTTATTTGCCTTTAATAAACAATGCGAAGTTTTTACTGAACAGTTGATGAATTTCCAGAAAACATAACGATTCCGAAACCACAGTAGGGAGCTTCCAACAGGAGGTAACCATAATTCCAAACACGGGGTCACCTAGGGGACCCCAAACAACAATTCCAGGACAGTCACCTATGGGACCGTCAAACAACCACCTCACCCTAAGTCCTTAAGTGTGCACACCCCCTATGAGACAGCAGTAACATAGAGTAGATCAGAGGGCTTAACTGCAACAATGTGTGCAGCGCAAACAATAATAACCATGGGGAGCACCTATGGGCTCCCAAACAATAGATTACAACCTGCGAAAGACTCCAAAATCCAGAACCAAAATTCACAGCACCATTCACTTCCTCAATTCCAAAACGTGGGAACAATCCCCAATTCCAAAACACAACCGAGAACTCATAAAAGCACAACGAAACCTTTTCCAATTGTTTTACAAAACATCGGTCAAAACAATCATTGAGCATAGAATTTACCTGGAACAATCCAAATTCCCTCAAGAGCCCAACTGCTCCAGTCTATCGATAGCGTTCGTCGATGTAATCGGCATCATAGGTAACCAAACAACAATCAGAAGAAACAACAACGTTACAACATTATACAACCCTAGTTAGAATACATTACCCCACAATTACTAACTGGCACCAGAGAATTTGATTAGACCTCGACGGAACCGGTGTGGAATCACCAAGAATTGAAGAAGGAGAGTGTGAAGAGTTTGAAAAGAGTATGAATGCAAGAACGGCGTATTGAGGATGAAGATGGATGAGAGAATCGGTGTTTTAAATAGAGAACTAATTGTAAAACAATAAAGAAAAACATAATTTAGTAATTAAAAGTCTAGGTTTTAAGGAAGAAGATATTAAATATTAGAAGAGAAATCAGTTTTGCCAATAGTCAAAAGGTGTAGAACTTATAATTAATTTAATGAATCCCCACTTGAAAATAGAAGAACGTGGGTAACCGTTGTAACAAGATGAGAATGGGAATAAAATAATTAGGAAGTTAATTAATAAACATCTGCTTGGAATGAAGTAGTTTAAAACAAATAGATGTATATATTGTAAGTGGTTTCAAAGTTCAACAGGAAGAAAGACAATCACGTTAAAAAGAAGGATCAAAATGCTAATAATTATTGCCGAGAGAAAAATAAGGAGAGATAATAATATTATTTTAAGTAGTCAAACGGAAATTGAATTCTTGAAATTAAATAACCACAAGGAGAAAGCCAAATTGAATTCGAACTCCATATATCTAAAGTTAATAAAATTGGGAAGAAGATTCTAGAATAGTATTTTATAGCTTAATAAATAAACGAGGTTAAGAGGATAACATAGTATCCAAATAGTATGACATCTGCAATATATCAAAAATCGAATAAGGCCAAAACATTATGAATAGTTGTAAACACTTTTAAGGAGAATGATTAATTTGGGAGTAGTTGTCATTTAATTCTCTGGGCCAACCTAATACTAACCTCAGCCTCATAAACCGAACTATATACTATATCATTCCCAACCTGCATTTCCCGGGAATTTCAATACCACTATTCTTTCAAGTTTCATATTATCCATCTTAATCTTAAAATCACATGGATAATTTCATTATAGCTAGATTTTTCTAAATAGCCAATGAATACAATACTTCATGTGACCATTATTTGATGTATCAAACATCATATATATCTCAAAGGTCCACATGGTAATTTTTCAGCCCATACTCAATCCATGATATTTTAAGGGAGTATAAAAATTCTCATCCACTTCCTTTGAATGATCTCGTTGTATCTAATGTGAACTATTGTCACTCGAGTAAGAGTCTGGAAGTTCTTGATAGTTTAGAAAACTAGTGATTCAACATCACTTTTCTCATGGATGGCCCATTTTTCCATTTCATATATAAAATATTTTACTGTACACTAACCACATATTAGTGACCCTCCTTTTTTATTAGGCTTTATGGGATTGGATTTTACGTTATATCAATTTATATAAGTTGGCACATTTTGTGCTTGTTTTCCCATTATACGAGCATACTTTGTCATTAAATAAGTGCATCATTAATGTTTATTATTATTCCCTCAAGGAACATAATGAAGAGCTTTTAAATTCACGGCTCACAAGAGCAAGCTCTCATTCTTTATAGCCTCTTATAGACTATAGAGATGTATATAAAACATTTTCAGTTGTGTATTATAGCACTATCAATAAATTATGACTCTTTGTCATTTAATCACTTACAACATGCTCGCAAATTTATTATAGATTTCAAAGATGGTTCAACGGACCATATTTTATTCCTTTTGAGTACCATGAATAACCAATACCCAAAGCATGGTTATAAAATATATCAAAATTCATGTACTCGAGTGTGTCTTTCGCACTTTATAAATATGCACTAAGGATGATACCTTAACACTTTTTCATCAATAATAACATCATCTCAACAATATCCTTCATGGAAATGTAACTGTCTACCATGATGTCAATTGCACACAATTTCCTTTTTACCTGGTCCAACCATGTACGGATGTACAATAATCTGTCATAGATTATAACATCTTTTACAACCGACCTTTACAAGATAAAATGGTCATTTTCATAAGCTAACTCAAGCTTTTAGTTCCCATATCATCAATGATCTTACATACAGATCTTGCCAAAATCAACCTCAAGCTCGACTTCTTTCATAATCATGCATGATACACATTATCATTTCAAAGCTTGAGTCGAAAGTTCATTGGGAAAATAATAATCCTCAATGTAAATCCTCAATGTTACTTAGGAGACCATGTAACTTATACCAAAGTTACTTTGTGTGGAGTTATTTTTAACTCTTTAAAATGTATCTAGCTCTCCAAGAACTTTTACAATTGGTCCAATCTTATATCAATATGGACCATTTTTAACATCCACCTCAAATGCATAGTCATGCATGAGGGAAATAATAATTTTATCATTCTCAATCTTCAATGTAATTTTCTTGCACGAGGGAGTATAAGGATCTTACAGCTCTCAACCTCAAGAGCATGATTTCACGAGAGATAAATATTACACTCTAATGCTCAACCTCCAATGCTTGTATACAATCGAATAACATGATCCTTTTATTTTTTTCCTCTAGTGCACTCATCTTGCACGGGAACCTATACGGATCTTATAATCCTGAACCTCAAGTGCATTCATTTTTCATGAGGAAGTATTACAATCTTACCTCAAACGTTAGCTTCTTACACGAGGTAGCATAATCATTAACCTTAATGCACCGTCTGCCGTCTTGCATGAGGTAGTAATTACATAGGAGAATTATTAACATCTAGTGCAACATCTTGCACGAGGTTATCACCTTTATTTTTGTTACTATCTCAAAAGAGATTTCCTCATAAACGGTAATTCAAACCCATCCTATGGCAATACTGTTTTTCAGCCATAAAATAAAATTGAACAAAATGAATTATACCATATTTGATGGTTCACTTTTCAAAACAAAAATATATAATGTCAAATAATACTTTTTTTTGGTCGAAACGTCAAATGATACTTTAAGAGAGTAATTATGCAAAAACCATTATACCACAAAAATATGTAGTTCTTCAGTGATTAAACTGATAGTTCAGTTCTTTAAAACTATAACAATATATTTTCATCGAAGATACCGCTTTCCTTTAGTGATTTTTTTACTTAAAGTTTCCATTATTCAATAAATAAAAAGCTCCACCCTGCGGAATCTCACAAAAATAATTTTTTTTACCATTTTTCTTTGTTAAAAACTGTGAACTTTATTAACAAAATAAAAGAAGGATTTCTCCTTTGATTTAAAAATACATATACACGTTTATATAAATTATTTTAAGTTGTGTCTAACTTACCTGCTTGTTAAAATGATTATGCCAGTAAACTTGATTAAACTTACTTATACCTTCTAGAATCGGTAGAGTACCCATCAAATGCGGCTTCAACATATAAACTTTTTGGCATCGAAGATTCTTGATAAAGCACAACGATTTCTGGTAGGATAAATAATAACCATCACAAGGTGCATGACCCAAGACCTCCTGCCAAGAAATCACAAACATAAACAATCACTATGAAACCATTATTTTGCAGTTGAAATCGGAAAAACAAAATAAATAGAATATTGAAAGCGGTGGGCGCTTGAGATCTAGATCTTCCCTCGAGAATGAAAGCGAAATGTTGGGGATAGTTCTAAAATAATGCCATGTAGCTTGCGCAGACTACCCAATTCATCCCTTCTCCAAGCCATAGCTCGGGGAAGTCCTGATGAAGCCGAGATGATCTTTGTTGATGATGTATAGCAGAGAGAATAATTCATTTTTTAGTAGAGTCTATCGTGCTGATAACGTGTTGTAACACTGAGAGAATAGAAGAAAGATAGGAGACAAGATAGACGTAAATTGTTATCTCACATTTCATCCCATTGTATCTATATATAGTACATAATGCATAACCGTTACTAAACCTTTGAGTGGAAGGAATATGAAATATCAAAGGACTTCTAATGATGAGTTGGGAGGTTACGAGGGTTACACAAATGAAGAGTCTAAGATAGACGAAAGGGTGATTAGATGTACATCCAATAATTACATTATTTATAACAGTATTCTTTTTTAAAAAATAGTACTAGAATATAAATAGTTTCACCATAACTTTATTTATTTATTTGTCTTCTAGAAAACTTAATATTGTGAAGTTTAATCAATTATTTTTTTATCTGTATTATTGACTATGTCAAAACCCTTTATAGTCATTTAATTACATAAATTATAAGATAATTGACACTACTTAAGAAAATAGGTCCAAAATTTTGGGACCCCTTAAATTGGAAACCATATTCCATATTACCGGGAAGACATGATTAAAGCTGCCCTGTAACACCCCTACTAATCATGCTTCTAAAATAATATAATCGCAGCGGTAAATAACAGATTGTCGTTCTAATGGTGTCACAGTTATCACTCGCCCATACGGGTGATAACGAGTTACCTGATAATCAACATGCGAAACGTGTTCCCGCAGTGACCACAAGAGATAGATAGTAGTACTTAAACAATTTAAAACAAATCTAACAACAACCAATTATTACAGACCGTGAGCATCTAAACCAAATACACCTCGGTTAAACAACCCGAGTCCAAAACAACCTGAGTATCACACCGTACCAAGTCTAAACCAACAGTAATATCACAATAGTCACGCCTCGCTGCGACCCACCAGCTAGTCACCTGCATGAAAATGGTTTGTGGTATGGAATCAGCCCCTGCTGAGTATGTCATCACATGCCCCGTCATGCCCCCAAAGACCCCTCAATTATTTGGTCGAGAGCATGAGGTTCATTACATGCAATACCGTTTTAATATTTAAAACTGTAAAACAATTAACAGTAACATCCATACAATAAACACAACCATCACCATATATAATATAACCACAAGTATAACCAATGAACAACCAAGCAAACAACGAGAACAATAAACAAGTACTAGTTCTCGTCCATGGTGTAGAAACCAATATCGTTCGCCACTGTATAATTCTTAACTGTATTATTTGTTCAGTTATACCTAGTGACAATGTCTCGTTAAAACGACATGTCTCTAGTTACCCATAGATTATGGCGGGTCACCCACGGCAGTAGCCACTCCAACGGTAGAGTCTCCGACCAACGAGCCATTCTAGCTCATGGGAAATTTTCTTGATACTTGCGGACCCGTACGCGGACATCCTGGTGTCATTTTGTGATCATCACAGCGCGCACCAAGAGCCACATCCTCCTGGCTTTACTTTCCTTCCTTAGCTTAATTATTTATTCCATCGCATCGCATTACCAAATTTTCCTAACACACAGCAGACTAAGGTCATTAGTCCAATCCGGAGTCTGTAAACTCGGGATCCAGTGTTAGATACAAGAGCGGCGTATAGAAAGGCCAATGCTCCGTATAAAAGTCTCGGATAATATGTATATCTTATATCCTAGTGCTACAACGTTTTTCTGACGATCCTTATATTTCATATAAGATAGCACCATAGCCGCTAGTTCGTTTAATATATATTGGTCCATATATACGAACCGATACTTGTTAACTCGACAACAGTAATAATAAGCAGCTATAAATATACAATTCATGCATATTAATTATCACATTCAGACAAACAATCTTATCACAGATCACACAGAAGTCTGAACTGAGGAAGCCCTCAGAGACAATCAGAGACACATAACAACATACCGTTCACCCTGATGTATTACGGTGGAGTATGAATCAGCAAGATCCTATGCTCCTTGTGTAGTCTCTAACAGTCTAAACAATACATAATGCTACTGATTAGCATACCGTATAACAACACATCCTACGGTACCCCGTACCGTCACTAACACCTCCCGGTTAACCCCCCGTTATTAGTTATCAATGTTGTCGGGTTTTAGGTTTAACTCGAGATTGGAAAAGTGTTATATTACATGCGTAGTTTGTCTTGTATATTAATATACTTATTGTTGAACTCGTTATCGCATGTGACTTAACTCACCCTTGTATGTCGTATAGTTTATTTCATTATTGCATGTGTGATCCTTTGTCATGCACTATGCATCTCACCCTAGTATTTATTTTTCTAAGGTTTGTCTTTCTTTTTTATTCAATGTGGTATAACTCATTTGTAACAATACTTTTAATTACATGAATCCTTATTATCACATGTACCTTCTTAGCTTTAGAATCCCATATCCCATGTTTGTAATTCTTTTTCCTTTTACCATATGCCATTTTAATTATGGAAGTACATGGTCATTAAACCATATTATATTTTCCCATCATAACACATATTTATTTATGTGTATGTATTTGTGAAACTATTTTCTATATGGTAAATCTTATAATATATATTCATTCTTTTTAATGAATACCTCTTATATTATAAATGTTATAACTCTTATAACATTAAAACCATATTATAAATTCCATTTAAAAATGTTAATATTTCCGAACAGCACCCATGTTCTTAAATATTTACAAAATCCACCACCTAATTAATATAATGTCACATTATAGTTATATAACATGTATTATGACATTTAAGTCATTAAAACAATTATAACCTATAGTTATATTTTGTTTATAAAATACCAAATAGTCCCTTTTTTTTTTCGGCTTCCATTATATACCACTAAACTTCTATAAATCACAAATCTCCCCATTTATAATACATAGTTTTCTAATTTCATTAAAACTATATATTATACACATATCTTTATAAACCCTTTTATACCATTCCAAAAATTACCAAACTATACCAAAAGGTTATAAATATTATTCCTAACCTTATACTTCCTTTAAATCTCGGTTTTTACCCCTTTGTTACCCATTTGTGACAATTTTACAAAATATCTTATATTATACTTATATAACTCACATAAACTCCAACTTTAACCAAATAAATTCTAAAAATTCCTAATAACCTAAGGTTTGTACTAAACTCCATTTAGTACCCCAAGTTTTCGAAAATTACATTATAGCCCCATCTCTTTCAAATCTTTTACAAATTAATACTTATCTTAATATAAGGTTGTATTTTAATTTCAAAAATTCTCCAAACTTGGTCAAAGTCTCCTATATAGTCAACTTTGACTTCTAATACCAAATGGGAACCAATTTTTTGGTAATCACCAATAATAACCTATACTTTTCTATTTTTACAATTTTGACCCAAAACTTTATAAAATGTTATAATTTTTATTAAATTCATTTAAAAACCCTAAATTGCTCTAAATTAAGCCCACGGCTTTCTAATTTCCTAGTAATTACGAATTGGCCCCAATTTTAATTATAAGCATAAATAAAACTAAATAAGCTTATAAACTTAAATTAAAATGGCCTAATGACATGGCCTTATTACAACCTTGAACTTGCAAAATAAATTACACAATAAATGTCTCAAAATATAGCATATATTCTCGGCCTCACCTTGGTTAATTATTTTCCACATAATGTCATAATTTGACCATTATGTTATTAAATCTCTCTTAAATGAATAGCTTAATTTATCTTAGCCATTTTTTTTTTTTTCCATTTTAGGTCAATATGACCCACATTTATATATTTCATCTATTATATATTATATATATATATATATATATATTATATATTATATATATATGCTTAGAAATTATAAAAATCATAAGTTTAAGGTGTTTATACCTTGATTATTCCTTGTATGGGCTCGGTCACTTGTAGGAAAATTCACCACTTCATTTAGACATGTTTAACACCAAAACAAGATATGGTTATACTCCAAGCTGAGCTTAACCATAAGGAACAATTAATGTAAGATTTAAGGCAAAAATCACCTTAAAAATGCAAGGGAAGTTCAAGCTGGTTTCAGCCTGAATCAAACACACCACAAGGTGTTAGATCACCATATTGACATAGGAAATAGCTAGACAACAAGTTGCCTTGTTATTAGGTTTTACCTTGGAAAAATGCCTTAAAAGAGAGTATTTCTCTTGGATCTCGGCCCAACTTGCTCCAAATGGATACCCAACTGAATGAACATGTAAATATGAAGATTATGAGTGTATAAACTCTTAAAAATTCAAGGAAGAAAACCGGATGTAGAGTGGAGAGGCTTAAGGTATGTTTTTACCTTAAAATGCAATTTTGAGCAACCTTGGTCCCTCTACTTGTCTCAACCGAGTTTGGAAGTTGTTCTAACCTTAGAAAACTGAGAATAAGCCATAGGAACAGATGAGCCACGAAATCTAAGTGTAGGTAGTGAAGAGATGAAGAAAAAGGGCTAAAAATGACCTTAAAACACTTACCTTAAGAGCTTAGGAGTTAGATCTGCCTTCCATGCTCAAGAACCAGACTTTAGAGCTTCTAGGAAGGGGAGGAACTCGGCTGGGCAGAAGGGAATCGGACAAGAGCAAGAGAAGAGAGTGGAAAGCTTGAATAATTGAAAAAAAAAGTTTTACTATTGCAAATTGAATATTAGGTAGCAATTTGTCTACTAATGATTGTGAGCTGTCTCCTCCCTCCTTGCCTGCCGATCTCCATGGTCCAAATGGGTCAATTAATTGACCATTGACCATACTTGGTCAATATTGACTCATGCGGGCCCCACTTTAGGGTTTTATTAATATTTTAATATTAAATTTGTAAAAATTCGTAAATTTCTGGAATTAAATTCCTAATATGATATAATATGATAAAATATCATATTTAAGGGTAATTATATCTTTAAGCCCATTAAAAATCAATTTAAAGGCAATCTCACAAAAACGTGCTTTAAGGTGTTTTAGTGCACATTTTTGTGTCACAGGGTGTTCCTGGCTTAGTTCTCCTTGAGAACGGTTTTGTTGTGTTCATTACTTCATTATAATACTTAGGAATCCACTTTGGATCCTATTTGAGGTCATACAATCTTTATGGTGTCTTAAAGCACATTTTTGGCTTTACCGATCTTAAGGCGTGTTTTGCCTTGTTGCGATCTTTTAGATTGTTCCCCAATAATATTTAGATGTTTTTAATCATCTTAGATCATTAATAGATCATTTAATTATATTTTAAAGGTTAGGGGTATTTCAGTCTACCCCCCTTAAAAAGGCTTCGTCCCGAAGTCCTTAACCCTCTACAGTTCACCTAAGGAATCAAGTTCCACTAAGTAACCAAACAGTCCATTGCTAGGGAGTAACTCCCACTAGGTTCAGACCTAGTCTATACATACAGCATATATCAAATAATTAAACTCATGGTATAAACTCATTCATATCACAGCACTAAACAAGGTGCACATCCAACTCATCAACCAAAAGTACTCAGCGGTACTATGTATATATTCAACCAGGTGCACTAAGGCACATACATAAAATGTATCATACATACAATCATCCAAACAACATGTATGACATGCATACCAAAACACACCACAAAAACAAGACCTAATGCACAACATGTGCGCAAGCCAAGTGGTGTCTACCCCCCTTAAAAAGGGTTTGACCACGAACCCGTACAAGTATCACAGCTACTACTCGAAGAGTGCTGGGTACTTCGCTCTCATGGAGTCCTCTAACTCCCATGTAGCCTCCTCCACCTCATGGTTCGACCAGAGAACCTTGACCATGCTAACGGTCTTGTTCCTAGTCTGCCTCGTCTTCGTATCGAGAATGCGGAGTGGTACTTCCTCATATCGTAGAGCGGGGTCCAACTCTAAAGTCTCTGGCTGCAAAACGTGCGATGGATGGGGCACATACTTCTTCAACTGTGACACGTGAAAGACGTTGTGCACCCTCCCGAGCTCTGCTGGTAAGTCCAGTCTGTAGGCTAACGGGCCCACTCGCTCCCTAATCGCATAAGGTCCAACATACTTTGGGCTCAACTTGCCCTTCTGCCCAAACCGGAATATTCCCTTCATGGGTGACACTCTGAGGAATACCATATCGTCGGTAGTGAACTCAATGTCCCGTCTCTTGGTGTCTGCATTTGCTTTCTGCCGGTCCTGAGCTGCCCTCATGTTCTTGCGAATCTGTAGGACATCCTCCTTAATCTGCTCTAGGTACTCCGGTCCTAGAAGCGTAGTCTCGCTGGCCTCATCCCAGCATAAAGGAGTCCTACACGGTCGACCATAAAGTGCCTGGAATGGTGGCATCTGTATCGAGGAGTGGTAGCTGTTGTTGTAGGCGAACTCTATCAAGTGTAGACGCTCTAACCAACTCCCCTGAAATCTAAGGCACATGCTCTCAGCATGTCCTCCAGTGTCTGGATGGTCCTCTCACTCTGACCGTCGGTCTGTGGATGGAACGCCGTACTAAGCTTCAATTTGTACCCAAGGCTTCCTGAACCTGTCCCCAGAATCTGGACAAAAATCGAGGGTCCCTATCAGAAACAATAGTCTTTGGCACACCATGGTGCCGGATCACCTCCTTCTGGAACAAGTCCGCTAACTTCGGGACGTTCCAGGTATCCTTCATAGCAACAAACTTTGCCACCTTCGTCAGACGGTCCACAATGACCCAAATCGTGTTCAGTCCTCCCTTAGTCGGTGGGAGACCGACAACGAAATCCATCGAGATGTCCTCGAACTTCCAACAAGGAATAGGCATAGACTGCACTAAACCTCCGGGTCTCCTATGCTCAAACTTAACCTTCTGACAGGTCAAGCATCTAGCCACTACTCAGCTACATCCTTCTTCATCCCGCTCCACCAGAAATGAACCTTCAAATCCTTATACATCTTCGAAGAACCAGGGTGGACGGATAAGGACGAGCAATGAGCCTCCTGGAGTATCTTCTCCTTCAGATCAGGAGACGACTCCGGAATACATAATCGGCCATTCAGTCGTAACATGCCATCATTACACAGTTCGAAATCATACTTCTGTCTCTCAAAACAACCCTCTACATTTTCTGTTTGACTCTCCAAATACTGATCACTCTCCTGAGCAGCTCGTATCTCATCAATCATACTGCTGCTCGCTACTAGTGTAAATAATGAATGAGCTCTGCGGCTCAGGGCGTCGGCAACTACATTTGCTTTGCCCTCTTTGTACCTCAGGTCTATGTCGTAGTCCTTCAAGAACTCGACCCATCTTCTCTGTCGCATGTTCAGCTCCTTCTGAGAGAAGAGATGCTGTAGACTCTTGTGATCAGAGTAGATAGTGACTGTCACACCATACAAATAATGTCGCCAGATCTTCAAAGCGAAGACTACTGCGCCTAACTCAAGGTCGTGTGTGGGGTAATTCACCTCATGCTTCTTCAGCTGTCGGGATGCGTAAGCAACTACCTTCCCGTGCTGCATAAGCACACAGCCTAGACCGGTTCCAGAGGCATCACAATATACCTCGAACCCATCGGTGCCCTCAGGGATAGTAAGAACGGGCGCCGACGTCAGGAGATCCTTCAGCGTCTGAAAGGACTACTCACACTCTGCAGACCATAAGAACTGGGATTCCTTTTCATTAGATTGTCATTGGTTTAGCCTTTGGAGAAGTCCTTCACGAACCTTCGATAATAACCGGCCAAACCCAGAAAACTACGGACGTCTGTGACTGTCTTCGGCCTTGGCCAACTCTTCACTGCCTCAATCTTAGCAGGATCTACAGATATGCCGCTAGCTGATATAATGTGTCCTAGAAATGACACGCTGTCCAACCAAAACTCACACTTAGAGAGTTTGGCATACAGCTGGTTCTCTCTCATAATATTCAACACCTGTCTCAAATGTAACTCATGATCTTCCTTGGTCTTTGAATAGATCAGAATATCGTCGATGAAGACTACAACTGAACTATCAAGATGCTCTCTAAAAAGGCGGTTCATCAAATCCATGAATATGGCTGGCGCATTCGTCAATCCGAATGGCATAACGGTGAACTCGTAGTGTCCATACCGTGTCCTGAAAGCTGTCTTCTCAATATCACCCTCTGCAATCCTAATCTGATGGTAGCCAGATCTGAGATCTATCTTCGAGAACACACTGGCCCCTCTCAGCTGATCGAATAAATCATCTATCCGTGGTAATGGGTACTTGTTCTTGACTGTGACCGCATTAAGCTCGCGGTAGTCGATGCAGAGTCGCATACTGCCGTCCTTTTTCTTGACGAACAGTACTGGAGCACCCCAAGGAGAAACACTAGGTCGAATGAATCCCTTGTCGAGGAGGTCCTCCAGCTGTAGCTTCAGCTCCCTCATCTCAGCCGGTGCCATACGGTAGGGTGCCTTAGCAATAGGGCCCGTACCTGGCAACAAGTCGACGGCGAACTCAACCTCGCGCACAGGCGGCATGCCTGGCAGCTCATCAGGAAATAAGTCGGGAAAATCTACCACGACTGGAATGTCTACGTCCGTCACGTCGCTCTGTCTCGTGTCCTGTACATAACAGAGGAAGGCTTGTTGGCCCTTCCTAACATCCTTCATCAGGGACAATGCTGACACGATCTTGACAGTCGGCTCTCTCCTCACACTACGGTATGACACTGTCTTGCCGCTCGGCCCCTTCAGTAGTAGTCGATGCTCTGCACAATGAAGGCGGCCCCTATGCTTCTGCAGCCAATCCATGCCCACTATGATGTCAAAACCCAAGTTCTTGAACTCAATCAGATCAATGGGGAAGGTCTCAGTCATAATGCTGATCTCTAACCCTGTATACTGTCTGGTGCAACCTACTTTCTCCTTCGAAGGAAGGGTGACTGAAAAGTCTGAAAGCTGTTCGGGGGTGGCCCCCAGCTTCTTAGCAAATGCCGAGGAAATAAAAGAATGCGAAGCCCCTGAGTCGAACAATACGGAAGCACTAACACCATCAATAGGAAAGGTACCTGAGATCACCTCTCGTATTAGCATCGAGTCCCAATAAATCACTAATTTACTGTTGTTTGTAATTGTCATACCTGTGATGACATTACCAGACTCCTTGGCTTGCGCCATGTCTAGGATGCAGATGGTACCCTCCTTTCCATTTCTATGGCCTGAAGTTATGAATTATCGGTATTAACAAAACTGAACACATATACTTGAAGGTATTAAACTCTTATTTCATTCATCCAACTGTATTATACAAGGTTACACACTTAGCTATGCTATTACATCAATACTGTCTGAAAGTCAAGTTTAAACGGCCGGGTCGGATGTGGGTATCGTTCACTAGGGTAGGTGGTGCGGTATTGAGCTTAATGCTCTTAATACCATGATATACAAGTCTCGACTCTCCACCAAATACCAATACATCCCCAGACTTGAGGATGATCCTGCTTGCTAGATCCATCCTCTTCTGGTCTCCATAGATAAACTCAGCATCATCGCCGATGGAGAATGACACAACCGGTATTCCTCTGGTGATGGACTCGGTCGTCTCATCACGGTCCTGGTGCATTCCAAGCTTCCTCCCTGCTCATAGTAGTTGATGATGCAAACGTCAGGTGTCATGTCGGGTAATGGATAAGTCTCACAGTCTTGAGCAATATCCTGTGCGACTGCACGCTTGCACATGGTGAGAGTCGGGCCTGAATACTACATCGCCTTCTAACTTCATTCTCTAGTTCTCTCTAGCTCCACACTCTCATGCAACTTCATGACTAGGGAGAGACTCGATCTTTCCCTGTACCCGTGGTCAGTCATACAATCACAGAGAAAAGACCGCGGGGCACATGCCAGTAAACAACGTCAGCAAAGCTAAGTAATTCTTGCCACCACATGTAAAATACATTTAGCTTATAAAACTATTTAAGAAATCATATGGAACATTACAAGAACCACAACAACATATATCACCAGAAACCACAAAAAATATACCAAGGAACATAAGCATACACTCACATGATACGATGAAACAACCATAAAATAAATCACATCAAACCTTGTTCACAACCTATAAAATTCATTTAGTTATGAAAACACTTTGAAATAACATAATAACACATAAGTAATCAAACAAGTCAGGAACCATATAACCACCTTACCAACATACAAACCAAATATCAACCAAGATAACACCACCTATTAGTCCGGTTTATTATTCCATCAATCCTTGGGCACATGGTCTTTTGACAAAGAGCACTAAGGCTCTCGGCCCCTTGTCCAAATCTTCTACCTCACCCCATGTCCTTATGTGTGTACACCCTCTATGACTCATCAGCCTATATAGTAGATCATATGGCTTACCCATAATTCATTGGTAGTGGGGAAAATCAGTGTCTGGCCTCCGAGGGCTCATAAACTTGTGTAACCAGATTCCAAAGTGAGTATTGAGTGATTAAGTGGTCCAACCACGTCCTCAACCTTAATAAAACATCCAAAAAAACATACCAAGAAGAATCAAAGCACATAGCCACCATCAACCAAACAAAAACCAAGTTAGAACACATCATAAACACCTTGAAAATGCCTTAATACAAACCCTTGTTTAAGGTCTTACCTCTGTATAAATTCTCCCCATCGTTTCACCAGCTCAATATCAACATCTTATGAGTATATGGTCACAAAATCAAAGCAAGAAACCCTCGAAAACACCTTCATAATTTGAATATAGACTAGAAAGGTCTTAAAGCACGTTTTTAGGTCTTGTCTTACCTTTAACTCATAAAAACTTAATTTGAGAACTTACCCACGAACTGTAATATTGTAAAGGGATAAGTAATCATCATGTCTAGCTAAAAAACCCACGGAAGTTGTTCACAAAAATCACACACCAAGCTGGCTTCAAGTTATAGCACCAATTTCACCAAGTTTCCCAGAACTTTTCGGGGCTTATTATACATCAAAATCACACCATTGAAGAGTCTAATTTCACATCATTAAAATATTTAGAAGTGATACACAGCATAAGCTGCTGAAAGTAGCACAAACAGAAAATGTCGGCAGAATTGACACACAGGGAAAGAATGGTGGAGCACGAGAACTACCTGACTCCTTCTTGCCATATATCTTCACCACTAGTTTGGTACTTCAAATAGCTAAATGAGGATATCAAGAACTCTCCATGATTCACCTGGGAAGACCTCCAAATAACCGCACTTCTACACGGCTTCTGTACTGGGAAGATAATTGGCTTCTGTTTTGATGTTCTTGAGTGGCTAGCTTGCCATACCTTTTAATTCATGTTTATATGGGTTTACTGAGGTAGGATAATATGTTTTCTTTGTGTTGGAAGTACTGGTCATGGATCTTTTCTTATAGGTAGAAGAGGAGAAGTCTTAAGGAAAAGGGGGGCTTATAAGAGTACACCTAGCTTAACACCCATCCTTCTCTTATTGGCTATTGGTTTGGCTTTGTTTAAACATGACACATAAGTGGTGATAAGGCTGGGACGTGGTAAGCCAAGGGAGGAGCCATCATGGGATGAAAACTAATGATAATATGTAATAAATGACATTAATGTTTAATTAAGGTGTTTTTAGAGCAAATAAGGAACATGTTGTTTTACTTTGACTTAAAATCTTGCTAATTACCTTGTGACACCTCCTACTAGCTTGCTTCACCTCCCTACTTGCTTGCTAGCTTGTGTGGACAGCTTTTAACCAATCATTTTGTGACACCTCGTGCTTAGGTTAACTAGGTTGTCACCTCGTGCTTCCTACCAACCAGGTCACCACCTCATTCTTACCCCAACTAGGTCGTCACCTTGTGCTTACTAAGCTGTTTAAGTTGTTTCCAAAGGAGAAAAGTGATTATGATGGAGTAAAACTAGCTATGGTGGCATTTCCGGTTACTAGAATTTTACTGGGTCTTGTAGAATTTTCTAAGGATTCATCTCTGGTTATTATGGATTCCAAGGGTCTTATTAAGTTTTCAAGGCTTACCTAAAGTTTCTAAGGTCATTTATGGAGTTTCCAAGACTTCTGGGATTTTCAGGAACTAAGGTTCTTAGGGTTCCTAGGATTTCTGAGAATTCCGGGACTTTCGGTAACTAGGGATTCCAGGTGTTTCTGGGACTTCCGGGACTTTAGGGTTTCCTCATAACTTGGGGTATTTCATGCATGTTCATTGTTCGCCAGTTACAGTTGTAAAATTACCGAGAGTGAAGATAATGAAGACATTTGCATTTGGGTGTGCAAGATGCAGCAGTTCGAGTGATTTATCTTTGCAGATGTGCAGCCACAAGAAGAAAATGAACAGAGGCATGGAGCACGCATGTTCACAAGATACGATAGAAGAAATCAAAAATTTCTATTGTTATAATCACCTGTTCCCTAATGAACTACTTTCATCAATGTCTTCAATCTAATGTGGAAGATGCACTACAAGGAAGAACAGTTTTAGCTATTGCCAAAATAAGTAGCTAAATAACTGAATTTGGTAGGCAAATATAATGGGCCAGTGCATTTACGATAAATTTGGAGAATATTCTCAGTTTTGGAATGAACTATTATCACCCGGTCTTCAAAATCTGGCGTGCGAGATGCAGTCATTCCAATAATTTACCTATGCAGAGGTGCAAACACACGAAGAGGTTTCACCAGTTAAGGGTTGCAAAATTACTGTGAGTGAAGAAAATGATCCTTGCAAAAGTAACGTCACTGAAGAGAATCAAAGTGGCAACAGGTGAATTAAGAAAGGAGAGCATGTAATTCTGGCGGTGAGAGCAAAACAGAGAGCAAGAAAAGGGTGAATTGAGAATAAGGCCGCATTCATTCTCCGCGAAAAAAATTGCACAGCATCTGAGACCAATAAAATTTAGATGTCACTTAAGTATCGGCCTTTTCCTTGACTGGGTCCCATGACTTCTCTCAATGAGTTTCAAATCGGGCCGCATTAATCCTATAGCCGAGCGCACCCTAAACTGGTATACCCTAATATTCACACTCCAATATCATACCACTTGTAACACCCCTATTTAACATATTTATAGCGGAAGTAAAATACTAAAGGCGTACAGACCATCGGGTTCCAAACACCCGGCACCAAACCTCACCAATTTACAACTTAAAAGATTACAACAGTCATGGCCTGAACCTCGAGAAAACTTAATAAAAATAAAACAGTAATAAATCACATAAACTCTCCACAAAACCTAATCTCATCCCAATCACTCGTTCTCTTCGTGGCCACCTGTATAATAACTCGTACCTGCAAGATAAAACCAAGCAGCCCACCCCGAGAGGGGTGGGTCAGTTCCCTGGAATGGAACTGGTACGATCCTCCAGAACAAACTTAGAATACAACTCTTTAATAAATAATAGCTTGAATACAATCATTTAAAACCACACAGAGGAACAAGGCACTTCAAAAATCACCAAGTCAAGAAATAAGTTGCGAAAGTAATACATAACAAAAAGTTAAAGTTAGTCAGTCAGAAGAAATCACACCATAAGTTAGTGTACATCCATTGTTTGTGTTAGATTCAGTTCCAGTTAGGAATAGGAAGACCCAAGTAGTCACAAGGACTAGGAATGAAAGAAGAGATCCAAGAACCCATAACTCAAGAGTGGAATCAAATCAACTGGGAGAGATGGCCCCCACCGCCAAGTACGTCCTTTTAGGACAGGGGATATACAGCCCCTCACTGTTCACTACGTCCCTTTTGGGACAGGGGATATACAACCCCTCACTGTTACCATTGAAGACGCGCGCACGTCAAAACAACAAGACCCAGCTCATGGATGAAACGATGTCCAGAGTCGAAAGAAGAATTACCAAAATTGTCCTTCTCCATATTCCCACTAGATCACTAACTACCCAGAGCAATACCAAAACACTCAGTCCTACAGAGTGCAGAAGCGTAAACCCTAAGCGGTTAACGTCTAATGGAACAACCAAATAGAAGGAACCAATACCCATGTAAGTTTCACATTCAAGGCTCAGTTAGTCACACAAGCTGAGTTAGTCACACAACCATTTCCTTTTTGAAATCCATTTTAGCTCAATTAGCGTTTGTCACAAACATCCCTTAAGTCTTGTTAGCAAAGCATAAGAGTACGAGAAATCGTACCTGGTATGTGAAGAACAGTGGTTAACTTTGAATGAGTGTTCCCCCAATAATAACCTATAATTAATGTGTTCCAAGTGTCGATTAGTTAAGGGACTTATAAACTAAACAACCTTCCATTCTTACTAATTTATAGTTCCAGGTTTAGCATTATTCTCTCACAAAGGTTTGGGCTTGATTTTGTTAATTAAATCCTTTGTTAGGCCCATTTCATTTAATTTGAAATGATTTAGGATTTAGCCCTGAGAGTGGCCCAAACTCTCTTTGAATTGTTTAAGAGGGCTTTTGGAGTTCATAAACTTGGGCTCAGGGCTAAATCCTAAATCAAAGAGTTTGAGCCACTCTCAGGGCTAAATCCTAAATCATTCCAAATTAAACGAAATGGACCTAACAAAGGATTTAATTAATAAAATCAAGCCCAAACCTTTGTGAGAGAATAATGCTAAACCTGGAACTATAAATTAGTAAGAATGGAAGGTTGTTTAGTTTATAAGTCCCTTAACTAATCGACACTTGGAACACATTAATTATAGGTTATTATTGGGGGAACACTCATTCAAAGTTAATCACTGTTCTTCACATACCAGGTACGATTTCTCGTACTCTTATGCTTTGCTAACAAGACTTAAGGGATGTTGGTGACAAACGCTAATTGAGCTAAAATGGATTTCAAAAAGGAAATGATTGTGTGACTAACTCAGCTTGTGACTAACTGAGCCTTGAATGTGAAACTTACATGGGTATTGGTTCCTTCTATTTGGTTGTTCCATTAGACGTTAACTGCTTAGGGTTTACGCTTCTACACTCTGTAGGACTGAGTGTTTTGGTATTGCTCTGGGTAGTTAGTGATCTAGTGGGAATATGGAGAAGGACAATTTTGGTAATTCTTTTTTTGACTTTGGACATCGTTTCATCCATGAGCTGGGTCTTGTTGTTTTGACGTGCGCGCGTCTTCAATGGTAACAGTGAGGGGCTGTATATCCCCTGTCCCAAAAGGGACGTAGTGAACAGTGAGGGGCTGTATATCCCCTGTCCTAAAAGGACGTACTTGGCGGTGGGGGCCATCTCTCCCAGTTGATTTGATTCCACTCTTGAGTTATGGGTTTTTGGATCTCTTCTTTCATTCCTAGTCCTTGTGACTACTTGGGTCTTCCTATTCCTAACTGAAACTGAATCTAACACAAACAATGGATGTACACTAACTTATGGTGTGATTTCTTCTGACTGACTAACTTTAACTTTCTGTTATGTATTACTTTCGCAACTTGTTATCTTGACTTGGTGATTTTTGAAGTGCCTTGTTCCTCTGTGTGGTTTTAAATGATTGTATTCAAGCTATTATTTATTAAAGAGTTGTATTATAAGTTTGTTCTGGAGGATCGTACCAGTTCCATTCCAGGGAACTGACCCACCCCTCTCGGGGTGGGCTGCTTGGTTTTATCTTGCAGGTACGAGTTATTATACAGGTGGCCACGAAGAGAACGAGTGATTGGGATGAGATTAGGTTTTTGGAGAGTTTATGTGATTTATTACTGTTTTATTTTTGTTAAGTTTTCTCGAGGTTCAGGTCGTGACTGTTGTAATCTTTTAAGTTGTAAATTGGTAAGGTTTGGTGTCAGGTGTTTGGAACCCGATGGTCTGTATACCTTTAGTATTTTACTTCCGCTATAAATATGTTAAATAGGGGTGTTACACCACTTGATCTAATGGTCAGGACCTAGTCCATAATGGTTCACGAACAAAGTGTCCATAGTAGGATATAGCATATTTGTATTACCCCTCGTTTAAATCAACATCATTAATCTACAAGGTGTTTCATTTTCAATGGTAGATTATAATATAATGTTGGTAAGAACAATGTTTTGAAATTTCCAAAATCTTCGTATCTCTTATTAGGCTTGCTTAAGAACATGATTTAGTTATGGGGTCCTACAATTTTCCTGTTCATTTACTGTGAAATCAATGTCTAAATAATCTTTTGGAAAACAACATTATCATTTATTACTTATTTGACCTGTCTTGTATCGAGACACCATCCAATCCAATAATTTACTAAACCAAATACAATTATCGTTAAGCAAACACACAAAATGTGCTAGCCTAACCACAATTGAGTTTCTTACCGTCAAATAAATTATTAAGAAACACTTATAATCTTACAGCACGTTGCCATTTGGTGTGGATTAGCATCTACTTCTATTTTAGTTCCTATAAAAGAAACTTGATAATTACAACACAATACGAGTACTAACCAACCACCATCTCTTTCCTTGTTATTTGACAAGATCCGCACTTGTGTACATAACTTGATGAATATATAATATAATTGATAGAAATTTGATATGAAAAAGATAATACAAATCTGATATAAAGAAAAGAGATTGTTTTTATATTTCCGATGTTGTCTAAACCCCCTATTTATAATAAAGAGGGAAGACAAAATCAACCAACCTCAACTACATTTGACCACTTAATTAACAATAAAACTCTAATAATGAAAACTCTTCAAATACTCTAATAAAACTTATAAATTGGAAAGTCAACCCTTACATTTGGCCACTTAACTCATTTGGTTATAACAGAGTTAATATAACAATAAACAACTCTTGAGTTACCCTGAAATACCCCAAACCTTAGTATATTGTTTAAACACCTAAATATGGTATTAAGACTAAAAGAGTCTTAGAAACATTAGTAAACAATTTAAACCATAAAGAACACAATTAAATACCTTAAGGTCAATAAGGGCTAAAATGTGCTCTATGCTTGGAATAAACTTGGGTAAGACCTAATGAACTTACCAAGACCTCATTTATACTAATGAACATATTAAATCAATTACCAAAGAAAACCAAGCTTGAAAACAAGTTTAAAAAAAAATGTGCTTTAAGGAGTCTTAAAGCACCTTTTTGAAAATTGTCTTGTAAATGAGTTTTGAGTGGCTATGTCCATCATTACTCTTAAATATATATGTGTACTATATAATATCACATTTGGAAGTCTATATCAATGGGAAATCAAAAATTTCACTTCTATGTGCCTTGTTTTTATGAATAGTGATTTTTATAAGCTATTTTGTAACATATGTTTGTATAAGTAATTAAATTGACAAATAAAGACTATATTACCCCTAAGTAATAATGGGGGCCGGTTTTCCTAAGTGTGGTGACTCACCACTCTCTTGTTATTTTGTTAAGTAAAGAAGATGACTAACTAGGTACTATTTGCTTTATAAACTACAAATATCTTCTAAAAAGCAAACTTACCTCATTCTCTCATTTCCTTCTCATTTCACACGGTTCCATGCTCTTCTTCAACCTCTCTTCTTGCTCTCTTTCACGGTAATACTCACCACCACCATTAAACTCTAGCTTTAACACCACTTGTAAAATCTAGCTCACTTAACCAAATCAAAAACAAACACCACCATTCTCTTCCTCTCATCAAGCTCTTCATTTCTATCTATCTCTCAAAACTTCAAGAGCCCCATTTCGGTGCCATGGAGTTCCACACCATTGAAGGAGCTTGAGCTTGTATTTCTACATATTATTACTCTCCTTTGCTTCTAGGTAAGGAATCTCAAATAAAACACATTTCCTCCATGTTTTTGTTGTGACCGAAAATACCCATTGAAGGTGCTCTTTATATGGCTTTGTTTTAGCTTCATTCCAACCTTTCATGGACTAGGTGGAGTCCTCTCTTCATAGATATTCAAACTCTCTTCAAAGACCAAGGTAAAACAACTACATTAATGTTTTTGAAACAATGTAAAATTAGGGTTTACAATGAGATGAAGCTTAAAGCTTGAATACTCATTATGATGTTTGTATATTGTTTAGAACTTGACAAGGAATCAAATACCTTACCGGTTTTATAAGGGAACAAGAAAGAAGTTGTTTGGAAAAGAGGTAAATCTACTAACCTAATGTTGTTTAATGCCTTAGGAGAAATGAGCTTATAATGCTTGTTAAAACTACCTAAAGAGCAAATGGTGAATGACTTAGTAAAGTGTTCTCAAGAGACTAGTAAAAGGCATATGTGTTGTTGAGTGTATTTGCAGGTCAAAGGCAAATATATTGTGGAAATTCAGTGTTTAAGAATTATGCACTTTAAGGGCCTAAGAGCCATGCATTTTAAGGGCCTAAGTGCCATGCAATTTAAATTATGCACTATAATGTGATGTAGTGCTATATGAGTGAAGTTTGTGAATAAGAAAGTGCTTGATGGACTTTTAGTGTTCTTGGTTGTTTGTTGGTGAAAATAATATGTTTTGGTTTAGTAATGTTCTAGGAGAACCTATGTCGAAATTTAGGTAATAAACAAGAAGTTCTAAGAGTTTAAAATGAGTTTGATAAGTTAAGAAGTGTTTAGAAAGGTTAGGTGCTTTCCTTGTGAAAGAAACATGCATTAAGGTGATTTAAGATGTGAGGAGGGCTTTGGAAATGTTCTAGAGGATTTTATAATGCAAAGAATGTTTTGGGATGCACTAGAGTCATTTGGACTTGTGTTAGGATTTAGGCAAACTTTGGTGAACAAGGAGAAAGTGTAAACTTGGGAAAGGATTTCAAGAATGACATAAGGGGTTAATTGTGAGAAAAGATGCTTGGGAGATGATGTTAAAATGAGGAGAAAGCATTTTGGGATAGTAGTTATCATAGGTATGAAACACCATTGGGGAAACTAAGGAGGAAATAAGTTAAGTGTTAGGAATTTCGGTATGAAATGAGTAGTGTTAAAGGTTATAGATGATTAGTTTCATGGATGTTGTATATGGATATAAGTGTACCAAATGTTCTTAGGAAACATTAAGAGGCTTAAGGAGAAGTTTGGTGAAGATTTGACAAAGTTTGGGTAAGTTTAGAGGACGTCGACCCAGGGGTCCGACCCAAGTTTGGGTCGGACAGCCTCTGTTAGACGTCAGGAAATTGTTCTGGAATGGTCCGACCCAGAAGGTTGGGTCGGACATGGGTCGGACGGTCATGTTTTAAAGGACGGAAAATATTCTGGAATGGTCCGACCCAGTCGAGTGAGTCGGACGTGGGTCGGACGGGCATGTTTTGTAAGGCGGTAAAGGTTCTGTAATGGTCCGACCCAGTCGAGTGAGTCGGACTTGGGTCGGACATGTATGTTCTGAGGTCGATAAAATTCTCTGGAATGGTCCGACCCAGAAGGTTGGGTCGGACATGGGTCGGACAAGCTAGGTTTTCCAAACCCGAAAATCACTGGAAGTGTCCGACCCAGTTGTGGGTCGGACGGTGGGTCGGACAGACCAAAAACTTATAAAAAAAACAGAAAAGAATGTGCCTTATGTAATTAACCCTAGGGTATAATGAAGGTAACCTAGGGTAAGATAGACATTAAAACATGTCATACAATCATGTTAAACATTTAGTAAGTTTGAAGTTAAATAAATAATTAACCGACGTGATTAATCATGTATAGGAGTGACCTACGGAGGAAATCAATCGAGGCAAGGACCGAGGTATGGTTTTCTTGCAGTCTGTTGTCTACCGGTTTACACCGGCTTGTGTGTTGTATGTTTTTCTGTGTGTTTATGACGTTATAAGATCTAAACATGTAATGAGTTTACAGTTGTTCATATTATTGTGTTGTTATGATGTGACTCATTTCCCTTGTGTGTGTCTAACATGACTTACCACCTATTGTATTGGTTGTTAAGTTCCACCATGAACTTCTAACAAGTGTTAACTGGGAAGTGAGGAATCCGGTTGTCCGGTCATGCATGTAAGTTAAGAGTAGATATCTGAATCAGATTCGACTCTTATGTTGTTAAATTGTTCTCCTTAATTTGGCGTTCGATCTCCCGCTAGCTTCCTCCAAAGCTTACCTATTCTGACTTATGATCGGTTTAGTGGGAACATGTGTTTGTGTGGTGTGTTCGGGTCACTATATCCGAACCATCTGTGACTTAAGTTACTCGTTCGAATAACAGAACGGTAATGAGTGTGTGTAACGAGCTTAATGAGGGTGAATCATTCTCTAGGCTCTTATGTTATTTGACCTTCGTGGTTTGTTATTGTGGAACGAAGATCCACTGTGTATGTGATTTTGTGCTGTGCACTATTGATGCTATGCCAAACATTATGTTATGTTATGTTATGTATAAAAATGAATGCCATGTTATCATGACAATTAGTTGCGCGTATCCCGGTAGCCGATGGGCTGCGCGTTAACCATACCAGCCAAGGGTTGCTGACCCCCTCGGGGGCTCCATATTTTTACTGCAGGATGAGGATCGAGGAGGCAGAGTGGCTGTAGGATCTAGGCTGCAGTTGTATGTTGGTTTATTTTGGATGTTGAGCCCGGGATGCGCCTGTGCTCCCGTGGCATTATATTTTGATTCCGTTGAAATTACTATGGCGGTATATTGACAGTTTACAGTGAAGGAATGTAGGTAATACTCGGTATTGTATATGAAGTATTTATGGCTTAGTTATATGCTCGGGAGTCTGATCATCAGACCGGTACACTTGTATTTATTCTGCCTCGTCAACCACGTGGGTGGTTGACGGCGTTGTAGCACCGAAGCGTTAGTTATTGTTTAGTTATTTATTTCCGCTGCTATTTCATTTAGTTGTGAAGTTCGTTGTAGGGGTGTTACATACCCTTAATGGGGTAACTCTTGAGGAAGTATAAGAAACATCAAAAGCCCCAGTTGAATCTTATCACAAACAAAGTGACAATCAAGCTCATATGTTTTGTACACTCATGAAAAACCGGATTACGAGCAATATGAACGACGGACTGATTATCACACTTCACCAGTATTGGTGTAATATTAGCAACACCGAGCGTAAGAAAAACCGGCTAAGCCAAGTAAGCTCTGTAGTGACACACGGAGAGAGCGATATTCTACTTCTGCACTGGAAAGTGACACAGTTCCTTGTTTCTTGGTTTTCTAGGAGATTGGACTATTCTCTATGAAGATATAATACCCATATACAAATCTTCTCGTGTTCGGGCAAACCGCCTAATCAGAATCACAATAGGCAACCAAATCTAACGAGTCATAGACCCCTGACGAAGAATGGTCCCATAAGACAGTGTACCCTTCACATAATTCAAGGTATGCATAACAGCTTGCTTATGGACATCAGTAGGTTGCTACATAAACTGACTAAGAACTTGAACAGTAAAAACAAAGATCTGGTCAAGTGTTAGATAGATAGTTCAATTTCTGACCAGCCCATAAACAAAAGGGTCATCCAAAGATGTTCCATCAGTACGACACAAAGAAAGTTCGGGCTGCATATGACCTACTGCAACTCTGCTGCCTTCACAATCATTCTCCTTAAGGAGATCCTGGCATAACTTTCATTGCATAAGAATTACACCTTGGGATGTATGCAAAAACTTGATACCCAGAAAATAATGTAAATCCCCTATCCTTAATCTTAAAATAATCATCCAATGCTTGCTTAAGTTGATCTATGTCCTCCTAATGTGTACCAACCAGTAACATATCTTCGACATAAACCGCAAATATAGTGGGCACCACTGGTTCTGTAAAACAAAGAATACATTCTTGGGTTGACAAAACCCTAGAGTTTTAAGAAAGAAATCCAACTTAAAACCACTGACGTGAAGTCTGTTCAAGCCATAGAGAGAGTGCTTTAAAAAACAAGCTTTATTACGCTCAGAAAGATCTAGGCATGGCGGCACCTTCATACATACCTCCCCATCAAGGTCTACATGTAAGAAAGTATTATTAACATCCAGCTGATTTATAATCCACCCATTATGAAGAGCCATAACAAGAAGAGCACGAATTGTGGTCATTTTAACAACTAGTGATAAAGTCTCATGATAATCCAGCCCATGGCGTTGAGTTTAATCTTGTAAACCCATTTGTAACCTATAGTTTTCTTTCCCTTAGGAAAATCTACAATCTCCCAAGTGTTGGTTGCCTCCAGCCTGTATAGTTCATTCAGCATAGCCTTTCGCCAATGTGCAGAAACAACTACTTCTTTATATGATTATGACTCATCCTTTATCATAATGCGATCAAACGAGCATGCGGAGCGGTCACAGTAAACGCACAAGAAACCCCAGGCTTAGTATCCGTCAGACTTTGACAACCCTCTAACAGATTCTCATGTTTTCCTCTATGATAAACACGCTCATCCAAATATCTTGGAAATGAGAAGAACAACATAATCATCAAGATACCCAGACCGATGGCTCTCACGGCTAGAGCGTCGAAGACCACCTTTGATTCACCCATATGATCCGGCTCGACCACCACATGGCATAACATCTTGACTAGGATGATGAATAGTGACATTACCATCAGAGGAAGAACGCACAAGGCGGCTGGGACTTTCGACTTCCTAATACCGAGAAAACTATTTAGAAGAATCAACAGCATTCCCCTAAGAATTAGAAAACACACATGGTCTTTTGTCAAAAGGAAAATAATGGGATGAAACTTCACGGGTATCCAAACTGTATATCTTTTGCCCTTTCTTCTTGGGTTCTTCACCCAAATAAACATAAGCCTCAACCCGTGGACTAAATTTTCCACCCTTGTCACCAACAAGAGTTCTATAACACAAGCAACCAAAAGGTGTATATCATCATATCAAGGCTTTGTGATGTAAAAGGTTCAAAGTCTTCCCTTTGAAAGCCTTGGTAGGCAGCCGATTAATCAAATGGGATGCATGCAAAATACATTCGCCCCGCTAAGTAAGCGGAACCTGAGACTGAAAGAAAAGGGCTTTGGCGGTATCAAGAAAGTACTTATGCTTCCTTTCGACCACATCATTTTGTTGAGGAGTATAAGCATAAATAGTTTGATGAATTATTCCTTCTCGAGCGAAATAAGTTCTCCCTTCGTTCAAACTACTTAATTCTTTTGCATTGTCACTACGAAATACTTTTACCTTGGCATTGAACTGACATTCTACCAACTTAAGGAAGCTTACAAGAGCTTCCATTGTTTCACCCTTGTGTTGCAAATGTTGAACCCCAAGTAATTATGGTATTATCATCTATAAAACAGATGAAATATTTGTAACCATTCTAAGTGGTGACATTAAACGGTCTTCAAACATCCACTTAAACCATCACAAAAGATTTTTGGGTTTTAATTTCTGATTGCCCAAACAAAAGACATTGTGCATGAGCTTTATAAGAAATGTCACAAGCATAATCTGACAGAACATCATTACTCTTTATAAGTCCCATTTGAACTAGCTTCTGAAATAGAAACATGACATAAACTGTAATGTAACTTCATAACCTTGGTTAACTCCGAAAACAAGACCAAAATACTGATGACCGACTCTCTTTGTCATGTCTCCAGAAACACAAACTTGACTAGCTTGTTCTGCCTCCAAAATATAGAGACCGTCCTGATCCAGCCCTATGATCTCAACTTTCTTTGTAATATAATCATGTGTAAAATAATATTTCTCACAAAAAATGAGCGACTGAACAATTTTACTAACCTTTTAAGAGTGAGTAAATTGAACTTAACAGGACGTATAACATATCTTTAACCCAAAAATATTTTCCCAATTCCACATCTCCAACCATAGAAATAACTTGTGGCATACCGTTAGGCAAAACCACTTACCTGGAGTCTATCAAAATTCTCCAATTGTCAAAGAAATTATGAGTTCCAGACATATGATTTATTGTCTCAGTGTCTAATATCCAGTTTATAGAAAAAATATAACTAGTTTGCGAATTCTTACTTAACAAGCAAATACCTGCCAATTCCTTTTTAGACAGATCGACATATAGAGGATTTGAATAACCTATTGCACTTGTCTCAACATCAGGCTTCTTCTCAGTTCTTTTTTCGCTAGCCATGTCTATTCGATGAATGAATTGTGATCGTTCTGCAACACTGTTCTTCAATTTGTCACAAAATCTAAAAGAAAAACATCGATTCCTGCTTCGATACCGTAATATAATTGATAGAAATTTGATATAAAGAAGAAGATAATAGAATTAATAGAAATCTGATATATAAAAAAAAGAATGTTTTTGAATTTCAGATGTTATTAATCCATTGATAAACCCCCTATTTATAATATAGATGGAAGACAAAACCAACCAAGCGCAACCCTTACATTTTCCCACTTAATTAACAATAAAACTTGAATAATGAAAAAATTTCAAATACTCTAATATAACTCAAAAACTGGAAGGCCAACCCTTACATTTGTCCACTTAACTCATTCGGTTTCAAGAGAGTTAATATATCAATAAACAACAACCCTTGACTTACCTATATATTAATGGGGTAATCAATAAGGCTTTACAATGGGGTAATCGACAAGGCTTTAGAATGGGGTAATAAATAAGGCTTTAGATATTCCAACAATATATAACATCGTTGTCTCATTTAATATGAGATTAGAGGGTTGAAATTAACATATTGTTGTCTCATTTGGTGTCAATAGATTTAGCTAATTGGTTAAAAAAATTAACTATTAGTCATCGAGATATTAGTCATCTACCATTTTTGTAGCATATTAGTGGTTTATTATATTTTTTTAAGAAATATAGAATTATAGCTATAACTATTTGAGTTCACCAAATATTTTTGAATTTTCACACATTATTATCAACTATCAACATCTAACATCTAAAGTTTGTACAAACTAAAAATCCAACTAAAAAGGACCCCAACTTCATATCACACAAGCCATGCATTGGCCAGCCCAGCTTGATGCGCCGATTCAAGCACCTTCGATCGTCTCTCACCTCGCAGATTATGCCACCAAAAATAGGCAAATAAGCTTTTTTAGCTACATTTTACGCATTTTAACATGCAGATCATTATCTTGCACTCTGCTCAACCTGACGTTTCACCTCCCGCAACCCATAATCCAAGCCTTATATCTACACTTTCGCCACATAAACACCTTACGTCTTCGCTTGTTATTCTACTCCGTTTCTCCTTTGCGACTGCACCCTTTCCTGCTCTTGCTATTTTCCTTCACCAAACTCGACATCCTAATCATGGCTAGTTCCTCTTCGAAAGTTGATGATATTGCCGCTCAATGAGCGAACTTGGCATTCACTGCTGCTGAAGAAGCATCACTGGATGTGTCTAACATTGTCAATGCCAAATCCGGAGTCAACTACGCTTGCTCGTTGCTAGGTAACCTTTTCATTTCTTGATCTGCTGATCTAAAGGCTATGGCACACTCTTTTTCAAGAATATGGAGGGTAGAGGATCAGCTGAATATTCAAAATCTTGGTTCCAATATATATCTGTTCGAGTTTCCTGATGAGGAAAGGATGTATGATGTTCTTGGTCCTAGGTCGTGGACCTTCGAAGGGTGTTTGTTGGTTCTGACCGAAATTAACACAGGCAAACCTCCCAGGGCTCATGCTTTTCAGTTTGTTCCTTTCTCGGTGCGGGTTCATGATGTGCCAATGTGGTTCCTCAACCCATCCTTTGCAAAAGAGTTGGAAATAAGATGGGACATTTCCTTGAATATGTCGACTTTGATAAGCGTTTTGTATGCTCTTTTCTTCGGATTAAGGTCATGATTGATCTCACCCACCCATTGCTTTGGTTTGTTACTATTTCCATTGCTGGGACACCATCTGTATTGCTTCTGTCCTATGATAGATTTCCAACCCTTTTTTTATCTAGTTTTTTTATCACATTGTTAAGGATTGCCCACATAAGTCTGATGTTGCGGGTGCTGCTTTTCCATATGGCTTGTGGCTGAAATCAAGCACGTATGGCTCTGGACGCCCTCACCTTACTCCATCAGCTTCTGCTCCTACTGGCATGGACCCACCATCTCTGCAGGTGGCCCAACCAGCCTCCACCCATTCACCAACTCATGCCATGGAAGGTGTGAAGCATAGCAAAGAGGTAGTTCCAGAAATGCGGAGGTTGAGGAAGGGGAGATTGTGCCTTCACCAACAAGTTCGACAAACCGCAAATGTAAGAAGGAGGGGGATGTTTGTGTTATTTCTGAAGCTCATGTTTCTGCAGATGTTGATGTTGATGTTGTTGAATCTTCCAAGCGGGCCAAGAGTAGTGACCCAGGTGACTCTACACCACAGGTAACTCCGGGGGCAACCTCGGATCACCCAGATTAATGTCAGTACTGGTGGTGAACTGTCATGGATTAGGTGTTGCTGCGGCTGTTCGCTGGATTTTGGGGGTGGTGACTTCTGAAGCGCCTCTTTTTATAATCTTGATGGAAACAAAGTCATCATCTTTTGAGATGCGCTCTGTAGCATCTAAGTTTCAAGGGTACAACTAGGTGGCGGGGGATAGTGAGGGTAAAAAGGGTGGGGTGGCTTTGTTTTGGCAAGATTGTTTTGATGTAACTTTGTCTAGTTTTTCTACTCACCATGTAGATGTTTTTGTTTGTAACCTTGGGGGGATGAAATGGAAACTCACGGGGGTGTAGGATGGTCTAATGTAATCGAGAAATGGAAAACATGGAAGTTATTATGTTATCTTCATATGCAGTGACAGGGGCCATGGCTTCTTAGTGGAGATTTTAATGAAATATTGCATATGGCTGAGCACCGTGGACGTGGTTTCCACGCATAATCAGCAATGGCTGCATTCCGTTCATGTCTTTCATATTGCTCTCTGGCTGACCTGAGATATCGTGGCACTTGCTTCACTTACACAAACCGTGCAGGCCTAGCACTAAATGTGAAGAGTCGATTGGATCGTTTTGCTGCGAATAATTATTGGTTATGCATATACCCAGATGCACAAAACTACCATCTCCGTTGGGGATGTTCGGATCATAAACTCAATAAATTATTGATCCTGCCTTCTACCCGTCGTGGCCTTAAGCCTTTTCGGTTTGAGAATTGTTGGGCAACGAATGATCAATGCAGAAATATGGTGCAGTCTATCTAGGTTAACAACCATACAACTGCCAGTTGAAACAAAGGTCCAAGCCTGTGGTCATGTGCTTCGTGCATGGGGTGCCAAGAAGATTTGGGTGGAAAAACTAGTTCTTCCACCCGCCCAGCAAGAGCTGGATCACATTGCCCACCAACCTCCTACATTGCAGAATTTGACCAAATGGAAGTTGTGCTCTTTTGTTGTTGATTCTTTATTATTGCATGAGAAAGTACGTCTCCAACAACGATCACGACAATCATGGTTCCAAGCAGGTGACAAAAATAATAGATTGTTTTACAATAGATTTCGTGCTCGATCACGACAAAATGCAATTTTCTCGCTATCATCTCCCACTTTACATACAGCATCAACTTGGGCAGGTGTGGAATTTGTGGCACAGGATTATTTCCAAAACCTTTTCACCTCTACCCATCCTCAACCGATTTCATTTTTTGGCCTGTGTGGAAGATCGGTTACAGTTCATATGTATAATTCAATGGGCCTACCTTTCTCCCGTGAAGAAGTGGTGGCTGCTTACAAGCAATTGAACCCTTCCAATGCTCCTGACCCAGATGGAATAAATGGGGTTTTTCCTCCGTACTTACTGGCCCATTATCAGTGAAGAATTTATTATATCAGCTTTGGACATTCTTAACTCAGACACTTTGGCCAACTCCATAAACCACGTCTATATTGCTCTTATCCCCAAAAAACTAGGTGCTTCTTCTATCATGGATTTTCGCCCAGTTTCTTTATGTAACACACTGTACCGTGTCATCTCTAAAGTCTTGGTCAATCGAGTACAGTCCGTTATGCCATGTGTCATCTCAGATAATCAGGGTGCTTTTGTCAAGGATCGTCTAATCTCATATCAAGTTTTGATTACGCATGAATTCTACATCTTATGCGCACCTCTAAGGCAAAGGTTTGCGGTTCTTTTGCTTATAAAGTTGATATGTCCCAAGCGTTTGATAGGGTTAAGTGGACTTTTGTTTTAGATGTCTTGCACCGCATGGGTTTCCACCCTTTTTGGATAAATGCGGTTAGGAAGTGTCTTATTACAACCACAATGGCTGTTCTCATTAATGGTTATTCGAGTACAACTTTTTACCCTCAACGGGGCCTGCGTCAAGGTAACCCCTTGGCGGCACTTCTTTTCATTTGCTGTATGGAAGTTCTGACGTCAACCCTTCAGCTTGGATCTCAGGTTAACCAATACTCTGGGTTCAGTTTCAGAGGTCTTCTTTCGCCTATAACAAACTTACTTTTTGCTGATGATTACATCCTCTTTGGTGCAGCAACGGTTTATAATGCCCAAGCTTTGGCTAATATTCTTGATGATTCAAACTGCTTCCGGTTAGTGCATAATATTGAAAAGTCAGCTATTATGTTTTCCCAACAGTTGCCCGTGCCCCTGCACCAGGCGGTTGCATCTACTCTAGAAGGCCGTGTGGTGACTGATTTGGGTATGTATTTAGGTTTCCCGGTTAAGATGGGGCATAATCACAGTGCCATTTTTGCCTACATCAAGGATAGGGTTGCAAAGCGGATACATCAGTGGTCCCACCGGATCTCCCAGGTAGGGCGTTTAAACCTGATCAAGGCTATTTTACAAGTTATACCGACGTATGTTATGTCTATTATTGCCTTACCCCAAACGCTGTTAAAGACGATTAAGAGTATGATTTCAAGATTCTGGTGGAGTAGGTCATCTATGAAGTCAATTATTCATTGGATAAACTGGAAAACAGTGTGTCTTCCTTTGAGCTCTGGCGGCTTAGGTTTTCGGGATCTCCACAGTTTTAATAGAGCTCTTCTAGGCAAGAAGCTCTAGCGCATTCTGGATAATCCTCAATCTTTACTCTCCCGGTTTTACACAGCTTGATATCTTAGTCGAAAAACTATTTTGCATGCTCAACCTATGTCTAACATAAGCCCAATTTGGAGTGCTCTTTTGCGTGTCTGAAACCTGATTGACTTTGGAGGCCACAAGCAGATTAGCAATGGTCATACCACGTATGTCCATGACCGTTGGCTCCTTTTGAAGAAGGGTGGCAGACCATATCTTTGGACACTTCCGCCTCATCTGCGGCAAGCTAAAGTGTCTGAGTTGATGTTTTCTCCTTCTGTCTGGAATGTTCAGCTCTTACCAGCCCACTTTCATCCGGAGGATGTGCAGCACATTTTGAACCTAACTCTCCCCAATGATATTACAGGTCCAGACTCATGGATATGGGGCTTGAATTCCTCTAGGCACTATTCTGTAAATTCAGCTTATCATAGTGATGTTGCCCTTTCTTGGTCCGCGCAACCAAGTACGTCCTTTTTATCCGTTTCTCCTCAGGGCATTGCAAGCAAGCGGTTATGGAAGACGGATCTGCCTCCTCGTGTCCGCGTTTTTGGGTGGAAAGTTTTGCATGGAGTTGTTCCCTGCATGGATATGTTTGCTCATAGACTGCACAATCCTGACCTGGCATCGTGTGCTGTCTGTGAAATCTTGCCTCATGTTTTTTTCAGTTGTGCCTCTATCACACAGTACTGGGACCGCCTTGCAGTGTCACATCCACCGCCACTCCACACCAATGTTGGATTTATTGATTGGTACACGGAGTCATGCACCACCAAGTCCATCTCAGATCTTTGTATCCTAACTTCTCTCATCTGGAGACTTTGGTATGCCCGGTGTCAACTGACTCATCATAGAGTTAGGTCTTTCGAGGCAGGTTGGTTTCAAGCTGATAGTTTTCTACGCCATAGTATGTCAAATTTCAGCTCCTCCACTCCTACCAGTTTGCGTGTGCATCGCTCCACTTACGCTCACTGGGTCGAGATTTTGGTTGATGCTAGCCTTGACCAGTCTAGTCAGTTTGGACTAGGGGTTGTTGTTATGGAAAACAGAGTTGTCATCGGTGCATGCAGGGGTTTTGGCCGGAACGGGGTGTTTAGAACCGTCGTAGGTGGAGGCTTTGGCCCTAGTTTTGGGCATTGATGCTGCCAAGTAGTATGGGTTTCTACATATTCGCATGCTGTCAGACTGCAAGAATGTTGTTGACTATGTTTCAGACAATCATGCCACGGCCTTAGACAATCACACGAAGGATATTATTAATTGTTTGCTTACTCACTTATCGCCCATAATTGATATTGCATGGGTTCATGTTAATCACGATAGCAACATTATAACTCACAACCTAGTGTATCATACTAGAAAAGCTCAACTTCCTACGAGTTGCTGGAAGTCTTGTAACTTCCTGCCGTTATGCGAACTCTATGTTCTTAATAATATATGTTCCTTATTTAAAAAACCTTCATTTCACAAAACCGCGTCCGGATTATTGACTATGGTGTTGGTTTGGTTGATGACATACACATTTATAACAAACTAAAAATGTCTTTCAAATTTTACAAGTGTGAAAGGATTACTAGCTGAGGAGTGACGTGATTTCATATCTCAATATAGCATGCGATTGGACCGACTTTGGTGATAAAATAAATAAAATTGCGCCACCCGTCCACCGCCGTTTCACTACAGATAAATTATACCGGTAAATGTCTAATTATGCATGCAACGTACCAATATGAATGGAGCTAGTGGGCCTTCCTTCACCATTATGCCAATGTCTGACCTCTTAAAACTCTCTAATATATCATAAAAAGGCAAAAATAATTTTTTAAAAAAGTGACTAAACGAGCTCTCATTTTTCTAACCATGGATACATATAATATTTATACTTATTTATGTAATATATCGATATTCTCTATTCAAGTTCAGGCATCAATTCCGAAGCCCAATAGGCAGCGGAAAACGCGTTAAGCGAGCTGCAGGATTTATGAGAACTAATATCCGGTGTAATGAACGAACATAAATAGTAGTACATCCACCCTTTGTCCTGGTTTATGCTGCCGTCTATTGCTATTTAAAGTATGTAATAATAGTGATTACTTAGCATGTTTCCGTTTTTTGAGTGTTTGGACGAAATATTTCTTGAGTATTGTATTGTGCATATTTTATCCTGCCAACCACCTCAACCTCTAATTCTAAATATGGATAGAATCAACATTATGCATTAACTTTTGTAGTACTTAATTAATCACCGCTAATTTTCTTCAATCCCAAAATTGCCCACTCATTCGAGTTTCGAGAATCCCTAGCGCTCATCAATTTCAATAATCAAAGAGATTATCTAATACTAGTACTACCTTCATTTTATTAGAATTGTTTTGTTTGTTTTTATTTTTTGCATTTCAGTATTTAATATATAAAAGAATTTTTTTATAGAAAAACTAACATAAAAGACATAAATTAGATTTATAAAATTATTGTATCAAATAACATGTCCAAATAATAAACAAGATAATCTAATAAAATAGAAATAGTAATAAAAAATCATAATTTAATCCTTGAATCAATCAACTTATACCTTTATGTTTATATCCCATTAAATCAGAGGAAAAAACGATATAGCGTTAATTTTCAAGCTTAATCTCCAAATGAAAACGCCCCGTAGTCTTGAATTTGTAATAGACTTACTGATGGTTAGATTTATCTAGAATTAATATGAGGTATATATATGAGTAGACGAGTGACTAAGAGCAAGATTATCAAATAATCCAAATTTTGGTTCTTAACACTATCTTTCCTATTTCTCTTACTGCCACATCATTTAAAGAATCATGTCTATTTTTGTAAGAACCAATCATTTGAGTTTTAAACTCTCTCTATTTGTCATATCATTTTACTTATTAATTAGAGTAAATTACTCAGAACCCCCTTGAGGATTTGTGATATTACAGTTAACCCCCTTGTGTTTATCATAATTATTGGTAACCACCTCAAGGTTAAGGTATCTTTGACTACGAGCCCCCAAACTATAACTTTGTTATTAGAAAGTTAACTACGTGTTGATCTATCAACTTAATCACATAAATAATGCCATGCTGGACAACAAAAATGCTTAATCAACATCAACTAACTATCTCTCATCCTACTTTTGATGCATTTTCAAGGCAAGGTTGACATTTTTAGGAAAATAAAAACACAGATTAAGTAGTGTTTTTTGTCCAGTTTGACATTATTAATGCGATTAAGCTGATAGGTCAACACGTAGTTAACTTCCTAATAACAAAGATATAGTTTGGGGGCTCGTAGTCAAAGATACCTTAACCTTGAGGTGGTTACCAGTAATTATGATAAACACAATGGGGTTAACTGTAATATCCCAAATCCTCAAGGGGGTACTGGTACTCTATTAATTATATAAGTACACATTAATAGTTATTATTATACTATTCAATAATACACACTAATACATCATACTAATTTAGTTATTATTACTACTATTTTCAATAATACACAAATAATCGTAGTTTAATATTTTACTTATGATTATAGTATATTATATTTTTGTCAAAAATATAATAAACTATAATCATATATACTATTAATCTAATTTTTCATTATTTGTCACTCGATATTTAAGATTAAATATTATAATGAATTTGGAATGAATACATTGGTATATATATTATATTTTTCAAGTAAATATGAAAAATATAGTCAATATCAAATGAGATTTTAAGAATTTTGATATATTTAGTTTATTTATATCATTATTAGTTTTTAAAATATTAAGATTTAAAATTATATAAGGTTAAACTATTTATGTTTGACTTATTACAATTTAAAAAAATGTTGGGTCCCATTTTATGGGTTCTTAAAAAGTTCTTCCCGAAAAACCCAAAATTTGAGTTCTTACCCCTCCATCTTCCACCTCATTTTTTATTTATTTTTTTACTTAAGAACCCATAAGTAAGAACCATTGATAATCATGCTCTAACAACTTGTACAATTATCAAAAGACTAAAACTTGGGTTCTTAGTACTCGCTTCCTATTTCTCTCACTACACATCATTGTAAGAACCATGCCTACTTTTTACCAACATCGAAGAACTCATCATTTGGTTTTTAATTCCCTTTATTTTCCATGTTATTTTACTTATTAATTATTATAAGAATACAAACATTAATCTACAATTATGATAACTACTGATTTCAATAATACATAAATAATATTAAGTTAATATTTTACTTATGATTAAAGTTTATTATGTATTTGAAACAAAAATAAAATATAATGTATTCATATATATTATTAATGTAAATTCATTTTAAGAACCATGCCTTATTTTTAGTGACATTAGATAATGTAGTATTTGATTCCTAATAATTTCTATTTAGCATATCATGTTAGAATATGCTTATTAATTATTATAAGGAAAAAATATTCTTCCATAATTATTGATATATGGTTACTAATAATATAAGAAATAATCATAACTAATCCTTTTAGGATTAAAATATTATAATGAATTTTGAATGAATACTTTGGTACATATCATAAATTTTAAGTATATTTTAGTATTAAATTTTTATATCACCAAAATACAAGTAATAAAAACTAATTACCTATATATATATTAAAATCATGAAAAACATAGTCAATATGGATCTCGTTTTGTAGAGAATTGGATTTTATGAATTTTGATATTAGTTTATTTATATAATTATTATTTTTAAAATATTAAGATTTTAAAAAAATGTATGGTTTAACTATTATATTTGGCGTATTATGATTAAGAAAAAAATGGTGGGTCACATTTTATGGGTTCTTAAATAGTTTCTTCTGGAGAACCTAAAATTATAGTTCTTCCCCTCTATCTTCTACCTCATGTTTTTAATTTATTTTTTAACTAAGTATTCATAAGAATCATTGATAATATCTCTTAGGGGGCGTTTATTTCGAGCGTAGGAAACGGAATGGAACCAGGTTTAAGAATGAAGAGAAATGGAAAATAATTCCCTTTGATTTTCCCAGTTATTTGTTTGAGCTTGGAGAAATGAAATAAATTACTGGTCAACAGTTGTCGGTCAATGGTCAGCGGCTGCCGGTTGTCGGACAACAGTCTTAATTGCTGAAATACCACAAGTTAGAAAGAAACCCTAATTCCCAAGTCCAGGAAATGCTGGAAACCTTAATTCTTGGAAGTCCCGGAAATGCTAGAAACCCTAGTTCTTGAAAGTCCCGAAAGTCATGGAAATCATGGAAATGACCTTAAAAACTTTAAGGAAGCATTGAAAACTTAATAAGACCCTAGAAAACCCTAATAACCAGAGATGGAAAGCCTTAGAAAATTCTACAAGACCTGCTAAAATTCTAGTAGCCGAAAATGCCCTCATAGCTAGTTTTACTCCATCATAATCACTTTTCTCCTTAGGAAACACCTTAAACAGCTTGGTAAGCATGAGGTGGCAACCTAGTTGAGGTAAGCATGAGGTGGTGACCTAGTAGGTAGGTAGCATGAGGTGGTAACCTAGTTAACCTAAGTATGAGGTGTTAAGAAGCACGAGGTGTGGTGTCACGAAATGATTGGTTTAATGATGTCCACACAAGCTAGCAAGCAAGTAGGGAGGTGAAGCAAGCTAGTAGGAGGTCTCACAAGGTCATTAGCTAGATTTTAAGTCAAAGTAAAACAATATGTTCCTTATTTGCTCTTAAAACACAGGACATATTACCAAACTAATTCTAGCAAGGAGGCGGCCAAACTAGCCAAACCATGCCCTTAAGGTAACCGGCCACATTTAATGCCATTTAATGTCATTTATTACATTTCATGATTTATTTTCACCGGATGATGACTCCTGCAGCAGCCACGACCTCCCCTACCTCTTCCTAGCCTAGATGTGTTCATATTACTTATTCAATCAAGGGTTACAAAGGTAGATAAGTGTTTCATGAGGTGTCATGCTTATAAGGTTTTCCATTGCCTTAAGACTTCTCATCCTTTGCCTATAAGAGAGAGGCCACGACCAAGCCTTCCAACACATAACAATATTCTTATCCTACCTCATTAAACCCATAGAAACATGAATTATAAGGTAAAGAAAGCCAGCCACCCAAGAACACCAAAACAGAAGCTAGTTACCTTCCCAGTGCAGAAGCTGTGTAAAAGTGAAAGGATTTGGGAGGTTTTTCCAGGAGAATATTTGAAAATTATTGGTATCTCCATTTATATATTTGAATTACCTAACTCTTGGTGAAAATAAATGACAAGAAGGAGTCAGGTAGTTCTTGTGTTCTACCATTCTTTCCTCATGTGTCAATTCTGGCTATGCTTTATGTTTGTGCTATTTTCGACAGCTTATGATGCGTATCTATTCTAAATATTTTCATGGTGTGAAATTAGACTATTCAATTGTGATTTTGATATATAATAGGCCCCAAGAATTACTGGGAAACTGGGTGAACAAACCTTGAATTCTTGATGTTGATTTTTGTGATATTTGTGCTTAAACTTGGAGCCAGCTTGGTGAGTGATTTTTGTGAACAAATTCCGTGGGTTTTAGGCTAAAACTGATTAGTACTTATCCCTCTACAATATTCCAGTTTTTGGGTAAGCTCTCCAGTTGAGTTTTTATGAGTTAAAGGTAAGACAAGACCTAAAAATGTGCTTTAAGACCTTTTTGGTCTCTATTCAAATTATGAAAAGGTTTTTGAAGGTTTATTGCTTTGATTTCATAACAAAATACTTATAAGATGTTGATATTGAACTGGTTAAAAGGTGGGACAAATTTATACAGGAATAATACCTTAAACAAGGAGTTGCTTTTAAGGTATTTTTAAGGTGTTTTTGATGTGTTCAAACTTGGTTTTTGCTTGGTTAATGGTGGCTATGTGATTTGATTCTTCTTGGTATTTTGTTTGGATGTTTTATTAAGGTAGAGGACGTGATTGGACTACTTAATAACTTGGTACTCACTTTGGAATCTGGTTACACAAGTTTATGAGCCCTCGGAGGCCAGACACTGATTTTTCCCACTACCAATGAATTGTGGGTAAGCCATCATGATCTACTATATGGGCTGAAGACTCATAAGGGGTGTGCACATTTAAGAACATGGGGTGAGGGTAGAAGAATTCCAAGGGGTCGGGAGCCATAGTGCTCTTTGTCGAAAGACCGGTGTGCCCGAGGATTGATGGAATAATAAACTGGACTAAAATTTGGTGGTATTATCTTGGTTGGTATTTGGTTTGTATTATGGTAAGGTGGTTATATGATTTCTGACTTTTTTGATTACTTGTGTTATTATGTTATTTCAAAGTGTTTTCTTAAATTGAATGAATTTTAAATGTTGTGAACTAGGTTCTGGTGTGATTTGTTTTATGGTTGTTTCATGGTATTATGTGAGTGTACGCTTAAGTTCTTGGTAATATATGTTGTTGTTTCTGGTTATATTTGTTATTGTGGTTATTTGTGATGTTGCATATGATTTCTTAAAGAGTTTTATAGCTAAATGTATTTTACATGTTGTGGCAAGAATTACTCAGCTTTGCTGACGTTTGTTTTCTGGCATGTGCCCCGTGGTCTTTTCTTTTCTCTGTGATTGTATAACTGACCATAGGTACAAGAAAAGATGGAGTCTCCCCTAGTCATGAAGTTACACGGGAGTATGGAGCTAGAGGGAACTAGAGACTGAAGTTAGAAGGCGATGTAATATTTCTATAAATTCAGTTGTAATAGGTTCAAACTCCTTATGTAAATAGTGATGAGTTTTGACAGAAGATGTCGATCTATGGATGTATAAGTTGTTAAAGGTTTTGGTTTGGTTTTTGAACATATATAAGAGTAGTTTCAACTTAGTTTGGTATAGTGGTGGTAAATAGCCTTAGCATCCACAGTGAGTGTGGGTGTGGCGGTAGCACCCCGGGTAGTGTTAGAAGACTTCCGTTGTGTAAGATGGAAATAAAAGAAGAAAAAAATTAGAGCTGGAAAAAGGGGGTGTTACAATTGCTGGTCAACATTCACTTGTCACCGGTCAATTAGTCATTGATCATATGTCACGGGTCAAAGTGTACTGGGGAAAGGGAATCTCATTCCCTAGTAGGGGGTGGGGAATCAAGATAAAGGTTTTGGGGTAATCCCTTTCTCATTCCCTTTCCTGAAAATAGAAAAACTAACAAAACAAACAACAAGAAAAGGAATCATTCTGATTCCCTTTCTTGATTACCCCAAACTAATGCCCCCTAAAAGATAAGATTCTTACACAAAATATTATAACCCAATTATAGATCTTACAACAATTATCTTTTCAATCACAATACTCTACATAAGTAAGAAAGAATAAATTAAGAATCAATATGTGGTTCTCCAATGAGGTGCAATATCCAAAAATTCATAGGGAAGAAAAAGAAACTAAGAGAGAAGGCTAAGAATTTGGTACTTGTGCTTGGTAGTTCATGATAAGCGGTTACCATCATTACGCGTAGGAAGTTGATGAGTCAATTATTTTACCTCCCAATGATCTACAAGCGAGACTACATAGCATAAGAAAAAAGATTGACATTATAAAGGTGGCCTAAAATGAAATTAAACCGTATTTACTATTAAGGACTTTTGTAAAAGAGGAGTGATATTTAGAAAAAGATCTATTATTTAGTATATATTTAATTTTATTTCACATAATATATTTTAATGTTTACTTAAATTAGAATATGATGTTTTAAATTTTTTCATATAAGTTATAATAATTTATAAATGTGTATATATATATATATATATATATATGTAAATAAAAAAGGTATTTAACTATGCGGACCAAATACTAACAAATCAATAGAAAAATGAGTTCAACCCGACTCTACATATGAAAAAACTGACACAAATCCAACCAGGCCACCTAAGCAATAATCAACTCTAATTTAACCCAATAATCTAAAATTTTATAAAATTCGTGTAGTTTTCAAATCTTAGACTTTCCCAATTTAATTTAATACACCAATCAACCAGCATCCATTACTTCCAAATTCCTTCATTACAACCCTAATAACATCGATCACTATATGTGTAAAGTATATGAACAACCCCCTAATCCATAATCAAGAGTCTTGAGTGAAGGCATCACTACTGTAGCAATGAAGGTCATATGGATAACTATTACAAGAGTAACCGGGTATAGTCAAGTTCACCAACCTTAGAAAGTAGATAACTAAAACCACCAGCAACCAAAACCAACCTAGGGAAACACACTAAAAGCATAATAACTAGATTAGCGATGCCTAACGTAATCTTCCAAAATGTGATCCAAAGTAGGACAACTAAGTAACGAGCATCTAATCCAAGCTAAGAAACATGACAAATTCATAGAAATCAACGCACACCTAACCTATAAAAGGAACCCCAAATGATGAACCAAGCACCGTGTAGAGGATCATATCTTCGGACGAGGTCGCACCTTACGGAGGGTTGTAGAGCCACTAACTTGGTGCCTTCTCAAAGTCTGAGGCACTCCATCCTCCACTCCTACTGACTCAAGACTCATAAACTTCTCTTCTTTATGGTCCATATTAGACCCATGCGCATTTCGAAGATCACCATGCAAGGATGAGTCCATAAACTAACTGAAGCTGCCCTTTCCTAACCCACTAAGGGAATAAGCAATACCCACCTGCATGCCTCATCTGAAGTGGCACCTTGAGTGACAGAAGTTGAAGAGCCAACATGATAACATCCCAGACCTAGCTTAGTCAAAACCAATGGTTGATATCTGCTAAGAAGGCCCGAAACCACCCCTCCAATGGATAGCCACGCATTGGGGAGGACATACTCCTTATAAGGACACAGCACTGCAAGTAAAACGTCAATTTGAAGCCACAAACCAAAACTAGAATCCTTCTTCTTACTAGAGGATGGCTTGAGGCGGCGAGCAATGGCATGCAAGACAAGACCACAGTTAGAGCAGATATACAACAAATTGTCATACATAGTAGTGAAAACCAGGTCTTCCCCGTCCATATTGATGAGAATAGATCTTCGAACTGGGACATGAATGTCTAAGATACTTGAAAACAAAGATACACAAGCGTGGTCTTCCATTATCCTTGTAAATCGCCTAAGTTTTGCGGCTAACACCTCCACAAACTTTACATTGCAATGAGATGTGGGGGAACATTGAAGATGTGAACCTAAGGAACCCACTTAAAGACAAGTTCCTCAACGGATAGTGTCATCTCCAGGTGCTGTACAACACACAAATAGTCATTAACAAGCCACAACCCCCTAACAAAACCGCATGTAAAGCCTAAAGTTGCTTAAACTCAATAAAAAAATAGTTTGGACCGACCTTACAAAAGTGAAAATCGCCAAACGAGCTTCAACTCTAACGAAGGAATACAACAAGGGAGCTGAAAGCAATCTCTTCATGCGAAAACAATTTACAGAGTAGACATTGCGCATAAGAGAGGAGTGCATCGTTGATTTCAAGATCCTTCATCCTTAAAGAACTAACACCTGAAAACCTAAGTAGACAAGGGGAAAAGACGGGGAGAAAGGAAGTAGAGGAAATTGCATTTAGTGATCTTGATGGAAAGCATCAAGCAAAAGGAAAGGAAGTTGACTGGCACATATATCTATAATTGTGAAAAGGCAAGGGGAAGAGGAAACCACAAAATCTAGAATGATTTGAAACATGCGAGAGACTAACAACCAAATCATTATCGATTTGGAAAAAGAGAGATCGGCAAAGAGGAACACCAAGACTCACAACCACAACTATAGAAAAATTTCGTCTGTAATTTGGTCAACTCTAATCATCACTTAACAATTTCCAATGCAAGTGAAGGAAAAGGAGAAAACAAAAGACTAATCATCTAGGGTGTCAATAGGGCAAAAATGGACAATGGTGAAGAAAGAATTTCAGAATTATGGGATGATACTCAGATGGACAAGAGATACTCTGGCAACCTCAGTACAAACTCTGGAGTGAACTAGGCTAAGCGTATGATACCAATTATCAATAGGCGAGCTCGTTTCCAAGAGAAGGGATGTGCGGATGCGGAGGCATGATAAGCTCTACATCGATTGTTGTTTCTTTTAATTGTTTGTGTAGGTATAAGCCGATTATCTTCTTGACAAGGTGTAAACCTTTGCTGCAACAACCATGTAATGGTTACATTGCTACTTTGTAGGCCCTGATAAAAAAACTAACATGACAAAGGTCAAAAGATAAGACTAGGGGAGAAATTGGTTAAGAGATAGTTTTATAAGATTGTTTACTCTCTCCAGTTGTGTGTCACCTAGAAGCAACTAAAATCTTAATTGTGACTTCTACCAACAAATTCTTGCATCCATATCTTGGGGGAATACATACGAGTTACATTTTCCAACTTATGGGTGTGACTACATCTACATGACACTTCCACAAATACAAAAATCTCAATAAGAGTTATAGGTTATCGTTCTCTGAGAGGGAGGCGATTCTTGAGATGATTCTTATTGTTCTCTTTAGCTTTCTCTACTATGTTTGTTCAGTGAGATTTGCTTTTGGGTATTATATCCCATTATCGGTTGCAACCTCTCCGCCAGCTCAAATTTCCTCCAGAAGGTGGCGATTAAGAGGCGTGTTATCTTCGATATTTAGGGTGTTGTTCCTTTTTGGGGACTTCTATTTTCTTCGTCCATCCAGGTCAGTGAGGTATTGTTAGCAGGCTGTTGGGGACTGCTCTTTCCGTTTTCAGGTGTACGGTGCAGCTTCTATTTGTGGCTAGTTGCCGGATTGTTTAACTGTCGAGTTCTTGTCTCGATCGGGGTCTTCCGCCCTCCTTGGTCTAGTCGGTGGGATCCTGTGGTTCTTGCTTTGTTGTTGGTGGGCGGCGTTTTATCTTTCCTCGTTGGTCGCCTTCTCTACGGGGCACCAAGGTTTGTTTACTGGTCTTCGTGGTGATTATTCTGTGTTTGTGCTGGGTTGGGGGTTTCCTTCGGTGTGTTCAATTATGGTGGCATCAGTTTTGATCTGGAGTACAGGATTTTGGAATTGATCAGTGTTTGTGGTTGCCAGTGCCCTTATTAGATCTGATTCGCGTGATTGCAGCCCCTTACGGGATTGTCGTTATACAGGGTTGTTTTGGGGTGGGCGGGTGTCATTTGGTCAACAAGTGTTGGGTTCGGTTTATCGGCTCACCAATAGAATCGAAATCATTGTCTTCAAGGGAGTTGCTTTTCTCCCAATTCTCGGATTTAGCTCTTCTGGTATATCACGGTGTTTCTTTTGTTTCTCGGTCAACGGGGGTGCCGTATTAATTGAGGTGAAGGGTGCTCTCGGTTGCTATTTTGTTACCAGTGTGTGATTCTGTGTGGGTGCTCTGATGAGCTGTTTATCTCTCAATTGCAAGGGATTAGGACACCCAAAGGCCATATTGGGTGAAGAGCTTGATCCTCACACTTAATCCAGATCTCATTTTTTAGTGAAACCCACAAATCCCAATCTGATATGGAGGTTTTCTTCCACAAATTCCCACATTATCTTGGGTTAGCTGTTGCGAGCAAAGGTAGAAGTGGGGGGTCTTTGCCTTATGTGGAAACAAAATCTAGGGTGTCGCCTTTTATCCCAATCTGATCATCACATCTCTGCGGTAATCACTCCCCCGGGGGACTCTCAATTTGCTTTCACAGGTTTCTACGAATGGGCTAATTGGTCACTAAAACATCTGTCATGGAAACTTCTGGTGCTTCTCAGTAAGCAAATCTCTTTGCCGTGGGTGGTTGTTGGGAATTTCAACCAGATCTTATTTTCTTCAGAAAAGATAGGGGGCAGGATTAGGCAGGAGGCACATATGTCTCCTTTTAGAGACGCAATTGCAGAGTGAGATCTTCATGATATAGGATTCTTTGGAGAAAGCTCTACCTACACTAACTGTCAAGAAGGCAATTCCAATTCTCATACCAGATTGGATAGAGTCTTCTGTTCCTCTGACGGTCTGTTGTTCTTTCCAAATATTTCAGTTGAGCATTTACCCCAAGAAGACTCGGATCATTGTCCTCTGTATATCAGATTCTTCGGTAAGCATAAAATCCCGGTGAAAGTTTTCAGATTTGAAAATGGTTGGCTTTTGAATTCAAAATGTGCTGAGATAGTAGCGGGAGTGTGGAATCTTCAAAACCCTGATATCATCTTCAGATTGAGTCTATGCGCTAGTAAACTCAGCGAGTGGAACGGTTGGTCCATATCAAAAATTAGATGGAAAATTAACAATAAGAAAAAAGAGCTTGGTTCCATAGCTATTAGTAACACCTCTTTGGGAGCTATTGCAAACAGAAAGAGATTATTGATGGAAATTGAGATGTTAGCCTTTCGTGAAGAAATCTGGTGGAAACAAAGATCAAGAGATTCATGGTTAAAAGAAGGAGATAAGAATACTGGGTACTTTCACGCTAGGGCTTCAGCTTTCCAAAGATCAAAAGAAATCTTCGGACTTTTGGGCCTGGGAAGAATTATGCATTACTGATAAGTGGTGAAATAATGATGTTTCAATGCCTTTATACACCTTCATTTCATTTGGTGCATAGCCTATTTCACCACTTAATAGAGTGTTTTTGTGATTAATAGTGAACTTATACAGATTGATCTTTTGATAGGTAAAAGCTCACCTTGAGCACTTTTGACCCATTTTAGAGCTAGTGGCATGCACCAACAGCTTCCCCATCCTTCAAGCTTTCCAACGCCGCAAACGGGGAGCAATTCCGAGCCGTAACGAAGATTCTAGGCCCCGCGTAAGTTAGAGAAAAATGTTTTCTGCAGTCGACGACCGACCCATGGACCGACCCACTGGGTCGGTCGGAAGCTCCTGGAGCAGAAGTTTGTCTCTGCATCGGACCGACCCATTGGACCGACCCACACTGGGTCGGTCGGAACTTAAAAATGGTCACGTGCCTCGTCTCCAGAAGGCCGACCCGCGGGACCGACCCACGGTGGGTCGGTCGGACGCGGAAATTTCTATACTAATGCCATTTTGAGGCTTTTTCACTATCTTACACTTCTACACACCAAAAGACCTAAACAAGGAGAGAGAGAGACGATTTTGAGGGAGAAAAGAAAGAAGAAGAAGAAGAAGAGAAGGAAGAAGAAGAAGAGAGCTCACCTTCTCCAAGCTCAACCACCTTCACAATGGCTTTTTCTTCTCTCTCTCTCTCTTTTATGTATCTCTATGGCTGAGTAGAACTATTTAGCACTTGGGATGGGGATTTGAACTTGAATCCCTCAACTAGCTTGTAAACCCTTGCTTCATTAATTATGATTGTTTTCTCTCTCTTGTTCATTTAATGCTTTAACTTGATCAATTATGGCATTTATGGTGATTCCCAACAACACAAGACTTTGAGTTGGGGGTTGTGACCTAGAAGAGAGGAACCCTAGATTGTGCTAGCTTGATTAGTTGGTGAAATTTGGGGCTATTTATGTGGACTTGTAATTAATGCTATCTAGTGATTTGAACTCCTCTTGATTTGAGAGTTGAGAGTATCTAGGTAAGAGTTGGCTCTTCCATGATTTGGAAGGTCATTACAATAGTCCAAATAGACAATTTGAGTGAATTGGGTTTATGAGTGAAGTTGGGGTGTATTTAGGTGAGAATAACCATCCTAGGGTGCTTTCCATCCAAAACCCTTAACAACCAATTTTAGTTTCCATAGTTAAGTTGCAGTTTTTCTTGAACAAAATCATTAAGCTTGCCGCCGGCTAAACCCCCCTTTACTCATTTATTATTCCGTTACCGAATACCGAAACTAGGGAAATAGATAATCAATTTCCTGGTGGAACGACACTCGTTATCTACTACTTCGATTGGGTCCACTTGCCCATATTTTGTGATATTGATCTGCATATACATATATTTCCTCTGACAAGTTTTTGGCGCCGTTGCCGGGGAAATTGATAGTCTCTATCAGTTTCCCCAGTTTCGGTATACCGGTTTTATTTATTTTAGTTTTCTTTAGTTCCTTTTATTTTACCTACCTCTAATATTTAGTATTGTTTGTGGGCAAGCTTGTTTAGGTACCCTCTGCTCTTCTTGTGTATGCCAAGTACCCGTTCTAGCGACTCTCCTCTTGCTAGTCCGAGGCCGATCTCGAACGATCTCTAAGAAGAGTTAGAAGAAACTTGAAAACACTTGCCATGGCGGACAATGACCCGCATGTAGAGAACAATGGTCATGGGGATGAACAACCACAAGGCCAACACCGACCTCTCAAGGACTACCACCGACCAAACACCGAAGGGAGAGCCTCAGCAATAGTTCTTCCAACCTTAACACAGGCTGAAGCGGCTCAATGGACTTTCAAAACCCATTTCATCACCGCCATCCGGGACCAAGGAAAATTCAGTGGGGCTAATCCGGATGATGCTCCAAACCACTTGAGCGTCTTCGTGGATTTTTGCAACTCCTTCGGTAAAACAGGAAATCTAAACGAGAGGATCCGGCTACAACTCTTCCCCCACTCACTGTCCGACTCAGCTTTGAGATGGTACCGTAGTCTCCCATCAAATTCTATCGAAACATGGGAGCAAATGGCTAGCAAATTCCTTGCCAAATACTACCCCACAAGTAGGACAAGGCAATTAATTGGCGAAATAAATACATTCTACCAAGAGCCGGGTGAGACCTTGTACGATGCTTGGGACCGGTTCAAGGAGCTGCTCATGAATTGCTCCCATCATGGTCTAGATGACCAATCCTTGTGTCTCTCATTCTTCAATGGGCTGGACGACTCCAACCGCCTACTTGTTAATTCCTCCGCGGGAGGGAGCTTCATGACAAAGTCTCCCGAGGAAGGAATAGAACTCCTAGAAACAATGACCAATGACACAAGGCAATGGTCTAGAGCCAAGGGAAGAGTACCAAGAGCAGCTGGCCTCCTCAATGTGCAACCCACCGATCATCTCTCAGCTCAAATCTCATCTCTCACGAAGATGGTAGAGAAGCTAGCTACCGCTCAAACCGAAATTGTCAAATCTATAGCTTCTTCATCTTCCGGTCAATCCTCGGAAGGATGTGCCATATGTGCGGGTCCCCACGACACTCGACGTTGTGAAGGGGAGCTGAAACGAACCAACAAGAGGATGTGAACTTCATAGGCAACCGAGCTTACAACAACAACAATGCGCCATGGAGGAACCATCCTAATTTTTCATGGAGAAATGACCAAAACCAAGGAGAACCAAACAAAAGCTTCAACAACTCTCAAGGGTATAGACCTCAAGCCCAAAACCAACCATCAAACTTTCAATATGGGTATAGGCCACAAGGAACTCCTCCGGGCTTCCAACATCAACAACAACAACAAGGGTCCCCCTCCTCCTCTTCTAGTGGGACTTCAAGGTTGGAAAACCTCATGGCGGATTTCATTGTCACCGCAAAGACCAAGTTCTCGGAACAAGAGGCTTTCAATGCTAATCAAACGGCATTCAACAAAAACATTGAAACCCAACTTGGTCAAATATCTCAACAACTCTCCCAAAGGCCACCGGGCACCTTTCCAAGTCAAACAAAGCCCAACCCGAGGGAAGAGGCCAACGCGGTAACATTGAGAAGTGGCCCCCTTCAAACTTCATCTCCACAAGCTGATCATGAGAGCCAAGAGAATCACAATGAAGAAATTCAAGATCGCCAAGAGGAAGAACAAGAGATTGTTGAGGAAGCTCCTTCTCAACCGAAAAATACTTCCAAGGAGAAGGAGTCTCCTGAATCATCTTCCCCTTCTACTCTTGCTAAACCTTTACTACCTCTTCCATTCCCAAATAGACTCAAAAAAAAAATCTAGATGAACAATTTGGGAAATTTTTAAGCATTTTCAACAAGCTAACAATTAATGTTCCTTTTGCAGATGCTTTGAAACAAATGCCTATCTACGCCAAGTTTATGAAAGACATTCTTGCTAACAAGAGAGCAACACTTGGTGCGGAGACGGTGCAACTCACCGAGGAGATCTCGGCGGTCCTACTGCGGAACCCCCCTCCAAAACTCGGAGACCCCGGTTTGCCTATAATCCCCTGCTCTATCGGTGATATAAATTGTGGTAGTGGATTATGTGATTTAGGTGCAAGTATAAATCTCATGCCGCTTTCAATTTTTAATAAACTTGGGATTGGCGAGTGTGCACCCACTGCTATGCAACTGCAACTTGCTGATAGGTCATTGGTCTTCCCGAAAGGGAAAGTTGAGGATTTAGTAGTGACTGTAGGGACTTTTGTTTTCCCCTGATTTCATCGTTATTGATATGGAGGAGGATGCTAGAGTACCACTGATATTAGGTCGCCCCTTCTTGCGAACTGCTAGGACCTTAATAGATGTGGAAAATGGAAAAATTATCTTGAGGTTTCATGATGAAAAACTTGAGTTTGACATGTCTAAGGTAGTGAAAAAACCCGCACATGCGGAAGCTGCTTTTGCCATAGATATTTTGACTCAATTTTGCAAGATAATTACTCTTCTTGTTTTGATTATGATGCTCTCACCGTCGCTTTGACTGATACTTGTGGAGACCGGGAAGATGAACCGGAGGTAAGAGAGATGGTCGCCGCATTAGACAAGAGGTCAATGCCATACCGGACACACTACCCACCACCGGAGCCCTTGGAGCGCACTGCACAAAGGCTACCCCTCGGTTGAGAAGCCTCCCACCGTGGAGTTGAAACCCTTACCCTCTCATTTAAAATATGCTTATCTAACTGAACCTTGTGATCTTCCTGTTATTATTTCTTCCTCTCTTACAGGAGCACAAGAAGACAGTTTGTTGAGGGTGCTTCGAGACCACAAGAGAGCTATTGGGTGGTCCATCTCAGACATCAAGGGTATTGCTCCACATTTGTGCACTCACCGAATTTTCATGGAGGACGACTACAAGCCACTTGTTCAACCTCAAAGGCGGCTCAACCCGAACATGAAGGAGGTAGTTAAGAAGGAGGTCCTAAAGCTACTCGACTCCGGGATCATCTACCCCATATCCGATAGTCAATGGGTGAGCCCGACTCAGGTGGTACCAAAGAAAGGAGGGATCACGGTGGTGTCGAATGAAAAGGGTGAGCTGGTTCCCCAAAGGACAACAACCGGTTGGAGAGTATGCATCGACTACCGGAAGTTGAACACGGCTACAAGGAAAGACCACTTCCCCCTGCCCTTCATCGACCAAATGCTAGAGAGGTTAGCCGGACAAGACTTTTATTGCTTTCTTGATGGCTACTCGGGGTACTTCCAAATCCCCATAGCCCCGGAAGATCAAGAGAAGACCACATTCACATGCCCTTACGGGACATTCGCATATAGAAGAATGCCTTTCGGATTATGCAATGCTCCCGCAACATTCCAAAGGTGTATGATGGCCATCTTCTCCGACTTTATTGAAAAAAGCATGGAAGTTTTCATGGACGATTTCTCGGTCTTCGGGCTCAATTTTGACTCTTGTCTAGAGAACTTGGACGCCATTCTCTCCCGATGTGAGGAAACCAATCTAGTACTCAATTGGGAGAAATGTCACTTCATGGTGAGAGAAGGGATCGTCCTCGGGCACAAGATCTCTTCCAATGGGATTGAAGTCGACCGGGCCAAGGTCGAAGTCATAGAGAAGCTGCCACCACCTACCTCGGTTAAAGACATTAGAAGCTTTCTTGGCCATGCCGGGTTCTACAGAAGGTTCATCAAGGACTTCTCCAAAATCTCCAAACCTCTGTGTGACCTCTTAGCAAAAGATGCAAAGTTTAAATTCTCTGAAGAATGTCTAAAAGCCTTCGACACTCTCAAGGAGTGCCTCGTCTCAGCACCGATAGTGGTATCACCGGATTGGGGCCTCCCTTTTGAGGTAATGTGTGATGCAAGCGACTATGCGGTGGGAGCAGCCCTATGTCAAAGAAGGGAGAAAATTCTAAGAACTGTCTACTATGCAAGCAAAACACTCAATGATGCTCAGAAAAATTATGCCACGACTGAGAAGGAGCTTCTAGCGGTAGTCTTTGCATTAGATAAGTGTGGAGGGTGATTTTTCGGTATGAGGGGGGGTCTATCTAAATGGTTTTGACTGAGAAGTCTAGATCCTACAAACTGCCATTCTGTGGAGGGTGAATACCCGTCACCTCGGCATCCCTCAAATACCTACTTCATCGTCCGTCTTTCCCAGAAAGCTTAATGGGGAATGTTAGTGAACACTACACCCGCTCTCAATGGGCTCCACGCGGACTTATGCCCTAAGGGCGGAATTGACTAGAGTCGCCACCTAGTTTGATCTAAGGAACTAGGAAGGGAGGGGAGGAGGGTTCTAAGAACCGCTGGTTGACTCTGAGGTTGTTCCCTATGGATAGGACTTATCTGGTTATGTCAAAGATTCTATGTGGGTTCGTACTGGGTTACACCCCTTAGAAGTGGCAACGACCACGACTTCGGATTGGTGCCCGAGGAAACCTCGGTCTCCAATTGTCGGGATTACCTTCTTTCAAAACCTTTTTAAAGAGATTCATTAAAAGCCAAGGATAGGATTAAAAGAGGAGTGAGGAAAGGATGAGTTCGAAGAGTTAAGAATAGGCTGGTCTTTGAGTTGGTTGGGTTGGAGTGTGAGAGGTTTTAATTGTTCTGAGAGATTTGAGATTGTTTCGGGCCTTCCCTGAATTAATAGGATGATAGGAGTTTTGAGGAGCAAAAGAGTCATTATATTTTGGAGTCAAGGGGTATTCGGATCATTTGCAGGAGTTAAGGAGTTTTCGGTCATTTTGTAGAGTCTAGGGGTATTTGGATCGTGATTTGAGGAGTTCTTCGTGTTTGCGAAGTTCGGATTTTGAAATGGTCAGGTTCTTGAGGTGTTTTGGGAAGTTGAATGTGTTGAGGGGCAATTCGGGTTTTAAGGATGGTTAAGTATGGTAGAGGATATTTGGTTTGCAGGTATTCGGGTTTTGAAGACGTTTCAGGTTTTTGGGAGTCTTCAGGAATTGGAGATCCTATATGACTTAGAGTTGGTTCAGAGGAGGATTGAGAAGTGTTTATGGGTCCTAGAGCTCTAATGGAAATGTTGGATTGGTTTATTCAGAATTGTCTCTCTTAAAGTTTTTAAAACCGAAAAATCATTTTTTGTTGTAAAGGGGCGGGTAATCCCAAGGGATTACCCTATGTACCCCCTCGAACACGACACTTAATTAATGCAAGTGCTGAGGCTCGAAAGATGGGGTAATGAATTTATGTCGAAAAATAAGATTCAGAGAGAAACACCATGAATAAGATGTTCTTGGTCGAACCCTAATAACGTCTCTAACCCCCGGGTTTTAAAACATTAAAAACCGAAAACATTGAAATCGAGCGGAAGGGAGTTAGACGATTCTAAAATCCCGGCTGCGACTAGGAAGGTCGTTACTTCCCTAGCACCCCGCCTTGTAAAATCTAGGCTGCAATTAGGGGAGGTTTGTCACCCTAATGCCCCGCCTAAAGAGATCCAGACTGCGACAAGGGAGATTACGACCCCAGTGCCCCGCCTCGGATTTTTATTTTGGAAGGGAGACAGGTGATGCCTAACTAGGAAGAAAACGTTCTTTGAAGGTGTTAGACATCCCATGTTCCCCAAAAACGTTTTAGTTTTGAGTTTGAAAACTGAGTTGGAAAACTTTTGAAGTTGTTCGAAATTCTAGATGAAGAAACACTGATTTTGAGAAATGTTTTAGGAGAAAACTTTCTGTATATGTGAGAAGAACTTTCTGCATTTGAGAAGAGTTTTCTGTGATGTGAGAAGAGTTTTTCCTTTTAAAATTCCACAAAATGGTTTCTTTTTGAATAAAATGATGGTTTGAAATTCTTTTTTTGGTTTTTGGAGTTTGAAAGGAATTTACAAGTTGAGTGTGGATTGGATGAAATGTAATTGGGTTTGAGTTGAATCGAGCTAAATGAAATAGGTTTGAATTGAATTGGGGTTCGATTTGGATTGAGGTCGAGTTTGAATTGGATCGAATTTCAAGTTGGGTCAAAGTTGGGTCAAGGTCAACGTTTTTTTTTGGGTCAAAGTCAACATTTTTGGGTCAAGGTCAACGTTTTTGGTCAAGGTCAACGTTTTTGGTCAAGGTCAACGTTTTTGGTCAAGGTTTGACTTTTGTGAACTTGGTTTGACTTTGTGGACTTGGGCCACGGGTTTCGGGTTTGGGTCGGGTTGATGGACTTGGGCCGTGGGTTGTGGGCTATGGGCCGGGTTTTGGGCTTGACCGGGTATTGGGCTTGACTGATTTTCTTGGGTTGATTTTTTGGGCTGGGTAATGGGCCTGGTAATGGGTCGAATTTGGGTTTGGTAATGGGCCGAGTTTGGGCTTTGGCAATTTCTATTTTTGGGTTTTTGAACCAAATTTTAAAAGAAGACAAGTGAAAGTTAAAGGTTTGTTTTTATACACAGTGATGAAGACATGAAAAAAATTGAGAGACAATTCTGGATAGGATGTGGAGAGAAGGGATGGGTGTTTGGAAGAATTTTTTGTTTGAATGGAAAGAGTTCATTATTTACATATATACATATTTTAAATGTGTGTTTTAGGGTTTAGGGTGTCACCTTGACCAAGAAGGACACATGACCCACTAAGTGCCAAGGGACACCCACTAACCTAATGGCTAGGACCTAGAGGACATAATAACTATGGCTTAGTTAATAGCTAAAGAATACAAGGAATAATTAGCATTGCGGAAGAGTTACACAGCATGTACAAATATAACACAAAACAATCAACAGGGGTGAACCACATGCTGGGAAAGAAAAGCAACCAGAGATCTGTATAAATTCAGCATCGGGTGATCAGAAGGGCACATCAGAATGTATATGATTTTGCAGTGTATTCTTCAAAGCGAATGAATATCCACTTATACAAGACATTAGACCGCATTCAGGTGAGCATGTTGAAGAGTTTGATCAGTCTAAAACTAGTTCCAAGCCTAAATTAAACTCCTAGCTGAAATTAGCAAACCTGTTTTCAAGCTGTACGAGAAGGAAAACCTAAACTAAACACATTACTTCCACTGTTAATCACCTAACTGCAAACATGCTCTAACAGAACACTAAATTCCTAATGAACTGCTAGTTATCAGCAAGGAAATAGGACTGGTCATCGAATTGCCAAAGTAAAATCTCAATCACTTTTCTGCTAGTTATCAGCAAGGAAATAAGGACTGGTTACTTGCTAAAGAAGAATAAAACAGTGTAACTGATTATGGGCTGCCAATATCGATCCTACCGTTTCATAGACAAATGAAATGAAAGTTCCAACTCTAAGGTTTCTGCTGTTTCTTAAACTCTCATAAACATGAACAAGTTTCAGAGGCTAAACCTAGCGGCATGCATTTCAAAAAATGAGACAAACTGTAATAACAAGGGTCAGGAATCGGCACAAAAGTGTGGAACACAACAAATATCCACCCGTTGATAGACATTAATCTTATAGGCATACGTTTCAGGCAGAACAAGCAAGACAGGTCCAAGCAGTGTTTAAAGAGTGATAAGGAGAGTCAAGAATCTGTACCGACAGAAGAACACATGTGATTTCCTGCAAGCAACTCAAAAACACCATCGAAACTCAGCAAAGGGGTTAGTCCGATCGATAGGCAGCAGAACCAAGTCAAGCCAAGCATCATAAAGAAGTAAACTAACTATAATGAAGGAGAAAAGGAGAATAGGATGAAGGATGGGGTTCAATATACTTATCACCGTGGGAGCCATGTTAATCTCTGCAAATAAAGAGCAGACTCGACAGAGAACACTTTCCATACCACTCAACACAAATACGTAGTAAACTCTGAACCAGTGAACCAAATCCAAACCCCATTGGGCAATGAACACGCAAAACGGTGGGTGATACCTTTTAAAATGAATGGCAAAGTGAAATTAAAGGGATTCGGAGTTCTCATTAAATTCAGTCAGAGGGAACAGATAGCACCAGCTGTTTTAGGCAGATTAACGCCTCAGTATGTACAACAGAAATGAGAGATGGATGGATCAGACTCAAAGCAGAAGATACAGATGTGGGTATAACCATGTGCAGACATAGCTCGCAGAAATTGCTTGTGGATTAGTCTCCAAGTCAGTAATTCGAATGTAATTTCAAACCACAGCGAAATATCAATAGCGGTAAAACAATGATAAACTGAACGAGCTCCAACGCCTCTCTGAAGCAAAACCCGACATTAACCACACAAACTTAATGAAGCAGATGAGTACAACCAGTGACCGATCAATGTTAGAGGGTCAAGATTTTGACCGATTTCCATGTCCATGAACTTCAAGGTTCATAACAGGCTAGATCAACACCCAAAGGTCCTTCGGCGAGGACAAAGCAGAATAAACCATAAAAAAAGGTGAAACGAAACGTAATAAATTTTTTTTGAAGTTCCAAAAACAATCGGGGAAGACAACATCAAAACAAGCAGTGAGGTGGCGTTGAAGCTTAAAATGGCAGTTCAAAGCTTCGTTGTACCATGGAACTCGGAACAATAAACGGAGTTGTAAAATCGATTCGACTTTCGTGAAACCAGAGACATGCGAGATGGGGGCTCGAAGCTCCGGTTTCGATGCCCAAAACAACTAGGAACTGAGTGGAAGGGAAAGAGAACAACCGGAGTTCTTCATTGAATCGTTAGAACACGAAGGAAACTTACTCAAATCGACAATGTGAAGGAGCAAAGTGGTATCGAGAATGGGTAGTGATTCGGGCAAACAATGGTGGTGAGAGCTTACTGGAAGAGAGTTCCTCTTTTGGGAGCAGGTAGTGGTGACGATGATACGATGTTGATGGCAATTTTTCAGCACCGATGGTGGTGGCGAAACGTTTTTCGACGGGAGATTAAGGAATGAAAGGGGCTCGAGGTCTATTTTTGTTCTTCGGGTTTTGAATTCCGGCAGAGTAAAGAACACAAAAGAGCAAACAAAATAGAATGAGAATCATGGGGATTGCTGTCTGTTGGGTTGAGGAAAAAAAAACGTCCGCCGCACTGTAGGGTGTCTTGGGGGGTTTATAATGTAAGAATGGGGTGGTAGACATGTGGCACACTAGGGTTAATTTTAGTCTTGGGCTCATGGACTGATTTTATTTGGGCCGACTAATAGAAGTGGGCTTTATTGAGGCGAAAAATCGGACCAGGGGGAAGTAGAAGAAGCAAAACGAGTTTTAGCAGCTTCCCAGTCTCGAACTCGTGACCTCTGGTGTACCCCTTGCATACTTCTACCGGTTAAGCCATGACAGAACCAGTATATTAGCATACGAAATAAAGACAAAAGCTCTTCTGCGGGCGGGGATGAAAATAGAACGCGTCCAATTGTTCGCCAGATTCGAACCCCCTACCTGTTGATCTTCCAGTGGACATGCTAACCGACTAAGCTAACTCAGAACTCAACACATAGGTGGAGGAAATAATACAAAAGCCTTAATTCCGACCGGATAACTCATCTAAAAATGTTACCGTTTCAGAGGGAAAGTATACAATAAAAATGAGAACAATAATATAGTGAGATGAAATTATGGGATACAATTAAAAATAAGATTCAAAACGTGATGAGTTTAAAACCGTATTGTCGTTTGAAAATTTGTTTTAGCAAAATCGTATTTTTATGAAATGCTTTGAAAAAGACTATAAAACGATGGTTTCATTTTGGCATGCACGTCAATACGTGTTGACAAAGAAAGGCGACGACCCCTCTTATTATTTCGAAATTTGCTTTATGGGGCGAGAATTTTTGGTGTCTACAGATGGCTCCCCTTGATTCAATTCTGCAAACCATTGCAGGATTGGATCAAGGTTGACGGGATGCCAAAAATTCTCACAATGGTTTAGTGGTGCATAGGGATGCGACCGTGAGTGTATGAATGTGATTGAAAGTACGAGGACTTATGACGAGCCTCAGTTAGACCTCTTGACATCTAACTCTAGGACTTATGATGAGCATAGGATACTAACAATTGGGTTTATTTTGGTGCACGAGGACTTAGGAGTGCCTCAACTGGACCTCTTGATATCCAATCCTAGGGCTTATGACGGGCCTAGAATGCGATTGAGAGTACGAGGACTTAGGAGTGCCTTAACTAGACCTCTTGATATCTAGTTATAGGACTTGTGACGAGCCTATAATACTAACAACCCGATTTGGTTTAAGGTGCACGAGGGCTTAGGAGTGCCTCAACTGGACTTCTTGATGTCCAGTCCTAGGGCTTATGACGGGCCTAGAATGCAAATGAAAGTACCCTACTAGTAGCGCAAGAAAATGTGGGACCGTACTAGTAGCGTAATAGCTGCCTAGCAGGTGGATATGAAACGATCTCGCACTAGTAGCGTAATAGCTTTCCTAGTGGAGGAAAATGTGGGACCGTACTAGTAGCGTAATAGCTGCCTAGCAGGTGGATATGAAACGATCTCGCACTAGTAGCGTAATAGCTGCCTAGTGGAGGAAAATGTGGGACCGTACTAGTAGCGTAATAGCTGCCTAGCAGGTTGTAAGTATTTGATTGTGAACGAACTTTGTGGGTACATGCAAATGATCTGCGATGTAAGATGTATTAATTGAATCAAACTCCCTGTTTGTGGATGTAGATTTCTGTGTGAGCAGACGGCTCCAGAGTTGTTTCAAATTTTGAGATGAATTTGGCATGTGCTGATGGCTCCGGTGTGAACTGATGGCTCCAGATTACGTTGATAGCCCCAGTGCGGTCGGGTGGCTCCAGTGTGGTTGGAGGGCTCCGACATGATTCATGACCCCATTATGAGCAACGGCTCTGGGGTGGTTAGTGGGTTTCAATTTGAATTGAGATTTTAAGTCGAATGGTGGGTTGATGTGATTGGTGGACTGTGTCGTGTTTGACGTATTTTGATGTGGTAGATAAATTCTTGGTCATGTGTGGACGGCTTCGGCCCGGTTATGACTTCAGGGTTCTCTCATGATGGCTCCAGGATAGCTCAGGATGGCTCCGGAAAGGGCTACAAGATGGCTCAATTTGGTGATAGCGAGGAAGAAAGGGGCATTTTTCCTTTGAGGTGGTCGCACCCTGGGCGGGCTGCCTACGTACTCAATTCCGTATTGAGATCAGACCTGACGTAGTTCGAAACTATGTAGGCAAGACCTCGGTGAGGAAATGGTTCCTGTGTAGCCCTGGGGATCTCTGTGCCGGATGATGGCTCCCGCATGGCTCCAGTTTGGTTCTGAATATAGTGTTGATGAGGCCCGATGACGCTGGATGGCTCCGGGAAGATCGTCGTATGGCTCCGGATGGCCTTGGTTTTGATTTCTTTTGATTTTGAGTTGAGCTTCGATAGCGGGAAACTGAAATCGACCTTCCACGAGACTAGGCATGGTTCTTACCAGCCGGATGTTGAAAATGAAGTGGTTATGATGCATGCAAATGCCAACTGCTAGATACGATGCAAAATGTGTATGCAATTTTTGGAGAGAAGGTACAGTCCTATCTCTATTAATATGAGGTTTACGAATATAAGACATCTTCAGTTGATCTTGAGTGATTGTTGAGCTAGAATGCGTGAATCACTTTCCTCTCACGGAGGGATATGGGTCAATCGTTCATGAGTATGGTGTGTGCAAATGGTGTGATGATGCTCTCGATGCTCGGAGCAGTATTTTCCTTAGAATTTCTTTCGAGGTTCTGGACTTTCCAATCCTTACAAGTTCCTTTCCTACAATGGGGTAGGTTGTTCATGATTTGGTGCTTAGACTGAAGATTCACTCGCACTCATAAGACCTTGTGGGGTAAGGTCACGCTCATACGCTCATGGTCCCTTTGGTATGACAGGACATGTTGATAACAAGTACGAAGCTTATGATTCATGTTTCAGATCCGATACTTTCAGTTAACGCTCATTGACTTACGAGTCAGAGGTCTTTTATTGGGTTATAACGGGGCTGAGGGGTATGATGTATGTCACATGGGACTGGAGGATTTATTTGGAAGCTGTGGAGATTCGGCGCAATAGAGGATATGTTTCGCCTTTGCCATGGGTGGAATGATTGGACGGGTTTTGATAACCTTTTATCGGTTTCTTCGGGACATCATTGGTCCTTTTGGTTTGGATTTCTCCTTCTTGCCTCTTTTAGCGTACGATTTGGATTTTCTTCTCATTTTTGTGTTTTTGAACTGCATTTGGCTCATCAACTTCTCAAGCATTCTTTACTTTTGGCTTTCAGCTTTGGAGTTGCATTGACTCATTGATCTTCTTGAACATTTTCGGTGTTTTTTTGGTGTTTGGCTTTGGAGTTGCATTGACTCATTGGTTTCTTCGAACATTTCATTTGTTGTTTTTTGTGAAAGATGGTGGGGAGGGACCATGGCTCCGGCTCCTTTGAGATCCTCTATTGCAAGGGCAGGTAAGTATATGTACGTGGGTTGGCATGTTGTGGAGTTTCTGAAGAAAGAGTTTTTCATGAAAGGCTCAGCGGGGCTCACTAAGGGGTTATGTAAAGGGCAATCAAAGCTTTTGGTTTGTGGGGATTTTTTATTCCTAAGTGCCTCGTCATCCTCATTAGTCGATAATTGTTTTCTTACTATTCTCGGATCTTTGCATGAATCACAGTTCGTATCCTGTTTATCGACATCAATCTCGCTATGAATTGTGCCTCTCCATGTGTTGAAGGAAAACGCAAGTCGCTCGTGGTTTTACCTCTGTGGACTCGCTCTATCTTTCCTCAACACTCATTGGATTGTCCAAAACACTCATTTGAAATTCAAAGGAAAATACCGCTCTTCGCACACTACTCACTTGGTTTGTGGTGCTGATTTTGATTGGACCCTTGTACTCATTGACGGGTCGAGAGTTAAGTGGTTCACGCACTCTATTCAATCAATCTCTCAAGATTTTTGCCAAAAATGTCGCTTCGATACGAATATATGCAAATGCAACTATCTACAATGCAATTTATTTTGGTAACATGGAATTACTAGGTATAAGATGCATGAAATGCTGAAAAACGATGAATGGAAATGGTTGACTTTGGATTTTGACCGAATGATTTTTTTTGTTCTATGGTTTTCTTTTGGATGCGATACATGCGTGGTAAGGCTACACCTAATCTCGCTTGAGTCGGTTTCAGTTGAGGATCCACGATGTTCATCTCGCCAATAATGGTTCTTTAGGCGGTCAATTGCTGAGTTGGTCCCGGAAGAAACGTGACCCCACATGTTTTAGCTACAAATCAAACCTTGACCGCTTAAGGAGTGGTAATCCCCATATTGCGCAGTCAACATGATAAACTATCTTGTTCTTCCTGTGAATCCTGGATAGGTCAAACAAAAAAGGGGGAGGGATGGGATGCAACCCTTCAAACACTTTCATTACAATAAAACATGACTCAACTACTTTCTGTCACTATCGTCACGGATGAACACATGGTCCTGCATGGATCGGTGAAGCCTCAGGAAAGTGCGCCTTCGTGGTCTAGGATGAACGTCTCAACTCTAAAGAAGATACCTCTCCTTTGTCTATCAGCCCTTGGATGCGTTCTTTAGTGTGGTACACTCATCGGTGGTGTGTCCCCGGATTCTATGATAGTCGCAGTATTCATGCAAATGTGGCCCAAGTTTCTTGATTCTTGACCTTGTATTGAAAAGTGCTAGATGACCTTCCTCGACTAATATTTTCAATGCTTCGCTGAGCGACATTCCGAGGTTTGAAACTTGTCCCTGTGAGCTTTGTCTGAGTGTACGTTCCCTTCTTTCCAAGATTTCGGGTTGCTCTGTCAATTTGATTTCAGTGTCCTCCAAAGCAATCACGGCCGCCATCAATCGTTTGAAGTCACAAATCCCTAGATATCTCAGCCGGCTTTGGTACTCTTCTCTCAGGCCAGAAATCACCATTCGTATTTGCTCCTCCTCAGTGGGTCGATTATTCATTTGCCTAGCCTTTACCCTCCATCTTTCTATGAATTCCCTCACAGTTTCGCCATGGTTTTGACGGGTGATTTCTAAATCTCTGTGTGTAATTCATGATGAAAGTTACCACCGTATTGAGTGAGAAATTCACAGTACAGGTCTTTGCTTGACTTTCCTTTCAAATCCAGACCCATAATCCAAGAGTAAGCAGGCCCCTCTAAGTAGAATCTAAAGCACGCGGCCTTCAGCTCATCGGATAGACCATGTAGATCCATGAGCTTATCATACCTATCAACGTGATGCCTTGGGTTTCCAATCCCTTCATACTTCTTCATTTCAGGCAGACTCATGCCTTTTTGCAGACGAGCATCAAGATACGTTGTTAGTTGGCTCCCAACCTGCAGACTTAAATTTTGGGCTAGCTCTAGTTCCACCTTCAGTTTTCACCAATTCTTTCATTGGACTCGCTCTGAGATCAAGGTTTTGGATTGAAATGGCTTTCTCAGGGTAGGGTAGCCGGTGTCAAGAGATTGAGAGGGCAGTATTGTTTCCGGTTGAAGGTGTTGGCTTGAATTTGATGAGTGATGAGGTACTTGCCAAGGAAGGACATATTTTGCATGGGCAAGGAGAGGTTTAAGTCGGAATGCACCATGGGGGAAGATGGGCCTTGGGTCTTACCCTCGTCACAGACCATTTGTGGTTGCCAATTTCCTTATTATGGCGGTTGGGGTTCTCAGAGTTGCACTGTACATAGATGAAGAAGGCATGCTTGGTGTTGTTCGGGCTTGGACAGAAAGAGTGTGATGATCCATTGCTTGAAACTCATAGGCATCGTATGCAGAGTAAGTTGGAGACTCCTTGTAACTGCTATCCGACCCCGCATAGACCCTAGTTTTTCTTTTTTGGACGAATTCTTCTATCTTCAGGTTTTTCTCCAAGTCATCAGCAAGGTCATGGATCAATCTTTCGTGAACAAATCGACCTTCAACTGTTTGATCATGTCGAGGGCTCGCTCCATCTTTTTTGCCGTTGCTATAGGTAGACTGGTCTTCTTTCTTTCTAGTTGCCAACTGTCACAAACACCTGCATGCACAAGGATTAGAATGAAGAAGAGATAAATCAGTATGTTTTGTTAAAAAAAATTTGTTGTGTGATGAATGTGAATGAATGTTGGTGCGAAACGATTTATCTTGAAAATGTTGAGAGATAGGGTCACTTTATTTCATCAATTTTTAAAGGGTATGTATCCGTAGACACCGCAAATTTCACCCCATAAAGCAAAGTTTTGAGAGTGATAGATAAAACGTGAAGGGTCGTCATGTTTATTCCTTTCTTTAAACAAGACGTGCATGCCAGAAGAAACCGAGTTTTGGAAAACAATTTTAAAAAACTGTGTTTCAAAGTGGCGGATTTCCTTATATGAATTTTGACGCTCGGTCATTCGCAAAGAAAATAGGGAGTAGGGAACCCTATACACGTTGATCTAAATAAATTAAAAGGAGTGTATAAACCTATACATATAATCTATTCAGAAATGGACGAGGGAGAAAAGAAACATAGGGGAAAACCTATACATCAATTCTAAAAAGTCATTAAAAGGGGAATTTTTGAGCTAAACTTCTTCTGAACTCCTCCGCTCCGTCTTCGGGCTTTTGAATGACTGCTCACGCTCGGCCTCCTGGTCGGCTGATCGCTCATCTTTGGGCTCTTAAGCGGCTACTAGCTCGTCTTTGGGTTCTTGACCGGCTGCTCGCTCACCTTCGGGCTCTTGACCGGCTGCACGCTTGTCTTCGGGTGCTTGACCGACTGCTGGCTCATTTTCAGGCTTTTGCAGTGAAGCAAAACTGTGATGAAACAAAATGAGTTGGTGTTCTTCTGACTTTCGACAATTTGAATTCGAACCGGTGTCGCTAGTCTTCATGTCGCTTGACTCGGGTTGGTACACCTCTGATTATGTATACAGTTGGTGTTGGCCTTCATTTCGCTTGGCTAGCTCCACGGGTTGGTGCACCTCTGATTTTCAGCTCGATCCGCTCCGACGAGGGAATAAGGGACATATTCTTGAGAAAGGAAAAGATGAATGATCAAGCACAAAATCTTATGTGAAAATCCACCACTTTTGTGAAAACACGAAATGACTAGTACGCTCCACAGTAATGACCGCTGCTCTTGAAGGTGGGCAGAACTTCAAAAATAACGGGTCACAACATGGGGACTGAGTCATTTATTTTGAAATACGTTTGTGAAAATCAACTTTAAAAACTGTTTTCGAAAACTATTTTGAAATAATGATGGTAAAGCATGTTGTTTGAAATTCGTTCATAGAAAATAGGTTTTCGAAATCTATTTTTGAAAATCGTTTTGGAAATAACATTTTAAAGATGAAGTGGCAGGTTTAAAAACCCCAAATGTTTATGAGTAAAGTATAGGTGGGATTCAAAATTAAACGAGCTCGTAAGAAAGCTTTAAGAGACATATAAAAGTGAATTCCGAACATTTTAAAATAGGTTGGCTTGAAAAAACGGTTTGCACGCAGGTATAGCATAAAGTAAATCGTGGTCGTGTTTGCTGTGGAGCTGTAAGTGTTAATGTTGGGATAATCACTTTCCAGGTCAATTATGATTCCGTCTCACCGGGGGAACCGTCGTCCCTTTACTATCATCTCTCGGGGTTTTTCTCTGCTATGCCCCTTGCGAGGCACGTTATCAAGAAAGTCCGGAGTGCTTAAGTTCGAAAGGTCAGGATACCCGAAGTGATAAGGAAACATACGCCACGGCCAGTGATGATCCGACAACACCCCACTTTTCGGGAAACTCGGGGAAGTACTGCATGGGAACGGGTCTCTCGTCATCTGCACGGTCAGGTGTGTCTAAAGTCCAAATTATTCACTGACTACGTTGTGCCATGTATGGGTATCCGGTAAATACGGGATCCTCTATGGACGTGTAGCGTGACATTGGGCTTTAGAGACACCCGTGGTGTAGAGGAACAATGGAGAACTGAGCCCATGCAATCTTCAGGGCAAGATAGAAGGGTGGTCAGACAGGCGGCATACAAGGGGGTGACTACCCGTACAACCCGTCTTAGACACCGGATTAGGCAGCTGGACACTGAAGGCTCATGGTTCACTATATGCTGGCTTAGACTCGGATAATGGAGGATATATTTGGATCATGAGTATCAAGGCGTAGGTCGATGACCATCTCGCCCCGTGGGTATAACCATTCAAATGAATGACCCGACTCATGGGGAATCAATCGTGGACCGATCGGCATCCCGTGACTCGTGAATATAGCGGGTGACACAGAGGAATGCATGTCCTAAGCTACCCAACCAATGCACCCCACAATCATACAACATATAAGTAAAGTAGGGAAGTTAGCACCAACCAATTTACTAAATGTTTGTCTTGAAGGTGACAATTCCAATTTGGTTGTTTATTAACCTAAAGGGAAGTTAGCTTCATTCAATCCTAAGTGTCTCTTTCTAATCGTGAGCTAATTATTAACCCAATTGTTGCAAAGTTTGCTGAGGATCTATCAAGTCCTATCTGTCCTCATCAGATACACACTCTGAGTGTGGAGTAGAATAATCCTAGAGGCTTGGAATGAATCTCTTGAAGGTTTTGAAAGAAGTTAGGAAATCCTGACAATCTTGAATGGAGTTCAGTCTTCCTTGAGTTTGAGAAAAACTTACTCAAGTTTTCCCCAGAGTCGCCATTCTGTGGAGGGTGATTTTTCGGTATGAGGGGGGTCTATTAAATGGTTGACTGAGAAGTCTAGATCCTAAAATGCCATTCTGTGGAGGGTGAATACCAGTTCACCTCGGCATCCCTTCAATAATCCTACTTCATCGTCCGTCTTTCCCAGAAAGCTTAATGGGGAATGTTAGTGAACACTACACCCGCTCTCAATGGGCTCCACGCAGACTTATGCCCTAAGGGCGGAATTGACTAGAGTCGCCACCTAGTTTGACCTAAGGAACTAGGAAGGGAGGGGAGGAGGGTTCTAAGAACCGCTGGTTGACTCTGAGGTTGTTCCCTATGGATAGGACTTATCTGGTTATGTCAAAGATTCTATGTGGGTTCGTACTGGGTTACACCCCTTAGAAGTGGCAACGACCACGACTTCGGATTGGTGCTCGAGGAAACCTCGGTCTCCAATTGTCGGGATTACCTTCTTTCAAAACCTTTTTAAAGAGATTCATTAAAAGCCAAGGATAGGATTAAAAGAGGAGTGAGGAAAGGATGAGTTCGAAGAGTTAAGAATAGGCTGGTCTTTGAGTTGGTTGGGTTGGAGTGTGAGAGGTTTTAATTGTTCTGAGAGATTTGAGATTGTTTCGGGCCTTCCCTGAATTAATAGGATGATAGGAGTTTTGAGGAGCAAAAGAGTCATTATATTTTGGAGTCAAGGGGTATTCGGATCATTTGCTGGAGTTAAGGAGTTTTCGGTCATTTTGTAGAGTCTAGGGGTATTTGGATCGTGATTTGAGGAGTTCTTTGTGTTTGCGAAGTTTGGATTTTGAAATGGTCAGGTTCTTGAGGTGTTTTGGGAAGTTGAATGTGTTGAGGGGCAATTCGGGTTTTAAGGATGGTTAAGTATGGTAGAGGATATTTGGTTTGCAGGTATTCGGGTTTTGAAGACGTTTCAGGTTTTTGGGAGTCTTCAGGAATTGGAGATCCTATATGACTTAGAGTTGGTTCAGAGGAGGATTGAGAAGTGTTTATGGGTCCTAGAGCTCTAATGGAAATGTTGGATTGGTTTATTCAGAATTGTCTCTCTTAAAGTTTTTAAAACCGAAAAATCATTTTTTGTTGTAAAGGGGCGGGTAATCCTATGTACCCCCTCGAACACGACACTTAATTAATGTAAGTGCCGAGGCTCGAAAGATGGGGTAATGAATTTATGTCGAAAAATAAGATTCAGAGAGAAACACCATGAATAAGATGTTCTTGGTCGAACCCTAATAACGTCTCTAACCCCCGGGTTTTAAAACATTAAAAACCGAAAACATTGAAATCGAGCGGAAGGGAGTTAGACGATTCTAAAATCCCGGCTGCGACTAGGAAGGTCGTTACTTCCTTAGCACCCCGCCTTGTAAAAATCTAGGCTGCAATTAGGGGAGGTTTGTCACCCTAATGCCCCGCCTAAAGAGATCCAGACTGCGACAAGGGAGATTACGACCCCAGTGCCCCGCCTCGGATTTTTATTTTGGAAGGGAGACAGGTGATGCCTAACTAGGAAGAAAACGTTCTTTGAAGGTGTTAGACATCCCATGTTCCCCGAAAACGTTTTAGTTTTGAGTTTGAAAACTTAGTTGGAAAACTTTTGAAGTTGTTCGGAATTCTCGATGAAGAAACACTGATTTTGAGAAATGTTTTAGGGGAAAACTTTCTGTATATGTGAGAAGAACTTTCTGCATTTGAGAAGAGTTTTCTGTGATGTGAGAAGAGTTTTTCCTTTTAAAATTCCACAAAATGGTTTCTTTTTGAATAAAATGATGGTTTGAAATTCTTTTTTTGGTTTTTGGAGTTTGAAAGGAATTTACAAGTTGAGTGTGGATTGGATGAAATGTAATTGGGTTTGAGTTGAATCGAGCTAAATGAAATAGGTTTGAATTGAATTGGGGTTCGATTTGGATTGAGGTCGAGTTTGAATTGGATCGAATTTCAAGTTGGGTCAAAGTTGGGTCAAGGTCAACGTTTTTTTTTGGGTCAAAGTCAACATTTTTGGGTCAAGGTCAACGTTTTTGGTCAAGGTCAACGTTTTTGGTCAAGGTCAACGTTTTTGGTCAAGGTTTGACTTTTGTGAACTTGGTTTGACTTTGTGGACTTGGGCCACGGGTTTCGGGTTTGGGTCGGGTTGATGGACTTGGGCCGTGGGTTGTGGGCTATGGGCCGGGTTTTGGGCTTGACCGGGTATTGGGCTTGACTGATTTTTCTTGGGTTGATTTTTTTGGGCTGGGTAATGGGCCTGGTAATGGGTCGAATTTGGGTTTGGTAATGGGCCGAGTTTGGGCTTTGGCAATTTCTATTTTTGGGTTTTTGAACCAAATTTTAAAAGAAGACAAGTGAAAGTTAAAGGTTTGTTTTTACACAGTGATGAAGACATGAAAAAAATTGAGAGACAATTCTGGATAGGATGTGGAGAGAGGGATGGGTGTTTGGAAGAATTTTTTGTTTGAATGGAAAGAGTTCATTATTTACATATATACATATTTTAAATGTGTGTTTTAGGGTTTAGGGTGTCACCTTGACCAAGAAGGACACATGACCCACTAAGTGCCAAGGGACACCCACTAACCTAATGGCTAGGACCTAGAGGACATAATAACTATGGCTTAGTTAATAGCTAAAGAATACAAGGAATAATTAGCATTGCGGAAGAGTTACACAGCATGTACAAATATAACACAAAACAATCAACAGGGGTGAACCACATGCTGGGAAAGAAAAGCAACCAGAGATCTGTATAAAATTCAGCATCGGGTGATCAGAAGGGCACATCAGAATGTATATGATTTTGCAGTGTATTCTTCAAAGCGAATGAATATCCACTTATACAAGACATTAGACCGCATTCAGGTGAGCATGTTGAAGAGTTTGATCAGTCTAAAACTAGTTCCAAGCCTAAATTAAACTCCTAGCTAAAATTAGCAAACCTGTTTTCAAGCTGTACGAGAAGGAAAACCTAAACTAAACACATTACTTCCACTGTTAATCACCTAACTGCAAACATGCTCTAACAGAACACTAAATTCCTAATGAACTGCTAGTTATCAGCAAGGAAATAGGACTGGTCATCGAATTGCCAAAGTAAAATCTCAATCACTTTTCTGCTAGTTATCAGCAAGGAAATAAGGACTGGTTACTTGCTAAAGAAGAATAAAACAGTGTAACTGATTATGGGCTGCCAATATCGATCCTACCGTTTCATAGACAAATGAAATGAAAGTTCCAACTCTAAGGTTTCTGCTGTTTCTTAAACTCTCATAAACATGAACAAGTTTCAGAGGCTAAACCTAGCGGCATGCATTTCAAAAAATGAGACAAACTGTAATAACAAGGGTCAGGAATCGGCACAAAAGTGTGGAACACAAAATATCCACCCGTTGATAGACATTAATCTTATAGGCATACGTTTCAGGCAGAACAAGCAAGACAGGTCCAAGCAGTGTTTAAAGAGTGATAAGGAGAGTCAAGAATCTGTACCGACAGAAGAACACATGTGATTTCCTGCAAGCAACTCAAAAACACCATCGAAACTCAGCAAAGGGGTTAGTCCGATCGATAGGCAGCAGAACCAAGTCAAGCCAAGCATCATAAAAGAAGTAAACTAACTATAATGAAGGAGAAAAGGAGAATAGGATGAAGGATGGGGTTCAATATACTTATCACCGTGGGAGCCATGTTAATCTCTGCAAATAAAGAGCAGACTCGACAGAGAACACTTTCCATACCACTCAACACAAATACGTAGTAAACTCTGAACCAGTGAACCAAATCCAAACCCCATTGGGCAATGAACACGCAAAACGGTGGGTGATACCTTTTAAAATGAATGGCAAAGTGAAATTAAAGGGATTCGGAGTTCTCATTAAATTCAGTCAGAGGGAACAGATAGCACCAGCTGTTTTAGGCAGATTAACGCCTCAGTATGTACAACAGAAATGAGAGATGGATGGATCAGACTCAAAGCAGAAGATACAGATGTGGGTATAACCATGTGCAGACATAGCTCGCAGAAATTGCTTGTGGATTAGTCTCCAAGTCAGTAATTCGAATGTAATTTCAAACCACAGCGAAATATCAATAGCGGTAAAACAATGATAAACTGAACGAGCTCCAACGCCTCTCTGAAGCAAAACCCGACATTAACCACACAAACTTAATGAAGCAGATGAGTACAACCAGTGACCGATCAATGTTAGAGGGTCAAGATTTTGACCGATTTCCATGTCCATGAACTTCAAGGTTCATAACAGGCTAGATCAACACCCAAAGGTCCTTCGGCGAGGACAAAGCAGAATAAACCATAAAAAAAAGGTGAAACGAAACGTAATAAATTTTTTTTGAAGTTCCAAAAACAATCGGGGAAGACAACATCAAAACAAGCAGTGAGGTGGCGTTGAAGCTTAAAATGGCAGTTCAAAGCTTCGTTGTACCATGGAACTCGGAACAATAAACGGAGTTGTAAAATCGATTCGACTTTCGTGAAACCAGAGACATGCGAGATGGGGGCTCGAAGCTCCGGTTTCGATGCCCAAAACAACTAGGAACTGAGTGGAAGGGAAAGAGACAACCGGAGTTCTTCATTGAATCGTTAGAACACGAAGGAAACTTACTCAAATCGACAATGTGAAGGAGCAAAGTGGTATCGAGAATGGGTAGTGATTCGGGCAAACAATGGTGGTGAGAGCTTACTGGAAGAGAGTTCCTCTTTTGGGAGCAGGTAGTGGTGACGATGATACGATGTTGATGGCAATTTTTCAGCACCGATGGTGGTGGCGAAACGTTTTTTCGACGGGAGATTAAGGAATGAAAGGGGCTCGAGGTCTATTTTTGTTCTTCGGGTTTTGAATTCCGGCAGAGTAAAGAACACAAAAGAGCAGACAAAATAGAATGAGAATCATGGGGATTGCTGTCTGTTGGGTTGAGGAAAAAAAACGTCCGCCGCACTGTAGGGTGTCTTGGGGGGTTTATAATGTAAGAATGGGGTGGTAGACATGTGGCACACTAGGGTTAATTTTAGTCTTGGGCTCATGGACTGATTTTTTATTTGGGCCGACTAATAGAAGTGGGCTTTATTGAGGCGAAAAATCGGACCAGGGGGAAGTAGAAGAAGCAAAACGAGTTTTAGCAGCTTCCCAGTCTCGAACTCGTGACCTCTGGTGTACCCCTTGCATACTTCTACCGGTTAAGCCATGACAGAACCAGTATATTAGCATACGAAATAAAGACAAAAGCTTCTGCGGGCGGGGATGAAAATAGAACGCGTCCAATTGTTCGCCAGATTCGAACCCCCTACCTGTTGATCTTCCAGTGGACATGCTAACCGACTAAGCTAACTCAGAACTCAACACATAGGTGGAGGAAATAATACAAAAGCCTTAATTCCGACCGGATAACTCATCTAAAAATGTTACCGTTTCAGAGGGAAAGTATACAATAAAAATGAGAACAATAATATAGTGAGATGAAATTATGGGATACAATTAAAAATAAGATTCAAAACGTGATGAGTTTAAAACCGTATTGTCGTTTGAAAATTTTTTTAGCAAAATCGTATTTTTATGAAATGCTTTGAAAAAGACTATAAAAATGGTTTCATTTTGGCATGCACGTCAATACGTGTTGACAAAGAAAGGCGACGACCCCTCTTATTATTTCGAAATTTGCTTTATGGGGCGAGAATTTTTGGTGTCTACAGATGGCTCCCTTGATTCAATTCTGCAAACCATTGCAGGATTGGATCAAGGTTGACGGGATGCCAAAAATTCTCACAATGGTTTTAGTGGTGCATAGGGATGCGACCGTGAGTGTATGAATGTGATTGAAAGTACGAGGACTTATGACGAGCCTCAGTTAGACCTCTTGACATCTAACTCTAGGACTTATGATGAGCATAGGATACTAACAATTGGGTTTATTTTGGTGCACGAGGACTTAGGAGTGCCTCAACTGGACCTCTTGATATCCAATCCTAGGGCTTATGACGGGCCTAGAATGCGATTGAGAGTACGAGGACTTAGGAGTGCCTTAACTAGACCTCTTGATATCTAGTTATAGGACTTGTGACGAGCCTATAATACTAACCCCGATTTGGTTTAAGGTGCACGAGGGCTTAGGAGTGCCTCAACTGGACTTCTTGATGTCCAGTCCTAGGGCTTATGACGGGCCTAGAATGCAAATGAAAGTACCCTACTAGTAGCGCAAGAAAATGTGGGACCGTACTAGTAGCGTAATAGCTGCCTAGCAGGTGGATATGAAACGATCTCGCACTAGTAGCGTAATAGCTTGCCTAGTGGAGGAAAATGTGGGACCGTACTAGTAGCGTAATAGCTGCCTAGCAGGGGATATGAAACGATCTCGCACTAGTAGCGTAATAGCTGCCTAGTGGAGGAAAATGTGGGACCGTACTAGTAGCGTAATAGCTGCCTAGCAGGTTGTAGTATTTGATTGTGAACGAACTTTGTGGGTACATGCAAATGATCTGCGATGTAAGATGTATTAATTGAATCAAACTCCCTGTTTGTGGATGTAGATTTCTGTGTGAGCAGACGGCTCCAGAGTTGTTTCAAATTTTGAGATGACTTTGGCATGTGGTGATGGCTCCGGTATGAACTGATGGCTCCAGATTACGTTGATAGCCCCAGTGCGGTCGGGTGGCTCCAGTGTGGTTGGAGGGCTCCGACATGATTCATGACCCCATTATGAGCAACGGCTCTGGGGTGGTTAGTGGGTTTCGATTTGAATTGAGATTTTGAGTCGAATGGTGGGTTGATGTGATTGGTGGACTGTGTCGTGTTTGACGTATTTTGATGTGGTAGATAAATTCTTGGTCATGTGTGGACGGCTTCGGCCCGGTTATGACTTCAGGGTTCTCTCATGATGGCTCCAGGATAGCTCAGGATGGCTCCGGAAAGGGCTACAAGATGGCTCAATTTGGTGATAGCGAGGAAGAAAGGGGCATTTTTCCTTTGAGGTGGTCGCACCCTGGGCGGGCTGCCTACGTACTCAATTCCGTATTGAGATCAGACCTGACGTAGTTCGAAACTATGTAGGCAAGACCTCGGTGAGGAAATGGTTCCTGTGTAGCCCTGGGGATCTCTGTGCCGGATGATGGCTCCCGCATGGCTCCAGTTTGGTTCTGAATATAGTGTTGATGAGGCCCGATGACGCTGGATGGCTCCGGGAAGATCGTCGTATGGCTCCGGATGGCCTTGGTTTTGATTTCTTTTGATTTTGAGTTGAGCTTCGATAGCGGGAAACTGAAGTCGACCTTCCACGAGACTAGGCATGGTTCTTACCAGCCGGATGTTGAAAATGAAGTGGTTATGATGCATGCAAATGCTAACTGCTAGATACGATGCAAAATGTGTATGCAATTTTTGGAGAGAAGGTACGGTCCTATCTCTATTAATATGAGGTTTACGAATATAAGACATCTTCAGTTTGATCTTGAGTGATTGTTGAGCTAGAATGCGTGAATCACTTTCCTCTCACGGAGGGATATGGGTCAATCGTTCATGAGTATGGCTGTGTGTGCAAATGGTGTGATGATGCTCTCGATGCTCGGAGCAGTATTTTCCTTAGAATTTCTTTCGAGGTTCTGGACTTTCCAATCCTTACAAGTTCCTTTCCTACAATGGGGTAGGTTGTTCATGATTTGGTGCTTAGACTGAAGATTCACTCGCACTCATAAGACCTTGTGGGGTAAGGTCACGCTCATACGCTCATGGTCCCTTTGGTATGACAGGACATGTTGATAACAAGTACGAAGCTTATGATTCATGTTTCAGATCCGATACTTTCAGTTAACGCTCATTGACTTACGAGTCAGAGGTCTTTTATTGGGTTATAACGGGGCTGAGGGGTATGATGTATGTCACATGGGACTGGAGGATTTATTTGGAAGCTGTGGAGATTTGGCGCAATAGAGGATGTGTTTCGCCTTTGCCATGGGTGGAATGATTGGACGGGTTTTGATAACCTTTTATCGGTTTCTTCGGGACATCATTGGTCCTTTTGGTTTGGATTTCTCCTTCTTGCCTCTTTTGGCGTACGATTTGGATTTTCTTCTCATTTTTGTGTTTTTGAACTGCATTTGGCTCATCAACTTTCTCAAGCATTCTTTACTTTTGGCTTTCAGCTTTGGAGTTGCATTGACTCATTGATCTTCTTGAACATTTTCGGTGTTCTTTTTTGGTGTTTGGCTTTGGAGTTGCATTGACTCATTGGTTTCTTCGAACATTTCATTTGTTGTTTTTTGTGAAAGATGGTGGGGAGGGACCATGGCTCCGGCTCCTTTGAGATCCTCTATTGCAAGGGCAGGTAAGTATATGTACGTGGGTTGGCATGTTGTGGAGTTTCTGAAGAAAGAGTTTTTCATGAAAGGCTCAGCGGGGCTCACTAAGGGGTTATGTAAAGGGCAGTCAAAGCTTTTTGGTTTTGTGGGGATTTTTTATTCCTAAGTGCCTCGTCATCCTCATTAGTCGATAATTGTTTTCTTACTATTCTCGGATCTTTGCATGAATCACAGTTCGTATCCTGTTTATCGACATTGATCTCGCTATGAATTGTGCCTCTCCATGTGTTGAAGGAAAACGCAAGTCGCTCGTGGTTTTACCTCTGTGGACTCGCTCTATCTTTCCTCAACACTCATTGGATTGTCCAAAACACTCATTTGAAATTCAAAGGAAAATACCGCTCTTCGCACACTACTCACTTGGTTTGTGGTGCTGATTTTGATTGGACCCTTGTACTCATTGACGGGTCGAGAGTTAAGTGGTTCACGCACTCTATTCAATCAATCTCTCAAGATTTTCGCCAAAAATGTCGCTTCGATACGAATATATGCAAATGCAACTATCTACAATGCAATTTATTTTGGTAACATGGAATTACTAGGTATAAGATGCATGAAATGCTGAAAAACGATGAATGGAAATGGTTGACTTTGGATTTTGACCGAATGATTTTTTTGTTCTATGGTTTTCTTTTGGATGCGATACATGCGTGGTAAGGCTACACCTAATCTCGCTTGAGTCGGTTTCAGTTGAGGATCCACGATGTTCATCTCGCCAATAATGGTTCTTTAGGCGGTCAATTGCTGAGTGGGTCCCGGAAGAAACGTGACCCCACATGTTTTAGCTACAAATCAAACCTTGACCGCTTAAGGAGTGGTAATCCCCATATTGCGCCAGTCAACATGATAAAACTATCTTGTTCTTCCTGTGAATCCTGGATAGGTCAAACAAAAAAGGGGGAGGGATGGGATGCAACCCTTCAAACACTTTCATTACAATAAAACATGACTCAACTACTTTCTGTCACTATCGTCACGGATGAACACATGGTCCTGCATGGATCGGTGAAGCCTCAGGAAAGTGCGCCTTCGTGGTCTAGGATGAACGTCTCAACTCTAAAGAAGATACCTCTCCTTTGTCTATCAGCCCTTGGATTGCGTTCTTTAGTGTGGTACACTCATCGGTGGTGTGTCCCCGGATTCTATGATAGTCGCAGTATTCATGCAAATGTGGCCCAAGTTTCTTGATTCTTGACCTTGTATTGAAAAGTGCTAGATGACCTTCCTCGACTAATATTTTCAATGCTTCGCTGAGCGACATTCCGAGGTTCGAAACTTGTCCCTGTGAGCTTTGTCTGAGTGTACGTTCCCTTCTTTCCAAGATTTCGGGTTGCTCTGTCAATTTGATTTCAGTGTCCTCCAAAGCAATCACGGCCGCCATCAATCGTTTGAAGTCACAAATCCCTAGATATCTCAGCCGGCTTTGGTACTCTTCTCTCAGGCCAGAAATCACCATTCGTATTTGCTCCTCCTCAGTGGGTCGATTATTCATTTGCCCAGCCTTTACCCTCCATCTTTCTATGAATTCCCTCACAGTTTCGCCATGGTTTTGACGGGTGATTTCTAAATCTCTGTGTGTAACTTCATGATGAAAGTTACCACCGTATTGAGTGAGAAATTCACAGTACAGGTCTTTGCTTGACTTTCCTTTCAAATCCAGACCCATAATCCAAGAGTAAGCAGGCCCCTCTAAGTAGAATCTAAAGCACGCGGCCTTCAGCTCATCGGATAGACCATGTAGATCCATGAGCTTATCATACCTATCAACGTGATGCCTTGGGTTTCCAATCCCTTCATACTTCTTCATTTCAGGCAGACTCATGCCTTTTTGCAGACGAGCATCAAGATACGGGTTAGTTGGCTCCCAACCTGCAGACTTAAAATGTTGGGCTAGCTCTAGTTCCACCTTCAGTTCTTTCACCAATTCTTTCATTGGACTCGCTCTGAGATCAAGGTTTTGGATTGAAATGGCTTTCTCAGGGTAGCCGGTGTCAAGAGATTGAGAGGGCAGTATTGTTTCTGGTTGAAGGTGTTGGCTTGAATTTGATGAGTGATGAGGTACTTGCCAAGGAAGGACATATTTTTGCATGGGCAAGGAGAGGTTTAAGTCGGAATGCACCATGGGGGAAGATGGGCCTTGGGTCTTACCCTCGTCACAGACCATTTGTGGTTGCCAATTTCCTCTCATGGCGGTTGGGGTTCTCAGAGTTGCACTGTACATAGATGAAGAAGGCATGCTTGGTGTTGTTCGGGCTTGGACAGAAAGAGTGTGTGATCCATTGCTTGAAACTCATAGGCATCGTATGCAGAGTAAGTTGGAGACTCCTTGTAACTGCTATCCGACCCCGCATAGACCCTAGTTTTTCTTTTTGGACGAATTCTTCTATCTTCAGGTTTTTCTCCAAGTCATCAGCAAGGTCATGGATCAATCTTTCGTGAACAAATCGACCTTCAACTGTTTGATCATGTCGAGGGGCTCGCTCCATCTTTTTTGCCGTTGCTATAGGTAGACTGGTCTTCTTTCTTTCTAGTTGCCAACTGTCACAAACACCTGCATGCACAAGGATTAGAATGAAGAAGAGATAAATCAGTATGTTTTGTTAAACAAAAATTTGTTGTGTGATGAATGTGAATGAATGTTGGTGCGAAACGATTTATCTTGAAAATGTTGAGAGATAGGCGTCACTTTATTTCATCAATTTTTTAAAGGGGATGTATCCGTAGACACCGCAAATTTCACCCCATAAAGCAAAGTTTTGAGAGTGATAGATAAAACGTGAAGGGTCGTCATGTTTGTTCCTTTCTTTAAACAAGACGTGCATGCCAGAAGAAACCGAGTTTTGGAAAACAATTTTAAAAAACTGTGTTTTCAAAGTGGCGGATTTCCTTAATATGAATTTTGACGCTCGGTCATTCGCAAAGAAAATAGGGAGTAGGGAACCCTATACACGTTGATCTAAATAAATTAAAAGGAGTGTATAAACCTATACATATAATCTATTCAGAAATAGACGAGGGAGAAAAGAAACATAGGGGAAAACCTATACATCAATTCTAAAAAGTCATTAAAAGGGGAATTTTTGAGCTAAACTTCTTCTGAACTCCTCCGCTCCGTCTTCGGGCTTTTGAATGACTGCTCACGCTCGGCCTCCTGGTCGGCTGATCGCTCATCTTTGGGCTCTTAAGCGGCTACTAGCTCGTCTTTGGGTTCTTGACCGGCTGCACGCTTGTCTTCGGGTGCTTGACCGACTGCTGGCTCATTTTCAGGCTTTTGCAGTGAAGCAAAACTGTGATGAAACAAAATGAGTTGGTGTTCTTCTGACTTTCGACAATTTGAATTCGAACCGGTGTCGCTAGTCTTCATGTCGCTTGGCTCGGGTTGGTACACCTCTGATTATGTATACAGTTGGTGTTGGCCTTCATTTCGCTTGGCTAGCTCCACGGGTTGGTGCACCTCTGATTTTCAGCTCGATCCGCTCCGACGAGGGAATAAGGGACATATTCTTGAGAAAGGAAAAGATGAATGATCAAGCACAAAATCTTATGTGAAAATCCACCACTTTTGTGAAAACACGAAATGACTAGTACGCTCCACAGTAATGACCGCTGCTCTTGAAGGTGGGCAGAACTTCAAAAATAACGGGTCACAACATGGGGACTGAGTCATTTATTTTGAAATACGTTTGTGAAAATCAACTTTAAAAACTGTTTTCGAAAACTATTTTGAAATAATGATGGTAAAGCATGTTGTTTGAAATTCGTTCATAGAAAATAGGTTTTCGAAATCTATTTTTGAAAATCGTTTTGGAAATAACATTTTAAAGATGAAGTGGCAGGTTTAAAAACCCCAAATGTTTATGAGTAAAGTATAGGTGGGATTCAAAATTAAACGAGCTCGTAAGAAAGCTTTAAGAGACATATAAAAGTGAATTCCGAACATTTTAAAATAGGTTGGTTGAAAAAACGGTTTGCACGCAGGTATAGCATAAAGTAAATCGTGGTCGTGTTTGCTGTGGAGCTGTAAGTGTTAATGTTGGGATAATCACTTTCCAGGTCAATTATGATTCCGTCTCACCGGGGGAACCGTCGTCCCTTTACTATCATCTCTCGGGGTTTTTCTCTGCTATGCCCCTTGCGAGGCACGTTATCAAGAAAGTCCGGAGTGCTTAAGTTCGAAAGGTCAGGATACCCGAAGTGATAAGGAAACATACGCCACGGCCAGTGATGATCCGACAACACCCCACTTTTCGGGAAACTCGGGGAAGTACTGCATGGGAACGGGTCTCTCGTCATCTGCACGGTCAGGTGTGTCTAAAGTCCAAATTATTCACTGACTACGTTGTGCCATGTATGGGTATCCGGTAAATACGGGATCCTCTATGGACGTGTAGCGTGACATTGGGCTTTGAGACACCCGTGGTGAGGAACAATGGAGAACTGAGCCCATGCAATCTTCAGGGCAAGATAGAAGGGTGGTCAGACAGGCGGCATACAAGGGGGTGACTACCCGTACAACCCGTCTTAGACACCGGATTAGGCAGCTGGACACTGAAGGCTCATGGTTCACTATATGCTGGCTTAGACTCGGATAATGGAGGATATATTTGGATCATGAGTATCAAGGCGTAGGTCGATGACCATCTCGCCCCGTGGGTATAACCATTCAAATGAATGACCCGACTCCTGGGGAATCAATCGTGGACCGATCGGCATCCCGTGACTCGTGAATATAGCGGGTGACACAGAGGAATGCATGTCCTAAGCTACCCAACCAATGCACCCCACAATCATACAACATATAAGTAAATAGGGAAGTTAGCACCAACCTATTTACTAAAGTTTGTCTTGAAGGTGATATTCCAATTTGGTTGTTTATTAACCTAAAGGGAAGTTAGCTTCATTCAATCCTAAGTGTCTCTTTCTAATCGTGAGCTAATTATTAACCCAATTGTTGCAATGTTTGTGAGGATCTATCAAGTCCTATCTGTCCTCATCAGATACACACTCTAAGTGTGGAGTAGAATAATCCTAGGGCTTTGAATGAATCTCTTGAAGGTTTTAAAGAAGTGGGGAAATCCCGACAATTTTGAATGGAGTTCAGTCTTCCTTGAGTTTGAGAAAAACTTACTCAAGTTTTCCCCAGCAGAGTCGCCATTCTGTGGAGGGTGATTTTTCGGTATGAGGGGGGTCTATCTAAATATGGTCTGACTAAAGCCTGATCCTAGAAATGCCATTCTGTGGAGGGTGAAAACCCGTTATTCTTGGCATCCCTCAAATACCTACTAAATCGTCCGTCTTTCCCAGAAAGCATAAGGGGAGTGCAAGTGTGCACTACACCCGCTCTCGATGGGCTCCACGCGGACTTATGCCTAAAGGCGGAATTGACTAGAGTCGCCACCTAGTTTGACCTAAGGACTAGGAAGGAAGGGAAGAGGTTCTAGAACCGTTAATTGACTCTGAGATTTCCTATGGATAGGACTTATCTGATCATGTCAGAGATTCTGTGTGGGTTCGCACTGGGTTACACCCCTTAGAAGTGGCAACGACCACGACTTCGGATTGGTGCCCGAGGAAACCTCGGTCTCCAATTGTCGGGATTGCCTTCTTTCAAAACCTTATTAGAGAGATTCATTTAAAGCCAAAGGATAGGATTGAGTGAGGAGTGAGGAAAGAATGATTCGAAGAGTTAAAGAATAGGCTGATCTTGGAGTTGGCTTGGTTGAAGTGTTTGAGAGGTTTTAATTGTTTTGAGAGATTTGAGGTTGTTTTGGGCCTTCACAGGATTAAGAGGATGATGTGGTTTTGAGGAGGAAGAGGGCGTTTTGGTCATTTTTGTGGAGTTAAGGGGTATTTGGATCGTGATTGAGGAGTTCTTTGTGTTTGCGAAGTTCGGATTTGAAATGGTCGGCTCTTGAGGTGTTTTGGGAAGTTGAATGTGTTGAGGGGCAAATCGGGTTTTAAGGATGGTTGAGTATGGAAGAGATATTTTGCAGGTATTCGGTTTTGAAGATTTCAGGTTTCTGGGAGTCTTCAGGAATTGGAGGTCCTATGTGACTTAGAGTTGGTTCGGAGGAGGGTTGAGAAGTGTTTATGGGTCCTAGAGCTCTAATGGAAATGTTGGATTGGTTTATTCAGAATTGACTCTCTCAAAGTTTTTAAGACCGAAAAATCATCTTTTGTTTAAAAGGGCGGATAATCCCGAGGGATTACCCTATGTACCCCCTCGAACACGACACTTAATTAATGGTAAGTGACGAGGCTCGAAAGATGGGGCAATGAATTTATGTCAAAAATAGGATTCAGAGAGAAACACCATGAATGAGATGTTCTCGATCGAACCCTAATAACGTCTCTAACTCCCGGGTTTTAAAACGTTAAAAACCGAAAACATTGAAATCGAATGGAAGGGAGTTAGACGATTCTAAAACCCCGGCTGCAACTAGGAAGGTCGTTACTTCCCTAGCACCCCGCCTTGTAAAAATATAGGCTGCTATTAGGGGAGGTTTGTCACCCTAATGCCCCGCCTAAAGAGATCCAGACTGCGACAAGGGTGGTTATGACCCCAGTGCCCCGCCTCGGATTTTTATTTCTGGGAAGGAAGACAAGTGATGTCTAACCATGGAGGAAATGTTTTGAAGGGGTTAGGCATCTCTTGCTCCCCGAAAACAATTTATTTGGATTTGAAAACTAAGTTAGAAAGTTTTGAAGGTTGTTCGGAATTCTCGATGAAGAAACACTGATTTTGAGAAAGGTTTTTAGGAGAAAACTTTCTGTATATGTGAGAAGAACTTTCTGCAATGGAGAAGAGTTTTCTGTGATGTGAGAAGAGTTTTTCCTTTTTAAATTCCACAAAATGGTTTCTTTGAAAACTTGATGAAATGATGGTTTTGGAATACTTTTTGGGTTTTTAAATATTGAAAGGAATTTACAAGTGAAAGTGAATTGAAGGGAATTGGGTTTGAAACATGTGTTGGAATTGATTTGGTTTGACTTGATTTGGTTTTCTGATCAAGGTCAAAGCTTTGGTCCAGGTCAAAGCTTGGTCAAGGTCACACTTTGGTCAAGGTCAAAGTTTGGTCAAGGTCAAGGCTTGGTCAAGGTCAAGGCTTGGTCAAAGTAGGTCAAAGTCGGATGGCTAACAACTCGGGTCAACTCTTGGACTTTTGGATCATTTCATGGACCTTTAGGATTTGGGTTGATTTCTTGTGGACTTGGCTTGATTTTTATCGTTTTTTTTTGGGGTTTGGGCTGATTGAGGTCATTTTGGGCCTTGGGTTTGGACTTCGAGTTTTGGGCCTGGATTGTAGGCCGAGGGTGTTGGGCTAGGATTGTGGGCCGAGTTGGTGATGGGCCGAATTTGGATTTGGCCGAGGGTGTTGGGCTTGGATTGTGGGCCGAGTTGGTGATGGGCCGAATTTGGATTTGGTTTGGGTGTTGGGCTTGGATTGTGGGCCGAAGGCGTTGGGCCGAGATTGGGTAATACAATTTTTATTTTTGGGTTTTTTGAACTAAATTTTTAAAAGAAAACAAGTGAGAGTTAAAGGTTTGTTTTTACACAGTGATGAAAACATGAAAAATTTGAGAGACAATTCTGGATAGGATGTGGAGTGAGGGGATGGGTGTTTGGAGGAATTTTTTTGGTTTGAAAGGAAAAAGTTCATTACTTACTTATATACATATATACATATTTTAAATGTGTGTTTTAGGGTTTAGGATGTCACCTTGACCAAGAAGGACACATGACCCACTAAGTGCCAAGGGACACCCACTATCCTAATGGCTGGGACCTAAAGGACTAATAACTAGGGCTTAAATAGTAAAGTATTGCTGAGTTGACTAACAATGATATGGGCCAAAACTAGTTTTATTTTAAGCTGAAAAAACAAACGGCCCAATCCACAAGTTCAGAAACAAGAAAGATTAGTAAAAAAAAAAGCTACCGACATATCTTGATAAGAGCAAAACATTCATGGGCATTATAATAACAGCAAATCAATGCGGAAAACTATTATTCGTTGAGACCAAAACCGGATTCAAACCACGTAGCACAAGAGAAATCAAGCCGAATCGAAATCTAACTCCAGGACCTTGAAACCGAGGCGTAAACCAAGGTTAATCAGAAATTGAAACTTAATTCTAGATCAATGAGCAGTGAACCAGAATAAATCACGGGCAGTAACACAACTTCAAGAACAAAATTGATTTCGAGAGATAACCACTCCTTAAACATGTTATCAGGAAACAGATCGAGAATAGCTGACCGATAGAGACCAACAAACCCTGCCTAGTCTCAAAGTTTAACATCAGCTTCAACTCCAACAGTCCCAATCCAATCCCAGTTCGAAGCAAAAGTACCTCAGGCAAGTTATAAACAGCAGAGTAAGCAGACGAGTGGAGATAAGTATTTTGAAATAAAGCTAAAACACTTGAACACATTGAGGGGCGCAGAAGGACAATAAGAGGTCAGACTGGAGTCGAGTCGGTGAACAAAATAACAGCCACATGTTTTGAAACTCGAATGCATAATACCTTGGAGAATTTATACAACAAATACTTACGCAGCAGGTGTTCAGTCTATATGCTCAGAAGAGGTTGTACACAAAAGGTTCCCGACAATATCACACCATTAATACCGCATACAGACCAGGTCAATCATAATCAGTAGTGGTAGAATCAAATACCGAATCGAGTATCATCTCCCAAAGTCGACAAAAGCGAGGGATTAAGTTTGTCGACCGAAGCAATGCGCAAAAGGATATAACCAGGCAAATGCACCACCGTCAAGGGTGTACAATACAACACATAGTTAACAGGAAGGGAAGCTACGATGCTTAACCATGCAAACAGAAATATGTTAGTATGAGAACTTCGATCGAGGATTACCGCCACCACGGTGGTTCAAAACCGTCACCAAAGAAGTCCCAGAAACGTAGCCCGTAAAGCGAATTCAGAGAAGAGGTGAAATCGAAGTAAAGAGGGGAAGTAAACGACCTGGATTTCGAAACTCTTTTGCTCCAAGGGTTGTGGCGCCGAATCGGGAGAGGGAAATGTGACTGATAATCGCAGGTGGGTTCGATTACAGTTAATGAAAACTTGGAGATATGGGATTATGAGTCGAAGAAGGCAGACTAGAGAAGGGAGTGAAGAAGGAGATCGATCTACACCGATGAAGGAGAAGGAGGCGGCGATTTGAAGAGAGAATGGATGGGTTAGGGTAGAGAGGAAACAGGTCGATGAAGTAACCGAGGTAGAGGATGACTGTCTCGGCCGTTTCGAAATGGGAAGAACGACCAAAGAAAACCGGGGAGAATATCGAAGTCAGCTGCCCCCATCAAAGATCACTACAGTAGGGTTAAATAGAAGAGAATGGAACAACTAGGTTTTTGATAGTCATGGGCTTTGACCATAGGTCAAATGGGGCTTAGTATGGTGGGCCGGAGCTGACTGATCCAGCAGGGACTGGGCTGGAGGATGTGTTTGAATGATAGATGGACGAAAGAGAAAATAAAACGTCCAAGAAATAATTCAATGTGTGACTAAGAAAAAAAAGTTCCACTATGAGCTAAAGGAAAAATAAAAGATCCTAGCAACCTATCCAAGTTTTAAAACCGGATTATTGTTTGGAAATTCATTTCAGAAAATCGTATTTTTATAAAATGCTTTAAAAAAAGATTATAAAACAATGGTTTTATTTTGGCACACCCGCTAATACGTTTTTGAAAAAGAAAGGCGACGACCCCTCTTATTTTATTTATTATTTTGGAATTTGCTTTATGGGGTGAGAATTTTTGGTGTCTACAACTGTCTTTGGAACCGTTGTTGGCGTCTGGCTCACTGAAAGGTACGCTTGATCTCTAGGTCCAAAACCTTATTTAAATCGATGTAAGTGTCCGACCGAGAACGGGAATGTACCATCAACTACCTGCAAAAGGTGAAAAAAGAAACAACACAAAATAAAAAGGATTAAAACTGAAATAAAATAACAAAGTAAACTAACAACCAAGGCTAAGGACTAGATAGAAATCTAGTCCCCGACAATGGCGCCAATTTGCGAACAGTTATTTTGATCTACCAAAAACTACGAAATTAATCCCAAAAATTAATAGATAAAATAAACCTACGGGCTGCAAAATAATTCCCAGTCGTAGCAGTAAAGTAATATGAGCAATCGGGGTATCGAACCTAGGGACTAAGAAAGTAAATCTAATCCTTGCAAAAGCTGTAAATCAGGGGAAATTGTTGATCAATAGTATTAAGAACAAGCAAAGAGTGACTGAAATATATAACGAAAGCGGAACTCCGGGTTCAGGTGGTTTTTTCTAGTTAAGTCTTGCAGTTCTATCACCAGTTGATTAGGGAATAGGGTTCGGAAAATTCTAACAAGTTTCTAAATGACTAAATCCTAGCCAATTGGAACTCAACTGTGTAGAACGCGATAGATTAAATCATAAACCTATCACTACTAACGCAGAGGGAATAAGCATATGAATTTAAATTGCATCTGAAGGCTAACTCATCAATCAGATAAAGCTCTCCACAGATTAAAAGATTATAACGACCTAATTATCAATCACCTCAGATCTTGACAACTTTCGCAAAGCTAAAAATAAAGTTGCAAATTTTATTGATAGCACAAACAAGATTTATAATCTGAAACAAACCCAACTTTAATCCCATATCGACTGATAATAAAACTACAAAACCTAACTATATACAGCCACCATTCCCCAGAGTTTATTCCCTTAGCCGAGCATAGCAAAAGAGGAAACAATTAGAGAAGAAGAAGTAGAAATCATCTCTATGTCGAATCCCAAAGATGTGCTAGTTGTAGGGTTGAACAAAGTGAAGAAATAGACACATAAACTCTTCTTGGTTAAACCTTGGTTGCAGGGCTGCAGAGAAGGAACTAGGTCATGGCTCTTTCAATTTGAAATCTGAATTCTGAATCCTCAATGTCCTCTCTGTCTCGCACATGCCCCTTTAAAAAGAAATTTTTGGACATAAAATACACACGTCCGACTCACCTGTCCGGGTCACTTAGCCGGACGTGAGATAGAGTGTCAGACAAGATTTTTCTCGTTTGTGAGATGTCCGAATTTACGTCCAGGTCAGTTAGGCGGACACCCCAGGTGGACGCGTATATGTATCAAAATCTCCGTGTTGCACTCGTGGTCATAAATATTTTTGTCCTTCTGAGCGCGTCCGGGTCACAGGGTCGGACACGTCATCCGGACACGTTAAAGCTTCGACTGGTGAGATTTTAGTCATGTCTGGCTCAGCGTCCGCACCAGTTTGCTGGACAGGTTACAACGCGTCCGGACAACTGGGTCGGACTTAAGTCAGGACGTGTGTATATTTGTGCCCTTTCTTGCAAACTTCAACAGGGTCCAGATTCTTTATTGAGCTCCGATTTGCTCTCCGTTTGTGGCATTGGAAAGCTCTTGAGGAGAACCATGAATTTTCACCATCATTTCCTGCTTTAAATATATAAATTTGCATCAGTTCTTGCCCAAAGTATGAATCATGAAAAGCATAGGATAAGTGTGAGAAAACGCATAAAATGTTGCATAAAATATGAATTTGGCTCCTATAAACCATATCAACTTCACACTTATCAAGTTTCTTGTTGGATTTTGGCTTGCTTAGAGGCACGAGTTGCGTGAGTTTCACGACTCGTTGTAGTAGTGGAGAGGTCTTGGTTTTTAGGAGCTTTGGGTTTCTTGGCTTTGGATTGCTTTGTGGTGATTTTGGAGGTTTTCGGTGAAAGAGCAGGAGAAGACATTTTTGGTTTTTCTATAGGAGTAGGGATAGGAAGAATAGTAGGTTTGAAGGTACCGGATTCAATGAGATAGTAAGTTTTAGGAATATGGATCCTTATATACTCTACCTCACTGGCTAGTAGTTTGCCTTCTTGCACCACTTTTACCGTGAGTTGATTTTCTTCTTCCTTTGTTAGGCGAGTTTGAGATTCTGTCAGTTGTATGTCGGCAACTTGTTGTGGGGAAGCTTCCTTGGGAACTTCCTTAGCTTTGGATCTAAGAGCAGTCTTGGGTGCCATTTGGTTAAGAGGATTTGTACTGGACTTTAGAACTATTCGATCGGGTGTTCTTTAGCGACTATGAGGCAATGGTTCTTTGCACTGAATCTCACGAGAATTTTTGTAAGAGAGAAGAGAAATTTCTTTGAACGCTTAGAGAGATTAGAGAGCATGAGGGCAATAGTGTGACAAGAGAAAAAATCCTGTCGCCCTTTTATAGATATCGAGTAACGGTCGATGACTGCTCCTCGAACGCTCGCTGACATGTCCCAACGGTACTATTTATAACGGGCAGCGGTCGTGACAGGCTGTCATCGATCGTTGGCAATTTTCCCATTTCTATCCGTTGAACTTTCTCTAAACTAACCTCACTTGTTGTGGAAAATGACATATCTGTTTCAAGTAGTCGTTTGACATAACTTCTATGCATTAAACTGATTGTTGACTACTAAACGACAATATTATAGGTGTAGCTCACATGTCGGTGACCGATCATGAGAAATAAAAGATAGTTTAATTGTGATTAATGAATATCATTCCAAGATCATGAACAATCTTGGTGAATCTTTCTCTACTTAATGGCTTAGTAAAAATACCAGCTAGTTGGTCTTCAGTAGAAATATACCTTAACAACTAATGTCTAATGTCAATATGCTTGGTACGAGAATGATGCATAGGATTTTTGGAAATAGAGATGACACTTATATTATCACACATGATTGGTAAAGTACCTGTTTTGACGCCATAATCACCAATTTGTTGTTTAAACCACAGGAGTTGAGCACAGTAGCTTGCGGAAGCTATGTATTCAGATTCAGCCATTGAGATTGCAACACTTTGTTGTTTCTTTGATCCCCAAACAATCAAACATGACCCAACAAAGAATGTTGTTCCTGACATGCTCTTTCTATCATTGATAGATCCTTCATAATCTACATTTAAAAATCCTACAATGTCACAGTTAGTGAATTTAAGATAAAAGAGACCAAAATTCATGGTTCCTTTTAAGTAACGTAGGATTCTTTTCGAAGTTGTGAGGTGACTTTCTCTTGGATTTGCTTGAAACTTGACACATAAGCAAACACTATACATAATGTCAGGTCTACTAGCAGTTAAATATAGTAGAGAACCAATAATGTCCCTGTATGATCGCTGGTCGACCGGTTGGTCACCAGTCATGATGCCCATTTTTGTGCTAACTGTCATTGGCGTGTCAAACGTTTTATACTCCTTCATTCCAAATCTCTTTAGCAAATCCTTTACGTACTTCTCTTGGGATATGATAGTCCCTTCGACATTTTGCTTGACTTGAAGTCCTAGAAAGAACTTCAATTCTCCCAGATCACTAATGTCAAATTCCTTTTTCATCAAAGCTTCGAACTTCTTGCAATATTTCTCATCAGAGGCTCCAAAGATTATATCATCAATATATACTTGCACAATTGAGAAATCCCTTTTATTGTTGTAAACAAACAAGGTTTTATCCACCTTTCCTCTCTTGAATTGGTTTTCGAAATGATAGGATGATAGACAATCATACCATGATCTTGGAGCTTGTTTGAGCCCATAAAGAGCTTTGTTGAGCTTAAGTACCATGTCCTTTCCTTATTGGGTCTCAAAGCCTGGAGGTTGCTCAACATACACTTCCTCTTTGACGTACCCATTGAGGAAGGCACTTTTGATGTCAAGTTGGAAGTGTTTGACTCCTTTGTGTAGCAAATGCAATTAGTAATCCGATGGACTCCATCCTTGCTACTAGAGCAAAGGTTTCTTGGAAGTCTATCCCCTCTTGTTAACGATATCCTTGAGCTACCAGAAGAGTTTTGTTCCTAACGACTTCTCCCATCTCATTCAATTTGTTTCCAAAGACCCATTTAGTGCCAAGTATGCCTTGATGTGAAGGACGAGGCACAAGATGCCAGACTTTGCATCTTTCAAACTGATTTATTTCTTCTTGCATTGCATTAATCCAGTCTGAGTCTTGAAGAGCTTCCTTGATGTTCTTGGGCTCGATGGGTGAGACTGTCATTAAGAAGGCTAGAAGATCTCGAGTTTGTGCTCTTGTTTGAGTTCCCTTGGAGATATCTGATATGATGTTCTCCAATTGATGATCTTTGTACAAAGTATGAGATTGATGAATGGTTGATGGTGATAGGGGATCTTCGACATTATTGTTTCCTTCGTCGACTTGTTATTGACCTGTCACTGACCTATTGGGCAAGTTTTCTTCAGTTAGTGATTCATCTTTGGGATAATTTATGTGATCCTGATCAGCTAGATCAAATCCAAGTTCTTCATCTTCTTCAGTTTTCTTGACCTTGTGAACATCAGCCTCATCAAAGACCATATGCACACTTTCTTCCACCTTCAGTGTCCTTTTATTGTATACTTTGTATGCTCGACTCCTTTCAGAGTATCCAAGGAAGATGGCCACATCACTTCTACATCTAGCATCAACTTTCCTAAGGGATTCTTTTCATTATTGTGGGCATCACATTTACAACCAAAGATCTTGAAATGACTTATGTTTGATTTTCTTCCCTTGATTAGCTCATAGGGAGTTTTGTAGAGGATATGTCGTATGAGCGTTCTATTTGTGATGTAGCATGTAGTTGCCACTGCTTCTCGCCAGAAGACCTGAGGAAGATTGCTCCCCAATAGCATGGCCCTGGCTACCTCTTGTAGTGTTCTGTTCTTACGCTCAACTACCCCATTCTGTTGGGGTGTTCTAGGTGCTGAATATGTGTGATTGATTCCATGTTGCTTACACATATCCTTGAATTGGTGATTCACAAACTCTGACCCATGATCAGACTGAAGAGCCTTGATCTTGTGGTTGAGTTGTACTTGGACTTTTCCTGCAAAGACTTGAAATTTCTTAAAAACTTCGTCTTTGGAAGCAATAAAGAGTGTCCAAACAAATCGTGAGTAATCATCAACAATTACAAACACATACCAATTCCCTCTAAAACTATTGATTCTCATAGGTGTTAAGACAAGATTCTTTAGTTTTGATGATAGCAAACTTTGTGTTGTCTATCTAATGTGTTTGTCAAGATTCATGATTTCAGATAGACACGTGAATAAGTGGCTTAGCACGCAAGATTGCAAGTGCACTTAAGTCATGAGTGGCTTAGCACGCAAGGTTGCAAGCGTGCTCAATCCACGACATGTGCTCTACCGGTCGGACACCTGTCGGCGAGAGCCCCGAAGAACTTCTAGCAAGACACAAGCAGTCAAGAACCACACCATCACATATCTCTTTCATCAGACACTGAACAAGGACCAAACAGGGTTAGCAACGTCGACATACTCACTCTGATTACTCACAACCACACAAGCAACTTGCTCATGACAAACTCACGACAAAAGGTGTATCTCATTAATGTGTAAGATAACAAGATAAACAAAGGCTATTGATGAACATCATTACATAGCCGTAATACTTCAGAAAAGAGCATTTATGAGCCAGAAAAGTTCAGACAAGTTGAAGTGTGCAAGTGGTGACCAACCACTTGGGAGACACGCCGCCAACTTGCCCATTCACAAGGCAACGCATGTGCTGGTGGCTCTAGATCAAGTTGGGAGAAAATCTGCAGTAGGGTGCAGCTATTATATTCGTAGAAGAATGAGTATACTACTCTTAGAGTCTACAACTCGTAGGTTGTTAGTTGGCATCTCAACTAACTTGTATAATAGGTGCATTAATGTTCCTTGTAACAGAAGCCCTGTACGAGAGAAAAAAGATAGAGATAATCTGGGCAAGTGTGGATCAGACTTAGGAGTGTGTGTAAGTGATAGAGAGTTGGTGAGCTAGGGAGGACTGGGTTAGAGTATCAATACATTGGGTATTTGATAGGACAACAGGTCAAGAAACGGTCGGTGAACCGTAGGCCGATAGTCAGGAGAGGGTTACAACTTTAGGGGTAAAGTTGAAACTGTCCTGGGAGTCCGTGTATAGGGCAAGGGAGGTTGAGTGAATTTTGTGTGTGTAAATTCTCAATCGAAATGTGTTTCCCAGTTTGAAAGTTCTCTTGTCTCTCAAGTTTTATTAAGAGTCCACTATACGTCCACGACACATCGGGATGCATCAGGAGTGCTTGTGAGCTTCAATTGGTATCAGAGCATGTCTCTTCTAGAAAGCTAACTGCTTTGGAAGACGATCAAGATGTCTCATGCAAGCATTCTAGCAGCAGAAGAAGGTTCTACACCGAATCGACCACCACTCTTCAATGGAGAAAACTACACTCACTGGAAGAACAAGATGGAGTTTCATATCAAGTCTGACGATCCAAGAATGTGGAGGGTGATAACACATGGAGAGTACACCTTCCGGAATCCTCAAGGATAAGACATATCTATCGACAACATGACGGATGAGCAAATCAAGAAGCTGGTATTCAACGCTCGAGCTGTAAAATACTTCACTGTGCTCTACTACCTAATCAATACTCAAAGATTGCTTCAGCTAAAACAGCCCAAAAGATTTGGAAAACTCTTGAGGTAACCTACGAAGGGAATGATGAGATAAAAAAGACTCGCATTGAGCTGCTACTCACTCATTGGGAGCTATTCAAGAAGGAAGAAAAGTAGAGCATTTCTGAAATGTATACAAGGTTCACTAAGCTGATCAACGAAATGTTGGTGCTTGGAAGAACAATCTCTAACGAGGATCAAATTCGGAAGTTCCTCAGGTCTCTTCCTGCCTCCTCTGATAGCAAAGTCAATGCCATGCAAAAGTGTATGATCTCTCCAAGATGTCTCTGACGACATGCAGCTAGGATCTCTAATGGCTTTCGAGTTAAAACTACAACACAGAAACTCAGAATGCTCATCAAGTGATAGAGGGAAAGGCATAGCCCTTCAAGTAGCTGAAAATGAAAGGTCCGAGACAAAAGACGACAATGATGAAATGGTCCTCTATGATAAGAGGTACGTTCGAAAGTTCATAAGAAATAAAATGAGGAAAGGCAAGGAGTCCAAGGAGTCAGATGATCAGAGGAAGAGCAATGACAAGTGTTTTGGGTGTTCAAAACACGGACATCGTATCAAAGACTGCCTCAGCGATCACGAGAGGACAACGACAGGGTCAAGAAGCCTGTTCGACGATCTTTCAACAAAGGACCAAAGAAGGAAGCCTTCATTGCCGTATGGGGCAATTCTGAACAGAGTGATGACAATCAAACCTTAGACAGTGACACCTCAGAAGAGAAGAAGGCTCACCTATGCCTTGAAGATGTGTGCTTGATGGCACAAGGCAATGATGTCTCAGAATTAGAAGGAGAAGAAAAACAACATAAGGTAAACTATTCTAAACTTAGAAGGAGAATTCAAAAGGCTGAACTTCTAGGACTTAGAAGGTTTTCTCTTATATTAGTTTATCACCTAGAGGCATTAGAAACTGAGAACGATGAACTTTTGCAAGAAAATGAAAAATTAAGAAAACCTCAGACAAAAACAAGGTAGATAATCTCATGACGGCACTCATGAAATTACAAAGAGATTATAGTGAAATTATCACCGTTCATGAAAATTTGAAGCATGAAAAACAACCTGAAATCGATGAATTGACTGTTTCTCTTAACACTAAAGAAAAGGAACTAGCTACCATCAAAGAAAAATATTCTAAGATAGATGCTGTTTCTAAGACACCCATGAGGAAAAGCAAACAACAGGTCAGATGCCGGTCAGAGACCAGTTGTAGAGATGTCTGTAGCTTATGCAGACAACCCGGTCATCATGAATCCAATTGCCATAAAACAAGTTTTATGAGGCATTGGCAACTCAAGAAACTAGGACTAAAATGGGTAGTAAAAAATGATCTTAGAGTATTAAATGGTGGAAATGGGTCCCACCTTTCTATGGACCCTAACGCCACACCACTAACGTGTTAAGTGCAGAATCGAGTGAGAATGGACCCCTGTTGGTACATTGACAGTGGGTACTCTAAACAAATGACAGGAGACAAGAAGAAGTTCTTCTCACTCGAACCAGGAAACCAAGGAACCGTTTCCTTTGGCGACAACAAGAAAAGAAAAATCATCGGTGTAGGTAAGGTTGGTATTACTTCTGACTATGTCATAGATAGTGTAAATCTAGTTCATGGTTTAAAATTCAACTTGCTTAGTGTTTCTCAAATTTGTGACAAAGGGAATTCAGTTCACTTCTATCCTACACATTGTAGCATAGTAAGTCAGAACAATGGCAAAGAGTTGTTAAAGGGAAAAAGATGGAAAAATGTTTATGTAACAAGCTTAGAGGATATTGACAGTCCAAATCTTCCATGCTTGACTACTTCAATAGATGACTCTACACTATGGCACAGAAGACTAGGGCATGTCAGCACTTCTTTACTAAGAAAACTTGTCAAGAAACAGTTGGTAAGAGGTATTCGTGAGATTAAAGAATCTGAGACCAATCTTTGTGATGCTTGTTTTAGAAGCAAATATACCAAGACTTCTTTTAAATCAAAGAACTCAGTTAGTACATCCAAGCCACTTGAATTACTTCACATGGACTTATGTGGACCTATGAGAGTCAAAAGTTTTGAAGGAAATTGGTATGTGTTTGTAATTATTGATGATTACACACGATTTTTTCGGACACTCTTTATTGCTTCCAAAGATGAAGTCTTTGAGAAATTTCAAGCCTTTGCAGGAAAAGTCCAAGTACAACTCAATCTTAATATCAAGACTCTACGGTCTGATCATGGGTCAGAATTTGAGAATCAACAATTCAAGGATATGTGTAAACAACATGGGATTAGTCACACGTATTGAGCACCAAGAACACCCCAACAAAATGGGGTAGTTGAGCGAAAGAACAAAACACTACAAGAGGTAGCCAGGGCCATGCTATTGGGGAGCAATCTTCCTCAGGTCTTCTGGGCAAAAGCGGTGGCGACTGCATACCACATCACAAATAGAACGTTCATACGACCGATCCTCAACAAAACTCTTTATGAGTTAATCAAGGGAAGAAGACCAAACATAAGTCACTTCAGGACATTTGGTTACAAATGTTATGTCCACAACAATGAAAAGAGTCCCCTTGGAAAGTTTGATGCCAGAAGTGATGTGGCCATCTTCCTTGGATACTCTGAAAGAAGTCGAGCATACAAAGTATAACAAAAGGACACTGAAGGTGGAGGAAAGTGTGGTCTTTGATGAGGTTGACGTACACAAGGTCAAGGAATCTGATGAAGATAAAGAACTTGGATTCAATCTAGCTGATCAAGATCACATAGATAATCCCAAAGATGAATCACCGACTGACAAAACCTTGCCCGATAGGTCAGTGAAGGGTCAACAACATGTCGACAAAGAAAATAATGATGTCGAGGATCCACTCTCTCCATCAACCATTCATTAATCTTGTGCTCTGTACAAAAATCATCCATTGGAGAATATCATATCAGACATATCCAAAGGAACTCAGACAAGAGCACAAACTCAAGATCTTCTAGCCTTCTCAACGATAGTTTCACCCATCGAATCCAAGAACATCAAGGAAACTCTTCGAGACTCAGACTGGAACAATGCAATGCAAGAAGAACTAAACCAGTTTGAAAGATGCAAAATCTGGCATCTAGTGCCTCGTCCTACTCATCAAGGAGTACTTGGCACAAAATGGGTCTTTAGAAACAAGCTAAATGAAACGGGAGCAGTTGTCAGGAACAAAGCTCATCTGGTAGCTCAAGGATATCGTCAACAAGAAGGAATAAACTTCCAAGAAACCTTCGCTCCAGTAGCAAGGATGGAATCTGTCAGATTACTAGATGCATTTACTGCGCACAAAGGAATCAAACTCTTCCAACTTGACATCAAGAGTGCCCTCCTAAATGGGTATGTCAAAGAGGAAGTGTATGTTGAACAACCTCTAGGTTTTGAGACACGAGAAGGAAAAAACATGGTACTCAAACTTGACAAAGCTCTTTACGGGCTCAAATAAGCTCCAAGATCATGGTATGATTGCCTGTCCTCCTATCTATTGGAAAACCACTTTAAAAGAGGTAAAGTAGACAAAACTCTATTTGTTTACAACAACAAAAGAGATTTCCTAATTGTGCAAGTATATGTTGATGATATAATTTTAGAGCCTCTGATGAGAAATATTGCAAAAAGTTTGAAGCATTGATGAAAAAGGAATTTGAGATGAGTAATCTGGGAGAATTGAAGTTCTTCCTAGGACTTAAAATCAAGCAGAATGATGAAGGGACCATCATATCCCAAGAGAAGTACGTAAAAGACTTGCTGAAGAAATTTGGAATGGAGGGATGTAAGACGTTTGACACACCAATGGCAGTTGGCACTAAGATGGGTATCATGACTGGTGACCGACCGGTCGACCAACGATCTTACAGAGAGATGATTGGTTCTCTACTATATTTAACTGCTAGTAGACCTGACATCATGTATAGTGTTTGCTTATGTTCCAGGTTTCAAGCAGATCCAAGAGAAAGTCACCTCACAGCTATAAAAAGAATCCTACGTTACTTAAAAGGAACCATGAATCTTGGTCTCTATTATCCTAAGTTCAATAAATGTAACGTTATAGGATTTTCAGATGCAGACTATAAAGGATCTATCACCGATAAAAAGAGCATTTCAGGGACATCATTCTTTGTTGGGTCATGTCTGATTGAATGGGGATCAAAGAAATAACAAAGTGTTGCAATCTTAACAGCTGAATCTGAATACATTGCTGCGACAAGCTGCTGTGCTCAACTCTTATGGCTTAAGCAACAAATTGGTGATTATGGCGTCAAAACAAGTACTCTACCAATTATGTGTGATAATACAAGTGCAATCTCTATTTCCAAAAATCCTATGCATCATTCTCGTACCAAACATATTGACATTAGACATCATTTTCTTAGAGATTGTTGTGAATAAGAATTAGTTGGTTTAAAGTATATTTCTACTGAGAACCAACTAGCTGACATTTTTACTAAGCCATTAAGTAGAGAAAGGTTTACTAAGATTGTTCATGATCTGGGTATGATATTCATTAATCACAGTTAAACTGCATTTATTTCCCACGATCGGTCAACGACATGTGAGCAACACCTGTTGTATTGTCGTTCAGTAGTCAACGATCAGTTTAATGCATAGAAAATACGTCAAACGACTACTTGAAGCATATATGTCATTTTTCAACAAAAGTGAGATTAGGCTAGAGACAGTCCAACGAATAGAAATAGAAAACTCTTCAACGGATCGCTAACAACCGTCACGACTGCTGCCCATTATGAATAGTACCATTAGGACATGTCAGTGAGCGGACGAGGAGCGGTCATCGACAGTTACTCGATACCTATAAAAGGGCGATAAGAGTTTTACTCCTGTCACACTATTACCCTCACTCTCTCTAATCTCTCTAAGCGATCAAAGCATATTATCTTCTCTCTCACAAAATTTCTTACGAGATTTAGAGCAAAAATCCCTTGCCTCACAGTCGTTAAAGAACACCCGAGCAAAAATTTCTAAATTCCAGTACAAAATCCTCTACACTGAAAATGGCACTCAAGACTGCTCTACGATCAAAAGCTAAAGACATCCTCACAGAAGCTTCCACGTAACAAGTGGCCGACATCCAACAGATAGAATCTCCAACTCATCTGACAAGGGAGAGGAAAATGAGCTTACGGTTAAAGTAATAGAAGAAGGAAACCTTCTTGCCAGTGAGGTAAAGTATATAAAGTCCCACATTCCCAAAACCTACCACCTCATCGAATCCGGCACTTTCCAACCCACCATCATTCTTGATCCTGCTCCCACACAAGAACCAAAAATGTCTTCTCCTGCCCCCTCACCTAAAACCTCCAAAAACACCACAAAGAAATCCAAAGCTAAAGAATCAAAATCCAAAGGCCATGCAACCGCCACCACTAGTCGTGTAACTCGCGCATCTAGGCGCGACAAAAACAAATAGCTTCACAAAACTCCCACTCAATACCAGAGAAAACAACACGTCGATTAAACTTCACCGCAGAAGAAGAAGCCTCTCCTTCAGCTATCGTCAAAGAAGTAGTTCAATCATTGGAAGAAGAGGTTCAAAGTGACGAACCATCACAAAAGGAAGCCTCAGTAGAAGAGAAAAGTCAGGAGGAAGGTGTAACTACACCTGACTCAGAAGAAGAGGCAAATCTAATAGCCGCTGTCGGAGAACCAGTCATCGACAGGTCTCCAACACCTCAGCGACAACATAAAACCGGTGATAGCGACACATAATCGTCATCACCTATTATTTACAGGCTTGAGGAGCGTGCTCACTTGGAAAAAGCAAAGGGAAAAAGGAAGATGGGCGCTTCCTCTAGCATCAAAGAGGTCGAGGAGCTTGCTCACGCTGAAAAATCAGCTGCCAAGTCCCAACCTCCACCATCCCAGAAGCGACTGAAAAGGCTACAAGAACTAGAGCCTCCATTGATCAAGGCCGAGAACGTCAATGACCGCTCCTAATCCGTCTTACCAAAGACGTTGGACATAGAGTGGATGAAGAAGATGGGTCTAGGAGAGATCATCGAGCTGTTGGAGTTCCAAGGATGGGTAGAATTCGTCCAGGAGCATATCCCTGTCTACACCGAGTTACTCAAGTAGCATATGAGATATCTTGGACCACTCCAAAGTGATGAAGATGACGACTACCTCAACTCAACGGTCCAAACTGCTCAAGTTACTGTCTCCAAGTCTTGGATTTGCAAGACCTTCAACCTAAAGCCAGAAGGTCTGATCATCCCCAAGGATACAACTTGGAATGACTTAGGACACCAAGGAGGAAAAATGGTCAACCTGCTCAACAAAGGAGCAACGATGAAAAACTTCAATGCCATGGACATGCCCATCACCAACAAAGTCCTTTTCAACTTAGTCACCCACAACATCACCCCAAGGAACCAGCGCACCACATTGTCAATGCCCGGGATGTAAGGCTGTTGTTCACGCTCAAGACCAAGGAGAAAATCAATCTGCCTGCCATGATTCTCCTCACTCTAGATGAGAGTCATCAAGTAAACCAAGGTCTGGTGCACAGGAGAGTGGTCACCACAGCACTTGTAGAGAGTGGAGTGGACACCGACAGGTTCCACGAGTGCGCGCGCACCGCTCAGGACTGCATCTGCTCCGAGATGCTATCCAGAATGGGGATAAAGACTAAGGGAGATAAACTCGTGGCTGTCCAGAAGTCCACAAAGAGCGAAGATGCAAGGTCAGAGCCTAGACCGACGGCAAGAGCTTCAGGAATCAAAAGGAGGAGAAGTCTCTCACCAGTCCACGACAGGTCGGGGACAAGTCTGGATACTTCAACTCGGGACGTTCTTCATTGTGTAAGAGTCAACCTTACCGCTGTGCAGGCTTCTCCACCGAACCAAGTGTTCATCTCAGGGTTCAAGGAGCAATAAATTTTATAGACTCCCATATAGCCTGAGTGTTCTTTGTCTCCTAGAGACTCGAGTGAGACTGTAAGAGTTAGAGTTAGGAATAGATTTTTATTTTCCATCAAATGTTTTATCTTCCATTGACTATCTGTTTTAAAGTGTCAATGAAAATGTAACTAATTTTTGTTACTTGAATGCTTATGATGGGTACGAAATAATTTATGTCTTGGCTACTGTAACACCCCCACCATAATTTCCACACTTAAACAATAATCGCAGCGGAATCATAACTTAATCATATACCAAAAAGGGCGGTGTTACACGCCGTTAGCCACCCACGTGGCTAACAAGGCAGTTACATACAATGTATCGGTTTGATTACGATAATCCCGAGCATAATTACAACCTTCCAAAAATCGCCTATCCAAAAAGAATCACAATATACCGATTGTAACTGTACAAAAATCACCAACTGATTCTACATCCACCAAAATATACGACCTCGAGTGTACAGGCACTACCCGAGTTCAACATCCAAAAATAACGACAGTATAAACAACCTAGGATCTAAAGCCATTCTGCTTCCTCGATCCTCATCCTGTAAATAAACATAGCCCCCAAAGGGGGTCAGCAACCTTTTGCTGGCATGGTTAACGTGCAGCCCGCTGACTACCGGGATACACGCAACTATTTGTCATGATAACATGGCGTTGATTTTATCATACAACATGCATATACATAACCATAATTATTGTAGAACAATAACAATACATACATAGTGGAACAATTCACTTTAAGAAACAACCAACATGGTTAGTCAACTTGTAAGCCTAGAGAATGTCTTCATCCTTATGTTAAGCTTAACACTATCACATTACTGTTTTGTTAGTCGGATGAATAACTTAACTTGAAAGATGAGTCGGGCGTAGTGACCCGAGCACATCAACACATAATTTCCCCCCTAGCCCGAGTGGGAGTCAGGTAGGCAAGCTTTGGCTAAGCTAATGGGAGGTCGAATTCCCAAGAAGGGAAACCTACCCTAACATAAGGAGAGAGCCGAATCTGATGCAGATGTCGACCCCCATACATACACGCGTGACCGGAACGACCGGATTCCTCACTCCCCCGGTTAGCACTCGTTAGAAGTCCCACGATGGGAGCTTAACATAATCTCACACAAGTAAGTGTTTAAGTCCAGTTAGACATGCAAGGGAGGTAAGGCAAAATTCAGCAACACATCACAACTAAACACACATAGCCGGGTTAGAACGTTCCTTAGGTTGGAGACGTTATTACCGGATACCGTTCCCTTACGTTCCTAGCTTTGGTTAATTAACAATTAGCACGCATTCGAGGTTACCGGTATCGGTACCACACATCACATTAATAGCAAGAACTGTAAACTCGTTTCATGATTTAATCTTGCAGGGTTGTAAACACACAAAAAACAAACAACACACAAGCCGGTGTAAACCGGTAGGCAACAGACTGCAAGAAAACCATACCTTGGTCCTTGCCGCTCTAGTGTTCCACCGTACGTTGTTCCTAAACATGATTGATAACGTCGGTTAATTAGCTTATTTGACTTCTGAATTTGCTAAACACTTTACATGTTTTTATGGCATGTTTTATGCTTATACTTACACTTGATTATCTTTATTATGCCCACTAGGGTCTACTACCTAAGCCACATTTTGTTGTTTTTTTTTTTGTAGATTTTGGGCTGACCGACCTTGCCGACCGAACTTACACAAGGTTGGTCCATTCCAGTAGCGTCCGAGTTCGAAATTTTTCACTCCGACCGACCTTGCCAAGTCCGGTCCCAAGGTCGGTCCGTTCCAGAAGACTTCCCGTTTGAAAATTTTACCCCGACCGATTGCAAGTTGCCGGTCCCAAGGTCGGTCCATTCCAGAAAGATTTTCGCGCACAAAATTTGAGTCCGACCGACCTTGCAAGTCCGGTCCCCAAGGTCGGTCGATTCCAGAAAGGTTTCGACGACGGGTTAAACTAGGCTCGACCGACCTTGTAAGTCCGGTCCCAAGGTCGGTCGGCTCCAGACTTTTGTTTCTAAATGCCCATTCAACTCCAAACTTCTTCACAAGCCTCCTAAGGTGTTCTAACATCATTTGGCACACTAAACCTTCATATATCCCCTTCCAAATTCATTTACAAGTTTATTTCTAAGTTCCTCAAATACTCTCTCAAAACACTTGTAGTTCACTAGTTTGCTCCCACCTAGAAATGCATTTGAACCATTATATTTCTACACAAATTTTGACATGATCTCCCCATAATTTTTACATGTTCCCACTCATCTTTTAACCCACTAAAACACTCCAACCATCAATTCATCCAAGGCACCAACACACACTTACAATTCACATTTAAACCACAACAGGCCTCAATATTCATAAACCTTAAAAGCTTGGCTCTTAGGCCCTTAAACAACATTAAACTAAACACTGAATTTCCTCTATATTAGCAACACCTGCATTTCACTGAACATTTATATTGCTCAAACATAAACACATTCATAGATCACACACTAGCTCAAGGTGAGTTAACTACCTTTGGTTTACTTTCCAAACTTTCCCCTTCTCTTTACTTCTTGCTCCCAACCGGTTTTCAACGGGATTTATTGCTACCTAATGACCATGCCAACATGAATACAATGAGTATGGAGGGTTCATGAACATTATTCCATTAACCCTAGAATAAATATTTGAACATCATAGAAGGGAATTACCTTCTACTTCAAAGTGGAGTTTTTTTTTTGGTAATGGAATTTGGGCTAGCTCCAACACTTCTTAAAGATTGAACAATCTAAAATGGAGAGAAAACAATGGTGTTTAGTACACACCAAAATCGGCCACCATATGAAATGGGAGAATGAATAGATTTTTGAGTTCTTTCTTACCTTAGACCATCAAGGAGTTGATTGGCTTCAAGAATATGGAGTTTTCTCTTCAAGGTGTTACCCATGGAGATGAAGTATGGAGTTTTGAGATTTTAAAAGGTGGAAAATAATCCCCAAGATGAGAGGAGTATTTTGGTGTACAAATTTCTTGATTTGGAGTTGATTTAGGGTAGAACAAGAAGGAGCAAGGTGAGCTATTTGGAGCCCTTGCAAATCGCCATGGCTGGAACAAAATGGAGAGAGAGAGCAGAGAGAGGGATGGGATCGGTGAGGCAGAGAGAAATGAGGAGAGAGAGAGGTGAGAGAGAGAATAAAGTGAGTTGTATTTTATTGTTTTGTAGTTTAGTAAATAAGTAGAATTAATAAAGTAGAGAAGGAGAGGGGGTTGCCCTCACGTGAGGCACAAGAGAGAGGGAGCAAAGTCTGATTTTTTTTTTTGTAAAAGTAGAGATGTGGTGGCACATGGTCATTTAGCAGATAACACCCGTGATTTCCTGAACTGTCAGTTTTAACAGTCCGGGTCCGGTTTCCGGATTTTTTGTTTTATTTATTGTTATGGTCCTAGACCTTGACTAATATTTAATTATAGTCATATGATTGACTATAATTTTTATTAGTTCTTTAAACCCGTTTAAAATCACATTTCCCGGGTTTCTCGAAAAACGTGCTTTAAAGCTCGTTTTGCATTTTTAATCCACTATTTGGATCCATTTCCTTCGGGAATTTTTCCCACATGTTCTTAATGACTAAATAAGCCTTAAAATATAATAATTATATAATTAACTCCATATTAAGGTTTGGGATTTCAATATACCCCTTTAAAAGAACTTTGTCCCCAAAGTTCACACTTCCCACGCATCTTAAATATTAGAACACGGGGATTACTTCTGAAACAGCGCTTCCATAACAACACACAACATTCTTTACATCACATCGGACACAAGGTCCCTATAACAACATCACTTAGACTCCAGGTCTATAACATAACAACATAGACATGTATTTCAATACATGCCGTGCATACATAACCGAAACGGCTCTACCCCCCTTAAATAGGGGTACGCCCCGTACCCTATACATACAAATACTAAGAAGTAAACAGTGACGGGTACTTCGCCCTCATTTTCTCTTCCAGCTCCCAAGTGGCCTCCTCGACTTCCTGGTTAGACAGAGAACCTTCACCAATCTCACAGACTTATGGCGAGTGTCTCGAGTCTTAGTGTCTAGGATCTGTACGGGAGTCCACTGATCGCATGTCGGCTCTAGTGTTAGCCTCTCGGGCTGAAGTACATGAGACGGATGAGACATATATTTCTTCAACTGGGACACATGAAATACATCGTGTACCTGCCCAACTCAGCAGGTAAATCAAGCCTGTAGGCTACCGGGCCTATCCGCTCCGTCACAACATAAGGCCCCACATATTTCGGGCTCAACTTGCCCTTCTAGCCAAAACGAAACACACCCTTCATGTGGGATACTCTAAGAAATACCTGATCGCCCACGGCGAACTCCAGGTCACGTCTGCGCACATCGGCGTACGATTTCTGCCTATCCTGAGCTGCCTTCATGTTAGCCGGATCTGACGTACTTCTGCTTGTACTTGCTCCAAATACTCAGGTCCTATAATGATCGTCTCACTCGACTCATCCTAGCATATTGGCGTGCGGCATGGTCTACCGTACAAAGCCTGGAAGGGAGACATCTTGATCGAAGCATGGTAACTGTTGTTGTAGCTAAACTCGATCAGATGCAACTTATCAATCCAGCTGGTCTGAAAGTCAAGTGCACATGCACGTAACATATCCTCAAGCGTCTGTATGGTGCGCTCACTCTAACCATCTGTCTGTGGGTGGAACGCCGTACTCAACTTCAGTTCGGTACCAAGTGCTTCTCGTTGTACTTCTCCAGTACCTCGAGAGGAATCTGGTATCCCTATCAGACACGATAGTCTTCGGTACTCCATGATGTCGTACTACCTCACGGTCGAAGAGCTCTGCTAGCTTCGCCACTTTCCAGGTTTCCTTCATCGGAATGAATCGGGCCACCTTGGTCAGTCGGTCAACAACGACCCAAATCATATTCAAGCCTCCCCGAGTAGGCGGAAGTCCAACAACGAAGTCCATGGAAATATCATGGAACTTCCATTCTGGAACTGGCATCGGCTGCACCATACCACCAGGACGACGGTGCTCAAACTTGACCTTCTGGCAAGTGAGACACCTAACAACATAGTCTGTCACGTCTTTCTTCATACCGGTCCACCAGAAATATCTCTTCATAACTTGTACATCTTTGAAGCTCCGGAGTGAATAGAAGTAGAAGAACAGTGTGATTCACTCAGCATGCGCTCCTTCAGTTCAGCGCTACTTCGTGGAATACAAAGTCGGCCATTCAGCCTGATCAAATAATCATCATGTAGTCGGAAATCATACTTTTGGCTCTCGAATGTGCCATCCATAAGTTTCTGTTTGATCTCTTGCATGTACTGATCTGACATCTGAGCACTCCGCACCTCATCAACCAAGCTAGAGTGAGAGATTAGCGAATGGAGAGAGTGTGCTCGGCGACTCAATGCATCAGCTACAATGTTTGTTTTACCTTCCTTGTACTGAAGGTTAATATCGTAATCAGTGAGGAATTCAACCCATCTTCTTGCCTCATGTTCAGCTCCTTCTGAGTGAACAGGTATTTCAAACTCTTGTGATCTGAATAGATCGTCACATTCACTCCGTACAAATGGTGTCGCCATATCTTCAAGGCGAAGACGATGGCACCCAATTCTAAATCATGTGTAGGATAATTTCTTCATGTCGTTTCAACTGGCGGGAGGCGTAGGCCACGACCTTCCCGTGTTGCATCAGAACACAACCCATTCCTTTACTGACGTATCACAGTACACCTCAAAACCATCAGTACCCTCTGGTATAGTAAGAATTGGGTGCAGAAGTCAAAGCATCCTTGAGACTCTGAAATGAGCTCTCACAGTCAACCGTCCACTCAAACGTGCATCCTTCTTCATTAAGGATGTCAACGGTTTCGAAACACTAGAAAAATTCACACAAACCTCCGATAATAACCTGCCAGACCGAGGAAGCTCCGGATGTCGGTAACCATCTTCGGTCTAGGCCAGGTGCGCACAACATCAATTTTGGCCGGATCCACAGCGATCCCGGCCTCAGAATAACATGACCTAGAAAAGAGACTTGGTCCAACCAAAATTCACACTTCGAGAACTTCGCATAAAGCTGTTTCTCTCAATGTGCAATACACTCCTCAGGTGACTTTCGTGCTCAACTTGGACTTAGAATAGATAAGAATATCATCGATGAAGACAACTAGACTTATCCAACTGATCTCGAAACAACCGATTCATCAAGTCCATAAACTTTGCTGGTGCATTAGATAACCCAAACGGCATGACCGTGAATTCATAGTGTCCATATCGGTTCGAAATGCGGTCTTCTCTATGTCACTATCTCTGATAGCAATCTGATGGTAACCGATCGCAGATCGATCTTAGAGAACATAGATGCACCTCTCAGCTGATAAACAAATCATCGATACGTGGCAATGAGTAACGGTTCTTAACCGTCACAACATTCAGCTCTCTGTAATCGATGCAGAGGCGGAGACTACCATCCTTTTCTTCACGAAAAGGACTGGTGCTCCCCATGGTGAAACGCTAGGGCGGATAAATCCCCTTGTCGAGTAGGTATCGCAGCTGCTCTTTGAGCTCTGATCTCGCTGGGGCCAACGGTAGGGCGCCTTCGCTATAGGTCCGGTGCCCGGTACCAAAGTCAATCTAAACTCAACTGCCCGTGTAGGCGGCATGCTGGAGTCATTAGGAAGACATCAGGAAACTCCGACACAACCGGGTAACGGGGCTAAATAGGGTCTCTCTCTGTCCTGGACATAGCAGAGGTATACATCATTCTTCTTCTGATTTCGTGATACGGGCAATGGCGGAGATGATCTGTGTCGAGGCTCCCTGGGCTCTGGCGGTATGAAAATGGTAACCCCAGACGGACTCCGAAGAAGCAGACGGGTTGGCACATAGGATTCTGCCCTTGTAGCTCCAACAACCAGTCATCCCGACAATTACATCAAAACCGAGCCCATCGAACTCTATCAAGTCGATCGGGAACTCTTCATTTCTTAATTCGTACAACGACAGCCGTGGTAGCGGGAACACCTGATCCGCTCTTTTGACGGGAGAGTGACTAGGAAGTCTTGCATCTCTTCACCGTCTACCCCAGCCTCTTTGCAAATGATAGCGAGATGAAAGTGTGTGAGGCTCCGGAGTCGAACAAGACCGAGGCGTCCACGCCATTAACTGGGAAGGTACCGGTGAGGATGGTGCCGCTCTTGCCGGCCTCTGCCTCATTGCAGACACTCAGTATACCTCCCGTCCCGAGTGCACATCCTAATTTATTCCAGAAACTTTATAAGTATAACGGTAATAACACGGGTGGTTTACTCAAGAAATCAACCTGCTTTATTCATAAAACTCATCTTTACACCATGATGGTATTACATTGGCTACATTGCTCGATAACTTAGCATACTCAATACATCACATACTTAACATACAACTGACTTCACACTTTACATGGTTACACATAGCTTCAAAACTGTCTAAAGGTTAAGTTCAAACGTCCAGGTTTCATGTGTGTGGCATTGATTATTGTCGGAGGCGCTGTATTCAACTTGATCTTCTTGATACCATGATACAACATCCTTGACTGCCCACCCATGATTAACACATCTCCCGACTCCAGTACTAGCTTCCTTGCGAGGTCCGCACGCTTCTGCTCGCCATACATAAACACTGCGGTATCACCAATGGACCAAGACACCACAGGTACTCCCTTACTAAGAGACTCGGGTGTCTCGTCCTTGTCTTGGTGCAAGCCCAACCTTCCACCTTTTTCGTAGAAGTTTACAATACATAGATCCGCCTCGATACTTGGAAGTTGCTCCATTACAACTTGCTGAGCAATTCCCACGGTGTGGTTAACAACCGCAAGGAACTCCTCAGGTATACCCGGTATGGTAGCTCCATCTTCAGCTCGTGTGTCCTGATATGTCTTGGTGTAAGGGTTCCAATCCTTACCCATGCACATCATCTTTAAATTCATTTTCGCCCCACTAGGGTATTGGGTGTGTAGAAACCTCCTGGTGCTGCTCCAAGCTCGTTGCACCGTCGAATGATATGGATTTATGCTTCGGGTGTCAAGTATCCTTTTAATAATCTCATACCTGGTTGGATAACCTGACACTGTTCTGTCGGATAGTCGGGGATGCCGATGGTGGTATCTCCGGGGTTCGGTGTGGGTGGGATTGGATAGCAAATATTGAGGGTTCCTAAGGTTTAGAATTTTCTAATTTAGGTGATTTCACATTATACTTTAACTCATCACTTATGTGGCTATACATTTAGACCCACTAACACACATGCATGGAATGCGGTAAGCAAACACTAATCTCACTTAATGGTTTAAAGGGGTACCTGGTCTAGAAGACGATCCTGGTGCCTCTGACCGGTCCACCACGTTCAAGACAGCCTTGCCTGCTCCCGGCCCCTTCCCCTTCTGGGACTCAGTATTCCCTTGCCCTAGGGATGGCTGATAAGTAGCTTTCGGGCCTTTAGTGGTCGCAGTGGCCTTACCCTTCCATTGCCCTCTAGGCCTATAGTTTCTGCCATCAGGGTTATTGTAGCACTCGAAGTCACGGTGCCCCAGCTACTTGCAGTAGTGGCACTGCACATCATTCCCTTTGCAATCCTTGCCGGGATGGTCACCTTTGCACCACTTACAGAAGTAGTGGTGCTCTGGTCCCGAGCCCGTACTGGCTGCTATCACAACACACAATCAATACACACTTTACAATATAGCAATACATACTTGAATTCGGTATTCGGAATTAACTAGTTACCCTTGGCGGGTGAGAGCGTAAGGGCTTAGCCGCAAAGGCATAGGTGAGCTTCAGCGGCTCCTCAGTGGTAGTGGGCTGGGCTTGGCCCTTGACATCCTGCTGCTGGCCCTTCTGGGGCTGAGGGTAAGGTTTCCTCTTCTTCCCTCCTTGGTACCCTTGCGAGCTTTGGCCCTCGCTCGAGACCTTGCGCTTATGCGCATTCTCCTCGTCCCTCAGACGGACAGTGATCTCCACCTTAGCAGTGGCATGATAGCACTCCTGAAGTATCAAGGTGTTAGTCATGCCCCGCAACACATTTACACACTCACATATAATATAACTCATCCACACTTAGACATTATTGAAGATACCTGCAAGGTATGGTACTCGGCTGGCCCCATGCCATAGTGTAGGCGGTGGCTCAACCCACTGTAGAAGCGATTCACTAAGACCCGGTTTGAGTAACCTAGGTCGGGCAGGAGATGAACAAGGTCGGTGAAGGTGGTGTAGTAGTCGTCCACCGTCATTTTGTCTCCTTGCTTCAAACTATCAAGCTCCAGGCGCTTTGCCTCTTGCACGTGCACTGGATAGTAATTGGCCCTTAGTAATGCCGTGTAATGTTCCCATCCAAAATCCGGATCGGCCACTTTCTCGGCCCTCACAAGTTTCCACCAGTTCCTAGCCGAACCCTTCAAATAAAAAGCAGCAAGTCGGACCTTGGCATTAGCAGGAACGACCAAAGTCTCGTAGGCGGTCTCAAGCTCCGAGATATACGCCTCTAGTTTGGAAGGGTCGGTCTCCCCTTTGAAAGACGGGGGTCGCAAGTCGGCCAACGCTTTTACCCAATTAGTTTCGCGTGGCTGTGGTGGTGGTGGTGGTTCAGGCTGATCCTGACCAACGGGCTGTTGTTGCCCTTGCTGTACCGCAGCTACAATCTGAGGTACTACTTGTGCTAGGGCGGGCCGCTACAGCTTCGGCAATCATCTGAGCGGTGGGATTATCCCTCGTATCTCCTGGACCAGGCCCTCCACGGCCTTGTCCCCGAGGTCGCCCTGCCATCTGAACATACATGAGAGCACATTAGTATTGTGCTTACAAACTTATCGTACCAAATGTTTATAACGTCCTTTGGACGACAAGGTTTAAATTCCTAACTCGGTATATCCCTAAGCTCGGTAATCGGTAATCAGAGCGATACTTCGCTCTGATACCACTTTTTGTAACACCCAACCATAACCTTCACACTTAAACAATAATCGCAGCGGAAAACATAAACTTAACCATTTACCAAAAGGGCGGTGTTACACGCCGTTAGCCACCCACGTGGCTAACAAGGCAGTTACATACAATGTATCGGTCTGATTACGATAATCGCGAGCATAATTACAATCTTCCAAAAATCGCCTATCCAAAAAGAATCACAATATACCGAGTGTAACTGTACAAAAATCACCCACTGATTCTACATCCACCAAAATATTCGACCTCGAGCGTACAGGCACTACTCGGGCTCAACCTGTACAAAAATCACCCACTGATTCTACATCGACCAAAATATTCGACCTCGAGCGTACAGGCACTACTAGGGCTCAACTTCTAAAATGTCAAAAATATCAACAACCTAGGATCTAAAGCCATTCTGCTTCCTTGATCCTCATCCTGCAAATAAACTTAGCCCCAGAGGGGGTCAGCAACCTTTTACTGGCATGGTTAACGTGCAGCCCGCTGACTACCGGGATACACGCAACTATTTGTCATGATAACATGGCGTTGATTTTATCATACAACATGCATATACATAACCAGAATTATTGCAGAACAATAACAATACATACATAGTGGAACAAATCACTTTAGGAAAACCAACATGGTTAGTCAACTTGTAAGCCTAGAGAATGTCTTCATCCTCATGTTAAGCTTAACACATATCACATTACTGTTTTGTTAGTCGGATGAATAACTTAACTTGAAAGATGAGTCGGGCGTAGTGACCCGAGCACATCAACACATAATTTCCCCCTAGCCCGAGTGGAAGTCAGGTAGGCAAGCTTTGGCTAAGCTAATGGGAGGTCGAATTCCCAAGAAGGGAAAACTACCCTAACATAAGGAGAGAGCCGAATCTGATGCAGATGTCGACCCCCATACATACACGCGTGACCGGAACGACCGGATTCCTCACTCCCCGGGTTAGCACTCGTTAGAAGTCCCACGATGGGAGCTTAACATAATCTCACACAAGTAAGTGTTTAAGTCCAGTTAGACATACAAGGGAAGTAAGGCATAATTTAGCAACACACATCACAACTAAACACACATAGCCGGGTTAGAACGTTCCTTAGGTTGGGAACGTTATTACCGGATACCGTTCTCTTACGTTCCTAGCTATGGTTAATTAACAGTTAACACGCATTCGAGGTTACCGGTATCGGTACACATACGTCACATTAATAATAAGGACTGTAAACTCGTTTCATGGTTTAAATCTTACAAGGTCATAAACACGCAGAAAAACAAGTAACACACAAGCCGGTGTAAACCGGTAGGCAACAGACTGCAAGAAAACCATACCTTGGTCCTTGCTGTGATTGGTTCCCACCGTTGGAGAATCCTATACACATTTAGTAATGTCGGTTAATTAATACACTAGACCTTTATCAGTTTGTTACTTCACATTCCTAGTTTATTTTTCTTTCACACTTTATTATGATTTTTCCATCTTTTAGTTGTTATTTTAACCCACCTACATGCCCTAGGCAAACCCCGCAAACGGAAGTCAAAACGGGGCTCAAACGAGCAAATTATGATGAAAATAGTGACATGTCCGAACTTGTGTCCGGACATCAACGTTCGGACACAAGCCGAGACTTAGAAAATGAAAACTGGCAATTGTCCGAACTTGTGTCCGATCTTTGAAGTTCGGACACAAGTCGAACAAAATTTGGGAAGATTTTACAAGCGTCCGAACTTGTGTCTGGACATCAAAGGTCGGACACAAGTCGAGAGCGAATCTGGAAAATTTTTCAACGTGTCCGAACTTGTGTCCGGACATCGAAGGTCGGACACAAGTCGAGACTAAAACCTGGGAAAATTTTTGACGCGTCCTAACTTGTGTCCGGACATCAAAGGTCGGACACAAGTCGAGACTAAAACTTGAGAAAATTTTTAACGCGTCTGGACTTCAAAGGTCGGACAGAAGTCCGGACATCACCCGAAACTCGGAAAATTTATAACACCACGAGGCATGTCCGAACTTCCAAGTCCGGACGGAAGTTCGGACGTGCCTGTCAGTTCATTTTCAAATTGCATTTTCAACACAGAATTGCACCCAAACTTTATACAATTTTTGGCATGATCTCCCCATAGTTATTACATGTTTCCCCCACATTATTTAGCCCATCAAAACACCTTGACATCAACTTATTCCAAAACACAAATTTGTATACAAAACCCATCATTTTGACAACAACACTACCATGTACATAACCCTTAAAGTTTGGCACTTAAACAACATCAACTTAAACACTGAATTTCCTCATATTATTAGCAACACCTGCATTACACTCAACATTTATTTGCACTAAGACAAAACACATTAATAGCTCACACATTAGTTGAAGGTAAGTTAATTACCTTGGTTATTATTTCCAAACTTTCCCCTTCTCTTTACTTCTTGTTCCACAATCGGTACTCAACGGGATAAATTGCTACACTAATGACCAAGCCAAGATAGCCACAATGAGTATTTAGGGTTTATGATTCCATTAACCCTAGAATTTAGAATTTGCTTGAACACATTGGAGGGAATTACCTTCTATTTCATAATGAAATGTTTGGCAATTGAATTAGGGCTAGCTCCAACACCTCTTGAAGATTTACAAGCTTGAAATGAAGAGAAACAATGGTGCTTAGCACACATTAAAATCGGTCACCCTAAAATGGGGGGGAATGAACAGATTTTTGAGTTATTTCTTACCTTAGAACAATAAGAAGGTGATTGGCTTCAAGAATGTGAAGTTCCTTCTTCAAAATGTGGTACACCAATGGAGATGAAGTATGGAGTTTTGAGACTTTGAAGGTGTGCAAAATAATCCCCAAGATGAGAGGAGTATTTTGGTGTAAAAATTTCTTGATTTGGAGCTAGGATGAAGAAGTTACAAGGAGTTGAAGTTGGGGTTTTTCTTGGCTTGTGAAATCGCCATGGCTGGGCAAAGAACAGGAAGAGAGAGAGCTGGGTGAGGGGAGGGGAAAAACGTGAATGAAGGAATGAAGGAAGAGAGAGAGAGTGTGAGAGAGAGTATGGTGTGTGAGGAATAAAGTGTATTTTAGTAAATAAGTAGAATTAATAAAGTAGAGAAGGAGAGGGGGTTGCCCTCACGTGAGACACAAGAGAGGGGGGAAGAAAGTCTGATTTTTATTTTACAATGTGAGAGAGTGGCACTTGGTCATTAGCAGATAACACCCGTTAATTCCCGAACTGTCAGTTTTAACAGTCCGGGTCCGGTTTCCGGAATGTATATATATATTTTTTTCCAAAATTCTTAGACTTTAATTAGTATATAATTATAGTTATAAAATCAACTATAATTTATACAAGTCCGTTTTAGACGTTTAAAGTCACGTTTGTGCTTTTAATCCATTATATGGATTCGTTTCTTTCGGGAATTTCTCCCACATGTTCTTAGTGACTAATTATGTCTTAAAATATATTAATTATCTAATTAACTAACATATTAAGGTTTGGGGTATTTCAACTATCCAAAGCATGTCAAAACAAAGAAGTGACTAGAGCTTTTGAGGATGAATGAAAAGATGTCAGTAGATGAGTATTACCGCACCTTCACCTTCATCCTACGTCTTCTACCCGACCTTGGGTACACCGGCCAGGTATTGGTCGATTGCTTCTATGGCGGTCTGAGCCATCGCCTTCGGTACGGTATGAGATTTACCTCCCTCCAGGTAAATATTGGTTGAACCCTTAGTACCATTGTAAATACTTAACCTTTATCTTTTTGAATAAGAACCCCATCTAATGCCTAAAACTTCAGGAGTGCTATCACGCGACATCTCGCGTTGAGATCACTTATCAAGTAAGGGATGAGGAGCAAACGCTTAAGCGCAAAGCCAACAACAAGAACACCGGTGCTGAGGAGCAGAACCAAGGCATGAGCTGGAAAAAAAAGAAGGGGAAGTTCTTCCAGCAATCGCAGAAGAACACCCCTAGTGGGAGCAGTGCCCATCCTGAGAAAGGCAAACCAGCTGAGCCTCTTCAGCTAGGTTATTCTGCGCCGGTGGCTGTGAAGCCACTGAGATCACACCCACCTAAGGGTACTATTCTAATCTAAATTCGTATGTGTATAATCATCATAACTAGTAATCCCACACAAATGTGCTAACGCTCAAGCCTCAGGTTCTGGCTCTGGGTACAACAAAAACTACTCCGATGGCCACAGCTATGTATGCAGAAGATGTAACCAAGACCATCCCGGCATGGATTGCCAAGGGAGAGAAATCCGGTGCTACAATTGTCAGAAACCGGGACATCGAGCTAATATGTGCCCAGAAAATGCCAAGCCAAAAGGGAACTTCCAAAGCTATAAGCAGAGAGAAGGCAAAGAGGTTGCATCTGGTGATGCACCAGCCCAGCAGGCCCCACAGGGACAGGGATCCCGAGGTCCTCAGAAGGGCACACCCCAGAGGCAGCCCGCCTTGCACATTATTGACCGAGACGGGACCGGTTCTAAGTCCGGCCTAGGTAATTAACTTGAACCTTGAATCCTTGTGAAGCATGCCTAAGTATTGGAGTAATTGTTTGAATGGATGCATGAGTAAACGAATTGAAGTATGTATCGAGTATGAAATGAAGTAGTTGAGACTAGTACTCACCGTAGATTAAATTTATAACCATAGGTAGATTTAATATCTGCTACCCGATACCTTCAAACCCGAATCAAGAAGAGACCGACATCACCACTTACCACTACTCCAACAAGTAGTGTCAGGTCATCCGACCAAGTATGATTTTATTAAAGGGATACCTGACACCCGAAGCACAAATTTCAATCATCCGACAATGCAACGAACTAGGAACGGGTCCAGGAGGATTTTACACACCCGAATTCCCCGGTGGAGCGTAGATGAAGCTGAAGATGATGTGCTTGGGAAAGGATTGGAATCCTTATACCAAGACATACCAAGAGACACGGATGCAAGACGGAGTGACGCCACCAACAATACCCCCAGAATTTCAGACGCATGTTACATAAGCAGTAGAACTTGCACAACAATGTGAAGATGATCCGATCCCCGCACTTGAAGCGGACCTTTGTATCGTCAACTTCTACGAGAAAGAAGGACGACTTGGGTTACACCAAGACAAGGACGAGACGACAGAATCTATTGAACAAGGAGTTCCCGTAGTGTCTTGGTCCATTGGTGATGACGCCATATTTTTGTATAGCGAGCAGAAGCGTGTGGACCTCGTAGAGAAACTAGTATTAAGATCAGGAGATGTCCTAATCATGGGTGGAAAGTCTAGGTGCTGTATCACGGTATCAACAAGATCAAGTTGAATACGGCACCACCGGCAATAATCAATGCCACACACATGAAACCAGGACACCTGAACCTTACCTTTAGGAAGTATTAAATTTATAGTATCATGTAATATATTAGTAACATGTATTAGAGACACGGTATGTATGATGGTTGGTTTATCAATAAAGAGCAGTGTTGATTATTAAATTCCACTTGTGTCCACCATCATTACTCATAAACTTGTGAATCCAATAGGTTGTGGACTCGGTACCGAAGGTAACCTGAGTATCCTCACCGAAGCACAAGCCGGTAAAAACAGCACCATCTTAACGGGAACCTTCACAATGAACGGCATTGAAGCCTCAGTGTTATTTGACTCCGCGCCTCTCACACCTTTCTATCACCATCTTTTGCGAAGAAGTTGGGGCTAGATGTGGATGAGCTACCGAACTTCTTGGTTACTCTCCCGTCGAAGGAGCGAGTACGATGTACCAAGTATTACAAGTCAGCCACGATCAGAATCAAAGGCGAAGAGTTCCCCATCTCCTTCATCGAGTTTAATGGGTTGGGATTCGACGCAATAGTAGGAATGAACTGGTTAGAGCGGCACAAGGGGCGAATCCTCTGCGCCGAGCATTGATTACTGCTCAAGAGTCCTTCTAGGGTTACAGTATCTTACCGCCAGAGACCGAGAGAGCCTTCGACTACAGTCATCTCCGCTATGGCTATGTACCGGGAACTCAGAAAGGGCAGTGTGATGTGTATCCGTGTTATGTACAAGACCTGGAGAGATCCAGAGTTCAATACCGATGTACCGATTGTATCTGATTTCCCCGTTGTATTCCCGAAGGAGCTACCTGGTATGCCACCTCAGAGAGCAGTAGAATTTGAAATCGATCTCCTGCCTGGTACTGGTCCCATTGCTAGGGCACCATACCGTATGGCACCAGCAGAAATGACAGAGCTCAAGGAGCGGTTGCGTGATTTACTCGACAAAGGGTTTATACGCCCGAGCGTATCACCCTGGGGAGCACCGGTCCTCTTCGTGAAGAAAAAGGACGGTAGCCTCCGACTTTGTATCGACTACCGCGAGTTGAATGCGGTTACAGTCAAGAATAAATACCCATTGCCACACATCGACGACCTTTTTGATCAGCTGAAAGGAGCATCAGTCTTCTCCAAGATTGACCTCCGATCTGGGTATCATCAGATTGCTATCAGAGAGCAAGACATAGAGAAACGACATTCCATACCAGATATGGCCACTACAAATTCATAGTCATGCCATTCGGTTTGTCAAATGCTCTAGAAAAATTCATGGATTTAATGAATCGACTATTTAGTGAGCAGTTAGACACTTCAGTTGTAGTATTCATCAATGACATCCTTGTGTATTCGAAATCAGCAGAAGAACATGAAATTCACCTCAGAAAAGTACTTGAGACACTGCGCGAGAACCAGTTGTACGCGAAGTTCTCCAAATACGAGTTCTGGCTAGATCAGGAATCATTCCTCGGTCATGTCATCTCGAGCGTGGGTATTTCAGTTAATCCATCAAAGATAGAAGCCGTACGATCATGGCCTAGACCTAAGACTGTTACCGACATTCGGAGCTTTCTTGGTCTAGCCGGTTACTAGCGGAGATTTGTAAAGGACTTCTCAAAAGTCGCTAAGCCCATGACTACACTGATGAAGAAAGATGCACCGTTTGTATGGACAGACGAGTGCAAGGTATCCTTCCAGATCCTAAAGGACTCATTGACCTCAGCGCCCATTCTTACTCTTTTAGAGGGCACAGAGGGATTTGAGGTATATTGTGATGCATCAGGCAAGGGAATGGGATGTGTACTCATGCAGCATGGCAAGGTTGTAGCCTACGCCTCCCGCCAGCTGAAAAAGCATGAGGAGAATTACCCGACTCACGATTTAGAGCTAGGAGCCATTGTCTTCGCCTTGAAGATATGGCGAAACTATCTCTATGGGGTAAGCATCACCATCTACTCTGACCACAAGAGCTTACAGTATGTATTCACACAGAAAGAATTGAATTTGAGACAGAGAAGGTGGATGGAGTTTCTCTCAGATTACGACATCGACCTGCAGTATAAGGAGGGGAAGGCAAACGTTGTAGCAGACGCCCAGAGTCGTCGAGCACACTCGCTCCATTCGCTACTCGCTTCTTCTAGCTTGGTTGACGAGGTGCGAAACACTCAGTTGAGCGACCCTTATATGACCGAGATCAGACAGAAGATCACAGATGGTACCTTCGAGAAGACGAAGTACGACTTCAAGTTACATGAAGATGGTCTGATTCGGCTGAATGGCAGGCTATGCGTTCCCCGAAGCAATGCTGAGCTAAGGGATCGCATCCTGCGAGAGTCACACAGTTCTACACTATCCTTCCATCCAGGAGCATCCAAGATGTACAAAGATATGAAGAGGTATTTCTGGTGGTCTGGAATGAAGTTAGATGTAACAGAGTATGTACTGAGATGCTTAACGTGCCAGAAAGTGAAGTTTGAACATCATAGACCGGGCGGAATGGTACAATCGATGCCAATTCTGGAGTGGAAATTTCACGATATCTCTATGGATTTTATTGTTGGACTCCCACCTGCTAGGGGAGGACTCAACATGATCTGGGTTGTAGTCGATCGCCTCACCAAGGTTGCCCGATTCATACCGATGAAGGACACCTGGAAGGTAGCGAAGCTCGCGGAGCTATTCGACAAGGAGATTATCAGACACCACGGAGTCCCAAAGACTATAGTATCTGACTGCGATACCAGATTTCTTTCAAATACTGGAGCGCTACACGGGAAGCGCTGGGTACAGAATTGAAGTTGAGTACCGCCTTCCATCCATAGACCGACGGTCAGATAGAAAGGACCATCTAGACACTAGAGGACATGCTTAGAGCATGTGCCTTGGATTTCCAGGGGAGTTGGTTAGATAAGCTTCATCTTATCGAGTTTTTGTACAATAATAGCTGTCATGCTTCGATTAAGATGTCGCCTTTCCAAGCCCTATACGGTAGACCTTGCCGTACACCCTTGTGTTATGATGAGTCGAGTGAAGCGGTCATCATAGGACCGGAGTATCTTAAACAAATCCAAGCAGAAGTTCAACAAATTCGAGCTAACATGAAAGCAGCCCAAGATAGACAGAAATCCTATGCAGATGTGCGACGACGCGACCTTGAGTTCGCCATGGGTGACCAAGTGTTCTTACGCGTTTCACCTATGAAGGGCGTATTTCGATTTGGCCAGAAGGGTAAGTTGAACTCGAAGTTTGTAGGGCCGTACACTATCACCGAGAGAGTTGGATCTGTAACCTACAGGCTAGCATTACCTGAGGACTTGGGGCGTGTCCATGATGTCTTTCATGTGTCACAACTCAAGAAGTATATTGCCGATCCTTCTAATGTCCTAGAGCCCGAGCGACTATCCATTGAGCCGACCATGAGATATGTTGAGACTCTTGTTAGAATCCTTGATACGAAGACCAGAGACACTCGCCATAAGTCTGTGAGAATGGTGAAGGTCTTATGGTCCAATTACGATGTCGAAGAAGCGACATTGGAGTTAGAAGACGCCATGAAGGAGAAGTACCACAGTTATTCATAGACTAGATAGTCTAGTACTTAGCGGGTACGGGTACGGGGTGTACCCCTTTTTTAAGGGGGGTAGAGCCATTTTGCTTTTGCATTGCTTCGGGTTTTCATTGCATAGCGTGTATGTATGTAGTATGTAGGTGTAATGTGTAATGTATTGATGGGTGTGTACAATGTGTGATGTATCAATGGTAATGTGTATTGTGTGATGATGTGTATTGGAATTGTGTATTGTGTACGGTAAGTATGTATTGTGCTGTTTTGTGTATGCTTGTAATGTAGAGGAAGTAAACACCTCGTAGGTGGTAGTAAGACACATTATGGCAATTGGTTTGCCTAATGAGTAGAATTATTAAACCATTAACCTTGAGAAACTTTGAGGGCAAAGTTCCTTAAGGGGGGTAGATTGAAATACCCCGTAATTAAAAATAGTGATTAATTAGGCTAATAAAGGTTTTAGAAGCTTAATTATGCCTAAATAATCATGAGGGAACAAATCCTGAAGAAAACGGATTAAAAACACAAACGAACCTTAAAGCACGTTTTTCGAGGAAACCGAGAAAACGCGACTTTAAGTGGGTCAAATAGACTCGTAATAATTTTAGTCAACCAAATAGTCATTAATTAACATTAATGAAGGTCTAGAACCAATAAAATCAATTAAACGAAAAAATAGTAAAAACTGTAAAAACCGAGAAGTTGTGGGGTGAGAGTGTAAATAAACCAAACTAGTGTGTCCACTATTGCAAATAAAATTTTAAAACCCTTGTGTGGGCTGTGTGAAGCCGGCTGCTTTTCTCCCCCCTCTCACTCTTTTATTTTCCTAATGCACTGGAGGACAAACTAATAAAGTAACAAGTTACTTTAGTATACTCTCTCTCCTACTCCCTCTATTTCTCTCACGTACTGCACTCACCCCTCACCCTCTGATTTTCTTCCTCCTCAAGCTGCCCAACAATGGCGATTTTAAACACCCCTCTAGCTCTCTCCCTTCTCTCCTCTTGTTGAGCACTCAAACCTCCACCAAAAATTATAGAAAATTTGTACCATTAGAATCCTCTCATCAAGGAGAGCATTTCCCTCTTTTCCAAATTCGAAAACAACCAACTTCATCTCCATGGGTGTTCTTGGTTTTGAAGATGAAGACCACCATTAGAAGCCTCTCCTTCACCTTGTTGGTCTAAGGTAAAAAGAAATCCGAAAATACTAGCATTCCTTGCCCAGCCGATTTTGGCTTCTTTTGGAGAGTGGAAATCTTGCTCTTGTTGCTAATCTACACTCCTTCTACATACTTGCAAGGTAATGCATTTTCTAAACCCTAAAATATACCTTAAAGCTTTAGAATGATTTAAGGGTTAGTTTGTATTGAAATGGTGGTGTGTAATGGGCTGTAGCTTTAGAGATTGAATCTTCATATACCGATGGGAAGAGAGGAAAGGAAAGAAAGGAGGAAGGAAAGAAGAAAGAAGGAAAAACTAGTAAGAAAACAAGGTAAATTACACTCACTTGTGTAGCTTTTGTAACGCATTGTGTAACAGATTTTAGAAGCTTAAAATGAGTATTATAAATGGTGTGCAAGAATTAAATGAGTGTTTAATGTCTAGTATTTGTGTTGGAGAACTGTGTGTTAGTGTTGTTAATAAAAAGGTGATATGAATGAAAAATGTGAGTGAAAATAATGTGGTGAGAGTGTAAAAATATAGGGGATACTATGTCAAATTTACCTAGAAACTAGAACACTTAAGAACTAAAAATAAGTGGAGAAACACTTTGAAACAGATTTTAATGGAGCTAAGTTGTGGGTAGGTTAAGAGATATAGGTAATGCATTGTAAACCTTAGAAATGGCATTAGGAGAGGAAACTATGAATGAAGGAAGTGAGAACCAAAATCTGTAGCAAAACACAACTAGGAAAAATAATGTAAGTGCTGGAATGAAAACTTAGAAAATATGTGTGTGAATTAGTATGAAAAGAAGTAATAAATTAGTAATGGATTTAGACATGTTTAGGAGACTAATTAGGTGCTTAAATATGTGGGATTAAGTTTAGGAACAATGGGGAATTAATTAGGCAAAGTATGGGTTGTAACAGAGGAAGAAAATTTGCAAAATTTGTAGGAGGTAGCAGCAGGTCCGGGACTTGGTCCCCGTATAAACTCCCGGACCATGCGATTAAAATGGCCGAGACTTCACTGCAACCTTGGTCCGGGACTTGGTCCCATGTACAAGACCCGGACCACCCCCATAATTTTGTTCGAGAGTTCAAGCTTACACTGGTCCGGGACTTGGTCCCATGTACAAGACCCGGACCACCCATAAAAATCAGTTCGAGAGTTTTGCCTTTGTCTGGTCCAGGACTTAACCCCTGTACAAGGACCCGGACCAGGCACTAAAATAGTTCGAGAGTTAGACCACGGGGTGGTCCGGGACCTAAGACCCGGACAGAGTCCCAGACCAACCCAAACTATTAAAAATAAGTTTAAAATGTGGGTTTTAAGAAAAGGTACAGGATGGTAATGATGGTATAAGGTAATTAGTACTTAATTAATGATGTTTCATTGTCATTAAGAGTATAAACAAATTTTAAAGTAATAAAGAGTAAGTAAACAATGTGTAAGTGTATGAATTGTAAAGACATAGTAATTATAAGTCGGGAAACGTAAAAGATAAACGAGTTAAGTTAATTATAGAATTGACCACTCGATCGCATGTATGTTATAGGACTTGAATTGTGAACACCGAAGGAAAATCGGTTGTAAGTACAACGGTGAACGGTATGAACTTCTCATGCCCTGTATGCTACCTTGGCTACTCTGATTTGTGTTTGTGTGCTAATTGATCACCTAAATAAGATAAACGCACGAATCGGAATTATTGCGCTTACTTGTGCTTATATGATATTGTTCCTTGTTGGATATTATCCTAAACTCTAGTTTGTATAATTCATGAAATGTATGGATGATAATGAAGTATGTGTATGCTTTGATGTACATTGTGGTGACCGAATGATATTGTGATGGCCTTCTTACTGATTCCTAACAAGCTAACCAATCTAACATAATAAATTGGTAAATTGGAATGAGTAGAAGTCCGATATAGTTTCGGCCACGCGTGAGGAGGCGGAGACGCAAGAGGTTGGATCCAAATCCTGGCTTTAATCTTTTCCATGGCCCAAACCCCCTAAATGGGTAGCATCCTGGATTAGTGAGCCACCTAAAGCCCGGTGGTGGGACGGTGTAGTCCCTGCCCGGAGGTCATACCGACTTAACATGAGTATAAGTAAGTAAGTAAGAGTATGTAAGTAAGTATGGAAAAGTAAGTAAGCCTTGTATGAGTATGATTGCGTAAGTAATGTGTAATGAGTAAAAGAGTAAAGAACATCCAATTAACCCGGATGTATAACTGGCTAACTATTGAGGAGGTAAGTATTGTGCATATGTGGTATTACTGTGGCTTGTGTGTTGCCTTCAGTTGTGTGTATTGTATTTTGTATGGATGATTTATTTTATGTACTAGCATGTATGCATGAAATAAATGAACTCTGTGTATAGTCGACCAAATTAGTCGGCGTACCCTAGTTAGCACGTGGTATATGCGAAATTTATATGCAGCGTTTTGCTGAGCCCCTTGGGGCATTGTTTTTAACATTTTATAGGTGCTCGTGAAGGGTGAAGACTATGATGAAATCGAGATGGTTTCTTTTTGGGTGTAATTAATGGATTATGAAAGGTGTACCAAGTTGTACATGGCTATAGGCCTTTTGTTTAGCCGGTGTACCATGGAGTACACGCTTTTGGATAATGAAAGGATTATGAATTGGTATAGATGAGTAGCTTGTTGAAACTCATTATTTTTGGGAAACTAGAGAAAGGATGTAATTGAATATACTTGGATACTCGGTAATCACTATTGTAAGTATATGATATTTTGTATTTGGTAAGTAATGTAGTAGCTCAGTATTCTATGGACATCAGACCGTGACTGTAAGTAGTGTAAGCCTTGCTAGCCGTATGGGCGGTTAGTGGCGTTGTATCACTCGCCGTAGTAGTAGTATTTCCAGTGCGAGTAGTAGGATGAGCGGGACAATTAGACAGTAAGTTAGGGATTAACGGTAGGGGTGTTACAGGGACGCATTAGGAGCGCGAGCTAGTTTCAACATGCAACACCAAGATTTGCACCAGATTTGAACACAACAAGTAGGCAAGAGGTTGTGTAACACCCTTACCGTAATCCAATCATTATCTCCTAACTCGTCTCAATTACCAACATCAAGCAGCGGAAATCAAACTACAAACGATGGGTGATACAATGCCGTTAGTCACCCACGTGACTAACAAGGCCAAATCCAAACAAAACTGTACCGGTCTGATGAATTAATATACCGAGTACTCTATGCAAATGATACATTCAATTCCTTAATCAAATCTTAATCCAAATACAAACGTCAATTCCATACTATACAAATACAACCTCAATTCCGTTCAATGCCGAGTATCTACGATCATCAAGTTTACCGATACAATCCGGACTTACAATTCAACATTTCAAATAAATACAACTTCATTAATCATTTACCCATGCTTATACAGCAAGAGCATGAGATTCATCTAAATTCAATCATCATGCAAGGAATTAATACATTATACATGTACAATATTCCAAACATTATTCAACATAGAATACAAACACTAACTAACACATCAAGGTAGTTAGTTTGTTTTATCTAGCTCTTAGGCTTTGAGGGTTTCTACCTCACTATGCCTCAGCCACTCGTTCATTGTCTTACCCACTGTCTTGGGTTACTCTTACTCAAGCTCTCTTATTCTCAATCTCAATTCAATTTCTACAATACTCAATCTCAACTCTCAAGTTGTCAAGTCTCAATATCAAATTCTCAAAGGTATTTTTTAAGTCATTACCCATGACCTTCGGGCAGAGTCATGCATAAGACTCACCACCAGGCTTTCAAATACAAGTCTTACCTCCCGGTTTTGACCCTACTTTGGGTCTAGCATGGTGGGAAGGTTCGACTATCAAACAGGACTATACTCTTAGCTCCTTAAATTCTCAAACGTCCATATCTCTAATGGACTACTCAATTTCCCAAATACTCTTCTCTCGGAGTTATATTATAATCATAAAGATTAGCCTAGAAGTATCTCTCTCGATATCATCTAATAGCTTACAGAATTTCTCAATGTTTAGTATTCTCATAATTAAGGGTTTCCCTAACAAATCGAATACTTTTATGTTCGGGACATTTTCTTATATTGGTTGGTTCCTCATATTGTAGGTCGACTATTCTTCTAAGGTAGTTTGATGGTCCCTTATCATTCTTTTACTTCACTCAAAAGTTCATGTCTTGAACTATAACCGACCTCTTATTAGAGGTTTCAACATTTCTTTCCATTATTGATTATTTCTTGGATTGTTCATTTCGGTTCTCTAACCGTTATCGGGAGTTTAGTAATCCCGTACAATTCTCTCACGTTCTAGTGAGTTCATAGGTTTGCATTATCGTTATTCATGGTTCGATAGTTTTTGTGTATTTCCACGTTTTCGTTATTTTGCGAAATGACTCTTTCTATGAGTCACTAACCAATCAATACTCATCTACGAGTCGGTCTATAACGCTAGGTTAGACCGCACACTTATGCAAGGATGGTTAGTACACACAGCATGCAACAAGAAATACAAGCAAGGCAATAAACCATTTTCATGCTTTTATCTTGATTAAGCCGTCACAAAAGCACACAAGCACATAAATCAGTGTAGCCATGTTAGTATACAGGGCATGAGAAAATCATACCTTTCACCATGGTTTAACTTTACCATGTCACCTCACACTGCTCGGTTCACATTGATCCATTGATAACATTCCATATGTTCTTATTAACATGAAGGCATTACGGTATGTAATTAACAACTACTCCCGTACTTACCCCATTATCCCATTATCTCGGTTTTATTCTTGTTAATTTAAGTTCTCACTTCTCAATCACTTCTAGCACATGTTTACACTTCTTAGGACCTTTACATGTCACCAAACAAGGCCTAAACATCATCTAAAACCATTACCATTCAAACCCCCATCATTTAGACACTTTAAAACACTCACGGTCATTTTATGGGGGTGGTGTGGGACTTGGTCCTTACCCTAAGTCCCGGACCAATTATGAATCAAAATCTTGGCTAAAAAAAAACAGGTGGTCCGGGACCTTGTACCTGGCTTAAGTCCCGAACCAGGTGTGCAATCTAACTCTCGACAATAATATAGGTGTGGTCCGGGACATTGTCCAAGGACCAAGTCCCGGACCCTGCTAAAAAGCTGTCAAAATGTAAATTTTCAACCCCTAATCCAACCTTAATCCACACCTAATCATTCCCTAATCTTTCCACATGTTTTCTACATGTTTAAACACCTTAAACCACTCCTTAATCATGCACTAAACCTCCTCAACCCATTGGTCAAATCCTTGCCCAAATCCTTGCTTAATTTCTACAAACTTTCATTCTCACATTTGCATTTTGCACACTTGTGCATTCCTAAACTACCTCTTGACATTTTACACTTCTCTTCTCAACCATTTTACCATTCCTATTCTTTCAAGACAATGTACTTCTAACACCCAAGTTCATGCCTCATTCTTAAAGCCTTAAATCCTCATCCTTTCCTACAACTTCTAAGGCACTTTAACAACCCCTTTGCTACAGATTTTTGCACACCCACATATCCTTATTCCAACTACCCTTTCATGGTGATTACTCTACTCCACTCAACCATATAAACACCTAACTCCTACCAATCATCAACTCGCCTACAAATGCTCTATTTCTACCAAAATTTCACCATAACTCACCTACAATCCTAACATTGCCCAAATGCACAATTTATCACCCAAATCCATTCACAACTAGCCACACCCATAGAGGGTCCTACCAGCACATAAACTCAATCAAAATCTCATCCAAAACCTCACCAAGCACAATATAATACAATAACTTAAAAGCTTGGCTCAAAGGCCCATAAATCACAATCAAATTCATAATTCTCTCTTCTCACTACAAAACACATTTCCAACTCAATTTGGTTCATTCTTTTAAATTTTCTCATCCCAAGTTCTAAAGAAATAAAGATAGATATTAAGGTATATTTCTTACCTTAAGCTCATAAATCCTTCTTTTCTTTTCCAATCTCCTCCCACCTCTTTCTTGATCAAAATCGGCCAAGTTGGCCAACCACTTGCCAACCTCAAAATTAATACCCAAATAGGGAATTAGGCACTATATATATTCACCTAGTCTCATTAATCAATTAGAACACAAGGGAAGGTGCTTAAGGCACAAAGGTGGAGAATTACCTTGAAACCCTAAGATGGGGTTTTGGTCAAGAATCAAAGAGGAGCTCCCAAACCACCATTGGAGCCTTGGAGAATAACTCAATCACGGAACGAACAAGGCATAAGGATGGGGCAAAATTGGGCACAACAAGAGATGGGGAAAAATAAGTTTTTCTTTGGAACTTTTTACCTTAAAAGAAAGAGGAGACTCCAAGCTTCAAGAAGATGCCATTTTCTTCACAAATGGGGGTATACCCATGGAGATGAACTTCAAATTTTGGACTTTGAAAAGAGAGGAATGTAGAGCTTGATGAGAGGAGCAATAATATGTGGTTTATTTTTCATTTGGAGCTTGGATGTAGCTAGAGCAAGTCAAAGAAGAGAGGAAGCCATTGTTGAGCTTCAAAAATGTTCCAGCCATGGGAGAGGGAGGAGAAATCGGCTGAGAAGGAACGAGTGGGGAAGAAGGGAAATGGGAGGAGAGAGAGGAGAGTGAGGGGTTTATTTACTTTTGCTTTTACTTTATGCTTTTACTTTTTGCTTTTTAGCTTATTTAAATAACTAGCTAGTCAAGAGTTAGAGGGGCTGATTTATTTAACAAAATTGGTCCCCCATGTACACATAAGCTGGGGTGTTTTTCATTTTTTTTACAGAAAACACTCGTTAATTTACCCGGCTTGGCACTATTCACTAACCGGGCCCGTTTTCCGGATTTTTCTCGTTTCTTTCATTTTAATGGTTCTTAAGCTTCCAATAACGTTTAATTATAGTTATTTGGTTGACTATAATTTTTACGGGTCCATTTGACCAATCAAAGTCACATTTTTGGGTTTTCTAGAAAAACGTGCGCTAAAGCTTTATTAGCGTTTTTTATTCATTTTATAGATCTGTTTTCTTCGGGAATTGTTCCCGTATATTAATTAGGCCTAGATAAGCTTTAGGAATTCATCTAAGACCCTTGTCAAGGTCGTATTTCTCCTATGGTCTGTAACACTCATTTTTGTGTTTTTCACTTTTTAAGCGTTTTCTCTTTTCTTTTGGATTTATTTTCTTTACCAAAATTCTTTAGGCACTAATAGGCCCTAAAATACCATATTAGAATAATTAATCACCATAATTAAGTTCGTGGTATTTCAATCTACCCCCCTTAAAGAACTTTGCCCTCAAAGTTGGTGAATCTAATATTGTTACTCACATAGGTACTCTATGCTAAGGTTATAACCTCTATATAACCTCACAGACTCCAACGTCTGACTTGATGTATATCACACATCCAAACAACATGTCACTGCATGCATAACAATCAAAATTTTTTTTTCCAATCTTTCCATGGGGGTTCATCCGAAGACAATTAGGCACTCAGTCATCCCCTATATCGAGTGATCACTCAGGTACCGGTCATGTTTGAACACTTACGCTTTCTGGTTCACGGCCGTCATGAATTTGGGCACTTACGCTCTCTGGCCCTACGGTCCTTTGGTTCTGATCAAATTCATTTGCACATCTAGAGATCCTCAGGCTACAATCTGGGTACTCTCCCAACACAAGACTACTCATATCCTGCTGCCCATGGAAAAATACAAAACATGCACTATAAACATCCTATCGGTCACTTAGTACCGTTGCTCGTCCGTTATAGTGGTTTCACAACTAATCATCACTCCCACCGGCTCACACACTAGCCTTACTCCCCCGGGTTTGACCCGATACCGGGTCTAGCATGGGGGGGAGGTTCAGCTAGCACCAGTGGAAGAGGTTTCTAAACCGGTACTCATTCTCAAGTTTGAAGAAAATTCATTTTTGCCAAAATCAGTTAGAAATTCATTTTGAAAGCTCCACACAACTCCAAATTCCCATTTAATGATAATTGCCTCTATTACTAGCGTTGTTACTTGTGACCACTTATAGGGAGCTTCAAGAGTCATTCAACCCCAATGTGATCAGCATCGATGTTGAACTATCCTTCAACCCCAATTTGTGTTCGGTTTCCCTTGATCGCTAGCAAATCAAGTTTCACCTCCTACCTCAATTCACACAATCAAGTAGTCAATCATTATTCCATTTTCTATCTTTTTATCTTTCTAGTCATAATCACCAAGGTAATCCATTTCCCATTTTTAGAACTCATTTACTCACTTACTTGTCATCTCATCAATTATTACTTAATTATCTCCAACTACTATACCTAAGAAATTCCAAAACATAACTCTAATTAATTTACCTAAGTTATTTAATAGAATAATTCCCATTAATTCTCTATCCTCCAATCATCCACACGTAAAATCAATCAAGTCACCTAGGGGACTCAATTCCAACTAGGTTCAACATCGGTTTCATATCGATTTATTCTCATCATATCTCCCAAATGTACTCATTTCTCAATGTCGGTTTCATACCGACTCATATCTCACACTATTACCAATCGAGGTTCTTATTCCCTTGGAGTTTCTCTACTCCTTTCCACTTTTAATCTCACAAATAACCATATTTACACAATGAATGAATACAAATGTTTATGTAACATAAGTACCAATCATCAAAACAAATTCTTATCCGCTAGGCGCATTATAGTTTACGCACTAATTACGTAAAACATACACTTCTTGGTTTTTCACTCTACCCCCCTTAAAAAGGGATTACGCCCACGTAATCTACCATGTGTCAATATTAGACATCGGTCTAAGGCGTTCAACCATCATGGAGTGGTTCAGCTTCCATGCGGTCTATCATACAATGTTCCTTAGTCAAAGGGTCTTACCCATATTGTCGGTTAGTCCCTGCACCAAGAATTTTCATCGGAGTTGTTCAACTCTTAACCGGGTTCGGTTCTAGCCTTAGAGGCTTCAAGTCATTAATAATTAGCCATTCATTCACTAGGTGTATTAAACCTTAGGATTTTGGGCCTACTAGCTTATGCTGCGCGACCCTGATAACCTAGGGTTGTTCGCCCTTCTCGTTATCCTCAATGTATTAGACATCACCTTTTTATCCCTTCTTATCTTGGGAATAAGGTTTCTCAGCCAAGCGTGGTATTTCTTACCGTACGCGAACTCGATGAGTTATAGATTTTCTATCCAGCTCTCTGGAATCTATGTACATATTGTTGTGTATTTTAGTGATCATTCACTTGATTCTTCTGACATGTTGTCGGTTGAGGTTGAGCCACTACTTAGCATGTAGTGCTTCCTCTATTGTCAGTGGTTTCTGAATTATGCCCACTTAAACGGTTCTGTACAAGTGTTCTTTTACTTGTACGACCTTGCATCTTCTATGCATCGGTCCTTATGACTTTCATAAGTTTCCTTCCATTTTTATTCCGGTGGAATTCACATCTTGTGGTTGTTGGTGTGTCCAACACTCTTTGTGCTTCTTTGGCCAAAGGCCGCACGGTTAGCTTCCAAGATTCTCTTAACTGGCTTGTGCCATATTCGTTGGTATGTTTGTACACCTCCCGTATTCAGTACGGTTAATTATATCAATTGGGTACTCTTGTCCCGATGTTTATTACTTCACTTATCAACTTGATCCTCTCAGGATATACTTTCAGTTCCTTATGCTACTGCAATAGGAATGAACATTGCCTCCTCTGTGATGTCTTTTATCCCTTGGTACAGATTCCGGCTTGTTGCCCGGTATGTCTACCATCTCTTATTTAACATCTTCATGTCATAGTGTTTATTCATATACACCGGTCGCTTGTTGCGCACCATGTTCTTACTGATTCTACAGTATTGGTTTACATGGCATCCACTATTGCTAGCTTCATCTCATGCATTTCCATCATTTATACAGTGGTTCACCATTTATTTCTCTGAGCTCATTGAGCGTAATTTACTTCACAATTCACATTGTACTCATATAGCGTTTCTTCTAAACCGACTACTCTTCGGTTTTCAACAATTGCTATAACACCTTATTCCCACATTGCTTGGCAATAATTGTATGCTCAAGCTTTACTACATTAGTAGTTCTGAAAGAGATATGTTTCCAGACATTCATTGATGGCATCCTCTTCTTTGGGATCTGTATGTTCACCGCTCTTGCGGTACCACAATAACGAAGGGTATCTTTGATCGTTAGTTATTGAACAATCTTACTTATGCCATTACTGGCAATTCTCCTTATGATTTCAGTTAGATTTTGCAAACTTGTATCTACATCTCGTAGTTGCTGGATGGCTTACATGCCGCATTGCCTAGAGCTCTACTCATATTAGGCTGTTCACAAGCATTGCCTTTCCGTATACCATCAAATGGTTTGTAGGTAACATTGGGCTCCATGATAAGATCATCGCATCACACTTCTGTTCATTGGAGACCCTTCAAGTAATAACCGGTTGCCCCTTGGCAATTTTAGGGTATTTCCTGTTTGGTGGAATCCCTTCGGTTTTCTAACCGAGTGTTCGTTTTAGCTCTAGTGTTCTTATAACGATGTTTCATTCTACACCTTTCTAGGATCGCTCCTGGGTGTTGTTAAGTGATGCCATTTCATTTGGCTCACACTTGGGTATGTTCAGTTTATTACCCTGCTTGCAGTTTTGGATTTCGAATTGTCCCGTTTGGGGTTATAGGTCCCGTTCTTAGGGTAGACTACAAATACCTTTCCTTATGTCTTGACCGGTTTGATATCCTCTACTGTGATCAGTGGTATTCTTTAGTACCTTATAGGATCATTATGAGTATTTATCCCGTTCGTTGGCCATTAATGCATTAACGTTAGGCATCTGCCCTAGTGTGTTTAGGCTGGGTATTCATTCCAGCTAACATGCTTTGCTTCAATATCCTTAAGACATATCCAATGTCCTTACTCAATTGCTTGTGCTTCTCGCACTTCTTAATTCTTAATCATCTTCCTGGAGTGTGTTCTTGACTCCCTTAGCTTTGTAATCTTATCTGGGTTCTTCGATCGTTCGAGGTGTCCAACCGTTTCGGTTTGAATTTACTTCAGTGTCCGTAGAATGGAGTTGACTACTTCCCGTGTTTCGTACACCACTTGTATACATACGTGGGGTACCTTATTGGTATGTTGCCACTTACCCGACTAACTCGCAATGGTCTGTCAGGCCCACAAGCTCCTTCGAAGTGCGGTCGTCCCACATCCCATATTTGGGTACACTCGTAGTGCTCGTCACATGCCTAGGTGAAGTACTCTATTGTCAACTCCTCTTGCATCATTCTATGATAACTTACCGTGATTCTCTGGTTGGTTTTAAAATCTAAGATTTTAAAAGAAATGTTTAGGTTTGAAAGGAAATGTTTGTGTTTGAAAGAAAAATCTTGGGTTTGAAAGAAAGTTTTCATGGTGTTGCCATGTCTGAGGTCTTGACCAAGTCTAGCTTCTCGTTGATTGGTGTATTCGTTAATATGATGGTCAGGCCGTTAGGCCTTTCCAAGGTTTCTTCTTCAAGTTCTTAGGATTGGTGATCCTATATTTACTTCATGGTCACGGTGGTACCTTAGTAAGTACTTGTTGGTCGTTAAAAGCTTTCCAAATAGTCCTGCTATTGCTGCATTTGCCTTGGCAAGTGCGCGGGTAGGTTGTTTTTTCAGGTTAGCGTATACCGGTTACGGTATTATTTCTGTCCGTATTTGGGTGTTTTACTGGATGTTCCTTTGATCTTTTGATCTTAGTGATCAATTCCCTGAGTGGCTTCTCAGTGTTCTTGACATGGTTGTCATTAATCCGGGTACTCCTGCATTCTTGGGGATCTCGGTTTGTTTAGTTTTGTGTCCCACTTCACTGTGGTTACCGAGGTTTGACTAACCCTTAGGAGCTAAATCGTAGTCCTGTTGGTGTAAGTGTCATGAATACTCTCATAGTTGTCTGAACTATGCGGTCTGAAACTATGGTTATTCGGGTATTACTGCCATTTCGACGTTGTAGGTTTGGAGTTATCCAAACTCGACTAATTCCTTAGTCGGTTTGTATACCATTGTTGGTAGTATCAAGCATTGCAGTCCGCAGAACTCTCTTGTCTCGGGTTCATTACTCTGTCTTTTTTGCTTCATTGTGCGGTTGTGCTTTCCTTCTTGCTGGCTACACATGGTTCTCGCGACTGCGAAGTACGTCACCCCAGGTGCCATAAATTTCATTATCCTGTGGATAGGATTCTCAGTCTACTGCTATAAGTGCAATTATTATAATTTAAACGGGAACCGTCTCCGGGATTTCCAGTTCTTGGAATCCACCGTATGAAGGTTCTTTCTCTTACAAGCTTTATTCTTGCAACTGCCAGATCGGGTCTTCCCGAGTATGAGAGGTTTTCCATCTCTCAAGTGTTCTTCTTCCAACTTTATAACGTGGGATGCGGTGGGCGGGTTTGGTTATTGTAGGTTTCCGGTTCGCACGAAGTCCCTAATAGCGTACCTCACACACTAACACTCAACCCTTAGCCCTAAGTCACTAATTCCTAACTCAGTATTTACTAAACTTGGTATTTTCAACAATCAGAGCGATACTTCGCTCTGATACCACTTTTTGTAATACCCCCTATCGTTAATCCAATCATTATCTCCTAACCCGTCTCAATTACCAACATCAGCAGCGGAAATCAAACTACAAATGGTGGGTGATACAATGCCGTTAGTCACCCACGTGACTAACAAGGCCAAATCCAAACAAAACTGTACCGGTCTAATGAATTAAAATATACCGAGTACTCTACACAAATGATACATTCCATTCTATAATCAAATCTCAATATAAATACAAATGTCAATTCCATACTACACAAATACAACCTCAATTCCGTTATATACCGAGTATCTACGATCATCAAGTTTATCGATACAATCCGGACTTACAATTCAATATTTACAAATAAATACAACTTCATTAATCATCTACCCATGCTTATACAGCAACCCCGTCTTACACTCTGGGATGGTGATCGGCTTCAAAGTACCTGTAAAGTAAAAAACGGTGCCCCAGGGGCTCAAACAATTGCTAGCATGAAATTCACATACCCCGCATGCCAACGGGGGTACGCCGACTACTTTGTCGAGCATGGGATTCATTTTAATTCAATCATCATGCAAGGTATTAATACATTATACATGTACAATATTCCAAACATTATTCAACATAGAATACAAACACTAACTAACACATTAAGGTAGTTAGTTTGTTTCATCTAGCTCTTAGGCCTTGAGGGTTTCTACCTCACTATGCCTCAGTCACTCGTTCATTGTCTTACCCACTCTTTAGGTTACTCTTACTCAAGCTCTCTTATTCTCAATCTCAATTCAATTTCTACAATACTCAATCTCAACTCTCAAGTTGTCAAGTCTCAATATCAAATTCTCAAAGGTATCTTTTAAGTCATTACCCATGACCTCCGGGCAGAGTCATACACAAGACTCCCACCGGCTTTCAAATACAAGTCTTACTTCCCCGGTTTTGACCCTACTCTGGTCTAGCATGGTGGGAAGGTTCGACTATCAAACGAAACTATACTCTTAGCTCCTTAAATTCTCAAACGCTGTATCTCTACCGGACTACTCAATTTCCCAAATATCCTCTCTCGGGTTATATTATAATCATAAAGATTAGCCTAGAAGTATCTCTCTCAAATCATCTAATAGCTTAGGGAATTCTCAATGTTTAGGACATTTTCTTATATTGGTCGGTTCCTCATATTGTAGATCGACTATTCTTCTAAGGGAGTTTAATGGTCCTTATCTTTTTTTACTTCATTCAAAAGTTCATGTCTTGAACTATAAACAACCTCTTATTAGAGGTTTCAACATTTCTTTCCACTATTGATTATTTCGTGGATTGTTCATTTCGGTTCTCTAACCATTATCGGGGTTTACTAATCCCGTATAATTCTCTCATGTTCTAGTGAGTTCATAGGTTTGCATTATCGTTATTCTTGGTTCGATAGTTTTCGTGTGTTCCATGTTTTCGTTATTTTGCGAAACGACTCTTTCTACGAGTCACTAACCAATCAATACTCATCTACGAGTCGGTCCATAACGTAGGTTAGACTGCACACTTATGCAAGGATGGTTAGTACACACAACATGCAACAAGATATACAATCAAGGCAATAAACCATTTTCATGCTTTTATCTTGACTAAGCCGGCACACAAGCACACAAATCAGTGTAGCCACGTTAGCATACAGGGCATGAGAAAATCATACCTTTCACCATGGTTTAACTTTACTGTGTCTCCTCACATTGCTCGGTTACACTTGATCCACTGATAACATTCCAAATGTTCTTATTAACATGAAGGCATTACGGTATGTAATTAACTACTACTCCCGTACTTACCTCGTTATCCCGTTATCTCGGAGTTACTCTTGTTAATTTAAGTTCTCACTTCTATCACTTATAGCACTGTTTACAATCTTAGGACCTTTACATGTCACCAGCAAGCAAGGCCTAAACATCATCTAAACCATTACCATTAAACCCCCATCATTTAGGCACTTTAAAACACTCACGGTCATTTTTTGGGGGTGGTCCAGGACTTGGTCCTTACCCTAAGTCCCGGACCAATTATGAATCAAAATCTTGGTTAAAAAAATAGGTGGTCCGGGACCTTGTACCTGGGTTAAGTCCCAAACCAGGTGTGCAATCCAACTCTCGACAATAATTTAGGTGTGGTCCGGGTTTGTCCAAGGACCAAGTCTCGGACCCTGCTAAAAACCCTAATATTTCCACATGTTTCGTACATGTTTAAAAACCTTAAAACAATCCTTAATCATGCAGTAAACCTCCTCAACTCATTGGTCAAATCCTTGCTTAATTTCTACAAACTTCATTCTCACATTTGCATTTTGCACACTTGTGCATTCCTAAACTACCTCTTAACATTTTACACTTCTCCTCTAAACCATTTTACCATTTCTATTCTTTCAAGACAATTCACTTCTAACACCCAGGTTCATGCCTCATTCTTAAAGCCTTAAATTCTCATCCTTTCCTACAACTTCTAAGCACTATAACAACCCCTTTGCTTCAGATTTTTGCACACCAACATATCCCTTTCCAAATCCATTTCATGGTGATTACTCTACTCACTCAACAATATAAACACCTAATCCTTACCAATCATCAACTCGCCTACTAACGCTTATTTCTACCAAAATTCGCCATAACTCACCTACAATCCTAAACATTGCCCAAATGCACAATTTATCACCACTTGTAGAAAAAAGGCTATTTAAGCGGTTCAATGGGCCTATTCGGCGGTTGTAAACCGCCGAAATGAGCACCGCCAAATAGGTGTGAGACCTATTCGGTTGTTTTACAACCGTCGCAATATGTTACACTATCTCGGCGGTTGTACATAAACCGCCGAAATAGGTGGGCGCCAAAATCAAATCTGACGACGTCAATCTCAGCATCGGTCAATTCAAGATGGCACCATGAGTCTATCTCGGCGGTTTGAGCTAGGAACCACCGAGATAGACCTATTTTGTATCTATTTCGGCGGTTCTTAGCTTAGAACCGCCGAAATAGCCCCCTTTTTTTGTTTTTTTTCATCCCAGCATATATATATTCACCGCATTTGGTTCAATGAGACCTGTAATAAAGCTTCATCCACACAGGGAGCTCCAAGCACAATTTAAAAAGTTATAAAAGCTCCCAATTAATATCAACGACGCACCACAATTTGAGAGTTAACAAAACCAATGCAATTACACTTAATTACACACTTTCATTACAAATAAAAAACACATTACAATTCAAATCTACCATTACACCATCCACAAGTGTACAAAGTTACAATTACATACTCGAAAAAGTTCACAAAACATCTTCATGATCATCAATTCATTAAACTTGTGTAGACGAACTCCGACCATTCCTCAAGCATCTCTTAACAATTTGAGCGTCATCATACTGACCACCTTTGAACACTTCTTCGTAAGCCTTGAAAAAAAATGAACATTAATCTAAAACGTACAAGTCTAACAACATGTAAAGAGCATAACTGAAACTTTCAAAGAATGTTACCTTGTCTAACGAGTGCTCTGGTAAAAGGTTCGACGCTCCTACTATGTCACTCATGAATCTCATGACATAGTATCCACATTCTAAACCCCCAGGCTGCACCGGACACTATACAAACACACATATTGACAGTTATAAACAAGTTTAAACATTATCACACAAATTTATCAATTAATAGAGTCCTTGACAGTGTTCCAAGGGATGTCACGCTTCATTGTTTTATTTGGACAGATAATGCAGCTCTCATGGAAACTATATACTTCAGCAAATATATAGTTTTAAGCATCAGTAGCAAGTTATGAAACAGTTAATGTTAAGTAATAATAATTGTTGTTTACTATAACAAACTAATTACCTCAGTATTGCGGTGGAGATCTTCGGTCTCTTGCACCCTTACCAAGTGAGTCAAATTGCAAGATTCGTGGGTGCTTCAACATCACCAGCACAAGCAATGACCAATGTCGACTGTCCACAAATTACACAATGTGTTGAAATCATTAAACAACTAACACAAACTATATGTTTAGATAATACTAAGAGAAATAGTCAAATATCATACCCTGAATGATATGGCAGCATAATAAATGACTTGTTAGAACATTCAAAGATGGCATTTGTCATATATTGCATAAGGCCTTCCATATCACTTGTCATCTGGACTTCACTGCACATAGCAGGACACAGGAATCCGAATCTGTGATCTTCATAGACATTGATTGCCTTATTATGCACCCACCTATGAGGCAATATCATTAGTCATTAACTTTTTATTCAAACATCTAATTCATCACCGATCAATGAATTCAAAATATAAAAGGTAGAAGTCACTCACATGGCGGCTGACTTGATAATCGACACATTCAACCAATCCCTCCTGAAGCACTCCTCGAAGTTGGACATATACATCCCAAATCGATGTATATCTTCTCCTTGAACTTGATAGTGAAATATCCACTCATGATCTTCCATAGTGAGGGAATCACAATGAGGTGGTAGCAGCAACAAGATGAGTGCAGAATCTGCATATTAGTCGACAAGCCGACCAATATTCTTTTCTCCACCAAATTAGGTCTAAGCACGAAATTTGTGGATGCCTTTGATTGCACAGGTGCAGCAATTCTTTTCCCTTTTCCCTTATCAGTCTTTGGTCGGCTCATATCCTATGATATTAACTAATTAAGTATATGGATGCAAGGTGGTACATCAATAGTTTTATAGCAACGGTTAAGAGTAAATACCTGCCCAGGGAGTTTGACCAATCCTGCTGGCCACTGCACTGTCGCAGTTTGTGCGGAACGCAAGGTACGTCTTTGTGGGATCAGCACCGGTAAACATACGTCACCATGCTCTGCAACAAATTCGTCCAGAAGCACTCATGCATGGTAATGTCGGAGTGGTTCACCGTGCACAATATCACTTGGAACTGAAGGGAAAAGTTTTCCCCATGCCACCATGACCTCTTGTACTCCAATTTGTAAAAATAAAGGGCACTCAGTAAGTACCTGAGTGTTATGTGGAACTTGTTTAGATAAAAATTGTGAATTCCTCTATGATGATATTAGTGATCAATGAAAAATCTTAATCGTCATGTACTCAATTGAAATGTAAGTCTAACCTTTAGAGATGCATAGGGAAACGGCTCAACCGACTGGACACTACTTCCCACTACTGGTGAACTCTGATGATGAATAGGTGACTCAACTGGTGGTCGAGAAACCTCTTGGTTGTCATGCTTCTGTGTCTCAATCCTTGACATAGCCTGAGCGATCCTCTCGTCGATGCTCTGATGAATCCTCTGCTCCATCTCAGCCATCTCTCTCAGGTGCTCCTCGTAGCTAATCATCCTTCCTGTGCACTTCTGGACCCGGGTACGCCAAATGCCTGGCGGATACCAACGTGCCCACCAAACCCAATGGCACGACCTGGATGATCCTTCTTACCAAGAGCGCGTGTAAGAGGATCATCATTCCTCTGTGAGGTCCAGGTGCCCTGGGTGAGCTGAGAGCTTAATTCACCCTAATACAACACACAAATACAGTTATTAGTTTAACATAAGTTCATATACAAATGAAATGAACAGTTCGACTAAAAATGAAATGACATCACTTACCATTTGAGCAATAACTGCTCTCGTGGCATCATCGTATTGAGGATTTTCGGAGTAGAGTTCTTCGAAATGTGGCTTAACTCCCACACTTTCATTCTTCTGCCATTGGTATCCAATAAGCCATCCGTGGCAGATATCCCTTTTGCTCCCATTCTGGTACCCTTTGAGCAATACTTTTTCCACCTAAGTGGTGAGGGTACAGATTCTTCTTAGCATTTGCTTATTGTTGTGCACGGAGACCCTGCATAAATTAATATGATCATGTTTAGTGAAATTGTACACAAAAGACATAAGAAATTAAGAGTAATTCATGTATGTATGACACTAAAGTGCACCTGGAACTCCGGTGTGTCTGACGTGACTCAACAAATTATACCCATTGCTCTTCGGTGATTCCTTCGTAAACCTCCCATGGTGGTCTCTCACCTCCGAAACCATGATCTGGATCATCTGGATCTTCTGGATGGGCATCTTGTAGATGAACTTGTCAGCCAACTTATTCTTGTGGTCCCGGAACTGTTTCGACATCGATGATAGCACATCCTTTTTAATGCGGGATCCACGGAGAAACGAGACTACATACATGATCATTCAGTTAGTAAAGTAAACATAAATATTCTATTATTTCACAATAGATCATAGTAATAATGTAGAGATTTACCTAAGATGCTCAAACATAGTATCCTTCAACGATTGAGGCACTTGCTTCCAGGTGTGGTTTATGTTACAAAATGTATTCACCAAATGGCTACCGTAAGGGGTGAAGTTATTCTTCCAATTTCCATGAGGTTGGTTGAACTGATTGAATTGCACCGGTTTTGTGGGAGGGCCCTTTAAAGCCTTCAGCCCACGTGTGGCACCTCTCTTCTTTTGCTTCTTGGCCTCTGGTGGGACAACTGACGGCTCTTCGGTCTGCTGTGAAGGGCCAGCCTCAATCTCATCGCGTGCAGCTACTGGTCTTTCTTTTTCTTTCCTCCTCTTGTGACCCGCTTACTTGGTCTACCCTGCTGTGGCTCAGCTTCTCCAGTCAAGAGAAGCTGTCCAACGGGGTCATCCATAGGGTGATCATCCACTGCAAAAAAGAAATAAAGCATTTTCATCAGATATATAAATTAACATAAATACTATGAAGCATAACAATAACAATTAAGATGACATTACAGTCTACATTCTACTAACAACATTCCTGACACGAAAACATAAATCATTTCATATTGTCTACCCAAGCACCCTCATCATGGTCTGATCATGCGTAGAGCAAATCGTTTTCGGTAACATCAATCGAATCCGGTAATCCAGTAGGAAACAAGGATGTTTCCTCTACCGTTTCATTATCATCGTTATCCTCATTCTCATTTTCGATTACAACCGGCCTTCTTCCTGGAAGAACAACATACCATCTGCAGTCTTTCAGATCCTCAACATACCATACTTGTTTGCAATCCTTACCCTGAACAAATTGATCATCCGTATAACCGGCACATGAAAAATCAACCAAGGTAAGCCCTCCATCATTTTGGTACCCACGTCAGTTGTCCACCCACTTGCACCGGAACAACAAAAGGAATCAATGTCGTAGTCTAGTTCCCAGATGTCCTCGATGACACCATAATACCAACTAGAGTTACTAACTGGTTGAGATCGGTTACCGCTGTGATACTCAGTGGCAGCAGCTTCAATTTTTACCCCACTATTCTGGTTTATCGATTTGGCATCTTGGCGTGCAGTGTAGTATGTATACCCACTAATATCATACCCCTCAAATGATGTAATATTAGTTTCAGGTCCGATTGCCAAACATCTGATCTCTTCACTTACAGCTTCTGGATCTGATGATGCTAATGTCAAGCCATAATCTTTGAACCATTGGATAAAAACTCGGTTTTATTCCTTTGTCAGCCAAATGTGGTCTTTCAAAGGATTATGATGCCTTAACTCAACCATATGGGTTTCGAAATAAGGTTCAACAACCTCAAGATGTTGTAAGACAAACAAATGTGCTTGATGAATAAGTTGACGCGAAACTTGCACGATCTTTCTACCAATGACACCTTTACCCTTAAACCTGCCATAGTGTCGTGGTTTTGGGATACCAATAGACTCTGCCTCACTCAAATAATCGGTCACAAATTCCATGACTTCCTCAGTCACTGTTGCTTCAACAATGCTCCCCTCTGGTCGATACCTATTCTTCATTCTACTTTTCAGAATACCCATGTACCGTTCAAAAGGGTACATGTACCGTAAGTATACCGGACCACAGAATTGTATCTCTCGAACGATGTACACAATTAGATGCACCATTATGTCAAAGAAAGATGGTGGGAAATACATCTCAAGTTGACATAATGTGACAACAATTTCACGCTGTAGATCATCTAGAGAGGTTACGTCAATTGCCTTGGAGCAAACAATGTTGAAAAAGAAACATAACCGAGTTAAAGCATTTCTGACATCAAATGGCAATATCCCTCGAATTGCGACTGGAAGAAGATGTAACATCAGTACATGATAATCGTGAGATTTCATGCCTAAAAGTTTTAAATCCTTCATCGATACAATGTTCTTCCAGTTTGAAGAGTACCCAGACGGTACTTTTACCGAGTGCAGACATTTGCAGAAACTAATCTTTTCAGCCTTTGAGAGCGTGTAGCATGCAGGAGGTAGGTAGATTCGTTTCCCATTCTCTTGTGGGTGTAAATCCTTTCGTATACCCATGGTTTGCATGTCCTTTCTGACTTTCAATCCGTCTTTTGTTTTGCCGGTATATTGAGTAAAGTCCCACTCACTGCCTCACCAACGTTCTTCACAATGTGCATGATGTCTAAGCAGTGTCTCACAGGAAGATGACGCCAATAAGGTCGATCCCAAAAGATAGAACACTTTTTCCAAATGTTTTTCGCCGGTTTTGATGTGTTTCCAAATACATGGGCAATGTCCTTAACCTTTTCGTACACTTCCTCAGAGTTCAGAGGTAGACGGGCCACACAAGTTTCGGCTTGACCATTGAACAACTTTCTCTTCGTTACTCGATAAGGGTGATCGTCGGGGAGAAGACGTCGATGACACATATAAACATTCTTCACACAATGTTTTAAACGGTCCGAACAAGTGTCTTCCTCGCATATGGGACATGCAAATGTTCCTTTAACCGTGTAACCGGACAAGTTCCCATACGCAGGGAAGTCATTGACGGTACAGAACAACAAAGCCTTGAGTGTGAAATTCTCTCTTGCATAAGCATCATATACCATGGTCCCCTCATTCCACAATAGCTTCAGATGGTCGATCAGAGGGGCAAGGTACACATCAATGCTATTACCTGGCTGCTTAGGACTAGATATCAGGAGAGATAACATGATGTACTTTCGTTTCATACACAACCATGAGGGCAAATTGTAGATCACTAGTAGAAAAGGCCATGTACTGTGTTGACTACTCAATGTGCAATACGGGTTCATTCCATCAGTACATAACCCAAGCCTCAGATTCCTATCTTCATGTCCAAAATGTTCTTTGTACCGTCTGTTCATGTTTCTCCACTGAGGCCCATCTGCTAGATGTCTTAATTTCTCATCACTCTTTCTACCCTCTGCATGCCATCGTAAGTTCTTTGAATCTTTCGGATTCACAAACTCCGTTTGAATCTGGGTATAATCGGCAAATACCAAAGTAGTTTTGCTGGAGGGCTTTTTTTCAGAACGGAGGAGTACTCACCATCTTTATGCTTATACCGGGACAACGAACATTTCGGGCAATTGTCTAGATGTTCGTATTCACCCCTGTACAACACACAGTTGTTTGGACACGCGTGAATTTTTTTGTACTCTACTCCCATTGGACACACCCATTTCTTTGCCTCATACGTGGTGGTAGGGAGACCGTTCTCATCCGGTAGCATATCATGAATCAGCTCGAGGAATGCCGTGAAACCTTTGTCACTCAACCCGTATCTTCCCTTCAGGTTGAACAAATTCAATATAGCTGTCAATTTCGTGTACTTAGTGCAAGTAGGATACAACGCCATCTTCGATGCGTCCAACAACCTTTGATACTCATCCGGCTGGTCGACAAAATTATCCTCAACATTATCAAGCATCTCGTCCATTTGCTCATCATGATAAGTCGACTCACTGTCAACATTGACTCCAGAAGCGCTTGGGAGTTCTGACTCGTTAGTAGTATTGAATGTCTGCACGGTTCTTGAGTTACACCGCTCGTGACTGTAGGAAGCTGAAGCATTATCTTCAACAGTTCTCCATGAAAAGTCCATCTTCTATAATGTGGCATGAAACCACGGGTCTTCAGATGGAATTGTACGACGTTGATACTTTCATATTGTCTAACCACACCACAATCAACACAAGGACATGGAATTTTCTCCGCCTTTGTCCTGTCCTTGTGCTGCACTGCAGCTTTGCAAAACTCTTTCAATATCTTGTCAAAATGTTCCCCTCTATCACCATACATCCAGTCACGCTCCATACTATATGTGCAACAGATCACAGGTGTGAGTTATAGCCTTTGTGAAACTAAAATGTTTATAGAATATGGTCTGTATTAAGTTGCACATGTTTATTTCTTAATGGAGCATGACTGGGATGATTGTCAAGTAGTCTAGCCTAACTCTAAGGTTGCAAACACAAAATAAACTATCATTTTAAATTTAACAAATTGTCGCACTTCTAAAACAGAAACCAGTGTTTAAAACAATATTACGAATACTTTTTCTACAAACAATTCGGCATGACCTTTGCATAATTGTACACATCCCGTGCTTATTATTCAGCACTCACCAAAGTCATCACAACCACAAACATTCCAACAATGGCAGCAACCAACAATTAAAATAAATCAATTCTTTACTAGCTAACTGAAAACCAATTGCAAATTCAGATCATCAAACCAACATTTTCAATTCTCCACTGTATAAGTTCAAACCAGTTTAGAGATTAAAACAGAATCCAGAGTTAAAATACGTACTTGTTTTTTAGGATTTATGGAGAGGGGAGACTGGTGCCTGAGAGGTAGGCTACTGTGCGAGGAGGTAGGCTTCTGTGCGAGAGATGCAGCAATACCACTTCTGATATGTCTCTGCAAGGGAGCAACAAAAAATAAATTACAAAAGAAATGCATCAACAAATATGGAAGGAAGCTAAATTATGTACTAGCACTTATATTTAAATACATAATTGCATTTATTAAACAAAAAATAAGGTTTAGTTACTTACTTGTGCACAGAGGAGGAAAGTACAACAGTAATGGAAGAAGGCGGGAAACAAGAGAGGTGATTCACGGACTTGAATGTAGTGAGACCTGATAAAAAAATTAGATATTGTTAGACATATACACATACATCAAACAATATTAATTACGAAGAGATTTGTTAAAAAAAAATCGGCATGACTTTGCATAATTTTACCTATCCCATGCTTATTATTAATCATTCACCAACCATTCATCAACACAAATTTCCATCACAAATCAAACTAATACCAAATTTATCCATCAAACCAAATTTTAATAATTTGTGGAAATCAAATACAAAGTAAAAAAAAAGAAAAAGATAAGTTAGATTGTATTACCGGTTCTTCCAACTCCGCTTTCAATCTACCGTGCAATGACTGAGGAGAGTTTCTTAACCACTACTCTGTAGACAGAATAGAAACTCATTATTTTACGTATGATAATTGTTTGTAATTAGGATTGCAAAATTACACATAATGAGCTTAAAAGATGAAAATGTAGGTTGAGTATATTACGGGTTCACAAATGAAATGTATTCAGCCCCGTACGACTTCATTATGGTGAACCCATTTAGTGATTTCCCTCTACAAGGACACAACCATGCTTATTATTAAGCATTCACCAATCATTCAACAACACAAATTTCTATCATAAACCAAACTAATATATACCAAATTTATTCATCAAACCAAATTCCAATAATTTGTGGAAATCAATACAAAGTACAAAAGAGAAAATTATAAGTTAGATTATATTACCGGTTCGTAAATGAATTGTTCTCCGCTCCGCTTTCAATCTACCATGAAATGGTTAAGAAGCTTCTTAAGTATTTATCTGTAGAGACACAAATACATATAGACACAAGAGAAACTCAGTAGTTGTTTGTTCCTTATATGCAGTTAGGTTGCAAATTTACAGTGAGTGAAGAGAATGAAGAGTTAAGTTAAAAAAAATTTACCGGTTCCTAAATGAATTGTTTTCAGCCCCTCTTCTCAATCGGGCGGGCATGCGAGACGCGTGTAGCAGTACCAATCTCTACAGAGGCAACGCAGACGCAAAATATATATGAATTGAGGGCGTAAAACTATATTGCTTACAATGTTTATAATTAGCTTATAATTATAAGCACAAATAATGCTCAAACATTGTTCCACCCCATATATAAGCATAATAAATCTAGCCCAAATAAGCTAACCTAACTATACTTAAAAGAAGAGCCAAAAACAGCAAAAAACATTCACTCGGACATTTCGTCAAACACCTTGTGTGCATACATAAATTTATTAGTTTAACAACCAAATCTTGCAAAGATTTCACACACACAATAAATATCAGCATCCACAATCACAATGTGACAAAAATCTATCACTTTTAACAACACATTAACAATTATTTAAGCAAAACCGAAACTAAAAAGATGGGGTTTTATTCACCGTTGGCGCGTCTGTTGCTGGGCGGGAGGAGGGCGGCGATGACCACCGACGCGACAACCACCGACGGCGGCGACGTCCGACGAAGGCGGGAGGAGGAGAAGGGCGGGCGACAGCAGGTGGTGGTGGTAGCGTCGGGTAGCAAATCGCCGAGGAGAACAAAGGAGAAGAGGGTTAATTAGGTTAATGAAATCATAATTGCATCGGGGCGGGCTGGGGGCTATTTTAAATGACCTATTTGGCGGTTCTTTGTTAGGAACCGCCGAAATAGACCCTCTGTAATAATAAAAAAATAAAAAGACCTATTTCGGCGGTTCCTAACAAAGAACCGCCGAAATGGATGATTAAATTAAAAAAAGAAAAAAAATAGAAACACCTATTTCAGGCGGTTTCGTATAGGAACCGCCGAAATAAGGTCTCTTTTATTTTTTTTATATTATCATAGGGCCTATTTCGGCGGTTCATATCTAGGAACCGCCGAAATAGGTGCCTTCTTTTCAGACTAAATACATCTCGGGCCCCTATTTCGGTGGTTTTATCTACAATCGCCGAAATAGGGCACCGAAATAGACGTTTTTTGTACTAGTGCACCTAAATCCATTCACAACTAGCCACACCCATAGAGGGTCCTACCAGCACATAAACTCAATCAAAATCTCATCCAAAACCTCACCAAGCACAATATAATACAATAACTTAAAAGCTTGCTCAAGCCCAATAAACAATAAATCACATCAAATTCACAATTCTCTCTTCTCACTACAAAACACATTTCCAACTCAATTTGGTTCATTCTTTTAAATTTTCCATCCCAAGTTCTAAAGCAATTAAAGATAGATATTAAGGTATATTTCTTACCTTAAGCTCATAAATCCTTCTTTTCTTTTCCAATCTCCTCCCACCTCTTTCTTGATCAAAATCGGCTAAGTTGGCCAACCACTTGCCAACCTCAAAATCAATACCCAAATGGGGAATTAGGCACTAAATATATTCACCTAGTCTTATTAATCAATTAAACACAAGGGAAGGTGCTTAAGGCACTAAGGTGGAGAATTACCTTGAAACCCTAAGATGGGGTTTTGGTCAAGAATCAAAGAGGAGCTCCCAAACCACAAATGGAGCCTTGGAGAATAACTCAAACATTAAACTGCAATTAACTTTTTCGCATGCAAAAACATTCTCCTTTAAGAAATATAAAACAATCAATAATTCAAAAATTGCAGAGTTATTCCGTAACCCAGTCTTTTCTCTCTATCCCTGTAACGGTGTTGGGCCAACTATCCCTGATCCTGAGACCTTAGGTAGATAGTTGTTAAGGCACCCCTAGGACTTAATAACCGGATAGACGAGGCCTGCTTTTGTTAGGATTTTTTTTATCAGCGGAGTACCTTGCCTTATCCTTCATTCCAAACTTTCACAGCATTTCCAAAATCCCAAGATAAACTAATTCAGTTTCCACAATCAACTAATCCATCGAATTTCAGTGAAAACAGATTAATTTGAATAAAACTATATATACAAACAACCTAAAGTAAAAATTCTTGAGGTGGTCACCACGCTCGATTTCAAAATTTGAGCAAAATTTTCACCCAAGAATTCAATATTTATAAGCACTCAAAGAAGTGATTCTCTCAAAGCAAAAGGACAATAAAAAAGTGTGACATTTAAGCGCAACCGGCATATTTTCAGGGAAAGGTCTCTACTTCCTCACACTTAGAGGAGCAATGTCCTCATTGTTCAAAAATAATAATCAAGAAAATACCTTTCAAAATATGCAGACTTAAGAAGAATTTCATTCAGGACCATAAGAACTAATATACAATAAACTTTAAGCATAAAAGTGGTGATAGGCTGAACGTAAACAATAAAAATAAGGAGAAACTGAAACTCCCCTGATATCATAGATTGAGGAAGGTTCCCTTCCTCACACTTAAGCTCGAATAAGGGGGTAGCGTTCCTCACACTTGCGTTCAAGCAAGTGTCCAGCCTTGGGGGTACATCAAACACCATAATTAAAATTTCACCTGCACACACTCACAACTACCACAAAAACGCTGAAAGTGTTGCATTAAAGCATGGGCACCATTGCCACTTCTAAATAAAGAAAAAACAAAAACCAAAAAAACAAAAACAAAACATAAATTAACCACTAGGTTGTCTCCTAGTAAGTTGCCCGACTTTATAGTCTTTGGCTAAACTCCTGCTTTGTTATCCTGGATCAAAAATAAAAGTAGACAATAACTTTGCCAGGAAACGAAATAGGAAGTTATTAAAGCAAACCACCTGGATCAAAACAAAGCATTACTTCGGCAAATAAAATAGGAAAGTAAATACTCAACAAAACCTGGTGTTTTAAGAGGTACTACCGGTAACGTATTTCTAATTGGAAACCAGGTGATGATGAATTTTCTTCCTCAAATTCGAGGACATAATGTCCTCCTCCTGTTGTTGAGGCTTTTGAAGGCAATGTGGGAGTTGCTGTTGACTTGGTGGTAGTGGTGTTCCCTCCTCAGATTCGAGGATACAAATATCCTCTCCCAGTTGGTGAGGCTCCATGGGGAAATCCTTTTCTAGCTCGTAGACCGGCTCAAACAAAATATGCTCAATCACTGGATAGTTGAGTTGAGTCGAGGTTGGGGAGGGAGGGCAATATAACTCTTCAGCATGTCACTTAACCTCTTCATCAGACTCCTCTTCAGCTTCAGAAATTATAGGCTTGGAATGGTCTTCACCCATCAAAGTCTCTACTTGAGATTGGTCCACTAGGTCCAAATGACTTTGGCTATAGGAGAATTCCAATTGTTGTTGTGCTAACTACTGTGAGATCTGATTAAGTTGTCTTTCCCAACTCTGGTTTTTTTTATAATTAGGGCTTAAAGCCATTTTATTTAAAAGGTGAGTGGCATATATTGGGCCTCATTAAAACCTCCCGAGGCAAAACCCAATGGGATAAAACCCAGGAAGGAAAAGAGTACCCACCAACTCAAAATACAACCTAGAGCACACTCCGGGGAAAGCCCTGAGCAAACACCAACACACTAAAGAAACGTACCAAACACCCTCCCTTCAACACAAGAACAAGACCTCACACGAACCTTCAGAAACGATATCCCTCATGCACCCAATGGTAAAAAACAAAATGCTACAGATCCTCCTCCTTAAACTAACCTCCCATAAATAAACTAATTATTTCGGCCCCAAGCACACACATCTGCTCTTGGATTTGGCTGATAATATTAGCTTTGGTCTGATCTAGATTCGGCACATGACAACCTAACTGTCTTAAAAGTTTGATGCATTCATCAGCTTCTGCATCAGGGTTTATGATTTTACCTTGTTCGTCCCTTGCCGTAGCAATATTCCTTGCCTGAGTATTTAGGGGGGGGGTATTATGAACTAATTCGACACAAAGGTCTATCCCGTCTTTTCCAACCAAAAAATTTTCCAACTGTGGTGATGGTGTATTTAGGCCCCGTCGAAAAGTTCTGCCTGAGTTTCGGTGACCTATGCAACCCTTCAAAACTCTCGGGAACATATGGCGTCTCATATACCCGTGTCAGGCTTTCATCTGGGTCACAGTCAGCATCGGGAGGCACATCCGTTTTTTTGGTTTCTTTATCGCCTTCCGCCTCCTTACTTGGCGCGCACACATGGGAACTCTCTACGACAACACCCTCAACATCGGGAGGAGGAGGCAGCTCCTCACCGAATGATGTATCAAGCATATTAATAAACTCGTCATTTTGAATCCCATAAATGTCAGCAGGATGTTTGTCTAAGGATTTGACATGCCAATTATCGGTTGCACTTCTTTGGGAGTCATTGGAACAGCTTAATCCTTTGTCTTTTTCGGACTGATCCTGTTCAACATTTTTTGGATTTTGTTGACTTAGTGGATCTTTTCCCTCATCCGCCGGTAACTGAATTATACTATCAGCGGGCTCTGAGTGCTTGTGGATAGGAGACTGGTTCTCCACTTCTACTATACTCACCGGGAATCGGTGAGCCTCAACTATGACGGTAATCTTCGAGTTGATCAGCTAAAGAGTGGATGTCTAAACTCGGATTCGAACCTCTGCATTTTCCATGAAGTTGATATCATCATCTTCAATTTTAATAACTTCCCCAATTGTTTGTGCAATCTTGCGCACGTTTGACCTATTCCATGCATGGAGAGGGATACCTCAAATAATGACCCAAGCTTTACGTTTTTCTACTTGGTCATAAACCATCCATCGTCTTATATCCATGTCCCAGTGAGCCTTGCCCTCTCTTTGTGCTTTACTTATTATATCTTCTACTTCACTGTGTGAGTTGAAGACAATGAGGAAATTTTTCCTTGAGAGGGCCAACAACCCGGCAGAATTAGGCCATCGCATGAGCTTGATCGCCTCTTTTGCAGTTATATATCTTATTGGAGAGTAACAACAACCACGCATTTCTCTAAGCATGCTTTCATCTCTTTATCCGGATTGACGATTATAGATAGTCTTGATAGGATCGGGCTTTTCTCCTTTGGGGGAAATATTTTTGACTTTTTCGGCTTCTCAACAGATCTTGATCCGGTCCTTCCTCATCTAGCCTTATGGTCTTGATATTCCAATCTAGCCCAAGGTTCACTCACGTTGATGGTCCAACCTTTTATACCTTTGATCACACGTTTTGCATCATGTATATGTTTAACATCAACAAAGGCAAAGCTTTCTGGGACCATTTTCTCACCTTTCTACATATGTAGATTCTGGTCCATCTGGCAAAATCTGCTTAATATTTTCCCCAGTTGATACTCCGACACTTCTCTACTGATGTTGTCTATGAAGATTGTAGTGGGAGAATAATAGCTTCTTACTCAGCAAATTTGGCATCTAAACTTGCAAACCTAGCATTAGTGATTTTCTTTTGCTCCAGGATCTCTGCAAGCATGCTCTCTATCTTGCTCGTATCTTCCTTAGGAGGCTCCTGGTAAGCGTAGGACTGCTCGACCTCCATCTACATTCTAGTCTGCTCGCTTTCCCAGCAATAAGGCTGTCGATAAGACGATTGTTGTGGTTGGTAATAATCTTGTCGCCAGTTCTGGTTGTAACTTTGAGCACTCGGCTGATTATACCTGTTCAAATTCTACTCTATATTCATTATCACAACCGTCGTTTCCAACTGTGTCAACACTATCCTCAACTCATCCATGTTATCCTCCATCTTTGCCTACAAAAACAAAAACAAAATACAAAGTAAAGTAGAACTAGTAATAGTAATATAATAATAATAATAAGAAAAAAAAAAAAAAATAAACTAATAAATAAAATACTAGATAACCAAAAAATAAAAAACCATGAAGATAAACAAAAATAAAATCCTAATTAATTAAAAGAAAATCAGCTAATTAAATAATATAGAAAACAAAATCAAAAGCTAATTAAATAAAACGAAAACGAAAATAAAATTTGAAGAAAACTAACGAGATACGTATCACTAAACAAAACTAAATTAAATCCAAATGATTAGAACAAAACTTACGTAAGTTAACCAAATCAAATATGAAAAGAAAAAGTATAAATAACAAAACTTACATAAGTTAACAAAATCGATTTCAAAAAGCAAAAATTGGTTTCGTAAGGATTCAACTTAAAAAAAAAATAGAAATCAACCAAACAAAATAAAAATAATACAAAAAAAATAAAAATAAAAGATAAAACTCAAATAAAATCTCAATCAGATAGATAAAAATGTCAATTAACCGTGCTAGAGGTCTCCAACAATGACGCCAAAAACTTGGTAGTAGAATATGTTACTATCTCTACCTAGACAGTGTACCTATCGTTTTGCGGAATAGTGAATTAAGTGGGGGTCATCGATTCAAGGATCTCTTTCAATTAATTGACAATTTATTAATTAACTGAGAAACTAAACTAAGAAAATAGGAAACATCACTTTTTCAGGTTTTACTTAATTTAATAAAGAAAATAACTCGACAAACTAAGATAAAATAACAAAACAATGAGACGGTAAAAATATAAAGGAATAAAGACTGAAACTCTTAAATCTAAAAAAGCACCCGTGATAGTTCTATAAACCTTCACTTTTTAATCTATTAATAAAATCTTTCCTAATTCTGCAATAAACTCAGAGACTATAATTAATTCGTCAACGGCTAAGTCTAACGAATCCTAACCAGTTGCTAGAACTAGCAGCAGACTAATGCTCTAATCCGGACACAACTAATCGCATAAAGAACAGTTTCTATTTGAGACCGATTAACCTATAGGCAGGATCACGCTTCTAGTCGTTAATCAGGTTTAATTCCTCTGTCTTGTTATCTATCTCAGCTCTCGCATGTTGATTAGAAAACTACAAGTATAGCTTTAATAATTGATAAGAGAATTAAAGCGCATGAAGAACTGGAATTAAACTACTGCATTAATGAATTAGTAAAGAGATTACAAAATATATAAAGATCTGGTTTGCTACCCCAATCCGGGGAGCTAAAGTAACTACTCAAACATAACTCTAAAAATAACAAAATCAACAAAGAAAGAACACATTGACAGATTAGTAAAAAGGGAAGAAGAAACTCTTTTAGAAAGATTCCTCACTCCGCCTTCTATCGTCACATGTCTCTGCATTAATCCTCTATCAGAAGTGTGGAGTGCTAACAATGGTAAACTTGTGTGGGTGTGAGAGGGAGGATTGAGAGGCCAAAGCCTCTCTCTGGTGTGGTGGCGTGAATGTAGCCCTAACTCTATCTTATATCAGCAACCGCTATCAGTAACCGCTTCTCTTCTCTTGGAGAGTATCAAATTTTTATCTCCAATCTCCTTTTTATCATACACGTAATTGATATAGTATGAGATAATGTGGCAATCAAGATAAATAATGATGATTAATCATATCATAAACTTCCGAAAGTGAATGATAACGTGTGCAACCAATGAAATTGAACTCTCACGTGTGCATGTGGTAGTAATCATGAGGTGATGATTAATAAATGATTTAAATCATAATATATGTCATGATGCTGCATTTTTTCCTTTGCGAACAAAATGTCCGGGTGAGAACTCTCGGCATGCTTTTATTGTAACTTGTCTCGACCATTGTTTGGACATGTATATTGGGTGTATGTCTGGACACAACTTAAACTAGGTCTGGAATCTTCGTTTTAGCTCTGTTTCACTCTCTGTTTGTTGCGTTAGAATCCTCATTAGAAAATCTATGCATTTCCTAGACTTTTTTCTGCATTAGACACATAAATGTATCAGTTCATATCAAACATAAATCTAAGAAAAAGAATATGATAAGTGAGAAATATGACATGAATTGTTATCAAAATAGGAAGAATTAAAGCCCTAAAAATAGATATATTTCACACTTATCAATGTCTAGCTAGTCTGGCCTCCACACGGTGCTCCAAATCTGCTCATTGGGGTACTCGGTGTCCCTTGGGATGGGCGAAAATCCTTGATCAGGATTAGCATAGCATTCATACGACATGTGCCCTAGTTTCTTGTATTAGTTGCACACCACCCTCTCTCCATCGCAATCAACACTAGGGTGATTCTTGTCACAACGCTTGCAGTGGTAAAAGCGTTGTGGCTCAGTGGTGCCTGTTCATACAATGGTATTTGATTCACTAAGGAAACCTTGAAGAAAATTTAACACAAATCAAGATGAAGTGTTAACATACCCTTTGGGGTAGAAATCGTAGTGGCCGAGCACTCACTACCAAGGAGGTTAGCTGTGAACCTGTTCCTTACCCTTATGACTTGGGTAGTTCTGTCGTCCCTTCTTTGGGCCATAGAATTTCCTGTTTATAAGTTGGTGTCATTAGAAAATCCAAACAAATTAGAGTACTCTTAATAGGATTGTTCCTCTAGCCTCCCCTTCTTGCTACTCTCTCCCGAGACGAATCCTCGTCTTCTTTCCCTTATTTGCACCCTTACGCTTCTTACCAAACGTCTCTTCTCAAATGTGCACGCAGCATTGTAGTATTCCTGTAGCTTTCTCAGTAAGTTATATACCATTAGAGTATATATTTAGAAGGAAGGTACAAAAATTTTAACGTATGAATTCCTGAAAAAAACTCAGACAATTACGCTGTGGAAAACTCTTAACAACTTTCAAGCAACAAACAAAGCACACATGTGCAAAGAGACATTGAACACATGTGTTATACCTGTGGAGGGTGATTATTCGGTATGAGGGGGGGTCTATCTAAATATGGTCTGACTGAAAAGCCTAGATCCTAAAATGCCATTCTGTGGAGGGTGAAAACCCGTTATTCATGGCATCCCTCAAATACCTACTCTATCGTCCGTCTTTCCCAGAAAGCATAAGGGGGATGCTAGTGAGCACTACACCCGCTCTCAATGGGCTCCACGCGGACTTATGCCTCTACAAGGCGGAGTTGACTAGAGTCGCCACCTAGTTTGACCTAAAGAACTAGGAAGGGAGGAGAAGGGTTCTAAGAACCGTCAATTGACTCTGAGGTTGTTCCCTATGGATAGGACTTATCTGATCATACTAGAGATTCTGTGTGGGTTCGCACTGGGTTACACCCCTTAGAAGTGGCAACGACCACGACTTCGGATTGGTGCCCGAGGAAACCTCGGTCTCCAATTGTCGGGATTACCTTCTTTCAAAACCTTATTAAAGAGATTCATTTAAAAGCCAAGGGTAGGATTAGGACGGGAAGCGAGAGAGAGTGGATGAGGCAAGCTTTTCTGCCAAGCTAGCGCCAAGAAGAAGAATCGGTGAATTCGAATGAGTGTAGAATGAAAGATTAGGAGTCTGATTTTGAGAGTTGAAGAAGTCGAGGGTTTGTGGGAGTTAGAGGGGATTTGAATGTTTTGAGAGGTATGAGGAACACCTTAGAGTGGGAAAAAGGGTTTTTTGTTGGAATGGGGTCGCACCCTAGATGGGCTGCCTACGTACTCAACTCCCTGTTGAGATCAGACCTTACGTAGTTCACGTGTGTTTGGGTTTTGGAAGTTTTGATGTTTGTGGAGCTTGAGGATATTTGTAGTGTTTGAGATTTAGAAGGATTCAAAGTTTCAAGAAGTTTCGGGTTTTAGGAGGTTAGAGTCTGTGAGACCCCCAGGTCTGTGAGCATTGAAATCTCAGAATGATTGAGTCTGTGAGACGCTCGAGACTGTGTGAGACATTCGAGTGTTCGATGATTGTGAGTCGCTCGGTCTGCTGAGACTTGAGTTGAAGTTGAATTGAGTATTTGAGGAAGATGAGTTTGTGACTTGTGAGTATTGATTGATTTGTTTGATGAATGATTTGAGAGTTTTGAAGAGTTTGAGTTTGAGTTGTGAGGCATGAGTTGTTTGGAGTTTGATGATTGAATGATTTGAGTTTCGAGTTTTGAATTTGAAGTGATTGGTTTGAAGATGCATGTGTGAGGCAGTTGGTATTTGAATAGAGATCCCGAGTTTTTTAATTTGGGGTTGAAAGCAATGAGGAAAATCATTTTATTGTAAAAGGGCGGATTCCCGAGGGATTACCCTATGTACCCCCTCGAGCACGACACTTAATGAATGGTAAGTGCCGAGGCTCGAAAGATGGGGCAATGTATTTATGTCGAAATATAGGATTTAGAGAGAAGTATCATGAATGGGATACTCTCAGTCAAACCCTAATAACGTCTCTAACTCCCGGGTTTTAAAACGTTAAAAGCCGAAAACATTGAAATCGAGTGGAATGGAGTTAGACGATTCTAAAATCCCGGCTGCAGCTAGGAAGGTCGTTACTTCCCTAGCACCCCGCCTCGTAAAAATCTAGGCTGCAATTAAGGGATGTTTATCACCCTAATGCCCCGCCTAAAGAGATCCAGACTACGACAAGGGAGGTTACGACCCTAGTGCCCTGCCTCGGATTTTTATTTTAGAAGAGGGACAAGTGATGTCTAACCAGGAAGAAAACGTTTTTGAAGGAGTTAGACATTCCCTGTCCCCCGAAAACGGCTTATTTTTTAGTTTGAAAACTGAGTTGGAAAATGTTTGGAGTTGTTCGGAATTCTCGATGAAGAAACACTGATTTTGAGAAATGTTTTTAGGAGAAAACTTTCTGTATATGTGAGAAGAACTTTCTGCATTTGAGAAGTGTTTCCTTTGATGTGAGAAGAGTTTTTCCTTAAAAATTCCACAAAATGATTTCTTTTGAAAACTTGATGAAGTTTGAATAAAGTGATTGTTTGAAAATCGAGAAAGGAGATTTTTTTGGATTTTTGGAGTTCAAACGGGATTTACAAGTTGAGTTTGAATTGGATGAGTGGAAATTGGATTCGATGGTTCGAATGAATTTGGTTTGAATTAGGCTTGGAATGAATTTGAATTGGGCTTGGGATTGGATTCGGTTTGGGTCGAACTTGGTTAGGGTTGGAAAAAGGCGGGTCAAAGTTAGACCGAGTCAAAGTGGGATTGAGTCAAAGTTGGGTCAAGGTCAAACTTGGGCTGGTCAAAGTTCAAGTTGGTCAAAATTTGAGTTGGTCAAAATTGGACCGGGTCAAAGTTGGACCGGATTGGGCCTTGGTCAAGGTTTGGGCCGGATTGGGCCTTATTTTAGGGCCGAGTTGGGTTTGTGATTCGGGCGAAAAGAGCCTTGTTATTTGGGTATGTGGGTCCATTTGAGATTTCAGCTTGAATTTTGGAGGATTTTAAAACAGAATTTGATTTTGGAGTTTTTATTGATTGTAAATTTTTCTCTACAATTATGGATGGTTTGGGAAGTTTTATTTACTAGGAAAGATATTCCTCACAAACAGGTACTACGACCCTCGGGTACTACGACCTTAATGTGAGCAACACCTATGAAAACCTAGGGCTTTTCTAAAGAGACCCACAGAAAGTTGTGGACCTGAACCGAGAATCAGTTCTCAAAATGAGTTGGTAAACTATGGGCTTCTACGGTTCTTGGCCCAGCCCGTTTGACTAGTTATTGGATGGGCTTGGATTAAAGTGAGTCAGCAAGTCCCTCCCAGCAAGTCACATGGCAAATGAACTACATAATATCGGCACGCTTGCATAATAGACACGGGAGGTAATTTATTTGCACACAACAATAATACAAAGGCAAGATTAACATGACAGATTATTGAGGCTAAAGTAAGACTAAACTACCGCCTAAACCTTCACGATTATCTTCCTAATGTCAGGTCCTAAGCCCAAAATGATCAAATTCATTACCCTGATCTGGGTTGTTATCCTCGGCCATTGGTTAAAAAAAATTCAAACTATTCGCAACAAAACAACATGTAAGATCGGAATCATAACGATATCATTAGACATGAAAGCGTAAATGATATACTAAAAGAGAGCTTAATCTTACTATGTCTCGTCTCACGGTTCTGTAGCCTGGAGTCTCCCTGTTTAAAAGGCGGAAGCATAACAAGCAAACATTAAGACACAAAGTATAATCAAATGGACAAACTAAAGTAGTACAACTATATGGTAGCCCAGATTTGTTCTCGAAAGGTTGTTGAGGTCACGGTTTGTTTCAGGTTGAATCCGAGAGGTAGACAGTAGCTCCAAATGCCAAAATAGTGATTCACATTCTGCACATATTACAAGATTTGCACCATGTTGAAGTCTCTCCAATTTTGTCGACTCAGAGAAGATGAAGACCACATTTCCTCACGTACAGACACGATCAAAGGGAGATAGGTATCTCCTGCGGTGATTTTAGCCTCCAATGAAGCAAAGCTCCAGCATCTGTCACTTTGTCCTACTGAATACTGATCTCTCCCGATTGTCCAGCTAACATGAGCAGACTTTACGCCAGAAATTATGAAGTGGTACCTCAGCAGAAAAACAGAAATGAAAGAGCAGATAAACATTGAGCTCAAATACCACTGCCTGTAAAACGATCGTATTAACCAGAAGCCTATGAATTGGTTATTTCAAACACAAAACATCAGTTGGGTAGATATAAGCACGCATGAACCAACAGGACGTGGGTCAAATTGGACCCGAACAGAACAAAAACTGATAGTTGGATCAATTTTAAGCACAAACGAGATCCCAAAACTCTCGGGCCATGTCGACATTAAAACACACCCAGCAAAGGAGCAAATCGGTTTTTCAGATATGTACGAAGAACGACTAAGTAAGCCAAATAAAAGAAATGACAGAGGAGACAAAGTATGAGGTTAAAGCTTGCACGACTAACGTGCGCTCATAATCCATCCAGAATGTGGTATCAAACTCAACGCCATAGAAGACACTTATCAGAAGCAAAACAGGAAATAGAAAAGGGGGTACGAACTGTCGGCACCGACATCAGATGTATGTCTCTGCAACTTTCCGGTTTCCGACACTAGCATTGGTTCTTTCCGGCGAAGTCGAGAATCAAAAGGTCTTCCCCGTTTGGGTTCACTCAGCGAATGAGAGGAGTCGAGAAGCTTCTCCTCCTGGTGGCTATTGTGTCTCTTTCTCGCCAGTTCGGTCACAAATTACCGTGAAGAAGAACGATGTTCCTTCGTTCGCCAGGTTGGGTGCAAAATTACCGTGAGTGTGGAGATGAAAAGGGGGCAGGGTATATATGTTCTTCTTTTGCCAGTTTGGGTGAGCAAAATTACTAGAAGAGAAGAGATCGAAGAGATACAGAGCAGTATGTTTCTAGTTCAGCAGTTTGGGTTGCAAAATTTCTGTCGGTGGTGGAAGAAAACCGAGGCTCAGAGCTGGGGGTGTGGGTCGAAGAATGAACAAGGGTGTTTGTTTATTATGATCGAGATGATCATCGCATGTCGGATGGGAGGTGGCTATTATGATCGAGAGGAAGAAGAATAGAGACAGACTCGCAGGGAATCGGCGGACCAAAGAGAGAATCCTGGCCCTGATTTTGTTTTTTTTTAGCTTCCTGGGTTTCTTGTTTCGACTGGGGGAATCAAATAAGGAAGGAGAGAACGGCGGTGAGTGAAGGGGTTCAGAAGACTTGAGGGTTTTTTGGGTCTCGATGTTGAGGAAGATAGACTGGGGATCGAAGATCGAAGGAGAAACCAGAGAAGATGGTGATGGAAAATAAACCGGGATGAAGATTAAGGTCGGGAAGGTTTTTTATTGTTTTCGACTGAAGAAGATAGAATTGAGGAAGAAGATCGTTGGGAAAAAAAGAGGCGGCTACAGTAAGAAAACGGGATCCCCTCCCACTGTAGGGGTTTCTTGTTGTCTTATAATGAGAAGGGTGGATTTTAGGGTTTAGGAGATGAGTTGGATTTTAATGTGGGCTTTTTGAAGCCAAGGGCTGAAAATAGAGTGGGTTTAAGGAATTGGGCTAGGCCAGATTTGAACCAAGTGTGGATTGAGTTTGAAAGATGAAAATGAGTGTGTATAAATAGAAATGAAAATAAAAATACTAATGCTAATAGTAGAATAAAAAAATATATAAGAAAAGTGAATAAATGATTAAAATAAAATAAATAAAATAAAATAGTAAAATAAGTGAATAAACAAAGGGGGTGACCTTGAAACTGGACTGTCGATGGAAATTCATTATCGAAGAATTGTGTTTTTTTTTTAAATGTTTTGAAAAAGATTATAAAATGATGGTTTCGTCTTAGCACGCACGTTAATATGTTTTGAAAAAAGAAACGGCGACGACCCCTCTTATTATTTCGGAATTTGCTTTATGGGGTGAGAATTTTTGGTGTCTACAGATGGCTCCCCTTGATTCAATTCTGCAAGCCCTTGCAGAATTGGATCAAGGTTGACGGGACGCCAAAAATTCTCACTGCGGTTTATGATCTGTTCTTATGAATGCGGGTGCACGGGGACTTATGACGGGCCTAGAATGCATCTTCGAAATGTATGAGGACTAATGACGGGCCTCAACTAGATCTCGGTGTCTAGCTCTAGGACTAATGGCGGGCCTAGAATACAATCGGTATATGGGTTATGCATGAGGACTAATGACGGGCCTCAACTAGAACTCGGTGTCTAGCTCTAGGACTTATGACGGGCCTAGAATGCATCTCGAAATGTATGAGGACTAATGACGGGCCTCAACTAGATCTCGGTGTCTAGCTCTAGGACTAATGACGGGCCTAGAATACAATCGGTATATGGGTTATGCATGAGGACTAATGACGGGCCTCAACTAGATCTCGGTGTCTAGCTCTAGGACTTATGACGGGCCTAGAATGCATCTTCGAAATGTATGAGGACTAATGACGGGCCTCAACTAGATCTCGGTGTCTAGCTCTAGGACTAATGACGGGCCTAGAATACAATCGGTATATGGGTATGCATGAGGACTAATGACGGCCTCAACTAGAACTCGGTGTCTAGCTCTAGGACTTATGACGGGCCTATAATGCATCTTCGAAATGTATGAGGACTAATGACGGGCCTCAACTAGATCTCGGTGTCTAGCTCTAGGACTAATGACGGGCCTAGAATACAATCGGTATATGGGTTATGCATGAGGACTAATGACGGGCCTCAACTAGAACTCGGTGTCTAGCTCTAGGACTTATGACGGCCTAGAATGCATCTTCGAAATGTATGAGGACTAATGACGGGCCTCAACTAGATCTCGGTGTCTAGCTCTAGGACTAATGGCGGGCCTAGAATACAATCGGTATATGGGTTATGCATGAGGACTAATGACGGGCCTCAACTAGAACTCGGTGTCTAGCTCTAGGACTTATGACGGGCCTAGAATGCAATTGAGGGTACGAGGACTTATGACGGGCCTCAACTAGATCTCTTGACATCTAGCTATAGGACTTGACGAGCCTATAATACTTTGTGGAGTTGTACGAAACTCGCTGCTTTTCAGTGGTTGGTTGATTTGAGGATGACTCTGGTCATGGATTGATTCAGGATTTGATGCTTTTTGGTTGCTTCGTGAGGGATGTGATGGTCGAATGCTTTCGGTCGATGTCGCCTTTGACTTTGTCAGTGTGGGACTTTGTTTTTTTTTTTTTTTTTCGGCCCGATGTGCTCTATGGTTTCGGGATTTGGTAGGACTCTTGGCTCCAGAGTTTCAGATGGCTCCGGTATGGCTCTTGAGTTTTTGTTTTGGTTTTGTGATTTTGTGGTCGGTTTTCGAAAGGATGGTTTTATGAGTGACTTTGGACCTTGATGGCTTTGATATGACCGGATGACTTTGGTATGATCAGATGGCTCCGGTTTGATATGCGACTCCTTTGTGAGCAACGACTCTGGGATGGTTGGTGGATTTTGATTCGAATGGGGATTTTCGGGATCGTTGGTGGGTTTCAATTTGGATTGAGATTTTCGGGATGGTTGGTGGGTTTCAAATTGTTTTGGATTTTTAGTCGAATGGTGGGTTGATGTGATTGGTGGATTGTGTTGTGTTGGACGTATTTTGAAGTGGTAGATATTTTTTGTTGTGGTTGATAACTTCTTGGTCATGGATGGATGGCTTCGGTCTGGTTATGACTTTAGGGTTCTCTCATGATGGCTCCAGGATAGCTCGGGATGGCTCCAGGGAGGCTACAAGATGGCTCCATTGGATGATAGTGGGAACAAAAGGGAAATTTTCTTTTGAGATGGTCGCACCCTGGGCGGGCTTCTTTTGAGATGGTCCCCAGCAGAGTCGCCATTCTGTGGAGGGTGATTATTCGGTATGAGGGGGGGTCTATCTAAATATGGTCTGACTGAAAAGCCTAGATCCTAAAATGCCATTCTGTGGAGGGTGAAAACCCGTTATTCATGGCATCCCTCAAATACCTACTCTATCGTCCGTCTTTCCCAGAAAGCATAAGGGGGATGCTAGTGAGCACTACACCCGCTCTCAATGGGCTCCACGCGGACTTATGCCTCTACAAGGCGGAGTTGACTAGAGTCGCCACCTAGTTTGACCTAAAGAACTAGGAAGGGAGGAGAAGGGTTCTAAGAACCGTCAATTGACTCTGAGGTTGTTCCCTATGGATAGGACTTATCTGATCATACTAGAGATTCTGTGTGGGTTCGCACTGGGTTACACCCCTTAGAAGTGGCAACGACCACGACTTCGGATTGGTGCCCGAGGAAACCTCGGTCTCCAATTGTCGGGATTACCTTCTTTCAAAACCTTATTAAAGAGATTCATTTAAAAGCCAAGGGTAGGATTAGGACGGGAAGCGAGAGAGAGTGGATGAGGCGAGCTTTTCTGCCAAGCTAGCGCCAAGAAGAAGAATCGGTGAATTCGAATGAGTGTAGAATGAAAGATTAGGAGTCTGATTTTGAGAGTTGAAGAAGTCGAGGGTTTGTGGGAGTTAGAGGGGATTTGAATGTTTTGAGAGGTATGAGGAACACCTTAGAGTGGGAAAAAGGGTTTTTTGATTGGAATGGGGTCGCACCCTAGATGGGCTGCCTACGTACTCAACTCCCTGTTGAGATCAGACCTTACGTAGTTCACGTGTGTTTGGGTTTTGGAAGTTTTGATGTTTGTGGAGCTTGAGGATATTTGTAGTGTTTGAGATTTAGAAGGATTCGAAGTTTCAAGAAGTTTCGGGTTTTAGGAGGTTAGAGTCTGTGAGACCCCCAGGTCTGTGAGACATTGAAATCTCAGAATGATTGAGTCTGTGAGACGCTCGGGTCTGTGAGACATTCGAGTTCGTGAGATGTTCGAGTCTGTGAGGCACTCGGGCCTGTGAGACTTTGGAAGTTTGAATGAAGTTGAAATTTGTAAGAGGATTTGAGTTTAATGCGAGTTGGAGTCTGAATGATGATTTGGGTATGGAGTGATTTGGAGTTTTGAAGATGATTTGAGTGTGTGAGGCAGTTGGTATTTGAATAGAGATCCCGAGTTTTTTAATTTGGGGTTTGAAAGCAATTGAGGAAAATCATTTTATTGTAAAAGGGCGGATAATCCCGAGGGATTACCCTATGTACCCCCTCGAGCACGACACTTAATGAATGGTAAGTGCCGAGGCTCGAAAGATGGGCAATGTATTTATGTCGAAATATAGGATTTAGAGAGAAGTATCATGAATGGGATACTCTCAGTCAAACCCTAATAACGTCTCTAACTCCCGGGTTTTAAAACGTTAAAAGCCGAAAACATTGAAATCGAGTGGAATGGAGTTAGACGATTCTAAAATCCCGGCTGCAGCTAGGAAGGTCGTTACTTCCCTAGCACCCCGCCTCGTAAAAATCTAGGCTGCAATTAGGGGATGTTTATCACCCTAATGCCCCGCCTAAAGAGATCCAGACTGCGACAAGGGAGGTTACGACCCTAGTGCCCTGCCTCGGATTTTTATTTTAGAAGAGGGACAAGTGATGTCTAACCAGGAAGAAAACGTTTTTGAAGGAGTTAGACATTCCCTGTCCCCCGAAAACGGCTTATTTTTTAGTTTGAAAACTGAGTTGGAAAATGTTTGGAGTTGTTCGGAATTCTCGATGAAGAAACACTGATTTTGAGAAATGTTTTTAGGAGAAAACTTTCTGTATATGTGAGAAGAACTTTCTGCATTTGAGAAGAGTTTCCTTTGATGTGAGAAGAGTTTTTCCTTAAAAATTCCACAAAATGATTTCTTTTGAAAACTTGATGAAGTTTGAATAAAGTGATTGTTTGAAAATCGAGAAAGGAGATTTTTTTGGATTTTTGGAGTTCAAACGGGATTTACAAGTTGAGTTTGAATTGGATGAGTGGAAATTGGATTCGATGGTTCGAATGAATTTGGTTTGAATTAGGCTTGGAATGAATTTGAATTGGGCTTGGGATTGGATTCGGTTTGGGTCGAACTTGGTTAGGGTTGGAAAACAAGGCGGGTCAAAGTTAGACCGAGTCAAAGTGGGATTGAGTCAAAGTTGGGTCAAGGTCAAACTTGGGCTGGTCAAAGTTCAAGTTGGTCAAAATTTGAGTTGGTCAAAATTGGACCGGGTCAAAGTTGGACCGGATTGGGCCTTGGTCAAGGTTTGGGCCGGATTGGGCCTTATTTTAGGGCCGAGTTGGGTTTGTGATTCGGGCTAAAAGAGCCTTGTTATTTGGGTATGTGGGTCCATTTGAGATTTCAGCTTGAATTTTGGAGGATTTTAAAACAGAATTTGATTTTGGAGTTTTTATTGATTGTAAATTTTTATCTAACAATTATGGATGGTTTGGGAAGTTTTATTTACTAGGAAAGATATTCCTCACAAACAGGTACTACGACCCTCGGGTACTACGACCTTAATGTGAGCAACACCTATGAATAACCTAGGGCTTTTCTAAAGAGACCCACAGAAAGTTGTGGACCTGAACCGAGAATCAGTTCTCAAAATGAGTGGGTAAACTATGGGCTTCTACGGTTCTTGGCCCAGCCCGTTTGACTAGTTATTGGATGGGCTTGGATTAAAGTGAGTCAGCAAGTCCCTCCCAGCAAGTCACATGGCAAATGAACTACATAATATCGGCACGCTTGCATAATAGACACGGGAGGTAATTTATTTGCACACAACAATAATACAAAGGCAAGATTAACATGACACATTATTGAGGCTAAAGTAAGACTAAACTACCGCCTAAACCTTCACGATTATCTTCCTAATGTCAGGTCCTAAGCCCAAAATGATCAAATTCATTACCCTGATCTGGGTTGTTATCCTCGGCCATTGGTTAAAAAAAATTCAAACTATTCGCAACAAAACAACATGTAAGATCGGAATCATAACGATATCATTAGACATGAAAGCGTAAATGATATACCAAAAGAGAGCTTAATCTTACTATGTCTCGTCTCACGGTTCTGTAGCCTGGAGTCTCCCTGTTTAAAAGGCGGAAGCATAACAAGCAAACATTAAGACACAAAGTATAATCAAATGGACAAACTAAAGTAGTACAACTATATGGTAGCCCAGATTTGTTCTCGAAAGGTTGTTGAGGTCACGGTTTGTTTCAGGTTGAATCCGAGAGGTAGACAGTAGCTCCAAATGCCAAAATAGTGATTCACATTCTGCACATATTACAAGATTTGCACCATGTTGAAGTCTCTCCAATTTTGTCGACTCAGAGAAGATGAAGACCACATTTCCTCACGTACAGACACGATCAAAGGGAGATAGGTATCTCCTGCGGTGATTTTAGCCTCCAATGAAGCAAAGCTCCAGCATCTGTCACTTTGTCCTACTGAATACTGATCTCTCCCGATTGTCCAGCTAACATGAGCAGACTTTACGCCAGAAATTATGAAGTGGTACCTCAGCAGAAAAACAGAAATGAAAGAGCAGATAAACATTGAGCTCAAATACCACTGCCTGTAAAACGATCGTATTAACCAGAAGCCTATGAATTGGTTATTTCAAACACAAAACATCAGTTGGGTAGATATAAGCACGCATGAACCAACAGGACGTGGGTCAAATTGGACCCGAACAGAACAAAAACTGATAGTTGGATCAATTTTAAGCACAAACGAGATCCCAAAACTCTCGGGCCATGTCGACATTAAAACACACCAGCAAAGGAGCAAATCGGTTTTTCAGATATGTACGAAGAAACGACTAAGTAAGCCAAATAAAAGAAATGACAGAGGAGACAAAGTATGAGGTTAAAGCTTGCACGACTAACGTGCGCTCATAATCCATCCAGAATGTGGTATCAAACTCAACGCCATAGAAGACACTTATCAGAAGCAAAACAGGAAATAGAAAAGGGGGTACGAACTGTCGGCACCGACATCAGATGTATGTCTCTGCAACTTTCCGGTTTCCGACACTAGCATTGGTTCTTTCCGGCGAAGTCGAGAATCAAAAGGTCTTCCCCGTTTGGGTTCACTCAGCGAATGAGAGGAGTCGAGAAGCTTCTCCTCCTGGTGGCTATTGTGTCTCTTTCTCGCCAGTTCGGTCACAAATTACCGTGAAGAAGAACGATGTTCCTTCGTTCGCCAGGTTGGGTGCAAAATTACCGTGAGTGTGGAGATGAAAAGGGGGCAGGGTATATATGTTCTTCTTTTGCCAGTTTGGGTGAGCAAAATTACTAGAAGAGAAGAGATCGAAGAGATACAGAGCAGTATGTTTCTAGTTCAGCAGTTTGGGTTGCAAAATTTCTGTCGGTGGTGGAAGAAAAACCGAGGCTCAGAGCTGGGGGTGTGGGTCGAAGAATGAACAAGGGTGTTTGTTTATTATGATCGAGATGATCATCGCATGTCGGATGGGAGGTGGCTATTATGATCGAGAGGAAGAAGAATAGAGACAGACTCGCAGGGAATCGGCGGACCAAAGAGAGAATCCTGGCCCTGATTTTTTTTTTTTTAGCTTCCTGGGTTTCTTGTTTCGACTGGGGGAATCAAATAAGGAAGGAGAGAACGGCGGTGAGTGAAGGGGTTCAGAAGACTTGAGGGTTTTTTGGGTCTCGATGTTGAGGAAGATAGACTGGGGATCGAAGATCGAAGGAAAACCAGAGAAGATGGTGATGGAAAATAAACCGGGATGAAGATTAAGGTCGGGAAGGTTTTTTATTGTTTTCGACTGAAGAAGATAGAATTGAGGAAGAAGATCGTTGGGGAAAAAAAGAGGCGGCTACAGTAAGAAAACGGGATCCCCTCCCACTGTAGGGGTTTCTTGTTGTCTTATAATGAGAAGGGTGGATTTTAGGGTTTAGGAGATGAGTTGGATTTTAATGTGGGCTTTTTGAAGCCAAGGGCTGAAAATAGAGTGGGTTTAAGGAATTGGGCTAGGCCAGATTTGAACCAAGTGTGGATTGAGTTTGAAAGATGAAAATGAGTGTGTATAAATAGAAATGAAAATAAAAATACTAATGCTAATAGTAGAATAAAAAAATATATAAGAAAAAGTGAATAAATGATTAAAAATAAAATAAAATAAAATAAAATAGTAAAATAAGTGAATAAACAAAAGGGGATGACCTTGAAACTGGACTGTCGATGGAAATTCATTTTCGAAGAATTGTGTTTTTTTTTTGAAATGTTTTGAAAAAGATTATAAAATGATGGTTTCGTCTTAGCACGCACGTTAATATGTTTTGAAAAAAGAAAGGCGACGACCCCTCTTATTATTTCGGAATTTGCTTTATGGGGTGAGAATTTTTGTCTACAGATGGCTCCCCTTGATTCAATTCTGCAAGCCCTTGCAGAATTGGATCAAGGTTGACGGGACGCCAAAAATTCTCACTGCGGTTTATGATCTGTTCTTATGAATGCGGGTGCACGGGGACTTATGACGGGCCCCAAATTGCGGTGACCGATGGTATGAGGACTAATGACGGGCCTCAACTAGAACTCGGTGTCTAGCTCTAGGACTAATGACGGGCCTAGAATACGATCAATCAACCTATGCATGAGGACTAATGACGGGCCTCAACTAGAACTCGGTGTCTAGCTCTAGGACTTATGACGGGCCTAGAATGCATCTTCGAAATGTATGAGGACTAATGACGGGCCTCAACTAGATCTCGGTGTCTAGCTCTAGGACTAATGACGGGCCTAGAATACAATCGGTATATGGGTTATGCATGAGGACTAATGACGGGCCTCAACTAGATCTCGGTGTCTAGCTCTAGGACTTATGACGGGCCTAGAATGCATCTTCGAAATGTATGAGGACTAATGACGGGCCTCAACTAGATCTCGGTGTCTAGCTCTAGGACTAATGACGAGGCCTAGAATACAATCGGTATATGGGTTATGCATGAGGACTAATGACGGGCCTCAACTAGATCTCGGTGTCTAGCTCTAGGACTTATGACGGGCCTAGAATGCATCTTCGAAATGTATGAGGACTAATGACGGGCCTCAACTAGATCTCGGTGTCTAGCTCTAGGACTAATGACGGGCCTAGAATACAATCGGTATATGGGTTATGCATGAGGACTAATGACGGGCCTCAACTAGAACTCGGTGTCTAGCTCTAGGACTTATGACGGGCCTATAATGCATCTTCGAAATGTATGAGGACTAATGACGGGCCTCAACTAGATCTCGGTGTCTAGCTCTAGGACTAATGACGGGCCTAGAATACAATCGGTATATGGGTTACATGAGGACTAATGACGGGCCTCAACTAGAACTCGGTGTCTAGCTCTAGGACTTATGACGGGCCTAGAATGCATCTTCGAAATGTATGAGGACTAATGACGGGCCTCAACTAGATCTCGGTGTCTAGCTCTAGGACTAATGACGGGCCTAGAATACAATCGGTATATGGGTTATGCATGAGGACTAATGACGGGCCTCAACTAGAACTCGGTGTCTAGCTCTAGGACTTATGACGGGCCTAGAATGCAATTGAGGGTACGAGGACTTATGACGGGCCTCAACTAGATCTCTTGACATCTAGCATAGGACTTATGACGAGCCTATAATACTTTGTGGAGTTGTACGAAACTCGCTGCTTTTCAGTGGTTGGTTGATTTGAGGATGACTCTGGTCATGGATTGATTCAGGATTTGATGCTTTTTGGTTGCTTCCGTGAGGGATGTGATGGTCGAATGCTTTCGGTCGATGTCGCCTTTGACTTTGTCAGTGTGGGACTTTGTTTTGGTTTTATTTTTGGTGGTTTCGGCCCGATGTGCTCTATGGTTTCGGGATTTGGTAGGACTCTTGGCTCCAGAGTTTCGAGATGGCTCCGGTATGGCTCTTGAGTTTTTGTTTTGGTTTTGTGATTTTGTGGTCGGTTTTCGAAAGGATGGTTTTATGAGTGACTTTGGACCTTGATGGCTTTGATATGACCGGATGACTTTGGTATGATCAGATGGCTCCGGTTTGATATGCGACTCCTTTGTGAGCAACGACTCTGGGATGGTTGGTGGATTTTGATTCGAATGGGGATTTTCGGGATCGTTGGTGGGTTTCAATTTGGATTGAGATTTTCGGGATGGTTGGTGGGTTTCAAATTGTTTTGGATTTTTAGTCGAATGGTGGGTTGATGTGATTGGTGGATTGTGTTGTGTTGGACGTATTTTGAAGTGGTAGATATTTTTTGTTGTGGTTGATAACTTCTTGGTCATGGATGGATGGCTTCGGTCTGGTTATGACTTTAGGGTTCTCTCATGATGGCTCCAGGATAGCTCGGGATGGCTCCAGGGAGGCTACAAGATGGCTCCATTGGATGATAGTGGGAACAAAAGGGAAATTTTCTTTTGAGATGGTCGCACCCTGGGCGGGCTTCTTTTGAGATGGTCCCCAGCAGAGTCGCCATTCTGTGGAGGGTGATTATTCGGTATGAGGGGGGGTCTATCTAAATATGGTCTGACTGAAAAGCCTAGATCCTAAAATGCCATTCTGTGGAGGGTGAAAACCCGTTATTCATGGCATCCCTCAAATACCTACTCTATCGTCCGTCTTTCCCAGAAAGCATAAGGGGGATGCTAGTGAGCACTACACCCGCTCTCAATGGGCTCCACGCGGACTTATGCCTCTACAAGGCGGAGTTGACTAGAGTCGCCACCTAGTTTGACCTAAAGAACTAGGAAGGGAGGAGAAGGGTTCTAAGAACCGTCAATTGACTCTGAGGTTGTTCCCTATGGATAGGACTTATCTGATCATACTAGAGATTCTGTGTGGGTTCGCACTGGGTTACACCCCTTAGAAGTGGCAACGACCACGACTTCGGATTGGTGCCCGAGGAAACCTCGGTCTCCAATTGTCGGGATTACCTTCTTTCAAAACCTTATTAAAGAGATTCATTTAAAAGCCAAGGGTAGGATTAGGACGGGAAGCGAGAGAGAGTGGATGAGGCGAGCTTTTCTGCCAAGCTAGCGCCAAGAAGAAGAATCGGTGAATTCGAATGAGTGTAGAATGAAAGATTAGGAGTCTGATTTTGAGAGTTGAAGAAGTCGAGGGTTTGTGGGAGTTAGAGGGGATTTGAATGTTTTGAGAGGTATGAGGAACACCTTAGAGTGGGAAAAAGGGTTTTTTGATTGGAATGGGGTCGCACCCTAGATGGGCTGCCTACGTACTCAACTCCCTGTTGAGATCAGACCTTACGTAGTTCACGTGTGTTTGGGTTTTGGAAGTTTTGATGTTTGTGGAGCTTGAGGATATTTGTAGTGTTTGAGATTTAGAAGGATTCGAAGTTTCAAGAAGTTTCGGGTTTTAGGAGGTTAGAGTCTGTGAGACCCCCAGGTCTGTGAGACATTGAAATCTCAGAATGATTGAGTCTGTGAGACGCTCGGGTCTGTGAGACATTCGAGTTCGTGAGATGTTCGAGTCTGTGAGGCACTCGGGCCTGTGAGACTTTGGAAGTTTGAATGAAGTTGAAATTTGTAAGAGGATTTGAGTTTAATGCGAGTTGGAGTCTGAATGATGATTTGGGTATGGAGTGATTTGGAGTTTTGAAGATGATTTGAGTGTGTGAGGCAGTTGGTATTTGAATAGAGATCCCGAGTTTTTTAATTTGGGGTTTGAAAGCAATTGAGGAAAATCATTTTATTGTAAAAGGGCGGATAATCCCGAGGGATTACCCTATGTACCCCCTCGAGCACGACACTTAATGAATGGTAAGTGCCGAGGCTCGAAAGATGGGCAATGTATTTATGTCGAAATATAGGATTTAGAGAGAAGTATCATGAATGGGATACTCTCAGTCAAACCCTAATAATCTCTAACTCCCGGGTTTTAAAACGTTAAAAGCCGAAAACATTGAAATCGAGTGGAATGGAGTTAGACGATTCTAAAATCCCGGCTGCAGCTAGGAAGGTCGTTACTTCCCTAGCACCCCGCCTCGTAAAAATCTAGGCTGCAATTAGGGGATGTTTATCACCCTAATGCCCCGCCTAAAGAGATCCAGACTGCGACAAGGGAGGTTACGACCCTAGTGCCCTGCCTCGGATTTTTATTTTAGAAGAGGGACAAGTGATGTCTAACCAGGAAGAAAACGTTTTTGAAGGAGTTAGACATTCCCTGTCCCCCGAAAACGGCTTATTTTTTAGTTTGAAAACTGAGTTGGAAAATGTTTGGAGTTGTTCGGAATTCTCGATGAAGAAACACTGATTTTGAGAAATGTTTTTAGGAGAAAACTTTCTGTATATGTGAGAAGAACTTTCTGCATTTGAGAAGAGTTTCCTTTGATGTGAGAAGAGTTTTTCCTTAAAAATTCCACAAAATGATTTCTTTTGAAAACTTGATGAAGTTTGAATAAAGTGATTGTTTGAAAATCGAGAAAGGAGATTTTTTTGGATTTTTGGAGTTCAAACGGGATTTACAAGTTGAGTTTGAATTGATGAGTGGAAATTGGATTCGATGGTTCGAATGAATTTGGTTTGAATTAGGCTTGGAATGAATTTGAATTGGGCTTGGGATTGGATTCGGTTTGGGTCGAACTTGGTTAGGGTTGGAAAACAAGGCGGGTCAAAGTTAGACCGAGTCAAAGTGGGATTGAGTCAAAGTTGGGTCAAGGTCAAACTTGGGCTGGTCAAAGTTCAAGTTGGTCAAAATTTGAGTTGGTCAAAATTGGACCGGGTCAAAGTTGGACCGGATTGGGCCTTGGTCAAGGTTTGGGCCGGATTGGGCCTTATTTTAGGGCCGAGTTGGGTTTGTGATTCGGGCTAAAAGAGCCTTGTTATTTGGGTATGTGGGTCCATTTGAGATTTCAGCTTGAATTTTGGAGGATTTTAAAACAGAATTTGATTTTGGAGTTTTTATTGATTGTAAATTTTTATCTAACAATTATGGATGGTTTGGGAAGTTTTATTTACTAGGAAAGATATTCCTCACAAACAGGTACTACGACCCTCGGGTACTACGACCTTAATGTGAGCAACACCTATGAATAACCTAGGGCTTTTCTAAAGAGACCCACAGAAAGTTGTGGACCTGAACCGAGAATCAGTTCTCAAAATGAGTGGGTAAACTATGGGCTTCTACGGTTCTTGGCCCAGCCCGTTTGACTAGTTATTGGATGGGCTTGGATTAAAGTGAGTCAGCAAGTCCCTCCCAGCAAGTCACATGGCAAATGAACTACATAATATCGGCACGCTTGCATAATAGACACGGGAGGTAATTTATTTGCACACAACAATAATACAAAGGCAAGATTAACATGACACATTATTGAGGCTAAAGTAAGACTAAACTACCGCCTAAACCTTCACGATTATCTTCCTAATGTCAGGTCCTAAGCCCAAAATGATCAAATTCATTACCCTGATCTGGGTTGTTATCCTCGGCCATTGGTTAAAAAAAATTCAAACTATTCGCAACAAAACAACATGTAAGATCGGAATCATAACGATATCATTAGACATGAAAGCGTAAATGATATACCAAAAGAGAGCTTAATCTTACTATGTCTCGTCTCACGGTTCTGTAGCCTGGAGTCTCCCTGTTTAAAAGGCGGAAGCATAACAAGCAAACATTAAGACACAAAGTATAATCAAATGGACAAACTAAAGTAGTACAACTATATGGTAGCCCAGATTTGTTCTCGAAAGGTTGTTGAGGTCACGGTTTGTTTCAGGTTGAATCCGAGAGGTAGACAGTAGCTCCAAATGCCAAAATAGTGATTCACATTCTGCACATATTACAAGATTTGCACCATGTTGAAGTCTCTCCAATTTTGTCGACTCAGAGAAGATGAAGACCACATTTCCTCACGTACAGACACGATCAAAGGGAGATAGGTATCTCCTGCGGTGATTTTAGCCTCCAATGAAGCAAAGCTCCAGCATCTGTCACTTTGTCCTACTGAATACTGATCTCTCCCGATTGTCCAGCTAACATGAGCAGACTTTACGCCAGAAATTATGAAGTGGTACCTCAGCAGAAAAACAGAAATGAAAGAGCAGATAAACATTGAGCTCAAATACCACTGCCTGTAAAACGATCGTATTAACCAGAAGCCTATGAATTGGTTATTTCAAACACAAAACATCAGTTGGGTAGATATAAGCACGCATGAACCAACAGGACGTGGGTCAAATTGGACCCGAACAGAACAAAAACTGATAGTTGGATCAATTTTAAGCACAAACGAGATCCCAAAACTCTCGGGCCATGTCGACATTAAAACACACCAGCAAAGGAGCAAATCGGTTTTTCAGATATGTACGAAGAAACGACTAAGTAAGCCAAATAAAAGAAATGACAGAGGAGACAAAGTATGAGGTTAAAGCTTGCACGACTAACGTGCGCTCATAATCCATCCAGAATGTGGTATCAAACTCAACGCCATAGAAGACACTTATCAGAAGCAAAACAGGAAATAGAAAAGGGGGTACGAACTGTCGGCACCGACATCAGATGTATGTCTCTGCAACTTTCCGGTTTCCGACACTAGCATTGGTTCTTTCCGGCGAAGTCGAGAATCAAAAGGTCTTCCCCGTTTGGGTTCACTCAGCGAATGAGAGGAGTCGAGAAGCTTCTCCTCCTGGTGGCTATTGTGTCTCTTTCTCGCCAGTTCGGTCACAAATTACCGTGAAGAAGAACGATGTTCCTTCGTTCGCCAGGTTGGGTGCAAAATTACCGTGAGTGTGGAGATGAAAAGGGGAAAGGGTATATATGTTCTTCTTTTGCCAGTTTGGGTGAGCAAAATTACTAGAAGAGAAGAGATCGAAGAGATACAGAGCAGTATGTTTCTAGTTCAGCAGTTTGGGTTGCAAAATTTCTGTCGGTGGTGGAAGAAAAACCGAGGCTCAGAGCTGGGGGTGTGGGTCGAAGAATGAACAAGGGTGTTTGTTTATTATGATCGAGATGATCATCGCATGTCGGATGGGAGGTGGCTATTATGATCGAGAGGAAGAAGAATAGAGACAGACTCGCAGGGAATCGGCGGACCAAAGAGAGAATCCTGGCCCTGATTTTTTTTTTTTTAGCTTCCTGGGTTTCTTGTTTCGACTGGGGGAATCAAATAAGGAAGGAGAGAACGGCGGTGAGTGAAGGGGTTCAGAAGACTTGAGGGTTTTTTGGGTCTCGATGTTGAGGAAGATAGACTGGGGATCGAAGATCGAAGGAGAAACCAGAGAAGATGGTGATGGAAAATAAACCGGGATGAAGATTAAGGTCGGGAAGGTTTTTTATTGTTTTCGACTGAAGAAGATAGAATTGAGGAAGAAGATCGTTGGGGAAAAAAAGAGGCGGCTACAGTAAGAAAACGGGATCCCCTCCCACTATAGGGGTTTCTTGTTGTCTTATAATGAGAAGGGTGGATTTTAGGGTTTAGGAGATGAGTTGGATTTTAATGTGGGCTTTTTGAAGCCAAGGGCTGAAAATAGAGTGGGTTTAAGGAATTGGGCTAGGCCAGATTTCAACCAAGTGTGGATTGAGTTTGAAAGATGAAAATGAGTGTGTATAAATAGAAATGAAAATAAAAATACTAATGCTAATAGTAGAATAAAAAAATATATAAGAAAAGTGAATAAATGATTAAAAATAAAATAAAATAAAATAAATAGTAAAATAAGTGAATAAACAAAAGGGGATGACCTTGAAACTGGACTGTCGATGGAAATTCATTTTCGAAGAATTGTGTTTTTTTTTGAAATGTTTTGAAAAAGATTATAAAATGATGGTTTCGTCTTAGCACGCACGTTAATATGTTTTGAAAAAAGAAAGGCGACGACCCCTCTTATTATTTCGGAATTTGCTTTATGGGGTGAGAATTTTTGGTGTCTACAGATGGCTCCCCTTGATTCAATTCTGCAAGCCCTTGCAGAATTGGATCAAGGTTGACGGGACGCCAAAAATTCTCACTGCGGTTTATGATCTGTTCTTATGAATGCGGGTGCACGGGGACTTATGACGGGCCCCAAATTGCGGTGACCGATGGTATGAGGACTAATGACGGGCCTCAACTAGAACTCGGTGTCTAGCTCTAGGACTAATGACGGGCCTAGAATACGATAAATCAACCTATGCATGAGGACTAATGACGGGCCTCAACTAGAACTCGGTGTCTAGCTCTAGGACTTATGACGGCCTAGAATGCATCTTCGAAATGTATGAGGACTAATGACGGGCCTCAACTAGATATCGGTGTCTAGCTCTAGGACTAAGGACGGGCCTAGAATACAATCGGTATATGGGTTATGCATGAGGACTAATGACGGGCCTCACTAGATCTCGGTGTCTAGCTCTAGGACTTATGACGGGCCTAGAATGCATCTTCGAAATGTATGAGGACTAATGACGGGCCTCAACTAGATCTCGGTGTCTAGCTCTAGGACTAATGACAGGCCTAGAATACAATCGGTATATGGGTTATGCATGAGGACTAATGACGGGCCTCAACTAGATCTCGGTGTCTAGCTCTAGGACTTATGACGGGCCCTAGAATGCATCTTCGAAATGTATGAGGACTAATGACGGGCCTCAACTAGATCTCGGTGTCTAGCTCTAGGACTAATGACGGGCCTAGAATACAATCGGTATATGGGGTTATGCAGAGGACTAATGACGGGCCTAAAGACTGGGGTGTATAGCTCTAGGACTTATGACGGGCCATAATGCATCTTCGAAATGTATGAGGACTAATGACGGGCTCAACTAGATCTCGGTGTGTCTAGCTCAGGACTAATGACGGGCCTAGAATACAATCGGTATATGGGTTATGCATGAGGACTAATGACGGGCCTCAACTAGAAACTCGGGTCAGCTATAGGACTTATGACGGGCCTAGATGCATCTTCGAAATGATGAGGACTAATGAGGCATCAACTAGATCTCGGTGTCTAGCTCTAGGACTAATGACGGGCCTATGCATACATCGGTATAATGGGTTATGCATTGAGGACTAATGACGGGCCTCAACTAGAAATCGGTGTATGCTATAGGATTCTGACGGGGCCTATCAAGCATGAATTGAGGGTACGAGGACTTATGACGGGCCTCAACTAGATCTCTTGACATCTAGCTATAGGACTTATGACGAGCCTATAATACTTTGTGGAGTTGTACGAAACTCGCTGCTTTTCAGTGGTTGGTTGATTTGAGGATGACTCTGGTCATGGATTGATTCAGGATTTGATGCTTTTTGGTTGCTTCCGTGAGGGATGTGATGGTCGAATGCTTTCGGTCGATGTCGCCTTTGACTTTGTCAGTGTGGGACTTTGTTTTGGTTTTATTTTTGGTGGTTTCGGCCCGATGTGCTCTATGGTTTCGGGATTTGGTAGGACTCTTGGCTCCAGAGTTTCGAGATGGCTCCGGTATGGCTCTTGAGTTTTTGTTTTGGTTTTGTGATTTTGTGGTCGGTTTTCGAAAGGATGGTTTTATGAGTGACTTTGGACCTTGATGGCTTTGATATGACCGGATGACTTTGGTATGATCAGATGGCTCCGGTTTGATATGCGACTCCTTTGTGAGCAACGACTCTGGGATGGTTGGTGGATTTTGATTCGAATGGGGATTTTCGGGATCGTTGGTGGGTTTCAATTTGGATTGAGATTTTCGGGATGGTTGGTGGGTTTCAAATTGTTTTGGATTTTTAGTCGAATGGTGGGTTGATGTGATTGGTGGATTGTGTGTGTTGGACGTATTTTGAAGTGGTAGATATTTTTTGTTGTGGTTGATAACTTCTTGGTCATGGATGGATGGCTTCGGTCTGGTTATGACTTTAGGGTTCTCTCATGATGGCTCCAGGATAGCTCGGGATGGCTCCAGGGAGGCTACAAGATGGCTCCATTGGATGATAGTGGGAACAAAAGGGAAATTTTCTTTTGAGATGGTCGCACCCTGGGCGGGCTTCTTTTGAGATGGTCCCCAGCAGAGTCGCCATTCTGTGGAGGGTGATTATTCGGTATGAGGGGGGGTCTATCTAAATATGGTCTGACTGAAAAGCCTAGATCCTAAAATGCCATTCTGTGGAGGGTGAAAACCCGTTATTCATGGCATCCCTCAAATACCTACTCTATCGTCCGTCTTTCCCAGAAAGCATAAGGGGGATGCTAGTGAGCACTACACCCGCTCTCAATGGGCTCCACGCGGACTTATGCCTCTACAAGGCGGAGTTGACTAGAGTCGCCACCTAGTTTGACCTAAAGAACTAGGAAGGGAGGAGAAGGGTTCTAAGAACCGTCAATTGACTCTGAGGTTGTTCCCTATGGATAGGACTTATCTGATCATACTAGAGATTCTGTGTGGGTTCGCACTGGGTTACACCCCTTAGAAGTGGCAACGACCACGACTTCGGATTGGTGCCCGAGGAAACCTCGGTCTCCAATTGTCGGGATTACCTTCTTTCAAAACCTTATTAAAGAGATTCATTTAAAAGCCAAGGGTAGGATTAGGACGGGAAGCGAGAGAGAGTGGATGAGGCGAGCTTTTCTGCCAAGCTAGCGCCAAGAAGAAGAATCGGTGAATTCGAATGAGTGTAGAATGAAAGATTAGGAGTCTGATTTTGAGAGTTGAAGAAGTCGAGGGTTTGTGGGAGTTAGAGGGGATTTGAATGTTTTGAGAGGTATGAGGAACACCTTAGAGTGGGAAAAAGGGTTTTTTGATTGGAATGGGGTCGCACCCTAGATGGGCTGCCTACGTACTCAACTCCCTGTTGAGATCAGACCTTACGTAGTTCACGTGTGTTTGGGTTTTGGAAGTTTTGATGTTTGTGGAGCTTGAGGATATTTGTAGTGTTTGAGATTTAGAAGGATTCGAAGTTTCAAGAAGTTTCGGGTTTTAGGAGGTTAGAGTCTGTGAGACCCCCAGGTCTGTGAGACATTGAAATCTCAGAATGATTGAGTCTGTGAGACGCTCGGGTCTGTGAGACATTCGAGTTCGTGAGATGTTCGAGTCTGTGAGGCACTCGGGCCTGTGAGACTTTGGAAGTTTGAATGAAGTTGAAATTTGTAAGAGGATTTGAGTTTAATGCGAGTTGGAGTCTGAATGATGATTTGGGTATGGAGTGATTTGGAGTTTTGAAGATGATTTGAGTGTGTGAGGCAGTTGGTATTTGAATAGAGATCCCGAGTTTTTTAATTTGGGGTTTGAAAGCAATTGAGGAAAATCATTTTATTGTAAAAGGGCGGATAATCCGAGGGATTACCCTATGTACCCCCTCGAGCACGACACTTAATGAATGGTAAGTGCCGAGGCTCGAAAGATGGGCAATGTATTTATGTCGAAATATAGGATTTAGAGAGAAGTATCATGAATGGGATACTCTCAGTCAAACCCTAATAACGTCTCTAACTCCCGGGTTTTAAAACGTTAAAAGCCGAAAACATTGAAATCGAGTGGAATGGAGTTAGACGATTCTAAAATCCCGGCTGCAGCTAGGAAGGTCGTTACTTCCCTAGCACCCCGCCTCGTAAAAATCTAGGCTGCAATTAGGGGATGTTTATCACCCTAATGCCCCGCCTAAAGAGATCCAGACTGCGACAAGGGAGGTTACGACCCTAGTGCCCTGCCTCGGATTTTTATTTTAGAAGAGGGACAAGTGATGTCTAACCAGGAAGAAAACGTTTTTGAAGGAGTTAGACATTCCCTGTCCCCCGAAAACGGCTTATTTTTTAGTTTGAAAACTGAGTTGGAAAATGTTTGGAGTTGTTCGGAATTCTCGATGAAGAAACACTGATTTTGAGAAATGTTTTTAGGAGAAAACTTTCTGTATATGTGAGAAGAACTTTCTGCATTTGAGAAGAGTTTCCTTTGATGTGAGAAGAGTTTTTCCTTAAAAATTCCACAAAATGATTTCTTTTGAAAACTTGATGAAGTTTGAATAAAGTGATTGTTTGAAAATCGAGAAAGGAGATTTTTTTGGATTTTTGGAGTTCAAACGGGATTTACAAGTTGAGTTTGAATTGGATGAGTGGAAATTGGATTCGATGGTTCGAATGAATTTGGTTTGAATTAGGCTTGGAATGAATTTGAATTGGGCTTGGGATTGGATTCGGTTTGGGTCGAACTTGGTTAGGGTTGGAAAACAAGGCGGGTCAAAGTTAGACCGAGTCAAAGTGGGATTGAGTCAAAGTTGGGTCAAGGTCAAACTTGGGCTGGTCAAAGTTCAAGTTGGTCAAAATTTGAGTTGGTCAAAATTGGACCGGGTCAAAGTTGGACCGGATTGGGCCTTGGTCAAGGTTTGGGCCGGATTGGGCCTTATTTTAGGGCCGAGTTGGGTTTGTGATTCGGGCTAAAAGAGCCTTGTTATTTGGGTATGTGGGTCCATTTGAGATTTCAGCTTGAATTTTGGAGGATTTTAAAACAGAATTTGATTTTGGAGTTTTTATTGATTGTAAATTTTTATCTAACAATTATGGATGGTTTGGGAAGTTTTATTTACTAGGAAAGATATTCCTCACAAACAGGTACTACGACCCTCGGGTACTACGACCTTAATGTGAGCAACACCTATGAATAACCTAGGGCTTTTCTAAAGAGACCCACAGAAAGTTGTGGACCTGAACCGAGAATCAGTTCTCAAAATGAGTGGGTAAACTATGGGCTTCTACGGTTCTTGGCCCAGCCCGTTTGACTAGTTATTGGATGGGCTTGGATTAAAGTGAGTCAGCAAGTCCCTCCCAGCAAGTCACATGGCAAATGAACTACATAATATCGGCACGCTTGCATAATAGACACGGGAGGTAATTTATTTGCACACAACAATAATACAAAGGCAAGATTAACATGACACATTATTGAGGCTAAAGTAAGACTAAACTACCGCCTAAACCTTCACGATTATCTTCCTAATGTCAGGTCCTAAGCCCAAAATGATCAAATTCATTACCCTGATCTGGGTTGTTATCCTCGGCCATTGGTTAAAAAAAATTCAAACTATTCGCAACAAAACAACATGTAAGATCGGAATCATAACGATATCATTAGACATGAAAGCGTAAATGATATACAAAAGAGAGCTTAATCTTACTATGTCTCGTCTCACGGTTCTGTAGCCTGGAGTCTCCCTGTTTAAAAGGCGGAAGCATAACAAGCAAACATTAAGACACAAAGTATAATCAAATGGACAAACTAAAGTAGTACAACTATATGGTAGCCCAGATTTGTTCTCGAAAGGTTGTTGAGGTCACGGTTTGTTTCAGGTTGAATCCGAGAGGTAGACAGTAGCTCCAAATGCCAAAATAGTGATTCACATTCTGCACATATTACAAGATTTGCACCATGTTGAAGTCTCTCCAATTTTGTCGACTCAGAGAAGATGAAGACCACATTTCCTCACGTACAGACACGATCAAAGGGAGATAGGTATCTCCTGCGGTGATTTTAGCCTCCAATGAAGCAAAGCTCCAGCATCTGTCACTTTGTCCTACTGAATACTGATCTCTCCCGATTGTCCAGCTAACATGAGCAGACTTTACGCCAGAAATTATGAAGTGGTACCTCAGCAGAAAAACAGAAATGAAAGAGCAGATAAACATTGAGCTCAAATACCACTGCCTGTAAAACGATCGTATTAACCAGAAGCCTATGAATTGGTTATTTCAAACACAAAACATCAGTTGGGTAGATATAAGCACGCATGAACCAACAGGACGTGGGTCAAATTGGACCCGAACAGAACAAAAACTGATAGTTGGATCAATTTTAAGCACAAACGAGATCCCAAAACTCTCGGGCCATGTCGACATTAAAACACACCAGCAAAGGAGCAAATCGGTTTTTCAGATATGTACGAAGAAACGACTAAGTAAGCCAAATAAAAGAAATGACAGAGGAGACAAAGTATGAGGTTAAAGCTTGCACGACTAACGTGCGCTCATAATCCATCCAGAATGTGGTATCAAACTCAACGCCATAGAAGACACTTATCAGAAGCAAAACAGGAAATAGAAAAGGGGGTACGAACTGTCGGCACCGACATCAGATGTCTCTGCAACTTTCCGGTTTCCGACACTAGCATTGGTTCTTTCCGGCGAAGTCGAGAATCAAAAGGTCTTCCCCGTTTGGGTTCACTCAGCGAATGAGAGGAGTCGAGAAGCTTCTCCTCCTGGTGGCTATTGTGTCTCTTTCTCGCCAGTTCGGTCACAAATTACCGTGAAGAAGAACGATGTTCCTTCGTTCGCCAGGTTGGGTGCAAAATTACCGTGAGTGTGGAGATGAAAAGGGGGCAGGGTATATATGTTCTTCTTTTGCCAGTTTGGGTGAGCAAAATTACTAGAAGAGAAGAGATCGAAGAGATACAGAGCAGTATGTTTCTAGTTCAGCAGTTTGGGTTGCAAAATTTCTGTCGGTGGTGGAAGAAAAACCGAGGCTCAGAGCTGGGGGTGTGGGTCGAAGAATGAACAAGGGTGTTTGTTTATTATGATCGAGATGATCATCGCATGTCGGATGGGAGGTGGCTATTATGATCGAGAGGAAGAAGAATAGAGACAGACTCGCAGGGAATCGGCGGACCAAAGAGAGAATCCTGGCCCTGATTTTTTTTTTTTTAGCTTCCTGGGTTTCTTGTTTCGACTGGGGGAATCAAATAAGGAAGGAGAGAACGGCGGTGAGTGAAGGGGTTCAGAAGACTTGAGGGTTTTTTGGGTCTCGATGTTGAGGAAGATAGACTGGGGATCGAAGATCGAAGGAGAAACCAGAGAAGATGGTGATGGAAAATAAACCGGGATGAAGATTAAGGTCGGGAAGGTTTTTTATTGTTTTCGACTGAAGAAGATAGAATTGAGGAAGAAGATCGTTGGGGAAAAAAAGAGGCGGCTACAGTAAGAAAACGGGATCCCCTCCCACTGTAGGGGTTTCTTGTTGTCTTATAATGAGAAGGGTGGATTTTAGGGTTTAGGAGATGAGTTGGATTTTAATGTGGGCTTTTTGAAGCCAAGGGCTGAAAATAGAGTGGGTTTAAGGAATTGGGCTAGGCCAGATTTCAACCAAGTGTGGATTGAGTTTGAAAGATGAAAATGAGTGTGTATAAATAGAAATGAAAATAAAAATACTAATGCTAATAGTAGAATAAAAAAATATAAGAAAAAGTGAATAAATGATTAAAAAAAATAAAATAAAATAGTAAAATAAGTGAATAAACAAAAGGGGATGACCTTGAAACTGGACTGTCGATGGAAATTCATTTTCGAAGAATTGTTTTTTTTTTGAAATGTTTTGAAAAGATTATAAAATGATGGTTTCGTCTTAGCACGCACGTTAATATGTTTTGAAAAAAGAAAGGCGACGACCCCTCTTATTATTTCGGAATTTGCTTTATGGGGTGAGAATTTTTGGTGTCTACAGATGGCTCCCCTTGATTCAATTCTGCAAGCCCTTGCAGAATTGGATCAAGGTTGACGGGACGCCAAAAATTCTCACTGCGGTTTATGATCTGTTCTTATGAATGCGGGTGCACGGGGACTTATGACGGGCCCCAAATTGCGGTGACCGATGGTATGAGGACTAATGACGGGCCTCAACTAGAACTCGGTGTCTAGCTCTAGGACTAATGACGGGCCTAGAATACGATCAATCAACCTATGCATGAGGACTAATGACGGGCCTCAACTAGAACTCGGTGTCTAGCTCTAGGACTTATGACGGGCCTAGAATGCATCTTCGAAATGTATGAGGACTAATGACGGGCCTCAACTAGATCTCGGTGTCTAGCTCTAGGACTAATGACGGGCCTAGAATACATCGTATATGGGTTATGCATGAGGACTAATGACGGGCCTCAACTAGATCTCGGTGTCTAGCTCTAGGACTTATGACGGGCCTAGAATGCATCTTCGAAATGTATGAGGACTAATGACGGGCCTCAACTAGATCTCGGGTCTAGCTCTAGGACTAATGACGGCCTAGAATACAATCGGTATATGGGTTATGCATGAGGACTAATGACGGGCCTCAACTAGATCTCGGTGTCTAGCTCTAGGACTTATGACGGGCCTAGAATGCATCTTCGAAATGTATGAGGACTAATGACGGGCCTCAACTAGATCTCGGTGTCTAGCTCTAGGACTAATGACGGGCCTAGAATACAATCGGTATATGGGTTATGCATGAGGACTAATGACGGGCCTCAACTAGAACTCGGTGTCTAGCTCTAGGACTTATGACGGGCCTATAATGCATCTTCGAAATGTATGAGGACTAATGACGGGCCTCAACTAGATCTCGGTGTCTAGCTCTAGGACTAATGACGGGCCTAGAATACAATCGGTATATGGGTTACGCATGAGGACTAATGACGGGCCTCAACTAGAACTCGGTGTCTAGCTCTAGGACTTATGACGGGCCTAGAATGCATCTTCGAAATGTATGAGGACTAATGACGGGCCTCAACTAGATCTCGGTGTCTAGCTCTAGGACTAATGACGGGCCTAGAATACAATCGGTATATGGGTTATGCATGAGGACTAATGACGGGCCTCAACTAGAACTCGGTGTCTAGCTCTAGGACTTATGACGGGCCTAGAATGCAATTGAGGGTACGAGGACTTATGACGGGCCTCAACTAGATCTCTTGACATCTAGCTATAGGACTTATGACGAGCCTATAATACTTTGTGGAGTTGTACGAAACTCGCTGCTTTTCAGTGGTTGGTTGATTGATTGGGACTCTGGTCATGGATTGATTCAGGATTTGATGCTTTTTGGTTGCTTCCGTGAGGGATGTGATGGTCGAATGCTTTCGGTCGATGTCGCCTTTGACTTTGTCAGTGTGGGACTTTGTTTTGGTTTTATTTTTGGTGGTTTCGGCCCGATGTGCTCTATGGTTTCGGGATTTGGTAGGACTCTTGGCTCCAGAGTTTCGAGATGGCTCCGGTATGGCTCTTGAGTTTTGTTTTGGTTTTGTGATTTTGTGGTCGGTTTCGAAAGGATGGTTTTATGAGTGACTTTGGACCTTGATGGCTTTGATATGACCGGATGACTTTGGTATGATCAGATGGCTCCGGTTTGATATGCGACTCCTTTGTGAGCAACGACTCTGGGATGGTTGGTGGATTTTGATTCGAATGGGGATTTTCGGGATCGTTGGTGGGTTTCAATTTGGATTGAGATTTTCGGGATGGTTGGTGGGTTTCAAATTGTTTTGGATTTTTAGTCGAATGGTGGGTTTGATGTGATTGGTGGATTGTGTTGTGTTGGACGTATTTTGAAGTGGTAGATATTTTTTGTTGTGGTTGATAACTTCTTGGTCATGGATGGATGGCTTCGGTCTGGTTATGACTTTAGGGTTCTCTCATGATGGCTCCAGGATAGCTCGGGATGGCTCCAGGGAGGCTACAAGATGGCTCCATTGGATGATAGTGGGAACAAAAGGGAAATTTTCTTTTGAGATGGTCGCACCCTGGGCGGGCTTCTTTTGAGATGGTCCCCAGCAGAGTCGCCATTCTGTGGAGGGTGATTATTCGGTATGAGGGGGGGGGGTCTATCTAAATATGGTCTGACTGAAAAGCCTAGATCCTAAAATGCCATTCTGTGGAGGGGTGAAAACCCGTTATTCATGGCATCCCTCAAATACCTACTCTATCGTCCGTCTTTCCCAGAAAGCATAAGGGGGATGCTAGTGAGCACTACACCCGCTCTCAATGGGCTCCACGCGGACTTATGCCTCTACAAGGCGGAGTTGACTAGAGTCGCCACCTAGTTTGACCTAAAGAAAGGAAGGAGGGAGGAGAAGGGTTCTAAAACCGTCAATTGACTCTGAGGTTGTTCCCTATGGATAGGACTTATCTGATCATACTAGAGATTCTGTGTGGGTTCGCACTGGGTTACACCCCTTAGAAGTGGCAACGACCACGACTTCGGATTGGTGCCCGAGGAAACCTCGGTCTCCAATTGTCGGGATTACCTTCTTTCAAAACCTTATTAAAGAGATTCATTTAAAAGCCAAGGGTAGGATTAGGACGGGAAGCGAGAGAGAGTGGATGAGGCGAGCTTTTCTGCCAAGCTAGCGCCAAGAAGAAGAATCGGTGAATTCGAATGAGTGTAGAATGAAAGATTAGGAGTCTGATTTTGAGAGTTGAAGAAGTCGAGGGTTTGTGGGAGTTAGAGGGATTTGAATGTTTGAGAGGTATGAGGAACACCTTAGAGTGGGAAAAAGGGTTTTTTTGATTGGAATGGGGTCGCACCCTAGATGGGCTGCCTACGTACTCAACTCCCTGTTGAGATCAGACCTTACGTAGTTCACGTGTGTTTGGGTTTTGGAAGTTTTGATGTTTGTGGAGCTTGAGGATATTTGTAGTGTTTGAGATTTAGAAGGATTCGAAGTTTCAAGAAGTTTCGGGTTTTAGGAGGTTAGAGTGTGAGACCCCCAGGTCTGTGAGACATTGAAATCTCAGAATGATTGAGTCTGTGAGACGCTCGGGTCTGTGAGACATTCGAGTTCGTGAGATGTTCGAGTCTGTGAGGCACTCGGGCCTGTGAGACTTTGGAAGTTTGAATGAAGTTGAAATTTGTAAGAGGATTTGAGTTTAATGCGAGTTGGAGTCTGAATGATGATTTGGGTATGGAGTGATTTGGAGTTTTGAAGATGATTTGAGTGTGTGAGGCAGTTGGTATTTGAATAGAGATCCCGAGTTTTTTAATTTGGGGTTTGAAAGCAATTGAGGAAAATCATTTTATTGTAAAAGGGCGGATAATCCCGAGGGATTACCCTATGTACCCCCTCGAGCACGACACTTAATGAATGGTAAGTGCCGAGGCTCGAAAGATGGCAATGTATTTATGTCGAAATATAGGATTTAGAGAGAAGTATCATGAATGGGATACTCTCAGTCAAACCCTAATAAACGTCTCTAACTCCCGGGTTTTAAAACGTTTAAAAGCCGAAAACATTGAAATCGAGTGGAATGGAGTTAGACGATTCTAAAATCCCGGCTGCAGCTAGGAAGGTCGTTACTTCCCTAGCCCCCGCCTCGTAAAAATCTAGGCTGCAATTAGGGGATGTTTATCACCCTAATGCCCCGCCTAAAGAGATCCAGACTGCGACAAGGGAGGTTACGACCCTAGTGCCCTGCCTCGGATTTTTATTTTAGAAGAGGGACAAGTGATGTCTAACCAGGAAGAAAACGTTTTGAAGGAGTTAGACATTCCCTGTCCCCCGAAAACGGCTTATTTTTAGTTTGAAAACTGAGTTGGAAAATGTTTGGAGTTGTTCGGAATTCTCGATGAAGAAAACACTGATTTTGAGAAATGTTTTTAGGAGAAAACTTTCTGTATATGTGAGAAGAACTTTCTGCATTTGAGAAGAGTTTCCTTTGATGTGAGAAGAGTTTTTCCTTAAAAATTCCACAAAATGATTTCTTTTGAAAACTTGATGAAGTTTGAATAAAGTGATTGTTTGAAAATCGAGAAAGGAGATTTTTTTGGATTTTTGGAGTTCAAACGGGATTTACAAGTTGAGTTTGAATTTGATGAGTGGAAATTGGATTCGATGGTTCGAATGAATTTGGTTTGAATTAGGCTTGGAATGAATTTGAATTGGGCTTGGGATTGGATTCGGTTTGGGTCGAACTTGGTTAGGGTTGGAAAACAAGGCGGGTCAAAGTTAGACCGAGTCAAAGTGGGATTGAGTCAAAGTTGGGTCAAGGTCAAACATGGGCTGGTCAAAGTTCAAGTTGGTCAAAATTTGAGTTGGTCAAATTGGACCGGGTCAAAGTTGGACCGGATTGGGCCTTGGTCAAGGTTTGGGCCGGATTGGGCCTTATTTTAGGGCCGAGTTGGGTTTGTGATTCGGGCTAAAAGAGCCTTGTTATTTGGGTATGTGGGTCCATTTGAGATTTCAGCTTGAATTTTGGAGGATTTTAAAACAGAATTTGATTTTGGAGTTTTTATTGATTGTAAATTTTTATCTAAAATTATGGATGGTTTGGGAAGTTTTATTTACTAGGAAAGATATTCCTCACAAACAGGTACTACGACCCTCGGGTACTACGACCTTAATGTGAGCAACACCTATGAATAACCTAGGGCTTTTCTAAAGAGACCCACAGAAAGTTGTGGACCTGAACCGAGAATCAGTTCTCAAAATGAGTGGGTAAACTATGGGCTTCTACGGTTCTTGGCCCAGCCCGTTTGACTAGTTATTGGATGGGCTTGGATTAAAGTGAGTCAGCAAGTCCCTCCCAGCAAGTCACATGGCAAATGAACTACATAATATCGGCACGCTTGCATAATAGACACGGGAGGTAATTTATTTGCACACAACAATAATACAAAGGCAAGATTAACATGACACATTATTGAGGCTAAAGTAAGACTAAACTACCGCCTAAACCTTCACGATTATCTTCCTAATGTCAGGTCCTAAGCCCAAAATGATCAAATTCATTACCCTGATCTGGGTTGTTATCCTCGGCCATTGGTTAAAAAAATTCAAACTATTCGCAAAAAAACAACATGTAAGATCGGAATCATAACGATATCATTAGACATGAAAGCGTAAATGATATACCAAAGAGAGCTTAATCTTACTATGTCTCGTCTCACGGTTCTGTAGCCTGGAGTCTCCCTGTTTAAAAGGCGGAAGCATAACAAGCAAACATTAAGACACAAAGTAATCAAATGGACAAACTAAGTAGTACAACTATATGGTAGCCCAGATTTGTTCTCGAAAGGTTGTTGAGGTCACGGTTTGTTTCAGGTTGAATCCGAGAGGTAGACAGTAGCTCCAAAATGCCAAAATAGTGATTCACATTCTGCACATATTACAAGATTTGCACCATGTTGAAGTCTCTCCAATTTTGTCGACATCAGAGAGAGATGAAGACCACATTTCCTCACGTACAGACAAACGTCAAAGGGAGATAGGTATCTCCTGCGGTGATTTTAGCCTCCAATGAAGCAAAGCTCCAGCATCTGTCACTTTGTCCTACTGAATACTGATCTCTCCCGATTGTCCAGCTAACATGAGCAGACTTTACGCCAGAAATTATGAAGTGGTACCTCAGCAGAAAACAGAAATGAAAGAGCAGATAAACATTGAGCTCAAATACCACTGCCTGTAAAACGATCGTATTAACCAGAAGCCTATGAATGGTTATTTCAAACACAAAACATCAGTTGGGTAGATAAGCACACATGAACCAACAGGACGTGGGTCAAATTGGACCCGAACAGAACAAAAACTGATAGTTGGATCAATTTTAAGCACAAACGAGATCCCAAAACTCTCGGGCCATGTCGACATTAAAACACACCAGCAAAGGAGCAAATCGGTTTTTCAGACTGTGGAGAAGAAACGACTAAGTAAGCCAAATAAAAGAAAAGACAGAGGAGACAAAGTATGAGGTTAAAGCTTGCACGACTAACGTGCGCATAATCCATCCAGAATGTGGTATCAAAACTCAACGCCATAGAAGACACTTATCAGAAGCAAAACAGGAAATAGAAAAGGGGGTACGAACTGTCGGCACCGACATCAGATGTAGTCTCTGCAACTTCGGTATCCGGACACTAGCATTGGTTCTTTCCGGCGAAGTCGAGAATCAAAAGGTCTTCCCGTTTGGGTTCACTCAGCGAATGAGGAGTCGAGAGAGAAGCTTCTCCTCCTGGTGGTATTGGTCTCTTTCTCGCCAGTTCGGTCAAAATTACCGTGAAGAAGAACGATGTTCCTTCGTTCGCCAGGTTGGGGTGCAAAAATTACCGTGAGTGTGGAGATGAAAGGGGCAGGGTATATATGTTCTTCTTTGCCAGTTTGGGTGAGCAAAATTACTAGAAGAGAAGAGATCGAGGATACAAGCAGTATGTTTCTAGTTAGCAGTTTGGGTTGCAAAATTTCTGCGTGGTGGAAGAAAAACGAGGCTCAGGCTGGGGGTGTGGGTCGAAGAATGAACAGGGTGTTTGTTATTATGATTCGAGATGATCATCGCATGTCGGATGGGAGGTGGCTATTATGATCGAGAGGAAGAGAATAGAGACAGGACTCGCAGGGAATCGGCGGACCAAAGAGAATCCTGGCCCTGATTTTGTTTTTTTTTAGCTTCGGGTTTCTTGTTTCGACGGGGGATCAAATAAGGAAGGAGAGAACGGCGGTGAGTGAAGGGGTTCAGAAGACTTGAGGGTTTTTTTGGGTCTCGATGTTGAGGAGCTAGACTGGGGATCGAAGATCGAGGAGAAACCAGAGAAGATGGTGATGGAAATAAACCGGGATGAAGATTAAGGTGGGAAGGTTTTTTATTGTTTTCGACTGAAGAAGATAGAATTGGGAAGAAGACGTTGGGGAAAAAAAGAGGGGCTACAGTAAGAAAACGGGATCCCCTCCCAAGAGGGGTTTCTTGTTGTCTTATAATGAGAAGGGTGGATTTTAGGGTTTAGGAGATGAGTTGGATTTTTAATGTGGGTTTTGAAGCCAAGGGCTGAAAATAGATGGGGTTTAAGGAATTGGCTAGGCCAGCTTTCAAACCAAGTTGTGGATTGAGTTTTGAAAGATGAAAATGAGTGTGTATAATAGAAATGAAAATAAAAAACGAATGCTAATAGTAGAATAAAAAAATATATAAGAAAAAAGTGAAATAATGATTAAAAATAAAATAAAATATAAAATAAATAAGTGCTAAAACAAAAGGGGATGACCTTGAAACTGGACTGTCGATGGAAATTCATTTTCGAAGAATTGTGTTTTTTTTTTGAAATGTTTTGAAAAAATTATAAAATGATGGTTTCGTCTTAGCACGCACGTTAAATGTTTTGAAAAAAAGAAAGGCGAACGACCCCTCTTATTATTTCGGAATTTGCTTTATGGGGTGAGAATTTTTGGTGTCTACAGATGGCTCCCCTTGATTCAATTCTGCAAGCCCTTGCAGAATTGGATCAAGGTTGACGGGACGCCAAAAATTCTCACTGCGGTTTATGATCTGTTCTTATGAATGCGGGTGCACGGGGACTTATGACGGGCCCCAAATTGCGGTGACCGATGGTATGAGGACTAATGACGGGCCTCAACTAGAACTCGGTGTCTAGCTCTAGGACTAATGACGGGCCTAGAATACGATCAATCAACCTATGCATGAGGACTAATGACGGGCCTCAACTAGAACTCGGTGTCTAGCTCTAGGACTTATGACGGGCCTAGAATGCATCTTCGAAATGTATGAGGACTAATGACGGGCCTCAACTAGATCTCGGTGTCTAGCTCTAGGACTAATGACGGGCCTAGAATACAATCGGTATATGGGTTATGCATGAGGACTAATGACGGGCCTCAACTAGATCTCGGTGTCTAGCTCTAGGACTTATGACGGGCCTAGAATGCATCTTCGAAATGTATGAGGACTAATGACGGGCCTCAACTAGATCTCGGTGTCTAGCTCTAGGACTAATGACGGCCTAGAATACAATCGGTATATGGGTTATGCATGAGGACTAATGACGGGCCTCAACTAGATCTCGGTGTCTAGCTCTAGGACTTATGACGGGCCTAGAATGCATCTTCGAAATGTATGAGGACTAATGACGGGCCTCAACTAGATCTCGGTGTCTAGCTCTAGGACTAATGACGGGCCTAGAATACAATCGGTATATGGGTTATGCATGAGGACTAATGACGGGCCTCAACTAGAACTCGGTGTCTAGCTCTAGGACTTATGACGGGCCTATAATGCATCTTCGAAATGTATGAGGACTAATGACGGGCCTCAACTAGATCTCGGTGTCTAGCTCTAGGACTAATGACGGGCCTAGAATACAATCGGTATATGGGTTATGCATGAGGACTAATGACGGGCCTCAACTAGAACTCGGTGTCTAGCTCTAGGACTTATGACGGGCCTAGAATGCATCTTCGAAATGTATGAGGACTAATGACGGGCCTCAACTAGATCTCGGTGTCTAGCTCTAGGACTAATGACGGGCCTAGAATACAATTGGTATATGGGTTATGCATGAGGACTAATGACGGGCCTCAACTAGAACTCGGTGTCTAGCTCTAGGACTTATGACGGGCCTAGAATGCAATTGAGGGTACGAGGACTTATGACGGGCCTCAACTAGATCTCTTGACATCTAGCTATAGGACTTATGACGAGCCTATAATACTTTGTGGAGTTGTACGAAACTCGCTGCTTTTCAGTGGTTGGTTGATTTGAGGATGACTCTAGTCAAGGATTGATTCAGGATTTGATGCTTTTTGGTTGCTTCCGTGAGGGATGTGATGGTCGAATGCTTTCGGTCGATGTCGCCTTTGACTTTGTCAGTGTGGGACTTTGTTTTGGTTTTATTTTTGGTGGTTTCGGCCCGATGTGCTCTATGGTTTCGGGATTTGGTAGGACTCTTGGCTCCAGAGTTTCGAGATGGCTCCGGTATGGCTCTTGAGTTTTTGTTTTGGTTTTGTGATTTTGTGGTCGGTTTTCGAAAGGATGGTTTTATGAGTGACTTTGGACCTTGATGGCTTTGATATGACCGGATGACTTTGGTATGATCAGATGGCTCCGGTTTGATATGCGACTCCTTTGTGAGCAACGACTCTGGGATGGTTGGTGGATTTTGATTCGAATGGGGATTTTCGGGATCGTTGGTGGGTTTCAATTTGGATTGAGATTTTCGGGATGGTTGGTGGGTTTCAAATTGTTTTGGATTTTTAGTCGAATGGTGGGTTGATGTGATTGGTGGATTGTGTTGTGTTGGACGTATTTTGAAGTGGTAGATATTTTTTGTTGTGGTTGATAACTTCTTGGTCATGGATGGATGGCTTCGGTCTGGTTATGACTTTAGGGTTCTCTCATGATGGCTCCAGGATAGCTCGGGATGGCTCCAGGGAGGCTACAAGATGGCTCCATTGGATGATAGTGGGAACAAAAGGGAAATTTTCTTTTGAGATGGTCGCACCCTGGGCGGGCTTCTTTTGAGATGGTCCCCAGCAGAGTCGCCATTCTGTGGAGGGTGATTATTCGGTATGAGGGGGGGTCTATCTAAATATGGTCTGACTGAAAAGCCTAGATCCTAAAATGCCATTCTGTGGAGGGTGAAAACCCGTTATTCATGGCATCCCTCAAATACCTACTCTATCGTCCGTCTTTCCCAGAAAGCATAAGGGGGATGCTAGTGAGCACTACACCCGCTCTCAATGGGCTCCACGCGGACTTATGCCTCTACAAGGCGGAGTTGACTAGAGTCGCCACCTAGTTTGACCTAAAGAACTAGGAAGGGAGGAGAAGGGTTCTAAGAACCGTCAATTGACTCTGAGGTTGTTCCCTATGGATAGGACTTATCTGATCATACTAGAGATTCTGTGTGGGTTCGCACTGGGTTACACCCCTTAGAAGTGGCAACGACCACGACTTCGGATTGGTGCCCGAGGAAACCTCGGTCTCCAATTGTCGGGATTACCTTCTTTCAAAACCTTATTAAAGAGATTCATTTAAAAGCCAAGGGTAGGATTAGGACGGGAAGCGAGAGAGAGTGGATGAGGCGAGCTTTTCTGCCAAGCTAGCGCCAAGAAGAAGAATCGGTGAATTCGAATGAGTGTAGAATGAAAGATTAGGAGTCTGATTTTGAGAGTTGAAGAAGTCGAGGGTTTGTGGGAGTTAGAGGGGATTTGAATGTTTTGAGAGGTATGAGGAACACCTTAGAGTGGGAAAAAGGGTTTTTTGATTGGAATGGGGTCGCACCCTAGATGGGCTGCCTACGTACTCAACTCCCTGTTGAGATCAGACCTTACGTAGTTCACGTGTGTTTGGGTTTTGGAAGTTTTGATGTTTGTGGAGCTTGAGGATATTTGTAGTGTTTGAGATTTAGAAGGATTCGAAGTTTCAAGAAGTTTCGGGTTTTAGGAGGTTAGAGTCTGTGAGACCCCCAGGTCTGTGAGACATTGAAATCTCAGAATGATTGAGTCTGTGAGACGCTCGGGTCTGTGAGACATTCGAGTTCGTGAGATGTTCGAGTCTGTGAGGCACTCGGGCCTGTGAGACTTTGGAAGTTTGAATGAAGTTGAAATTTGTAAGAGGATTTGAGTTTAATGCGAGTTGGAGTCTGAATGATGATTTGGGTATGGAGTGATTTGGAGTTTTGAAGATGATTTGAGTGTGTGAGGCAGTTGGTATTTGAATAGAGATCCCGAGTTTTTTAATTTGGGGTTTGAAAGCAATTGAGGAAAATCATTTTATTGTAAAAGGGCGGATAATCCCGAGGGATTACCCTATGTACCCCCTCGAGCACGACACTTAATGAATGGTAAGTGCCGAGGCTCGAAAGATGGGGCAATGTATTTATGTCGAAATATAGGATTTAGAGAGAAGTATCATGAATGGGATACTCTCAGTCAAACCCTAATAACCTCTAACTCCCGGGTTTTAAAACGTTAAAAGCCGAAAACATTGAAATCGAGTGGAATGGAGTTAGACGATTCTAAAATCCCGGCTGCAGCTAGGAAGGTCGTTACTTCCCTAGCACCCCGCCTCGTAAAAATCTAGGCTGCAATTAGGGGATGTTTATCACCCTAATGCCCCGCCTAAAGAGATCCAGACTGCGACAAGGGAGGTTACGACCCTAGTGCCCTGCCTCGGATTTTTATTTTAGAAGAGGGACAAGTGATGTCTAACCAGGAAGAAAACGTTTTTGAAGGAGTTAGACATTCCCTGTCCCCCGAAAACGGCTTATTTTTTAGTTTGAAAACTGAGTTGGAAAATGTTTGGAGTTGTTCGGAATTCTCGATGAAGAAACACTGATTTTGAGAAATGTTTTTAGGAGAAAACTTTCTGTATATGTGAGAAGAACTTTCTGCATTTGAGAAGAGTTTCCTTTGATGTGAGAAGAGTTTTTCCTTAAAAATTCCACAAAATGATTTCTTTTGAAAACTTGATGAAGTTTGAATAAAGTGATTGTTTGAAAATCGAGAAAGGAGATTTTTTTGGATTTTTGGAGTTCAAACGGGATTTACAAGTTGAGTTTGAATTGATGAGTGGAAATTGGATTCGATGGTTCGAATGAATTTGGTTTGAATTAGGCTTGGAATGAATTTGAATTGGGCTTGGGATTGGATTCGGTTTGGGTCGAACTTGGTTAGGGTTGGAAAACAAGGCGGGTCAAAGTTAGACCGAGTCAAAGTGGGATTGAGTCAAAGTTGGGTCAAGGTCAAACTTGGGCTGGTCAAAGTTCAAGTTGGTCAAAATTTGAGTTGGTCAAAATTGGACCGGGTCAAAGTTGGACCGGATTGGGCCTTGGTCAAGGTTTGGGCCGGATTGGGCCTTATTTTAGGGCCGAGTTGGGTTTGTGATTCGGGCTAAAAGAGCCTTGTTATTTGGGTATGTGGGTCCATTTGAGATTTCAGCTTGAATTTTGGAGGATTTTAAAACAGAATTTGATTTTGGAGTTTTTATTGATTGTAAATTTTTATCTAACAATTATGGATGGTTTGGGAAGTTTTATTTACTAGGAAAGATATTCCTCACAAACAGGTACTACGACCTTAATGTGAGCAACACCTATGAATAACCTAGGGCTTTTCTAAAGAGACCCACAGAAAGTTGTGGACCTGAACCGAGAATCAGTTCTCAAAATGAGTGGGTAAACTATGGGCTTCTACGGTTCTTGGCCCAGCCCGTTTGACTAGTTATTGGATGGGCTTGGATTAAAGTGAGTCAGCAAGTCCCTCCCAGCAAGTCACATGGCAAATGAACTACATAATATCGGCACGCTTGCATAATAGACACGGGAGGTAATTTATTTGCACACAACAATAATACAAAGGCAAGATTAACATGACACATTATTGAGGCTAAAGTAAGACTAAACTACCGCCTAAACCTTCACGATTATCTTCCTAATGTCAGGTCCTAAGCCCAAAATGATCAAATTCATTACCCTGATCTGGGTTGTTATCCTCGGCCATTGGTTAAAAAAAATTCAAACTATTCGCAACAAAACAACATGTAAGATCGGAATCATAACGATATCATTAGACATGAAAGCGTAAATGATATACCAAAAGAGAGCTTAATCTTACTATGTCTCGTCTCACGGTTCTGTAGCCTGGAGTCTCCCTGTTTAAAAGGCGGAAGCATAACAAGCAAACATTAAGACACAAAGTATAATCAAATGGACAAACTAAAGTAGTACAACTATATGGTAGCCCAGATTTGTTCTCGAAAGGTTGTTGAGGTCACGGTTTGTTTCAGGTTGAATCCGAGAGGTAGACAGTAGCTCCAAATGCCAAAATAGTGATTCACATTCTGCACATATTACAAGATTTGCACCATGTTGAAGTCTCTCCAATTTTGTCGACTCAGAGAAGATGAAGACCACATTTCCTCACGTACAGACACGATCAAAGGGAGATAGGTATCTCCTGCGGTGATTTTAGCCTCCAATGAAGCAAAGCTCCAGCATCTGTCACTTTGTCCTACTGAATACTGATCTCTCCCGATTGTCCAGCTAACATGAGCAGACTTTACGCCAGAAATTATGAAGTGGTACCTCAGCAGAAAACAGAAATGAAAGAGCAGATAAACATTGAGCTCAAATACCACTGCCTGTAAAACGATCGTATTAACCAGAAGCCTATGAATTGGTTATTTCAAACACAAAACATCAGTTGGGTAGATATAAGCATGAACCAACAGGACGTGGGTCAAATTGGACCCGAACAGAACAAAAACTGATAGTTGGATCAATTTTAAGCACAAACGAGATCCCAAAACTCTCGGGCCATGTCGACATTAAAACACACCAGCAAAGGAGCAAATCGGTTTTTCAGATATGTACGAAGAAACGACTAAGTAAGCCAAATAAAAGAAATGACAGAGGAGACAAGTATGAGGTTAAAGCTTGCACGACTAACGTGCGCTCATAATCCATCCAGAATGTGGTATCAAACTCAACGCCATAGAAGACACTTATCAGAAGCAAAACAGGAAATAGAAAAGGGGGTACGAACTGTCGGCACCGACATCAGATGTATGTCTCTGCAACTTTCCGGTTTCCGACACTAGCATTGGTTCTTTCCGGCGAAGTCGAGAATCAAAAGGTCTTCCCCGTTTGGGTTCACTCAGCGAATGAGAGGAGTCGAGAAGCTTCTCCTCCTGGTGGCTATTGTGTCTCTTTCTCGCCAGTTCGGTCACAAATTACCGTGAAGAAGAACGATGTTCCTTCGTTCGCCAGGTTGGGTGCAAAATTACCGTGAGTGTGGAGATGAAAAGGGGGCAGGGTATATATGTTCTTCTTTTGCCAGTTTGGGTGAGCAAAATTACTAGAAGAGAAGAGATCGAAGAGATACAGAGCAGTATGTTTCTAGTTCAGCAGTTTGGGTTGCAAAATTTCTGTCGGTGGTGGAAGAAAAACCGAGGCTCAGAGCTGGGGGTGTGGGTCGAAGAATGAACAAGGGTGTTTGTTTATTATGATCGAGATGATCATCGCATGTCGGATGGGAGGTGGCTATTATGATCGAGAGGAAGAAGGAGACAGACTCGCAGGGAATCGGCGGACCAAAGAGAGAATCCTGGCCCTGATTTTTGTTTTTTTTTAGCTTCCTGGGTTTCTTGTTTCGACTGGGGGAATCAAATAAGGAAGGAGAGAACGGCGGTGAGTGAAGGGGTTCAGAAGACTTGAGGGTTTTTTGGGTCTCGATGTTGAGGAAGATAGACTGGGGATCGAAGATCGAAGGAGAAACCAGAGAAGATGGTGATGGAAAATAAACCGGAATGAAGATTAAGGTCGGGAAGGTTTTTTATTGTTTTCGACTGAAGAAGATAGAATTGAGGAAGAAGATCGTTGGGGAAAAAAAGAGGCGGCTACAGTAAGAAAACGGGATCCCCTCCCACTATAGGGGTTTCTTGTTGTCTTATAATGAGAAGGGTGGATTTTAGGGTTTAGGAGATGAGTTGGATTTTAATGTGGGCTTTTTGAAGCCAAGGGCTGAAAATAGAGTGGGTTTAAGGAATTGGGCTAGGCCAGATTTGAACCAAGTGTGGATTGAGTTTGAAAGATGAAAATGAGTGTGTATAAATAGAAATGAAAATAAAAATACTAATGCTAATAGTAGAATAAAAAAATATATAAGAAAAAGTGAATAAATGATTAAAAATAAAATAAAATAGTAAAATAAGTGAATAAACAAAAGGGGGTGACCTTGAAACTGGACTGTCGATGGAAATTCATTATCGAAGAATTGTGTTTTTTTTTAAATGTTTTGAAAAAGATTATAAAATGATGGTTTCGTCTTAGCACGCACGTTAATATGTTTTGAAAAAAGAAAGGCGACGACCCCTCTTATTATTTCGGAATTTGCTTTATGGGGTGAGAATTTTTGGTCTCTACAGATGGCTCCCCTTGATTCAATTCTGCAAGCCCTTGCAGAATTGGATCAAGGTTGACGGGACGCCAAAAATTCTCACTGCGGTTTATGATCTGTTCTTATGAATGCGGGTGCACGGGGACTTATGACGGGCCCCAAATTGCGGTGACCGATGGTATGAGGACTAATGACGGGCCTCAACTAGAACTCGGTGTCTAGCTCTAGGACTAATGACGGGCCTAGAATACGATCAATCAACCTATGCATGAGGACTAATGACGGGCCTCAACTAGAACTCGGTGTCTAGCTCTAGGACTTATGACGGGCCTAGAATGCATCTTCGAAATGTATGAGGACTAATGACGGGCCTCAACTAGATCTCGGTGTCTAGCTCTAGGACTAATGACGGGCCTAGAATACAATCGGTATATGGGTTATGCATGAGGACTAATGACGGGCCTCAACTAGATCTCGGTGTCTAGCTCTAGGACTTATGACGGGCCTAGAATGCATCTTCGAAATGTATGAGGACTAATGACGGGCCTCAACTAGATCTCGGTGTCTAGCTCTAGGACTAATGACGGCCTAGAATACAATCGGTATATGGGTTATGCATGAGGACTAATGACGGGCCTCAACTAGATCTCGGTGTCTAGCTCTAGGACTTATGACGGGCCTAGAATGCATCTTCGAAATGTATGAGGACTAATGACGGGCCTCAACTAGATCTCGGTGTCTAGCTCTAGGACTAATGACGGGCCTAGAATACAATCGGTATATGGGTTATGCATGAGGACTAATGACGGGCCTCAACTAGAACTCGGTGTCTAGCTCTAGGACTTATGACGGGCCTATAATGCATCTTCGAAATGTATGAGGACTAATGACGGGCCTCAACTAGATCTCGGTGTCTAGCTCTAGGACTAATGACGGGCCTAGAATACAATCGGTATATGGGTTATGCATGAGGACTAATGACGGGCCTCAACTAGAACTCGGTGTCTAGCTCTAGGACTTATGACGGGCCTAGAATGCATCTTCGAAATGTATGAGGACTAATGACGGGCCTCAACTAGATCTCGGTGTCTAGCTCTAGGACTAATGACGGGCCTAGAATACAATCGGTATATGGGTTATGCATGAGGACTAATGACGGGCCTCAACTAGAACTCGGTGTCTAGCTCTAGGACTTATGACGGGCCTAGAATGCAATTGAGGGTACGAGGACTTATGACGGGCCTCAACTAGATCTCTTGACATCTAGCTATAGGACTTATGACGAGCCTATAATACTTTGTGGAGTTGTACGAAACTCGCTGCTTTTCAGTGGTTGGTTGATTTGAGGATGACTCTGGTCATGGATTGATTCAGGATTTGATGCTTTTTGGTTGCTTCCGTGAGGGATGTGATGGTCGAATGCTTTCGGTCGATGTCGCCTTTGACTTTGTCAGTGTGGGACTTTGTTTTGGTTTTATTTTTGGTGGTTTCGGCCCGATGTGCTCTATGGTTTCGGGATTTGGTAGGACTCTTGGCTCCAGAGTTTCGAGATGGCTCCGGTATGGCTCTTGAGTTTTTGTTTTGGTTTTGTGATTTTGTGGTCGGTTTTCGAAAGGATGGTTTTATGAGTGACTTTGGACCTTGATGGCTTTGATATGACCGGATGACTTTGGTATGATCAGATGGCTCCGGTTTGATATGCGACTCCTTTGTGAGCAACGACTCTGGGATGGTTGGTGGATTTTGATTCGAATGGGGATTTTCGGGATCGTTGGTGGGTTTCAATTTGGATTGAGATTTTCGGGATGGTTGGTGGGTTTCAAATTGTTTTGGATTTTTAGTCGAATGGTGGGTTGATGTGATTGGTGGATTGTGTTGTGTTGGACGTATTTTGAAGTGGTAGATATTTTTTGTTGTGGTTGATAACTTCTTGGTCATGGATGGATGGCTTCGGTCTGGTTATGACTTTAGGGTTCTCTCATGATGGCTCCAGGATAGCTCGGGATGGCTCCAGGGAGGCTACAAGATGGCTCCATTGGATGATAGTGGGAACAAAAGGGAAATTTTCTTTTGAGATGGTCGCACCCTGGGCGGGCTTCTTTTGAGATGGTCCCCAGCAGAGTCGCCATTCTGTGGAGGGTGATTATTCGGTATGAGGGGGGGTCTATCTAAATATGGTCTGACTGAAAAGCCTAGATCCTAAAATGCCATTCTGTGGAGGGTGAAAACCCGTTATTCATGGCATCCCTCAAATACCTACTCTATCGTCCGTCTTTCCCAGAAAGCATAAGGGGGATGCTAGTGAGCACTACACCCGCTCTCAATGGGCTCCACGCGGACTTATGCCTCTACAAGGCGGAGTTGACTAGAGTCGCCACCTAGTTTGACCTAAAGAACTAGGAAGGGAGGAGAAGGGTTCTAAGAACCGTCAATTGACTCTGAGGTTGTTCCCTATGGATAGGACTTATCTGATCATACTAGAGATTCTGTGTGGGTTCGCACTGGGTTACACCCCTTAGAAGTGGCAACGACCACGACTTCGGATTGGTGCCCGAGGAAACCTCGGTCTCCAATTGTCGGGATTACCTTCTTTCAAAACCTTATTAAAGAGATTCATTTAAAAGCCAAGGGTAGGATTAGGACGGGAAGCGAGAGAGAGTGGATGAGGCGAGCTTTTCTGCCAAGCTAGCGCCAAGAAGAAGAATCGGTGAATTCGAATGAGTGTAGAATGAAAGATTAGGAGTCTGATTTTGAGAGTTGAAGAAGTCGAGGGTTTGTGGGAGTTAGAGGGGATTTGAATGTTTTGAGAGGTATGAGGAACACCTTAGAGTGGGAAAAAGGGTTTTTTTATTGGAATGGGGTCGCACCCTAGATGGGCTGCCTACGTACTCAACTCCCTGTTGAGATCAGACCTTACGTAGTTCACGTGTGTTTGGGTTTTGGAAGTTTTGATGTTTGTGGAGCTTGAGGATATTTGTAGTGTTTGAGATTTAGAAGGATTCAAAGTTTCAAGAAGTTTCGGGTTTTAGGAGGTTAGAGTCTGTGAGACCCCCAGGTCTGTGAGACATTGAAATCTCAGAATGATTGAGTCTGTGAGACGCTCGGGTCTGTGAGACATTCGAGTTCGTGAGATGTTCGAGTCTGTGAGGCACTCGGGCCTGTGAGACTTTGGAAGTTTGAATGAAGTTGAAATTTGTAAGAGGATTTGAGTTTAATGCGAGTTGGAGTCTGAATGATGATTTGGGTATGGAGTGATTTGGAGTTTTGAAGATGATTTGAGTGTGTGAGGCAGTTGGTATTTGAATAGAGATCCCGAGTTTTTTAATTTGGGGTTTGAAAGCAATTGAGGAAAATCATTTTATTGTAAAAGGGCGGATAATCCCGAGGGATTACCCTATGTACCCCCTCGAGCACGACACTTAATGAATGGTAAGTGCCGAGGCTCGAAAGATGGGCAATGTATTTATGTCGAAATATAGGATTTAGAGAGAAGTATCATGAATGGGATACTCTCAGTCAAACCCTAATAACATCTAACTCCCGGGTTTTAAAACGTTAAAAGCCGAAAACATTGAAATCGAGTGGAATGGAGTTAGACGATTCTAAAATCCCGGCTGCAGCTAGGAAGGTCGTTACTTCCCTAGCACCCCGCCTCGTAAAAATCTAGGCTGCAATTAGGGGATGTTTATCACCCTAATGCCCCGCCTAAAGAGATCCAGACTGCGACAAGGGAGGTTACGACCCTAGTGCCCTGCCTCGGATTTTTATTTTAGAAGAGGGACAAGTGATGTCTAACCAGGAAGAAAACGTTTTTGAAGGAGTTAGACATTCCCTGTCCCCCGAAAACGGCTTATTTTTTAGTTTGAAAACTGAGTTGGAAAATGTTTGGAGTTGTTCGGAATTCTCGATGAAGAAACACTGATTTTGAGAAATGTTTTTAGGAGAAAACTTTCTGTATATGTGAGAAGAACTTTCTGCATTTGAGAAGAGTTTCCTTTGATGTGAGAAGAGTTTTTCCTTAAAAATTCCACAAAATGATTTCTTTTGAAAACTTGATGAAGTTTGAATAAAGTGATTGTTTGAAAATCGAGAAAGGAGATTTTTTTGGATTTTTGGAGTTCAAACGGGATTTACAAGTTGAGTTTGAATTGATGAGTGGAAATTGGATTCGATGGTTCGAATGAATTTGGTTTGAATTAGGCTTGGAATGAATTTGAATTGGGCTTGGGATTGGATTCGGTTTGGGTCGAACTTGGTTAGGGTTGGAAAACAAGGCGGGTCAAAGTTAGACCGAGTCAAAGTGGGATTGAGTCAAAGTTGGGTCAAGGTCAAACTTGGGCTGGTCAAAGTTCAAGTTGGTCAAAATTTGAGTTGGTCAAAATTGGACCGGGTCAAAGTTGGACCGGATTGGGCCTTGGTCAAGGTTTGGGCCGGATTGGGCCTTATTTTAGGGCCGAGTTGGGTTTGTGATTCGGGCTAAAAGAGCCTTGTTATTTGGGTATGTGGGTCCATTTGAGATTTCAGCTTGAATTTTGGAGGATTTTAAAACAGAATTTGATTTTGGAGTTTTTATTGATTGTAAATTTTTATCTAACAATTATGGATGGTTTGGGAAGTTTTATTTACTAGGAAAGATATTCCTCACAAACAGGTACTACGACCTTAATGTGAGCAACACCTATGAATAACCTAGGGCTTTTCTAAAGAGACCCACAGAAAGTTGTGGACCTGAACCGAGAATCAGTTCTCAAAATGAGTGGGTAAACTATGGGCTTCTACGGTTCTTGGCCCAGCCCGTTTGACTAGTTATTGGATGGGCTTGGATTAAAGTGAGTCAGCAAGTCCCTCCCAGCAAGTCACATGGCAAATGAACTACATAATATCGGCACGCTTGCATAATAGACACGGGAGGTAATTTATTTGCACACAACAATAATACAAAGGCAAGATTAACATGACACATTATTGAGGCTAAAGTAAGACTAAACTACCGCCTAAACCTTCACGATTATCTTCCTAATGTCAGGTCCTAAGCCCAAAATGATCAAATTCATTACCCTGATCTGGGTTGTTATCCTCGGCCATTGGTTAAAAAAAATTCAAACTATTCGCAACAAAACAACATGTAAGATCGGAATCATAACGATATCATTAGACATGAAAGCGTAAATGATATACCAAAAGAGAGCTTAATCTTACTATGTCTCGTCTCACGGTTCTGTAGCCTGGAGTCTCCCTGTTTAAAAGGCGGAAGCATAACAAGCAAACATTAAGACACAAAGTATAATCAAATGGACAAACTAAAGTAGTACAACTATATGGTAGCCCAGATTTGTTCTCGAAAGGTTGTTGAGGTCACGGTTTGTTTCAGGTTGAATCCGAGAGGTAGACAGTAGCTCCAAATGCCAAAATAGTGATTCACATTCTGCACATATTACAAGATTTGCACCATGTTGAAGTCTCTCCAATTTTGTCGACTCAGAGAAGATGAAGACCACATTTCCTCACGTACAGACACGATCAAAGGGAGATAGGTATCTCCTGCGGTGATTTTAGCCTCCAATGAAGCAAAGCTCCAGCATCTGTCACTTTGTCCTACTGAATACTGATCTCTCCCGATTGTCCAGCTAACATGAGCAGACTTTACGCCAGAAATTATGAAGTGGTACCTCAGCAGAAAAACAGAAATGAAAGAGCAGATAAACATTGAGCTCAAATACCACTGCCTGTAAAACGATCGTATTAACCAGAAGCCTATGAATTGGTTATTTCAAACACAAAACATCAGTTGGGTAGATATAAGCACGCATGAACCAACAGGACGTGGGTCAAATTGGACCCGAACAGAACAAAAACTGATAGTTGGATCAATTTTAAGCACAAACGAGATCCCAAAACTCTCGGGCCATGTCGACATTAAAACACACCAGCAAAGGAGCAAATCGGTTTTTCAGATATGTACGAAGAAACGACTAAGTAAGCCAAATAAAAGAAATGACAGAGGAGACAAAGTATGAGGTTAAAGCTTGCACGACTAACGTGCGCTCATAATCCATCCAGAATGTGGTATCAAACTCAACGCCATAGAAGACACTTATCAGAAGCAAAACAGGAAATAGAAAAGGGGGTACGAACTGTCGGCACCGACATCAGATGTATGTCTCTGCAACTTTCCGGTTTCCGACACTAGCATTGGTTCTTTCCGGCGAAGTCGAGAATCAAAAGGTCTTCCCCGTTTGGGTTCACTCAGCGAATGAGAGGAGTCGAGAAGCTTCTCCTCCTGGTGGCTATTGTGTCTCTTTCTCGCCAGTTCGGTCACAAATTACCGTGAAGAAGAACGATGTTCCTTCGTTCGCCAGGTTGGGTGCAAAATTACCGTGAGTGTGGAGATGAAAAGGGGGCAGGGTATATATGTTCTTCTTTTGCCAGTTTGGGTGAGCAAAATTACTAGAAGAGAAGAGATCGAAGAGATACAGAGCAGTATGTTTCTAGTTCAGCAGTTTGGGTTGCAAAATTTCTGTCGGTGGTGGAAGAAAAACCGAGGCTCAGAGCTGGGGGTGTGGGTCGAAGAATGAACAAGGGTGTTTGTTTATTATGATCGAGATGATCATCGCATGTCGGATGGGAGGTGGCTATTATGATCGAGAGGAAGAAGAATAGAGACAGACTCGCAGGGAATCGGCGGACCAAAGAGAGAATCCTGGCCCTGATTTTTTTTTTTTTAGCTTCCTGGGTTTCTTGTTTCGACTGGGGGAATCAAATAAGGAAGGAGAGAACGGCGGTGAGTGAAGGGGTTCAGAAGACTTGAGGGTTTTTTGGGTCTCGATGTTGAGGAAGATAGACTGGGGATCGAAGATCGAAGGAGAAACCAGAGAAGATGGTGATGGAAAATAAACCGGGATGAAGATTAAGGTCGGGAAGGTTTTTTATTGTTTTCGACTGAAGAAGATAGAATTGAGGAAGAAGATCGTTGGGGAAAAAAAGAGGCGGCTACAGTAAGAAAACGGGATCCCCTCCCACTGTAGGGGTTTCTTGTTGTCTTATAATGAGAAGGGTGGATTTTAGGGTTTAGGAGATGAGTTGGATTTTAATGTGGGCTTTTTGAAGCCAAGGGCTGAAAATAGAGTGGGTTTAAGGAATTGGGCTAGGCCAGATTTCAACCAAGTGTGGATTGAGTTTGAAAGATGAAAATGAGTGTGTATAAATAGAAATGAAAATAAAAACTAATGCTAATAGTAGAATAAAAAAATATATAAGAAAAAGTGAATAAATGATTAAAAATAAAATAAAATAAATAAAATAAGTGAATAAACAAAAGGGGATGACCTTGAAACTGGACTGTCGATGGAAATTCATTTTCGAAGAATTGTGTTTTTTTTTTGAAATGTTTTGAAAAAGATTATAAAATGATGGTTTCGTCTTAGCACGCACGTTAATATGTTTTGAAAAAAAAAGGCGACGACCCCTCTTATTATTTCGGAATTTGCTTTATGGGGTGAGAATTTTTGGTGTCTACAGATGGCTCCCCTTGATTCAATTCTGCAAGCCCTTGCAGAATTGGATCAAGGTTGACGGGACGCCAAAAATTCTCACTGCGGTTTATGATCTGTTCTTATGAATGCGGGTGCACGGGGACTTATGACGGGCCCCAAATTGCGGTGACCGATGGTATGAGGACTAATGACGGGCCTCAACTAGAACTCGGTGTCTAGCTCTAGGACTAATGACGGGCCTAGAATACGATCAATCAACCTATGCATGAGGACTAATGACGGGCCTCAACTAGAACTCGGTGTCTAGCTCTAGGACTTATGACGGGCCTAGAATGCATCTTCGAAATGTATGAGGACTAATGACGGGCCTCAACTAGATCTCGGTGTCTAGCTCTAGGACTAATGACGGGCCTAGAATACAATCGGTATATGGGTTATGCATGAGGACTAATGACGGGCCTCAACTAGATCTCGGTGTCTAGCTCTAGGACTTATGACGGGCCTAGAATGCATCTTCGAAATGTATGAGGACTAATGACGGGCCTCAACTAGATCTCGGTGTCTAGCTCTAGGACTAATGACAGGCCTAGAATACAATCGGTATATGGGTTATGCATGAGGACTAATGACGGGCCTCAACTAGATCTCGGTGTCTAGCTCTAGGACTTATGACGGGCCTAGAATGCATCTTCGAAATGTATGAGGACTAATGACGGGCCTCAACTAGATCTCGGTGTCTAGCTCTAGGACTAATGACGGGCCTAGAATACAATCGGTATATGGGTTATGCATGAGGACTAATGACGGGCCTCAACTAGAACTCGGTGTCTAGCTCTAGGACTTATGACGGGCCTATAATGCATCTTCGAAATGTATGAGGACTAATGACGGGCCTCAACTAGATCTCGGTGTCTAGCTCTAGGACTAATGACGGGCCTAGAATACAATCGGTATATGGGTTTGCATGAGGACTAATGACGGGCCTCAACTAGAACTCGGTGTCTAGCTCTAGGACTTATGACGGGCCTAGAATGCATCTTCGAAATGTATGAGGACTAATGACGGGCCTCAACTAGATCTCGGTGTCTAGCTCTAGGACTAATGACGGGCCTAGAATACAATCGGTATATGGGTTATGCATGAGGACTAATGACGGGCCTCAACTAGAACTCGGTGTCTAGCTCTAGGACTTATGACGGGCCTAGAATGCAATTGAGGGTACGAGGACTTATGACGGGCCTCAACTAGATCTCTTGACATCTAGCTATAGGACTTATGACGAGCCAATAATACTTTGTGGAGTTGTACGAAACTCGCTGCTTTTCAGTGGTTGGTTGATTTGAGGATGACTCTGGTCATGGATTGATTCAGGATTTGATGCTTTTTGGTTGCTTCCGTGAGGGATGTGATGGTCGAATGCTTTCGGTCGATGTCGCCTTTGACTTTATCAGTGTGGGACTTTGTTTTGGTTTTATTTTTGGTGGTTTCGGCCCGATGTGCTCTATGGTTTCGGGATTTGGTAGGACTCTTGGCTCCAGAGTTTCGAGATGGCTCCGGTATGGCTCTTGAGTTTTTGTTTTGGTTTTGTGATTTTGTGGTCGGTTTTCGAAAGGATGGTTTTATGAGTGACTTTGGACCTTGATGGCTTTGATATGACCGGATGACTTTGGTATGATCAGATGGCTCCGGTTTGATATGCGACTCCTTTGTGAGCAACGACTCTGGGATGGTTGGTGGATTTTGATTCGAATGGGGATTTTCGGGATCGTTGGTGGGTTTCAATTTGGATTGAGATTTTCGGGATGGTTGGTGGGTTTCAAATTGTTTTGGATTTTTAGTCGAATGGTGGGTTGATGTGATTGGTGGATTGTGTTGTGTTGGACGTATTTTGAAGTGGTAGATATTTTTGTTGTGGTTGATAACTTCTTGGTCATGGATGGATGGCTTCGGTCTGGTTATGACTTTAGGGTTCTCTCATGATGGCTCCAGGATAGCTCGGGATGGCTCCAGGGAGGCTACAAGATGGCTCCATTGGATGATAGTGGGAACAAAAGGGAAATTTTCTTTTGAGATGGTCGCACCCTGGGCGGGCTTCTTTTGAGATGGTCCCCAGCAGAGTCGCCATTTTGTGGAGGGTGATTATTCGGTATGAGGGGTGTCTATCTAAATATGGTCTGACTGAAAAGCCTAGATCCTAAAATGCCATTCTGTGGAGGGTGAAAACCCGTTATTCATGGCATCCCTCAAATACCTACTCTATCGTCCGTCTTTCCCAGAAAGCATAAGGAGGATGCTAGTGAGCACTACACCCGCTCTCAATGGGCTCCACGCGGACTTATGCCTCTACAAGGCGGAGTTGACTAGAGTCGCCACCTAGTTTGACCTAAAGAACTAGGAAGGGAGGAGAAGGGTTCTAAGAACCGTCAATTGACTCTGAGGTTGTTCCCTATGGATAGGACTTATCTGATCATACTAGAGATTCTGTGTGGGTTCGCACTAGGTTACACCCCTTAGAAGTGGCAATGACCACGACTTCGGATTGGTGCCCGAGGAAATCTCGGTCTCCAATTGTCGGGATTACCTTCTTTCAAAACCTTATTAAAGAGATTCATTTAAAAGCCAAGGGTAGGATTAGGACGGGAAGTGAGAGAGAGTGGATGAGGCGAGCTTTTCTGCCAAGCTAGCGCCAAGAAGAAGAATTGGTGAATTCAAATGAGTGTAGAATGAAAGATTAGGAGTCTGATTTTGAGAGTTGAAGAAGTCGAGGGTTTGTGGGAGTTAGAGGGGATTTGAATGTTTTGAGAGGTATGAGGACCACCTTAGAGTGGGAAAAAGGGTTTTTTGATTGGATTGGGGTCGCACCCTAGATGGGCTGCCTACGTACTCAACTCCCTGTTGAGATCAGACCTTACGTAGTTCACGTGTGTTTGGGTTTTGGAAGTTTTGATGTTTGTGGAGCTTGAGGATATTTGTAGTGTTTGAGATTTAGAAGGATTCGAAGTTTCAAGAAGTTTCGGGTTTTAGGAGGTTAGAGTCTGTGAGACCCCCAGGTCTGTGAGACATTGAAATCTCAGAATGATTGAGTCTGTGAGACGCTCGGGTCTGTGAGACATTCGAGTTCGTGAGATGTTCGAGTTTGTGAGGCACTCGGGCCTGTGAGACTTTGGAAGTTTGAATGAAGTTGAAATTTGTAAGAGGATTTGAGTTTAATGCGAGTTGGAGTCTGAATGATGATTTGGGTATGGAGTGATTTGGAGTTTTAAAGATGATTTGAGTGTGTGAGGCAGTTGGTATTTGAATAGAGATCCCGAGTTTTTTAATTTGGGGTTTGAAAGCAATTGAGGAAAATCATTTTATTGTAAAAGGGCGGATAATCCCGAGGGATTACCCAGCTGCAATTAGGGGATGTTTATCACCCTAATGCCCCGCCTAAAGAGATCCAGACTACGACAAGGGAGGTTACGACCCTAGTGCCCTGCCTCGGATTTTTATTTTAGAAGAGGGACAAGTGATGTCTAACAAGGAAGAAAACGTTTTTGAAGGAGTTAGACATTCCCTGTCCCCCGAAAACGGCTTATTTTTTAGTTTGAAAACTGAGTTGGAAAATGTTTGGAGTTGTTCGGAATTCTCGATGAAGAAACACTGATTTTGAGAAATGTTTTTAGGAGAAAACTTTCTGTATATGTGAGAAGAACTTTCTGCATTTGAGAAGTGTTTCCTTTGATGTGAGAAGAGTTTTTCCTTAAAAATTCCACAAAATGATTTCTTATGAAAACTTGATGAAGTTTGAATAAAGTGATTGTTTGAAAATCGAGAAAGGAAATTTGTTTGGATTTTTGGAGTTCAAACGGGATTTACAAGTTGAGTTTGAATTGGATGAGTGGAAATTGGATTCGATGGTTCGAATGAATTTGGTTTGAATTAGGCTTGGAATGAATTTGAATTGGGCTTGGGATTGGATTCGGTTTGCGTCGAACTTGGTTAGGGTTGGAAAACAAGGCGGGTCAAAGTTAGACCGAGTCAAAGTGGGATTGAGTCAAAGTTGGGTCAAGGTCAAACTTGGGCTGGTCAAAGTTCAAGTTGGTCAAAATTTGAGTTGGTCAAAATTGGACCGGGTCAAAGTTGGACCGGATTGGGCCTTGGTCAAGGTTTGGGCCGGATTGGGCCTTATTTTAGGGCCGAGTTGGGTTTGTGATTCGGGCGAAAAGAGCCTTGTTATTTGGGTATGTGGGTCCATTTGAGATTTCAGCTTGAATTTTGGAGGATTTTAAAACAGAATTCGATTTTGGAGTTTTTATTGATTGTAAATTTTTATCTAACAATTATGGATGGTTTGGGAAGTTTTATTTACTAGGAAAGATATTCCTCACAAATAGGTACTACGACCCTCGGGTACTACGACCTTAATGTGAGCAACACCTATGAATAACCTAGGGCTTTTCTAAAGAGACCCACAGAAAGTTGTGGACCTGAACCGAGAATCAGTTCTCAAAATGAGTTGGTAAACTATGGGCTTCTACGGTTCTTGGCCCAGCCCGTTTGACTAGTTATTGGATGGGCTTGGATTAAAGTGAGTCAGCAAGTCCCTCCCAGCAAGTCACATGGCAAATGAACTACATAATATCGGCACGCTTGCATAATAGACACGGGAGGTAATTTATTTGCACAAACAATAATACAAAGGCAAGATTAACATGACAGATTATTGAGGCTAAAGTAAGACTAAACTACCGCCTAAACCTTCACGATTATCTTCCTAATGTCAGGTCCTAAGCCCAAAATGATCAAATTCATTACCCTGATCTGGATTGTTATCCTCGGCCATTGGTTAAAAAAAATTCAAACTATTCGCAACAAAACAACATGTAAGATCGGAATCATAACGATATCATTAGACATGAAAGCGTAAATGATATACTAAAAGAGAGCTTAATCTTACTATGTCTCGTCTCACGGTTCTGTAGCCTGGAGTCTCCCTGTTTAAAAGGCGGAAGCATAACAAGCAAACATTAAGACACAAAGTATAATCAAATGGATAAACTAAAGTAGTACAACTATATGGTAGCCCAGATTTGTTCTCGAAAGGTTGTTGAGGTCACGGTTTGTTTCAGGTTGAATCCGAGAGGTAGACAGTAGCTCCAAATGCCAAAATAGTGATTCACATTCTGCACATATTACAAGATTTGCACCATGTTGAAGTCTCTCCAATTTTGTTGACTCAGAGAAGATGAAGACCACATTTCCTCACGTACAGACACGATCAAAGGGAGATAGGTATCTCCTGCGGTGATTTTAGCCTCCAATGAAGCAAAGCTCCAGCATCTGTCACTTTGTCCTACTGAATACTGATCTCTCCCGATTGTCCAGCTAACATGAGCAGAAATTATGAAGTGGTACCTCAGCAGAAAAACAGAAATGAAAGAGCAGATAAACATTGAGCTCAAATACCACTGCCTGTAAAACGATGTATTAACCAGAAGCCTATGAATTGGTTATTTCAAACACAAAACATCAGTTGGGTAGATATAAGCACGCATGAACCAACAGGACGTGGGTCAAATTGGACCCGAACAGAACAAAAACTGATAGTTGGATCAATTTTAAGCACAAACGAGATCCCAAAACTCTCGGGCCATGTCGACATTAAAACACACCAGCAAAGGAGCAAATCGGTTTTTCAGATATGTACGAAGAAACGACTAAGTAAGCCAAATAAAAGAAATGACAGAGGAGACAAAGTATGAGGTTAAAGCTTGCACGACTAACGTGCGCTCATAATCCATCCAGAATGTGGTATCAAACTCAACGCCATAGAAGACACTTATCAGAAGCAAAACAGGAAATAGAAAAGGGGGTACGAACTGTCGGCACCGACATCAGATGTATGTCTCTGCAACTTTCCGGTTTCCGACACTAGCATTGGTTCTTTCCGGCGAAGTCGAGAATCAAAAGGTCTTCCCCGTTTGGGTTCACTCAGCGAATGAGAGGAGTCGAGAAGCTTCTCCTCCTGGTGGCTATTGTGTCTCTTTCTCGCCAGTTCGGTCACAAATTACCGTGAAGAAGAACGATGTTCCTTCGTTCGCCAGGTTGGGTGCAAAATTACCGTGAGTGTGGAGATGAAAAGGGGGCAGGGTATATATGTTCTTCTTTTGCCAGTTTGGGTGAGCAAAATTACTAGAAGAGAAGAGATCGAAGAGATACAGAGCAGTATGTTTCTAGTTCAGCAGTTTGGGTTGCAAAATTTCTGTCGGTGGTGGAAGAAAAACCGAGGCTCAGAGCTGGGGGTGTGGGTCGAAGAATGAACAAGGGTGTTTGTTTATTATGATCGAGATGATCATCGCATGCGGATGGGAGGTGGCTATTATGATCGAGAGGAAGAAGAATAGAGACAGACTCGCAGGGAATCGGCGGACCAAAGAGAGAATCCTGGCCCTGATTTTGTTTTTTTTTAGCTTCCTGGGTTTCTTGTTTCGACTGGGGGAATCAAATAAGGAAGGAGAGAACGGCGGTGAGTGAAGGGGTTCAGAAGACTTGAGGGTTTTTTGGGTCTCGATGTTGAGGAAGATAGACTGGGGATCGAAGATCGAAGGAGAAACCAGAGAAGATGGTGATGGAAAATAAACCGGGATGAAGATTAAGGTCGGGAAGGTTTTTTATTGTTTTCGACTGAAGAAGATAGAATTGAGGAAGAAGATCGTTGGGGAAAAAAAGAGGCGGCTACAGTAAGAAAACGGGATCCCCTCCCACTGTAGGGGTTTCTTGTTGTCTTATAATGAGAAGGGTGGATTTTAGGGTTTAGGAGATGAGTTGGATTTTAATGTGGGCTTTTTGAAGCCAAGGGCTGAAAATAGAGTGGGTTTAAGGAATTGGGCTAGGCCAGATTTGAACCAAGTGTGGATTGAGTTTGAAAGATGAAAATGAGTGTGTATAAATAGAAATGAAAATAAAAATACTAATGCTAATAGTAGAATAAAAAAATATATAAGAAAAGTGAATAAATGATTAAAAATAAAATAAAATAAAATAAAATAGTAAAATAAGTGAATAAACAAAAGGGGATGACCTTGAAACTGGACTGTCGATTTCGAAGAATTGTGTTTTTTTTTTGAAATGTTTTGAAAAAGATTATAAAATGATGGTTTCGTCTTAGCACGCACGTTAATATGTTTTGAAAAAAGAAAGGCGACGACCCCTCTTATTATTTCGGAATTTGCTTTATGGGGTGAGAATTTTTGGTGTCTACAGATGGCTCCCCTTGATTCAATTCTGCAAGCCCTTGCAGAATTGGATCAAGGTTGACGGGACGCCAAAAATTCTCACTGCGGTTTATGATCTGTTCTTATGAATGCGGGTGCACGGGGACTTATGACGGGCCCCAAATTGCGGTGACCGATGGTATGAGGACTAATGACGGGCCTCAACTAGAACTCGGTGTCTAGCTCTAGGACTAATGACGGGCCTAGAATACGATCAATCAACCTATGCATGAGGACTAATGACGGGCCTCAACTAGAACTCGGTGTCTAGCTCTAGGACTTATGACGGGCCTAGAATGCATCTTCGAAATGTATGAGGACTAATGACGGGCCTCAACTAGATCTCGGTGTCTAGCTCTAGGACTAATGACGGGCCTAGAATACAATCGGTATATGGGTTATGCATGAGGACTAATGACGGGCCTCAACTAGATCTCGGTGTCTAGCTCTAGGACTTATGACGGGCCTAGAATGCATCTTCGAAATGTATGAGGACTAATGACGGGCCTCAACTAGATCTCGGTGTCTAGCTCTAGGACTAATGACGGCCTAGAATACAATCGGTATATGGGTTATGCATGAGGACTAATGACGGGCCTCAACTAGATCTCGGTGTCTAGCTCTAGGACTTATGACGGGCCTAGAATGCATCTTCGAAATGTATGAGGACTAATGACGGGCCTCAACTAGATCTCGGTGTCTAGCTCTAGGACTAATGACGGGCCTAGAATACAATCGGTATATGGGTTATGCATGAGGACTAATGACGGGCCTCAACTAGAACTCGGTGTCTAGCTCTAGGACTTATGACGGGCCTATAATGCATCTTCGAAATGTATGAGGACTAATGACGGGCCTCAACTAGATCTCGGTGTCTAGCTCTAGGACTAATGACGGGCCTAGAATACAATCGGTATATGGGTTATGCATGAGGACTAATGACGGGCCTCAACTAGAACTCGGTGTCTAGCTCTAGGACTTATGACGGGCCTATAATGCATCTTCGAAATGTATGAGGACTAATGACGGGCCTCAACTAGATCTCGGTGTCTAGCTCTAGGACTAATGGCGGGCCTAGAATACAATCGGTATATGGGTTATGCATGAGGACTAATGACGGGCCTCAACTAGAACTCGGTGTCTAGCTCTAGGACTTATGACGGGCCTAGAATGCAATTGAGGGTACGAGGACTTATGACGGGCCTCAACTAGATCTCTTGACATCTAGCTATAGGACTTATGACGAGCCTATAATACTTTGTGGAGTTGTACGAAACTCGCTGCTTTTCAGTGGTTGGTTGATTTGAGGATGACTCTGGTCATGGATTGATTCAGGATTTGATGCTTTTTGGTTGCTTCCGTGAGGGATGTGATGGTCGAATGCTTTCGGTCGATGTCGCCTTTGACTTTGTCAGTGTGGGACTTTGTTTTGGTTTTATTTTTGGTGGTTTCGGCCCGATGTGCTCTATGGTTTCGGGATTTGGTAGGACTCTTGGCTCCAGAGTTTCGAGATGGCTCCGGTATGGCTCTTGAGTTTTTGTTTTGGTTTTGTGATTTTGTGGTCGGTTTTCGAAAGGATGGTTTTATGAGTGACTTTGGACCTTGATGGCTTTGATATGACCGGATGACTTTGGTATGATCAGATGGCTCCGGTTTGATATGCGACTCCTTTGTGAGCAACGACTCTGGGATGGTTGGTGGATTTTGATTCGAATGGGGATTTTCGGGATCGTTGGTGGGTTTCAATTTGGATTGAGATTTTCGGGATGGTTGGTGGGTTTCAAATTGTTTTGGATTTTTAGTCGAATGGTGGGTTGATGTGATTGGTGGATTGTGTTGTGTTGGACGTATTTTGAAGTGGTAGATATTTTTTGTTGTGGTTGATAACTTCTTGGTCATGGATGGATGGCTTCGGTCTGGTTATGACTTTAGGGTTCTCTCATGATGGCTCCAGGATAGCTCGGGATGGCTCCAGGGAGGCTACAAGATGGCTCCATTGGATGATAGTGGGAACAAAAGGGAAATTTTCTTTTGAGATGGTCGCACCCTGGGCGGGCTTCTTTTGAGATGGTCCCCAGCAGAGTCGCCATTCTGTGGAGGGTGATTATTCGGTATGAGGGGGGGTCTATCTAAATATGGTCTGACTGAAAAGCCTAGATCCTAAAATGCCATTCTGTGGAGGGTGAAAACCCGTTATTCATGGCATCCCTCAAATACCTACTCTATCGTCCGTCTTTCCCAGAAAGCATAAGGGGGATGCTAGTGAGCACTACACCCGCTCTCAATGGGCTCCACGCGGACTTATGCCTCTACAAGGCGGAGTTGACTAGAGTCGCCACCTAGTTTGACCTAAAGAACTAGGAAGGGAGGAGAAGGGTTCTAAGAACCGTCAATTGACTCTGAGGTTGTTCCCTATGGATAGGACTTATCTGATCATACTAGAGATTCTGTGTGGGTTCGCACTGGGTTACACCCCTTAGAAGTGGCAACGACCACGACTTCGGATTGGTGCCCGAGGAAACCTCGGTCTCCAATTGTCGGGATTACCTTCTTTCAAAACCTTATTAAAGAGATTCATTTAAAAGCCAAGGGTAGGATTAGGACGGGAAGCGAGAGAGAGTGGATGAGGCGAGCTTTTCTGCCAAGCTAGCGCCAAGAAGAAGAATCGGTGAATTCGAATGAGTGTAGAATGAAAGATTAGGAGTCTGATTTTGAGAGTTGAAGAAGTCGAGGGTTTGTGGGAGTTAGAGGGGATTTGAATGTTTTGAGAGGTATGAGGAACACCTTAGAGTGGGAAAAAGGGTTTTTTGATTGGAATGGGGTCGCACCCTAGATGGGCTGCCTACGTACTCAACTCCCTGTTGAGATCAGACCTTACGTAGTTCACGTGTGTTTGGGTTTTGGAAGTTTTGATGTTTGTGGAGCTTGAGGATATTTGTAGTGTTTGAGATTTAGAAGGATTCGAAGTTTCAAGAAGTTTCGGGTTTTAGGAGGTTAGAGTCTGTGAGACCCCCAGGTCTGTGAGACATTGAAATCTCAGAATGATTGAGTCTGTGAGACGCTCGGGTCTGTGAGACATTCGAGTTCGTGAGATGTTCGAGTCTGTGAGGCACTCGGGCCTGTGAGACTTTGGAAGTTTGAATGAAGTTGAAATTTGTAAGAGGATTTGAGTTTAATGCGAGTTGGAGTCTGAATGATGATTTGGGTATGAGTGATTTGGAGTTTTGAAGATGATTTGAGTGTGTGAGGCAGTTGGTATTTGAATAGAGATCCCGAGTTTTTTAATTTGGGGTTTGAAAGCAATTGAGGAAAATCATTTTATTGTAAAAGGGCGGATAATCCCGAGGGATTACCCTATGTACCCCCTCGAGCACGACACTTAATGAATGGTAAGTGCCGAGGCTCGAAAGATGGGCAATGTATTTATGTCGAAATATAGGATTTAGAGAGAAGTATCATGAATGGGATACTCTCAGTCAAACCCTAATAACGTCTCTAACTCCCGGGTTTTAAAACGTTAAAAGCCGAAAACATTGAAATCGAGTGGAATGGAGTTAGACGATTCTAAAATCCCGGCTGCAGCTAGGAAGGTCGTTACTTCCCTAGCACCCCGCCTCGTAAAAATCTAGGCTGCAATTAGGGGATGTTTATCACCCTAATGCCCCGCCTAAAGAGATCCAGACTGCGACAAGGGAGGTTACGACCCTAGTGCCCTGCCTCGGATTTTTATTTTAGAAGAGGGACAAGTGATGTCTAACCAGGAAGAAAACGTTTTTGAAGGAGTTAGACATTCCCTGTCCCCCGAAAACGGCTTATTTTTTAGTTTGAAAACTGAGTTGGAAAATGTTTGGAGTTGTTCGGAATTCTCGATGAAGAAACACTGATTTTGAGAAATGTTTTTAGGAGAAAACTTTCTGTATATGTGAGAAGAACTTTCTGCATTTGAGAAGAGTTTCCTTTGATGTGAGAAGAGTTTTTCCTTAAAAATTCCACAAAATGATTTCTTTTGAAAACTTGATGAAGTTTGAATAAAGTGATTGTTTGAAAATCGAGAAAGGAGATTTTTTTGGATTTTTGGAGTTCAAACGGGATTTACAAGTTGAGTTTGAATTGATGAGTGGAAATTGGATTCGATGGTTCGAATGAATTTGGTTTGAATTAGGCTTGGAATGAATTTGAATTGGGCTTGGGATTGGATTCGGTTTGGGTCGAACTTGGTTAGGGTTGGAAAACAAGGCGGGTCAAAGTTAGACCGAGTCAAAGTGGGATTGAGTCAAAGTTGGGTCAAGGTCAAACTTGGGCTGGTCAAAGTTCAAGTTGGTCAAAATTTGAGTTGGTCAAAATTGGACCGGGTCAAAGTTGGACCGGATTGGGCCTTGGTCAAGGTTTGGGCCGGATTGGGCCTTATTTTAGGGCCGAGTTGGGTTTGTGATTCGGGCTAAAAGAGCCTTGTTATTTGGGTATGTGGGTCCATTTGAGATTTCAGCTTGAATTTTGGAGGATTTTAAAACAGAATTTGATTTTGGAGTTTTTATTGATTGTAAATTTTTATCTAACAATTATGGATGGTTTGGGAAGTTTTATTTACTAGGAAAGATATTCCTCACAAACAGGTACTACACTACGACCTTAATGTGAGCAACACCTATGAATAACCTAGGGCTTTTCTAAAGAGACCCACAGAAAGTTGTGGACCTGAACCGAGAATCAGTTCTCAAAATGAGTGGGTAAACTATGGGCTTCTACGGTTCTTGGCCCAGCCCGTTTGACTAGTTATTGGATGGGCTTGGATTAAAGTGAGTCAGCAAGTCCCTCCCAGCAAGTCACATGGCAAATGAACTACATAATATCGGCACGCTTGCATAATAGACACGGGAGGTAATTTATTTGCACACAACAATAATACAAAGGCAAGATTAACATGACACATTATTGAGGCTAAAGTAAGACTAAACTACCGCCTAAACCTTCACGATTATCTTCCTAATGTCAGGTCCTAAGCCCAAAATGATCAAATTCATTACCCTGATCTGGGTTGTTATCCTCGGCCATTGGTTAAAAAAAATTCAAACTATTCGCAACAAAACAACATGTAAGATCGGAATCATAACGATATCATTAGACATGAAAGCGTAAATGATATACCAAAAGAGAGCTTAATCTTACTATGTCTCGTCTCACGGTTCTGTAGCCTGGAGTCTCCCTGTTTAAAAGGCGGAAGCATAACAAGCAAACATTAAGACACAAAGTATAATCAAATGGACAAACTAAAGTAGTACAACTATATGGTAGCCCAGATTTGTTCTCGAAAGGTTGTTGAGGTCACGGTTTGTTTCAGGTTGAATCCGAGAGGTAGACAGTAGCTCCAAATGCCAAAATAGTGATTCACATTCTGCACATATTACAAGATTTGCACCATGTTGAAGTCTCTCCAATTTTGTCGACTCAGAGAAGATGAAGACCACATTTCCTCACGTACAGACACGATCAAAGGGAGATAGGTATCTCCTGCGGTGATTTTAGCCTCCAATGAAGCAAAGCTCCAGCATCTGTCACTTTGTCCTACTGAATACTGATCTCTCCCGATTGTCCAGCTAACATGAGCAGACTTTACGCCAGAAATTATGAAGTGGTACCTCAGCAGAAAAACAGAAATGAAAGAGCAGATAAACATTGAGCTCAAATACCACTGCCTGTAAAACGATCGTATTAACCAGAAGCCTATGAATTGGTTATTTCAAACACAAAACATCAGTTGGGTAGATATAAGCACGCATGAACCAACAGGACGTGGGTCAAATTGGACCCGAACAGAACAAAAACTGATAGTTGGATCAATTTTAAGCACAAACGAGATCCCAAAACTCTCGGGCCATGTCGACATTAAAACACACCAGCAAAGGAGCAAATCGGTTTTTCAGATATGTACGAAGAAACGACTAAGTAAGCCAAATAAAAGAAATGACAGAGGAGACAAAGTATGAGGTTAAAGCTTGCACGACTAACGTGCGCTCATAATCCATCCAGAATGTGGTATCAAACTCAACGCCATAGAAGACACTTATCAGAAGCAAAACAGGAAATAGAAAAGGGGGTACGAACTGTCGGCACCGACATCAGATGTATGTCTCTGCAACTTTCCGGTTTCCGACACTAGCATTGGTTCTTTCCGGCGAAGTCGAGAATCAAAAGGTCTTCCCCGTTTGGGTTCACTCAGCGAATGAGAGGAGTCGAGAAGCTTCTCCTCCTGGTGGCTATTGTGTCTCTTTCTCGCCAGTTCGGTCACAAATTACCGTGAAGAAGAACGATGTTCCTTCGTTCGCCAGGTTGGGTGCAAAATTACCGTGAGTGTGGAGATGAAAAGGGGGCAGGGTATATATGTTCTTCTTTTGCCAGTTTGGGTGAGCAAAATTACTAGAAGAGAAGAGATCGAAGAGATACAGAGCAGTATGTTTCTAGTTCAGCAGTTTGGGTTGCAAAATTTCTGTCGGTGGTGGAAGAAAAACCGAGGCTCAGAGCTGGGGGTGTGGGTCGAAGAATGAACAAGGGTGTTTGTTTATTATGATCGAGATGATCATCGCATGTCGGATGGGAGGTGGCTATTATGATCGAGAGGAAGAAGAATAGAGACAGACTCGCAGGGAATCGGCGGACCAAAGAGAGAATCCTGGCCCTGATTTTTGTTTTTTTTAGCTTCCTGGGTTTCTTGTTTCGACTGGGGGAATCAAATAAGGAAGGAGAGAACGGCGGTGAGTGAAGGGGTTCAGAAGACTTGAGGGTTTTTTGGGTCTCGATGTTGAGGAAGATAGACTGGGGATCGAAGATCGAAGGAGAAACCAGAGAAGATGGTGATGGAAAATAAACCGGGATGAAGATTAAGGTCGGGAAGGTTTTTTATTGTTTTCGACTGAAGAAGATAGAATTGAGGAAGAAGATCGTTGGGGAAAAAAAGAGGCGGCTACAGTAAGAAAACGGGATCCCCTCCCACTGTAGGGGTTTCTTGTTGTCTTATAATGAGAAGGGTGGATTTTAGGGTTTAGGAGATGAGTTGGATTTTAATGTGGGCTTTTTGAAGCCAAGGGCTGAAAATAGAGTGGGTTTAAGGAATTGGGCTAGGCCAGATTTCAACCAAGTGTGGATTGAGTTTGAAAGATGAAAATGAGTGTGTATAAATAGAAATGAAAATAAAAATACTAATGCTAATAGTAGAATAAAAAATATATAAGAAAAAGTGAATAAATGATTAAAATAAAATAAATAAATAAATATAGTAAAATAAGTGAATAAACAAAAGGGGATGACCTTGAAACTGGACTGTCGATGGAAATTCATTTTCGAAGAATTGTGTTTTTTTTTTGAAATGTTTTGAAAAAGATTATAAAATGATGGTTTCGTCATAGCACGCACGTTAATATGTTTTGAAAAAAGAAAGGCGACGACCCCTCTTATTGTTTCGGAATTTGCTTTATGGGGTGAGAATTTTTGGTGTCTACAATACCCAAAATTATGCCCCCAGAAGAAGTCCCGTAAGGCACGGATGCATAGAAGGACAAAATGGTCAAAAAACTTAGAATCTCGAATTGTTAAGGATGTTTTAAAAATTTTCTATCTTTGCATGATTAACCCAGACACCCACACAGTTGTGATGGTTTTATCATCATAAAGGCAATTTTCGTAATTTTTGGGAATATTTATCCTGAAAAATTAGTTGTTACTACATACTACAAGCTAACTTTTTTCTAATTAAAAGCCTCAAAGTTTCAAAAATAAAAAAGAAAAGGCATAAATCCTTTAAAATAAAACTTGCAATCTGGTTATTAAGCCCATTCATGACCGAAAGAAAGCTCATCAAATTTTATTTCAAGCCCGAAGCCCAACATTAAAGGAAAAATGCAAGTCATTTATAATTTCTCTCTCCTTCGAACATGGCCCAAAGAACTCGAAACGTCATGAAATTTTGACATATGATAAAGGATGATACTAAGGTACTTCTTCCATTCCTCATTTCCATATCTTCTTTGAAAGTTTGAAGCAATATGATGAATACACAAGAAATGTTTTACATAAGGAGGAAGTCAGTACGGATTGTCCCTCATGATTGACATTATTGCCCTGGCGTGGTCCGTAATCACTGCCACATCATTCCTATCTCCAATAACTTTGATACAAACATGGTCAAGAAAATATTTCTAGTCATCTCTTAACTCCCCAGCAACTAGGCCAAAGGCCATTAGAATGATCTTGTTGTTACCATCTTGAGCAACAACAACCAAAATTTTACCCTTGTACTTACTATATAGGTGAGTAGCATCTATTTGCAATATGGGTTTCATGTACTTGAAAGCAGTAATAAATGCCCTAAATACCCTAAAACAACATTTACACTGTCTAACAGAGGTGGTATGAGTTTGGTCTTGGAAGACACAGTTGAATATAGGTCGACATACACGTTAAGTATAAACTGTTTGATATTTAGGATATACCTGGGTAATTCAGCATATGACTCCACCCAATCTCCGTAAAACCTTCTTATAGCTTTATCACGGGCTAACCAAGCCTTTTTGTAGTTGATTTTCCTTTTGTTAATTACAACCTTGACTTATAGTGCAAGTTTTTCTTTGACTCGTGGTATCATCACTTCGACAATGAAATTATAAGTCAAGAAGCAATCTTTTTTCTCATTCAGGACAGGAGCACATGAGTAAGGAGTGAATTTCCGTATTCATCATTCAAATGCATTCTTCGGTAGTGTAGCTCGAAACTAAAATTGCAACCTTCTCGACACTTTAGAGAATAAAATTTTCTGTTATTTTCATGCGCAACAAAATCTACGTTTTTTAGCAAGTGATACTCTTCCATAGCCATCACAATAACACTTTTGTCAGCAAATTCTTGCCCGTTCTCAAACTTATGGTCTGGCCTCCAATACGACACACCACGTCGATCAATGTTTGATGGTATCTGGCGTATGGCCTGTACATCCACCTGCAACAAGAATGAGGCTCCGGGAGTGTATGGTGTGGAAGAGCCAGCTTCATCAGCAAGGTCATCGTCATCAGGAAAATCTTCTGGTTCATCTCAGGACCACCATCCGAAATGTTGTCATTTTCACCTTCAACCCATACTTGGTCATGCTCGGGAGAATCTTCACTGGTTTCTTTGTTCTCTGATAAAGGTGTAGTTACGTGCTCGAATTCAACTTGTACAACCAAGTTACTCAGCACATCAGTATTCTTATAGAAGCTAGATATCATCATCTTCACCCGAGAATCACTAGTAATTTGAAGTGAAAGAAACGAAGCAGATAGATATCTGCTCTCAAACTTTCTATAAATTATGTCAGTGATAACATAATCTCCCCCTAAATCCAAGTTGACAAGATTTTTCACATCATTTTGAAGGATTGAAATGTGGAAAGCTCATATATTTGGGTGAATATAAACTTCGACCAATGGGATATATGAAAATTTACACCATAAGAATCGTATTTGAGATCTACATTTAGAAAAAGAGTACATGAGTTTTCCATGTCAGATGTTTGTCGTAAATGTGGAAGAAATTTGAACTGCAAATGTTGATTTGGTAAGAGAAAGGTAGAAAATTGCAATTGGGATCAAACAACAACTTAGAAATACCAATTTATAGATGTTGGAAAAACTAGTCATTGCAAAATATAATGTTTGCAAAGAAGTCAATAGTGTCATTATCGGCATCTTTGCATCATATTAAAAAAAGGGAAAATTCACAAGATACCCCTATTTTCTTTCGTAATTCATAATATACCCCTGTGGTTTTAGTAATTCAACTTTAAACATGTTTAAATGTTATCAAAAATTGATGAAACTTTACATGGACGATGCTAAAGTGTTATATTTTGGTCCAATATCAAATTTGAAGTTTTTTAGGCTCACATGTGACTTGTGGGACCCAATGAGTAGTCACATGTTCATTGGGTCCCACAGGTCACATGTGAGCTTAAAAAACTTCAAATTTGATATTGGACCAAAATATAACACTTTAGCATCGTCCATGTAAAGTTTCATCAATATTGGATAACATTTAAGTATGTTTAAAGTTGAATTACAAAAATCACAGGGATATATTGTGAATTATGAAAGAAAACAGGGGTATATCGTGAATTTTCCCTTAAAAAAAAGAAGCTGATACTGTCATTATCGGTTTATTTGCAAACATTCCAAGGACTCTTTTTCTTCAGAACACATAAACTGATAATATGATTATCGACTTCTGTTCAACTGAAGAAAAAAAAGCTGCTATGGGGAATTACGCAGCAGAGTCTTAATTGGGAATTGATTCCCTTATTCAATTGTGTACGGGTATTTTTCTGTATATATATGCATATAATTCCTATTGATATGATGAAAAATGTCCAACCCATTCTGAATATGATCGGGTATTTCATTCACATGATAACAAAATGCGTAAATTTGTGACAAGTTACAAGTTTTACACAAAATTCACACCTCTACTTCATCTTATTGGTAGGGTAGGAAAAAAAAAGCATTATGTGAGTGATTCTTTCCCCCCTCCTATGAAAACGAGTTTGCAAACACTATGCTAGTTGTAATGAATTTCATAGTTCCGATGGACGGGCACGCCTTGCTGCAAGTTGGCTATTATTGGTCCCACGTGTGTCTCATCATCATAGTCCAAAGGAGGCGTTTTGGGTTGGGTTATTGGTGGTAAATAGCAAAGCAATCTGGCTGCTATCATTAATTTATTGGGCTGAGCAGTCTTCCTCTGTTCAAGGCCCATTGCCCATCTCAAGTGAGTCGGCGTTGTACGAGGTCTTCGTCATCTTTTCAGCATTCCCTGATCCTCGTTTGTAGTAGATGAAGTAGAGGATCAGCTGCACTGCGCCTAGCGCACTCCCCACGCCGTTTGGTACCTTTTTTATAGTTCAACAAGACGAACAAGGTGAACAGTTAATTGATGAATTAAGTCTACAAAATAATATCTAATGCTTATACATGATGCATTAAATTGCTTACAAAGACAAAAGGATCTTTTCCAAGTAGTCCATAGATGAACCATGAAGTTCCGCACAAGAAAGCAAACAGAGAGAGCAAGAAGGGCATGTACTCCACGCTCTTTGTTTTTATCACCATCCTCTGAAATGCAAGTTAATTTTACGACGGTTATACAAACACTTCTTAGTAAGAAGGTACTGCATGCAATAATGTTTATATATACACACTTACCATGATGGAGAGCGGTGAACCGTACATGATAATGGAGAAAACGGCGGCCGCCACACCGCAAAAGGCCTTCCTGTGCGGACCTGCGGGGAAGGCGATCATTGCGACTATCGCAATTCCAGCAAATAGCAGTAAGACGCCCGCGAAGAAACCACCGATTTTGATCTTCTCCTTCCTCGGTGCGAACACCAGGAAGATCACCACGTACACGATCTCAATAACTGCCCCCGTACCGTTGATCGTCGAAACCAGGATGTTGTTCGGCGACACGAACGGCATTCCGTACCTGCGTAGATTAATCACTAATATTCATTCTAATGTAATTATACTTCTGCTGACTTACACTTGTACATCCAATGCAATCCAGGACTGGAAAAAAAGAGGAAGAAGAAGAACAGCTAGTTAATTGGCAAGGAAAAGAGAATTCATGTCCACCAACCAGGTAGATAGAAGGCAGTTGAGCAGTGTCATAACGTATGGAATGCCGGAGAATTGCTCCGTCGACTTGTTCTTTACAATCCTTTTGAATGTCACTCTGTCAGTTCATCAAAGAACATATTAATACCTCCTTTTCCTTACATTCGAGGACAAAATTTCAAACAACTATATTCGATTAACCGTTCCACCGTGCGAAAGACAGAGAGAGTGCAATTAATGAGAGATTAATTTGAAGGAGAATCATCAAATCAGAATATCAGATTTGCTCAATTACTTACAGTGGTGATAGGAAGAGGAAAAGACCGGTTGCGTTACCTGTTACGAAAAAAATAGAGCAGAATCAACATACATGATACGAATCTAAGCTGAAAAATGCAATTCTCTTGTGAGAGTGAAAACAAAATCAGAGAAATTAAACGATCGAAACTTTCAAGAAGGCAGAGACGGAAGAGTAAGAAAACAGAGACAAAACAGAAGATTCTGGGATGCCTACCGCAAACGCCGAAGAATACATACAATGCGCCTTTCATGATCTTCTTATTTCAACTATCTTCTTATTTCAACTATCACGAGCAGCTTCTGATCGATAGATATTAAGAGACCGGAATTGAGCAAGAATAATGATTGTTTTTTCTCGTTAAGTAAACGAACCATACACTTTCCGCTTTTCTGGAATGTTGCAGATCGATGTTAGGAGAGAGGAGGTTTGATGTGGAGTTTAAAAAGCGAACCGAAGCCTTACAATGTTTCCGGAATTTGAGCATTAAAAGCGACGAGTGTCAAACCCACCCAATCCGTCTGTCTTTATAGGTATCAAACGAATTCAACTTTCGTCGCTCCGCCACAACGTCGTCAATGGGTATTCAACCGCTGTTTGCTACTATTACTAACCGTTTGATTAATGATATCCAGCGGCTCACAATGACACTCGTGCGTGAAGCGGTTCACAATCAGAACTCTTCTCCCCGTTTCCTCCTCCTCTTTCTACTATTAGAAAGTTCTTGAAAAAGATAACCGCGCACTTTACAATTGCTTTTATCAATTGGATTTGTTTGCATCTTTTATTTTCTTGAAAATAAAGTGTTTAATTCACTACACGTGCATAGCAAGGAGATTATCTTCTCGATAACCCGAGGTGGGGTGAAGTGGCTCTTTATCTAATACTTTTACCATGGTGTTTATAACAAACTGGAGTGAAATCGAAATAGAAATCAGGTTAAGTGATTTTTTTTTAAATAAGGAACATATATTATTAAGAACATAGAGTGCGCATCAAGACATCTCGTAGGCAGTTGAGCTTTTCTAACATGATACGCTAGATTGTGACTTATAATGTTGCTATCTCGATTAACATGAAACCATGCAACATCAATTATGGGCGCTAAGTGAGTAAGCAAACAATTAATAATATCCTTCGTGTGATAGTCTAAGGCCGTGGCGTGGTTGTCCGAAACATAGTCAACAACACTCTTGCAGTCTGACAGCATGCGAATATGTAAAAACCCATACTGCTTGGCAGCATCAATGCCCAAAACCAGCGCCAAAGCCTCTACCTGCGATGGTTCTAAACACCCTGTTCTGGCCGAAACCCTTGCACCGATTACTGCTTCGTTTTCCATAACAACAACCCCTAGTCCAAATCGACCAGACTGGTCAAGGCTAGCATCAACCAAAATCTCGACCCAGTGAGTGTAAGTGATACGATGCATGCGCAAACTGGTAGGAGCGGTGGAACTAAAATTTGACATACTATGGCATACAAAACTATCAGCTTGAAACCAACCTGCCTCGAAAGTCCTAACTCTATGATGAGTCAGTTGACACCGGGCATACCAAAGCCTTCAAAGGAGAGAAGTTAGGATACAAAGATCTGAGCTGGACTTGGTGGCGCATGACTTGTGTACCAATCAATAAATTCAGCGTTGGTGTGAAGTGGCGGTGGATGCGGCACTACAAGGTGATCCCAGTACTGAGTGATAGAGGGGCAGCTGAAAAAAAAAACATAAGACAAGGTTTCATAGCCTCCACAGATAGCACACGATGCCAGGTCAGGATTGTGCAGTCTATGAGCTAACATATCCATGCAAGGAACAACTCCATGCAAAACTTTCCACCAAAAAACACGGACACGAGGAGACAGATCCGTCTTCCATAACCGCTTATTTGCAATGCCCTGTGGAGAAACAGATAAAGAGGACATACTTGGTTGTGTGGACCTAGATAGGGCAACATCACTGTGATAGGCTAACTTTACAGAATAGTGCCTGGAGGAAGTCAAGCCCCATATCCATGAGTTTAGGCCTATAATATCATTGGGGAGAGTTAGGTTCAAAATGTGCTGCACATCTCCGGATGAAAGTAGGCTTGTAAGAGCTGAACATTCTAGGTAAAAGGAGAAAACATCAACTCAGACACTTTAGCCTGTCACAGATTAGGCGGAAGTTTCCAAAGATATGGTCTGCCACCCTCCTTCGAAAGGAGCCAGCAGTCATGGACATACATGGTGTGGCCATTGCTAATCTGCTTGCGGCCTCCAAAGTCAATCAGGTTTCTGACACTTAAAAGAGCTCTTCAAATTGGGCTTGAGTTAGACATAGGTTTAGCATGCAGAATAGTTGTTTGACTAAGATAAGGAGTTGTGTAAAACCGGGAGAGTAAAGATTGAGGATTAGCTAGAATACCCCAGAGCTGCTTGCCTAGAAGAGCTCTATTAAAATTGTGAAGATCCCGAAAACCTAAGCCGCCAGAGCTCAGAGGAAGACATATTGTTTTCCACTTTGTCCAATGAATAGTTGATTTTGCAGATGACCCACTCCACCAGAATCTTGAAATCATACTCTTAATCGCCTTCAACAGTGTTTAGGGTAAGGCGATAATAGACATAACATACGTCGGTATAGCTTGTAAAATAGCCTTGATCAGGTTTAAACGCCCTGCCTGGGAGATCCTGTGGGACCACTAATGTATCCGTTTTGCAACCCTATTCTTGATATAGGCTAAAATGGCACTATTATGCCCCATCTTAACCGAGAAACCCAAATACATACCCTAATCAGTCACCACATGACCTCCTAGAGTAGATGCAACCGCATGACGTAGGGCTTAGGCAACTGTTGGGAAAACATAATAGCTGACTTTTCAATATTGATGCACTAACCGGAAGCAAGTTTTAAATCATAAATAATATTAGCCAAAGCTTGGGCATTAGAAACCGTTGCTTCACCAAAGAGGATGCAATCATCAGTAAAAAGTAAGTTTGCTATAGGCGAAAGAATACCTCTGAAACTGAACCTAGAGTATTGGTTGACCTGAGATGCAAGCTGAAAGGCTGACGCCAGAACTTCCATGCAGCAAATGAAGAGGAGTAGTGACAAGGGGTCACCTTGACGTAGGCCCCGTTGAGGGCAAAAAGTTGTACCCGGATAACCATTAATGAGAACAGCCATTGTGGCTGTAGCTTCCTAGCCACTTTTATCCAAAAAGGGTGGAACCCATGCGGTGCAAGACATCTAAAACAAAAGCCCACTCAACCCTATCAAACACTTTGGACATATCAACTTTATAAGCAAAAGAACCGTGAACCTTCACCTTAGAGGTGCGCATAAGAAGCAGAATTTCATGCGCAATCAGAACTTGATCTGAGATGAGACGATCCGTGACAAAAGCACCCTGATTATCTGGGATGACACATGGCATAACGGACTGCACTTGATTGATCAAGACTTTAGAGATGACATGATACAGTGTGTTACATAAAGAAATTGGGCGAAAATCCATGATAGGAGAAGCACCTGGCTTTTTGGGGATAAGAGCAATATGGGTATGGTTTATGGAGTTGGCTAAAATGTCTGAGTTAAGAAAGTCCAAAGTTGATGTAATAATTTCTTCATTGATAATGGGCCAGTAAGTACGAAGGAAAACCCCATTTATTCCATCTGGGCCAGGAGCCTTGGAATGGTTCAATTGCTTGTAAGCAGCCACCACTTCTTCACGGGAGAAATTAAGGTAGGCCCATTGAATTATACATATGAACTAGAACCCGATCTTCCACACAGGCCAAAAGATACAAATCAGGTTGAGGATAGGTAGAGGTGAAAAGGGTTTACAAATAATCTCGTGCCACAACTTTAATACCCGCCCAAGTTGATGATGTAGGTAAAGTGGGAGATGATAGCGAGAAAATTGCATTTCATCGTGATCGAGCACGGAATCTATTGTAAAACAATCGATTATTTATGTCACCTACTTGCAACCATGATTGTCGTGATCGTTGTTGGAGATGGACTTCCTCACGCAATAATAAAGAATCAACAGCAAAAGAGCACAACTTCCATTTGGTCAAATTCTGTAATGTAGGAGGTTGGTGGGAAATGTGATCCAACTCTTGCTGGGCGTGTCAGAGAGCTTGTTTTTCCACCCAAATCTTCTTGGCACCCTAGGGACAAAGCACATGACCACAGGCTTGGACCTTTGTTTCATAATTGGTAGTTGACCAGTTATCAACCTAGATAGACTGCACCATGTTTCTGCAATGGTCATTTGTTGCCCAACAATTCTCAAACTGAAAAGGCTTAGGGCCACAACGAGTAGAAGGCTGGAGCAATAATTTAATGGGTTTATGATCCGAACGTCCCCAACAGAGATGGTAGTTTTGTGCATCTAGATATATGCGTAACCAAGAATCATTCGTAACAAAGCGATCCAATCGACACTTTACATTTAGTGCTAGGCCTGCAAGATTTGTGTAAGTGAAACAAGCACCACGATAGCCTAAATAAGCCAGAGAGCAATCTGAAAGACAGGAACGGAATGCAGCCATTGTTGATCGGGCATGAAAATCACGTCCACGGTGCTCAGCCATATGTAATATTTCATTAAAATCTCCACTAAGAAGCCATGACCCCTGCCACTAAGCATGAAGATAACGTAATAACTTCCATGTTTTCCATTTTTCGGTTACATTAGACCATCTATACACCCCCCGTGAGTCTCCATTTCATCCCCCTAAGATTACAAACAAAAAAATCTACATGGTGAGCAGAAAAACTAGACAAAGTTACATCAAAACAATCTTGCCAAAATAAAGCCACCCCGCCCTTTCTACCCTCACTATCCCTCGCCACCCAGCTGTATCCCCAAAACTGACATGCTACATAGCGTATCTCAAAATATGATAACTTTGTTTCCATCAAGATAACAAAAAGAGGCGCTTCAGAAGTCACCACCCCCAAAATCCAGTGAACAGCCGCAGCAGCACCTAATCCACGGTAGTTCGCCACCAATACCGACATTAATCTGGGCTACCCGAGGTTGCCCCTAGAGTCACCTGAGGTGTAGAGTCACCTGGATCACTACTCTTTGCCCGCTTGGAAGATTCAGCAACTTCAACATCTGCAGAAACATGAGCTTCAGAAGTAACACAAACATCATCCTCCTTCTTACGCTTGCAGTTAGTCGAACTCATTAGTGATAGCACAATCTCCCATTCCTCAACCTCTTCATTTTCTGGAACTGCCTCTTTGCTGTGCTCCACACCTTCGATGGCACAAGTTGGTGAATGAGTGGAGGTTGGTTGGACCACCTGCAGAGATTGTGGGTTCATGCCAGTAGGAGCAGAAGCTGGTGGAGTAAGGCGAGGTCGTCCAAGCCAAACATGCTTGATTTCATCCACAAGCCATATGGAAAAGCAGCACCCGCAACATTATACTTATATGGGCAATCCTTAACAACGTGACAAAAAAATGTAGATAAAATAGAGGGTTGGTAATCTCTAATAGGACAGACGCAGTACAAATGGTTTCCCAGCAATGGAAATAGTAACAGACTGAAGCATTGGGTGGGTGAGATCAATCATGACCTTAATCCGAAGAAAAGAGCCTACAAAACGCTTATCAAAGTCGACATATTCAAAGAATTGTCAGATTTTTTATTTCCAACTCTTTTAGCAAAGGATGGGTTGATGAACCACATTGGCACGTCATGAACCTGCACCCAGAAAGGAACAAAATGAAAAGCATGAGCCCTGGAAGGTTTGTCTCTATCAATTTCAGTCAGAACCAACAAACACCCTTCGAAGGTCCATGGCCCCGGCGAAGAACATCATACATCCTTTCCTCATCAGGGAACTCAAACATATATATATATATATATATATTAGAACCAAGATTTTGAACATTCATCTGATCCACTACCCTCCATATTCTTGAAAAAGAGCATGCCATAACCTTTAGATCAACAAATCGAGCAATAAAAAGCTTACCAAGAAGCGAGCAAGCGTAGTTGACTCCGGATTCAGCATTAACAATGTCAGACACATCCAGTGATGCTTCTTCAGCAGTAATGAGTGCCAAGTTCGCACACTGAGCAACAATATCATCGACATTCAAATAGGAACTAGCCATGACTAGGATGTCAAGTTTGGTGAAAGAAAATAGTAGGAGGAGAAGGGTGTAGTTGCAATGGAAAAACGGAGTAGAATAACAAGAGAAGGCGTAAGGTGTTTATGTGGCGAAAGCGCTAATATAAGGCTTGGATTTTGGGTTGCGGGAGGTGAAACGCCAGGTTGAGCAGAGTGCAAGGTAATGATTTGCATGTTGAAACATGTAAAAGGTGGCTAGAAAAGATTAATTGCGTGTTTTTGGTGGCATAATGTGTGAGGCAAGAGACGGTTGGAGGTGTTTGAATCGGCACATCAAGCTGGGCTGGCTAATGTATGGCAAGGAACTAAAAAGATACCCAGAACCCTAATCACAGAGAAAACCCTTGACAAATCTGGTTAAGTGAATTGATTTGCTATCAAATTTTTTAATTTCCCTCTTTCAATTTTCGTTTCAAATATTGATTTACAAAATTTGGTTATAACTGTTATTCGATTTTTAATTTTAAAATTAGTAATATAAAATAATATGACTAATTATGAAAATTATACAAAAATTGATAAAACCTCACAAAAATGAATGGTCAACCGGTAAAAAAACAGTACTTTATTTATTAATTATTACAAAAAATAGAGATTTGTGTAATTTTACTTATCAGTAAAATCAAATTGCATTACTAACTATAAAAGTGATCCTTCCTTCCCAAAATCTTCATAGCAATGCTCATGTTCTCCTAAAATTCTACCTAGTTTTAGCTCTTTTCCTTTCTTCTTATCTAATCTGGACTCTTCTCTATCTTGTATCAACAATACTTGCTACATGTTCCACCGATCCATCATTTCTCTATTGCTGATTCGGTACCCACTTCATCATTGTCGGGGATTTCGGCACCAAGGAGTAGCAGGTGGAGGACCAGCTCGCACTCTTTTTTCGTGGTGCTCGTTCAGGAGATGAAACAACATCAGATAGAGGACCAGCTTCACGCTTTTCCTTCGATGGTGGTCGAGTAGGAGGCAGAGCAGTAGCTTGTGGAGCTCCCATGTTCTCTTCCCCTTTTTGGCTTACATGTTTATTTTGCTCTACTTATATTTCTTCTCAATATTAAGTGGACTACTGTGAGCCTTGATTTTTGAAGCACTATCCTATGTTGATTCGGCTTGATTACGATCTGATCGGGTTCTAGTCCACTTATAACCTAAGTCCAATAACTATGTCATAAAACATTAACTATTAAAAACATATGCTAGTTCACGGGAATCTGTTACGAGTCGCCACCTAGTTTTAAGCTATGGCAAATTAGGAAAGGTTAGCGTTCGGGTTCAAGGGCTTGGTATACATCTTATACGTGTTCAAATTACTTCCACTACCCTTCTAAGTCATTTTTCATCTACTTATGTCGTTTTCAGCTTATTACAAGGTTGGTTTATCATAAATGAGCAAGCTTTTGATTTTTTTATTTATTTATAAACATTTTTACTGAAAATTAAAGTGGGAATTGAAATGACCTAAACTAGGGTTTTGGAAGCTGAATTATATCGAATTTTAACTATGGCCACAGACCTATTGTTTGAACTTACGGACCCTAATTAACCTAATTATACAGAAAAGTCAAAATTATAGAAGAAAAATGAAGTTTTGAAAAGTTTGGGGCCACGGACAGGGCGTCCGTGGGCCCGGACAGGTCGTCCGTAGGCCCGGACAGGGCGTCCGCGGGCCCGGACATGTATTTTAAAAAACCTAAAATTTGAAAAAATAATGTCCCATCATCGTTCGAGGGCGTCCGGGCTTATGGACAGGGCATCTGGGACCTTGGACATAGTGTCGTGGGTTCGAACCGCCCTCGGACGGCGGCGTTCGGGCGGTTCTTGATAGTGTTTTTAACTCAAATTTTATGGGTGTGTAGGCTGAAAGATTCTAAAAACGTTAATAATTAATAGACCTCAATTTTGACTTTGAATTAATGCCGAAGCTTAATGGACAAGTTATTAGACAGAAACGTAAACAAACGGCAACTTGGGAGTCGGGAAAGGTCGGTTCGATCTCAAATATTAACATAGAGATTGTTAAGCCTAAAGGGGTTATAAAACTAGAATTTTAACCTATTTTATCTTAGGGATTAATGTGATCCTTCACGTCGGGAATCTCTGGAAGCCTCGTTGATGCCGGTTCCGGATTGAGTTTGACCCGAGCTTCTGTCCCATGGTAATTGGTGGTGTTCTTCATGTTTTAGTGGTCGTTTGATGAAGTTTTATTGATTGTGGTGGCGATGGAAGTTGGAAACTTGTTTTGGTGATGATTTTGGTGAATCTTTGGCTTTTGATCGGGGGTCGGGAGTTCAAAATGTGGGAACTTTGAGACAGACGGGAGTTCTGGTGGCTTAGGATACTTGGTCATTTGAGTAAGTCAAGAGAAAAGATCTCTTATATAGACAACACTACAGATAGAGTAAACTCGTTAAATGAGCAAAATTTATCGGGATTTGGTCGAGTAACTTCTAGATAGAATATGTCTATGAATTTTTTCCAGCATGTAATGGATGATAAAACTGACTTTACTAATGAAAAATTGGAATTTTCGGATAAAGGATATTTTTAAAATCAATATTTCACCAAATCTGTTTAGAAATTAATAGTTAATTATTAAGAATTTGAAAATTCAAAATTCCATAGCCATTATGCTCTAAATGTCATCCTTTGTCATGTGTTAAAATTTCAAAGCATTTCGAATTGATTTGAGCCTTTTTCGAAGGAGAGAGAAAGTTTACGAGATAAGAGCCCTGACAATTATGAAAATGCCCCTCGTGATGACTAGGTTGTCACTGATGTCTTGGGAAGTCCTAATCAACTCAGAATTTCACGTCCTTTGACCATATCACCCTTTGTAGGACTTGTATTTTTAGTGACCCTTTTCCGGGGGGGTCAAAATTTTGGGTATAACAGATTTCCCCCCGTCAACTAGGCTTTGTAGTGAAGATGAAAAGACTAGTTGATGCTTAAGTGAGACTTCAAAAAAATTTATAGCCTTAAAGAATTTGCTCTTTGTCTCGAGCTTCTGCTAAAAATTCGCTTATTGTGCTGAGCTATTTTGAGGCGCCGCCTACCTAAAAGAGAAGTTTAAGCTTGTTTAGCTATCCTGGGGCGCCAACTACCAAAAATGTGAAAAGCAAAATGAACTAAGAAAGAATACACTATAGTGAGCATCTAAGGTGTCAAAAACCTATAAAGACTAAACTAAGTCGAGCGTCTAAGGTGTTGGAAACCTAAAAATGAATTAACTAAGCCGATCATTTAAGGTGTCGGGAACCTATAAATGAATGAACTACGCTGAGCATCTAAGGTGTCGAGAACCTGAAAATGAATGAACTACACTTAGAATCTAAGGTTTTGGGAACCTGAAAATGTCTAAACTACGTCGAGAGTCTAAGATTTCGGGAACCTGTAAATGACTAAACTACACCGAGCATCTAAGGTGTCGGGAACCTGTAAATGATTGGAGTGCAAATGTGGATGATATCTGAATGATATGCAGATGAAGATGATATGAAAATGATGTTTGGCGCATATAGGGACCGAAACACGTGTCAATGCCCCTGGTTGATATACTAAGGGGGCTTATTACCTCTGCCCACCAACTAGGGTGCTAGGATAACTTCTAGTCTTCCAATGGAACTTATTACCACATCCCACTAGTTGTTACTCCCTAAAAAGTTGTCATAATGAGGGGACTTATTGTCACTACCCCGCCAACTTGAATCACGCACTAGTCTCGTACTTGTCTCGCATTGAAGTTTGGCACTGATCTCGTACTGGTCTTGCACAGAAAAAGATACTAGGTCTCGCATAGAAAATGATGCTAGGTCTCGCACTGATCTTTTGCTGGAAAAGAAGAAAATGTAGGGTCTCACACTAAAGTTGAATTTTGGAATCTCGTACAAGAGTTGGATTAGATTCTCGCACATGAAGTGATGCAATGATAATGGTCTCATGCAAATGATTGTGATGAAAACCAATTGTGAAAGTGCCAAACATGACAGTGATGAGGTGTATGCAAAAATTGTAAATTGCAATCGAATTGTTTGTAGAAATCTTGTCCAAAACAAAAAACTGTTGAAAAAGATGCCAAATATGTCAATGTTTGAGGAAAATTATGTCTATTGCAAATGAAAGTGAAATTATAATTTCATGTCTAAAGATTTTAGACTTGCGATTTGTTCTGTAAAAGATAAACATGCCACCGATGGAAGTGTGGTGTTTGTTATGGGAGTTTGAGGCTTGTGAGTGGTTTTAATACCCTGGATCTAGAAATCGTGATTAAATTACTCTAATATGATTATTAAAGGCCTAATAGTGCCTAAAGAGTATTGGTAAAGAGAATAAAACCAAAAGAAAAGAGAAAATGCGTAAAACGTGAAAAACGCTAAAACGCGCATTAAATAAGTATAAGAGATATATGATCTCGTTAGGGTCTGAGATGGATTCCTAAGGCTCAGTTAGGCCTAATTGGTATACGGGAGTGATTCCCGAAGAAAGCGGATCCAAATAATGGATTAAAACGCTAACGGAGTTTTAAAGCACGTTTTTCGAGAAAACCCGAAAACGTGACTTTAAGTGGTCAAACGGACCCATAAAAAAATTATGGTTGACTATATAACTATAATTAAGTATTAATGGGAGTTTAATAACCATTAAAAATAAAGAAACGAGAAAAATCCGAAAAATGGGCCCGGTTAATGAATAGTGCCAAACCGGGTAAAATAACGAGCGTTTTCTGTCAAAAATCGAAAAACGCTCTAGCTCACACATATAAGTGGGGCCGATTTTAATTAGTATACACACACACATGTAATTAGCTTGTTAGCTTATTAAGTCACTAGATGACAAAGAAATAAAGTAAAGAGGGGAATAGTAAAATGAGATATTAATACTCTCACCTCCTTTTCTCCCTCTCACTTACGACTCCCCAGCCCCTCTCTGTATTCTCTTCTTCCTCTGAGTCTCCATTGCCGATTTGAAGAAGAGCAAGCAGCCCCATCTTCAATTCCCATTTCCTTGCTCATTTCTCCACCAAATCACACAAAAATAGTACCGTTGAATTCCTCTCGGTGAGAGCTTCGTTTACCACCCAACAAAATCTTGATATCTCCATCTTCACTTCCATGGATGTTGGGCCTTTTGAAGCTTGAAGGGCTGATTTTAACTCTCCTTCACCTCCTTGATGCCTTAAGGTAATTATAAGCAAGAGTTTTGCTCATTTCTAGCTTGTTCTTGTAATTTGGGAAAATTTCCCCACGTTGAAAATTTCCTCCATTTCAGCCGATTCTCCATGCTCTTGTGGGGTGTTGGAAACTCTTCCAATTGATTGCCAAGCTCTCCTTTTGGATACTCTAAGGTAATATCTAAGCTAGAGCCTAAAAACAAGTGCTTGAAATACTAGTTTTGTGTGGGGGATTTGAATTAATTAGGTTGTTATGTGTGTATGGGGATAAGATTGTAGCTAGAAATCTATACTCCTTTTGGTGGTGTGGAATCAAGTAAAGAAAGAGAGAACAAGAGAAGGAGGAAGAAGAGAAAGAAAACCGAAAACAAACAAGGTAAAAAGCTCACCTTGAGTTAGTTTTTATTTGACTTGTGAATCATATGTTAGGTTGAATTAAGGACCTTGAATTGTGGTGGTCATGATACTATAATGTTGGTTGTTTAATGGGAATGTCTCAATGGGTTTAAGTGTGCAAACAAGCCTAGGAAACTAAGCTAGTCATATGTGTGAACCATGGGAATTTGATGTGTTTATTGATGTCTAAACCAAACAGGTGTGAGGACTGCTGTGAGCTGTTTTGGTGTGGTGAAAATGCTTAGGAAAGCAAGTAGGTGCTGTCAAAATTTGCCTAGGAATGGATAAATTTGGGTGTTTTATTATAAGGAAGAAACTAGGAGGTTTAAGAGGTTTAAGTGGGTGGTTAATGGTTTGGAAAACCAAACCATGATGAAGAGTGTGTTAGGAGTAAAAATAATGTCATTTGAGTGCTAGGAATGACATTAGTGAGTGAAGTTTGAATGGTAAGAAGAGGGCACCAAATCTGTTACTAGAAGTTAAAAGAACAAGAAAACTAGTTTTGAAATATAAGTGGATTTTGAGTGAATTAAGCATGAGTTAGTGAGTGCACTTGGTGCTTGCTTTAAAGAGGTTTAGGTGGGTAATTAGGTGCTAAAACATGTGGATTGTAAGTGGGGAAGGTTGGGTAATTAAGGGACTAAGAGAAGACCTTGAACAGAATTGGAAAATGCTAAGTTTGCAAAATCTGTAGCAGGGTCCGGGACCTAGTCCATGGACAAAGTCCCAGACCACCCCCTGTTTTCATACCGAGAGTTCAATGCCCCCCTTGGTCCGGGACTTAAGATGGGGACAAGGTCCCGGACCACCATCAAATATTGGCCGAGAGTTAGCTAGTGAATTGGTCCGGGACTTAGGGTATGGACCAAGTCCCGGACCACCCCCAGAATCATGCCGTGAGTGTTTTAAAGGTTTTAAATGATGGGGGTTTGAATGTTAATGATGTTATAAGATGTTAAGGCCTTGTTTGGTGACAGGTTAAGGCCCTAGGAAGTGTAAGAAAGTTTTATAAGTGAGTGTGAAGTAAGAACTCAAATTATTAAAAGTAAAACCGAGATAACGGGATAACGGGGCAAGTACGGGAATAGCATTTAATTATGTACCCTATGATCTTAGTATTAACAGTAATGTTTGAAACATTATCAGAGAGTCGTGCGTGACCCGAGCATGGTGAGATGACACGGTAAAAGTAAAAACCCCGGTGAAAGGTATGATTTTCTCATACTCCGCGTGCTAAATGAGTTACGTTGATTTGTGTGTTTGTGTGCCGGCTTAATCAAGATTAAAGCATGAAAATAATCCATTGTTTGATTATGTATGCCTTGTTGTAAGTTGAATGAGCTAACATACTTGTATGCCGGTGTGGTCTAACATAGAGTAAAGACCGACTCGTAGTGAGTAACGTTTGGCTAGAGACCCATAGATCGGGTCAATGCTTGTGACAACGAAAACATGCAAACACACAAACTATCCGTTAAAGTATAATGATAATGCAAACATATGAACTCACTAGAATGTGAGGAGATGTACGGGTGAGTAAATACCCGATAACAGTTAGAAAACCATATTGAAACAATCCACGAAACAAATGAGAGTGGAAAGATAAGGGAACCTCCTTCAAGAGGATTAAAGACAGTTCAAAGATGTAAACTAGTAAAGAAGGTAAAAGAGACCTAAGGGATTAGTAGCTCCCTTGAGACATGGTCGGCCTCCTATATGAGGATTTTACCGATTTAAGAAAATACCCGAAAGTATGAGTAAGTGAAATGTAAGGGTAACTCTTAAAACCTAAGATTAACCGAACTTAAGTAATGCCCCCAGAGTCATTAGAAACATCGAGAGTGATGCTTCTAGACTAATATAGATAATATAATTATAACTCCGAGAGAGGAGTGTATGGGAATGTAAGTAGTCCGAGAGTAGTCGGACCTAAGTAAAAAGAGAGAGGAACTAAGAGAGAGTTCCGTGATCTAGTTGAACCTTCCCACCATGCTAGACCCAGAGTAGGGTCAAAACCGGGGAAGTAAGACTATGCTTGAGGGTCATGAGTTTTGGCCTAAGTATGTATTAAGAGTAACAAGTGTGACGTAGGAGACCTGTAGTGTCTCGAGAATCTACAATGGCTTGAGTATAAATAACCCAAGAGTGTGGGTGAGATAACGAGTATGAATAAACCAAGAGTGTGGGTGAGATAACGTGTATAAGTAACCCGAGAGAATGGGTGAGTATAAAATGAGTAGCCCAAGAGAATGGGCGTGTATATGAATAAGTAACCCGAGAGAGCGGGTGAGATTTTGAATAAGTAAATGAGGCATAGTGAGGTATAACCCTCAAGGCCTAAGAGTAAACTGATAAAACTAACAACCTTGTTATGTTAGTTAGGAATTGTGTTCCGTGATTGGATGTAGATTCCTTGAGTAATACACATATATATTGTATTGCTACGACGCGTGTTATTTGACTAAAAAGAACTCCATGTATATCTGACAAAAGTAGTCGGCGTACCCCGGTTAGCGCTCGGGGTATGCGAATTTCATATGCAGCGTTAAGCTGAGCCCCTAGGGGCAACGTTTTTATTTTTCAGGTACACCGAAGATGTTATCGTTCGAGAGTAGGATGGGTCGGTGGGTTGCATGGGTAGTTAGATTTAATTACTTATGTATTGAAAGAGGTGTAAGACCGAATATGTTGTCGGCATCCATATGTTGTAGACTCGGTATAGTAAAGAATTGATTTGAGTAAAGTATTGGTATTGTGTATTCGGTTGTTCCAGTTCATCAGACCGTTACGGTATGTAAGAAAGGCCCGGTTAGCCACATGGGTGGCTAATGGCGTTGTTTCACCCCTCGTTGTAATTGGAGTTCCGTTGCGTGAGTAGGAGTAATTAGTAACGGTTTAAGAGGTAATGACGAGGTTAACGGTTGGGGTGTTACAAAAGTGGTATCAGAGCGAAGTATCGCTCTGATGACTGGAAATACCGAGCTTAGGAATACCGAGTTAGGAATCAGAGACTTAGGGCTAAGGGTTGAGTGGTAGCGTGAGAGATGCGCTAGTTAGGAACTTCCAGTATGATCTGGATACCTACAATACCAGACCCGCCCTCCACAACCCCCGTATTAAAAGCTTGGGAAAGAACGCCAGAGAGACGGGGAACCCGATCTGGCACTTAATTATTATTTTGATATGAACCAGAATCTGTCATGCGGTAGATCCCAAGAACCGGAGATCCCGGAAACGGATCCCGCTGGAATGACAGTAACCGCACTCAATGGCGAAAGATCAAGACATCCTAATCCAAGGAGACCAGAATTTGTGGCAGCTTGGGGCGACATGCTTAGCAGTCGCGAGAACCTAGCTGGCCGAGCAGCAGCAAGGAGCAAAGCACCAACCGTGCAACAAGGCGGATTCATGATAAATAACAAAAACCGGGACACGAGTCTACGGACCGCTATGGTTAAATAATACCATAAACGGTATATTAACCAACTAAGAATCTAGTCAGAAGTAGGTGCACCCACCCCGCCTCACCCGAAGTAGTTGAAATACTTAACTGATATAGCTTAGACAGCTACGAGCAAACTACGGGATATACCCGAACAGGACTACAGTGCCTAAATAACTTAAACCTCGGTAACCACAATGAAGACATGGGAACGAGCGACGAGGTAGAGCATAGAACTAAATAATTAAGGAACTCCGACAGTGGAGAAGCACCTAAATGACTGACAGTCATGTCAAGATGTATGAGAAGCAGCTCTAAGGAGTAATTATCCAACTAAAGGATTAAGGAAGGGCCGACAAGGCTACCAGATATAGTGTGAGCAATACCGTGACCGGTATGAGTTAACCCAAAAACCGCGTGTACCGCGCACTTGCCACCGCAAGTGCAGAAATAACGGGACCGTTAAGAGGAATCTTAACAAGTGACAAGTACTTAGCAAGTACCCGGGGTGGCGAATGAAGCCAATATAGCAATTCAGACCTTAAGAATTGTATAACAAAACCTTTCAAGGGCCTAACGGCCTGATCATTGTATTAAGAACATACCGGTCAGTGAGAAGCTGGACCTGGTAAGAAGTAACCCGCATTGAAGTGCCATGAAGATTTTATTTTCAAGACTCAGACTTTTATTTTCAAACACAAAATTTTTCAAAAACCCCCAAATTTTCAAGCCAAACCAGAGAACCACGGTAAGTTATCATATAATGATATAAGAGGAGTTGGCAATAGAATACTTCACCTAGGCGTGTGATCGACACTACAAGTGTACACAAACGAGACATGGAACGACCGCACTCCGAAGGAGCTTGCGGGCCTGACAGACCAATTATGAGTTAGTCGGGTAAGTGGTAACGTATCAATAAGATACTCCATGTATGTACACAAGTAGAGTACGGAACACGGGAAGTAGCCCACTCCATACTACGGACGAAAGAGCCAATCCAAACCAAGATATTTGGACACCTCGAATGATCGAAGAACACAAAGAAGTTTACGAAGCTAAAGGAGTCTAGAAACCAGTAAGGTGACGGACCTAAGGATATAGCGTGGATAGGTGCGAGAAGCACAGAGTATTAAGTATAGACATTGGATATGTCTCAGGAATCAAGAAGGAAATACCTAATAAACTGAACACCAATGTAAGCAATATGATGAATGCCTTAAATGATCATATCAATGTTGATAAACGGGATAGGATTCCCACAACATACCTCATTGAGGAGAATAACGACCTGACCAAGGAGTTAAAGGAAAAAGAATCAACGATCTTAAAATAACGGGAGACGTCACACCCAAAATGGGATAATTCAAGTATATAACCGCAAGGCGGGGTAGGAATGAACATACCCATGAGTTCAAACCAATGTAATGGCACAACTCAGTGAAACCCAGGAGCAATCCGTGAGGGTGCCGAAGTCAACAGCAGTTGAACGAAGTAACGTGTTGAGAACACAAGTGTAGAAGCAAACACTCGGGTAGAACCCGAAGGGATCCCACATAACACGGGGTACCCTAGATTGCCAAAAGGCATGAATTAATATCAAGATGCTTAAGGGTCTTCCATGTATGGAAGCGTGATTAAACAACTATATCAAAAACCCAGTAGTGCCTCCAAACCATTTAATGGTGTACGGAGAAGCGAAACTGCATAAACAGCCGCACAGAGCATGGCTCGAGGCAAGGTGGCTTGTAAGCTGATAGAACCAACTACCATTCGTAGATTTAAACGTTGCAAACTTATGCTTAAAGGCATGAAAAGGGATTTTGGAGAACGAACCACTACCTTAGAGTGGGGATATCACTCTTTATTATAGGGCCTATGGAGCGGCTATTGCATGAATCCTCCAGAGAAAGGTTATCACCTAAGTATGCGATGTGAAACGCTAAAGCGGTGTAGTGAAACCAAAGCATGTGTATATTGCAAAGGAGTACATGAACAGGAAAAGTACGTAGAAAAGCTTTGATAGCAGTGGAAGGAAACCGACGGAGTAATCTGATGAGTAGTAAACACTGCATGTGTGCAATAAGAACTGCAGAGTAGGCAGTGCGCAAGTGCGCAGAGAGAGTTAAAGAATAGCGTATTTGTTGAGCCAAGTGAATGGCAAGCCATAGTGTAAATGGTGAGAACACCTGGGCGGAAGCTAAAGTAGTAGCGAATGCCATGAAAATGAGTAAGAACATGGTACGCAGTAAGCGACCACTGTAAGAGTGAAATAAGATAATGATATGAAGCTGATGAGGAAATGTGGTAAAGGAGACATGTTCATTCCTATCTCATGAGAGACTTACTGTCAAGGGTTTACGCTTCTGCACTCTGTATGACTGAGTGTTTTGGTATTGCACTTGTGCGGTAATGATCGAGTGGGAGAGCCAGGAATTGAGAGATGTCAACGAAGCCTGTTGAGTGAGAATCTAGAGAGATAACCGTGCGGCCGTTGGCCAAAGATGCATGAAGAATGTGGGCTGTAACCCACAGGTCCCAGGACCGATGAATGGTAAAGGCAGAGGAGTACGAATGAGGAATTCTTGTACAGAAACAATAAACAAACGTAATTCAGATGCCATTATTAAACGAGGAAGCACTACATACTGAGTAGTAGCTTGACCTCAACCGACAATAAGTCGGGAAAAGTAAGTGAATAATCACGAAGTATACAGTGTTATACAAAATATAAAATCTATAACTCATCGAATTCGCATACGGTAAGAGATACCAAGCGACGATTAAGAAACCCTTATTCCCAAGATAAAAAGGGATTAAAGGGAGTAAATAATACATTGGGAATACCAAAAGGGCGAGTTAAGCTCTAGTTATCTGGTCACGCAGTAGAAGCTTGTGGACCGTAATTCAAAGGTTGAGTATACCTAGCAATTGTGAGTAATTGGCTTATCCTAAACACCTTGAAGCCTTAGAGGTGAGAACAAACCCGGTTATGAGTAAATTAACCGCAGTGAAGTTAAAACACTTCACGATACCCGAATTAGTGAACCAATGTTCAGTGATAATATATGGTCGATTACGCGGGCGTAACCCCTTTTAAGGGGGGTAGGGCGAGAAACCGCTTAGAGTATGTTTTACGTATAGATGCGTAAACTACTATGTGCATAGCACAAAGAAATTTTTTTGATGTTTGGAACTAATGTTACATAAACATGTGTACCCATTCATTGTGTAATAATGATTATCGTGCATGAGAGATGCAAGTAACGAGTATATAATATTTATGAAAAGAGGAGTAGAGAGACTCCTGGGGAATGAGAATCCCTATAGTATATGTGTCTAGTGAGATTAGACATGAGACATAATGAGTATGAATCGGTATGAAACCGGTGTGTAACCTAGTAGGAAGTGAGTTTCCCTAGGCAAGTTTATTTGAGAATGATTGATGGAGTGAGTTCCATCCTTTGGAGTTGTATGTTGCATGTTTTTAAATTGAGTAACAAATTGAGGAAATGAGGTCATGAGTTGCTTAGGTAAAGTAAGCAAAGAAATTGATAATGACGGATGACCTAAGTTCTAGGAATTTGAGATAAGTTAAAATGCATTGTTTAATGAATATGACTAGAAAGAGTAAAAGATAGAAAATGAAAATGTTTGACTATCTGTTTGTTTGAAACTGACGTGGGAGGTGGACTTGATCTGCTAGCGATCAAGGAAACCGAACACAAATTGGGGTGGAAGGATAGTTCAACACTGATGCTGATCACATCAGGGTTGGATGATTCCTGAAGCTCCCTATAAGTGGTCACAAGTAATCACGCTAAGAAAAGAGGCAACTACCATAAATTGGATTTGGAGTTGTGTGATGCTTTAAAAAGAATTTTCTTCAAGTATGAAGATGGATATGGAAACTGGTTTTGAAACCGCTATCACCCGCCGATGGCTACGGCCTTAAGTCCTGATGACCGGTAGAACGGTGGGCGTGTATTAGTTTTGAAACCATTGGACCGTACGTGCGGTGGTCCTAAGTGACAGGTTGGGGCGGTGACAGTGTGTGATTTTTCCAAAGGCAGCAGGACGGGGAGAGTACCCTGAGACGATCCTGTGTTGAGTGAGTCAACCAGAGTGCCTGAGGATATTTATATGTGTAACGTTTTGATCATAACCGAAGGGACCATGGGCCAGAGAGAGTAAGTGCCCATTTGTCATGAAACGGCCGTGAACCAGAAAGGGTAAGTGTTCAACGTGACCGGTACCTGAGGGATCAGTAGTATATTACTCAATATGGATTCGAGGACTGTAGTGCCTTCTTGTCTTCGGACCGATTCCATGGAGAGAGTAAAAAGAGTATTTTTGATTGCTATACATGCTGTGATATGTGGGTGGTATGTGTAGTGTGAAATGAGACTAACTTGTGGAGTCTGTAAGGTTATACATGTATTATAACCTTGGCATAACATGCCCATGAGAGTAACGATATAAGATTCACCAACTTTGAGGACAAAGTTCCTAAGGGGGGTAGAATTTAATACCCTGGATCTAGAAATCGTGATTAAATTACTCTAATATGATTATTAAAGGCCTAATGGTGCCTAAAGAGTATTGGTAAAGAGAATAAAACCAAAAGAAAAGAGAAAATGCGTAAAACGCGAAAAACGCTAAAACGCGCATTAAATAAGTATAAGAGATATATGATCTCTTTAGGGTCCGAGATGGATTCCTAAGGCTCAGTTAGGCCTAATTGGTATACGGGAGTGATTCCCGAAGAAAGTGGATCCAAATAATGGATTAAAACGCTAACGGAGTTTTAAAGCACGTTTTTCGAGAAAACCCGAAAACGTGACTTTAAGTGGTCAAACGGACCCGTAAAATATTATGGTTGACTATATAACTATAATTAAGTATTAATGGGAGTTTAATAACCATTAAAAATAAAGAAACGAGAAAAATCCGAAAAAATGGGCCCGTTAATGAATAGTGCCAAACCGGGTAAAATAACGAGTGTTTTCTGTCAAAAACCGAAAAACGCTCTAGCTCACACATAAGTGGGGCCGATTTTAATTAGTATACAACACACATGTAATTAGCTTGTTAGCTTATTAAGTCACTAGATGACAAGAAATAAAGTAAAGAGGGGAATAGTAAAATGAGATATTAATACTCTCACTCCTTTTCTCCCTCTCACTTACGACTCCCCAGCCCCTCTCTGTATTCTTTTCTTCCTCTGAGTCTCCATTGCCGATTTGAAGAAGAGCAAGCAGCCCCATCTTCAATTCCCATTTCCTTGCTCATTTCTCCACCAAATCACACAAAAATAGTACCGTTGAATTCCTCTCGGTGAGAGCTTCGTTTACCACCCAACAAAATCTTGATATCTCCATCTTCACTTCCATGGATGTTGGGCCTTTTGAAGCTTGAAGGACTGATTTTAACTCTCCTTCACCTCCTTGATGCCTTAAGGTAATTATAAGCAAGAGTTTTGCTCATTTCTAGCTTGTTCTTGTAATTTGGGAAAATTTCCCCACGTTGAAAATTTCCTCCATTTCAGCCGATTCTCCATGCTCTTGTGGGGTGTTGGAAACTCTTCCAATTGATTGCCAAGCTCTCCTTTTGGATACTCTAAGGTAATATCTAAGCTAGAGCCTAAAAACAAGTGCTTGAAATACTAGTTTTTGGTGGGGGATTTGAATTAATTAGGTTGTTATGTGTGTATGGGGATAAGATTGTAGCTAGCAATCTATACTCCTTTTGGTGGTGTGGAATCAAGTAAAGAAAGAGAGAACAAGAGAAGGAGGAAGAAGAGAAAGAAAACCGAAAACAAACAAGGTAAAAAGCTCACCTTGAGTTAGTTTTTATTTGACTTGTGAATCATATGTTAGGTTGAATTAAGGACCTTGAATGGTGGTCATGATACTATAATGTTGGTTGTTTAATGGGAATGTCTCAAGGGTTTAAGTGTGCAAAACAAGCCTAGGAAACTAAGCTAGTCATATGTGTGAACCATGGGAATTTGATGTGTTTATTGATGTCTAAACCAAACGGTGTGAGGAGTGCTGTGAGCTGTTTGGTGTGGTGAAAATGCTTAGGAAGCAAGTAGGTGCTGTCAAAATTTGCCTAGGAATGGATAAATTTGGGTGTTTTATTATAAGGAAGAAACTAGGAGGTTTAAGAGGTTTAAGTGGGTGGTTAATGGTTTGGAAAACCAAACCATGATGAAGAGTGTGTTAGGAGTAAAAATAATGTCATTTGAGTGCTAGGAATGACATTAGTGAGTGAAGTTTGAATGGTAAAAGAGGGCACCAAATCTGTTACAAGAAGTTAAAAGAACAAGAAAACTAGTTTTGAATATAAGTGGATTTTGAGTGAATTAAGCATGAGTTAGTGAGTGCACTTGGTGCTTGCTTTAAAGAGGTTTAGGTGGGTAATTAGGTGCTAAAACATGTGGATTGTAAGTGGGAAGGTTGGGTAATTAAGGGACTAAGAGAAGACCTTGAACAGAATTGGAAAATGCTAAGTTTGCAAAATCTGTAGCAGGGTCCGGGACCTAGTCCATGGACAAAGTCCCGGACCACCCCCTGTTTTCATACCGAGAGTTCAATGCCCCCTTGGTCGGGACTTAAGATGGGGACAAGGTCCCGGACCACCATCAAATATTGGCCGAGAGTTAGCTAGTGAATTGGTCCGGGACTTAGGGTATGGACCAAGTCCCGGACCACCCCCAGAATCATGCCGTGAGTGTTTTTAAAGGTTTTTAAATGATGGGGGTTTGAATGTTAATGATGTTATAAGATGTTAAGGCCTTGTTTGGTGACAGGTTAAGGCCCTAGGAAGTGTAAGAAAGTGTTATAAGTGAGTGTGAAGTAAGAACTCAAATTATTAAAAGTAAAACCGAGATAACGGGATAATGGGGCAAGTACAAGAATAGCATTTAATTATGTACCGTATGATCTTAGTATTAACAGTAATGTTTGAAACATTATCAGAGAGTCGTGCGTGACCCGAGCATGGTGAGATGACACGGTAAAAGTAAAAACCCCGGTGAAAGGTATGATTTTCTCATACTCCGCGTGCTAACTGAGTTACGTTGATTTGTGTGTTTCTGTGCTGGCTTAATCAAGATTAAAGCATGAAAATAATCCATTGTTTGATTATGTATGTCTTGTTGTAAGTTGAATGAGCTAACATACTTGTATGCCGGTGTGGTCTAACATAGAGTAAAGACCGACTCGTAGTGAGTAACGTTTGGCTAGAGACCCACAGATCGGGAAAATGCTTGTGACCACGAAAACGTGCAAACACACAAACTATCCGTTAAAGTATAACGATAATGCAAACATATGAACTCCCTAGAATGTGAGGAGATGTACGGGTGAGTAAATACCCGATAACGGTTAGAAAACCATATTGAAACAATTCACGAAACAAATGAGAGTGGAAAGATAAGGGAACCTCCTTCAAGAGGATTAAAGACAGTTCGAAGATGTAAACTAGTAAAGAAGGTAAAAGAGACCTAAGGGATTAGTAGCTCCCTTGAGACATGGTTGGCCTCCTATATGAGGATTTTACCGATTTAAGAAAATACCCGAAAGTATGAGTAAGTGAAATGTAAGGTAACTCTTAAAACCTAAGATTAACCGAACTTAAGTAATGCCCCAGAGTCATTAGAAACATCGAGAGTGATGCTTCTAGACTAATATAGATAATATAATTATAACTCCGAGAGAGGAGTGTATGGGAATGTAAGTAGTCCGAGAGTAGTCGGACCTAAGTAAAAAGAGAGAGGAACTAAGAGAGAGTTCCGTGAGCTAGTTGAACCTTCCCACCATGCTAGACCCAGAGTAGGGTCGAAACCGGGGAAGTAAGACTATGCTTGAGGGTCATGAGTTTTGGCCTAAGTATGTATTAAGAGTAACAAGCGTGACGTAGGAGACCTGTAGTGTCTCGAGAATCTACAATGGCTTGAGTATAAATAACCAAAGAGTGTGGGTGAGATAACGAGTATGAATAAACCAAGAGTGTGGGTGAGATAACGTGTATAAGTAACCCGAGAGAATGGGTGAGTATAAAATGAGTAGCCCAAGAGAATGGGCGTGTATATGAATAAGTAACCCGAGAGAGCGGGTGAGATTTTGAATAAGTAAACGAGGCATAGTGAGGTATAACCCTCAAGGCCTAAGAGTAAACTGATAAAACTAACAACCTTGTTATGTTAGTTAGGAATTGTGTTCCGTGATTGGATGTAGATTCCTTGAGTAATACACATATATATTGTATTGCTATGACGCGTGTTGTTTGACTAAAAAGAACTCCATGTATATCGACAAAAGTAGTCGGCGTACCCCAGTTAGCGCTTGGGGTATGTGAATTTCATATGCAGCGTTAAGCTGAGCCCCTAGGGGCAACGTTTTTATTTTTCAGGTACACCGAAGATGTTACCGTTCGAGAGTAGGACGGGTCGGTGGGTTGCATGGGTAGTTAGATTTAATTACTTATGTATTGAAAGAGGTGTAAGACCGAATATGTTGTCGGCATCCATATGTTGTAGACTCGGTATAGTAAAGAATTGATTTGAGTAAAGTATTGGTATTGTGTATTCGGTTGTTCCAGTTCATCAGACCGTTACGGTATGTAAGAAAGGCCCGGTTAGCCACATGGGTGGCTAATGGCGTTGTTTCACCCCTCGTTGTAATTGGAGTTCCGTTGCGTGAGTAGGAGTAATTAGTAACGGTTTAAGAGGTAATGACGAGGTTAACGGTTGGGGTGTTACAGTGGTGGTCACGGCTTATGACGGGCCTGGGAATTTATGTGGAGGTTAGGGCTTATTACGGGCCTGGGGAAATGGTATTGGTTGGAGCTTATGATGGACCTGAAATATTTTTGCGAACTTGGGTTTTGCGGGTGATCATGACTTACTACGAGCCTAAGAATGTTTGTGTAGAGGTTAGGGCGACGGGCCTACGGTGAAGTGGTGTTTGTGCGGTAGTGGTTCTTAAGACTTATGATGAGCTTAAACTTCAACTTCGGTTGGTGTTATCATGGCAATTATTGAAACAACAATTGCCCCCAGTATTTTCCTAGGACAATCTAAGCTAGAGTTCATGGTAATCGTTCGGAACAATCGATTGCCCCCAATATTTTGTTCGATTAAATATGTGAGCAAATCTCATCCTCACAGGGTCATGGTTTGTATTTTAAATGTGGTGCTTTCTAACCTACACTCAACGTGTTTGGTGTTTTCACTCATTTCTTACTTACGATCAAAACTTCTAGACCATTGAATTTGACATTTGTTGGATTTACGCATTCAATTTGTTAGTTCACATGATTAGACTCTTGGGGTAAGTAAGTACACTAAAGCATTGCTCTAAAACTATTCATATACCACCTTGCAACCATATGCTTAATTAATTAATATCTTGGAAAATGAGCCAACCAAAGTTTGATGAGCGAAAAGGAAAAAGTGTTGTTGCACCAGTACAATCAAAGGCATCCACCAATTTCATGGTTAGAGCTGATTTTGTGGAGCAAAGGAGGCTTGTTAACTAACATGAAACTTCTGCACTCGGCGTTGCTGTTGATGTCACCTCACAGTGATTCAATCATTGTGGAGGATGACCAGGGTATATTTCACTATCAGATTGCAGCAGGACAAACACATCGATTCAAGATATATATGTCCGATTTGACTAAGGTATTTTAAAGGGATTGGTTAAATATGTTAATCATCAAGTCAGCTGTCATGTAAGTGACTACTACCTTATATTATTTGAATGCATGGATCGATGCTGAATTAGTGTTTTTAATTTAAAAAGTAAATAACTGATATTATTGTCTTTATGATGCAGGCATGTGCAGTATAAGGCGCTCGAAGTCCACCAAAATGATAGTTTTGGATTCAGGTATCCTGCTATGTGCTCCAAAACAACCATGACAATTGACGTTCAAACCTTATGCAATATATAACAAATGCCATCTATCAATGTGCAAATAAGCCACATTATGTTGCCATTTTATCAAGGGTGTGTTTTTTTTTGCTATTTCTCTTAGTATAACCTATTTAAAAATTGTGCTAGTTGTACAATGATTTCAATTGCATTGTAATATATGAACAGTCGACACTGGCCATATTTCTTGTGTTGGTAATGAAGCACCCAAGAATCCTACAATTAGACTCACTTGGTACGAGTGCCAAGAAACCTAGGATCTCAACAACGATACTAAGGTGAGCTAGTTATCTTAAACAACATTTGTTATTACTTAATATTTTTTCAAAACTTCCAATGTAACTACGTGTTTGTAAAACTATATGTTTGATATATATAGTTCCATGAGAGTTGCATTCGTGTCAATGGAAAGAAAAATGAAGGATACAATTCCTTGGAACCTAGTCAGGGTATTCTTAATTAATTAATTTATGTGATATTACCAATACTAGTTTACAAATGTTGATAGTACACCTGCAAGAATCATTGTGAATATGTGTGTGTATAGTGTTCAGGGCAGCTTGGGGGTTCGAAACGTGGATACTATGTCATGAGATTTACGCATGACATAGTAACAACGTCGACCCTTTTACTAGAATATTCGTTAGACAAGTTATATTACATTCATTGAAATTTTTGGTTTATGTCTTTACATGTTGTTACACTTGTAGTTTTTAAATTAATGTTCCTTTTATTTTTTTCAAGGCTTATGAACAATTACTCAACAGTGGTCAATATGAAGATCCTTTAATAGTTGAGATGCTCGAGGAATGGTCGGAATTCGTCTGCATGAATTTACTAAAATTTTGATAATGAAGTAGTATTGAGTACTTTTTGGATAATGTAGTTGTAATTCTATGCATTTGTGGATGGTGCAATGGTAGATTTGAAGTGTATTTTGGTTATTTATTGTAACATAAGTGTTTTTTTGTTTTGGTTGGTTCGTTTACTTGCAAATTATGGTGCCACGTTGATATAGGCCACTTTTATAGCTTTATGAATGTGTACTAGAGCGCCCTACTATGGAGGCAGCAATATTAAATCACTATACAAGTCTGCTTGAATGATTTAGTGCATTTTGGGAATTTATAAGCTAGAATGGTAAAATAAAAGGATATTACGGTGGTTCTTACTGTTGAACCGCTGAAATAGATACAGAAATAGATCTAAACGGATTTTATCTTACAACCTTCGAGATAGGTTATGGGTCGGTCTATGGTCAGTCAATTCCAAAAAGCTTTCTAGAATTGACTGACCCAGGGGACCGACCATAGACCGACTCTGTAACACCCCTAATCCTAACCTGTAGTAACGTCGCTAGTCGTAGCATAATGAATAACAAATCGCAGCGGAAAATAAAACTTTCTACCTTGGTGTTACACGCCGTCACTCACCCTTGTGAGCAACAAGGCAACCTTACTCTTTCCAACAATACAACTCCTCATGCTGTGATGAACAGATACTGAGTACTTCTAATTATTACAAACCAATTCCAACTAAATGAGCAACTAACTGAATACAACAACCTCTTTAATACAATACAAAATAAACCAAAGGTGTTTGCTGAAAACACAACAGCTACCCCCGAGTCCCGCACTCCGGCTTGAGTCTCTTTCAATAACCTGGAATGTTTGGCCCAATGAAGGGCTCAGCAATCGAAATGCTGGTATGCTAAATGTAGTCTTAAATCATTTGGATTCCTTAAGTCGTTTTAGCCATCTTGATATTAGATTCATTACATAAAATACCGGTTTACAATGATAACAGTAATAACTGTAAACATTTAACGATCACATAACAATTCACCTGTAAACACCAGTGTACAATAGTACACGACACCAACAACCACATAACAACAACTCATAGAAATAACCAATAGTCACACATTAATAATCAATAACAATAACCAATAACCACATATTAATAATGTATAACGATCACCAAACAGGATACGCGTAATAAACTGTACTTGTTAGTTAGCCACCTGACCCTTATCCTTTAAACCAATCATTTAACCTTTCCAATTAATTTCCACCTCAAGTGTCATGTTAAGTCAAACCTTAATAACTTATTAATGGACGAATGTCTCCTGCGTTCCATTAGAACTGTTTACCAGCTGACCCCATGGCCCTGGTTAATTGACCGATCCGACCGAACCTGTGCACCAATGGCAGTGCCTTCCGCCATCCCCGAATGTGGCTGATGGATTTCCTTTGAGTGACTCTCCATTGAAGTCTCTCGTAGTGATCACAATGCGCAACCAGAAAGTCAAAACGATCTGGATTCCTCTCTTTATAAGTTAGCCCTTTTTGTCAGTGACATAATAACCAACCCTTGAGTAAAGACTATAATAGTTGACCATCAGTTAGGTTCAATAATACCTTTAGGTCAGTTAGTCTTGTTCCAGTTTAGATGTATAAACTTCCAGTCATAAGACGTTCGCGTATAAACAAAACGCAACAAAGTTGAGCAATACAGTATACAATATCATTCACATAAAATCACAGATATCGCTCTTAAACAATTAGCACATAATGTCTGGACCTTAGGATAATCCTTAGGACATTCAGACCACACAATTAACATACCGTTCACCAAGAAACTGCTATCTTGGCAAGTTCCTGTTCAGTAGTTCCTTCCCGTACGCTGTTATTTAAACATGCAATACCGGGTAATATTAATATAACCATTCATTAAATATTATAGTACTGTCTCTGTAATGTTTATACTCGTTGTATAATAACTTCGTATGTTCTTTTAGTTCCCCCTGCTATTTTACAGTGACTCTAGGTAGTTCAACAGTTCGTTATTTTATGCGATATTCACATGTGATAATGAATTCCCACTGTACTGTATATCTTTATTTCGTTAATCATACATCCATAATTATTTTTACTTATTCTTTATATTATATCCTTTGGTCATTTTTATATTAACCAAAATTATTTATTAACTTTATATTATACTCCTTAATATATCATAATACATTATATACCTAGTTTTACTTCCTTTCCTTATTAAATTACAAACCAACCTTTTTAATTCGGTATTTATATTTTATACTCAACAACTTAATAAATTATTAAGTAACCACATATGATTTCCGGTAAACATAATTTGAACCCATTAACTTTTACAACTTACCAAATAACCATATACTTTTATAATTTACTAAATACCCATATTAATTTTCGGAAATTGTACAACAACTATATCAACTTTTATAAATCACCAAATAACCACATAACTTTCGGTCTCAACATATATCTTTCCTTTATTTACAATTTAACCCCCAAAACTTTATATAAGTTACATATTAACTTATAAACTATAGTTTTAGTATTTAATTTTCTTTAAATACCGAAAAGGTCCTTATACCTTTATAAATTGCACTTTCGCCCCTTGTTAAATTCGGTTTCATAAATATATTTCCTTAAATTACATATTCACCCCATAACCTTTATAAACTTAATATTTTGTCATAAATCATTTTAATCCAAAGTTTTTGGTCAACACTTTGACCAAGACTTAATTTCATAATTAATATTTTAATATACCCATAAAATTATATGTAATTCGGCCATACTCCCAAACTTCTCAATAATTACAAAATAGTCCCAAAACTTTATAAATTGTTATTTAAACACTTAAACACTTATTTAAATTCACCAAAATTCATAATATTAACTCCTACCTTATATTATATCATAATTATACCAATATACTCCTTAACTCTCGGAAATCCCATTTAATACACCAAACTTTTCAAAATTTACATTTTAACCACATAAATTACTAAACTAGCCATTTAAATACTTGTAGCCATTTTTAATGTTCCAAAAATTTATAAAATAAGTTAATACACTTATATATATTTCAAAATTCACCAAATCCCATATATAGCTCTCGACCACAATTTAACTTTATCATATGGTTTTAAAACTTGATTTAAACTTTATAATATGTATATATAAATGTATATAAGCCATATAACACTTCTAAAAATTATGCTAATGACTTAGAATGATTATAAACCAAAAATAGAACACTAAATCCCTAGACCATTCGGTTTTAATATATATGTAACATAATTAATTTTGTGACCCAAAAACATACCTTAAGGTAATAATCTTACCTTATATGTTATAAATTATTTTCTTGACAATATAACCCATAGTTTTCGGTCTTAATTTATTTAAAGGTTATACAAAAGTTTTATACCAAAGTTTGAAGCTTAAATCAACCTTAAACTTAATAAACCTTACTTATATCAACTTACCCCTTAAATCAAGACAATTCTTGTACTTGATTTTTCCTTGAATTCCAAGCTCTCCAAATATTATTTTGATGAAGATATTTCGAACTCCTTGTACATATGTAGGAGATCCATTTGTTAGACTTCTAACAAGAGTTTATAAATAATATTTGTAGTAATTTTACAAGAGTTTACCTTAGGAACTTAACAAGGTATTTTTGATACACCTTGGGATGATTGTAGATCCAAGTTTCCTTCATGAAATAATGAAGAGAATATGGATTTAGAAGGTTTTAATTTTCAAAATTGCTTAAGGAATTTTCTTAAGATTTTCAACATGAAAATATACCTTAACTTGATCTTGTTGTTCCTTGTGTTGTTGTTGAATTTAGGAACCTCCTTGGAACACCTATGGTTGGCGAAAATTGTTGAGGTTGCTAGGATGATTTCTTGCTTCAAGACTTGATAGAATTAACTAGGAATTACATTAAAATGGTGTTAGGAACTAGTACACCATTAATGGAGTTTATTAGCACTTAAGAATTAACTTAACAATGGAGAAAAGAGAGAGCAAGGGAAGAGACTTACCTATTCGGTTAAGGTATGGGCAAGAGGAAATGAAAACTCACGTAAAGCTTTAGTTGAGGAGAATGTGAGCAATCAAAATCTGTTTGCTATTGTTTATTTGTCATTATTGCATGTCTTTATTTTATGTCATGTTTATGTTTATTTTGACTACAAAATTTAGCCACAAAGATCTCTTAGCTGGACTAGGTATACGGCTGGTTTGGCCTTAATGGAGTTAGGCCATTCCTAGTCTTGTAGAGCTACGACTAAAAGGGGTGGTAGAAACTAACTTAGGTTAATTAATACTAGGCAATTGTTTAGGACTTATTTGTTTGATCAATGATGTTAACTTGTTTACTCCTGCAGGTGTGATCGGCATACAGAAATGGGAGGCTCCAAATGCACTAGACTTATGGCTAAATGGAGTGTAAAGGCTAATTGAATTATTAATTGTAACAAGGCAATTATAGAAGTTAGGTACATGTATTATTAGGCTAATTAATTGGTAATCAAGCTCCCGACTACTGATTTCAATCGGCAATTATATGCCAAGGAATCCACTTGATTTATTTGTTTGTTGCTTAGTATGTAAGTGTGACTAGATTAGCATATTAATCCCATTATCTTAATATAAGCTAACCTTCATGATTTTCTTGTAGGTCTACCATGGGTGAGAGCTCCAATTGATAGAAATGCTGATACATTAACAATTAATATAGGTAGGGATGAGTCATTTTATCACATGACATATTTTTGAAGCAAAACTAGCCAAAAATGGCCTTAAATCTCGCCCAACATGGAGGTCAAATGGGACTGATTTTTCATTTAATTTTTGTCACACTATATTGTATTAAGATCATACTAATATGTGTAATAAGTTCCAGCATTTAATTGGTACATTTTTATTATGGGAAAAGATGAAAGCTTTAAGGTAAAAATGCTGATTTTAGGTATCTTTTTGTCCCAAAAATCGTCCCCATTTGTACTATGAATTTAATACTGCCATAAATTGATTTAGATGGTCATTGTATCCCCTTTTAGGATTATCTACTCGTGGCTTCTCAAAAACTTCAAGGCAATTGTGTAAAACGCATTTTTGTGACACCCGAAGGTGCATTTTTGTGCTTTTAGGATTTTTCTGGGAATTAATTAGTCCCTATGACTTCCAAGTGTTTATTGACATTTTTTATAGTCAATACTAATATATTAAGGTGTTACATTGAGTTATATGGGGTTATATCAACTCTAAACACAACTCCCGGGCTAACTGGGCAAAAAGGAGCGTTAAGAAATTCGTCCGAGCACTTTGTTTATTTTTGAGGAAGTAGCTCGTGAATTATCTTTAGAATATTGAGTGATGATGTTAGGAACTCTAAGAATTAATTTTATAGGAGTTCGTGCCACCTCGGCACTCCTCCTAGGCATTCCCGAGGGTTTATGGGACCCTCATAAGGCATCTCCTAGCACTTTACGTTTAACTGAGAATTTAGTGTGAGTAATTCATCTTAAATGTTTATTAAGGTGTTATGGTGAATTTGGAATGAAGTGTATTGCTTTACTTCATCCTATAATGTATTTCCGGGACTTTCGGGCCTTAAGGGCCTTTAAGGGAATTCCCGAGCATATTGTATTTTCACTCAGTTTTAAATGAAGTCCTGTGTTCTGAAGATCATATAATGATCCTTGGTTAACTTCATGTGAAGTTTATAGCTTATATATCTTGTTTATCTTAAGGTCGGGCTTTAACGCACGTTTTTGACCTTAAGGAGTTTAGGTGCGTTTTTAACGCCCAAGTGTTTATATACTTTCTTAGGGTTTCATAATCCCCCAAATAATATTTATAATTCCTCAAATAATATTTATTTACTTATATTTAATCATTTAAATGTTAGGGGTATTTCAGACTCATAACCTATCTCTACGGCTATAAGCTAAAAACCGCCAAGATAAAGAGGTTCAGTTGTTGATTTTAGCACCTATCTCGGTGATTGTTCTTACAACCGCCAAGATAGGTCAACCTATTTCGACGGTCTCAATTTTTGACGGTTCACAACCACCGAAATAGGCCCATAAGAACCGCCGAAATAGACCCTTTTTCTACTAGGGTATATAATATCTTAAAACATGGCTAAAATATAAATCGTGTTTTTTAGTACCGTGAAACTGGGGCAGAAGAAATTTTTCTCAACAAAAAGCACGGTTCATGTCATACCTATTCTTTATGTGTTCACATTGAGAATAAAGCATAGTTTATTGGTAACTGCACTTTATTAGAAACATAAATACTTATAAAACATGATTGTTATCCTGAATCGTACTTCATAATCCATAAAAAGATTCAAAAACAAATAAAAATTGACAAAAATGCACAGTTCTTCGAAGGAACCGTGCGTATTTCCATACGAAGTTCGAAAAACTTATCTGTTCTCATAGTAATTTTGCAACCCTAACTCGCAAACAAGGAACTACATGCTCTGCGCCTCTCTTCATTCTCTTCTTGTGTTTGTGCTCTGTAGAGATAAATCACCGCTACAATTCTTGCACACCAGACTGAAGACGAGGTTGAAAACAACAAACGATATACTCAAACTTATCTTCACCCAGTAAATTTGCAACCCTAACTTGCAAACAAGAATCATACATGATTTGTGCCTCTCTTCATTCTCTTATTGTGCCGATGTCACGTAGTGATAAATCACTACTGCATCTCATCCACACAAGATTGAATACGGGGCTGACAACAACCGACGACATACTCGAACTTATCTATTCTCACGGTAATTTTGCATGCAACTCTAACCCGCAAAAAGGGAACATACATGCTTCGTATCTCTCTTCATTCTCCTCTTGTGTTTGCTCTCTGCAGAGATAAATCACTGTTGCATCTCTTGCACACCAAATTGAAGATATGGCTGAAAACAATTTCAGTAAAACAGTCAAACTTATCTCTTCACTCACGTTAATTTCGCAACCTTAACTTGCAAGCAAGGAACATGCATGTTTTTCCCCTCTCTTCATTCTCTTGTGTCTTATGCTTGGTATCCTTTTTTTTGTATAAAGAGGGTGAAATGAGCTTTATAGTTGAGCCCATAAGATGATTAATATAGAAGAAAGATATGACCGATCCACAACTAAGACCGATTGTAACTCGGGAAATTAACCATTTGTAACCAAAACAAGAGGCGCAAAAGTTGGTTATAAAAATGTTTAAATTTGAACCAAGCTCAATGCTAAATTGAGTTATGACCCAGGTTAAGATCAACCCGGTTTTCATCTAGGCACATGTCATGATGCCATATGGCGAATAGAGATTGGACACGCTATGTAGTATATTGAAGGGATCGGGGTGCTGACCGAGTAGGTCTGAGGTGTTAGTCTCAGTCCAACTCTGCTTGAAGAATAAACGAGTGCAGAAAAATAATAACACATAAGCTTTTGTTTAAACTTAAAAAGATAGGATTCTGCTTGTATTGAAATTCAATGTGAATTACAACCTAGGTTCCTATCTTGGGATTCGATAGAAGTATTCTGTCTCATCCAACACTCGCTCTACTCTCGGCTTTGATCAATGTGTCACAAGGAGTAAAGGGGAGTGTTCTATGTGTGCTATCTAGGTAATAAATACCTAAGCTAATTGACAATATGTCACTAAGATCTCTCAAAATACTTTCTCTCTCAAACAATATCTTTCTCTCTCTCTCTCAGAATAATTTAGAATGCACACGATAATTAGTTACAATCCTATGTATATATACTTGCTAAACGGTTTCCTAAATCTTTGGAGGTGTCTCCAAGTCGTGGCTGCTTAACTCTGGATGCACAAGTATCGGAGTTATTTGTTGCTTTACGTTCTCACGTTGTGCATGCTTCCACGCATCCGAGATTTCCGCAGCTACTCGATAGTGTCGCGCCTTGGTTAATCAGAGACAGATAGACCGGTCTTGTTGTAGAGGTACTCGAACTGGTGAGTTATGACGCCAAGTCTTTCTGCAGAGCTACTTTGACTGAGGAGGCAATCATCTGCAAAACTAAGTCTTCAACAAAATTCCATCTTTTTGCTGATGATGGCAAACTCAGTGTATCCGGTGTGGACTTTGAAGTTTTTAATGAATGTACCTGCAAAGAAAAACAGATAGCAAGGCAAAGCAACTAGCTCCGGAGAACAACTCACTGTTTGTTCCCCCTTAAACAAATATTCCCCCTTAAGCTAATGCAGTTGATAAGAGCAGATAAAACTATAGTATGAAACTACTTCAAATACTACTTAACAGAAATAAAACCAATCCGAAACAAGATGAGGCCTTCAGAGGCACTCAGCATCCACACATAATTACCCGCATAAACCAGCTGCGGGATACACCGCTTCCCCGTTTGCCAACATCAGGGGAAACACATTAAAAGTATCCAAAAACACATAATCCAAAAGTCATAAAAACAATCCACCAGTGAAAATCCAAGAGTATTTTAAAAATTCAGTCAATCCTAAGAGTTAGAGGGGGCGGGGTAAAGAGTTAGTCATCTCCTCGATCCATCCCTGTGTCCTCATCCCGTGCTCCATCTTCCCTTGAAGCCTCAACATCATCCATTGCTTTCGCCGCTGCCAGGGTGTCAGCAAAAGTCTCCCTGAACCCCTCCGCCAACTTTTGGACTCCCCCTACAAAGATATTCATCGTCTGTTTGTGGTTTTTGTTAAGGACGTCGATGAGCATGTCGATCTTTGTGGATAGAGTGGCGAGGTTGTTCTCGATCGCAGCTACCCATTCAGACAGAGTTGTTGTGTCAGGAGGGGATGTTGTTTTTGGAGGGGCTTGCTTTTTTGATGGAGGATTCGGCTTGGAGACAGACTTGATCTGGAAGGATGGTGTTTTGTTGTACAGTTTCTGACAAAGTATGTCGGTTTCTGTGATGCGACTGGCTTTGGAGGGATCAAGGACGACGTCACAGTGGGTGAGGATTTTTGGTAGCCAGAAGATACACCCCAGAGAGTGTCGGGGTGAGGAGATGGTTGAGGCTATGTGGTTGAGGATGAGTTTTGGGAGGTTTATTTTTTGGTGATGAATCAGGCAGTACATTATCGCGAGATCAAGTGGGCGGACAAACTGGTTTCCTTCCTTTCTAGGGACTAAGTTTTTTATCGCCAAGGTATGAAACATTTGGTGTGTATTTGACAGAGCGGGTCAGTCTAAAGAGTGACCAACTCTGTTATTCAGTAAAAAGAAGTCATAAACTTCTTTAGCAGTTATGAACCTTAGATCAGGAAATCCAGCCCTATCATAGAACTCTAGTCCCCTAGTTGGAATTGCTAGATGAGTTGTAATGGAGTTTGAATCAAGGATGATAGCTTTGTTATGTACCTCTGTCATTATTTTTCCTTTGTGGATGACACAATTTTGGTAGAACTGGTAGGCTTCAGTTTCATGGTAGGTCTGAATTCCGTGGAACAGGTGAATCCAGTTTTGAAAGCGGAGAATCTCTTCGAACATGTCGAACTCCATTGATTGAAGCCACTCCAGGTCGAGTAGCTTTCCTTTCACCAAGTTGCGGGATTCGGCTGAATCATCGGGTGGTAGGGAGTAAACGGCAGAGTGAGTATCGATCAGGCCTAGCCTGGGAGCAGGTGTTGGTGGGATAGACTTAGAGCGAGGACGGAGTCGCTTTCTAGTAGAAGTTGTTGCTGTGTCGGAGTCCGCCTGAGTTGATGAGTTGGTGGTGCTGTGCGGCTTGTCTTCAGCTTGTGATGCTGTGACTACTGGGGATGGTGCAGGGACAGGAGCTTCAGGAGTGGGTTTTGAAGATGACGGAGGGCATTTAGCCCTAGATCGAAGGGTTCGTGTAGCTGGAGGCCTAGGGACATTAGACTTGGCACGGCGGGTTTTCTTTGGGGGATGAGAGTTTTCCGGAGCAGTGGGTTGGACTTCAAGGTCATGTACTTATATGGGTTCTTTGGGAGGTGAGTTGAGTTGAGGGTTTTGAGGTTCTTGATAAGAGGGTGGAATAAAGCCAAACTGAATGTTTGACGGAGATTTGGTGATTGTGTCGGGAGTGGGTATTATTGGGGTGGTTGGTGGTGACGATTATTTGGTGGGGGAGGGTATGTTTTCCGATGGTTGAGATTCTGGAATGTTGAAGATAAGGGTGGGGTCAGTGGAGACGTTGGGTAAGGGGTGGTGATGGGTTGGGTGTCGATTGACATGGCGGGGGCTACGGCGGTGGAGTCAGAAGTGGAGGTGGGTGTTTGTTTGGCTTGGAGAATGGCGAGTTTGTTGATGAGAGCTTGGGTCTTTGAAATACCCCAAACTAATAAAACATGGATTAAACATCTAATCACATTAATTAAGGCCTAAACATGCCTTAAAAGTCAATTGAGAACAACAACGGTCAACACAAAGCAAGATATTGCACCCTTTGACTGTTTAGGGTAAATACATACCCAAATGAACTTCTTAGGACCTAAAACTTTGTCCTAAGCATATTAACACATAAATAAACATATTACAATCGTTGTACAACACTCCAACACATAGAACAAGCATTTACATGCTTCAAGTTCAAGTAGGGAGAAAATGTGCTATAAGGAAACCTAAAAGGTCTTATGACCTCTATTTTATATAAAATTGGATTCCTAAGATCCGTTATCATGTAAGGAACACAACAAAACTGTTCTCAAAGAAAACTAAGCTCAGAAACACCTTGCGACACAAAATGTGCACTAAAACACCTTAAAACACGTTTTTGTGTATGAGCTCTAAGATAATGACTTTTTGTCACTTTAAAGACTAGATTACATTCTTTATAACATTAATGTGACATGATAGACTATATTATAAAGTCTAAATCAAAGTTTAAAAATAAAATCAAAATGGGTAATTTTGGATGAATAGTACCCAAAAATAACATTTAATTACTTAGTCTTAACCATGGTCAAATGTCACCCATTGACCAAACCACCCCTTTCCGACCTCCTTAGGCGGTAATACCCTTCCATTAAGCCATCTAAAATATCTCCTAATAAGTCATCTATTACTATACACTAAAGTAACATTAATTAACATAAAAAGCAAATCTAGCTTTCTTTCTCATTTACCTTGCTTCCCAGCCGACACCAAGCAGCTCCCTTCTCTCTTTTGCTTCTCCATTACCGTAGGAAGTCACCAAGTTCAGAGAAGAACACCTTGCTACCTAGGTAAGCTTATTAAGCCATTTTATGTTCATTCTCTTCACATTTCTTTCCTCTTTTCATGGAGCTAAGCAACAACCATTTCCATCCATGGTTCTAGGTTGTTTTGGAGGTTAAAATAAAGGTGAATCTCGGCTGTAACAAGGGAAGAAGGTGGAGAATTCTAATCTTGTTCTTAAGGTATAAAAATGTGCTTTAAGCACTTATACCTTGTTTATTTTCAAATCCGGTTGTGAAACTTTGTTTCCTAGGCTTATAATCTTCTTCTTAACATACTTATTCAGTTGGTATATCAAGAGCTTCAAGGAATAGCCAAATCCAAGCCAAAAACACCATTTTTAGCATTTTAATCAAGGTAAAAATTAGCCATCTTCTAATCTGAGTTATACCAGTTTTAAGCTTGGTTTTAGTAGCTCTTTTGATGCTCTTTACCTTCTGTAAAAATAGGCCGAAGACAACCCTTGCTTGCCTTGGTATTCTAAGGTACAATTTACCTTGAAAATGTACATTAAACACTTATTATGGTTAGCTCTTGCTTGGAGACTAATCATGCTTTAATTGCTGTTTGAAAACATGTAAATAATGCTGTGGAAACTTTATCTCCAAACAGCCATGTCCAAACAAGGCCTAAACTTGGCAAAAATAAGGTATAAATCACTTAAACCTACACTTGGTATATTAATATGTGTTTATATATATATATATATATATATATATATGTCATGAGTGAATATGGTTATTAAGGTCTTATTTTGACCTTAGGTGATTAAGGAATGGTTTAGTAAATTTATATAAGTAATTAATTAGCATAATTGTCAAATTTAAGACATTATGTGGAAAATTGGTAAACATGGAAAATATATGGGAGAGGCCAAGAGTTTAAAGCATTTTTGGGCATTTATGTGTAATTTATTTTATGTGCTGTTTGTAATAAGGCCATGTACTTTAGGCCATTTTATTTATGTATTTATAAGGTTTTAATTAAGTTTAGGTAATATATATTACCGCAAGGAATTAGGGTTATACCATAATTAAATTAAATTTGGGGGCTATATAATAATAAAGAATAAGGTATAAATGTTATGTTATATGATATATATAACATAGGTTATGCCATTTTATAAGTTAAAAATGTTATGTTATATGATATATATAACATGGTATAAATAATGGGGTGTTTTTGTAAGTTAAAAATGTTATGTTATATGATATATATAACATGGTATAAATAATGGAATGATTTTGTAAATAAAGGAAACTATGGATTATGGAAAAGAATAAGGTATAAATGTATATGCCTATGCCGCAATATAAATAGTTTTGTATAAAAACTATAGGTTATAAATTAAAGGGAATAAAGATATCATATTATATGATATTAGTATATGGTATAACATTACATAATGTTATGTGGTCAAAATGGAATTTAAATAAATTAAAGGGCTGTACCGAATTATAAGAGATGGAAAAATGAATTTTAGACTATGGTCTATAATGTTATAAATGTTATAACAATTATATGGTTTAAATGGAATTAATAAGTAAGGATATTCACATTAAATAATGTGACAAACGATCAATAAATAAGAGTTATAAACTAAGGTATTTATTGATTAAACCTTAGGAGTTAATTATACAACATAAAATGTTACATAATATTAGGATAATAATCTTAATATAAGTTGTATAATATAATACAACTAATGGGAATAATCATCTAATATAAGATGATAAAATGTAACATATAATATAAGAGTTTTATAACTCATGAAACTTACCTATATGGTAAATATATACATATGTGAGAAAAATGTGTTTAAGGATGAATATATAATATGGTTGGAAACCATATAATATAATGGTGGTGGTTATTACATAAAAATAGTTACAAACTATAAGTTATAAGTTTTTGAATGCAAATGTAGTTTACTAAAGATAATGGATTATATAATACAATGTATTATAATGGATGGTGGAAAATAATACAATATAATATAATAATGCATGCATACATGCAACTATAGGTTATATACCAAAATTTAATGGTGGATAAGATTAAAGGAATTTAACGAATTAAACTTAACTGTCGAAATATTTTGACATACGAGTTTTAGTAACAAAGCCGACCGGTTTAGAGAAACCCGTAACAAATAACTGTAGAAATCCGGGGATGAACTGTCGGGGTTACTTGTTATTCGGAAATACCGGATGTAGTTAGTCATGGAGGCTGACTTATAGTTTTATTACCGTTTAGATCATACCTCAGACGAAGGCGCTTGACGAGCTAGTGGTCTACACTGCGCATCCTTGGTCTAAGGTGTACGGTATGTAAAGGGGTTTGATCCGAGTTGCCCTAAGGGATTTCTTGGGCTCGGATTTGGTTGATATCACTTGTGTGTTAAGTGTTTTGGATACGTGTATGTGATTATGGGTGTTACTGCATTAATTATTTATGCACGAGCGTCCTACGGGACTAACACTACGTTGACTATAGATTAGCTTATATAAACATACATATACGTTATTGTGATGACAAGACGGTTACTTGATATAATACCATAGTCTTAATATTAAGTATATGGCAACCTAAGTAAAATACTTAGGAACGAGTCACGACATTGTCGGTCTCTAGAGCATGGATCTCAAACATGAATATAACCTTGATTACTTCTAGGTATGCGTGAGACCCATTGGGCAGCTAATTAATAAATTATATTCTCCATAAGACTAAGAGCATATCTTAAACATTATGAGACAGAGATGGTGTGAGTTGAGGTGAGGAATCCAGTGTAGTTTACGAACTACCTGGTTGCGCATTTGTGATCACTGAGGGGTTCTCGATCGGGTTCCGCTCCAGGTTTATACCCAACGAGCCCTATTTGGATCGTGGGTCAGGTGGCTACGGCCTTTATATCGACGCCTTACGAGGCAAAAGAGAATAGTCAGGGGCCTCCGGACCTCTGGCGAAATGAGCACCTTTGTTTGTACGGGAGGACTACTGTCCATGGTGAGGTTATCGGGTTGTCCTAACATGACGCCCAACTGGTATTTAATTAACATGGTTTGGATGGATGGGGCCTTGAAGGCCAAATTAAATTAACAAAGGATAGTGTTCGCTAAGGCGTTTAACCAGTATTATTATTCGATATGTTCGATATACAATTGTTGTTTGTGATATTAAATAAATGTTTGGATTGTGTTGGGACATCGGAGTGTTGCAGAGATAGCCTTTCACCGCGACAGAGTCAATCATCACTTGACAGACACAAAGAGTGAGCCTCTGTGATAGAGTCCGCGCAACAAAGAAGACTCCATAGACTCTCCCATGCTGTTGCGAAAAATCAGGAGTCAACTCGGAACACCTTAAGCGCCTCAACGGTCACGAAGCTCTTCCTCAACACCCAAAGATCGCGGCCCAAGTAAGAAGACCAAGTAAGAGCCGTTGGTAGTTGCCCACTAAGTTAGTTCCGGTATTTTCGGAACTAACTCCTTCGACTGGCTGTTACACTTAGAGTATAAATAAGATATGTAATAGTCAGTTTCATTTGTGCTTTCATTGAGTATTATTTCAGAGCTTAGAGAGAGAAAGAGAATTGCATTATAAGCTAGAAAGAGAGAGAATACGTACCAAGATAGTTAGCACCTCTAGAAAGACTCTACCTAGGAAGATCCTTGTTTCACTACGCTTACCATTGTTCTGATTAGAAAGTGTGTTGGGTGAGTGAGTGAAAAACTGCTAAGTAGATCCCTTCTACTTAGTGGGCATTTGTAAGTTGTTTTATTTGACCAGGAAATGAAATAGCTTATTTGTGTATCTCGCTGAGTTCCATAGAGTCCTTCTTCCTTTTCATCATTTTCACTACAATTACCGTAAAAGTCTTCCGCACCCTTAGTTCTATTAATTCGATAGAGTGCCTCTACATCACAGAGTGTTTCTCACTTACGAAGGCTGATTGAGTCAAACCAATCCTTAGGATCACACCTTTGATTGGTTTGAGTTAGCCACCCGATCTTACATGTGGTATCAGAGCCTTGCTTAGGCTGACAGTCAATCAACGAGCTATGGCAGCTATCGGTTGGGGTGATTCAGACTCTGACGATCGAGACATAGAGTCCAGCGGATTGGTATGTCTAATGGCACATGACACGACGGAGTCCATGATTCCTGATAATGAGGTAACTCGTTCTCACTTGAAACAGACCTTTACGTATTACCCTATGGGATTTATGACTTTAATTGCTAAAAGTTTCTCCGAGAACAACTCTCCTCAAAGCAAGTCTCACCAGCAAGATAACCGAGCTATCTGAGGAACTCGAAATCTCAAAAAGTCTTATGTATGCTCTAAGAGATGAAGCCGAGGAACACAAAACCATCTCTTGCTCTCTCAGGTTAGATCTACAAGAATCAAGGCGTCATGTTGATTCCCTTCAAAAGGAACTTCATGATACCTTAGAATGCACTCAGTTTAAACAGGGTGACCAGAAAGAGTCTCTCACCCTGATCGACTCCCTCAAACAAGACCTCACCATTTTTACTGACAAGTGTTGTTCTCTTCAAAATGATCTTAATGCCTCTGAATCCAAAAACATATCCCTAAACACCACTATCAAAAATCTCACTCAAAGACTGAAAGAAAAGGAGCACGCTCTTTCTCTCAAACCAGTCAATTTCATCAAGCAGGTCACTCCATCAGAATTGCCCGAGTGGGCCAACTCCAAGATCAAGGAAGTTAGTCAAGATCGTGATAATCTTCAAAAGGAAGTTGAAAAACTCTCCCAAGAGATAGTCAATATACGATCTGGAGTTGGATCCACTCAATCGAAGCCCAAGTGGCATAAAGGTAAATTCGATATCCCTAAAAATATGTCCAAATCCAACAACAAACCCAAGCGCCAACAACAAAAAGAAAATTTTGATTCTTGGTGGAAAGGACAACAAAAATACGTCAATCTTCCTCCCACTAAGATTTGCGGTTATTGCGGGAGTCTTGGACATCGAGATAGTGCATGTGAAAAGCTTCACAAGGACATGTCATTTAATATCAAGCGACTCAATCTTATCCTTGAGGCACGAGAAAAGCTGAAAAAATCTAGTTCAAAAAGGGGACCCAAGTATATTTGGGTTCCCAAAAGTACCAAGTGATTTTTTTTGCAGGTGGAAGCGAGCGTGGAGATGGACTATGTGTACTTGGACAGAGGGTGCTCCACAACTGGAAATCCCACAAATTCAGCTCGCTTTCATCCTACAAAGGAGGTAAGGTCACCTTTGGAAACAACAACCAAGGTGAAATCGTGGGAGTTGGCACCATAGGTAACCCCTCCAAGTTTAAGGTAGATGGAGTCCATCTGGTCACTGGACTTCAACCTAGTCTGTTAAGCATTTTTCAAATTTGTGAAAGATTCAATTTAGTACTTCTCTCATATGTCGTTTGCAAAGTTTTTGATGAACGTACAGGATCTCTAGAGCCACAGGACGTAAAGAAGGTAATATGTACAAGAAATGTCTAAATGCCATCAATTCGGACGACCAAGTCTGTCTATGTGCTCGCTTTCAAGCAGCACCCAATCAGTCTTATCTCAAGGTGGTCAAGCGAATCTTTCGATACTTAAAAGGAACCAGTCAACTTCATCTATGGTACCTTCGTTCCCCTATATTACTTTATCTGGTTTTAGTGATTTTGACTGGATAGATTCTCTCCATGATCGAAAGAGTACATCTAGCAATGCAAAATTCCTTTGTCTATGCTTAGACTCTTGGTCCTCTACAAAGCAAAATTTTGCTGAGATCAAATTGGTATTTTCTGTGATAATAATTGTGCATTTAAAATCTCTGGAAACACATTGAAGAACCAAACACATTGAAATACGTTTCCATTTCTCGAAGGACTGTGTTGAGAAAAAGGTAATTCAACTTGACTTTGTTCCAATAGAGGATCAGCTAGCAGATATCTTTGCCAAGCCTCTTCCTACCACCTGATTCGAGGCACTCCGTTCAGCACTCAGAATGACTCAATCAATGGAAGACGGTAATCTCTCTTATCCCTTGGTTGTAATAATTAGTAGGTGTTGTTTGCATACTGTTTGAGTCAATCCGTGTTCTCATATCGATAGACTGTGTCTGTTCTTTGTATCCCTTAGCGATTTTCATTTTAAAAAAAAGAAGAAGAAGGGAGAGGACAAAGGCAAGGTACTCCGCTAACTTATTTGTCCTGAACCAAAACGGACCTCGTCCACTCGGTTATTAAGCCTTTAAGGGTGCTTTATCACCTAACTTCCTAAGGATGCGAAACCTGGGAAAGTTGGCCCAAAGCTGTTACATGGGTGGAGAGAAAAGTCTGGGGGATGGAGACAGTCCCTGTGTGCTCAAACTTGTTAAATATCTATGCATTGCAAATATAGAGCTATAAAGTCTTCAAAAATACAATGCAATGCAACAGGGATCATTACAAGTTATGAGTATGTGGCAATGAAAGGTTTTGTGGAATATGACAATACTTCTTGCCCCTTGTCGTCCATGAGTATGTTTGCGTTATGGATACAGTCTATTTGTTTTTTAATGTACGGATTGACTTAGACTTGTTGCAAACTTCCTTACTGATGACAGCAAAAAGGGGGAAGTAGTGAATCCCGTCTCTCACGAACGGTCACTCTGGTTATGTTCTGGATTGACTCTGTCTCTGTGCGACTAGGTCTTAGGTGAAGTTTGGATATTCTGTTTCGTTTTTACTCTGTTGGTACTAGATCATGTTGGTTGCAGTTTTCTTAACTTAGTCATATATTCCCTTTTCCAATCTCTCTTAGTAGGTTGTGGTTTGCCAAATTGTACTCATCGATTCAGGGGGAACTCTAACAAGAGTTACTCAATCTATGCTGTGATTAAGGGGGAACTTGGACAGGGTCGGTTCCCCAAAATACTTTTTTCCTTGTCTTGTTTTGCAGATTGACTCATTCGGGATTCACAAAAAGAGTTTTGCTATCATCAGCAACAAGGGGGAAACTGTTGGAGTATGAAGGTGTTGCTGAGATAGTCAACCAGATCAAACGAGTCAATCACACTTCTCAAAACAGACAGAGTCCGTCAACCTTGAAAGATCGAATGAGTCTCTGTCCTTACCGAAAGAGCGAGAGAGTCCATCCATGTGAATTCATCAATCAGTAACGAAATTCAAGGAGCAACGTCCACTAAACCATAACAGTCATCAACTATCATCCTTGGGCCGAAATTCATGCAAAATGTGAGCAAAATCCAAAGCCTTGACTTTCTGGTAATTCGAGGAGTCTGTCGGTCAGTTGCGAAAATTAAGGAGCAAGTACAACAACCACATTGACTTACAACGGTCATCAACGTTCAGACTTGGACCAAAATTCTCTCAACATGGCACTAATCAGAAGACTTGGCTTCAGCTTCCGAAATATGGCTCCAGCTTCCGAAATTCAAGGAAAGAGTCATTGGTTCCTGAAATTTCGGAACTGACAGAGTCAGTCTACTACATCAGACGTGAAAGTCATAATTGAACGTTGCCAAGTCGTCCAATGGATTGGTAATTGTCCGAAAATTAAGGGCCAAGGCTTAGCAACGTTCATAAAGAAGTTAGGACCGAATTTTAAGCAACTACAACGTTCAGATGGCAGAAATTTCGGAAGCAGACTCCCTCACCGGCTCCACTATATAAGAGAGTTGTCATTTCGTTTCTCATTGCAGCTTTCCAAAGAGAATCATTCAGAGCATTTGTTTAGAGAAAGCTTTGCCTATTTTAGAGAGAGAAAAAGAGAGAGAGAAGTACTAGATTCGTTTGTGCATATCGATAGAGTCTTTCTAGGTAGGACCTAGTTTTCACTACACTTATCATTGAGCTGATCAGAGATTGTATTGGGTGAGTGAGTGAAAACCACGAAGTAGATCTCATCTACTGAGTGGGCATTATAAGTTGTTTTGTTTTGACCAGGAAATAAAATAACTTATATTGTGTATCCTGCTGAGTTCGACAGAGTCCTCCACCTTTCGAGTGTTAATCCATTTAGCTCGCTAAGTCTATCTTACTTTACTACCTTGAGCAACTGCTTCCGCGCACTTAGTTCGACTAAGTGTTTCTACGTCTCAAGTGTTCTCACATACGAAGTTTGATTGAGTGCCTCTACATCACAGAGTGTTTATCACTTTCAAAGACCGATTGAGTCAAACCAACTCTTAGACTCACACCTTTGGTTGGTTTGAGTCAGCCACCCGATCCTACAGATTGGATGGATGGTTGGGTGTTTATGAATGTTTGGATGGATGGTTATGTATATTTATGCATGTATATTACAGTATTGATTATAACTTTAAATGGAAAAGCATGAAACCAATCTAATAATAAGATGGTTAAAATGACTAAGTGACCATTAGGGTCCAGGCCCGGCATACTCAGCGTTTATCGCTGAGACTACACTCATTATGCAGGTTGTTGATTATCGCCGAAGCCGAAGTGCGGGAACAGGGTAATTAGAGTTTATATTGATTACCACATAGGGAGTTTATTTGTATAACGATGTCAGACTGGTAAATGTATTATGGTACAGTTATGTATATTTGGTATTTGGGTAGACGCTCACTTGTCGACGTTTATGGTTATGGACTTAGTATGATGTATAGGAATTATCTCGTTATCACAGCGGTTAGCAGTTTGTTTATGTTGGTTGTTGGATATAGTTAGGCTTCGTTACTCGCATGGGCGAGTAATGGCCGGTGACACCCGAGTGAGTATTGTTATTGTTATTAATTCTTCCGTTGTAAGACGTTTTATTTATTGCTACGAGAGAGATTATTACGTGATTATGGAGAGGGGTGTTACAAAAGTGGTATCAGAGCGGAGTACCGCACCGCTCTGATGACGAGAAAATAGGTTAAGACAGTGAGCTTAGGACTTGGGAAATTACGGGAAACGTTTGTGAGGTACGAGACGGCTCGTCTTAAAAGATATTGTGATTAGTAATGCAAATTGCGTGATATATTAGCCTTAAAGGCAATTCAATATCTACTGGTTGTGTACGGTAAATTACCGAGTATTTATGTGACATTCTGTACTACAGATGTCTAGGGGAACTAGAGGGCGTGGTACTGGTAAAGGTGGAGGCGGTGACCCCGTGATTCCAGGAGTTACTGAGACGATTGCTGCCGTTCTCGCACAGCTTGGTACTCAGATTGGAGGAGCACCAGCCCACCCGCCACAGCCCAGGGAAACGAACTGGCTGAAGTCAGTTTCCAAGACCCGACCACCTACATATTCTGGGGAGCCAGACCCCGTAGCCTTAGAGCGTTTCATTGTTGAACATGAGAAGGTCTACGAAGCTTTGCAAGTACCTGCCGACAAGAAGGTCGTCATTGCTGCTTTCCATCTGAAGGATGCAGCCAGCACTTGGTGGAGGTTGGTCAAGGACCATCACCTGGCTATACCCGACTTTTCGTGGGCTGCCTTTGTTGAGTTGTTGAGGGGGAAGTACTACCCGGCACATCTCAAGCAGAAGAAGCGCCATGAGTTTGAGACATTATCCCAGGGAGGTCTGACCGTGGATGAGTACTATGCTCGATTCATTGGTCTGCTGGACTTCATTCCCGGAGTTGATTACTCAGAGACCGTGAAGGTTGAGAAGTTCCAGGGGGGATTGTTGTTTCGCATCCAGATGGCGATGGGTGCACCCTCTACACTACCATCCAAGGTTTAACATAAAAGCCATAAATTCTTTACTTACTACATTACCGTTTAACCTTGTGGGAACTTACCAATGAGATTCTAGGAGTGTTATGACGCTGCCTCGAGGACGGAGCTAATGCTCCAGACTCGGGAAGAGACTCTCGGGGCCAAGAAGAGAAAGAACCCTGAGGGAGAGTCTGAGGGTGGAGGAGCATCTCCAGGCAATAGCCAGAAGAAGGGAAAGTAAGGACTTATCCCATTCTAAACTACTTATCATATTAAATACCTTATGAATGCTGACCCGAAACCTTAAACAGGAGATTCTTTCAAAAGAAAGGGCAGCAGGGTCACCAGGGAGCGAAGGGGAAAGAGCCTGTCCTTCGGTTGACCGGCCCAGCTATAGATGCTCAGCCTCTGAGATCTGCACCTCCTAAGGGTGAGAACACCTACCTCTTAAATTCAATTGTGACCTTAACCTTTTATATCATCAGATTGTAACTTAAACTAAATGCTACCATTAGACACCGGACAGCCCCATCGCCATTTCTATTGCAAGCGTTGTGGGAAGGACCATCCTGGGGTCGACTGCAATGGCCGCAAAGTTGAGTGTCGGTGCTGCAAGAAAGAAGGCCACCGGGAGTTCGAGTGTTGGATGAACCCTGAGAGCCGTAACTACAGGCCACCAAGGAATACTCAGAAGTCCTCAGCTGGAGGATCTGGAGTACCACGAGGCGGTCAGGATGGCCAGACATCTACTGATGCTAGAGCCCAGAGGGGCAAGGGAGTAGATAGGGCATGAGTACCCTGAACTCCGTGAGACCGCTGGTGGAAGACTTTTGCTTACCTTGTTATGTACTTACCTTGGATGTTAGACAGAGATATGTTATAAGTATGTGGGAGTGTGTCATTGACCACTTGCCTTTTTGTGTATGACTTTTGAGACTAGTTATGTGGACTCGATACGAGTAACCTTGGAACCTTGACGGATTATATATATATGAACAGGATGTTAATGCTCACATTATCATGTATAGGGGTGAGCATTGAGTTTGGATATTTTGGATTTATCCAAAAACTAAATTAACCGATTTTATTTTTTGGATTTTTAACCGAATTTTCTAACCGAATTGAAACTTTTGGTTAACCGAATTATCCTAATTATAATTTGGTTTGGATTTGGTTTTGACTTTATCTAATTCGGTTAACCGAATTGTCCAAATTTTCTTTACAAAAGAATATTCTATTTTATAATTCTAGTCTTTAGTGACAAATAGTCAAACACAAACCGTAAATTTTGGTAGGTTGAAATCCAATCTAGCTAAAATTTGGATTTCAGTTTGGATTTCAGATTTCACTTTTGAAAAAATTTGGATTTCGGATAATTTGGATAATGGTTAATTCAGTTTTGGTCTTAATTTGGATAATTCGGTTTTTAACCGAAATAACCGAAATCCAATTTATTTTTTACAATTTGGATTTCGGTTAACCGAATTATCCAAATGATCACCCCTAATCATGTAGCCCATACTCGACGACACAGAGTCAATGAGACCGGTGATTGCTGGACTAATATTTCCACCTGCATGGCGCACTTGCTATTGCAAGCACTATGACAAGTAAACCACTGAAATTTCCATCCGCCTTGCGCACTTGACAGAGCAAGTGCTGCAACTGCAACTGCAACTACTACTAATTTTCAATCTCTTATTTTTATACCAAAATTTTCATACTTTTCATACAAACCTTAAGACTAGAAACCTCTGCATCCTCGGGAAGACCGTTAATCCAACCACTGCAACTGAAGAAATTACACAGCCACTGTGAATGTAAACCACACCAGTTTAATTGTTCGAGAATTTTCAGACATGGCTTATTAGCCAAATACCATCAGTGTATACCCGCATTTAATGCTAATCACTACTAGTGATAAACGTTTAGTCCTTATGGACAAGCATACCCTTTGTAGATGCACCACCGTCAGTGAGGATGGTTGGGAAGTGAAGAGCCAAGTTGCTCAAGCTATTATGCAATCTGCAATACATCCAATTAAACGGATGAGGGAATGAATATGAACTATGGATGAGATGTGATCATGGTAAACACGGAGAAAAGGAATATGTGTGCACTCAATGAGATCGAATTAGGAGAACCAAGTTCGCTAAATATAGCACGAATTTTACTTACACCAAGCTGAATAACGCCGGCTTATGGCACGAATTACCACCGACGCCACTAGGGCAACAACACTTACAACAAGATAACCGATAACATGAACTAGTGAACAACAAAAAAAAAAGAAAAGAAGAAGAAGAGAAAAGAAAAGAGGATATCCATCAAAGGGAGATTGACAACAGAATACTTCACAATACCCGTGTGACAGACATTACCAGTTTACTAAATGAGACATGGGACGACCGCACTCCGATAGGAGCATGTGGGCCTGACAGACTTATATATGAGTTAGTCGGGTAAGTAGTAATGTATCAGTACGGTACCCCATGCAAGTAGACAAGTAGTGTTAGGAACACGAGAAGTAGTAAACTTCATACTAAGGACAGTGATGCAGATTACCTCGAAGATGGACGAGAAGAGCCGCAGTTAAACCAACGGGCTAAAGAAACCGAGAACTTTCAACACAGAGCAGTGGGCAGTATACAGTGAAGACAAGGAAACCTATGAAGGACGTGAAACCGAAGGAAAGAAATATGAAAACCCATTATGGACAAATAATATGTAGAATCCTCATAAGGATCGAGCAAATGCTTGCAATCCAGAGGAAATCTACCAGATGATGTGGACAGAAACGCGTGACTACGCAATGAGAGACAAAGCTAATATACTAGCAGATACCCTCAGCAAGGAACAATGGACCTTGGAATGTACCACTCACATGATAATTCGCTCATCTTATCTGTTTGACTCATTAGATATTAGCTGCTGAGCGTTTACGCCTCTGCACTCTGTATGACTGAGTGTTTTGGTATTGCACTCGCGCAATTATTAATCTAGGGGGAATACAGAAAGATGCAATGGATATCAACACGAGTGTGTATCAAAGAACTACAACAGTGTGTTAATCCAGAACAAAACCACTTGGAGACACGGATGACAAGCTTTATCTCCATGGACATGTATGCTGGTACGTCTTAATATTACAAAGACAAGTGCAAAGAGCACTAAGTACTAACAATAGCCAATGTCATATTACACCTCAAGCTGAATATCAGTGAGAGAAGACACACGCATGTACGCTAGTGATCCAAACCAGAGGACACACAACAATGAAAAGAGGCAAACTGAGCCTATGTTCATGGGTCTGCACCTCAGTACGGAGCGAGTAGGCCCATTAGAACGAATTTGGGAGAGAGCACAAATAGTTCAGTGCCTCACCCTTTATGTATCGTGGAGCCCGGAAGGGCTAGAGTCATACCCGTCTCTCAGATATGAGGATAATCCACGAGTGGGTGAACTCTTTGAGAGCCAAGTATCCAGCGCTCCTTGTTGAGCGGTTGTGATATACTTGTGGGGTACGGGGGCGTAACCCTTTTAAGGGGGGTAGAGCCTCTTGGCTGTGCACGTGTGTGCACTAAGTTTTGTTGTTTCGTATGCGGGGCATACAGTAGTTTGTGGTATGCGGGGCATACGAGGTTTGTTTATTTGTTTGTTTCGTATGCATGGCATACAGTGAATTGGTGGTATGCGGGGCATACGATGTTTTGTTGGTTATGTTTGGTACGCGGGGCGTACGTTGTTGGCTTTTTGTATGTGATGTGCACTTGTATGTATTTATCTTATGAGATACCTGTTTGAATGATGTATTTACACCCATGTGTGTAGTACCTTTCTTATGCTACTTGTGATACGTATATTTATATTACTTTGTAGAATGATTACATATGGTATCGCGTAGATACGAAATGAATCATTAGATATGGAATGTGGAAGGATGGTATGTTATGGACACCTCGGGGAGGTTGTCAGGGTTTGTAGAATTGATAGGAAATAATGGTGCTGATGGACCACCTATATCCATATATGATTGAACTAACGCCACAAGTGATGGCTATGTGCTGTATAAGCGCAATACTATGTGTGTAAATGATATATCACATAGATATACATTTTGGGAATAATGGGTAGTTATATATTTGTATACTTACCTATTTGATTAAGTGACTTCGGGACGAAGTCTTTTTAAGGGGGGTGGATTGAAATACCCCAAACTAATAAAACATGGATTAAACATCTAATCACATTAATTAAGGCCTAAACATGCCTTAAAAGTCAATTGAGAACAACAACGGTCAACACAAAGCAAGATATTGCACCCTTTGACTGTTTAGGGTAAATACATACCCAAATGAACTTCTTAGGACCTAAAACTTTGTCCTAAGCATATTAACACATAAATAAACATATTACAATTGTTGGACAACACTCAAACACATAGAACAAGCATTTACATGCTTCAAGGTCAAGTAGGGCAAAAATATGCTCTAAGCAAACCTTAAAGGTCTTATGACCTCTATTTTATATAAAATTGGATTCCTAAGATCAGTTATCATGTAAGGAACACAACAAAACTGTTCTCAAAGAAAACTAAGCTCAGAAACACCTTGCGACACAAAATGTGCACTAAAACACCTTAAAGCACGTTTTTGTGTATGAGCTCTAAGATAATGACTTTTTGTCACTTTAAAGACTAGATTACATTCTTTATAACATTAATGTGACATGATAGACTATATTATAAAGTCTAAATCAAATTTTAAAATAAAATCAAAATGGGTAATTTTGGATGAATAGTACCCAAAAATAACATTTAATTACTTAGTCTTAACCATGGTCAAATGTCACCCATTGACCAAACCACCCCTTGCCGACCTCCTTAGGCGGTAATACCCTTCCATTAAGCCATCAAAAATATCTCCTAATGAGTCATATATTACTATACACTAAAGTAACATTAATTAACATAAAAAGCAAAACTAGCTTTCTTTCTCATTTACCTTGCTTCCCAGCCGACACCAAGCAGCTCCCTTCTCTCTTTTACTTCTCCATTACCGTAGGAAGTCACCAAGTTCAGAGAAGAACACCTTGCTACCTAGGTAAGCTTATTAAGCCATTTTATGTTCATTCTCTTCACATTTCTTTCCTCTTTTCATGGAGCTAAGAAACAACCATTTCCATCCATGGTTCTAGGTTGTTTTGGAGGTTAAAAGAAAGCTGAATCTCGGCTGTAACAAGGGAAGAAGGTGGAGAATTCTAATCTTGTTCTTAAGGTATAAAAATGTGCTTTAAGCACTTATACCTTGTTTCTTTTCAAATCCGGTCGTGAAACTTTGTTTCCTAGGCTTATAATCTTCTTCTTAACATACTTATTCAGTTGGTATATCAAGAGCTTCAAGGAATAGCCAAATCCAAGCCAAAAACACCATTTTTGGCATTTTAATCAAGGTAAAAATTAGCCATCTTCTAATCTGAGTTATACCAGTTTTAAGCTTGGTTTTAGTAGCTCTTTTGATGCTCTTCACCTTCTGTAAAAATAGGCCGAAGACAACCCTTGCTTGCCTTGGTATTCTAAGGTAAAATTTACCTTGAAAATGTACATTAAACACTTATTATGGTTAGCTCTTGCTTGGAAACTAATCATGCCTTAATTGCTGTTTGAAAACATGTAAATAATGCTGTGGAAACTTTATCTCCAAACAGCCGTGGCCAAACAAGGCCAAAACTTGGCAAAAATAAGGTATAAATCACTTAAACCTACACGTGGTATATTAATATGTGTTTATACATATGTATATATATAAGTCGTGAGTGAATATGGTTATTAAGGTCTTATTTTGACCTTAGGTGATTAAGGAATGGTTTAGTAAATTTATATAAATAATTAATTAGCATAATTGTCAAATTTAAGATATTATGTGGAAAATTGGTAATTATGGAAAATATATGGGAGAGGCCGAGAGTTTAAAGCATTTTTGGGCATTTATATGTAATTTATTTTATGTGCTAATGTTTGTAATAAGGCCATGTACTTTAGGCCATTTTATTTATGTATTTATAAGGTTTTAATTAAGTTTAGGTAATATATATATTACCGCAAGGAATTAGGGGTTATACCATAATTAAATTAAATTTAGGGGCTATATAATAATAAAGCCGAAAATTAGAGGTTTAAATGAGTTTAAATAAAAATTATAAGATTTTATAAAGTTTTGGGGTTAAATGTAATTTCTAGAAAATATGGGTACAAACCGTATTATATGGAAATTAATGGTCAAGGCAATATTAAGGTGGTCAACCTTGACCATATGGTAGGTTTTGACCAAATTAAATAAGTTAGATAATTTATTTAAGGTTTTATAATAAGATAAGTATTTAATTGTAACAACTTTATAACATATGTGGTAAATATGTTATTACCGAATATAAAGGGTGTAAAAATGGTATAATAAACACCCATGGACTATTAGGAATTTTTAGGAATTTATTTGGTTGGTTTTGGAATTAAAATAAACTATATATGTATAATATATAGTTATTATGTCATTATGACACTTTGGAATAAAAGATGGGGTGGAAATGTAAAATACCGAAAGTATATGGTTAGTAAGGGTAATTATAACCCTTTGGTGGAATTTAATGATTTTTAGAATAATATAAGAGTATTTAATAAGATGTATGTATAATATATAGTTTTTGAAATACCCCGAACTTAAATATAGGGATTAAAATTAATCTAATACGTATTTAAGGGCCTAATGACGCCGAAGTAATATTGGTAAGGAAAAATAAATCCAAAAGAAATAAAGAAATGCTTAAAAAGCGAAAAACGCTAAATAAGCGTTAAATAACCATAAGAGGTACGAGACCTCGGTTAGCATGTTATATGGATTCTAAAACCTTGATAAGGCCTAAATAATATATGGGAACAACTCCCGAAGAAAACGGATCCAAATAATGCATTAAAACGTTAATGGAGCTTTAATGCACGTTTTTCGAGAAAACCCGAAAACGTAACTTTAAGTGGTCAAACGAACCCGTAAAAATTATAAATCATTAAATAACAATGATTAAGCGTTTATGGAAGCTTAATGACCAATAAAATTTAATAAACGAGAAATTCCGGAAAACGGGCCCAGTCAGTGAATAGTACCAAAACCGGGTAAACTAACGAGCATTTCCTGTAGAAGACGAAAAACGCTCCAACTAGTAATACAGTAGGGGGACCGATTTTTATTAAGTCAAATAACCCCTCACACATACAAGTAACTAGCTAGTTAATTAAAGAGCCAAAAAGCAAAAGTACCAAAAAGTAAAAAGGTATTTACTTTACCTCTCTCCTCTCACCCTCACATTTCTTCTCTCTCTCTCTCTCGCGTGGGTTCCTTCCTCACCCAGCGATTTCTCCCTCTTTCTCCCGTCTGCATCTGGCGATTTTTGAAGCTCTCCACAAGCTTCCATGGCAGCCCCTCTTCATCCTCTTGCTCTAGCCACATGCAAGCTCCAAATAAAAAACAAATTACATATTTGAACTCCCCTCAACATTCTCTACAATTCTATATTTTCAAATTTTGAAAAGGAAGAACTTCATCTCCATGGGTTTTCCCCATTCAAAGAGAAAATGGTACCAAAGTAAAGCTTGGAGTCTCCTCTCTCCATTAAGGTAAAAATCTACATGAAAAACTCATGTTTCCTTCATCTTCTTTTGTAACCGATTCCTACCCCTTGTAATGCTCTATTTTCTCTCTCTCTTTTGAGCATAACTCCAACATTGCAATGGTGGCGGAATCACCTTCTCAAACCAAGGGCTAAAACCCCTCCTAAAACACTCCAAAGGTAAACCCTAGAATTTGTGATTTGAACATTTCAATGGATTAGTATAAATCTAAGGGTTAGTATGTTAATTACACTTGTTTATGTGTGCTTTGGGTGATGGGAATGGAGTTTGGCAACTCCATTCCCCATGTAGCCGATTTGTGCAAGAAAGAAAGAAAGAGGAGGATAGGAAAAGAAAAGAAGGAAATAAGAGCTTAAGGTAAGAGCTCTTTCTTGAATGGTAAATTTAATGCATTAGAGTAATGGGAATGGGTAAACTAATTTAAAGAACCCAAAATATTGTATTGGTGTTGTAGTATTGGAATTTTTGGTATTTGTGAACTAGTATGTGAATTATAGGCCTTAGGGCCAAGTGTATTGTATATGTGCATTAGTATGGTGGATTGAGGAAGTAATGATGTATTGGTATTGAGATTAAGGATGTATTGGTGTATTGAGATTTTGTATGTGTGCTGGTAGAACCCTTGTGGTTTGGCTAGAATAGGGATGTATTTGATGAGAAAGGAGATATGTGGATAAGTAAGAAAAGTAGGTGAACTATGGCGAAATTTTAGTAAGAATTGTGCATTAAGAATGACTTGGTGAATGGGAGAACCAAGGTGTGTATTGGGATTTAGTAGAGATGATTTAGTAACTAAGGAGTAGTAGTTGTGGTAAGAGAATGAAAAGATCTAAAATCTGTAGCAAAGAGTATTGAAATGTGTTGGAGAAACAAGGAGGAATTAGTATGTAGGAGTTAGTGAAAGAGCATTGTACTGAGTAAGACTTAGGTTGAGTATAATGTAAATGAGGCAATGAAAGAGCCATAGCATTAGTGGGAAGAATAGAGGAAAAATCTGTAACATATGTGGAAGAATGAACAACTGTAACAGAGGAAAATTGACAGTGGAAGGTGGTTTGTAACAGATTGGTATAGAGATGGATTAGGCTAGTTTTGATTGCTTAATTAAGATCAAAACACACTAGATTATATGTAGGAACATTGGGGAAGAGATTGGTAGGAGTTTGAAGTTGAAACATAATCAAAAACATATATATTTTACAATACTGTAACTTGTCCGGGTTTGTAAACAAGTACACAAACCCGGACATGTCAAAAAACACGGTAGAAGGTATTTCAGAATGGATGGTCCGGGTTTGCAAACCAAGACCTAAACCCGGACCACCCCTAAAATACACCCGAGAGTTTTGCAAAGGAATGGTCAGGGTTTACAAACCAACCCCTAAACCCGGACCACCCAAATTTTTCACCCGAGAGAAACTACAATGCATGGTCCGGGTTTGTAAACCCAGCCCTAAACCCGGACCACACTTAAATTCCACCCGAGACTGACCAAGCACTATGGTCCGGGTTTGTAAACCCGGACACTAACCCGGACACTACTAAAATTCTTCCAGAATGTGTTTTAAAGCTATTCTAAGGTAGGGTAAGGATGGGTAATGATTGTATAAGATGATTAAGACATAATTAATGATGTTTAAAGGTCATTAAGGCCATGAACAAGCTTAGAAAATAATTATAAGTAAGTAACTTAGGTAAATGTATTAGGTAACAAAGAGTTAGTAAGTATAAACTAGGAAACTTTAGGAAACTAATAAGTAAGGTTAATTATGGATAATTAACCATCCAACTGTATGTATGTGATAGGATTCAAATAGTTGAACACCGAAGGGAGTCGGTGAGTCCAAAGTCAACGGTGAAAGGTATGATTTCGTCATGCCCTGTATCCTAATCTGGTTACCCCGATTTGTGTGCTTATTTGATCACCTAATAAGATAAATGCATGAATCGGACTATATTGCACCTACTTGTGCTTGTTTACATTGTTCTTGATATTTGTATTGAACAATAGTTTGTATAATTCATGAAATATATGAATGATGATGAAGTGTATTTGTATCTCGTAGTGTACTTGAATATTGTATTGTATTGCGTATGGATGTGTATGTGAACAATGTAATGTGTATGTGGCTTGGATGTGTGACTTCTACTAATTCCTAACTACCTAACTCCTAACTCCTAACATAAGTAAGGAATAAATTGGAATGAGTAGAAGTCCGATATAGCTTCAGCCACACGTGAGGATGAGGAGACACAAGAGGTTGGATCCGATTCCTGGTTCTTAAACTGGTCCACGGCCCAAATCCCTTAAATGGGTAGCATCCTGGATTGGTGAACCAAGTAAAGCCTGGTGGTGGGACGGTGTAGTCCCTGCCCAGAGGTCATAGCGACTTAACATGAGTAAGAGTAAGTAAGTAAGTATGGATCAGTAAGTATGTATGAGTATGAGTGTGTATGCGTAAGTACTGTGGAACAAGTAAAAGAGTAATCTCCACCCGATTAACCCGGGTGGACCAACATGAGCTGACAAGTATGGTGGATTGCGTATGTATTGCGGATGTATGGTATATGTATGTGTATTGTGTACTTCGGGAAAGGTAAGTAAATATCGGTTGACTTGTATGGTTACCTTGTATGTATTGAAATGTATGTATGTATTCCTTGCGTAAAGTATTGTAGTATTCTGTATGAAAGCATGTATGCATGTATGTATTGTAAATGAATTGCATGTATTCGACCAAGTGGTCGGCGTACCCTCACTAGTACGCGGGGTATGCGGTTATCATATGCAGCGAAAGCTGACCCCATAGGGGGAACGTTTTTAGTGTGCAGGTACCCGAAGCGGATATGGTCAAGGTAGGAGACCTGTGGCTACACTCGGATAGTAGAAGTAGAATGTAGAGGCGTGCTAAGTGGTGCACCCTCGTACTTAGAAAGTAAGTAGTTAGTGAGGAATGGGTAGTGGATAGACTTGTGATGAGTATTTATGATATTGAAAGAGGTGTTGTAATTGTATAAGGATCTTAGTAAACTCGGTGTATTATATTGTATTGAACTTACGGAGTATTGTAATGAATGGGAAGTTCTAGTATTTGATTTGGTAATTGGAGTATGTATTGTAAGTGTGTAGTACTCGGATATTCCGGTCCATCAGACCGATGTTGTATGTAGTAGTAGTAGCCTTGTTAGTCACGTGGGTGACTAACGGCAGTGTATCACTTACCGTTGAGTATGTAAGTATCCGCTGCGTGAATCTGGATTGTATAAGGAGATTGGACGGTAACGACAGTATTAGCATTAGGGGTGTTACAAAAAGTGGTATCAGAGCAAAGTATCGCTCTGATGACTGGAAATACCGAGTTTAGGGAATACCGAGTTAGGATTTAGAAGCTTAGGGCTAAGGGCTGAGTGTTAGCACTAGAGACATGCTAGATAGGAACTACCGGTGAGTACCGGATACCTACAATACCATACCCGCCCTCCACAAATCCCTTTGTATAACTTGGGAAAGTACGCCAGAGAGAAGGAAGTCCTCTCATACTCGGGAAAACCCGATCTGGCAGTTGTGAAGCAATCACACAGTAAACAAGGACCGGCATATGGTAGATTCCAAGGATTGGAAGACCCGGAGATGGATCCCGGTTGAACAATAATACCCGCACTTAATAGCGGTGGAATGAGCACTCCAACTACAAGGAGGCTATAACTTACAACAACATGGGGCGACATGCTTAGCAGTCGCGAACCTGGCTAGACAACCAACAACAGGAAAAGAAGCACTAACCGTGCAACGAAATGGAAAAGGAGCAGTAATGGAACCCGAGACACAAGTCTGCGGAACAATAATGGTTAGATAATACCACCAACGGTATGCTACCTGACTAAGGACATAGTCAGGAACGGTTAACTCCAAAACTATAACGCCATTAAGGTTACAAAACCTGGTCAACATAGCTCAGACAGCTACAAGAACACTCACAAGACATAATCCGACAGGACTACAGAAGTAGTGCCTAAACAAGCTGAAGGCTCAGTAACCACAAAATGTGTGGGAATGAACAGCAAGGGAAAACACAGAACAAAAATTAGGGATCTCCAAGGATTGGAGAAATACCCTGATCAATGACAGCCATGTCAAACTTACTGAGAAGTTGCTCAGAAGATTAATTAACCTAAGTAGATGATCAATAAGATCAAAGGGAGAGTCAACAAGACTGTCAAGTACAAGTGAAAACCATACCGTGACCGGTATAGGCTTACCCAAAAACCACCAGTACCACGCACTTGCCACAGCAAGTGCAGTAAGAACAGGAATACGTAGAGGAACTTTAACACACCACAGGTACATAGTAATTTACCGTGACAGCAGTGAAACAACTATAGGATCACAAATCCTGAAAGCTAGAAGAATCGAACCTTGGAAAGGCCTAACGGCCTGACCATTGTATTAAGAACATACCAGTCAGCGGGAAGCTAGACTTGGTCAAGATCACAAACATGGCTATGCCATGTAGAACTTCTTTTAACACCGCACTATGATTTTAAAACCCAAATTTTCTTTCAAAATCACAACCTTTCTTTTAAAACCTTGGATTTTAAAACCAAACCAACAGAATCACGGTGAGTATCATGGAATGATACAAGAGGAGATGACAATAGAATACTTCATCTAGGAGTGTGACGAACACTACGAGTGTACCCAATTACGGGATGTGGAACAACCGCACTCCTAAGGAGCTTGCGGGCCTGACATATAGTTAGGTAAGTGGTAACATATCAACACGGTACCCCACGTATGTATACATGTAGTGTACGGAACACGGGAAGTAGTCAACTCCGTTCTACGGACCATGAGTGAATTCAAACCAGAACAGCTGGACACCTCAGACAATCAAGTATAAAGGAACTCAGAGAATCCATCTGAAAGTAAGGAATAAGAACTAGAAAGTGCAAGGAGCACAGACTAGTAAATATAGACACTGGATATGTCTCAATGACATCAAACAGATACATGACAGCTGGAAAGTATACCCAGCCTAAACACGGTAAGGCAATCGCCTAATGTGAACACCACAATACTCAACAACGGGACAGAGTTCCCAAGAGCAATCACAAGATTACCACTAAATATAAACCATCATCGAAGAGGACATTTAAACCTAGTCTCAAGCACTAGGAGCAAGTATAAACGGTCCACCCAACGACAGGAGACGTTATAACCCGAAAGGGATTAGCTTAAATATAATACAACAAGGTGGTATAGTAGACGCAACATATTATAAATACTAGCCGGATGTAACGACTTAACCTAACAGCACCCAGGAGCAATCCTCGAAGGGTGTCCGAATTGCAACAGTCGAACAATAGCGACATGAATAAAAGCACAGAAGCGAGAACGAACACTCGGTTAAGAACCGAAGGGATTTTCACTTAACAGGAAATGCTCCTAAAATTACAAGAGGCACTGATTAACATAGAATGCCTAAAGGATCCTTCATGAACGGAAGCGTGATATCACGACTTACCATGGAACCCAGTAATACCTCCAACCTATGGGGTATATAGGGAGTGGAAACATGTATAAGCAGCTTGCAAAGAGCCTAGCTTGCAACAATAAGGCTTAAAAGCCAACAACCAACTATGTTATGTAAACCTTAACGGTTGCATAACCCACACCATTTGATAACAAGACATGCAAGAGATATTGTCTCATACGACAATAGATCGGCAACTGAACAACCAATTCACACTCAACTTAGTGAGTGGTTTGGAGTAAGGGCTACCTGAATGTCACTGTCACTAGAGCATCAGTCTAGTATACAGTTGACAAGCCTTTAATTACCTTCATGCCTCCTGTAGCAATGGTAGCACAGAGGCATAAGAACCGTGATAATGCCAACATTGGCCTAGTCCACACTTGGACACTACGAGAAACCCAAGGGAAGGTACCCCTCGTTAGCCAAAGACCACCAATGTGGTGAAGATGTGAACCCTTAGAAAGGCTTCCATCTATTATAACAGAAAAGCCTACGCATATAGATATTGCCAAGGGGCGATGGAATAAGGAAATGAGATTTCCAAAACATTATGACTTAAGGAGTAAGCATACTCCGTATGCACCCAAGCATGTGGTGAACCATTGTATAAACACCAACATGGTAAACCTTGTCATGAGATCTATGAGTGGAAACAAGCCTCTCAACAAGAACTCCATTTATCAATGATAGAACGGGACCAGAAAACCCTTGAAGTTTCTTGGGATGTCCCGGTGATGTACATACAAGTAGAACTACACAGCTAGAGCCTATACCCAATGCTCAGCACGGAAAGACAATAATTGTCAAAACAATCAACGGGAATGCACATTGCACACCATGAATGACCAGTGCTCAAGAGAGCTTGTAACCCGATAAATTACTTCATCCATTATCAACCAAGATACCTGGTAAATTGTATCATAAATGATGATAGAATGTGAGGTAAGCTACCTTACACATAAAAACCTAAGTTGAATAAGACATCCCCACATTGGGAAGATAATAAGATTGCGGTATGCTACGACAACCGTCATACACACGAACACAGGAAACTCCTAGTGTATTTACACCATAAGGAAATGGTGCCAATGACAATGGCAATAAGTAAAGAGGAACTACCACAGTAATAGAAACAGCAAAAAAAAAACAATGTTGTACAATGAGTAAGAATACGGTGCGCAACAAGCGACCGCTATGAGGAAGTAGTTAGTCTAGGACACGGAGTATAAGTATGAGATGATAGGCAGAATTCAGAAATATTCTTTCCTATCACATAAGTGACTTACTGTCAAGCATTTACGCCTCTGCACTCTGTATGACTGAGTGTTTTGGTATTGCACTTGTGCAGCTAATGATCTAATGGGATGGCTAGGGATATGGAGAATGTAAACCGTAGTAAACCCTTCTCTTCACCAACAAACACGGCATAAGCCAGTTAAGCAAGCTTAGCAACAAACCGTGCGACCTAAGGCCAAAGAAGCATGAAGAGTGTAAACACACTAACAATCACAAGATATGAATTCCATTGGAATAAAAGGTGAAAGGAGACCTAAGAGAGTCACAAGGACCGACGCATAGAAAATGCAAGGTCATACAAGTAAAGAACACTTGTACTGAACCAGAGAAACTGGTAAAATTCAGAAGCTATTGACAATCGAGAAAGCACTACAACTAAGTAGTGACTTAACCTCACCCGACAATAAGTCGGAGGAACTTAGTGAATAATCATGGAAGTACGAATAGTATGTATACTAGATTACCAGAGAGCTGGTTACAATCTAAAACTCATTGAGTTCAAGCACGGTAAAAGAATACCACACTTGTTTAATAAACCTTATTCCCACAATAGGGGGATAAAAAGGTGATGCATAGTACGTTAAGGATAACAAGAAGAGCGAATAATCTAAGTAATCAGGGTCGCGCAGCAGAAGCTAGTGGGCCCTAGCTAAGAAATTTAACGAACCTAGTAAGTATAAGACAATGGCTATCAATGCCTTGAAGCCTAATAGGCTAGAACCGAGTTGTTTATGAGCTAAATAAACTCATATAGGAATTCATGGTGCAAAGACTAAACCATTAGTATGGTTAAGACCCTTTGACCAAAGTACATTATATAGTAGACCGTAGTGAAGCTAAATGCTTTAGAGAGCCCGAACTAAGTAACCAATGTTTAATAATAATAACATATGGTAGATTATGTGGGCGTAATCCCTTTTAAGGGGGGTAGAGTGAAAACCGCTTAGTATAAGTTTCATGAAGAAAACACAAAAACAATAATGTGCATAGCACAAATGAGAAACGAATTGATGATTGATGCCTATGTTAAATAAACATAAGTATTCATTCATATTGAAATTGTGGTAATTAGGCATGAGAGATGCAGATACCATAGGATGGATATACCTACCTTGTAACACCATGTAAGAGTATTAGTAAAGAAAAGTAATGAGTAGGGACGGAGCTCCACAAGTATTGTAACCTTGGAGAAGTAGTACGAAACGAATGAGAGTAGTAGATGAATGAAGTCTAGGGGTAGTGTATACCTAGGTAAATTATTGGAAGTAAATTGAGGACAACTAAATTTTACAAGTATGGTAATCCCTAGTTAGAATAATTGAAATGATGGAGAGTAATGGAGGGAAGTAGTGAAGGTTGAAGAGGTGAGCATCTAAGTATTGAACCACGGAGTAAAGCATTTGGGAAGTAGAGTGAGGATGATTGATGGACTGATTCCATCCTTTGGAGATGTATGAATTCGTATCACGACTAGAAAGGGTAAAAAGATAGAAAATGAAAACAATTAAATTATTTGTTTGTTTGAAACTGATGTGGGAAGTCGAACTTGATCCTGATCAGATCAAGGGAAACCAAACACAAATTGGGGTGGAAAGATAGTTCAACACTGATGCTGATCACATCAGGGTCGAATGATTCTTGAAGCTCTCCTCAAGTGGTCACAAGAATCACGCTTAGTATAGAAGTAGTGAATATAAATTGAAACTTGGAGTTGTATGCTTTAGAAAATTTCTAATTAGTAATTGTAAAGGAACTTTTCTTAGACTGGAGATTGAGGACTTGTTGGAAGTTATACCGGAGAAGATAGTAGTGTAGCATGTTATATTATTCCAAGGGCAACAAGACATAGAGGAGTCCTGTGTCGAGATGACCTGAGTGCCTACGGGAATGTGATGTGTATGGCACTGCTTTGGGGATAGCTTTGCACTGTATGTATGTATAAATGTTGTAATGAGGAACCAGACGGCTGATAGTAATATGGATTGGAGTAATTATTGTACATTGGTATGGTATGGAAAGGAGAAACATTGAGTAACGAATTTGGGAATTGTAAGGAGGAGGAATGTATGGCTTTGGTATTAGGAAAGTATAAATGAGTAAGTATAGTAATCCCATAACCTCGAACAACTTTGAGGACAAAGTTCTTAAGGGGGGTAGATTGAAATACCCCGAACATAAATATAGGGATTAAAATTAATCTAATACGTATTTAAGGGCCTAATGACGCCTAAGTAATATTGGTAAGGAAAAATAAATCCAAAAGAAATAAAGAAATGCTTAAAAACTGAAAAACGCTAAATAAGCGTTAAATAACCATAAGAGGTACGAGACCTCGGTTAGCATGTTATATGGATTATAAAGCCTTGATAAGGCCTAAATAATATATGGGAACAACTCCCAAAGAAAACGGATCCAAATAATGCATTAAAACGTTAATGGAGCTTTAATGCACGTTTTTCGAGAAAACCCGAAAACGTAACTTTAAGTGGTCAAACGAACCCGTAAAAATTATAAATCATTAAATAACAATGATTAAGCGTTTATGGAAGCTTAATGACCAATAAAATTTAATAAACGAGAAATTCCGGAAAACGGGCCCGGTCAATGAATAGTACCGAAACCGGGTAAACTAACGAGCATTTCCTGTAAAAGACGAAAAACGCTCCAACTAGTAATACAGTAGGGGGGACCGATTTTTATTAAGTCAAATAACCCCTCACACATACAAGTAACTAGCTAGTTAATTAAAGAGCCAAAAAGCAAAAGTACCAAAAAGTAAAAAGGTATTTACTTTACCTCTCTCCTCTCACCCTCACATTTCTCTCTCTCTCTCGCGTGGGTTCCTTCCTCACCCAGCGATTTCTCCCTCTTTCTCCCCTCTGCATCTGGCGATTTTTGAAGCTCTCCACAAGCTTCCATGGCAGCCCCTCTTCATCCTCTTGCTCTAGCCACATGCAAGCTCCAAATCAAAAACAAATTACATATTTGAACTCCCCTCAACATTCTTTACAATTCTATCTTTTCAAAATTTGAAAAGGAAGAACTTCATCTCCATGGGGTTTCCCCATTCAAAGAGAAAATGGTACCAAAGTAAAGCTTGGAGTCTCCTCTCTCCATTAAGGTAAAAATCTACATGAAAAACTCATGTTTCCTTCATCTTCTTTTGTAACCAATTCCTACCCCCTTGTAATGCTCTATTTTCTCTCTCTCTTTTGAGCATAACTCCAACATTGCAATGGTGGTGGAATCACCTTCTCAAACCAAGGGCTAAAACCCCTCCTAAAACACTCCAAAGGTAAACCCTAGAATTTGTGATTTGAACATTTCAATGGATTAGTATAAATCTAAGGGTTAGTATGTTAATTACACTTGTTTATGTATGCTTTGGGTGATGGGAATGGAGTTTGGCAACTCCATTCCCCATGTAGCCGATTTGTGCAAGAAAGAAAGAAAGCGGAGGATAGGAAAAGAAAAGAAGGAAATAAGAGCTTAAGGTAAGAGCTCTTTCTTGAATGGTAAATTTAATGCATTAGAGTAATGGGAATGGGTAAACTAATTTAAAGAACCCAAATATGTATTGGTGTTGTAGTATTGGAATTTTGGGTATTTGTGAACTAGTATGTGAATTATAGGCCTTAGGGCCAAGTGTATTGTATATGTGAACTAGTATGGTGGATTGAGGAAGTAATGATGTATTGGTATTGAGAATAAGGAAGTATTGGTGTATTGAGATTTTGTATGTGTGCTGGTAGAACCCTTGTGGTTTGGCTAGAATAGGGATGTATTTGATGAGAAAGGAGATATGTGGATAAGTAAGAAAAGTAGGTGAACTATGGCGAAATTTTAGTAAGAATTGTGCATTAAAAATGACTTGGTGAATGGGAGAACCAAGGTGTGTATTGGGATTTAGTAGAGATGATTTAGTAACTAAGGAGTAGTAGTTGTGGTAAGAGAATGAAAAGATCTAAAATCTGTAGCAAAGAGTATTGAAATGTGTTGGAGAAACAAGGAGGAATTAGTATGTAGGAGTGAGTGAAAAGCGCATTGTACTGAGTAAGACTTAGGTTGAGTATAATGTAAATGAGGCAATGAAAGAGCCATAGCATTAGTGGGAAGAATAGAGGAAAAATCTGTAACATATGTGGAAGAAAGAACAACTGTAACAGAGGAAAATTGACAGTGGAAGGTGGTTTGTAACAGATTGGTATGGAGATGGATTAGGCTAGTTTTGATTGCTTAATTAAGATCAAAACACCCTAGATTATATGTAGGAATATTGGTGAAGAGATTGGTAGGAGTTTGAAGTTGAAACATAATAAAAAACATATATATTTTACAATACTGTAACTTGTTCGGGTTTGTAAACAAGTACATAAACCCGGACATGTCAAAAAACACGGCAGAAGGTATTTCAGAATGGATGGTCCGGGTTTGCAAACCAAGACCTAAACCCGGACCACCCCTAAAATACACCCGAGAGTTTTGCAAAGGAATGATCCGGGTTTACAAACCAACCCCTAAACCCGGACCACCCAAATTTTTCACCCGAGAGAAACTACAATGCATGGTCCGGGTTTGTAAACACAGCCCTAAACCCGGACCACACTTAAATTCCACCCGAGACTGACCAAGTACTATGGTCCGGGTTTGTAAACCCGGACACTACTATAATTCTTCCAGAATGTGTTTTAAAGCTATTCTAAGGTAGGGTAAGGATGGGTAATGATTGTATAAGATGATTAAGACATAATTAATGATGTTTAAAGGTCATTAAGGCCATGAACAAGCTTAGAAAATAATTATAAGTAAGTAACTTAGGTAAATGTATTAGGTAACAAAGAGTTAGTAAGTATAAACTAGGAAACTTTAGGAAAGTAATAAGTAAGGTTAATTATGGATAATTAACCATCCAACTGTATGTATGTGATAGGATTCAAATAGTTGAACACCGAAGGGAGTCGGTGAGTCCAAAGTCAACGGTGAAAGGTATGATTTCTTCATGCCCTGTATCCTAATCTGGTTACCCCGATTTGTGTGCTTATTTGATCACCTAATCAGATAAATGCATGAATCGGACTATATTGCACCTACTTGTGCTTGTTTACATTGTTCTTGATATTTGTCTTGAACAATAGTTTGTATAATTCATGAAATATATGAATGATGATGAAGTGTATTTGTATCTCGTAGTGTACTTGAATATTGTATTGTATTGCGTATGGATGTGTATGTGAACAATGTAATGTGTATATGGCTTGGATGTGTGACTTCTACTAATTCCTAACTACCTAACTCCTAACATAAGTAAGGAATAAATTGGAATGAGTAGAAGTCCGATATAGCTTCAGCCACGCGTGAGGATGAGGAGACACAAGAGGTTGGATTCGATTCCTTGTTCTTAAACTGGTCCACGGCCCAAATCCCTTAAATGGGTAGCATCCTGGATTGGTGAACCAAGTAAAGCCTGGTGGTGGGATGGTGTAGTCCCTGCCCAGAGGTCATACCGACTTAACATGAGTAAGAGTAAGTAAGTAAGTATGGATCAGTAAGTATGTATGAGTATGAGTATGTATGCGTAAGTACTGTGGAACGAGTAAAAGAGTAATCTCCACCCGATTAACCCGGGTGGACCAACATGAGCTGACAAGTATGGTGGATTGCGTATGTATTGCGGATGTATGGTATATGTATGTGTATTGTGTACTTCGGGAAAGGTAAGTAAATATCGGTTGACTTGTATGGTTACCTTGTATGTATTGAAATGTATGTATGTATTCCTTGCGTAAAGTATTATAGTATTCTGTATGAAAGCATGTATGTATTGTAAATGAATTGCATGTATTCGACCAAGTGGTCGGCGTACCCTCACTAGTACGCGGGGTATGCGGTTATCATATGCAGCGAAAGCTGACCCCCTAGGGGGAATGTTTTTAGTGTACAGGTACCCGAAGCGGATATGGTCAAGGTAGGAGACCTGTGGCTACACTCGGATAGTAGAAGTAGAATGTAGAGGCGTGCTAAGTGGTGCACCCTCGTACTTAGAAAGTAAGTAGTTTGTGGGGAATGGGTAGTGGATAGACTTGTGATGAGTATTTATGAAATTGAAAGAGGTGTTGTAATTGTATAAGGATCTTAGTAAACTCGGTGTATTATATTGTATTGAACTTACGGAGTATTGTAATGAATGGGAAGTTCTAGTATTTGATTTGGTAATTGGAGTATGTATTGTAAGTGTGTAGTACTCGGATATTCCGGTCCATTAGACCGATGTTGTATGTAGTAGTAGTAGTAGTAGCCTTGTTAGTCACGTGGGTAACTAACGGCAGTGTATCACCCACCGTTGAGTATGTAAGTATCCGCTGCGTGAATCTGGATTGTGTAAGGAGATTGGACGGTAACGACAGTATTAGCGGTAGGGGTGTTATAGTTTTAATGTTATTATAAAACTATATGTTATAAATTGGGCCAAATGGCAATTACAGAAACTTGGTGGGTTAGAAAAATAATTTAGAACAGCACATGGGTCTGTTCAGAAATTTTACAAAATAAAACCATAGGTTATGCCATTTTATAAGTTAAAAATGTTATGTTATATGATATATATAACATGGTATAAATAATGGGGTGATTTTGTAAATAAAGGAAACTATGGATTATGGAAAAGAATAAGGTATAAATGTATATGCCTATGCGGCAATATAAATAGTTTTGTATAAAAACTATAGGTTATAAATTAAAGGGAATAAAGATATCATATTATATGATATTAGTATATGGTATAACATTACATAATGTTATGTGGTCAAAATGGAATTTAAATAAATTAAAGGGTTGTACCGAATTATAAGAGATGGAAAAATGAATTTTAGACTATGGTCTATAATGTTATAAATGTTATAACAATTATATGGTTTAAATGGAATTAATAAGTAAGGATATTCACATTAAATAATGTGACAAACGATCAATAAATAAGAGTTATAAACTAAGGTATTTATTGATTAAACCTTAGAAGTTGTAATTATACAACATAAAATGTTACATAATATTAGGATAATAATCTTAATATAAGTTGTATAATATAATACAACTAATGGGAATAATCATCTAATATAAGATGATAAAATGTAACATATAATATAAGAGTTTTATAACTCATGAAACTTACCTATATGGTAAATATATACATATGCGAGAAAAATGTGTATAAGGATGAATATATAATATGGTTGGAAACCATATAATATAATGGTGGTGGTTATTACATAAAAATAGTTACAAACTATAAGTTATAAGTTTTTGAATGCAAATGTAGTTTACTAAAGATAATGAATTATATAATACAATGTAATATAATGGATGGTGGAAAATAATACAATATAATATAATAATGCATGCATACATGCAACTATAGGTTATATACCAAAATTTAATGGTGGATAAGATTAAAGGAATTTAACGAATTAAACTTAACTGTCGAAATATTTTGGCATACGAGTTTTAGTAACAAAGCCGACCGGTTTAGAGAAACCCGTAACAAATAACTGTAGAAATTCGGGGATGAACTGTCAGGGTTACTTGTTATTCGGAAATACCGGATGTAGTTAGTCATGGAGGCTGACTTATAGTTTTATTACCGTTTAGATCATACCTCAGATGAAGGCGCTTGACGAGCTAGTGGTCTACACTGCGCATCCTTGGTCTAAGGTGTACGGTATGTAAAGGGGTTTGATCCGAGTTGCCCTAAGGAATTCCTTGGGCTCAGATTTGGTTGATATCACTTGTGTGTTAAGTGTTTTGGATACGTGTATGTGATTATGGGTGTTACTGCATTAATTACTTATGCACGAGCGTCCTACGGGACTAACACTACGTCGACTATAGATCGGCTTATATAAACATACATATACGTTATTGTGATGACAAGACGGTTACTTGATATAATACCATAGTATTAATATTAAGTATATGGCAACCTAAGTAAAATACTTAGGAACGAGTCACGACATTGTCGGTCTCTAGAGCATGGATCTCGAACATGAATATAACCTAGATTACTTCTAGGTATGCGTGAGACCCATTGGGCAGCTAATTAATAAATTATATTCTCCATAAGACTAAGAGCATATCTTAAACATTATGAGAGAGAGATGGAGTGAGTTGAGGTGAGGAATCCAGTGTAGTTTACGAATTACCTGGTTGCAAATTTGTGATCACTGAGGGGTTCCCGATCGGGTTCCGCTCCAGGTTTATACCCAACGAGCCCTATTTGGATCGTGGGTCAGGTGGCTACGGCCTTTATATGGACGCCTTACGAGGCAAAAGAGAATAGTCAGGGGCCTCCGGACCTCTGGCGAAATGAGCACCTTTGTGTGTACGGGAGGACTACTGTCCATGGTGAGGTTATCGGGTTGTCCTAACATGACGCCCAACTGGTATTTAATTAACATGGTTTGGATGGATGGGGCCTTGAAGGCCAAATTAAATTAACAAAGGATGGTGTTCGCTAAGGCGTTTATTCAGTATTATTATTCGATATGTTCGATATACAATTGTTGTTTGTGATATTAAATAAATGTTTGGATTGGATGGATGGTTGGGTGTTTATGAATGTTTGGATGGATGGTTATGTATATTTATGTATGTATATTACAGTATTGATTATAACTGTAAATGGAAAAGCATGAAACCAATCTAATAATAAGATGGTTAAAATGACTAAGTGACCATTAGGGTCCAGGCCCGGCATACTCAGCGTTTATCGCTGAGACTACACTCATTATGCAGGTTGTTGATTATCGCCCAAGCCGAAGTGCGGGAACAGGGTCATTAGAGTTTATATTGATTACCGCACAGGGAGTTTATTTGTATAACGATGTCAGACTGGTAAATGTATTATGGTACAGTTATGTATATTTGGGATTTGGGTAGACGCTCACTTGTCGACGTTTATGGTTATGGACTTAGTATGATGTATAGGAATTATCTCGCTATCACAGCGGTTAGCAGTTTGTTTATGTTGGTTGTTGGATATAGTTTGGCTTCGTTACTCGCATGGGCGAGTAATGGCCGGTGACACCCGAGTGAGTATTGTTATTGTTATTAATTCTTCCGCTGTAAGACGTTTTATTTATTGCTACGAGAGAGATTATTACGTGGTTATGGAGAGGGGTGTTACAGTCTTTCCCTTCAGGTACTGGGAAATTTCCATTTGTCACTACCGTCTAGAGTTGTTGATTGAGTGACTGGAGGTGCGACTCCATCTCGTTTTTCCACATACTGTAGTTTGTAGAAGTTAGCTTTGGATTCTCCACCTGCATTGTGTTGTTATTGTTGGAGTTTGAGATTTTCGCCATTTTGAGAGGTTTGTCAGCCAACGCAGGCTCTGATACCACTTGAAGGGATCGGGGTGCTGACCGAGTAGGTTTGAGGTGTTAGTCTTAGACCAACTCTGCTTGAAGAATAAACGAGTGTAGAAAAAAATAATGCGGAAGCTTTTGTTTAAACTTAACAAGATAGGATTCTGCTTGTATTGAAATTCAATGTGAATTACAACCTAGCTTCCTATCTTGAGATTCGACATAAGTATTATGTCTCATCCAACACTCGCTATACTCTCGGCTTTGATCAATGCGTCACAAGGAGTAAAGGGGAGTGTTCTATGTGTGCTCTCTAGGTAATAAATACCTAAGCTAATTGACAATATCTCACTAAGATCTCTCAAAATACTTTCTCTCTCAAACAGTATCTTTCACTCTCTCATAATAATTCAGAATGCACACGAGAATTAGTTACAATCCTATGTATATATACTTGCTAAACGGTTTCCTAAATCTTCCGAGGTGTCTCCAAGTCGCGACTGCTTAACTCCGGATGCGCAAGTATCGGAGTTATTTGTTGCTTTACGTTCTCACGTTGTGCATGCTTCCACTCATCCGAGATTTCCGCAGCTACTCGATAGTGTCGCGCCTTGGTTGATCAGAGACAGATGGACAGGTCTTGCTGTAGAGGTACTCTAACTGGTGAGTTACGACGCCAAGTCTTTCTGCAGAGCTACTTTGACTGAGGAGGCAATCATCTGCAAAACTAAGTCTTCAACATATATGAATGTCCACCAAACCCACACATGACTGAGCTTAGGTACAAGTCAGGGAATTAATTGTGCATGACAACCTCGCAAATTTGCACGTTTCGGTTTACCACATGGACTTTTCTATTTGCTAATATGAATAAGGCATGAATTTGATGCAAAACTAGGCCACTGATCGTTAACCGACCATCGGTCACAAGTCTTGCGCCTTATTCTCTCTCTATCTCTCTCTCTCTCTCAAGATGTATCAATAAGCAGCACAACCCTTAATTACTTTAAGCACAAGTTCTCATTCTGAAATCATTTTTCATTTCAACCATCAACTCTCTATTCTTATTAGAAAGTCCTCTCTCTCGTAAAAGTGTTTTCCATTTTAATGCTCTACTCTTGTAATTAAAACATGAGATTACTTAGCTAGTTTCTATCTCTTTGTGAGATGAACCCATTATTGTATGCTTGTGTGATTAATGGAATGGTTATGAGTGTTATCCTTACTATTGTTCCTAATACTTCATTAGATTGATCACCCTAAGATGAGCTTATAATTTAATTGTCTACATACCAAGTTGATGACATTGAAATGAGATCATTAAAAAGTGAAAATGATAAAGAGAAGGACACCGAGAGGTTTATTATAGTTGTTGCGCATGCAATTATAAAAGGGATATTGATTTACATGCTTTCAAATCTTATAATGAGAATTATATATTAGAATTGGTTGATTGTTATCTCAAGTATGCAACTGTAACCGTGAGTGTCTTAAGGGATGCTCTAATACAATTCTTCCACGCAAAGCATTTAAGAGAGGAAAACACCATCTCAAGATCCTTTCACCACAAAAGAAAGTCGTAAATAGAGACAACCACTATCGGAATTCCTTGGAACGAAACTCTTTACCAGATAAACTTGCTACAACGAACTGGACTGCCATAATATTATCGTAGTTATCAAGGAAGAACCTCATCAACGTAAACTTAATCTAATCAGACGAATATAGTGAATAATATTCATATTTATTGATGAATGAAAACGAAGCCAGCCGGATTAATACATATACCCATTCTTATCATGCACTGCCCAATTAGCAGAGTCAAAAGAAATGGTAAACAATACATCCGGCTGGGTCTCTTTCTGTTTATGGTTACCTGACGGAGGAAGCAGAGCTAAGCAGGAAGGTTTTGCTCCCTCCAACCCAACCATCCTCACTCAGTTCTAAAATGGCAGCTGTACTGTAACATGGACCTTATGTGTATATGGTGTGTAATTAACGTAAAATTACATGACCTATTATGTGTATTGTACTACTACATTGACTAATATGCATAAGGAACAGTCGCCGCCACATCAAACAACACGAAATGACTCTGATATCCGTTTCAAGTCCTGGTAATGCCTCTTCCACTTCAGACCTGGTAGTGATTTTGATGAGTAAGATGAAATCAATTCCTTTCACAACCACTTTTCACGAATGTAGGCAACAGTACAAAATTATTGATCAGTAGTATTCCGTAAGTGGAGAACAATTTGAGAGTGAAATAAGGTCCACTTACCATTTGCTGTTACATTGAAGAGGTAGAGGCGATTACCAGCTGCAGTGGCTGTAATAAGAACATGAGGTGGTTCCAATTCAAACTGGTAATATGTTCTTCCAGAATGTTCTATTACGTTCGAGCTTATAACTTTCCCTTCCACATTCTCCCCAATCACCTCTGGTCCAAATGCACTTATTACTTTCTCAGGTGTTCCAATTTTTTCAATGGTAGCATCATCGCCCAGATCTGAAATCATATACATATGCTAATTTACCATGTGTTCTAAAATTGAAAAATTGAACATCAGATCCCAATTTCACAAAAGAACCAGGACTTACTGTCTGCAAATCTAAGAACAGGAGCAACTATAACAAACAAGCTTCCCTCCTTCGAATTCGAGTATCTAAGATCGATCTCTGTCCCACCCAGATCGGCAATTGAGACTGGAACCTGTATTATGCAATAATTTCATGATGATCCCTATGTCCTCGACACATATATACTCACAATCTTAGAAAATGAACACAAACAAAAAAGGGCCACTCTTCTCTAGTACCTCTTCCCATCCATTAGGGACAGCAAAACTGTAAGGTATAATTGGACTCCACCCAACACCATGCCCTCCTGACTTCTCATCTGGTCTGCGGTATACTCTCCACCCTGAATGACCATTTCTTCGTCAATTAACCTCTCTCAAATGCATGTTTAACTTAGAAAGATAACAGGAAGAAAACTAACCATTCTCATCCGGCTCAGATAAACCTGGGATTCTCCCAGCCAGAGGGCCTTGCTTCACAAACGCTAACCCTTGCCCAGGGGATCCCAATGCGGTTAGGGAGGAAACCAACCCGAAAATCGTAACCGACCTTCTACTTAACAACATTCCTATACACTGCTTCTCTGATAATTTCCCGGATGTGTCATTTGAACAACTAGCTTCTGGATGCTTAGAAGTAGCCATTATTGTGGATTTTAAACTGATTATCCCGGAAGCTGCAGGGTTAAGAAGCTTTCCGTCTCTAAGAGTCGCGAAGGCGTGTCTCGACCGATTCCAAGCAAAGGATGAGCTGCTGCTTTGGATGGTTGATCCCATCATCTCTTTCGCCCGAAAAATTGAAATCAACACAACCTGGTATCAGTGAAGATTTACTAGTGTGACCTTCTCGTGGAGTAGTGCTGCGATTCTGGGAGCAGATGGCTCGGTATTTCTTCTGGTTATCGTTGGCGGTGGAACAAGAGGTTGTAAATGTGTGTTATTTTGTTTGAGAGTATGAGAAGGAAAGGAACTTTTGTTTTGAGGCATAGGAAGAGAATTAGAATTAGAATTAGAATTATTGTGTTTTGGTTTGTTTGTTTGATCACACAGTCGGTCGACTACACCAGGGTGAGGATTACGGAAAGGAATTCTCGGTTGGGACGTTTTTTTTTTTCACTGCCTCCGTCCCTATTTCACTTTCTGATTTACTATTTGAACTTGTCGTTTGACTTCAATATTTAACATATAATATAACATAATTTTACAAAACTAAGTTTTGTAATGGAATCCTTATGTCAAAAACTATATGTTGTAAAAATTTGTTTTATAAAATTATTGTATCTTATATGTTTAATATTGAAGTGGAAAAACGTGTCAAAAAGCAAACAGAAAGGTCAAAGTGGGACGGAGGGAGTACATAGCACGTGAAGTCAGAAGTGGAAGGGTGGTGTTTGACTGTTAGTATATGTATTTTTGTTTTGCAATTTCTTACTAACATAACTAATTGTATTCATTATAGCATCAATTATATTAAACTTTATATGATTGTACATATTGTGTAATATTAGCTTTTAAATCTAATAATATTGGTTGATTATGTATACATATAAATAATGAAGCACATATTAATTCAAATACATATCTTAATCAACTAAATATTTTTTTATAAAAAATACTAATTTAAAACCACTAAACTAATAGGAGTATTTATATTTTTTAAAATTTAAAAAGTGATGTATAATGTTTTTTTGATATATATTAAAAAAATTGAGTATACACCATGATTCATATACATTATGATTCGATAATGATAGATATATAAGAGTTAATGTCATATATTTTAAAATCGTGATGGCAACCGTTATAGAATGATGAATACACGTTTCTAATTATCAGTAGAAATATTTATAAATTATCATTGATAAGTAAATATCAAGGTGAATGAATACGTAAAATCGATTTCAACAAACTCAGATTATCGTTTCCATAGTGTATAGACTCTAGTTATAAACCAATAAAACTCTATAAAGTGATAGTAGGTAAGAAATATTCTTACAAATGATCAACAAGCACGATCAAACGGAATATATATAACAAGTGTTATTTTGAAAATATCAGTCATGAAAACGATTTATAGAAGGTTGTGTACATGTTCCATTCATCACTGGAACATTTTAAGTTATCGTAAAAAAGTAAAACCAAAGATAATGAATACGTAAATTCGACTTAACCATTCAGTTTATCGTTTCCAAATGTTTATAGACTTTAGTTACCAAACATTCAGGCTTTTATAAAGTGATAAATGGTAAGAAAATATTCTTATACACATTGTTTCAACCGAACGAAATATATATATATATATATATATATATATATAACAGTTAGTGTCATATTTTTAAAAAGAATAATGATGAACACAATTATAGAAGGTCGTGTACACGTTTCTAATCATCAGTGGAAACGTTTTCCAATTATCATGTATACGCAAATACCAAAGTTATTAAATACGTAAAATTGTCTTCAACAACTGAATTATCATTTTGAGAAGTTTATAGCATTCCGATTATCAATCAATCAAGCTTTGTAAAATGATAAATAGTAAGACAATATGCATATACACAATGATTCGAAACGTCGAAAGAAAAATATATATAACAATTAGTGTCACTTTTAAAAAAATATTGATGGAAACAAATATAAAAGGATGTGTACATAATTCTAATCATCAGTGGAAACGTTTATAAATTATTGTGGTTATGTAAAAACCAAGGTTAATGAATACGTAAAATCAACTCCAACAATTGTGTTTATCGTTTCCAAGCGCATAAAGCATTCAGGTTTATCAATTACTCATGTTTTGTAAACTAATAAATGATAGGAAAATATTTTTATACATAATGATTTGATAAGAACGACAAAAAGAAAGATATATAACAGTTAGTGTCATCTTTTTAAAATCATGATGGACACGAATATTGAAAGATATGTACATGTTTCTAATCATCAATGATACGTTTATAAGTTATCGTGGATACGTAAAAATCAAGGTTAAACGAATATATAAAATCAACTTCAACAACTCAATTTATAGTTTACAAATCTTTATAGCTTTCACATTTATCAAGAAAGCATTATTAAACTCATTTTTTTGCATATGTATATTATAGAATTAAGAAAGTATGGTCATCTATGACTTTATAAAAAGATTTTATGTAATTTATGAAATATATTATAATAATTATATTATTCGGATTAAATAAAATATTCCAAAAACATAAATAAAGGTATTAGTACAATATAATAAATTAAAAATAAGATATACATGCGAAATATATTTTCTACATTTTATAATTTTTGTAAAAAACTTTGTTTAATACTTGTATTTATTTAAGAAAGTGACAGGTAGTCATCAAGATGACATCGATGATTTTCTACATTGTCTTGTCTCTGATTTATTGCTACAGTAATAAGGATAAATAATTTATTCTTTGTTATATAATCACATGGTCTGATGGTCTACACCCTCTCTCTTCATCGGACGGTCTGATTTGTTTCTGTCTGGGATGGAATTATATTATCCATCACCAAACTCTCGGCGGACTACACCGGCTGCTCTTATCAATATAGCCACTTCCATTAAGCGGCAGTTATCAGATTCTTTTGTTGTTATGTTAAGGGGCATTTGTTTTAAGTAAGGAAACAAAATTAAATCATGAAAGAGAATGGGAAGGAATGTAAAAGCGTTCTTTTTGATTTATCCCTATTGTTTGTTTGAGTTGGGTAAAATGAAATAAATAACCGGTCAACGGTCACCGGTCAATGGTCAACAACCATTAATTGTTGGTCGACATTCACCGGTTAATGATCATTAGTCATTGGTCAATGGTTCCGGTCAAAATGTACTAGGGTAAGGGAATCCCATTCGCTAGGAGGGGTTGAGAAATCAAGATATCATGTTTTGGGTAATCTCATTCCTTTTCCGTTTCCTGAAAGTAGGAAAAACTGGCTAAACAAACAGCAGTTTCCTAATTTCCCAAAACCAAACGCCCCTAATTTTAAATGGTTGAAACATTTGAAATGTATATCCACAATAAAAAATTTGCACCATTGTTCATCTAAATTAAGCTGTTAAAAATAAAACCAATCATGAATATGTTTTGACAAATATAAAATTTAACATTAGTTACATGTATATATCTATACATATCAACTAGATTTATGATTCACCATATACAGTTTAAAATACACCATACAACAATAATAATACGCTAGAAAACAATAATGATGCACTATTTGTTACGAAATTGATATGTTAGAAATATATTATTCAACATATAAGGCTTAAACAACATCATACAAATAATAATATTCTATTTAAAGATAATAATACATCACAAAACAATGATAATCCATTATTAGGTCCTGAAGTTTGTTATCTAGTATCAATTTAGTGTATCATCATAAACATATAAAAATATAAAAATTTAAATAATAATACAACACAAAACAATAATTGATACATATGGAAAATACATGATTCACCATATACATTTTAAAATTCATCACAAAACAATAATAATACAACATAAAACAATAATGATTTTTTATCAGTTCTGAAGTTTGTTATCTAATTCACCACTTATTAGTTAATGAATCATGTTATCAATTTTGATGAATCATAATATCAAAATTAATGAATCATATTATTATTTTAGTGTATTATCGTATATATATATAAATAAAGTTTTTCAAATTTTACAAAACATATCTATGTCTGGTCTTGTTTTGAAGAGTTGTGTTTAGGTGAGCAATGATATAATCTTTTTCCATTTTGGATTTATATTTTAAAAGTTACAACAATTTAAAGTTTTGTTATTTAAAATGTCAATTCATACACAGTCAGCATTACCACATTGCACTACCCATCCAATAGTGTACGTGGCCTATCCACATTCGATTTTTCTTGGCTACATCTAGAGCTGATCATTAGGGCGGGCGGGTCGGGTTTGGGCCGGGCCGATCATGAGTTTTAGGTCCATCGGGCTTGAAAATTTTGTCCAAACCCATTTTAAAAACATTCGGACCGGGCCGGGCCAGGCCCGGTTTTTTTCCCACATGCGCCAATACCCAGCCCGCCCGCCCGCCCAATTGTAAAACACATAATAACAAGCATGATTACAACTACTACCACAAAGTAACAATATATTCCAATATCAAGGATCTTTGTTCAATAAACCATCGACAACTTTTACAAAGCATGTACACCCAATGTATTCCCAGTTCTGTGGGTTGAGCAGCCATAAAAAATCATGTTGTTGTATTACTAAAGTAGAGCTTCACCATACTGCTATTTCAACTCAAAATAAGCAAGTAGCCGAATTGTTCTAAAAGGTTCCTAGCAGCTCTTTGATTTCAGAAAAACAAATCTGTAGCTATTGAACTTGTTTACTGCAGTCCTTTCTTCCAAAATATCTCCCAACTTGGGATCCCTTCCAACACCACCATGGCCTGAAAAAGAACATAAACTCTTAGAGCTTGCGTTTCAAATTTGGATAAGAAATGGCATCTAAAAAAGATTCACTGAGCAGCAATGCTTTACCATATTGTTCTTTTCACACAAAAATAAGCAAGTTGACAAGCTGTTGTTCTAGAAAATTCCTGTAGCTGTTTGTTTAAGGAGCTACCAAAGAAAAAGTTCACTGTTAATAACAAATAAAACGTTATATTAGTCTAAGAAGAGAAACTTGATAAGTGTTGATGTGAAAAATCATGTTGCTGTGGGTATTAGTAAAGTAGAGCCATACTGTTGTTCTCACACAAAAATAAACAACTAATTCATTCACATAAGAAATTACAACTCATTTGATAAATAACAAGAAAAACTCACACTGGTAGTTGTCCAAAAAAGCTCCAGAGAAACTGTCTCAGTAAACACACAAAAGTGCTTAAATTGCATTTGTAACATTCAACAATGATTCCAAAAATTCACAAGCATCACCATATTTAGTGATCAAGGTGCCCCTGCAGAATATTTGAAATTAAAGCAAGTCAACACAATATATTAAAGTGTTGATTATGAACAACATGCACATTCTAAAGGAATAAAAAAAAATCCAAAATCAGTCACAAACCGAATGATCCTCTTCTTCTTCTTCACTATCTTCTTCATCACCCTCTTCATTAGCAGCACAATTGATAACATTGAACGCCCTGTGACAAAAAAATGAAATTCCATAATAAGACAATATATATATGTAACACCCCTACAACGCCCCTAGCAACTACCGAAAATCGCAGCGGAAATAACCAACCAAACAATAACTAAACGCTTTGGTGTTACAACGCCATTAACCACCCACGTGGTTAACTAGGCAGAATAAATACAAGTGTATCGGTCTGATGATCAGTCTCCCGAGCAGAGAATCTAACATCCATATATAAACATAACCAACCATACCAAGTATTTAATTTACATCACCACTACCAACTGTAAACCTCCACCACTGTTTAACGAATGGTACCAAAACATAACGCCACGGGAGCACAGGCGCATCCCGGGCTCAACATCCAAAACAACCAAAAGTACATCATCGACCTAGGATCTAGAGCCACTCCGCTTCTTCGATCCTCATCCTGCAATAAAATATGGAGCCCCCGAGGGGGTCAGCAACCTTTGCTGGTATGGCTAACGCGCAGCCCATCGGCTACCGGGATACGCGCAACCAATTGTCATAATAACATGGCATTCATTTTAAAACATCCAACATATATATATATATATATACCATAGCATAGCAAGGGAAATTGCATAGCATCATAACAATACATAACACCATAAAATCGGTCCTCACAAGGGACCTTCCACCATAGTTAGTATACCATGTGAGCCTAGAGATTTTTGCCAATCCCATGTTAAGCTCGTTACCAACCTCGTTACCGTCCAGTTATATAGAACGGTTAACTTATACCCAAGGTGTGTCGGATATAGTAATCCCAAGCACACCGAAATAACATACGTATGCCCCTGTGGCCCGACGTGAGTCAGTAACTAGCTTTGGATAAGCTAAGGGAAGGTAGAAACCAAATTGGAATACCACCTATACATACACCAAGAGAGCCGAACCGGATGTGATATCGACTCCCATCCATCACACGCGTGGCCGGAACAACCGGACTCCTCACTCCCCCGATTAGCACTTGTTAGTGATCACACAATACTTTGTTACGTCACAAACAAGCAAACATTTAGGTCTTGTTAGACAACCAAGGGAAAGGAGTCACAACCTTACAACATCTCAATGTATAACAACTGTAAACTCTTTTCATGCCTTAATCTTATAAGGTCGTAACACACAGAAAAGCAAACAACATCCAAGCCGGTGTAAACCGGTAGACAACAGACTGCAAGAAAACCATACCTTGGTCCTTGCCTTGATTGGTTTCCACCTTGAGAGAATCCTAAACACATTAGTAACGTCGGTTAATTATTTATTTAACTCAAACTTGTTAAGTATTTAACATGATTGTATGACATGTTTTAATGTCTATCCTACCCTAGGTTACCTTCATTATACACCCTAGGGTTAACTACATAAGACACATTCTTTTCTGTTTTTTTTTTACATGTTTATGTCCGACCGACCTTACCGACCGGACTTACCCAAGTCCGGTCGATTCCAGAACACATTTCCGTCAAAATTTTCTACTCCGACCGACCTTGTAAGTCCGGTCGCATGTTCGGTCTTTTCCCGAGAGTTTCTTCCCTTTGAAAATTTAGCCCGACCGGACTTGCCAAGTCCGGTCCTATGTCCGGTCGATTCCAGTAACTCAATCCGTACACAAAATACAAGCCCGACCGACCTTGCAAGTCCGGTCCATTCCAGAAGCTAATTCTCGCAGGGTAAACTGGGCCCGACCGAACTTGCAAGTCCGGTCGCAAGTACGGTCTGCCCCAAATCTTTGTTTTCCCTTTTTACATTCAACTCCAAACTTCACCCCATATAACCTAGTACTCCCTAACCTCATTTGGGCACTTTAAACACACCTCAAGACATCCTTAAACACTCATAACTCATTTTCTAATTCCTTAAACCTTTACTTATATCTTCACAAAATTTCTAACACTCACAATGTTTTCTCCTAGTTTTTCAAGTGGTGTTTCATACCTATGATAACTACTATCCCAAAAGCTTTCTCCTTATTTTAACATCATCTCCCAAGCATCATCTCTCACTACTAACTCTTTATATCCTTCTTGAAACACTTTTCCTAGTGTACACTTTCTCCTTATTTACCAAAGTTTGCCTAAGTATTTACCTAAGTCCCAAAGTGACTTTGGTACTTACTAGATCTCAAGATCATGCCTAAGTCCTTATTACACTCTAGAGTACTTCCTAGTTCATCAAAATTCCTTTAAAACATCATGAACTCCTTATTCATTTCCTAAATTTTCTAACTCACCAAACCTTATGTAAACACTTAGAACTTCTTACTTCTTACCTAAATTTTGACATGGATTCCCCTAGAACATTACTAATCCTACACACTTGTTTTCTCCATTAAACACACAAGAACATCTAGAATCACCAAGAACACTCTCCCACACAAAACTTTACTCAAATCACACCACATTACAATATAAAGCATAACCTAAATTGCATGGCACTTAGGCCCTTAAAATGCATGGCTCTTAGGCCCTTAAGGTGCTTAACTCTTAAACACTGAATTTCCACAATATATTTGCCTTTGACCTGCAAATACACTCAACACACATATGCCTTTTACTAGTCTCTTGAGAACACTTTACTAAGTCATTCACCATTTGCTCTTTAGGTAGTTTTAATAAGCATTTATAAGCTCATTTCTCCTAAGGCATAAAACAACATTAGGTTAGTAGATTTACCTCTTTTCCAAACCACTTCTTTCTTGTTTCCTTATCAAACCGGTAAGGTATTTATTTCCTCGTCAAGTTCTAAACAATATACAAACACCATAATGAGTATTTAAGCTTTAAGCTTCATCTCATTGTAAACCCTAATTTACATTGTTTCAAAAAAAACATTAATGTAGTTGTTTTACCTTGATCTTTGAAGAGGGTTTGAATATATAACAAGAGAGGACTCCACCTAGTCCATGAAGAGTTGAAATGAAGCTAGAACAAAGTCACACAAAGAGCTATATCAATGTGTATTTTCGGTCAAGGTAAAAACATGGAGGAAACATGATTTTTCTTTGAGATTCCTTACCTAGAAGCAAAGGAGAGTAATGATATGTCAAAATACAAGCTCAAGCTCCTTCAATGGTGGAACACCTTGGCACCGAAATGGGGCTCTTGGAGTTTTGAGAAGATAGGAATGAAGAGCTTGATGAGAGGAAGAGATTGGTGGTCTTAGAATTTGATTTGGACAAGTGAGCTTGATTTAGCAAGAGGTCAAAGATGGAGTTTCTATGGTGGTAGTGGTATTACCGAGAGAGAACAGCAAGAAGGAAGGGAGAAGATTGGGACCGTGGGAAATGAAGGAAGGAAAAGAGAGAATGAGATAGAATTTGCTTTAAGAAGATATTTGTAGTAATAAAGTAAAAAGTAAGTTTAATTAGTTTTCTTTACTTACTTATTATATCAACTAGAGAGTGGTGAGTCACCACACTTAGAAAACCGGCCCCCTATATTATAATGAGGGTATTTTAGTCTTTGTTTGTCAATTTAATTACTTAATACAACATATGTTATAAACTAGCTTATAAAAATCACTATTCACCTAAACAAGGCACTTAGAAGTGAAATTTTTGATTTCCCATTAATATAGCCACCCAAATGTGATACTATATAGTACACATATATATTTAAGAGTAATGATTGACATTTAGCCACTCAAAACCCATTTACAAGACAATTTTTCAAAAATGTGCTTTAAGACTTCTTAAAGCACATTTTGTGTTTTAACTTGTTTTCAAGCTTGGTTTTCTTTGGTAATTGATTTAATATGTTCATTAATATATATATATGGTCTTGGTAAGTTCATTAGGTCTTACCCAAGCTTATCCCAAGCTTAGAGCACATTTTAGCTCTTATTGACTTTAAAGCACATTTTGTGTTTGCTTTTGTTTAAATTTGTTTACTAGTGTTTTTAAGACTCTTTTTAGTCTTAATAAATCATGTTTTAATGTTTAACCAACATACCAAGGTTTGGGGTATTTCAATCTACCCCCCTTAAAAGAACTTTGTCCCCAAAGTTCACACTTCCCATATATCTTAATATTAGAACACGGGGAACACTTATAAAAACAATACTTCCAAACATCATTACCAACATTACCATCATTATTACACCACAAGGGACTCAAGGTCCAAACCACATAATACCATTCAGACACAACGGTCTGTAACCTAAACGGCTCTACCCCCCTTAAAAGGGGTACGCCCCGTACCCTATACATATAAACACTAAGAAGCAAACAATGACGGGTGCTTCGCCTTCATCTTATCTTCCAGCTCCCAAGTGGCCTCCTCAGCGTCCTGGTTAGACCAGAGGACCTTCACCAGTCTCACGGACTTATGGCGAGTGTCTCGAGTCTTAGTATCCAGAATCTGTACGGGAGTCTCCACTGATCGCATGGTCGGCTCTAAGATTAGCCTTTCCGGCTGAAGCACATGAGACGGATGAGACATATACTTCTTCAACTGGGACACATGAAATACATCATGTACCTTGCCCAGCTCGGCGGGTAAATCAAGTCTATAAGCCACCGGGCCGATCCGCTCCGTCACAACATAAGGACCCACATACTTCGGGCTCAACTTGCCCTTCTGGCCAAAACGAAATACTCCCTTCATGGGGGATACCCTAAGAAATACCTGATCACCTACGGCGAACTCCAGGTCACGTCTGCGCACATCAGCGTACGACTTCTGTCTATCCTGAGCTGCTTTCATGTTAGCCCGGATCTGGCGAACTTCTGCCTGAACCTGTTCCAGATACTCTGGTCCTATAATGACCGTCTCACTCGACTCATCCCAGCATAATGGCGTGCGGCATGGTCTACCGTACAATGCCTGGAAGGGAGAAATCTTGATCGAAGCATGGTAACTGTTGTTGTAACTAAACTCGATCAGATGTAACTTATCAATCCAGCTGGTCTGAAAGTCAAGTGCGCATGCACATAACATATCCTCAAGTGTCTGGATGGTGCGCTCACTCTGACCATCTGTCTGTGGGTGAAATGCTGTGCTCAATTTCAGTTCAGTACCCAGTGCCTCTCGTGTGGACTTTCAATATCTGGATAGGAATCTGGTATCTCTGTCGGATACAATCATTTTCGGAACACCATGATGCCTTACTATCTCTCTGTCAAAGAGCTCTGCAAGCTTAGCCACTTTCCAGGTGTCCCTCATCGGTATGAATCGAGCCACCTTGGTCAGTCGGTCTACTACAACCCAAATCATATTCAGACCTCCCCTTGTAGGCGGAAGCCCTACCACGAAGTCCATAGATATGTCATGGAACTTCCACTCCGGCACTGGCATTGGTTGCACCATACCACCAGGCCGTCGGTGCTCGAACTTGACCTTCTGACAAGTGAGACACCTCAACACATAGTCATTCACATCCTTTTTCATTCCAGCCCACCAGAAATATCTTTTCATACCTTTATACATCTTTGAAGCTCCGGGGTGAATCGATGTCGTAGAACAATGGGATTCACTCAGTATGCGCTCCTTCAGCTCATCGCTACTCCTCGGTATACACAACCGGCCATTAAGCCTAATCAGGTCATCATCATGGAGTCTGAAGTCGTACTTCTGACCCTCGAATGTGCCATCAATAAGCTTCTGTCTAATCTCCACCATATACTGATTCGTCATCTGAGCACTCCGCACCTCTACAACCAAGCCAGTATGAGAGACTAGCGAATGGAGAGAGTGTGCTCGGCGACTCAATGCGTCAGCTACCACGTTTGCCTTACCCTCCTTGTACTGTAAATTGATGTCATAATCATTTAAGAATTCAACCCACCTTCTCTGCCTCATGTTCAACTCTTTCTGAGTGAACAAGTATTTCAAACTCTTGTGGTCGGAATAGATTGTCACGCTTACCCCATACAAATGATGTCGCCATATCTTCAGTGCGAAGACAATGGCCCCCAATTCTAAATCGTGGGTAGGGTAGTTCTCCTCATGCTTCTTCAGCTGTCGGGAGGCGTAAGCCACGACCTTCCCGTGTTGCATCAACACGCAACCCATACCCCTGCCTGATGCGTCGCAATAGACCTCAAAACCATCTGGACCGTCTGGTAATGACAGAACCGGTGCAGATGTCAGAGCATCCTTGAGACTCGTGAAAGCACTCTCACAGTCGACTGTCCACTCGAATGGTGCATCCTTTTTCATCAAGGAAGTCATCGGCTTCGAGACACTGGAGAAGTCCTTCACAAACCTCCTATAATAACCTGCCAGACCGAGGAAGCTCCTGATATCGGTAACTGTCTTCGGCCTAGGCCAGGTGCGTACTGCATCTATCTTTGCCGGATCCACAGCGATCCCAGCCTCAGAAATCACATGTCCAAGAAATGATACTTGGTTTAACCAAAATTCACACTTAGAAAATTTAGCATACAGCTGATTCTTTCTCAATGTTTGCAATACATCTCCCAGGTGGCTTTCATGCTCACCTCTCGATTTCGAATACACAAGTATGTCATCGATGAAGACTACCACTGATTTGTCCAATTGATCTTGGAACAAACGGTTCATTAAGTCCATGAACTTTGCTGGTGCATTTGACAAGCCAAACGGCATAACTGTGAACTCATAATGCCCATACCTAGTTCTGAAAGCTGTCTTTTCGATATCACTGTCACGGATGGCAATCTGATGGTATCCGGAGCGTAGGTCTATCTTGGAGAATACTGATGCTCCCCTCAGCTGATCAAATAGATCATCGATGCGTGGTAAGGGGTAACGGTTCTTCACCGTAACAGCATTCAGCTCCCGATAATCAATACATAGGCGGAGGCTACCGTCCTTCTTCTTCACGAAGAGGACCGGCGCTCCCCATGGTGAAACACTAGGGCGGATAAAGCCCTTGTCGAGTAGGTCTCTCAGCTGCTCCTTGAGCTCTGTCATCTCTGCTGGAGCCATACGATAAGGTGCTTTCGCAATGGGTCCGGTGCCCGGAACTAGATCAATCTCAAACTCAATCCGGATCCGGACATGAGACGTCCGGGTCAACTTGGCCGGACGCAAATCCGGACGTCTCATGTCCGGATCCGGGCGCAATCCGGACGTGACCTAAAATCCAGATCCGAGAGTTCTCTGTCTTGTCCGGATCCGGACAGCGATCCGGACATATTTCGAGTTTCAGATCTAAAAGTTCTGTGTCACGTCCGGATCCAGACACAGATCCGGACGTCACACAGAGATGAAAAATAAAAATGCAATCGCGCTGATAATCAGGCTTTCGGCGCAATTATCAGTCGAGCGGCGGTCTAACTCATACTGCAGCATATATTAATAGACGCCCATGCTCAATTAATCACTCACTCACCAAACTTCCACTAACCTTTGTTTCATTTCTAAGCCTATATAAACCCAGCTTCAACCTTCATTTCAATTCGTCCCAGACTCTCAGAGTCTAAGCAATACACTCTCCTCCTCTCTACATATCCTCTCATTCACGACTCGCTCCATCTCCATTCATTAAACTTTCCTCCGTAACTCTTCACCCTCACCCACAGACAAGAAAACTGCTCACGGGCTTCATTTACCCGCGTCCGGATTTGACGTCCGGATCCGGACAGCACTAGGAGAACGCATCCGGATCTGCGTCCGACCCAAGACAGCCGGACGTGACTCAGACGAGTGTGGAAATTGCAGAATCGGTGACGGCTTCTAAAATCAGTTTTTCTGCTAAATCCCTCTATCCTTATGCTGTTTACATTGAGCATTGTTATTTGGTCCATGGCTGAGTAGTCGCTTTTAATTTCGGTTTACTATGTATCTCTAGAATAATTATTTCTGAACCTTTGTGATTTTCTGCAGTACACTAGAATAAAGTTCTTTTCCCTTATGAATTCCTAAACTTGTTAATCTGATCAATTAAATGAGTTTATCAGTTTGTTAGCTTATAAGTGAGAACTGCGGCTATCAATTGACTACAGGGAAAGAACCAGTTAGTATAGAGATGGTAATTCCTCTAAACACTAGCTGACCATTAATCTAGACTACACTTAAAGCAATTAGTAAACAGTGGATTCATAACGAGAGTTAGGATTCGGTCTTTGCTAATTAGAATTCATGGAACGGGAGACCGAATACGAGTTATCCTTATTCTAGGGTTTTATTCTGAATTCTGTAGAAACCACTGAGGGGAAGAAATTGCAAAACCTAGAGAGAAGTAGTAAACCAGAATTTCCTTTATCAAACAAAATCAAAACAATTATTTACCTATTATTTATTGCTTATTGAACTCCTTTACAACATTCACCATCACATACAAAAACCCCCAATTTCCTGTTATTTTTATATTTGTTTTGTGTGTAAGTAGAAATTAAACTAGCCACTGCCTCTTTGGATTCGATACTCAGGGAATACTCCGAGATTTAAACTTGCTATAATCGACCGGTACACTTGCCGTTAGGTTAAACCCCTAACAACAATTTACCGTTAGGTTTTACCCCAACAAGTTTTTGGTGCCGTTGCCGGGGAGGCACGGCTGCTTAGTTTAATTTTTTTTCTATATTGGTATTATCTCATTTAATTTTGTTTTGTTTTTGCTTTTTTAGTTTAGTTTATTTTTGTTTTGTTTTTATTTTATTTTATTTTCCTTTGTTGATTTTCTTAGTTTTGTGCAATTTGTTTCTTATTTTTTTGGTTCTAGTAGTATTTTGGTTTTACCCGATTGAGTTTACTTTTACAACTACATTACTATCAGTTATCTGATTTTGGTTTATGGTTAAAACTCGTTCTGAAGGAAATCCAGAATTTGAGCTGGAACATGGGATAGAACGACTTACAAGAAGAAGTCGTTAGGGATTGGTACTGGAGTCTACAGTTGAACCAGAGGTGTTTCTCAAAGACTCACCAGGTGATACCTTTGTTCAAGAAGAAGAAGAGTATCTTACGGACGGTATCAGCGGAGAAAGAAGGATGAACGACTACACTCGTCCGAATGTGGAGGGACTCACATCACCAATAATAATCCCTGCACTGCCGGAAGGGGTATAATGGCAATTCAAGACCCATTATGTCACGATGGTCCTGAATGCTCCACAGTTCAGTGGAGTAGTCACTGAAGACCCAAATGTTCACCTTACATCCTTCCTGCGATTGGTTGGAGCATGTTCAGCACCAGCTTCTCAAGAGGTAGCCAGGCTAACCTTGTTTCCTTTTTCACTTAGGGACAGAGCTGCAGAGTGGCTAAACTCCCTATCTCCAAACAGTATCACTTCCTGGACGGAGTTAGCAAATGCATTCTTGGCGAAGTATTTCCCTCCTTCTCGAATGCTGACTATGAGAGGAGAGATTACCAACTTTAAGCAGTTCACCGGTGAGACATTATCTGAGGCTTGGGAGCGTTTCAAAGGGATTGTGCGCAGAGTACCACACCATGGCTTGGGAGAGGAGGTAATTTTGCAGTCCTTTTACAAAGATTTGGATCATTCAAGCTGTTTGTTGGTAGACACTTGTGCAGGAGGAAGCCTCATGGAGTTACCAATAGCTAGAATCAAGGAGTTGTTGGAAACTCTTTCCAACTCAGCTAACCAATGGGGAGGTGCAAGAACCAGAGAAGCTACACCGAAGAAAACTATTGGAGTTTATGAAGTGGATTCAAATACTTTTCTGGCTGCCAAGATATAAGCAATGTCGAAGCAGTTTGAGCGTATGTGTGCAGTGATGAACCCGCAGTCAAATGCAGCAACTGCTCCTGAGGTTTATCCACCTTGTGAACATTGTGGTCGAGGTTCTAACATGTTCCAGTGTGCTCCACCGCAAGAAGAGGCAGCAAACTATGTTGATAACAGACCAGGTAATTATTTCAGGAATCAAGGCAACCCGGGATACCACTCTCAGCAACAGAATCGTTATCAAGCTGGTGGTAGCAACAACTTCAATCAGAGACCGCCACAACAGTATAATCAAACATACCAGAAACCAATCCAGAACCAGCAGACATAGAGTTCCGGTGCAGGAACATCCTCGAACATGGAAGAAGTACTGGCCAGAATGAATGATTTCATCTCAGTTAGCACGAAGAAGTTCAATGAGCTGGAAGCCTTCAATCAGGAGCAGAGAACCTTCAATAATGACCAGAGGACATTCAATAGAAACATCGAGACTCAGCTGTCTCAGATATCGCAGCAGTTGGCTCAGCACCCTTTGGGTTCTTTGCCTAGTCAGTCCGAGCAGAATCAAAGAGAGTATGCTAAAGCTGTTTTTGCTGTGGAAGAAGATACTCCACTTGTCGCTGCAGTTTTACCTGTTCAACAAGAGGTTAAGGACTCCATTAAAGTTTTTGGAAAACCCAAGGAGAGGGAGTCTCCTGAAACTCATCCTTCTTACTCTTCTGTTTCCAATCGCAAATTTGAAGAACCTATTCCTTTTCCTGACAGGTTAAAGAAAAGGGATCTTGATGAACAGCTTGGAAAATTTCTTAAAATTTTTAAGAAATCAACTAAAGATATTCCTTTTTTTGTTTTTGCTGTGGAAGAAGATACTCCACTTGTCGCTGCAGTTTTACCTGTTCAACAAGAGGTTAAGGACTCCATTAAAGTTTTTGGAAAACCCAAGGAGAGGGAGTCTCCTGAAACTCATCCTTCTTACTCTTTTGTTTCCAATCGCAAATTTGAAGAACCTATTCCTTTTCCTGACAGGTTAAAGAAAAGGGATCTTGATGAACAGCTTGGAAAATTTCTTAAAATTTTTAAGAAATCAACTAAAGATATTCCTTTTTCTGATATGCTTAAGTTAATGTCAAATTACGCTACACTGGTGGATGATATCTTGGCTAACAAATGTCCTTTGCAGGAAAAGGAAACAACAAAGAAGGTAACTACTAGGAGTAGTAAAGGTAAAGCTACTGAGCCTCAGGTGGTGAGCATAGAGCAACCGGTGCGAGAGAATAAGAGGAATTATGAAGTTACCAAATCTCCTTCACCTACACCACCTACAGTTGAAGTTGCTCCTCTAGTTCCACTTCCAAACAGAACCAAGCGTTCCAAGGAGGATAGTGAGTTTGATAAGTTTCTTACTTTACTTCGTCAACTATCTGTTGATATCCCCTTTGTTGATTTAGTTGTGAAGGTGCCTAACTATACCAAGTATTTAAGGAAGCTTTTATCTAATAAGGCAAAGTTAGTTGAGACAGGAACTATTCAGCTCATAGAGACTTGTTCAGCGATCATACAGAAGCGCTTACCAGAAAAATGCAAAGATCCTAGAAGCTTCACAATTCCATGTAGAATTGGGGACATTGACTTCGACCACTGTCTTGCTGATTTAGGAGCGTCTATTAGTCTCATGCCATACGCTTTATTTGAAAAGCTTGGAATTGGAGACTTACAACCTACACGAATGACGCTTCAGCTAGCAGATCGTTCAATGGTTTACCCTTGTGGAATTGCAAAGGATGTGATGGTTAAGGTGAAACATCTGTATTTCCCCTACGACTTTGTCGTACTCGACATGGCTGCAGATCCAACGGTCCCTATTATCCTTGGAAGACCCTTCCTAGCAACAACCGACGCTCGAATCGAAGTTGCTCATGGTACAATCACTTTGAATGCAGAAGGTGAGCAGCTACTGTTTTATGCTGGTAGGTCTTTTAAAAACATTTTGGAAGCTTCTCGGAGTTCGTGTCACCAGGTTTCAAAGACGGCTCAATCTTCTGGAATCTCTTAAGAGAACAAAAACAAGGTCTAGCCAAAGACCGAAAAGACAGGCAGCTTGGTGGGAGGCAACCCACCAGTATAAAATCTCCTCTCCACTTTCTTTTTACACTTTGCTATTACTTGATTTAATTTTCTTTTAATCTATTGAGAATTTTTACTATTTTACTGCAAGAGACCCGACTCCCCTATTTCAATAACTAACTCTGCCTGGATCCACTTGAGTTCTCCTGGTTTTGCAAATTTACTCTTTCAGGTACTCTACTCTGATGCTAAACTGGATTCAAGTGTTGGGAATATCACGGCATTGTTCATCACGAATAAGGGAGCCCTTTCACACTCTTGCTATTTTATTTCTGCATTTCTTGTGTTTTGTTTTATGTTTGTTTGATTATTTTTGGTAATGTTTCCTTTTTAAATTTTTATTTAAAATAAATAAGGTGTTTTAGATTAATGGTTTTTAATTTAATTTAATATAAAAAAATAATAAAAAAGGAGTATTACAACGCGTCCGGCTAAACCCAGCCGGACGCAAATCCAGACTCACAAATCTAAACACGTCGGATCCGGACGGTAAATCCGGACGTCACTAAAGTCGACGCGGGCCACGATTTTCTTTCTTCTTTATTCTTTCTTTCTTCTACCTTCGTCCCCGACGCACTCGAACCCGACAAAACCCACAAAAATCCAAAACCTCCAAACTTCCACCATTTTCACCACCACACCAGAACCACCAGCACCAGAAGACGCCGGCGACCACCCGAACCACCGCGCCGCTACAGTACCGCCCAACACCCTGCATCTCTCCTTCTTCTTCCCAAAACTCGAATTCGAATTCCAACTGCAACAGGTTCCTCCATTTTTACGTTTTCAAAATTCGAATTGTGATAGATTTGGTAGCTTTTGGTAGATTATAGTGTTAATTTGTTAGTGTGGTGCGAAAACGTTAAGTTTTCAGTGAGATTTATGCATTTCAGGTCGAATTTGTGTGAATTCTGAGTTTCTGGTTGCAATAGTGTATTCGTCGCTGCTCTATTCGCGGCGAAAATTTTTTTTAGGGTCATGAGTGCGTCCGGATCTACGTCCAGCTAAGTTGACCCGGACGTGGATCCGGACATGTTAAAATTTTGCAATTTTTCTGCAATTGTTTTCTAGGTTTATGTTGTACTGTTTAATGCTATTATTTACTATGTTTAGATGTTTTAATGCATTAGTAATTGTAGATTAATTATGTGAAAAAAATGTGTTCAAATAGAACTTAATGCTCGACCGGTTTCGGGTTTTGGTGTGCCTGTTGCTTCTCTTTTCTTGCTGTTTAGATATCTGACTGCTTTTGTTTATCATTTAGATGGCTCGCACTAGAGGAGGTGCTACACGCATGGGTTCTTCTTCTAGGAACCCACGCCCCGACGACCAGTCTGAGCCAGCCGCTGCCCCACTACGCGATGATGGATTCAGATCTGCTAGAGCCCGGGCTTGGTACGATCAGGGCGGGGCCTTCATCATTGAGAGGCGCATTAGTGATGAGGCATCAGCTGCCGCCGGGATTACAAACTTATTTGAGGGTATTGGCGCCAGCAGTATCTTGCGCATGGGCGTGGGTGTCTTCTCTCTGGAGCTGGTACGTGAGTTGTACGCCAATGCTATGGCGTCAGACACGACACACAGCATTACCTCCTACGTACGCCAGTTCCAGGTGGAGGTAACCCCTGAGACTTTTGCTCTTCTTTTACTCCTCCCAGACAACACGGACACACATTTAGATTTTTCAGAGGATTCACTTAGGCAGAATAAGTCTAGGTGGTTACAAGAGGTCGGGAGTACTACTCGCCGACGGGGTGAGGAAAATAAGATTGTGCTCCCCTATGCTATCCTCCCCTCCCTTCCACAGAGGACCCTGGCAGAGATCCTCAGTCATCAGATCCGGCCTCATGCCGGAAATGATGCTTCTGACGAGGATCGTGTGCTCCTAGACTACCTCCTGGCCTCACCACATCCACTAGCTTAGCAGCTCTCGCTCCCTTTCGTCATGTTTAGGCAGCTGCATAAGGTGGTGACTTATCTGTGGACGAAGAAGAAGAAGATCACCCCTATCTTTCCCATGTTTCTCCACCATCTTCTTGTCTCCACCCTCCCCGAGGAGATCTTCACTGATATTGAGGTGAGAAAGGGGGAGACACCCATCTCCCTTGGGACCTTCAGGAGATGGGGCTTCTTACGCCTCGATGACGACAGCTGGGTGAAGGGCAGCTCAGGTCTAGGATCGACCGGCACCTCTGCGAGCTCTAGCTCTACTTCAGCGCCTACTGCTACCATGGCGCCCCCTACGGCCCCAGTGATGAGCATCCCCCCAGAGATGCAGGTTATGATGGACTCCCTACTCCAGCAGCAGCAGAGGATGGAGCAGCGCTTTGGGGGTATGGAGCAGCAGTTCGGGGATGTCCAGCAGCGCCAGGTGCGCATGGAGGGACACATAGATGACATCCGCCAGACGCAGGAGCATCTCCAGGCAGAGCAGACTTCTATCCGTGACACACAGACTATGCTTGCAGAGCGCTTGGAGCGTAGTGATGCTTTGCAGAGAGAGACAACCGCTCATCAGACCCAGACTACCCAGATCTTACAGATGCTCATGGCCCAGATGAGACCTCCGCCACCACCACCACCTCAGTGACCGCCATCCTATGTTTACTGCTTTCTTTTATTTTGTTTGTTTTTCTGTACTTTTCTTTTTCTTTGATTAATTTTACTTTTGTTTGTTAAAACTAAAGTTAAACATGAAACTAACAGGTGAAGTGATGGTGTTATATTTGGCAGTACTTAAATTCTGAATTGCTAAGTTTCTTGTTTCTCTGAGCAGTACAACATTCGTCACTGATTTATTTACATGTCCTATCTACTGCGAAACGAATGGCTTGAGAAACTCGCAACTTTTACTCTGCACAACACGCATGACACATGAGGAATATCTCGACCCCTGCAAAACTTCAAGTGTGAGGAAGAACATCTTCCTCATTCTATAACACCAGGGGAGTCTCAGTTCCTAATTTAACTTATTGATGTTCCACCTTTCTTGCGTTGCGGCTTAATTATTGCATATGCATCTATTATGAGTATAGCATGTTTTGAAAGCTCTTTTCACTGCTTTTCTTCTATGACCAATGAGGACATTGCTCCTCTTAAGTGTGAGGAAGGAAAGACCTTTCCCTGAAAACATGCTAGTTGTTCTTTAATACCACACTTGCTTTTTGCTGCTCTAATGCCTGTGCACACCGAGTGAAATTAAACCAAGTGAAAAACCGTAAGAATCATTTTGCTTGATGAGGTTTGATAAATCAATTTATTTCAAAAATACTCTATTTTCACTAAAACCAGGTGGATTAGCTAGTTGTGGAAACCAGATTATTTTAGCTTGGGATTTTGGAAATGAAGATAATGTTTGGGATGAAAAGGATAAGGCAAGGTACTCTGCTGATCAAAAATTTTTCCTAACAATAGCAGGCCTCGTCTAGCCAGTTATTAAGTCTTAAGGGTGCTTTAACACCTATCTACCTAAGGTCTCGGGAACTGGGATAGTTGGCCCAACACCATCTCAAGGATAGAGAGAAAAGTCTGGGTTACGGAATAACTCTGCAAAAATTTTCAATATTAGCTTGTTTTATACATAATCCTTGAAGAAGAATGCTTTCGCTTACAGAAGAGATAATTGCAGTTAAATTTATTATTTTGATCATGAGTGCGTGGTGTTGAAAGGTATTGCAGAATAAGGCATTACTTCACACCCCTTGTCATCCAAAGGTTAGAGGAATGAAAATTGGTGGAAAGTCCCAAGCTAAATTAACTTGTTTTCTACAAATCTAGTTTCTCTATGCTTTTACAAAATTGTTCTTGTTTCACTGTTTGTGAAAACCTACCTCTAGAGAGCAAGATTATTCTTTCATTTATCACTTTGTTTGATTTCGCCCTGCACTTGTTTAATTTTGAGATTATTTGACGGTTTTAGAGATATTCTTATTCCCTTTTGGCTTGAGGACAAACAAAAGCTTAAGTGTGAGGAAGTTGATAAGTGTGAAACATATAGGCTTTTTAGGGTTTAAATACCTTATAATTTGTAACAATTCAGGCAATGTTTCCCACTTATTATGCGTTTTTCCTAAGATTGACGTTTTGATAAGAACTGATGTATTTTATATGCTAAATATAGGAAAACCCAGGAAAGGAAGATTTTACATCATAAGGATTACAGCACAACAAACGGGGAACAAATCAGGAGAAGAGACACAAAAATTGGTCACATCCGGGTCAACTTGGCCGGACGCAAATCCGGACGTCTCATGTCCGGATCCGGACGCAATCCGGATGTGACCTAAAATCCAGATCCAAGAGTTCTCTGTCTTGTCCGGATCCGGACAGCGATCCGGACATATTCGAGTTTCAGATCTAAAAGTTCTGTGTCACGTCCGGATCCGGACACGGATCCGGACGTCACACAGAGATGAAAAATAAAAATGCAATCGCGCTGATAATCAGGCTTTCGGCGCAATTATCAGTTGAGCGGCGGTCTAACCCATACTGCAGCATATATTAATAGACGCCCATGCTCAATTAATCACTCACTCACCAAACTTCCACTAACCTTTGTTTCATTTCTAAGCCAATATAAACCCAGCTTCAACCTTCATTTCAATTCGTCCCAGACTCTCAGAGTCTAAGCAATACACTCTCCTCCTCTCTACATATCCTCTCATTCACGACTCGCTCCATCTCCATTCATCAAACTTTCCTCCGTAACTCTTCACCCTCACCACAGACAGAAAACTACTCACGGGCTTCATTTACCCGCGTCCGGATTTGACGTCCGAATCCGGACAGCACCAGGAGAACGCGTCCGGATCTGCGTCCGACCCAAGACAGCCAGACGTGACTCAGACGAGTGTGGAAATTGCAGAATCAGCGACGGCTTCTAAAATCAGTTTTTCTGCTAAATCCATCTATCCTTATGCTGTTTATATTGAGCATTGTTATTTGGTCCATGGCTGAGTAGTCGCTTTTAATTTCGGTTTACTATGTATCTCTAGAATAATTATTTCTGAACCTTTGTGATTTTCTGCAGTACACTAGAATAAAGTTCTTTTCCCTTATGAATTCCTAAACTTGTTAATCTGATCAATTAAATGAGTTTATCAGTTTGTTAGCTTATAAGTGAGAACTGCGGCTATCAATTGACTACAGGGAAAGAACCAGTTAGTATAGAGATGGTAATTCCTCTAAACACTAGCTGACCATTAATCTAGACTACACTTAAAGCAATTAGTAAACAGTGGATTCATAACGAGAGTTAGGATTCGGTCTTCGCTAATTAGAATTCGTGGAACGGGAGACCGAATACGAGTTATCCTTATTCTAAGGTTTTATTCTGAATTCTGTAGAAACCACTGAGGGGAAGAAATTGCAAAATCTAGATTTAAACTTGCTATAATCGACCGGTACACTTGCCGTCAGGTTAAACCCCCAACAACAATTTACCGTTAGGTTTTACCTCAACACTAATGAAAAATATATTTGAAGTTGGGTACTTGGAAGTAGAAAATTTGGTTGTTGCATCATAAAAGACTTTAAAAAAACTATGAATGTTTGATACTTTATCCCATTCATCTTCAGAAAGATAAAACAATCTTATATCACCATCCCTTGAAGTGAAATGATCCAACACAACCTTAAAATAGATAGCACGGTCCAACATCAAGTAAGTGGAATTCCATCTAACACAACAATCACCACGTAATCTTTTTATGATGTCCAAATGGTATGTTTTTTCAGCCAACTCATAGAATTTCTTCTTCTTTGGAATAGAAGCCTTTAGATGCTTAACAGTAGTTCTAATCTTACGAACAACATCATCAATCTGCTTTAACCCAGCTTGCACAATAAGGTTAATTATATGACAACTACAACGAATATGGAAAAATTCTCCATGAAGCATCAAAGATCTGTCCCTAAGGTAACGTGCCTTCAGATGAGTAACCATTGTATCATTATAAGATGCATTATCCAGTGTAAAGGTAAAGACTTTACGGTCAACTTTCCATTGTGACAAAGACCAAGAAATTTCATCAGCAATATTGAGACCATAAAAGGGAGGCCCTAATTCCCCAAACCGAATGATTCTCTTTTGCAACTTCCAATTACTATCAATCCAATGTGCAGTGATGCAAATATACTCATCATCTTTGGGATCATTCCTCCAATTATCTGATGTAAAACAGATTCGTCCTGGTACATTTTCTAACTCATCCTCAAGTAGTTTCTTTTCATCCATGAAGAGTTTCAATATATCTCTACGAAGAGTGTGTCTACTCATGACTGAGAACTGAGGACATGCAATAGACATCAAATATCTAAACCCTGGCTCTTCAATTATACTAAAGGGATGCGCACCAGCAACAACAAACAAGCATATGGCTTTCCGTAAATCCACAACATTAACACTAGGACTTTTTAATTTCAGTTCACATTTTTCATCTTTCCTACTTTGTTCTCTGACCGAATGCAGTAATTTTTTAAATCTTTTGTAAACCGACTGGGACACTTGCTTAAATGTCTACGTAGATGTGATGTTCCACTTGAAGATGCAGCTGTAAAAACAACATTGCAATACTTACAATTAGCTTGAATTTTAGACTTATCTTTTGATGTTATCCGTTCCATATGCAACCAACATTCTGATCTAAGTCTTTTGTCTTCAACAACCACAACTTCTTTTTCATCAGGCACTTCAACAACATCTGTGTTCGTAGAGTTATCCATCTGCATCAAACAATAGTAGAAATTATAAATATAATAAAAAAAAGTAACAAAAAATCGTATTATGCAAGGTAATAGTAGCTTAGACACTAAACTTGACCAGCAACAAATATCACTATTTCAAGTTAGTAATTGAAAACGAAGAAAAGAGTGCTCACACACAACTAACGATTTATGAAACATAAAGTTACAAAACTAAAACATATACGGAATTTAGCTGAACTGAAATATATACGGAATTTAACACAACACCACTCAAACAAGGATAATATGTTTCTTCATTGAAGTTGCAGAGCTAAATTATAAACAAAATTTAACAGAGACCGTAAAAAAAAAAGTGCTATCGCATCCATGAAAATCGGTGAGATTTTACATAAATGTACAACCCTTCAGTTGGAAAAAGAAACAAGAAGTGGGAAATATATATGAGAAAAAAATCAAGATGTCGGCTCAAGCATTAGACTAACCCTAATGATAATTGAAACCGAAAACTTTACAGAAAAAAGAAATAAGCAAGGATTGAAAAAAAAGAACAGATTGAGAACTTACCTTGTTGTCTGACGATGAATGTAAAAGAACACACTAAATATATGGGAGATTGATGAGTTTGGCCAACAGAGTAGGAAGGAACTAGAGAGCATTTTGAATTTGTTTGAACTCTGAAGCTTTTCTGGGTTTTTGATTCACGCGAAAATCATGTTGTTCGAACTTCCCACAGAGAATGGAAGTGCCGGTGTGGAACGTTCTAGCTTCCAGACTTCCAGTCCAGGGCTAAGTAAAAGCATGTGTAAATGTAAATAAAGTGAATTCAATAATGAGAGATAGAGATTGTCTGAAGCTTTTCTCGGCACTAATAAATATTTTACCTTTTGTTTGAGCCGACTAACTTGTTTATATGGGTTGGGCTGGAGACTGGAGTATGTACTATTAAAAATAATAAGAGGGTCTCCATGTTAGAATATATATATATATATATTAATAACTATGATAAACGGGCCGGGCCGGGCCAACAACTGGGCAAATTATTTAGCCATAACCCGGCCCAAAAAAAAATTCGGGCTGATATTTTTGTCCGAGCCCGTCCAGTTATTTTTTTTGCCCATACCCATTGGGTTAATATACGGGCCAGGTGGGGCTAGAATGACCATGATCGGCTCTAGCTACATCCAACTTTGGCCAGTGATGGCTACATCATGGCTACATATGAGAGGGAGATATGGAGGGAGCACACGTAATGCCGTTTTGTTTTTGTTTTTTTTTTGAATTTTTTTTGTCTAAAGATTTTTATTCTTTAATTTCTTTATCACAAAAACTTTAAATTGTTGTAACTTTTAATATATAAGTCTAAAATAAACAAAATTATATCATTGTTCACTTAAATTTAAGCTCTTCAAAACAAGACTAGTCATGGATATGTTTTGACAAAAAATAATTTTTTGATATACTAAAATTATAATATGATTCATTAATTTAGTATTATGATTCATTAAAATTGATATTGTGATTCATTAAGTAATAATTGGTTAATACGACGTTTTTAACTTTCCTAGGGTGGGTTTTGGGGTGTTTTGGGGGGTAGGGTAGTCTATTTGAAATTTGTTCTATACTTTATATGGTAGCAACTAACTCGACAGGTTTTTAGGGTTTGTGGTAGCGGGTTTAGGGTCGTTAGACGTTAGACCCTAAACCTGCCCACTACAAACCCTAAAAATGTCTTCAGCGTTTTAGTATTCCTAGGGTGGGTTTTAGGGTGTTTTGGGGGTATTGTAATCTATTTGGAATTTGTTCTGTACTTTATATTGTAGCAACTCTGGGAGGATATCATCAACCTCAGCTAAAGCATTTTAGGCCTTTGGGTGGTAGATGGGGATTTCAATAATATTCTCTATGCTCAAGATAGGCTGAGTGCTCGTAACCCTTACTCGAGGGACTATCAGGACTTTGCCAATAGTGTCTCTAGGGTTAAGTTGCAGGACCTTTGATTTTATGGGAGGTTCTTTACTTGGTGGAACAACCAATTTGATCACAGGCGGATCCTTGGGAAAATTGACCGAGTCTTAGTTAATGAGGCTTGGATCTTGGACTTTCCTACTAGTTTTGCATCCTTTCTCCCACCCCTAGTCTCGGATCAGAGTCCTATGATCATTACCCTTCCCGCCCCAGCCCCCCGTAGGAAAACCTTTAAATTCCTAAATTTCTAGACAAGTGACCCCTCTTTCCTCCCCCTCATCCGGGAGGCATGGGATAGGCCTCCTCAGGGTTGTCGTCTCTACTTCATCGTTCAAAGGCTGTGCCACCTCAAACCTGGGCTCATTAAACTCCACAAAACAGAATTTGGGTCCCTAGGGGACGAAGGCCAAAAGATTAGAGATGAGCTCAGTGATGTCCAAAAAAGACTAGATCAAGACCCTTGGAACATGACTCTTATCTCCCATGAGAAAGCCCTAAGGCACAACCTTCTAATTAGGGATTCCTACGAGCTTCTATTCCTCTGTCAGCTCTTGAAATCCGCTGGCTTAAACTTGCGGACTCTAATACTTCCTTTTTTCACAGAGCCATCAAAGCAAGAAGGAATAAAAACTCCATTGCGTCGATTACGAATGACACTAGGGAAATTCTCAACTGCCCTTCCGACATCGAGAATTGCCTGGTTGCCCATTTCCGTCAATCTCTAGGCTCTAGAGCTTCCCCTCGCTACTCCCTAGCCGAGCTCACCCTCAACAATGATAGAGTGCTGGATAATGCCTCTTGGCCTCTCCTAACTAGGCCAGTTATGAATGATGATGTCAAATCGGCCCTTTTTTACATAGGTGACAATAAAGCCCCGGGCCCGGATGGTTACACCGCCAAATTCTTCAAAGTAGCGTGGGCCCATATAGGTGAGGATATTTGCGATGCTATCAAAAGCTTCTTCCATAGTGGGAGGCTTCTAAAGGAAATTAACTCCACCCTCATCACTCTCATCCCGAAAACTGACAATGCCCTGTCCCCGGGGGACTACAGGCCTATCTCATGCTGTAATACTCTTTACAAAATTATCAGCAAAATTCTAGCTGAAAGACTTAAGAGTATCCTTCCTTCTATAGTGAATCCCAGCCAAGGAGCCTTCTTCAAAGGCCGTCTTATCTCTGATAACATCCAGCTCTGCTCATGCCTTATGAAAAACTATCAGAGAGCTCATGTAACACCCCCAACTCCTAAAACCGGGATTATCTCATAAACCTCAAAGTACTTATATTAACAACGCAGTGGAAATTCTCAATAAGTGGTGTTACTGCCGTTAGTCACCCACGTGACTAACTAGGCATTCTACAATCTCCAGTCTCAATCTACGGTCAGATGGACCCAGATATACCGAACTTAAATACTTACAATCCAACCAAAATACATATACCAAGTACAAAATAATTCATACCGCTAATACGACTTACTACAACAGTCTACAATATGAGTGTACATGCACATCTCATATGTCAATTATAAACCTATAGTACATCTACCCCTTCCTACTCTCAGGCTGGGTCATATTCTGCTTCTTACCTGAAAAAATAATATATATATGCCCCGAGGGGCTCAGCACCTTCGTTGGTATGATTAACGTGCAACCCATAAGCTAACGGGGCTACACACGACTATTTTATCGTATACATGCGATTGATTGATCATACATAATATAATAATAAGTAGGATAACACACAACACATTCATATGGAATAATCATAGCTCAAACAGATTGAACGATTTAATGGGCGTTCGTTAAGCAAATGAGTTAGCTTTTGAACTCCTTAGTTGGGAATTATTTAATTCCTGTGCTTAATCTTATCTCATAATATCAATCGTTCTTTAATTAGAACTGATTGTACCTTAGTCCCTTGTTTATTTTTGTCAGGTTATTATTAACCGTAGCCAGTGGTTGAGAACTGCATTTGTTTAAATAAACAATAATTCTTAAGTTAGCAGGGTGTAGGCTAGACCCCCCACGCCATTCTTAATCTGGCCTCCCACCTCAAACAGAAATTGAGGTGGCCGAGTCTGTTTGTCAACTCTATACGACAAGTCCGCAGACAAGTCTTAATGGAAGTCAGATCTGATACAGATACCGACCTCCTACTACAAACACATGTGACCGGACCGTTCCAGATTCCTCACCCCTAAGTTCCAGTTAGTAGAAGTCTCGAAGACAATGTTTGTTAGTTAAACCTCTTTCGGTGAATAACCAACTAATATTTAGGGAGTGCTCCATATACTCATACAATTGTTTACTAACTGAGGTTAGTACATACACTCAATGGTAAGTCGTGTTAACATAATATGAACACGCATACAAATACGGTAAACTGGTTTCATGCTTTATCTTGTTTAGTCATACACATAAACAAACAACACACAAACCGAGGGACACCTCATTAGCAAGCGAGCTACAAGAAAACCATGTCATTCACCATCATCGGCGGTTGCCTACTCTTCTCCGAAGTTCAATTACTCAAACCCTATAACATTCATCGAATCAGGTGGTTAATTCCTTTTAATTAGCCTAACTCATTTCATTACTAATGATTTCCGGCTAATAACCACTATATCATTGTAGTTCAAACTTAGTCTCATAAGTCATTTACTTCTCATTATATCTCCTACTTGTTCACACCCTTAATGACCATTATATGTCACCAAACAAGTCTTAATAATCATCTAACAACAATACCATTCAATCCCACTCATTTAACTTCAAATTCAAATCATGGACATAATTTTCTAGTGGTCCGGGACATGGTCGGACCCTAGGTCCCGGACCAAGTCATTGCAATAACATTCGAGGCTTTTTATCATGTGGTCCGGGACTTGTTCCTGGACTTAGGTCCCGGATCAAGTCTCTATGTTTCTCTCGGGGGATTTTTGTGTGTGGTCCGGGACTTTGTACAAGGAGTAGGTCCCGAACCATACATTATTCTGCAACTTTTGACAGTTTTGATTGTCATTCTACACTTGTTTTTTGCCCATTTCTTTCCTAACCTTTCCACATGTATCTTAACACGTTCTAACACCATTATAACACTTTAAATCTTCTCATCCTTGGGTTACAACCCCTTTACATATTCATCCAAATATTGTAAATTGGTTACAATTATAACCCTAAACACTCTTGCATTACTTCCTTGTAACTCATTTCAAACCTCACCTTAAGTGGTACTACTTACCAATTATTTTCACAACTCTTCATAGAGTGTGCTAACTTCATTTCTTCAGTTCTAACTTCATAATCCATTGTTTACCAACCTAGTTATAGTATACTTAGTCACATTGCACCTCCATGCACAATTTCCTTTCCTTTACATTTTCTACTCATCATTTTCAAGCTTGCACATACTTATGCACTTTTAGTCATCTCTTAACACCTTACATCTTACTCTCAATCATCTTGACCATACTAAATCCCTCTTATACATTTTCATCTCCATCTTCCAAGTCCACCCATTACTTTCTAAGTTATACACAATAGTTCATCTCTAAGCAATACAAGACACTCCTACATCATTTTTCCTACAAATTTTTGTACAACTCAACACACTCCCCATACCATTATTTTGGTGTGTTTAATTTACCCATTGAATCTCTAATCCCTCCTAATCAACTCTAGGTCATTCTACCTCATAAGAACACCTTAGTTTACTCATTTCTACTTAATTAACCTTTAATGATTCCTAGTAAATCCTAGGTCATAGTAACTCACAACTACACTTAAAACACTTGGTTTCTACACCAATTTTGCCATAGCTTCTCTACTATATTGTTATGCCTAAATGCATAGTATTTCTTCCCTAAACAACCCCAGCTAATCAAATACTCATCTCATTGTATTCCTCACCTAATTCAAGACAACTACAATCAACACAATATGATGCAATAATCTTACATTGCATAACACTAAGGCTCTTAAATGATATGGCTCTTAGGCCCTTAAATGACATAAATTTAAACATATTAATCAACATAGCCACCTTCACACAACAATAGTCCCATGTCAATTTATAAAAGCTCTTATAATTCACCTTAAGATTGTTTTTCTAACTCATATGTCCTTAGCTCCTTAGTCACAAGTTCATAAGCTTGTTTATATCATTTCCTAGGTTAATATAATTCATATTATAATGTATGCTCTAGGCTACATGTAACAACCCATCTACAACCATACACTTAACAACAAATTGCAGTGGAAAACTTAACTCATCACATTACTTATCTCAATGGTGTTACACGCCGTTAGCCACCCACGTGGCTAACAAGGCTAATACATATACATTGTATTGGTCTGATGGACTAGACTCCCGAGCAACTACACATTACAATCTCTTTCCATTGCCAACATTCATTATACATATACATCCAACCGTACCGAGTATTTACAAACTAATGCCGTCAACAATTTCTGCATTACTACACCTACAATACATACTCAATCAATTAAACTACCCATGTGAAAACAACTACCCCATCCTACTCTCAAACGACTTCCAACACCTTGTACCTGAAAATAAAGAGAGAAAGGGTGGCCCCCTAGGGGCTCACCACAATGCTGGTATGGTAATCGTGCAGCCCGCATACTACTGGGCCACGCACAACTAATTATCGTCTAAGCATGCGGTTGATTTTATTTAAAACATGCATGAAAACTATAAACATATAACACATTGCATACCCACAACAATGGGGTTCAACAATTCAATCAACACAACAAAACTCGTTAGCTCACTCATTTTGTTCTTTGACCCTTGAGGGTTTCTCCTCTATGGAGCTATTTCCTCAATAGACGACACTTACCCACTAGTCGGGTTATACTTAGATTCCTCTTATTACAACTGGGATTCATATCCATGACCCACATACTCCACATAACAGCTCACATCACATTTTAACGTACATACAACATAGCTTGGAGAGGGTCACGTGAGGACACGTACCCCGAGATGTGAGTTAGTAACCTCATTGTAGCCTAGAGAACCATTTTATTCCCATGCTAAGCTCTTTATACAACAACTTATTGTTCTACATAGAGAACATAAATTTACTTAAGATGCATCGGATATAACATAGTTCCGAAAACTCCGTACATATTAACTTTACTGAGATGTGTCTGTCTCAATATAGTACCGAACACACCGTACATAACCCTCTAGTCCCGAACAATAGTTGAGGTTGGTAAGCCTTGGTTAAGCTTACTGATGATTGTAATCCAAGAAGGAAAAACCACCATAACATAACATAACCAGGAGCAAGGTAAGGCAAATATGGATACCCACTCCCAAACAACGCGTGACCGAAACGACCGGATTCCTCACCCCCATTAATATATATATAAATATAGTTAAGAGTTCCATCATGGAACCTATCACATCCATACACAATAAGGTATTATAACCAGGTTAAACACACAAAGGAGGTAAACATACTTACACGCACAAACAACACACAACTAACTCATGCATAGCCGTGGTTAGAACGTTCCCATGGTTTGGGTCGTTAAATCCGAATACCGCTCTTAAGTGATCCTAGATTTGGTTAGCTAAGGTTTAACACTTTCAACGTTTAACGGTATCAGAGTTAAACACACCACATTAACGAATTACCATAAACTAATTTCATGCTTATTCTTGCAAGGTGGCAAACATTCAGAAAAACACATTAGCATACAAGCCGGTGTAATCCGGTAGAACATAGGCTGCAAGAAAACCATACCTGTCACCAAGGTCCACTCTATTGTGTCCACTTATGTTCCTCGAACAATCCTCGAGCAACTGGTAGTATTACATTTACTTTCATTAACATCGGGGTAACATGATTGTTTAAAGTCTAATGCAACATAGTTAACCCCGTTATCCTGTTATACCTAATTTTACTCTTGTGATCTTAAGTTCACAACTCTCACATCCAACCTAACACTTGTTTACACTTTCTAAGGCCTTTACATGTCACCAAACAAGGCCTAAACATCATCTAAAACCATTACCATTCAATCCCTCATCATTAGAAGTCATTTACACACATTTTGAGCAATTTTTGCCCTGGTCCGAGACTTGGTCCGGTCCCGGACCAATAGTAGAATGTACTCTCGGCCATATTTTTCACTTGGTCCGGGTCTTGGTCCTGGACTAAGGACCCGGACCACTTGTAAACATCATTCTCGGCTCATTTTTAAGGGTGGCCCGGGTACCTATACAAGGGCTAGGTCTCGGACCATGTTAATAAGTTGTCAATACAGAATTTTTCAACCCCTAAACCAACCTTAAACCCCACATAATCATTCCATAATCTTTCCACATGTTTCCTACATGTTTAAACACCTTAAATCATGCACTAAACCTTCCTAAAACATCACTTACTTGTTACTCAATTTCTTACAACAATTTCTAACACTTATAACATTTTCCCTTAGATTTCTAAGTGGTAGTGTCATGCCTAGTACTCCACTAACCAAAATGTTACCTTACCACCATTACCACTACTCCAAAAGCCTTATTTCTCACAAACACCTTCTTTGCACAATACACTAAGATTTCTCCACAAGTTCATACTTATTCCTTCACAAGACATTTTACCTCTTTGTTACCAAAACTTGCACAAGACTTTACACTTCACATAACATGACTTTGGTGTGTATAAAACACCCATTTAACTCTAAATCCACCAATACAATGCTCAAGGCACTTTAACACTTAAAAACACCGTAATTCACTTTCTTTCACCATCTTAACACTTAACAAATTCCTAGAACCTTCTAGGTTATAAAATCTCATTACAACACATAAACTCCTTTGTTTATCAACTAAATTTTGCCATAGCTTCTCTTGTATCACCTTACACCAAAACACATAGTTTTCCACCTTTATACAAACAAAGAACATCCAATCTCTTAATACACACCCTTACACACAAACATGTGGTTTTTTTCATCCTTTAACCATAAAAGACATTCATCTTCACAAGGAATGTTCTTTACACACAAATAATCCTTTAAACTACACTACATCACAATATAGTGCATAAACTTAAATTGCTTGGCACTTAGGCCCTTAAGTTGCATTAACCTTATACACTGAATTTCCACATTTAAATGCCTTCAACCTGCAAATACACACAACAAGGCTCCCATGTCTTTTTAGTCCACCTTGTGGATAGTTTTTCTAGCTCATTTCCCATTGGCTCTTTAGGTTATTTGTTTATCAAATATAGCTCAATTCCTAGTACACAAAACTACATTATAAGAGGTCATTTACCTCTTTCTTTTCCAAGCTTTCTCACTTGTTTTCTCTTGTTCTTTCTTGATTGAAAATCGGCAAGGAGCTTTTATCACTTGTCAATCTTCTAACCAATACACATATAAGGGTAATGAGCATTAAGTTTAATACTCAAACTCATAATTGAACCCTAGGTTTACTTAAATGTCTTAAAACACTAAAATTGATGTTTACCTTTGGAATTTGAAAGAGAACTTGAATAAGTAGCAAGATAGGACTCCTGCTAGTCCTTTGAAGATTGAATCAAGCTAAATGAAGAGCATGATAATGCACCATTAAGGGGTGAATTTTCAGCTATATACAAAAATAAAGGGAAACTTGGATCTTCTTTGATTTTCCTTACCTTGAAGCAAAGGAGAATGACAAGGCATGAAAATGGATTTCTGAAATACCCCAAACCTTGATATGTTGTTTAAACATTAAACTACAGTATTTAAAGGCTAAAATATGCCTTAGAAACATCAGTGAACAATTTAAACCATAGTAAAACACAAATAAATACCTTAAAGTCAATATGGGCAAAAATGTGCTCTAAGCTTGGGATAAGTTTGTATAAGACCTAAAGGTCATACCTATACCTTATTTACATGTTAATGAACATATTAAATCAATTATAAAGAAAACCAAGCTTGAAAACAATTTAAAACACAAAATGTGCTTTAAGGAGCCTTAAAGTACATTTTTGAAAAATTGTCTTGTAAATGAGTTTTGAGTGGCTAAATGACCATCATGACTCTTTAATTAATATGTGTTCTACTTAGTATCACATTAGGAAGTCTAAATCAATGGGAAATCAAAAACTTCACAAATATGTGCCTTAGTTTGTGAATAGTACTAAAATAAGCTAGTTTATAACATAAGTCAATAAGTAGTTAATTGGTCAACAAAGACTATTATTCCCCTAAGTAGATGAAGGGGGCCAGTTTTTATTATGGTGAGTCACCAACATGTAAAAATCAATTAAGGAAATGAAGGAAAAGTAAGTAAAAGGAAGAAAGTTACTTTATAACATAAATATCTTGTAAAATCAACAACTCATTTCATTTCTTCCTTTCCCACTCACTTCCACCGTCTCCAACCTCCTCTCTTCTCCATTCTCGGTTTGCTACAGCAAACCATGCCATCTCCATCTTTGAATGCTTGTAACTCATGACTCCATGGTCCAAATTCAATTTCAAGACCACCATTCTTCTAGTTGGAGCAAGCTCTACACTTCTATCTTTTCAAATCTTCAAAAGCCTCATTTCGGTGCCATGGAGATTCACCATTGAAGGAGCTTGAGCTCATATTTTCATGCCTTGTCATTCTCCTTTGCTTCAAGGTAAGGAAAACCAAAGAAAAACAACATTTCCCCTTGTTTTTGTATATGTCCAAAAATTCACCATTAAAGGTGTCTTCTCTTGTTCTTCCATAGCTCCATTTCAATCTTCAAAGGACAAGGAGGAGTCCTCTCTTGATGCTTATTCAAGCTCTCTTTTTATTCCAAGGTAAACAACTATCCTAATGTGTTAAGACAATATATATAACTTAGGGTTTATGATGGGTTGAAGCATAAAGCTTGAATGCTCATTGTTTTACTTGTGTATTGACTAGAACATTGACAAGTAACCAAGTTCCCTTGCCGATTTCTAATCAAGAAAGGGACAAGAGTGTCCAAGTGATAAGTGTCCAAATGAGCATGTTTTATGGGTGTATTTCATATATTATATTAGCACTTTTCTTGCTCATTTCTCACTTATCATATGTTTTTTCTCTAGTTTATGTTTTATTGGTTATCTCACAAATTTATTGGTTAAAAATGAGAAAAACCAAGCTAGGAGCAAAGTAGACGAAGAGACGAAGGCATAGGCACAAACGGATCTCAAAACGGAGCTGAAACGAATATTTTAGAAGTAAACCAATTTTTGTCCGAATCACACTGGTCTGAACCAGTAGTTTAGACAAGGGGACTCGCGTCCGTGGTGTGTCCGCTCAACCAAGGCCGGACGTGGGACTTGCGTCCATGGTGTGTCTGCATAACAAAAGCCGGACAAAGCAGAATGCGTCCGTGGGATTTTGGCCGGACAAAGGGCGGACATAAGGCTGTCCGTGTCTTGTCCGGGTAACAAAGGCCGGACGTGACAGAAGGACAAAATTGTGTCCATGTGTTGTCCGCTCAAACAAGGCCGGACAGAGGTTGGACAGAGGCCGGACAGAGGCCGGACAAGGACAAGAAAGAAATGTCCGCTGTGTGTCCGTGGATATTTGGGCGGACAAGACTGAGTTCCTTCCATACGCATGTCGACAGTTCCATGCATGTCGATTGACCTAATGCACCGCCCCAATCCACTCCTTAAAATCCTCACGCGGTGTTCCCTCTGTCTTCTTCCTCATCCTCTCTTCTATATAAACCCAGTAGTTCTGCAAAATATGAATCCCTTCCATCATCCATCGCTCACAACAGAAACGTACCACACCTACGATCCACTCCATCCTCTTATCCCCCACTTCTCCATTTTATTTTCATTCTTCATTCCACCACTCGGCAGAACCAGGATTAAAAGAAGAGAAGAATAGCAGTTGGAGCAGAAGCGAGTTGCAGTCCCGTCTCCTCCGGCAGTCTCCAAAATAATGGCTATTTCTATCTTTATTTTATTCTTGTTAATGTCTGAGTAATAAACTTAGCTTCCCGGGTTTGGAAGCGAGCCTATTTTATATAATTGTGTTATGTAAGCTTTCCAGTATAATTTATCTAAGCAGTATTTTGATTCTTGTCCTTAATGCGCTTTAATCTTCTTGTACAATTATTAAAGTGATATTTGTAGCTCTTTGTTAAAATGCAGTGCTGAGACAAGGTTCTAGACAAAATAAGTCAAAACGGGTTAACGACTAGAAGCGAGTTTTCGCCTATAGGTTGATCTGTCTCCAATAGGAATTGTTAATAATGCGATTAATTTATAATAACTTGAGCAAGGATTGCGCTTGTTGTTTAAATTAGTCAGGGTTTATTGTACAGGGACCGGTCAATAAACTAATTAAGATTCCTGAGTTTATTGCTAAAGTGGGAAAGTTATATTGATATAATTAAATAAAATAGGTGAGCAGAACATCCCGGGATGCTTCTTTAAAAACACAAAAAGATTTACAATTTCTGTTTCTTTTCTGTTTTGATTAATTGTTTTTATTATTGTCTTATGAGTTAGCTTTTAATCTTACTCTTCCAAAAATGATAAAATCTGTTTACTAGAAGTCTCAGTCAATTTACTACACTATCAGTTATCCACAGCGAGATCCCCAAGAGTACGACAACCCACAAATCCACTATTCCACAAAACGATAGGTACACTGCCTAAGTTGTAGAAGTAGTCACATATTTCTCCAACAAGTTTTTGGCGCCGTTGTCGGGGATCTCCGGCACGGTTAATTGATGGTTTTTAATTTTATTGAGATTTCTGTTTAGTTTTTTTAATTTATTTCTGTTTTATTTTATTTTTGCTTCATTTAATTTTATTTAATTTTACTTACTTTTTATTTTAGCTATTTTCTTTTATCTCTTTTTTGTTTCGTATTAGTTTTTCTATTTAGTTAATTTTTGCTTTTGTGTTTATTTTCTATTTATAGTTCTATTCTACTTGGTATTTTTATTTTTGTTTTTTAGGATAACTACTGATTATGGAGATCGGCTACGATGAGGTGAGAAGATTGTTGATCAACCAGGAATGGACGTACATGCAAGAGGAGATGTCCTCCTATCAAAGGTTGGTCAAGGATTATCAACCACCTCAACAATCAAATCGAGAGCCGTATTGGTGGGAAGTCGACCAGGCTAATACACAGTACAAAGAAGCTCAGTTGGGATATGACTACTTCAATCAGAATGAACAGCAATCGCCACAAAGGCCAGATGAATTTTTCCCGAGTCAGGCCAAGCCGCTAGAAGAGATTCCAGTGGTGACTCCAAGGAGCAAAGATCGATTCAAGCCAGATATTCATGAAGCTACAAATTCTGATGAGGAGATAAAAGAACTTATCAGGACATTTTTCTCCGACGCCGAGTTGGAGTAAATGTCTGAGAGTTACAATTCTCCTCCATCTCCATCCCCAGCACAAGAGGAGCAATTAAAATTTGAAGATATTTTGTGTAAGCCAGTCCGCGAGCTAGAGGATGATTATCCTGTTGAGCCTCACCAACCGGAAGAGAATATTTACATCCTCGAATCTGATGAAGGACCACCGCTACCACCAGTCTCTCATCAACTTCCACCCTGCCTCCATAAGCCTCAACAACAAGAGGAGGATGTCTACATCCTCCAATTTGAGGAAGAAAAGTCATCACCAACTGGTCTCCTGGTAGAACTACGTTACCGGCAGTACCTCCTCAAACACCAGGTTTTGTGGAGTATTCATTTTCCTATTTTATTTGCCAAGGTGACGTTCTGTTTTGATCCAGGTGGTTTGTTTCTAATGACTGCTAACTTCGTTTTCCTGGCAAAGCTATTGTCTACATTTATTTTTGATCCAGGATAACGAAGCGGGAGTCTAGCCAAAGACTATAAATACGGGCAGCTTACTGGGAGGCAACCCAGTGGTTAAATTTTATTACCCTACTATTTCTGTTTTATGTTTTGTCTTCCATATTATTCCTATATATGTTTTTATATAATAAAAAAGGAGAGGAGAGAGAACGAGGAGAATTAACTTAAGTTCTTCTGGCTGTTTAGATTATTCATTACAGGAACATCTTGCACATTCCTACAGCTGAACTCAAGTGTGGGGGAGCTCTGTCTAAACACTCTACGAACTCTGGGGAGTGCACTCTCTTTGCTTTGCACTTCAAATTTTTATATACTCCCTACTGCTTTGAATTGTGTGAGGTACTCTGGTAGATTGCATGACCTCGTTAATTTAATTCTTCCTACGCAATGAAAACATTGCTCCAATCTAAGTGTGGGGGAGGTTCCAGGACTCACTTCTCTATCGCCCGTCTTAAGTCTCTCTTAAATTGACACATTGCTTAAAATGCTTAATCTCTCTGCTTATCTTGCGTTTTTCCAAATTCAAATATCGTGGACCCTCTATATGTGGGTTGTTCTCTTTAAAAACAAATACTGTTATGAATTGTGGGATAAATGGTACAAATTTAAAATTTTTCATTTTGATTACTTCTGAGGAGCATTTTTATGCGGTGTGACTAAATGATCTGCAATGGTTGGATTTTATTGCTCAGGGGTTCCTTCTGTCTTCTTTCTTAGGGATTGCTAAGGGGTGCTTCTCTGTCTAAAAAATAAATAAATAAAAATCAACAAGGGACTTGCGAGACGCCATTGGTAACAAATAAAGAGAGTTGAGTGTTCTTAAATAAAAAGGCTTGATGCCTAAATATTACCTTCTTATCTCTTATGCAAAAGTGAAACAAATGCATAAATCTATTTCTCCTTTTGTTTTCTCCTCAAATGCCCATTCTTGAGAGAAGTTGGCCGTGGTAAAAGTTCTCAAATTCACCTTAACTAAGAAACATTGAAGTACTCCGGATCATACCCCGAAACTCTATTTTTATTTTTACCCTGAGTACACCTGTGCCGCCAGTAGTTGATGAATCACACTCCTCAAAAAGTTTAAGATCATGAACTGTTCACCTCCTTATCCTACCCTTCATAATAATATTTGTTAGTATTGAGCATTCCTTACTTGGGTACATGGTTTTGCTTGAGGACAAGCAAAAGGTAAGTGTGGGGGTGTGATAAGTGTCCAAATGCGCATGTTTTATGGGTGTATTTCATATATTATATTAACACTTTTCTTGCTCATTTCTCACTTATCATATGTTTTTTCTCTAGTTTATGTTTTATTGGATATCTCACAAATTTATTGGTTAAACATGAGAAAAACCAAGCTATGAGCAAAGTAGATGAAGAGACGAAGGCATAGGCGCAAACATATCTCAAAACGGAGCTGAAACGAATATTTTAGAAGCAAACCAATTTTTGTCCGAATCACACTGGTCTGAACCAGTAGTTCGGACAAGGGGACTCGCGCCCGTGGTGTGTCCGCTCAACCAAGACCGGACGTGGGACTTGCATCCGTGGTGTGTCCGCATAACAAAAGCATGACAGAGCAGAATGCGTTCGTGGGATTTTGGCCGGACAAAGGGCGGACATAAGGCTGTCCATGTCTTGTCCGGGTAACAAAGGCCGGACGTGACACAAGGACAAAATTGTGTCCGTGTGTTGTCCGCTCAAACAAGGCCAGATAGAGGCCGGGCAGAGGCTGGACAGAGGCCGGACAGAGGCCGGACTGAGGCCAGACAAGGACAAGAAAGAAATGTCCGCGGTGTGTCCGTGGATATTTGGGCGGACAAGACTGAGTTCCTTCCATACGCATGTCGACAGTTCCATGCATGTCGATAGACCTACTGCACCACCCCAATCCACTCCTTAAAATCCTCACGCGGTGTTCCCTCTGTCTTCTTCCTCATCCTCTCTTCTATATAAACCCAGTACTTCTGCATCAAATATAATGAATCCCTTCCATAATCCATCGCTCACACCACAATACGTACCACACCTACGATCCACTCCATCCTCTTATCCCCCACTTCTCCATTTTATTTTCATTCTTCATTCCACCACTCGGCAGAACCAGGATTAAAAGAAGAGAAGAATAGCAGCTGGAGCAGAAGCGAATTGTAGTCCCGTCTCCTCCGGCAGTCTCCAAAATAATGACTATTTCTATCTTTATTTTATTCTTGTTAATGTCTGAGTAATAAACTTAGCTTCCCGGGTTTGGAAGCGAGCCTATTTTATATAATTGTGTTATGTAAGCTTTCCAGTATAATTTATCTAAGCAGTATTTTGATTCTTGCCCTTAATGCGCTTTAATCTTCTTGTACAATTATTAAAGTGATATTTGTAGCTCTTTATTAAAATGCAGTGCTGAGACAAGGTTCTAGACAAAATAAGTCAAAACGGGTTAACGACTAGAAGCGAGTTTTCCCCTATAGGTTGATTTGTCTCCAATAGGAATTGTTAATAATGCGATTAATTTATAATAACTTGAGCAAGGATTGCGCTTGTTGTTTAAATTAGTCAGGGTTTATTGTACAGGGACCGGTCAATAAACTAATTAAGATTCCTGAGTTTATTGCTAAAGTGGGAAAGTTATATTGATATAATTAAATAAAATAGGTGAGCAGAACATCCCGGGATGCTTCTTTAAAAACACAAAAAGATTTACAATTTCTATTTCTTTACTGTTTTGATTAATTGTTTTGATTATTGTCTTATGAGTTAGCTTTTAATCTTACTCTTCCAAAAATGATAAAATCTGTTTACTAGAAGTCTCAGTCAATTTACTACACTATCAGTTATCCACAGCGAGATCCCCAAGAGTACGACAACCCACAAATCCACTATTCCGCAAAACGATAGGTACACTGCCTAAGTTGTAGAAGTAGTCACATATTTCTCCAACACCAAGTAAAAGTCTTAAAGAAAAGAGGTAAACAAACTAACTCAATGTAGTTTAAATGCCTTAGGAAAAATGAGCTTGATTTGCTTAATAAAATACCTAAGGAGCCAATGGCAAAAGAGCTAGTGAATTGTTCTTAAGGGAATTATTAAAAGGCATATGTGATGTTGAGTGTATTTGCAGGTCAAAGGCAATATATATGTGGGAAATTCAGTGTTTAAGGTTTAAGAAATTTAAGGGCCTAAGAGCCATGTTATTTAAGGGCCTAAGTGCCAAGCAATTTAAGATTTTGCACTATATTGTTATGTAGTGTAGTTTAAGGGTTTTGTTGTGTGTAAAGAACATTCTTTGTGAAGATGAATGTCTTGGATGGGTAAAAGAGGAAAAACAATATGTTTGTGTGTAAGGAATGTGTATTAAGTGATTAAGTGTTTTGGTTGTGAAAAGGTGAAAACCTAAGTGTTTGGGTGTGAGAATATACAAGAGAAGCTATGGCAAAATTTAGTGGATAAACAAAGGAGTTTATGTGTTGTGATGGGATTTTATGACCTAGGAGGTACTAAGAATTGTTAAGTGTTAAAATGGTGAAGAAAAAGAATTAAAGTGTTCTAGTTGCCAAAAATGCATGGGCATTGCCTTGGGGAGTATAGTGCTGAAGGAGTAGTGGTAGTATAACTAAGGTAACATTATGGTTAGTTGGTGTTGTAGGCATAAAAACTACCACTTAGAAACCTAAGGAAAAATATCGCAAGTGTGGGTAGATTTTGTAAGAAATTGAGTAACATGTTGGATATGGAATTAGACAAGTTTGAGATGTTATTTTAGCATTAGAATATACCTAAGATCACATGGGAAGCTTGGGTAATTAATGGATGAAAAGAATAGATGAAACAAGACTTGAAAATGTCAAATTTGGGAATCTGTTACAGCGGTCCGAGACTAGGTATTGGAAGATGACCCGGACCATGCATGAAAAAGGGCCGAGAGTTCTTGTACTACCTTGGTCCGAGACTTAGGTCTAGTACTAAGTCCCGAACCACCCCCTGATTTACCCCCGAGGATTGTTAGCTTATTTTGGTCCAGGACTTAAGTTCTGTATGAAGTCCCGGACCACTACATAAAACCACCCGAGAGTTAGATTAAGTGTTGGTCCGGGGCTTAAGGTAAGGACCAAGTCCCGGACCACTCTAAAGATGTTGTTTAAGGTTGGAAAATGATATGTAATGATGGAGATTGATAAGTAATGAGGTTATAAGGTTGTTAAGGACATGTTAAGTGAGCTATAATGATAATTGAGTGGGTGAAAGGTTGTGTTAAAATGTAAAAGTAAAACAAGTTATAAATGTGAAGTTATTTAACTGATTAACGGGAGTAAGTCATGAGCATTAGACTTTAAACAAACAAGTTACCCCGGTGTTAATGAAAGTAAATGTAATGTTACCAGTTGTTCAAAGATGTTACGAGGAACATGTGATGGCACGTTAGAGTGAAACCCCGGTGACAGGTATGGTTTTCTTGCAACCTGTGTCCTACCGGATTACACCGGCTTGTATGCCAATGTGTTTTTCTGTGTGTTTGCCACGTTATAAGATAATTCATGAAACGATTTTACAGTCGGTATCGTTGTTGTGTGTTTGCGTACTGATACCGGTTACCTCGAATGCGTATGAAAGGGCTAGTTAACCATTATTAGGTAAACGTAAGAGAACGGTATCCGGTAATAACGTTTCCAACCTAAGGAACGTTCTAACCACGGCTATGTGTGAGCTAGTTGCGTGATGTTGTATGTGATGTTGCTGTATTTGTGTGACCCTCCTTTGTGGGATTAACTCAGTTGTAATACTGAATTGTGTGCTGATGTGATAGGTTCCACAGCGGAGTCTTTATCTGTGAATATTTATATATTATGGGGGGGGGCGGGGGTGAGGAATCCGGTATTTCTGGTCGCGCGTTGTTTGGGAGTTGTTGTGTACAGTTTCTTCAGCTTCCTCTCTGTTGGTTGTCTTCCTTCATTGGTCTTCGATCACCCCTGAGCTTAACCAAGGCTCTTGACTCACGTCTGTTGGGGATTATGTATGTTGTGTTCGGATCACTATATCCGATCCATCTTTATGTTAAGTTATCCGTTCGTCTAAAAGGACAGTAACTGAAATACCCCAAACCTTGATATGTTGTTAAACATTTAAACTATGGTATGTAAAGGCTAAAAAGTGCCTTATAAATATTAGTGAACAATTTAAACCATAGTAAAATGCAATAAAGCACTAAGATACAGTTTGAGCAAAAACATGCTCTAAGCTTGGAGTGAACTTGGTTAGGACCCAAAGAGCCTACCAAGACTTAATAATATTCAATTATGATTTAATAAGGCTAATTAAGTCCTTAGGAAACCTTGGTAGACAATTAAACCAAACAAAACACAAATAAATGCCTTAAAGTCAATATGGCAAAAATGTGCTCTAAGCTTGGGATAAATTTGTATAAGACCTAAAGGTCATACCTATACCTTATAAATATGTTAATGAATATATTAAATCAATTACTAAAGAAACCAAGCTTGAAAACGACTTAAAACACAAAATGTGCTTTAAGGAGTCTTAAAGCACATTTTTGAAAAAATGTCTTGTAAATGAGTTTTGAGTGGCTAAATGTCCATCATTACTCTTTAATTAATATGTACTACTTAGTATCACATTTGGAAGTCTAGATCAATGGGAAATCAAAAATTTCACATCTATGTGCCTTGTTTTAGTGAATAGTAACTATTATAAGCTAGTTGTAACATATGTTTTATAAGTAATTTAATTGGTCAACTAAGACCAAAACCCCCTAAATAACAAAGGGGGCCGGTTTCATGGTGTGAGTCACCACCCTTGCTAGCACTTATCAAGTAAATACATAAAGGATAAAGCAAGTTACTATTTACTTTTAACAAACAAATATCTAAAGCTAGCTACTTACATTCTCATTCTCTTATTCTTCTTCATTTCACACGATTTCTTCATCTCTCCCAAGCTCCATTCTCGGTTTGCTACAGCACCATCTCATTCTTCATCTTCTTTCACTTGTAACTTATGATTTCATGCTCCAAAATCAATTTCAAGACTACCTTTGTCTTAGTTAGATCAAGCTCCTCATTTCCCTCTTTTCAAATCTTCAAGAGCTCAATTTTGGTGCCATGGAGATTCACCATTGAAGGAGCTTGAGCTCATATTTTCATGCCTTGTCATTCTCTTATGCTTCAAGGTAAGGAAAATCAAAGAAAAACCATGTTTCCTCTCATTTTGGTACATGTCCGAAAATTCACCTCACAATGGTGTCTTTACCTTGCTTGTTTTAGCTTCATTTGAATCTTCCAAGGGCTAGGAGGAGTCCTCTCTTGTTACATATTCAAGTTCTCTTTCAAATTCAAAGGTAAACATCATTTTAGTGTATTAAAACACTTATGTTAAACTAGGGTTTATATATGAGTTTAAGTGTGAATTCTTAAGCTCATTACCCTTATATGTATATTGAATAGAAAGTTGACAAGTGATCAAACTCCTTGCTGATTTTCGGTACAAGGAAACAAGAAAGAAGTTTGTGAGGAAGAGAGGTAAACAAACTATCTCAATGTAGTTTAAATGCCTTAGGAAAAATGAGCTTGATTTGCTTGATAAAAATACCTAAGGAGCCAATGGTGAATGACCTAGTAAAATGCTCTCAAGGAAACTATTAAAGGGCATATGTGTTGTTGCATGTAATTGCAGGTCAAAGGCATTATTTATGTGGGAAATTCAGTGTTTAAGGTTTATGCAATTTAAGGGCCTAAGAGCCATGTTATTTAAGGGCCTAAGTGCCAAGCAATTTAAGTTTATGCACTATATTGTGATGTAGTGTAGTTTAAGGATTTAGATGTGTGTAAAGAACATTCTTTGTGAAGATGAGTGTCTTGGATGGTTAAAGAAGGAAAAACAATATGTTTGTGTGTAAGGAATGTGTATTAAGTGATTAAGTGTTCTTGGTGGTAAAAAGGGTGAAAACCTAAGTGTTTGTGTGTGAGAATACTCTTGATGGATTTTAGGTGTTCTTGAATGTCTAATGGTGAAAGCTATGTGCTTTGGTATAGCAATGTGCTAGAAGAACCCATGTCAAAATTTAGATAATGTATAAGAAGTTCTAAGTGTTTAAAAAGAGTTTTGGTGAGTTTGGAAGTGTTGAGAATGATTAAGTGTTTTACTAGGGAAAGAAAGGTGCATTAAGGTGTTTTAGAAGGCAAAAAGGATTTAGGCATTATCTTGGAAGTTCTAGAAATCCAATGGGTGTTTTGGGATGTACTAAAGTCTTGGAGGAGTTTGTTAAGGTTTAGGTAATGTTGATGTACAAGGAGGAAATGATGTTTAGGTAAGGAAGATGTTTGAACTTGTGAAGAAAATTCTTGGAAGGATATAAAGTATTTTGGTGGGCTAAATAATGTGTGGGGACATGCTATAAACCTAAGGGGGAAATACTATAAGTGTTGAGAATTTAGGCAAGAAATGAGTAAGTGTTTAAAGGTATAGAAAATGGAGTTTTGGGCACGTCCGAACTACCGTCCGAACAAGGACATTCGGACATGCCCTGTTGCGCGTAAGTCTTCTAAGCCTCGACCAATGTCCGAACTACCGTCCGAACTTGGACGTTCGGACACACCTATCTCTATATTCTGTTTTGGCCTCGAACAGCGTCCGAACTTGGGAAACTCGGACGCATGTTCGGACAGTTGTCTGTTTACACCCATTTGAGCCTCGAACAGTGTCCGAACTTGGGAAGTCCGGACACAAGTTCGGACAAGGCGCTGTATGGACCAAAAACATTGTTTAAGGTTATGGGATGATGGGGATTATTAAGTAATGGTGTTATAAGATTGTTAAGGACATGTTAAGTGAGTTATAATGACAATTTAGTGGGGGAAAAGTTGTATTAAAATGTAAAAGTAAGACAAGTTAAAATGTGAAGTTACTTAACTAAGTTAACGGGGATAAGTTATGAGCATTAGACTTTAAACAATCATGTTACCCCGATGTTAATAAAAGTACATGTAATATATCAGTTGTTCGAGAATTGCTCGAGGAACATAAGTGGACATGATAGAGTGGACTCCGGTGACAGGTATGGTTTTCTTGCAACCTGTGTCCTACCGGATTACAACCGGCTTGTATGCCAATGTGTTTTTCTGTATTTTGCCACGTTGTAAGATAATACATGTAATGAGTTTACAGTAATTCATATGTGACGTGTCTAATTCCGATACCATCTAACCTCGGCAGTGTTAACCTAGTTACTGATCTAGGATCACGTGAGAGTTCGGTATTCGGATTAAACGACCCGAACCATGGGACGTTCTAAACCATGGCTATGCGTGTGTTAATTGTTTATATTTGTGTGTGTATGTAAGGATCTCCCTTGTATGTGTAACCCAGTTGTAATACTGTATGATGTGTGGATGTGATAGACTCCATATTGGGGTTCTAACTAGTATCTAAAAGTGAGTATGTACTAACAGGGGTGAGGAATCCGGTTAGGCCGGTCGCGCGTTGTTTGGGAGTGGGTATCCTTTTTAGCCTTACCCTTCTCTCTGTTATGGTTGTTTCCCTCACGGGTTATGATCTCCCATTAGCTTACTCCAAGCTTAACTATTCTGACTTATGATCGGTTTAGGGGGAACATGTGTTTGTGTGGTGTGTTCGGGTCACAAAACCCGAACCATCTTAACTTAAGTTACTCGTCCGACTATTAGGACGGTAATGAGTGTTGTATAATGAGCTTATCATGAGGGTGACATCGTTCTCTAGGCTCACCAGTGAATTAACAATGTTTGGGTCGGTTCCTAAGAGAACCGCTCCCGTTATGTTATGTGTTGTTGATGTAATGCATTTCTATTGCGATGTTAATATGTGCACGTTGAAACGTGAAAAGTGTTGTTATGTGATGTATGTTATATGTTGTAAAATGTGGAGTATGTGGATCATGGATATAAATCCCAGTTTGTGATAAGAGGCGTTTAAGGATAACCCGAATAACGGGTAAGTGTCGTCTATTAAGGTAGTAGCTCCATTAGAGGAGAAACACTCTAGGGGTAATGATCACAATGAGTGACCTATCAGTAAGGTGGTGATATCGTTTGTTGAGCCCTTTGAGGAGGAATGTTATGTGTTTGTGTTTATATAGTTACATGCACGATTTAAAAATAATCAACCGCATGCTAAGACGACAATTAGTTTGTGCGTGGCCTGGTAGCATGCGGGCTGCGGATTACCATACCAGCAAAGGTGCTGAGCCCCTTGGGGGCCACCCTTTCTCTTCTTTTTCCTATTTCAGGTACAAGGAGCTGGAAGCCGTTCGAGAGTAGGACGGGTAATCGTTGTACATGGTAATCATTTAAGTTGTATATATACAGTAGGTGTAGTATGACCGAAATTGTTATCGGCATTAGTTTGTGAATACTCGGTACAGTTGGAAGGTGTATGTTGTTTCTATTGTTAATGGAAGGGTCAGTAATGTGTAGTCGCTCGGGAATCTAGTCCATCAGACCGGTACAATGTATATGTATTAGCCTTGTTAACCACGTGGGTGGTTAACGGCGTGTAACACCAACGAGTTAAGTAATGTGATGAAGTATATTTTCCGTTGCAGATTGTTGTTATGTGTTTGTTGTTGGATGGGGTGTTACAGTAACGAGTTATGTAAACGAGCTTAGCATGAGTTGACAGCATTCTCTAGGCTCTCCCAGTGAACTAACTATGTTTGGGGCGGTTCCTAAAGAGATCCGTACCCGTTATGTTATGTGTTATTGATGTACTGCAATGTTATTTGCGATGTGATTGTTATATGTTGTTTAAATGTGAAATATGTGGATCATGGATATGAATCCCAGTTTATAAAAGAGACGTTTAAGGATAACCCGATTAGTGGGTAAGTGTCGTCTATTAAGGAAATAGCTCCATTAAAGGAGGAACACTCTAGGGTCAAAGAACACAAAGAGTGATTTATTAGGTGTAGATGTGCTGTCTGTATTGGTTGTGACCTCTGTTGTGGAATGTAATGTGTTTTGTGTTATTGGAGTACATGCATGATGCCAATGTAATCTACCGCATGCTAAGACGACAAATAGTTATGCGTGGCCCGGTAGTATGCGGGCAGCGGGATTACCATACCAGCAAAAGTGCTGAGCCCCTGGGGGGCCACCCTTTCTCTTCTTTTTCCTATTTCAGGTACAAGGAGCTGGAAGCCATTCGAGAGTAGACGGGGTAGTCGTTTGTACATGGGTAGTCATTTAAGCCGTATAAGTACAGTAGGTGTAGTAAGACCGAAATTGTTATCGGCATTAGTTTGTAAATACTCGGTACAGTTGGAAGGTATGTGTAAGTTGTTGTTGTAAATGGAAAGGGATAGTAATGTGTAGTCGCTGGGAAATCTAGTCCATCAGACTGATACAATGTATATGTAACAGCCTTGTTAGCCACGTGGGTGGTTAACGGCGTGTAACACCAACGAGTTAAGTAATGTGATGAAGTATGTTTTCCGCTGCAGTGAGTTGATAAGTGTATTGTTGTTGGATGGGGTGTTACAAAAAGTGGTATCAGAGTGAAGTATCGCTCTGATGACTGAATTACCGAGCTTAGGAAGTACCGAGTTAGGATTTTAGTACTTTGGGTTAAGGGTTGAGTGATAGCGTGAGAGATACGCTAGTTTGGAGTTACCAGTGTATACTGGAAACCTACAATATCCTTCCCGCACTCCACAGTCCCTGTTTATAACTCGGGGAAAAACGCCAGAGAGATGAAAGTACTCTTATACTTGGAAAAACCCGATCTGGCTGTTATTAAACATCGCTGTAAGTAAGGAGAACCTGTCATACAGTAGATCCCGAAAAGTGGGAATCCCGGAGACGGTTTCTGTCTGAACAATGTTGACTGCATTTAATAGTGAAGAATGAAGAATCTTGTGTATAGAAGAAAGGAATTTCCGGTAACTTGGGTCGACATGCCGAGCAGTCGAGAACAACCAGCTTGCAACGCACCGACCGTGCAACAGGCAAGAAGTGGAGTAATGAAACCCGGGACGAGTGTCTACGGGACCACAGTTGTTAAATAATACACCAACGATATACCAACCGACTAAGGGACTACAACGTAGTGCCCAAACAAGAGACAAGTCTCAGTAACCACGACTAATGCGTGGAACGGGCTACGAAGAGAGGAAACAATACTAAGAAAAGGGGTCTCTAGAATGGGAAACCCCTAGTTAATTTATCATGTGGATACAGTGAGAAGTCGCCCAGAGGGTTAATTGTCAAGACTGTAAGATCAAATAATGGCCAACAAGGCCACTGATGACAGTGCGGGTAAAGAACAATACCACAACTGGTATGTGTTGAACCGATAGCCAGTTAGCATGGCGCACTTGCCATGGCAAGTGCTGCTATAACAGGGCAGTCGGGAAGTTTAACAAATACGAAGTACTTAGTAAGTACATGAAGTTAAGTGAGATCATCATAACCGTGGAAGGGCTTGATAGCCTAACCTCTATAATTGGAAGTACACCAGTCAGCAAGAAGCTAGACTTGGTTAAGGCAAGAAGACGTTGTGAAACCACAAAGATTTTTCTTTCAAACTCGGATTGATTTCAAACTCTTTTCTTTCAAAACCAAAAATTTCTTTCAAACCAATACTTCTTTCTAACCTTCTTTTAAACCAAACCAGTAAACCCAAGGGTAGTTGATAAAGATACAACAGTGGAGAGACTTTCCCTTGATTAAATTCGGGAAGCACGGAATGCATATTGTCACGGGACAATATAAGGGAGTTGACAACAGAATACTTCACCTAGGCGTGTGACGGACACTACGAGTGTACCAACTGTAATGTGGGACGACCGCACTCCGATAGGAGCTTGTGGGCCTGACAGACCTACTAATGGGTTAGTTGGGTAGGTAGTAATGTATCAGTAGGGTACCCCACATATGTATACGAGTAGAGTCCGGAACATGGGAAGTAGTCGACTCCATACTATGGTCAGCAGTAAAAGTCAAGCAAGAGCAACTGATTACCATGAATGGTTAAAGTAAGAGGACCTAGATAAGTTAATAAGACTAAAAGGAATTAGTAAACTCATTTTAAGGAAATGTTTAAGAGTCAGGAAGTGCAAAGTGCACTGACTGTGATGTAGAGACATCGCATATGTCTTAGGAATCCCGAGGGATAAACATGATAGCTGGAATGGTGACCCAGCCTGTGCATGGCCAGCAGATGCCTAATGTGGACACATTAATGTACAATGAACGGGATGAAACTCCCAGAATGAGTACCTACACTACCAGGAAATGTAGATATTCACAGAAGAAGATAATAAGCCAGTTAAGAACTCAAAACAGCATGGCTAACTGAATATACCAATAAGTGCGAACCAGATGTAATGGCATAACTTAGCAACACCCAGGAGCAATCCTTGAAGGGTGTTCGCATCAACGATAGTTGAACAAAATAACGTGACTGAAACACAAGGGTTGAAACTAACACCCAGTTTAGACATAAGTTGTCAGGAGACCGACTGATAATCCTAAGGGGCATCCCATGAAAGGAAACGTGATGCAACGACCCTGTCATGGAGCCCAATACATCCTCTAACCATGTAATGTTGTACAGAGAAGTACATGTGTGTGGACAGCCTACAATGAGCGGAGCTCAAGGCAATAAGGCTTATAAGCCACAAACAAGATATGTTATATAAATTTAATCGATTGTAAAAGTTTATGTTATATAAGTAAGTAAAGCGGATAACGAACCACAGCTAAGAGAGTGGGGATACCTCTTAATATTGTGAGACCGCAGCAGCGGTAGTTAGGTGAACTAAGTTCAGGGAATATGTTAAGGGTGGACCAATATAGTTATTACCGGAGGAGGATTTGAATGGGAATGATACGAAAAGTGGTGTTTATACCACTTGTGGAGACCGGAAGAGTAATAAGTCTAATAGCAACCACCATAGATGTGTGACGCTAAATGTGTAATGGACAATGCTCAGGAGCATTAAGACTCAAAGACTAGAATATTCAACAATCAGCCAAATGAGTGGCGAACCATAATACGAGTGATGTAAGTATATGTGTGGAAGCTAAAATGACAGTAAATACCATATAAGTTGATGTTATACAATGAGTAAGAGCACGGTGCGCAGCAAGCGACCGTTGTATAAGTGTTGTTGAATAATAATATTGCAGATAAGACCAGTTATGAGTTAAACTCAGTGGAGATGCAAGGTAAGTAATGATAAGCAGACTGGGCAATAAGCCAGTAGTTGGTACTATGTGATAAGGAACTCAGTGTGGATTCCCATTGCTAATAAGAGATTTACTGTCAAGGGTTTACGCCTCTGCACTCTGTATGACTGAGTGTTTTGGTATTGCACTTGTGCAGTAATGATCGAGTGGGATAGCTAGGATTCGGGAAATGTTAATTGTGGAGGAAACAGAAAGTGGCTTATAACGCCATAGTGACTGATGCATAGGAAATGCAAGGACATACCAAAGAATGAGTATTTGTACAGGACCAAATGTGGAGGCATGATTAAGAACAAGTGACTACAGTAGCACTAAATACCAAATATTGGTATGGAATATACCTCAAGTGTGGGAAATAACCGAGAGAGCACTACACATTAGGTGGTACCTCAATCTCAACCGACAGTAAGTCGGAAGGAAACAAGTCAATCATGGTGAATAACATAGCAGTATATACAGTAAGTTATTATGAAAGTGGATAGAAAGTTTGTAACTCACCGAATTCGCGCACGGTAAGAGATACCACACATCGGTTGAGAAACCGTTATTACCAAGATAAAGGTGAAAATTGGAGATGTACAATACAGTAAGAATAACGAGTGGGGCAAACTAAGCTCTACAGTTATCAGAGTTGCGCACCAGACACTAGTGAGCCAGTGATTCAAGTGTAGAATGTGCATACTGAATATGAGTGAATGGCTAATTATTACTGCCTAGAAGCCTCACAGGCCAGGACCGAAACCGGTTATGAGTTAAATAAACTCTAATGAGAATTCTTGGTTTAGGGACTAAACTGCCAATATGTTTAAGATCCTCTAACCAGAACACATTGTGTAACAGACCGCGTGGAAGTTAGAACACTTCACGACGGTAGAACTTTTTTAAACCAATATTCGGTGGTTGATTACGTGGGCGTAATCCCTCTTAAGGGGGGTAGAACGCAAAACCGCTTAGTGTGTTTTACCGTACAAGTGTACGTGAACTATGTCGTGCATAGCACAAAATAATTTGTTTGGATGATTGGTGTGTGCGTTACGTAAACATACACATTCATTCATGGTTTAATTGTGGTAATTGCGCACAGAAGATGCGAATACCATTGTGATAAGTGTGTTTATTTGTTAACAGTTGTGTGTGATAGTACAAGTGTGGAGAGTAGAGAAACTCCCGGGGAACTAAAACCCCAACATTATATGTTCATATGACACTAAATGTGAAACTGTGTGTTGTATTTTGATAAAATATATGTATATATGTAATATAGTGATTCATGAAAGGGTATGAAACCGACGTAGAACCTAGTTAGAATAAGATTCCCTAGGTAACAGGACTAAAGTGAATGAAGATAATTGATAGACGGAGTTCTATCCCGTGGAGATGTAATGATTATGACTATAATGACCAACAAGATAGAAAATTGGAAATGAGTGTATTACTTGATGCTTGAAAATGAAGTGGGAGGTGGAACTTGATTTGTATGCGATTAAGGGAAGCCAAACACAAATTGGGGTGGAAGGATAGTTCAACACTGATGCTGATCACATCAGGGTTGGATGACTCTTGAAGCTCCCCTTAAGTGGTCACAATTAACCACGCTAAGAAAAGAAGCAAAGAGCATAAGTTGGACTTGGAGTTGTATGTGTTTTTCAAAAGGATTTTGAATTGGTATTTATAAAACGTCGATAGATACCTTACATTATGGAAGTACTTTTACTTAACCTTAGCAAAGAATATTTTTGTAATACTTGCCCGGTGACATAGGAAGCATATGTGTTAAAGATTAAGTGATTGTTTTGATCTCCCAAAGGAACAGGGACGGAAGGTGTCCATCGCGACCGGGTTCTGCGGGATCACAGTGTATATAAAAGATATTTTTAATTGTTATACATGCTACGACATGTTGTGTTGTATGTGTAATAAATATTATTTTGACCTTGAGTCATAATGTGGATGAATTCTGAAAGTTGTTATGTTACCTAGACCTATGCGTCTAAATGTTGTTATGTTACCTAGACCTATGTGTCTAAATGTTGTTATGTTACCTAGGCCTATGTGTCTAAATGTTGTTATGTTACCCATACCTGAGAGTCCAAGGGTTGTTATGTGAGTACAATGTTGTTAAGATACCCGGACTGTTGAGCCCGAGGTTATCATGTAAGTATGTTATGTTATGATACTTATGGATGTGAATATGTTGCCCGGACCGTCAAGTCCGAGGTTGTGATGTAAAGTACGTTTGGTTATGGAAGTTTTATTTGCAAGTAATCTTTGCGTTCTAATCCAAATGATGCGTGGGAAGTGTGAACTTCGAGGACGAAGTTCTTTTTTAAGGGGGTAGATTGAAATACCCCAAACCTTGATATGTTGTTTAAACATTAAACTATGGTATTTAAAGGCTAAAAAGTGCCTTAGAAACATCAGTGAACAATTTAAACCGTAGTAAAACACAAATAAATACCTTAAAGTCAATATGGGCAAAAATGTGCTCTAAGCTTGGGATAAGTTTGTATAAGACCTAAAGGTCATACCTATACCTTATTTACATGTTAATGAACATATTAAATCAATTACTAAAGAAAACCAAGCTTGAAAACAAGTTAAAACACAAAATGTGCTTTAAGGAGCCTTAAAGCACATTTTTGAAAAATTGTCTTGTAAATGAGTTTTGAGTGGCTAAATGACCATCATGACTCTTTAATTAATATGTGTTCTACTTATTATCACATTAGGAAGTCTAAATCAATGGGAAATCAAAAACATCACAAATATGTGCCTTAGTTTGTGAATAGTAACTAAAATAAGGTAGTTTATAACATAAGTCAATATAAGTAAGTTAATTGGTCAACAAAGACTATTATACCCCTAAGTAGATGAAGGGGGCCGGTTTTTATTATGGTGAGTCACCAACATGTAAAAATCAATTAAGGAAAGGAAGGAAAAGTAAGTAAAAGGAAGAAAGTTACTTTATAACATAAATATCTTGTAAAAGCAAACACCTCATTTCATTTCTTCCTTTCCCACTCACTTCCACCGTCTCCAACCTCCCTCTCTTCTCCATTCTCGGTTTGCTACAGCAAACCATGCCATCTCCATCTTTGAATGCTTGTAACTCAAGACTCCATGGTCCAAATTCAATTTCAAGACCACCATTCTTCTAGTTGGAGCAAGCTCTACACTTCTATCTTTTCAAATCTTCAAAAGCCTCATTTCGGTGCCATGGAGATTCACCATTGAAGGAGCTTGAGCTCATATTTTCATGCCTTGTCATTCTCCTTTGCTTCAAGGTAAGGAAAACCAAAGAAAAACAACATTTCCCCTTGTTTTTGTATATGTCCGAAAATTCACCATTAAAGGTGTCTTCTCTTGTTCTTCCATAGCTCCATTTCAATCTTCAAAGGACAAGGAGGAGTCATCTCTTGATGCTTATTCAAGCTCTCTTTTTATTCCAAGGTAAACAACTATCCTAATGTGTTAAGACAATATATATAACTTAGGGTTTATGATGGGTTGAAGCATGAAGCTTGAATGCTCATTGTTTTACTTGTGTATTGACTAGAACATTGACAAGTAACCAAGTTCCCTTGCCGATTTCTAATCAAGAAAGGGACAAGAGTGTCCAAGTAAAAGTCTTGAAGAAAAGAGGTAAACAAACTAACTCAATGTAGTTTAAATGCCTTAGGAAAAATGAGCTTGATTTGCTTAATAAAATACCTAAGGAGCCAATGGCAAAAGAGCTAGTGAATTGTTCTTAAGGGAATTATTAAAAGGCATATGTGATGTTGAGTGTATTTGCAGGTCAAAGGCAATATATATGTGGGAAATTCAGTGTTTAAGGTTTAAGCAATTTAAGGGCCTAAGAGCCATGTTATTTAAGGGCCTAAGTGCCAAGCAATTTAAGATTATGCACTATATTGTTATGTAGTGTAGTTTAAGGGTTTTGTTGTGTGTAAAGAACATTCTTTGTGAAGATGAATGTCTTGGATGGGTAAAGGAGGAAAAACAATATGTTTGTGTGTAAGAAATGTGTATTAAGTGATTAAGTGTTTTGGTTGTTAAAAGGTGAAAACCTAAGTGTTTGGGTGTGAGAATATACAAGAGAAGCTATGGAAAAATTTAGTGGATAAACAAAGGAGTTTATGTGTTGTGATGGGATTTTATGACCTAGGAGGTACTAAGAATTGTTAAGTGTTAATATGGTGAAGAAAAAGAATTAAAGTGTTCTAATTGCCCAAAATGCATGGGCATTGCCTTGGGGAGTATAGTGCTCAAGGAGTAGTGGTAGTATAACTAAGGTAACATTTTGGTTAGTTGGTGTTGTAGGCATAAAAACTACCACTTGGAAACCTAAGGAAAAATATCACAAGTGTGGGTAGATTTTGTAAGAAATTGAGTAACATGTTGGATATGGAATATACAAGTTTGAGGTGTTATTTTAGCATTAGAATATACCTAAGATCACATGGGAAGCTTGGGTAATCAATGGATGAAAAGAATAGATGAAACAAGACTTGAAAATGTCAATTTTGGGAATCTGTTACAGCGGTCCGGGACTAGGTATTGGAAGATGACCCGGACCATGCATGAAAAAGGGCCGAGAGTTCTTGTACTACCTTGGTCCGGGACTTAGGTCTTGTACTAAGTCTCGGACCACCCCTTGATTTACCCCCGAGGATTGTTAGCTTATTTTGGTCTGGGACTTAAGTTCTGTATGAAGTCCCGGACCACTACATAAAACCACCCGAGAGTTAGATTAAGTGTTGGTCTGGGGCTTAACGTAAGGACCAAGTCCCGGACCACTCTAAAGATGTTGTTAAAGGTTGGAAAATGATATGGAATGATGGGGATTGATAAGTAATGAGGTTATAAGGTTGTTAAGGACATGTTAAGTGAGCTATAATGATAATTGAGTGGGTGAAAGGTTGTGTTAAAATGTAAAAGTAAAAGAAGTTAAAAATGTGAAGTTATTTAACTGATTAACGGGAGTAAGTCATGAGCATTAGACTTTAAACAAACAAGTTACCCCGGTGTTAATGAAAGTAAATGTAATGTTACCAGTTGTTCAAAGATGTTACGAGGAACATGTGATGGCACGTTAGAGTGAAACCCCGGTGACAGGTATGGTTTTCTTGCAACCTGTGTCCTACCGGACTACACTGGCTTTTATGCCAATGTGTTTTTCTGTGTGTTTGCCACGTTATAAGATAATTCATGAAACGAGTTTACAGTCGTTATCGTTGTTGTGTGTTTGCGTACCGATACCGGTAACCTCGAATGCGTATGAAAGGGCTAGTTAACCATTATTAGGTAAACGTAAGAGAACGGTATCCGGAAATAACGTTTCCAACCTAAGGAACGTTCTAACCATGGCTATGCGTGAGCTAGTTGCGTGATGTTGTATGTGATGTTGCTGTATTTGTGTGACCCTCCTTTGTGGGATTAACTCAGTTGTAATACTGTATTGTGTGCTGATGTGATAGGTTCCACAGTGGAGTCTTTATCTGTGAATATTTATATATTATGGGGGGTGAGGAATCCGGTATTTCCGGTCGCGCGTTGTTTGGGAGTTGTTGTATACAGTTTCTTCAGCTTCCTCTCTGTTGGTTGTCTTCCTTCATTGGTCTTCGATCACCCCTGAGCTTAACCAAGGCTCTGGACTCATGTCTGTTGGGGATTATGTATGTTGTGTTCGGATCACTATATCCGATCCATCTTTATGTTAAGTTATCCGTTCGTCTAAAAGGACGGTAACGAGTTATGTAAACGAGCTTAGCATGAGTTGACAACATTCTCTAGGCTCTCCCTGTTAACTAACTATGTTTGGGGCGGTTCCTAAAGAGATCCGTACCCGTTATGTTATGTGTTATTGATGTACTGCAATGTTATTTGCGATGTGATTGTTATATGTTGTTTAAATGTGAAATATGTGGATCATGGATATGAATCCCAGTTTATAAAAGAGACGTTTATGGATAACCCGACTAGTGGGTAAGTGTCGTCTATTAAGGAAATAGCTCCATTAAAGGAGGAACACTCTAGGGTCAAAGAACACAAAGAGTGATTTATTAGGTGTAGATGTGCTGTCTGTATTGGTTGTGACATCTGTTGTGGATTGTAATGTGTTTTGTGTTATTGGAGTACATGCATGATGTCAATGTAATCTACCGCATGCTAAGACGACAAATAGTTGTGCGTGGCCCGGTAGTATGCGGGCTGCGGGATTACCATACCAGCAAAGGTGCTGAGCCCCTGGGGGGCCACCCTTTCTCTTCTTTTTCCTATTTCAGGTACAAGGAGCTGGAAGCCGTTCGAGAGTACGACGGGGTAGTCGTTTGTACATGGGTAGTCATTTAAGCTGTATAAGTACAGTAGGTGTAGTAAGACCGAAATTGTTATTGGCATTAGTTTGTAAATACTCGGTACAGTTGGAAGGTATGTGTAAGTTGTTGTTGTTAATGGAAAAAGGGATAGTAATGTGTAGTCGCTCGGGAAATCTAGTCCATCAGACCGATACAATGTATATGTAACAGCCTTGTTAGCCACGTGGGTGGTTAACGACGTGTAACACCAATGAGTTAAGTAATGTGATGAAGTATGTTTTCCGCTGCAGTGAGTTGATAAGTGTATTGTTGTTGGATGGGGTGTTACAGGTGAATTTTCGGCTATATACAAAAATAAAGGGAAACTTGGATTTTCTTTGATTTTCCTTACCTTGAAGCAAAGGAGAATGACAAGGCATGAAAATATGAGCTCAAGCTCCTTCAATGTAGATTCTTCATGGCACCAAAATGGATTTCTTGAAGATTTGAAAAGAGAGAAATGAAGAGCTTGCTCCAACTAACACAAATGTGGTCTTAGATTTTGATTTGGAGCATGGAGTTGGATTTGGCAAGAGTTTGAAGTTGGAGAAGTGTTCTTGCTGTAGCTTGAACGGTTTGGAGGAGAAGGAAGAAGAGGGATATGGTGGAGGAGGAAGGGAAATGAAGAAAGTGAGGTGAGAGAATGAAAAAGGTAAGATATTTACTTATAAAAGCAAATAGTCTTTTTACTTTATTTCTTTTTCTTTTCTTTAGTTGGCTGGCTAGGTTGATGACTCACCACCACTAAAACCGTGCCCCCTCCTACAATAAAGATAATTATGGTCTTTGTTGACCATTTAACTAATTAAAGTTGACTTAAGTCAAAACTAGCACTATTTGAGCACTATTCACAAATTAAGGCACATAATTGTGAAATTTTTGATGTCCCATTGATTTAGGTGTCCTAATGTGATACTAAGTAGTACACATGTTGATTAAAGAGTAATGATGGACATTTAGCCACTCAAAACTCATTTCCAAGACAATGTTTTCAAAAATGTGCTTTAAGGCTCCTTAAAGCACATTTTGTGTTTTAACTTGTTTTCAAGCTTGGTTTTCTTTAGTAATTGATTTAACATGTTCATTAACATGTTAATAAGGTCTAGGAATGACCTTTAGGTCTTATACAAGGTTACACCAAGTCTAGGGCAAGTATTTGCTTAAATTGACTTTATGGTGTTTTCTTTGGTTTAATTGTCTACCAATATTTCTTAAGGACTTACTTAGCCTTATTAAATCATAATTGTATATTATTATGTCTTGGTAGGCTCTTTGGGTCCTAACCATGTTCATTCCAAGCTTAGAGCATGTTTTTGCTCAAACTGTCCTAATGGTACTTATTGTCTTTACTATTTCACTAATGTTTCTAAGGCACTTTTTATCCTTAATATACCATAGTTTAGCATTTCAACAACATATCAAGGTTTGTGGTATTTCAATCTACCCCCTTAAAAGAACTTCGTCCTTGAAGTTCACACTTCCACGCATCATTGGATTAGAATACGAGGACTACTTGCAAGACAAAACTTCCATACTAAAACAAACTTTTACATAACAACCTCGGACTTAACGGTCCGGGTAACATATCCACAACATAACAACCTCGGACTTAACGGTCCGGGTAACATATCCACATCCATACATAACATAACATACTTACATCATAACCTCGGACTCAACGGTCCGGGTATCTTAACAACACTTGTACTTACATAACAACCCTCAGACTCTTAGGTCTGGGTAACATAACAACATTTAGACTCATTGGTCTGGGTAACATAACAAATTTCAGAACTCAACCACATTAGGACTCAAGGTCAAAATAATATTTATTACACATACCACACAACATGTCTTAGCATGTATATCAACCAAAAATACCTTTTATAAACACTGTGATCCCACAGAACCCGGTCGTGATGGACACCTTCTGGTCCCCGTTCCTTTGGGAGATCAAAATAATCACTTAATTTTTAACATATGTACTTCTTATGTAACCGGTCCGAAGACAAAGGCTCATACGTCCTTAGCTCGTGAGCAAGTACTACAAAAATATTCTTTACTAGGTTAAGTAGGAGAACTTTCTTTATTTAAAGTATCCATCAAAGGTTTTGAAAATACCAATTGAAAATCCTTTTGAAAACTCAATACAACTCCAAGTACAATTTATGTTATTAGCATCTTTTCTTAGCGTGGTTATTTGTGACCACTTATAGGGAGCTTCAAGAGTCATCCAACCTTGATGTGATCAGCATCAGTGTTGAACTATCCATCCACCCCAATTTGTGTTCGGCTTCCCTTGATCTCATGAAAATCAAGTTTCACCTCCCACTTCAATTTCAAGCATCAAGTAGTTCACTCATTTCCAATTTTCTATCTTTTTAATCATTCAAATCATAATCATTACATCTCCAAGGGATAGAACTCCGTCTATCAGTTATTTCCATTCACTTTTAATCAAGTTACCTAAGGAATTTAATTCTCACCACGTACTATGTTGGTTTCATTTCTCTTCATAAAACACAATACTGTATATATATATATATATTCAAATACAATACACGGTATTACATTTTGTATTATACGAACATATACTGTTGGGGTTTTAGTTCCCCGAGAGTTTCTTTACTCCCTTATAATTGTACTCTCACGCACAACTGTTAACAAAGTACACACTTATCACAATGGTATTCGCATCTTCTGTGCATAATCACCACGATTAAACCATGAATGAATGCGTATGTTTATGTAACGCACACACCAATCATCCAAAACAAATTATTTTGTGCTATGCACACCATAGTTCACGTACACTTGTATGGTAAAACACACTAAGCGGTTTTACGCTCTACCCCCCCTTAAAAGGGATTACGCCCACGTAAGCAATCACTGAACATTGGTTTAAAATGTTCTACCGTCGTGAAGTGTTTTATCTTCCACGCGGTCTATTATACAATGCGTTCTAGTTAGAGGATCTTAACCATATTGGCGGTTTAGTCCCTAAACAAAGAATTCTCATTGGAGTTTATTTAACACATAACCGGTTTTGGTTCTGGCCTGTGAGGCTTCTAGGCGTTAATAATTAGCCATTTACATGTAGTCACTATGCATATTCAACATCTGAATCATTAGCTCACTATCTTCTGCTGCATGACTCTGATAACTTAGAGATTAGTTTGCCCCATTCGTTATTCTTACTGTATTTTCTCAACTGATGCGTGGTATTGCTTACCGTGCGTGAATTCGGTGAGTTTCAAACTTCCATCCACTTCTATGATAATTTACTGTGTACACTGCTATGTATTTCACAATGATTGACTTGATTACTTCCGACTTGCAGTCGGTTGCGACTGAGCTACCACCTAATTTGTAGTGCTCTCACGATTATTTCCCACACTTGAGGTATATTCCATACCGATATTTGGTATCCAGTGTTACTGCAGTCACTTATTGCTAATCATGCCTCCACATTTGGTTTTGTACATGTATTCTTTCCTTTGGGTACGACCTTGCATTTTCTATGCCCCGGTCCTTATAGCGTTATAAGTCTCTTTCTTCTTCTACCACCATTAACATTTTCCCAAAGTCCTAGCCATCTCGATCATTACTGTGCAAGTGAAATACCAAAACACTCAGTCATACAGAGTGCAGAGGCGTAAACTCTTGGCAGTAAATCTCTTATGCGATTCGCAATGGAATTCACACTATGTTTCATTGAGATTCTCATCTCGTAATACTGGCTACTGGCTTACTGCCTAGTTTATTTGCTATCACTTACCGTTGTATCTCCACTAAGTCTAACTCATAACTCTGCTTATTTGCCATATTATCGTTTAACCATACTTATACAACGGTCGCTTATTGCGCACCGTATCCTTACTCATTATACAGCATCAACTTATATTGCATCCACTATTATATTAGCTTCCGCCATTACACTGTGTTTCACCACTTATTTGGCTGATTGCTGAATACGCTATTCTTCGAGTCTTTATGCTCCTTGAGCGTTGTTCACTACGCATTTAGCATCACACACCTATAGTGGTTGCTATTAGACTTATTACTCTCCCGGTCTCCACAACTGGTAAAAAAACTTCTTTTCGTATTATTCTTATTCAAATCATTCAGGGGTATTAACAACATGGTCAATCCTTATCGTACTTCTTGAACTTGGTTCACACAACTACCGCTCCGCGGTTTCACAATATCGAGAGGTATCCCCACTCTCAAAGCAGTGGTTCGTTCTCCGCTCTATTTACTTGTATAACATATTCTCCCGCAATCGATCAAAGTTACATGACACATTTTGCTTGTGGCTTATAAGCCTTACTGCCTCGAGCTCTGCTCATTGTAGGCTGTTCACACACATTTACTTCTCTGTACAACATTACATGGTTAGGTGGTTGTATTGGGCTCCATGACAAGGTCATTACTTCGTTCAACAATTGTTGATCCACACACCCCTTAAGGATTTCTCCTGGGTATTGCTAAGTTATGCCATTACATCTGGCTCGCACTTATTGATATGTTTAGTTCCATGCCGTTTTGCATTCTTAGCTGAGTTTACTGTCCTCCTCTGTGAAGATCGATATTCCCTTGTAGTCTAGGTGATCATTCTGGGAATTTCATCCCGTTCATTGCACATTAACGTGTCCACATTAGGCATCTTCCTTACCATGTATAGGTTGGGTATTCGTTCGCGCTATCAGGTTTATCCCTTAGGATTCTTAAGACATATGCGATGTCTTTACATGATAGTCAGTGCACTTCGCACTTCCTGACTCATAAACATTTCTTTGAAATGGATTCACTAATTCTTTTAGTCGCGTTAACTTAACTGGGTTCTTTTACTTCAACCATTCTTGGTAATCAGTTTCTCTTGTTTGTCTTTTACTGCTGACCGTTGTATGGAGTCGACTACTTCCTGTGTTCCGCACTCTACTCGTATGCATATGTGGGGTACCATACTGATACATTGCTACTTACCCGACTAACCCATAAGTAGGTCTGTCAGGCCCACAAGCTCCTATCGGAGTGCGGTCAACCCACATTTCAGTTGGTACACTCGTAGTGTCTGTCACACGCCTAGGTGAAGTATTCTGTTGTCAACTCCCTTATTTCATCCTATGATAATATGCATTCCGTGCTTCCCGAACTTAATCAAGGGAAGGTTTATCCACTGTTGCATTTAGTATGAACTCAATCCATTCCCTCGGGTTGCTACCCTTGGGTTTACCGGTTTCCGTCCGGTTGTTCAAAAGCGAACTGGATGCAATTTACCTACCATGTGGGGCTGAGGCCGGTGTAGGTTCTCTGCTTTGGCTTAAAAGAAGGTTAGAAAGAACTTTTGGTTTGAAAGAAAATTTGGTTTTGAAAAGAAAAGAGTTTGAAATAAATCTGAGTTTGAAAGAAAAATTCTCGTGGTTTCACAACGTCTTCTTGCCTTAACCAAGTCTAGCTTCTTGCTGACTGGTGTATTCCCAATTACAAAGGTCAGGCTGTTAAGCCCTTCCACTGTCACGATTATCTCACTCAACTTCATGGTACTTTACCAAGTACTTCACAGTTGTTAAAATTTTTCCCGAACAACCCTGTTATAGCAGCACTTGCCATGGCAAGTGCGCCATGCTAACTGGCTATCGGTTCAACACACACATCGGTTGCAGTATTGATCTTACCCGCACTGTCATCAGTGGCCTTGTTGGCCCTTACTTAATCTTACAGTCTTAACAATAAATCTTCTGGGCGACTTTTCATTGTCTTCACATGATATTCATTAACTAGGGTGTTCCCATTCTGGGAGACCCCTTTTCACTTAGTATTGTATCTTCTTCGTAGCCCATTCCACGCAGTTGTCGTGGTTACTGAGACTTGTCTCTTGTTTGGGTACTACGTTGTAGTTCTTTAGTCGGTTGGTATACAGTTAATGTATTATTTAACAATCGTGGTCCCGTAGACACGCGTCTCAGGTTCCATTACTTCACTTCTTGCCTGCTGCATGGTTGGTGCGTTGCAAGCTGGTTATTCTTGACTGCTCGGCATGTCGACCCAGGTTGCCGGAAATTTCATTCTACTATACATGTGATTCTTCATTCTTCGCTATTAAATGCGGTTAACACTGTTCAGATGGGAACCGTCTCCGGGATTCTTACTCATTTCGGAATCTACCGTATGACAGGTTCTCCGCACTTGCAGATATGCTTAACAACAGCCAGATAGGGTTTTCCCGAGTATAAGAGGACTTCCATCTCTCTGGCGTCCTTTCCCAAGTTATAAAACAGGGATTGTGGAGGGCGGGAAGGAGAATGTAGGTTTCCAGTACTCGCTGGTAATTCCTAACTAGCGTATCTCACACGCTACCACTCAACCCTTACCCCAAAGTACTAAAATCCTAACTTGGTACTTCCTATGCTCAGTATTTCCAGTCATCAGAGCGATGATACCAATTTTTGTAACACCTCAACTACAACCATACACTTAACAACAAATTGCAGCGGAAAACTTAACTCATCACATTACTTATCTCAATGGTGTTACACGCCGTGAGCCACCCACGTGGCCAACAAGGCTAATACATATACATTGTATCAGTCTGATGGACTGGACTCCCGAGCAAATACACATTATAATCTCTTTCCATTACCAACATTCATTATACATTTAATACCCCGGATCTAAAAATGGTGATTAAATTACTCTAATAAAATTATTAAGGGCCTAATGGTGCCTAAAGAGTATTGGTAAAAAGAATAAAAACCAAAAGAAAAGAGAAAACGCTTGAAAAGCGAAAAACGCTAAAATGCGCGTTAAATGGGTATAAGAGATACATGATCTCGAGAGGGTCCGAGATGGATTCCTAAGGCTTAGTTAGGCCTAATAAGTATACGGGAATGATTCCCGAAGAAAACGGATCCAAATAATGGATTAAAACGCTAACGGAGTTTTAAAGCACGTTTTTTCGAGGAAACCCAAAAAACGTGACTTTAAGTGGTCAAATGGACCCGTAAAAATTATAGTTGATTATATAACTATAATTAAGTATTAATGGAAGTTTAATAACCATTAAAGAAACGAGAAAAATCCGAAAACGGGCCCGGTGAGTGAATAGTGCCGAACCGGGTAAAATAACAAGCGTTTTCTGTAAGAAAACGAAAAACGCTCCAGCATGTAAGTATACAGTGGGGCCGATTTTATTGGCTTAATTAGCCTCCCCCCTCTCTAATATAGTTAGTAAATAAAGAAGGAAGAAAAGAAAAACAAAAGCAAAAAGTAAATAGTACAAACCCACTTAATCTCTCTCTTGCTCCTCATTCTTTCTCTCACGATTTCTTTTCCCACTTCCCACCTGAGCTCTCTTCTTCCTCTCTGAAGCTCCATGGCGATTTGCAAGAGCCACCATCAGCTCTCTTCTTCTTCTTCTACAAGGTCCAAATCAACACCAAATTGCAAAATAATTTCACCATTGGATTCCTCTCAACTTGGGGAACATTTCCCTCCCTTCAAAATCCAAAAAGCTCACACTTGACCTCCATGTAAAAATCTGGAAATTGAAGGTTGAAGGTGCCGTTTGGTTCTAAAACCACTCCTTGGTTCCTTAAGGTAAGAAGCAAGTTCAAAATCTCCATTGTCTAGCTTCCTTTGATTTTTGGAAAATTCCAATGAGTTCCTTCTCCATCCTTGCTTCAGCCGGTTTCACTTGCCTTTGTGGAGTGCTGGAACTTCACCCTTTTGATTGCCAAGCTATCCTTTTGGGTGTTCTAAGGTAATGCCTAAGCTAAGCTTTGAAACTAGCTCTTGAAAATTCTAGGGTTAGTGAGGATGTGTGAATTAACTAGCTTATTGTGTATGGCATGGGAATGTGATTGTAGTAGCAATCTAAACCCATTGGTGGGTGTGGAAACAAGAAGAGAAGGAAAGAACAAGAGAAGGAAGAAGAAGGGAAGAGAAAACAGAAAACTAACAAGGTATTGAACTTACCTTGAGTTGGTTTTGTCTATGTAAAACACATTTTTTGAACATAAGTAATGACCTTGAATTAGAGTAGTAATGATGCTACAATATTGTTAGTTGAGTGTGAATGTTTAATGTGGTTTAAGTGTGCAAACAAGCCTAGGAAACTAAGCTAGGCATATGTGTGAACCATGGGAATTTGGTGTGATTATTAATGCCTAAACCAAACAGGTGTGAGAAGTGTTGTGAGCTGTTTTAGTGTGGTGATAATGCTTAGGAAAGCAAGTAAGTGCTGTCAAAATTAACCTAGGAGTGACTAGGTAAGTATGGAGATTTTAATTGGGTTAGTAGACCATCTTTGGGATGCTAGTTTAAAGAGAGGAGAGATATGCAAAAAATTTGTAGCAAGGGAGTTGTTTGAGTGCTTTTTGAAGGTTAGAAAACAATGAGGATTTAAGGTTTAAGATTGAGGCATGAACCTAGATGTGGGTTGTGCATTGTCTTGGAGGTTTTGAAATGGTTAAATTAAGTGGGAACAGCATGCAAAGTGTCAAGAGAGGTTAGAAAATGCACAAGTGTGCATTAGTGCAAAAGGGAGAATGCAAAATGTGTGAATTTGAGCAAGAGTTTGAGTAAGGTTTGAGCCTATGATTTGAAGAGTTTTAGAGCATGTTTTAAGGTGATTAAACATGTGGAAAACTTGTGGAAAGTTTATGAAAAGATTAAGGGTGGTTAAAGGATTGATTTGGAGTGGAAAAATCAAGTTTGGAGCAGGTTTTAGCAGGGTCCGGGACTTGGTCCTTGGACAAAGTCCCGGACCACATCTAAATTAAGGTCGAGAGTGCAAGTACTGCTTTGGTCCGGGACTATACTCCAGGACAAGGTCCCGGACCATATATAAATTTCACCTGAGAGTTTAGTTTGCAATTGGTCCGGGACTTAGGGTAAGTACCAAGTCCCGGACCACCCCCAGAATTGCCCCGTGAGTGTTTTAAAGGTTGCTAATGATGGGGGTTTGAATGCTAATGATTTTATAGATGTTAAGGCTTGTTTTGGTGACATGTAACGGCCCTAAGGAGTGTAAGAAAGTGTTAGAAGAGAGTGAGAAATGAGAACTCAAATTAACAAAGTAAAACCGAGATAACGGGACAACGGGGTAACTACGGGAGTAACATTTAATTATGTACCGTATGATCTTAGTATTAACAATAATGCTTGAAACATTATCAGAGAGTCGTGCGTGATCCGAGCATGGTGAGATGACACGGTAAAAGTGAAACCCCCGGTGGAAGGTATGATTTTCTCATGCCCCGTATGCTAACCGAGTTACTCTGATTTGTGTGTTTGTGTGCCGGCTTAATCAAGACTAAAGCATGAAAATAATCCCTTGTTTGTTTATGTATGTTGAATGAACTAACATACTTGTATGCCGGTGTGGTCTAACATAGTGTAAAGACCGACTCATAGTGAGTAACGTTCGGCTAGAGATCCGTAGAACGGATCGATGCGTATGATAACGAAAACATGCAAACCCACACAAGCTATCGATTGAAGTATAACGATAACGCAAACATATGAACTCCCTAGAACGTGAGGAGATGTACGGGTTGAGTAGTAAAACCGGATAACGGTTAGAAAACCTTATTGAGCAATCCACGAAATAAATATGAGTGGAGAGATAAATGAACCTCCATCGAGAGGATTGAAGTTAGTCCAATAATGTGAACTTATAAAGAGGGTAAAAGACCTAGGGGATTAGTAACTCCCTTGAGACATGGTCGACCTCCTATAAGAGGGTTTTACCCGGTATAAAATTAAACCGAAAGTATGAGTATATGTATGGTAAAGGTAACTCTTAAAATCTAAGATTAACCAAACTAAAGTAATGTTCCCATGTCATTAGAAACATCGAGAGTGATGTTTCTAGACTAAAAACACGTAATATTATAATAACCCGAGAGAGGAGTGTATGGGAACGAGTAGTCCGAAGTATTCGGACTTGTGTAAAAAGAGATAGGAACTAAGAGAGAGTTCCGGGAGCCAGTTGAACCTTCCCACCATGCTAGACCCAGAGTAGGGTCGAAACCGGGGAAGTAAGACTATGCTAGAGAGCCATGAGTTTTGGCTTAAGTATGTATAAGAGTAACAAGCGTGACGTAGGAGACCTGTAGTGTCTCGAGAATCTACAAGAGCTTGAGTATGAATAACCCAAGAGTGTGGGTGAGGTAACGAGTATAAATAACCCGAGAGAAAGGGGTGAGTATATGTATGAGTAACCCGAGAGAACGGGTAAGTATAAGAATGAGTAGCCCAAGAGAATGGGTGTGTATACGAATGAGTAACCCGAGAGAACGGGTAAGTATAAGAATAAGTAACCCGAGAGAGAGGGTGAGGTATTGAATAAGTAAACAAGGCATAGTGAGGAATAACCCTCAATGCCTAAGAGTAACCAGTTACCACTAACAACATTGTTATGTTAGTTAGGAATCGTGTTCCGTGATTGGATGTAGATTCCTTGTGTGATATACATATATATTGTATTGCCATGATGCATGTTGTTTGATTAAAATGAACTCCATGTATATCCGACCCAAAGTAGTCGGCGTACCGCGGTTAGCACGCGGTATATGCGAATTTCATGCGCAGCGTAAGCTGACCCCCTAGGGGGAACGTTTTTAGTGTGCAGGTACTTGAAGCTGACCACCGTTCGAGAGAGTAGGACGGGGACTGCAGTGAGCATGGGTAGTTAGATTGTGATTACTTATGCATTTGAAAGGGGTGTAAGTCCGAGTATGTTATCGGCATCCGTATATTGTAGACTCGGTATAGTAAAGAAGTGAAATGAGTATTGTATTTGTATGAAGTACTCGGTTGTTCCAGTTCATCAGACCGTTACGGTATGTAAGAAAGGCCTAGTTAGCCACATGGGTGGCTAACGGCGTTGTTTCACCCCTCGTTGTAATTAGAGTTCCGCTGCGTGAGTAGGAGTAATTAGTAACAGTTTAAGAGGTAATGACGAGATTAACGGTTGGGGTGTTACAAAAATGGTATCAGAGCGAAGTATCGCTCTGATGACTGGAAATACCGAGCCTAGGAAATAGAGACTTAGGGCTAAGGGTTGAGTGGTAGCGTGAGAGATGCGCTAGCTAGGAACTTCCAGTATGATCTGGATACCTACAATACCAGACCCGCCCTCCACAACCCCCGCATTAAAAGCTTGGGAAAGAACGCCAGAGAGACGGGGAAGCCCAATCTGGCAGTTACTAAATATCTCAATATGAACCAGAACCTGTCATGCGGTAAATCCCGAGAACCGGAAAGCCAGGAGACGGATCCCGCTGGAATGACAATAACCGCACATAATGGCGAGAGATCGAGAAATCCAAATCCAAGGAGACCGAAATCTGTGGCAACTTGGGGCGACATGCTTAGCAGTAGCGAGAACCTAGCTGGCCGAGCAGCAGCAAGAAGAAAGCACCAACCGTGCAACAAGGCGGACTCATGAGAAATAACGAGAACCGGGACACAAGTCTACGGACCGCCATAGTTAACTAATACCACCAATGGTATATGTATTGACTAAGGATCTAGTCAAGAGTAGATGCACCCACCCTGCCACACCCAAAGAGATTGCAATACCTAACGGGCACAGCTTAGACAGCTGCAAGCATAACTGCGGGATACACCCTAATAGGACTACAGCAGTAGTGCCTGAATGACTTAACCCTCGGTAACCACAGTAAAGATGTGGAACGAACAACGAGGTAGAACCTAGAACTAAGTAGATAAGGAACCCCGAGAGTGGAGGAGCACCTAAATGAACGACAGTCATGTCAAGATGAATGAGAAGCAGCTCTAAGGAGTAGTTATCCAACTAAAGAATCAAGGAAGAGCCAACGAGGCTACCAAATACAATGTGAACAATACCGTGACCGGTATGAGTTAACCTAAAAACCGCCTGTACCGCGCACTTGCCTCGGCAAGTGCAGTAATAACGGGACCGTTAAGAAGAATCTTAACAAGTGACAGTAGCTTACCAAGATGGCGAATGAAGCCAATATAGCAACTCGAACCTTAAAAATTCTGAAATGAAACCTTGGAAAGGCCTAAAGGCCTGACCACTGTATAAAGAACATACCGGTCAGCAAGAGGCTAGACCTGGTAAGAAGCACCGGCATTGAAATGCCGCAAAGAGTTTACTTTCAAGACTCAAACTTTTCTTCAAAACATGAAATTTTCCAAAACCCCCAAATTTTTAAAAAAACCAAACCAGAGAATCACGGTAAGTTATCATAGGACGATTTAAGAGGAGTTGGCAACAGAATACTTCACTTAGGCGTGACCGACACTACAAGTGTACACAAACGAGACATGGAACAACCGCACTCCAAAGGAGCTTGCGGGCCTGACAGACCAGTTATGAGTTAGTCGGGTAAGTGGTAACGTATCAATAAGATACTCCATGTATGTATACAAGTAGAGTACGGTACACGGGAAGTAGCCCACTCCATACTACGGACGAAAGAGCCAATTCAAACCGAGACAGTTGGACACTTCGAATGATCGAGGAACACAAAGGAGCTTACCAAGATAAAGGAGTCTAGGAACCAGTAAGGTGACGGACCTAAGGATATAGCGTTATTAAGCGTGAGAAGCACAGAGTATTAAGTACAGACATTGGATATGTCTCAGGAAATACCTAATAACTGGGTGAATACCAGTGTAAATAATGCGGCGAATGCCTAAATGAACTTATTAATGTACGATAAACGGGATAGAATTCCCACTTTACACCTCACTGAAGAGAATAATGACCTGACCTAGTAGGTATTAGAAGGTACCAAGGATCTACCCAATAATGGGAGACATTACAACCCTAAACGGGATAGTCAAGGACATAGCCGCAAGGCGAAGTCACAACTGAACATAACCATGAGTACAAGCCAGATGTAATGGCATTACTCAGTAACACCTAGGAGCAATCCGAGAAGGGTGCCAGAGTCAACAGTAGTTGAACGAAACATCGTGTTGAGAACACAAGTGTTTAAGCAAACACTCGGGTAGAACCCGAAGGGATCCCTCGTAACACGGGATACCCTAAATTGCTAGAGGGCATGAATTAATACCTAGTATAAAAGGGCCTTCCAAGTACGGAAGAGTGGTGAGACAACCATGTCGAAGAGCCCAGAAAAACCTCCTAACCATTTAATGGCATACGGAGAAGAAGAAACCTATATAAACAGCCGCATGGAGCATGACTCGAGGCAAGGTGGCTTGTAAGCCGATAAAACCAACTACAATACGTGGATCCAAACGTTCTAAACCTATGCATAGAGGCATAAGAGGAACAGTGGTGAATGAACCACTACCTTAGAGTGGGGATACCACTTGTGATTATGGGGCCTATGGAGCGGCATTTGCGTGAATCCTCCAGAGAAAGGCTACCACCTAAGTATGTAATGTGAAACCGCTAGAGCGGTGTAGTAAAACTTGAGCATGTGTATATTGCCAATGAGTATATGAACCATAGTAAAGTATAAAGAGGAACCTCGATAGCAGCAATTCGAACCGAAGAGTAATCGGTTGAGTAGAACACTGTAGGTGTGCAATATGAACTGCAGAGTAAGCAGCGCGCAAGTGCGCAGAGAGATTTTAAGAATAGCGTATGTTGTTGAGCCAAGTGAATGGCAAGCCATCGTGTAAATGGCGAGAACACCTGGGCGGAAGCTAAAGTAGTAGCGGATGCCACAGAAATGAGAAAGAATATGGTACGCAGCAAGCAACCATTGTAAGAGTATAGCCAGTTCATGATATGAAGCTGATAAGGAAATGTGGTAAAGAAGACATGATCATTCCTATCTCATGAGAGATTTGCCGTCAAGGGTTTACGCTTCTGCACTCTGTATGACTGAGTGTTTTGGTATTGCACTTGTGCGGTAATGATCAAGTGGGAGAGCCAGGAATTGAGAAATGTCAACGAAGCCTGTTGAGTGAGAATCTAGAGAGATAACCGTGCGGCCATTGGCCAAAGATGCACAAAGAACGTGGGCAGTAACCCACAGGGCCCAGGATCGATATGTGGAAAAATGCAGAGTAGTATGAATGAAGAACTCTGGCACAGAACCAAGAAACAAACATAATCCATGAGCCACTATTAAACGAGGAAGCACTACATGCTAAGTAGTAGCTTGACCTCAACCGACAACAAGTCGGGAAAAATGAGTGAATAATCACAAAGGTATACAGTGTTATACGAAGTAGATTTCCGGAGAACTGGAGAGACAACCTAAAATTCATCGAATTCGCATACGGTAAGAGATACCAAGCGACGATTGAAATACATGTAGAATACCAAAGAGCGAATTAAGCTCTAGTGATCAGGTCACGCAGCAGAAGCCTGTGGACCGTGATTCAGGGTTAAGTATACCTATGTCATAAACCCCTTGAAGCCTTAGAGGCTAGAACCGAACCCGGTTATGAGTTAATTAACCGTACTGAAGTTAAAACACTTCATAATACTCGAATTAATGAACCAATGTTCAGTAATAACATATGGTTGGTTACGCGGGCGTAACCCCTTTTAAGGGGGGTAGGGCGAGAAACCGCTTAGAGTATGTTTTACGTATAGTTCGTAAACTACTAGGTGCATAGCACAAAAGAAATTGTTTTGATGTTTGGACCTCATGTTACATAAACATGTGTACCCATTCATTGTGTAAGTATGAGTATTACGCATGAGAGATGCGAGTAATGTGTATGTAATAAATATGAAAAGAGGAGTAGAGAAACTCTTGGGGAATGAGAATCCCTATAGTATATGTCTAGTGAGATTAGACATGAGATAATGAGTATGAATCGGCATGAAACCGATGTGTAACCTAAGAGGGAGTGAGTTCCCTAGGTGATTTTATTTGAGAATGATAGATGGAGTGAGTTCCATCCTTTGGAGTGTTGTATGTGTTTGTTTAAATTGAGAACAATTTGAGTAAATGAAGCCATAAGTATGGAATACCTAGGTAAAGTAGTGAAGCAATGAGAATGACAATGACCTAAGTACTAGGAACTAGAGATTAATTGAAACGAATTGTTTCGTGACTAGAAAGAGTAAAAGATAGAAAAAAAAATGTTTGACTATCTGATTGTTTGAAACTGACGTGGGAGGTGGAACTTGATCTGCTAGCGATCAAGGGAAACCGACACAAATTGGGGTGGAAGGATAGTTCAACACTGATGCTGATCACATCAGGGTTAGATGATTCCTGAAGCTCCCTATAAGTGGTCACAAGTAATCACGCTAAGAAAGGATACAACTACCATAACCGGATTTGGAGTTGTGTGATGTTTTAAAAAGAATTTTCAAACAGATTTTGAAAAAGAATTTTCTTCAAGTATGAAGATGGAAATGAAAACTGGTTTTGAAACCGCTATCACCCGCCGATGGCTGAGCCTTAAGTCTTGATGACCGGTAGAACGGTGGGCGTGTATTAGTTTTGAAACCATTGCACCGTACGTGCGGCGGTCCTAAGTGACCGGTTGGGGGGTGGGGTCAGTGTGTGATTTTTCCAAAGGCAGCGGGACGGGGAGAGTACCCTGAGATGTTCTGTGTTGAGTGAGTCAACCAGAGTGCCTGAGGATATGATGTGAACGTTTGATCAGAACGAAGGGACCGTGGGCCAGAGAGAGTAAGTGCCCATTTGTCATGAAACGGCCGTGAACCAGAAAGAGTAAGTGTTCAACGTGACCGGTACCTGAGGGATCAGTAGTATATTACTCAATATGGATTCGAGGACTGTAGTGCCTTCTTGTCTTCGGACCGATTCCATGGAGAGAGTAAAAAGAGTATTTTTGATTGCTATACATGCTGTGATATGTGTGGTATGTGTAGTATGAAATGAGACAGACTTGTGGAGTCTGTAAGGTTATACATGTATTATAACCTTGGCATAGTACGCCATGAGAGTAACCATCTAGATTCACCAACTTTGAGGACAAAGTTCCTAAGGGGGGTAGATTTTAATACCCCGGATCTAAAAATGGTGATTAAATTACTCTAATAAAATTATTAAGGGCCTAATGGTGCCTAAAGAGTATTGGTAAAAAGAATAAAACCAAAAGAAAAGAGAAAACGCTTGAAAAGCGAAAAACGCTAAAATGCGCGTTAAATGGGTATAAGAGATACATGATCTCGAGAGGGTCCGAGATGGATTCCTAAGGCTTAGTTAGGCCTAATAAGTATACGGGAATGATTCCCGAAGAAAACGGATCCAAATAATGGATTAAAACGCTAAAGGAGGTTTAAAGCACGTTTTTTCGAGGAAACCCAAAAACGTGACTTTAAGTGGTCAAATGGACCCGTAAAAATTATAGTTGATTATATAACTATAATTAAGTATTAATGGAAGTTTAATAACCATTAAAAATAAAGAAACGAGAAAAATCCGAAAAACGGGCCCGGTGAGTGAATAGTGCCGAACCGGGTAAAATAACAAGCGTTTTCTGTAAGAAAACGAAAAACGCTCCAGCATGTAAGTATACAGTGGGGCCGATTTTATTGGCTTAATTAGCCTTCCCCCTCTCTAATATAGTTAGTAAATAAAGAAGGAAGAAAAGAAAAACAAAAGCAAAAAGTAAATAGTACAAACCCACTTAATCTCTCTCTTGCTCCTCATTCTTTCTCTCACGATTTCTTTTCCCACTTCCCACCTGAGCTCTCTTCTTCCTCTCTGAAGCTCCATGGCGATTTGCAAGAGCCACCATCAGCTCTCTTCTTCTTCTTCTTCTACAAGGTCCAAATCAACACCAAATTGCAAAATAATTTCACCATTGGATTCCTCTCAACTTGGGGAACATTTCCCTCCCTTCAAAATCCAAAAAGCTCACACTTGACCTCCATGTAAAAATCTGGAAATTGAAGGTTGAAGGTGCCGTTTGGTTCTAAAACCACTCCTTGGTTCCTTAAGGTAAGAAGCAAGTTCAAAATCTCCATTGTCTAGCTTCCTTTGATTTTTGGAAAATTCCAACGTGAGTTCCTTCTCCATCCTTGCTTCAGCCGGTTTCACTTGCCTTTGTGGAGTGCTGGAACTTCACCCTTTTGATTGCCAAGCTATCCTTTTGGGTGTTCTAAGGTAATGCCTAAGCTAAGCTTTGAAAACTAGCTCTTGAAAATTCTAGGGTTAGTGAGGATGTGTGAATTAACTAGCTTATTGTGTATGGCATGGGAATGTGATTGTAGTAGCAATCTAAACCCATTGGTGGGTGTGGAAACAAGAAGAGAAGGAAAGAACAAGAGAAGGAAGAAGAAGGGAAGAGAAAACAGAAAACTAACAAGGTATTGAACTTACCTTGAGTTGGTTTTGTCTATGTAAAACACATTTTTTGAACATAAGTAATGACCTTGAATTAGAGTAGTAATGATGCTACAATATTGTTAGTTGAGTGTGAATGTTTAATGTGGTTTAAGTGTGCAAACAAGCCTAGGAAACTAAGCTAGGCATATGTGTGAACCATGGGAATTTGGTGTGATTATTAATGCCTAAACCAAACAGGTGTGAGAAGTGTTGTGAGCTGTTTTAGTGTGGTGATAATGCTTAGGAAAGCAAGTAAGTGCTGTCAAAATTAACCTAGGAGTGACTAGGTAAGTATGGAGATTTTAATTGGGTTAGTAGACCATCTTTGGGATGCTAGTTTAAAGAGAGGAGAGATATGCAAAAATCTGTAGCAAGGGAGTTGTTTGAGTGCTTTTTGAAGGTTAGAAAACAATGAGGATTTAAGGTTTAAGATTGAGGCATGAACCTAGATGTGGGTTGTGCATTGTCTTGGAGGTTTTGAAATGGTTAAATTAAGTGGGAACAGCATGCAAAGTGTCAAGAGAGGTTAGAAAATGCACAAGTGTGCATTAGTGCAAAAGGGAGAATGCAAAATGTGTGAATTTGAGCAAGAGTTTGAGTAAGGTTTGAGCCTATGATTTGAAGAGTTTTAGAGCATGTTTTAAGGTGATTAAACATGTGGAAAACTTGTGGAAAGTTTATGAAAAGATTAAGGGTGGTTAAAGGATTGATTTGGAGTGGAAAAATCAAGTTTGGAGCAGGTTTTAGCAGGGTCCGGGACTTGGTCCTTGGACAAAGTCCCGGACCACATCTAAATTAAGGTCGAGAGTGCAAGTACTGCTTTGGTCCGGGACTATACTCCAGGACAAGGTCCCGGACCATATATAAATTTCACCCGAGAGTTTAGTTTGCAATTGGTCCGGGACTTAGGGTAAGTACCAAGTCCCGGACCACCCCCAGAATTGCCCCGTGAGTGTTTTAAAGGTTGCTAATGATGGGGGTTTGAATGCTAATGATGTTATAAGATGTTAAGGCCTTGTTTGGTGACATGTAAAGGCCCTAAGGAAGTGTAAGAAGTGTTAGAAGAGTGAGAATGAGAACTCAAATTAAAAAAGTAAAACCGAGATAACGGGATAACGGGGTAACTACGGGAGTAACATTTATTATGTACCGTATGATCTTAGTATTAAAATGTTGAAACATTATCAGAGAGTCGTGCGTGACCGAGCATGGTGAGATGACACGGTAAAAGTAAACCCCGGTGAAGGTATGATTTTCTCATGCCCCGTATGCTAACCGAGTTACTCTGATTTGTGTGTTTGTGTGCCGGCTTAATCAAGACTAAAGCATGAAAATAATCCCTTGTTTATGTATGTCTTGTTGTATGTTGAATGAACTAACATACTTGTATGCCGGTGTGGTCTAACATAGTGTAAAGACCGACTCATAGTGAGTAACGTTCGGCTAGAGATCCGTAGAACGGATCGATGCGTATGATAACGAAAACATGCAAACCCACACAAGCTATCGATTAAGTATAACGATAACGCAAACATATGAACTCCCTAGAACGTGAGGAGATGTACGGGTTGAGTAAATACCCGATAACGGTTAGAAACCTTATTGAAACAATCCACGAAATAAATATGAGTGGAGAGATAAATGACCTCCATCGAGAGGATTGAAGTTAGTCCAATAATGTGAACTATAAGAGGTAAAAGAGACCTAGGGATTAGTACTCCCTTGAGACATGGTCGACCTCTATAAGGGTTTTACCCGGTATAAGAATATCCGAAAGTATGAGTATATGTATGTAGGTAACTCTTAAAACTAAGATTAACCAATAAGTAATGTTCCCATGTCATTAGAAACATCGAGAGTGATGTTCTAGACTAAAACACGTAATTATATAACTCCGAGAGAGGAGTGTATGGGAACGAGAGTAGTCCGAGAGTATCGGACTAAGTGTAAAAGAGATAGGAACTAAGAGAGTTCCGGAGCCAGTTGAACCTTCCCACCATGCTAGACCCAGAGTAGGGTCGAAACCGGGGAAGTAAGACTATGCTAGAGAGCCATGAGTTTTGGCTTAAGTATGTATAAGAGTAACAAGCGTGACGTAGGAGACCTGTAGTGTCTCGAGAATCTACAAGAGCTTGAGTATGAATAACCCAAGAGTGTGGGTGAGGTAACGAGTATAAATAACCCGAGAGAAAGGGGTGAGTATATGTATGAGTAACCCGAGAGAACGGGTAAGTATAAGAATGAGTAGCCCAAGAGAATGGTGTGTATACGAATGAGTAACCCGAGAGAACGGGTAAGTATAAGAATAAGTAACCCGAGAGAGAGGGTGAGGTATTGAATAAGTAAACAAGGCATAGTGAGGAATAACCCTCAATGCCTAAGAGTAACCAGTTACCACTAACAACATTGTTATGTTAGTTAGGAATCGTGTTCCGTGATTGGATGTAGATTCCTTGTGTGATATACATATATATGTATTGCCATGATGCATGTTGTTTGATTAAAATGAACTCCATGTATATCCGACCCAAAGTAGTCGGCATACCGCGGTTAGCACGCGGTATATGCGAATTTCATGCGCAGCGTAAGCTGACCCCCTAGGGGGAACGTTTTTAGTGTGCAGGTACTTGAAGCTGACCACCGTTTGAGAGAGTAGGACGGGGACTGCAGTGAGCATGGGTAGTTAGATTGTGATTACTTATGCATTTGAAAGGGGTGTAAGTCCGAGTATGTTATCGGCATCCGTATATTGTAGACTCGGTATAGTAAAGAAGTGAAATGAGTATTGTATTTGTACGAAGTACTCGGTTGTTCCAGTTCATCAGACCGTTACGGTATGTAAGAAAGGCCTAGTTAGCCACATGGGTGGCTAACGGCGTTGTTTCACCCCTCGTTGTAATTAGAGTTCCGCTGCGTGAGTAGGAGTAATTAGTAACAGTTTAAGAGGTAATGACGAGATTAACGGTTGGGGTGTTACAATACATATACATCCAACCGTACTGAGTATTTACAAATTAATGCCGTCAACAATTTCGGTCTTACTACACCTACAATACATACTCAATCAATTAAACTACCCATGTGTAAAACAACTACCCCGTCCTACTCTCGAACGGCTTCCAGCACCTTGTACCTGAAAATAAAAAGAGAAAGGGTGGCCCCCCAGGGGCTCAGCACAATGCTGGTGTGGTAATCGTGCAGCCCGCATACTACCGGGCCACACACAACTAATTATCGTCTAAGCATGCGGTTGATTTTATTTAAAACATGCATGAAAACTATAAACATATAACACATTGCATACCCACAACAATGGGGTTCAACAATTCAATCAACGCAACAAAACTCGTTAGCTCACTCATTTTGTTCTTTGACCCTTGAGGGTTTCTCCTCTATGGAGCTATTTCCTCAATAGACGACACTTACCCACTAGTCAGGTTATACTTAGATTCCTCTTATTACAATTGGGATTCATATCCATGACCCACATACTCCACATAACAGTTCACATCACATTTTAATGTACATACAACATAGCTTGGAGAGGGTCACGTGAGGACACGTACCTCGAGATGTGAGTTAGTAACCTCATTGGAGCCAAGAGAAACTTTTTATTCCCATGCTAAGCTCTTTATACAACAACTTATTGTTCTACATAGAGAACATAAATTTACTTAAGATGCGTCGGATATAACATAGTTCCGAACACACCGCACATATTAACTTTACTGAGATGTGTCGGTCTCAATATAGTATTGAACACACCGTACATAACCCTCTAGTCCCGAACAATAGTCGAGGTTGGTAAGCCCTGGTTAAGCTTACCGATGATTGTAATCCAAGAAGGAAAAACCACCATAACATAACATAACCAGGAGCAAGGTAAGGCAAATATGGATACCCACTCCCAAACAACGCGCGACCGGAACGACCGGATTCCTTACCCCCCATCAATATATATATATAAATATAGTTAAGAGTTCCATCATGGAACCTATCACATCCACACACAATAAGGTATTATAACCAGGTTAAACACACAAGGGAGGTAAACATACTTACACGCACAAACAATACACAACTAACTCACGCATAGCCGTGGTGAGAACGTTCCCATGGTTTGGGTCGTTAAATCCGAATACCGCTCTCAAGTGATCCAAGATTTGGTTAGCTAAGGTTTAACACTTTCGAGGTTTCACGGTATCGAAGTTAAACACACCACATTAACGAATTACCATAAACTCATTTCATGCTTATTCTTGCAAGGTGGCAAACATTCAGAAAAACACATTGGCATACAAGCCGGTGTAATCCGGTAGAACACAGGTTGCAAGAAAACCATACCTGTCACCAAGGTCCACTCTATTGTGTCCACTTATGTTCCTCGAACAATCCTCGAAAAACTGGTAGTATTACATTTACTTTCATTAACATCGGGGTAACATGATTGTTTAAAGTCTAATGCGCCCATAGTTAACCCCGTTATACCTAATTTTACTCTTGTGATCTTAAGTTCACAACTCTCACATCCAACCTAACACTTGTTAACACTTTCTAAGCCCTTTACATGTCACCAAACAAGGCCTAAACATCATCTAAAACCATTACCATTCAATCCTCCATCATTAGAAGTCATTTACACACATTTTGAGCAATTTTTGCCCTGGTCCGGGACTTGGTCCGGACCCAAGGTCCCGGACCAATAATAGAATGTACTTTCGGCCATATTTTTCACTTGGTCTGGGTCTTGGTCCTGGACTAAGGACCCGGACCACTTGTAAACATCATTCTCGACTCATTTTTAAGGGTGGTCCGGGTACCTATACAAGGGCTAGGTCCCAGACCATGTTAATAAGTTGTCAAAACACTATTTTTCAACCCCTAAACCAACCTTAAACCCTACCTAATCATTCCATAATCTTTCCACATGTTTCCTACATGTTTAAACACCTTAAATCATGCACTAAACCTTCCTAAAACATCACTAACTTGTTACTCAATTTCTTACAACAATTTCAAACACTTATAACATTTTCCTTAGATTTCTAAGTAGTAGTGTTATGCCTAGTACTCCACTAACCAAAATGTTACCTTACCACCATTACCACTACTCCAAAAGCCTTATTTCTCACAAACACCTTCTTTACACAATACCCTAAGATTTCTTCACAAGTTCATACTTATTCCTTGACAAGGCATTTTACCTCTTTGTTACCAAAACTTGCACAAAACTTTACACATCACATAACATGACTTTGGTGTGTATAAAACACCCATTTAAATCTAAATCCACCAAGACAATGCTCAAGGCACCTTAACACTTAAAAATACTGTAATTCACTTTCTTTCACCATCTTAACACTTAACAAATTCCCAGTACCTTCTAGGTCATAAAATCTCATTACAACACATAAACTCCTTTGTTTATCAACTAAATTTTGCCATAGCTTCTCTTGTATCACCTTACACCAAAACACATAGTTTTTCACCTTTATACAAACCAAGAACATCCAATCTTTTAATACACACCCTTACACACAAACATATGGTTTTTTTTATCCTTTAACCATAAAAGACATTCATCTTCACAAGGAATGTTCTTTACACACAACTAATCCTTTAAAATACAGTACATCATAATATAGTGCATAAACTTAAATTTCTTGGCACTTAGGCCCTTAAGTTGCATTAACCTTAAACACTGAATTTCCACATTTAAATGCCTTCAACCTGCAAATACACACAACAAGGCTCCCATGTATTTTAGTCCATCTTGTAGATAGTTTTTCTAGATCATTTACCATTGGCTCTTTAGGTTATTTGTTAAGCAAATATTGCTCAATTCCTAGTACACAAAACTACATTATAAGAGGTCATTTACCTCTTTGTTTTCCAAGCTTTCTCACTTGTTTTCTCTTGTTCTTTCTTGATTGAAAATCGGCAAGGAGCTTTTATCACTTGTCAATCTTCTAACCAATACACATATAAGGGTAATGAGCATTAAGTTTAATACTCAAACTCATAATTGAACCCTAGGTTTACTTAAATGTCTGAAAATACTAAAATTGATGTTTACCTTTGGAATTTGAAAGAGAACTTGAATAAGTAGCAAGATAGGACTCCTCCTAGTCCTTTGAAGATTGAATCAAGTTAAATGAAGAGCAAGATAATGCACCATTAAGGGGTAAGTTTTCAGCTATATACAAAAATGAAGGGAAACTTGGATTTTCTTTGATTTTCCTTACCTTGAAGCAAAGGAGAATGACAAGGCATGAAAATATGAGCTCAAGCTCCTTCAATGGAGATTCTTCATGGCATCAAAATGGAGTTCTTGAAGATTTAAAAAGAGGGAAATGAAGAGCTTGCTCCAACTAACACAAATATGGTCTTAGATTTTGATTTGGAGCATGGAGTTGGATTTGGCAAGAGTTTGAAGTTGGAGAAGTGTTCTTGCTATAGCTTGAACGGTTTGGAGCAGAAGGAAGAAGAGGGATATGGTGGAGGAGGAAGGGAAATGAAGAAAGTGAGGTGAGAGAATGAAAAAGGTAAGATATTTACTAATAAAAGCAAATAGTCTTTTTACTTTACTTCTTTTTCTTTTCTTTAGTAGGCTGGCTAGGTTGGTGACTCACCACCACTAAAACCGTGCCCCCTCCTATAATAAAAATAATTATGGTCTTTTTTTACCATTTAACTAATTAAGGCACATAATTGTGAAATGTTTGATTTCCCATTGATTTAGGCGTCCTAATGTGATACTAAGTAGTATACATGTTGATTAAAGATTAATGATGGACATTTATCCACTCAAAACTCATTTCTAAGACAATTTTTTCAAAAATGTGCTTTAAGGCTCCTTAAAGCACATTTTGTGTTTTAACTTGTTTTCAAGCTTGGTTTTCTTTAGTAATTGATTTAACATGTTCATTAACATGTTAATAAGGTCTAGGAATGACCTTTAGGTCTTATACAAGGTTACACCAAGTCTAGGGCAAGTATTTGCTTAAATTGACTTTATGGTGTTTTCTTGTGTTTTCTTTGGTTTAATTGTCTACCAATATTTCTTAAGGACTTAATTAGCCTTATTAAATCATAACTGTATATTATTATGTCTTGGTAGGCTCTCTGGGTCCTAACCAAGTTCATTCCAAGCTTAGAGCATGTTTTTGATCAAACTTTCTAAATGGTACTTATTGTCTTTACTATTTCACTAATGTTTCTAAGGCACTTTTTAGCCTTAATATACCATAGTTTAGCATTTAAACAACATATCACGGTTTGGGGTATTTCAATCTAACCCCTTAAAAGAACTTCGTCCTCGAAGTTCACACTTCCACACATCATTGGATTAGAATACGAGGACTACTTGCAAGACAAAACTTCCATACTAAAACACACTTTTACATAACAACCTCGGACTTAACGGTCCGGGTAACATATCCACATCCATACATAACATAACATAGCATACTTACATCATAACCTCGGACTCAATGGTCCGGGTATCGTAACAACGCTTGTACTTACATAACAACCCTCTGACTCTCAGGTCTGGGTAACATAACAACATTTAGACTCATAGGTCTGGGTAACATAACAACTTTCAGAACTCTACCACATTAGGACTCAAGGTCAAAATAATATTTAATACACACACCACACAACATGTCTTAGCATGTATATCAACCAAAAATACCTTTTATATACACTGTGATCCCGCAGAACCCGGTCACGATGGACACCTTCTGGTCCCCGTTCCTTTGGGAGATCAAAACAATCACTTAATTTTTAACATATGTACTTCTCATGTCACCGGTCCGAAGACAAAGGCTCATACGTCCTTAGCTCGTGAGCAAGTACTACAAAAATATTCTTTACTAGGTTAAGTAGGAGAACTTTCTTTATTTAAAGTATCCATCAATGGTTTTGAAAATACCAATTGAAAATCCTTTTGAAAACTCAATACAACTCCAAGTCCAATTTATGCTATTAGCATCTTTTCTTAGCGTGGTTATTTGTGACCACTTATAGGGAGCTTCAAGAGTCATCCAACCCTGATGTGATTTGCATCAGTGTTGAACTATCCTTCCACCCCAATTTGTGTTCGGCTTCCCTTGATCTCATGAAAATCAAGTTTCACCTCCCATTTCAATTTCAAGCATCAAGTAGTTCACTCATTTCCAATTTTCTATCTTTTTAATCATTCTAATCATAATCATTACATCTCCAAGGATAGAACTCCGTCTATCAGTTATCTCCATTCACTTTTAATCAAGTTACCTAAGGAATTTAATTCTCACCTGGTACTATGTCGGTTTCCTTTCTCTTCATAAAACACAATACTGTATATATATATATATTTTCAAATACAATACACTGTATTACATTTTGTATTATACGAACATATACTGTTGGGGTTTTAGTTCCCCAAGAGTTTCTTTACTCCCTTATAATTGTACTCTCACACACAACTGTAAACAAAGTACACACTTATCACAATGGTATTCGCATCTTCTGTGCGTAATCACCACGATTAAACCATGAATGAATGCGTATGTTTATGTAACGCATGCACCAATCATCCAAAACAAATTATTTAGTGCTATGCTCACCACAGTTCACGTACACTTGTACGGTAAAACACACTAAGCGGTTTTACGCTCTACCCCCCTTTAAAGGGATTACGCCCACGTAATCAATCACTGAACATTGGTTTAAAATGTTCTACCGTCGTGAAGTGTTTTATCTTCCACACGGTCTATTATACAATGCGTTCTAGTTAGAGGATCTTAACCATATTGGCGGTTTAGTCCCTAAACAAAGAATTCTCATTGGAGTTTATTTTACTCATAACCGGTTTGGTTCTGGCCTGTGAGGCTTCTAGGCATTAATAATTAGCCATTTACATGTAGTCACTATGTGTAACGACCCCAAAACCGGCCTAGGAGTTAGGGCCGTTACACGCCGTGAGTCTACTACCTAACGTCGCAAGGCTCTAAGCAGAACAAATCCCAAAACCAAATAACGAACTTTGTAACACCCCAGAATCACAACCAACAATTAAACGACGCGCCTAAGTTAGCAGGAGGAGTCTACGCAGCGGTTTCGAACTCTATTCGGGTGCTACAGACGCCAACCACCCACGTGGTTGACAGTCCTCATTACCAACTCCAAGTTACGGTCTGTATGACTGGAAGTCCAACTTAACGAAATCCAAATACAATATAAAGTACAACTCAAGTACCGAGCATCTATAGTTTAGTTAACAACTTAAATAACATAACTCATACATAAGAAAGCATACTACTTAAAGTCTTGCCATGTGGACTACCCCTATGATAGTCACCCTTGCCTACTCTCCGTTATCGTCTGGCACAAGACCTGAAAAAATTGGGTGTAAAGGACTCAACAAACTACGCTGAGTATGAACGTGTGAAGCCCGCATGTTACCGGGCCACACGACTAATTGGTCGAATATTATTAAGTCCATTTTACATGCTATGATAAAGCAGTAAAGCACACATTAGTACATCATGATATCATACACACTCATCGGTAGCATAGCAATATCAGCAAGCAACCAAGCACATCTTGCAAGTAGCACAGCAATATCAATAAGCAACCAAGCACAACTTGCCAGTAGCATAACAATGTCAAACACGCAGTCCAGCCTAATAAGCTGCTAGTGTAGCAACAACAGTCAAGTAATTATAGGACGTGTGCGTAGGTACATTATACCGTCAATCCTCGCTATGGGATCATTCAAGAGATTGTGTATTGTTATCTTGTTCTCATTACATATGTTTTCCTTTCTTCTCTTGCACCCAGTCCGGGGGATGTAGGTTAGATCCCGAGACTTTATAAAGTAGGTGCTATTCATTCCTTGTTACTTAAATGATCAAATTTGTGAATTTTCTTATTTGCTTGGTTTCGTTACACATGTTTTCCTCTATTCTCTGGCACCGAGTCAGGGGATATAGATTAGATCCCGAGGCTTTATTATGTAGGTGCTAATCATTCCTTGTTTCTTCAAGGGTTACTTGTGAATTCTTTTATCACCGCACGTTGGAGGACGTCTCCTCCATAGCTAGTCCCCCATTCCCGACACCTAGGGTCAAGGAAGCGGAAGTCACCTATAGACTCCAGGATAAGCTTCACCAATTTGTCACTCCCCCATTCCCGACACCCAGGGTCAAGGAAGCGGAAGTCACCTCTGGACTCCGGGATGTGCTTCACCAACTTGTCACTCCCCCATTCCCGACACCCAGGGTCAAGGAAGCGGAAGTCACCTCTGGACTCCGGGATGTGCTTCACCAAAATATTCCATCATAGACGGTCGAAGGATCTGATGCAGATACCAACTCCCGATCATCCATACCGCGCGGCCCGAGCTGTTGTCTTCCCGGGTTATTCTCATGTTTCACAGTTGATACTTTTCGTTTCATTATCATTATAATCTCGACACCATAGTGGGTGTCATTAGCGGTCCTCTAAAGTTAGAGAGGATTCGTCTCTTTGTATAGTTCTTTTGTTTTGTCTACGTGGTTCGTCATGTCTCACCCAAGGAGACTTGCTCTTCATTATGATTAATGAATAGACACCATAGTGGGTGTCATGGTAGTCCTCAATGGATTAGAGAGGAGTTCCCCTTATTGAGTTTTCTTTGTTTTCATAGTTCGTAGTAGTTCGTCTCAAGTTCCATAAACGAGAAAGGGACTAAACTACTGTGTGCGCGCAAGTAATATGCCACAAGGATATATATAACAAGCATATAAGCAAGCCACAAGAAGCAATCCAATTTTCATGCTTTAGTCTTAGAGTCATTGTCAAACAAAGCACACAGCACACAAGCCGTGTAACACGGCAACATACGAACCACACATGTCCATACCTTATTCAGAGGCAAACGTCGTCTCACACACAGGTTCCTGGTCGGCGTTCGTTACGACCCTAACGCTGATTAAAAACAATGTGTCAGTCTATGATTTCATGTGACGACATTTTATTCTAGTTTATCTTATTTATACCAGGGGTTATTCCCTAAGTGAGTCGTTGAATGTACGGTTATTTTTAAACCTTAGAACTTCCCAAGTATTATTCCTAGGCTTATCTTACTCCTAGGACATCCACAACGTTAACTAAGTCATTTCCTCTAGCTAGTGCTTTAGAGTATTATAAGCACTAACATGTAACGAGTTTATTTAAGATGGACTTTTATTTGCCTAAGTGGTATTCTTTCTTTAGCTAAATAGTTATGCTTCAAGCTCCTTATTTACACAATAGCACCCTTCAAACACTTCTAGAACTCCCTTATACTGAAGCGTAAATGTTTCAAAAACTGAAATAAAGTTCTTATATATAACCTTATCTTATCACCCATTTAATGTATCTATCGGTGTCTAAACTTCCCAAGCTGTTTTGTAAATTTAGCTAGATGTATTAGGAGGATTTTGGGTTCGGTATCAATCTAACATCATGCCCATAACACTCATGCAAATCAGTTGTACAGAAGTTATAACTTATTGAAAAACTAAAACACATCCTTGTGCACACTTACACTTAGCCTTGTAGTTTACTGTATTAAACAGTTTTCTAAATTTCCCCAAGTTGTTTACAGACATTATTGAGGGTATTATCTAGATTTTAAGCTTGTAATCCAGCCATTTCAATCCCCTTATACCTACTATGTGATAGCTATACAGAGATGACAACGTTATGGAAAATCTGAAAACACAGTTTGGGTATTTCCCCTTTTATCTATCTGCTCATTCCCCACCCTGACTTCCAATGCTCCCCCAAATTGCTTACCCAGTTAGTTAGGAGTATTAGATAGTCTCCAACTAAAACTAGTCCAAGACACCCCCTTAATACTTCTGAAAATCCATTATACAGAAGTGGCAGGTTGTTAAAAATCTGCAACAGCATTAGTGTTTCTTCTTCATTCCACCTTCTTTTCTGATTCCTTCGATCTCTACTTTTCCCAAGGTGTGTGGCAACCTAGTTAGGTGTTTTAACGAGGTTTTAAGTTTATTTTCAGACCAATTCAACACTCTTACACTATCTGTATTTCAGTTATACAGAAAACAACTCTCAGAAAACAAAATATACGCTGAAGTATTAAATTCTGCTATCCTTTCTATTATTCACTTCTGTTTTAGCATGTCAGCTATCTCCCCATGATTGTCTAGCTGTTCAGTTATGTATCTCAATTCAGTTTTGACTCGAAATGAACCAAGGCAACAGGGACTAATATTTGGAAAGTGATTTACACAGAATCTGAAACGAAATTACAAAATCTAAGGTATGAAACTGATGTCTCCTCTTATATCTCCTTTCTGCTGTTTATTAATCTAACTTACAGTTTCCAAGATTGCTTACCCTGTTAGTTAAGTATATTAGGCAAGTCTCAAACTAAAAACCAGTCCAAGGCAACTCTGTTAACAACACTGGAAGTTCATTATACAAAAACAACCGGGTCTGAAAATCTGAAAACCAAAATCTGGGTTTCTCCTCTTCCTTTTATTTTCGATCTTTAATCTGGTTTCTGTTTCCCAAAATTGTCTAATCGAGATTATCACTCCAAGACAACCCGGAACAATCTCTTTGATGTTGCAGAATTATCCTCACGCATAAACTAGGAGACTGAAGAAGAAAAACCTGAAACAACACTAAAACTGATACTAACCGAAACAGAAATGAACTGCCCCATTTCTTTTCTCACTGTTTTCCTCCCTTGAAGTTACTTCTGTTTTTTTTCTTTTTGTTTCTTGTTTTTCCAACACCCTCTCGTTTAGACACTTAGTCAGGTGATGTATAGTATTGAAGATATATCATTAACTCTATACCACCCAGAATACTTAGCATACTGAAAGTAGATTGTTACAGATTTCAGCTAATTATCAGTTTGACAGGTTTATTGTCTGGTTTTTTTTTTTTGTTCTTTAAATCTGATTTCTAGTTTCCCCAGGTTACTGCCTTATTCAGCTAAGTGACTCCCACGCTTTTCCTTCAAGAACAGGCCTTACAACCACATGGTCTGCACTACTAAAGATCCTTTACTCCAAATCGGTAAAACTGAAAACAGAAATCAGAGGGTGTGAACTGTTGCATTCCTTTCTCCATGATTTCCTTTCTTCTGTTTTTCTTTTTCTTCCAAAGTTTTTATAGCTTAGTTGAGATCTTAATACAGTTTTACCTCTAGATCAGACCCAAGACAACAAGTCAAGGTTACAGAAAACCTATTTTCGTTTCAGACTAAAACTGGTGTATTTCTTGTGTTGATTTGTTTCTGCTAACAACCTATCTCCTATCTCCCTAACCTGTGTAGTTACTTAGCTAAGTGTGGTATTGAGATTTCTAAACTCAAGACAAAACTCCACATCATTACTCAAGTTACTGAGACTTCATTATACCAAAACCGAAACATAACTGAAACAGGAACTGTACTATCCCCTTACGTTTCCTTTCTGTTTTTCACTAGTTCTGACTCCCAACTTCCTAAATGAATACACCAGCTAGGTAGGTGCGTTAGTACTGACTTGGGGGTTTATTGTTAACTAACACAACCCTATTAAGCTATCTGTTACAAGGTTATACAGAAAGTCTAATTCAGGAGAAGTTGATACACAGATCACAAGATTTCAGAACTGCAGCAAGTTATCGGGTTATTCTTGACAGGTGGGTTTCTTTCGTTTTTTTTTGTTGATGTATTAACTTTAAGGATGGATCGCCTCTTATCTTAGCTGTATTAATCAGTGTTTTAACCCCAAACAAAATTGTTAGACCTCCTGAACCGTGCTTGTACTGGAAACAGGAGAACTGCAGAAACCGAGATTCAAGTTTCTATACTCTATCACTATTTACTTCTACCTTTATGTGTTATCAGTGTGTTTTTTTTTTCTTCTAACACTTATGTAGCTCACATATCTGTTATATAAATTACCAGGCGGTTACTAGGTCACTACAGGTCCCTTAGTCACGTTTTCTCTCAGAGGAACTCCCAAGAGCACAAATATTCATCAAAATAAATTTCTGAAATCTATACAGAACACTTGGTTAGCTCACTACCTTGGGTTCTTTTGTTTTTCTTCTCTTTTCTTCTTTTCTGTTTTGAAGCTGATTCCCCTGAGTTGCTTTTGGCACCAAGCTAAACCATCAATCCTTGAACTCTTGGCCTCAGCTGGGGATGGTTTTCTCACGAATCAGATTATGACAACCAGAGAGAAAATGGGCTGGAGAAAAACTGAAATTCCTTGTGTAGCCTTACCTTCTGATTATGTTTCAGAGAACACAACTCGTAGCTCTAACTCAAGGAATCCTCAAACAGAATCCCATAGGAACGCATGACAGGGTCGCGCATGAAAAGAGCAAGAGAGAGAGTTGGGTGAGTTGTCTTTAATGGCACTGAATACAGAAACGTAGGCATGTATCATAACTGTTTCATGGCCTTACCTTGGAATTGTATTCAAGACAGTTTGGCTGAGTTTTCTTGAGGATTTTGGTGCAACCCTGAGGAAGTTTTCCAGAGAGATTCTTACATGCAGAAGGTTATACAAAAACAGAAAGTCAGCACTCGATGTTCAAACAACAACAGAGGGGATGGAAAGAGTTTTAAGTAACCAGCGTTACTGATTTCTTGCCCTCACCTTTAAAAGCTTTGGAGGGGATTTTTGTTCACGGTTCTTCAGAGATCCCACCAGCAGTGGTATGCAATTTCCTTACGTGAAGGATACAGGCAGTTAAGGACTTGAGTGAGGATTTTGACCGCATCAAGAGGGGGAAAGAAACAGAAGAGTAATTGGGTTGGTTATAAATTTAACAGTGGTTTGCTACTGATCCTCATGGCGTGGGAGTTTGGAAAGGAATCATTCTCTGCCCTGCATATGTGTCTATTGACTAGTTTACAACAATCAAGGTTGGCAGGTCGGACATGTGCCAAGGTCTTAAGAAGGAATCGGGGTATGGGATGTTGAAGTTCCAACAGGTTAGATAAGCAAGGGAATCTGAGACTGTTTTCTGTTCTATGTACAGTTGTCGGGCAGTGGGAATGCGTGTGTATAGATGTAAGATTTGTGTGGGTGTTAGCAGTCCAAGGAGGTCCTGGTGGTCGTTGTTATCTCAAGTTACAAGGTAGTGGTGTGGCATGAATTTTCAAAAGTCTGAAATTCGATACTTGTCATGGTACTGAAACAACGGTCGGTGATTCTTCTTGCTTAATTATTTTTTTTTCTGATCGGAAGTAGTACCGAGGAAGAACAGGGTTATTCCTGTTTGAATTCTGTGCTTTGCTCTCAGATAGGACCAAGGAACATGTGGTGAGCGGATCTTCTAGTTTCCGTTTATTATTTTCTTTTTTCGATCAGAGTCTTCATCGAGGAAGAGGAAGAAAACGGTGTTGCAGAGATGGTGGTCTGATTCTTCTTCTTTTTATTTAGCTAGCTTAGTTGACGAGTTACTAGTTTCAATTCGGTGGCATAAGTTGCTGAATTTGAGCACAGCTCACCCAGTTAAGCACTCGGAGGAAGTACGGGAGGTCTCGGGTTCAAAACTCAGCGGGAGCGTCTTTGCTCCCCCTTTTTTTCCTTAAAATCAGTACACATGTTATTTTTATATTTATGTGACTATACATTATATCATGTTAATATTATTATTATTATTATTATCTCCTTTTGTTACGAAGTTATGTGACGACGTTGTCACTTTTTACAACGTCACGATATATAGGTACGACTATATATTATATCATGTTATTATATATTCCCTGTAATGAAGTTATGCGACGTTACTGTCACTTATTTACAATGTTCCAATATCGTAACGTTACGTACGGGTATTTTTCGTATTCGTACATATATACATATATTAGATTTAATTGCTCGTCATAATGCGTTTTAATGTTTAGGGGTATTTCAAACTTGTATAAATACCAAAAGAGTTTACAAGGTCTAAATACTTATAAGTCAAATACAAAAAGAGAGGCCCGAAGGCTACACAAAGTACTAAAGCGTCCAACGCGCAAGCAAACAGAGTCTAAAGAAACATAAAATAAACGAAGCTCCAGAAGGGGACGAGAAGAGAAGATCCCACGAGCTCAATCTGCAACAAAGTAAAGGGGTGAGCTAAACAGCCCAGCAAGCAGAAGACTTCCTCAAGGAAGCCCACTCAAAACAGAAGTAGAAGAGTAGTTTGTAAACAGAGCAGAAGGCGGAGACATTACAAATAGACAGAATGAAACCACAAAACAGAAGTAGAGCAGAACGGAACATCACTTCAAACCACAGTCGGACTTTCAGATCAGAAACGGAAGAGTGGGACACTAGAAACAAGCTAACACAACAGAAGGGCTCACATGAGGTCCTATGGATCCGGGGATCCCACAACAGAAGCCGTAGAGACAGCTAACAGACCTGTCGGTCAAATAACATCCTAAGGGAGACCCTAAGGAGTATAAACAGAAGGAATTCCTACGCAGCATGCTACGGGACAGCCCGACCCGACTATCCAAGGCTCAGAAGCGAAGTAACTAGGTCCCAAAACCAAAAGCTCACAAAACAGATCTTAAGTGCATGGAAATGCATATAAACAGCATAAGAAGCTTGTACACAGATAGGGGAATCCAACCCCGCAAACAGAACTCAAAACGGAGCTAAAACAGAGAAGTTATGCTCAAAACAGTGGCATGTCCGAACTTGCGTCCGACCTTGCAAGTTCGGACAGAGGCCGAGAATCAGAAGTCGCAGAAATGCCAAAGTCCGAACTTACGTCCGAACGTCGAAGTTCGGACATAAGTCGAGAGTCAGAAGTCAAAACAATCCTCGTGTCCAAACTTGCGTCCGACCTTGCAAGTTCGGACACACTTCGAAACTTTTACGGAGACTCGTCCTCGCGTCAGGTCCGAACTTACAAGTTCGGACCGATGTTCGGACACTCCAAAATCTTCAAAAAACAAAACGCGCCCGATGACCTGTCCGAACTTACAAGTTCGGACAGACGTTCGGACAGTGCAAAACTGTCGAATTCCAAGAAGAACAGACGCGCAGAAAACAGCCAAAACCATCAGAAACTCACACAAAACTCATAGAATTGCAAAACAGTACCCTCGGGGGTTTAGCCAATCGGTCAACAACACAAAACCAATGAGAAAACACACAATCACAACACAATTGCAAACCAGAAACACTAGAATAAAACAGTCCCCCGAGGGTGAGCAAACAACCCCGATTCCATCCCCCACTTACATGAATTCGAAGCGAAGATGCTGTCCGACGTTGCCAACAACCCGACGAACGAAAAGCAGCAGAAGAGACACACCAACAGCACTGATTTGCAAAGCACAGCCCCCAAAACCAGAAAACAAAATCAGAAAACTGCTTCTCCAAAATAGCAAAGAGACTACCGAATTCACCGACGAACCTACCTGATTTGCAGAGGAAAAGAATCTGAACAGAAGCAGCAGCAGAACCGACCACAAACGCAGCAAAGATTCACCAGAAGACAAAGTGCTCACCAAGGAAGAAGAAGAGAGGAGAGCGTAGAAACTGTCGCGAGGAAGAACGCACGATTTGTAAATTGATCGTGAATTGCAAAAAGGATTAAAAGACTTAACTTCCTTAATTAAGTCTTACCAAAATAAAAGAGAGGGGAATGACCTCCTTGCCCCCATCTTTTAATTCAATGCCTCCGACGTCCCTTCTACTAAACAAAGCACACATAACATAACTTAAATTAATAACATTGTTATGTCATGAAATCTGAAAAACGAAAATACGGAGTATTACACTATGCATATTCAACATCTGAATCATTAGCTCACTATCTTCTACTGCATGACTCTGATAACTTAGAGGTTAGTTTGCCCCATTCGTTATTCTTACTATATTTTCTCAACCGATGCGTGGTATTGCTTACCATGCATGAATTCGGTGAGTTTCAAACTTCCATCCACTTCTATGATAATTTACTGTGTACACTACTATGTATTTCACAATGATTGAGTTAATTTCTTCTGACTTGCAGTCGGTTACGACTGAGCTACCACCTAATGTGTAGTGTTCTCTCGATTATTTCCCACACTTGAGGTATATTCCATACCGATATTTGGTATCCAGTGTTACTGCAGTCACTTATTGCTAATCATGCCTCCACATTTGGTTTTGTACATGTATTCTTTCCTTTGGGTATGACCTTGCATTTCCTATGCCCCGGTCCTTATAGCGTTATAAGTCTCTTTCTTCTTCTACCACCATTAACATTTTCCCAAATTCCTAGCCATCTCACTCGATCATTACTGCGCAAGTGCAATACCAAAACACTCAGTCATACAGAGTGCAGAGGCGTAAACTCTTGGCAGTAAATCTCTTTTACGATTCGCAATGGAATTCACACTGTGTTTCATTGAGATTCTCATCTCGTAATATTGGCTACTGGCTTACTGCCTAGTTTATTTGCTATTACTTACCGTTGTATCTCCACTGAGTCTAACTCATAACTATACTTATTTGCCATATTATCGTTTAACCTTACTTATACAACGGTTGCTTATTGCGCACCGTATCCTTACTCATTATACAACATCAACTTATATTGCATCCGCAATTATATTAGCTTCCGCCATTACACTGTGTTTCGCCACTTATTTGGCTGATTGTTGAATACGCTATTCTTCGAGTCTTTATGCTCCTTGAGCGTTGTTCACTACGCATTTAGCATCACACATCTATAGTGGTTGCTATTAGACTTATTACTCTCCCGGTCTCCACAATTGGTAAAAACACTTCTTTTCGTATTATTCTTATTCAAATCATTTTGGGGTAATAACAACATGGTCAATCCTTATCGTACTTCTTGAACTTGGTTCACACAACTACCGCTCCCGCGGTTTCACAATATCGAGAGGTATCCCCACTCTTAAAGCAGTGGTTCGTTCTCCGCTCTATTTACTTGTATAACATATTCTCCTGCAATCGATCAAAGTTACATGACACATTTTGCTTGTGGCTTATAAGCCTTACTGCCTCGAGCTCTACTCATTGTAGGCTGTTCACACACATTTACTTCTCTGTACAACATTACATGGTTTGGTGATTGTATTGGGCTCCGTGACAAGGTCATTGCATCACACTTCCTTTCATGGGATGCCCCTAAGGAATGTCAGTCAGCCTCTTGACGACTTATGTTTTACTGAATGCTAGTTTCAACCCTTGCGTTTCTGTCACGTTACTTCGTTCAACAATTGTTGATCCACACACCCCTCAAGGATTGCTCCTGGGTATTGCTAAGTTTTGCCATTGCATCTGGCTTGCACTTATTGATATGTTTAGTTCCATGCCGTTTTGCATTCTTAGCTGAGTTTACTGTCCTCCTTTGTGAAGATCGATATTCCCTTGTAGTCTAGGTGATCATTCTGGGAATTTCATCCCGTTCATTGCACATTAACGTGTTGCAGACGTGTATATCCGAGTGGTTAGAACTGGAGTTATTAAAATAAAAGGAAAGAAATTAAAACTCAAAATATCCGTCGGGCTGCAAACAAATCCCGGTCGTTGTAGTATAGCAAAGTGTAAGTGACCGGATATCGAACCGTGGGACTTATAGTGAAATAAGTAGTACCTAAGCTTGTCACAAAAGGGGGGAGTTAATTGACTTGTTTCTGAAAAGTAAATAACAGATTAATTTAGTGAACTGAAGTTAAATTAAACGGAACTCCGGGTTCAGGTTAATATGATATGATTAATTGTGCTATCTCTACCGGTTTAATAAAATAATTTGGCAAGATTCCTGTTATTATCTTAAGGTCCGATGATAACTCATAAGAACTTGTTTACCTGAAAATGCAAGGTCCGATGAAAACTCAAGCAAAATGCGTGTAAACGGCAGAGGAGTGTGAGGAATTTTATTCTTGCAACTTGTACTAACTTAAACGATGAAAATAAGTTCCTACAGTTTTACGGCTTAATTAACCTGTCTGTTCGTCACCGATCAGATTAAAAATAGATTTAGTAAGGCTTTTTAATAAATCGATGAAATTTATTAAAAAGGGAGAGAAACAAAACTTTAATCGTAACAAACTGAATTTATTTTAACCGGTAGAAATATAGATTACACAACTAAACAAACCATAATTAAACCTTCGCCCGGAGTAAATCCTTCTTAGCCTGACATATTAACTGGTAATAAGTCAGACAGAGGTTGGACGTAATATTAATACGAGATGCGTGGATGGAGAATGGAGAAAATGAAGAGGAAGAAGAGTGGAGAGCGTACGTAAGATTTCTGTAAATGGAATGAGAGATTTTGAGTGTTGAGTTTGGGGGTGGAAATGTGTGTGAGCGCGAGTACTTTTTGATGAAGTAGCAGTGGCTTTTTATAGAGAAGAGGAAGAAGAAGATCGATTGCAGACAGAGGTGGAAGAGCATTGATTGCTCATTAATTGCAGGGGACAGAGCTGATGACGCGTGAGGAAAATAAGGTAGGCGGTGCGGAGTAGATGGATATGGCAGAAGCAAGTCGACGGGCGAAGAAGAAAACTGGCGCGCGTTGATTTTTAGTCACGTCCGCTTGTTGTCCTCGTTGGCGTCCGCCTCTGAAGCCATGCGGACGCATGTGGTATTGCCCGCGTGTGTTGTCCGCCTAAGGACATCACTTGTGTCCGCCTAAGGACATCACTCACGTCCGCCCGGTCACACTTGTCCTGTCCGCCTAGCCGTCCACCCAGCCCCATGCGGACGCATGTGTGGTCTCCGCGTGACTTATTTTCTTCTACAAACTTTGACCGGCTCTAGATTCTTCGTTTGGACTCCGTTTTCTGAGCCGTTTGCGTCCATGCGTTCGTCTCTTCGTCTACTTTACTCCCAGCTTGGTTTTCCTCATGTTTAAACAATAAATTTGTGAGATAACAATAAAACATAAACTAGAGGAAAACTAACCGAAGTGGAGAAATGAGCAAGAAAAAGTGCTAATATAGTATATGAAATACACCTATAAATCATGCTCATTTGGACACTTATCACACCCCCACACTTATCTTTTTGCTTGTCCTCAAGCAAAACCACGTACCCAAGCAAGTAGGAAATGCTCAATACTAACAAATATTATTATGAAGGGTAGGATAAAGAGGTGAATAGTTCATGAACTTTTTAACTTATTGAGGAGTGCGATCCATCAACTGCTGGTGGCATAGGTGTGCTCAGGGTAAAAATAAAATATAGAGTTTCGGGGTATGATCCAAGGTACTTCAATGCTTCTTTTGTTTAGGTGACTCTGAGAACTTTTACCATGGCCAACTTCTCTCAAGAATGGGCATTGAGGAGAAAACAAAAGGAAGAATAGATTTATGCATTTGTTTCGCTTTTGCATAAGAGATGAGAAAATGTAGGCATCACGCCTTTGTATTCAAGAACACTCAACTCTCTTTTGTTGGTTACTAATGGTGTCTCGCAAGTCCCTTATTATTTTGTATTTTTCTTTCTTTTCTTTTTTAACAGAGAAGCACCCCTTAGCAATCCCTAAGAGAGAAGACAGAAAGAAACCCTGAGCAATAAAATCCAACCATTTGCAGATCATTTGGTCACACTGCATAAGAAAAATGCTCCTCAAAAGTAATCAAATGAAAATTTTAAAATTTGTACCATTTATCCCACAATTCATAATATTATTTGTTTTTAAAGAGAACAACCTACATTAGCAGGGTACATAATTTTAATTTTTGAACCAATGCAAGATAAGCAGAGAGATTTAAACATTTTTAGCACAAAATGCCCTGAAAAGGCTCTTCCCCCACACTTAAGCTTAAGCAATGCCCTCATTGCGTAGATGGTATTAAATTCACAAGGCATGCAATAAATAAAGGAAAGAGTGTACTCCCCAAATTCCGTAGAGTCTGTTGAGCTCCCCCACACTTGAGTGCAGCTGTGGAATGTCATGAAATGTACCTGTAAGGAATATTCTACACAGCGAGAAGAACTCAAGTAAAACCTGTATTTTATTATAACATAATAAAGGGAAATATAGTACAAAAAGGAAAACCACATTAAATTAAAGGAAAGACAAAAGATAGATAGTGGGTTGCCTCCCACCAAGCTGCCCGGGTTTAACGTCTCTAGCTAGACGTATGTTCGTCATTATCCCGGATCATAAATGAATGTTGACAATGGTAGTATCGGGAACATGAAATTGGAAATATGTAGGACCGAACCACCTGGATCAAAACAAAGAATTACGGCAACAATTACAGTAGGAAAAGACAAACTCCACAAAACCTGGTTTTGAAGGAGATGTTTGCTGCCATTAATATTGTATTGAAAACCGGGTGATGGTTGTAGTGCTTCCTCAAATTGGAGAATGTAAACATTATCCTTTTGTTGTTTAGCCGTATGGATGCAAGATGGTAGTGGTGGTGTTTGCTCAGCGTCGAGGATGTAAATTTCCTCCCCTGGAACGAAAATGAAGGTGGAAGTGGGCTTCAACAGGTGGGTTGGGTGGGCATTATTTTTCTTTGTCGAAGGGCCCAAATTTTTCAATGGATGATCCTTAGTGTGAGTATCATCTAGTTGTGGAGACGCCCCTTCAAATTTAAGGATGAAGACATCCTTAACTGCGTTGAGCGGTTCAGGGAGAACTTCGGGGAAATTTGTATCTTCAAATTATGACCTTGGATTAAATGGAAAGGTGGCCTTTTCACTTAGCGAGCTGACTTCGAGTTTCCACCCTACTTCTTTGTTGCATAAGAGGGGAAGACTGTGATCCTCCAGATGAAGATCAAAGTTGGATGGCTTTTCCTCTTCAAATTTGAGGATGTAATAATCCTCGTCTTCTTTGAGAGGCTCATAGGAAGAGCCTTGATTGAATTCAACTTCAGAAGGAGGTGGTTCCTTGAAGGTGATATTGGTATTTTGTTTGGATGTTCTGACGGGAGCGAGCATTTCCTCCTCTTCATTTTTGAGGATGTAACTATCCTCATTTTCTGGATATAGCACAGAGAATGAGGGAAAATAACGGTAATTGACTTCAGAGGGAGGAGACTCCATGAAGTTGAGGTAGAAGTTGTCCTCTGATGGCTTGTCCTCAAGCTCAAACAGAAGATTTGATGCCGTTTGCTCATTTTCGAACGGGGGTGGTGGTAAAGAGTAACTCAAATCCTCAGATAAATCGTCCACTATATGAACCAGTTTGCTCTCCGGTTGCTGTGATGTAAGGTCTAGTGGACCTTCCATCATTTCGTTTATCGCAACTAATTTGGCATAGAGCTTCATTTGGTTCATGTCGAGGTATTCTTCCTCAGCCTGCTACTCCACTTCAGGGACCATTTCACTCTCGGGTTGTTGCTCCCTTTGAGCTAATGTGATGGGCTGGTCCACTACGTAAATTGCTTTTGCATACTCTTTTGGATTTGGATTGGTTTGTGAAGGTAGTTGACCAGGAGGTCTTGTTGAGTTAGAAGCTGTTGTATTTGAGACTGCAAGGCTTTTGGTCTTGAAGGGCTGCGACCTCTCTTGCGTGTCTCGGGACTTACCCATCATCGCTTTAAACATCTCTTGCATTTGAGACATTTCAGACTCAGGATTCGAAGGAGGTTGAGTTGGTTGGCTCGATGAAGCTTCATTGCCATAAGGCTGTTGCTGATATTGCCTTTGGCCTCCTTGAAAATTGGGTTGAGGTCTGTAATTTTGAGATGGTTGAAGTGTATGAGGGTTTTGAATATTGTCGGTGTTTGAGTAGCGAAGGTTGGATTGCATGTTACGTTGCCAAGGTTGTCTGTATCCTGAATTGTTGGTGAGATAGTTTGCCTCCTCTGCTGCTTTTAATTCTTGTAGCTGGGGGCATTGTTCGTAGTCATGAGGCCCACCACATTGTGTACAAGAAATAACAGGAGATGATTGGGACAGAGGTGCATAGCCTGGAGGGGTTGTAGATGATCGGGAAATCATCGACTTAGCTTGCTGGGGGTAGGAGTTCATAGCCATCTGCTCAACCACTTTTTGCAGAGTACTGACTTTTGTTGCCTGCTGAGCATTGCTTTCCATGAGTTGCTCATGGCTTTTCATCAGCTGGTCAAACTTGTTATCACTTTCCCCAACATGATATAAACCTGGAGTACCGCTCCTTGATCCACCGGAGGCCCAGTCTCTGATTTCTTCACAGAGAGACTCCATGCTGTTCAGAAATTGTGCTCCTGGCTTTTTCAGAATATCGGCCCCTAACGAGGACAGTACCATTGTTCTGCACGGACCGATCAAGCCTTTGTAGAACAATTGTGATACTTGTTCTTTCGTCAGACCGTGGTGAGGACAAGTAAGTAGTAGTCCTTTGAAACGATCCCAAGTTTCACAAATATTCTCCGACCCTGGTTGCTTGAAATTATAGATTTCAGCAATCATCTCCAACGTTCGGCTCGGGGGTAGGAATTTGTCGTAGAACTTGGTGGCCATGTCATCCCAAGTACCAATGGTACTTGGTGTCAGGCTATGATACCACTTGCTCGCACTTCCCGTCAGGCTGTGAGGGAATAATGACAATCTTGCGTACTGGAGTACTGCGTCGGTTGCAGTAAGACTGTTGGCATGTTGCAAGAATTTTGTAACATGTAACAGGGCTTCGTCTGGACTGGAACCATCAAACATGCCCAGCTCCTTAACACATCTGATTGATGATATGGCTTCAGCTTCTGCCACTCATCGTATTCGGATGGGCTAAGGTGAGGAAGGATGATAGCAGGCTGTTGTCCTTGGTTAGACGGCCTGTTGATATTTCGAACTGTCGCTGGTGTAGATGCCATGTCAGCTTCCGGGTCAGATTCTATCACTGTGGTGGTAATGTTTGGTGAGTTCGTCTCTGCCTTAGGTGCGCAGAAAGGTTCTCTCGATCTCTGGAATGTAACCAACCGTGTGATTATTAATATTTTCTGGGAGGCTGTTTGACCTGGTAAAAGGCATTCACCACTCAAAACAGAGAAAAGAAACTCGTTATGTGTTAGAATAAATAAAAATGTTAGGAATTAGTTGACAGAAATTTAAGTTAGTAGTTAGAGACAATGGAAAGAAATGACAGAAAATTGAAATGACAATGGAAAGAAATGACAGAAATTATATGTTAGTAGTTAGTATACTGGAAATTATAAGTTAGTATACTGGAAATTGAAGGACAATGGAAATTGAATGTTAAGGACAATGGAAATTAAATGACAATAATATAAAGAGTTAGTAATTAGATGTCAGAAGTCAGATGTCCGTAGTCAGATGTCCAAAGTCAGGTATCCAATTAATATTAACAGATTATTATAATATAACAGGTGAATTAACCGGGGCTTAGGGACTAGAATAAATCAAGTCCCCGGCAACGGCGCCATTTTGCAGACGTGTATATCTGAGTGGTTAGAACTGGAGTTATTAAAATAAAAGGAAAGAAATTAAAACTCAAAATATCCGTCGGGCTGCAAACAAATCCCGGTCGTTGTAGTATAGTAAAGTGTAAGCGACCGGATATCGAACCGTGGGACTTATAGTGAAATAAGTAGTACCTAAGCTTGTCACAAAAGGGGGGAGTTAATTGACTTGTTTCTGAAAAGTAAATAACAGATTAATTTAGTGAACTGAAGTTAAATTAAACGGAACTCCGGGTTCAGGTTAATATGATATGATTAATTGTGCTATCTCTACCGGTTTAATAAAATAATTTGGCAAGATTCCTGTTATTATCTTAAGGTCCGATGAAAACTCATAAGAACTCGTTTACCTGAAAATGCAAGGTCCGATGAAAACTCAAGCAAAATGCGTGTAAACGGCAGAGGAGTGTGAGGAATTTTATTCTTGCAACCTGTACTAACTTAAACGATGAAAATAAGTTCCTACAGTTTTACGGCTTAATTAACCTGTCTGTTCGTCACCGATCAGATTAAAAACAGATTTAGTAAGGCTTTTTAATAAATCGATGAAATTTATTAAAAAGGGAGAGAAACAAAACTTTAATCGTAACAAACTGAATTTATTTTAACCAGTAGAAATATAGATTACACAACTAAACAAACCATAATTAAACCTTCGCCCGGAGTAAATCCTTCTTAGCCTGACATATTAACTGGTAATAAGTCAGACAGAGGTTGGACGTAATATTAATACGAGATGCGTGGATGGAGAATGGAGGAGAAAATGAAGAGGAAGAGAGTGGAGAGCGTACGTAAGATTTCTGTAAATGGAATGAGAGATTTTGAGTGTTGAGTTTGGGGGTGGAACGTGTGTGAGCGCGAGTACTTTTTGATGAAGTAGCAGTGGCTTTTTATAGAGGAGAGGAAGAAGAAGATCGATTGCAGACAGAGGTGGAAGAGCATTGATTGCTCATTAATTGCAGGGGACAGAGCTGATGACGCGTGAGGAAAATAAGGTAGGCGGTGCGGAGTAGATGGATATGGCAGAAGCAAGTCGACGGGCGAAGAAGAAAACTGGCGCGCGTTGATTTTTAGTCACGTCCGCTTGTTGTCCTCGTTGGCGTCCGCCTCTGAAGCCATGCGGACGCATGTGGTATTGCCCGCGTGTGTTGTCCGCCTAAGGACATCACTTGTGTCCGCCTAAGGACATCACTCACGTCCGCCCGGTCACACTTGTCCTGTCCGCCTAGCCGTCCGCCCAGCCCCATGCGGATGCATGTGTGGTCCCCGCGTGACTTATTTTCTTCTACAAACTTTGACCGGCTCTAGATTCTTCGTTTGGACTCCGTTTTCTAAGCCGTTTGCGTCCATGCGTTCGTCTCTTCGTCTACTATACTCCCAGCTTGGTTTTCCTCATGTTTAAACAATAAATTTATGATATAACAATAAAACATAAACTAGAGGAAAACTAACCGAAGTGGAGAAATGAGCAAGAAAAAGTGCTAATATAGTATATGAAATACACCTATAAATCATGCTCATTTGGACACTTATCACATGTCCACATTAGGCATCTGCCATACCATGTATAGGCTGGGTATTCGTTCGCGCTATCAGGTTTATCCCTTAGGATTCTTAAGACATATGCGATGTCTTTACATAACAGTCAGTGCACTTCGCACTTCCTGACTCATAAACATTTCCTTGAAATGGATTCATTAATTCTTTTAGTCTCGTTAACTTAACTGGGTTCTTTTACTTCAACCATTCTTGCTAATCAGTTGCTCTTGTTTGTCTTTTACTGCTGACCGTTGTATGGAGTCGACAACTTCCCGTGTACCGCACTCTACTCGTATACATATGTGGGGTACCATACTGATACATTGCTACTTACCCGACTAACCCATAAGTAGGTCTGTGAGGCCCACAAGCTCCTATCGGAGTGCGGTCATCCCACATTTCAATTGGTACACTCGTAGTGTCCGTCACACGCCTAGGTGAAGTATTCTGTTGTCAACTCCCTTATATCATCCTATGATAATATGCATTCCGTGCTTCCCGAACTTAATCAAGGGAAGGTTTATCCACTGTTGCATTTAGTATGAACTCATTCCATTCCCTCGGGTTGCTACCCTTGGGTTTACCGGTTGCCGTCAGGTTGTTCAAAAGCGAACTGGATGCAATTTGCCTACCATGTGGCGCTAAGGCCGGTGTAGGTTCTCTGCTTTGGTTTAAAAGAATGTTAGAAAGAACTTTTGGTTTGAAAGAAAATTTGGTTTTGAAAAGAAAAGAGTTTGAAATAAATCTGAGTTTGAAAGAAAAATTCTCGTGGTTTCACAACGTCTTCTTGCCTTAACCAAGTCTAGCTTCTTGCTAACTGGTGTATTCCCAATTACAAAGGTCAGGCTGTTAAGCCCTTCCACGATCATGATTATCTCACTCAACTTCATGGCACTTTACCAAGTACTTCGCAGTTGTTAAATTTTTTCCCGAACAACACAGTTATAGTAGCACTTGCCATGGCAAGTGCGCCATGCTAACTGGCTATCGGTTCAACACACACACCGGTTGCGGTATTGTTCTTACCCGCACTGTCATCAGTGGCCTTGTTGGCCCTTACTTGATCTTACAGTCTTAACAACAAATTGTCTGGGCGACTTTTCACTATCTTCACATGATATTCATTAACTAGGGTGTTCCCATTCTGGGAGACCCCTTTTCACTTAGTATTGTATCTTCTTCGTAGCCCATTCCACGCAGTTGTCGCGGTTACTGAGACTTGTCTCTTGTCTGGGTACTACGTTGCAGTTCCTTAGTCGGTTGGTATACAGTTAATGTATTATTTAACAATCGTGGTCCCGTAGACACACGTCTCGGCTTCCATTACTTCACTTCTTGCCTGTTGCACGGTTGGTACGTTGCAAGCTGGTTGTTCTCGGCTGCTCGGCATGTCGACCCAGGTTGCCGGAAATTCCATTCTACTATACATAGGATTCTTCATTCTTCGCTATTAAATGCGGTTAACACAGTTCAGATGGGAACCGTCCGAGATTCTTACTCATTTCGGAATCTACCGTATGACAGGTTCTCTGCACTTGCAGATATGGTTTACAACAGCCAGATCGGGTTTTCCCGAGTATGAGAGGACTTCCATCTCTCTGGCATCCTTACCCAAGTTATAAAACAGGGATTGTGGATGGTGGGAAGGAGAATGTAGGTTTCTAGTACTCGCTAGTAATTCCTAACTAGCGTATCTCTCACGTTATCACTCAACCCTTACCCCAAAGTACTAAAATCCTAACTCGGTACTTCCTAAGCTCAGTATTTCCAGTCATCAGAGTGATACTTCGCTCTGATACCAATTTTTGTAACACCCCAACTACAACCATATACTTAACAACAAATTGCAGCGGAAAACTTAACTCATCACATTACTTATCTCAATGGTGTTACACGCCGTTAGCCATCCACGTGGCTAACGAGGCTAATACATATACATTGTATCGGTCTGATGGACTGGACTCCCGAGCAACTACACATTACAATCTCTTTCAATTACCAACATTCATTATACATATACATCCAACCGTACCGAGTATTTACAAACTAATGTCGTCAACAATTTCGGTCTTACTACACCTACAATACATACTCAATCAATTAAACTACCCATGTGAAAACAACTATCCCGTCCTACTCTCGAACGGCTTCCAGAACCTTGTACCTAAAAATAAAGAGAGAAAGGGTGGCCCCCTAGGGGCTCAGCACAATGCTGGAATGGTAATCGTGCAGCCCGCATACTACCGGGCCACGCACAACTAATTATCGTCTAAGCGTGCAATTGATTTTATTTAAAACATGCATGAAAACTATAAACACATAACACATTGCATACCCACAACAATGGGGTTCAACAATTCAATCAACACAACAAAACTCGTTAGCTCACTCATTTTGTTCTTTGACCCTTGAGGGTTTCTCCTCTATGGAGCTATTTCCTCAATAGATGACACTTACCCACTAGTCGGGTTATACTTAGATTCCTCTTATTACAACTGGGATTCATATCCATGACCCACATACTCCACATAACAGCTCACATCACATTTTAACGTACATACAACATAGCTTGGAGAGGGTCACGTGAGGACACGTACCCCGAGATGTGAGTTAGTAACCTCATTGGAGCCTAGAGAACCTTTTTATTCCCATGCTAAGCTCTTTATACAACAACTTATTGTTCTACATAGAGAACATAAATTTACTTAAGATGCGTCGGATATAACATAGTTCCGAACACACCGAACATATTAACTTTACTGAGATGTGTCGGTCTCAATATAGTACCGAACACACCGTACATAACCCTCTAGTCCCGAACAATAGTCGAGGTTGGTAAGCCTTGGTTAAGCTTACCGATGATTGTAATCCAAGAAGGAAAAACCACCATAACATAACATAACCAGGAGCAAGGAAAGGCAAATATGGATACCCACTCCTAAACAACGCGCGACCGGAACGACCGGATTCCTCACCCCCCATTAATATATATATATAAAAATATAGTTTAAAGTTCCATCATGGAACCTATCACATCCACACACAATAAGGTATTATAACCAGGTTAAACACACAAGGGAGGTAAACATACTTACACGCACAAACAACACACAACTAACTCACGCATAGTCGTGGTTAGAACGTTCCCATGGTTTGGTTCGTTAAATCCGAATACCGCTCTTAAGTGATCCTAGATTTGGTTAGCTAAGGTTTAACACTTTTGAGGTTTAACAGTATCGGAGTTAAACACGCCACATTAAGGAATTACCATAAACTCATTTCATGCTTATTCTTGCAAGGCGGCAAACATTCAGAAAAACACATTGGCATACAAGTCGGTGTAATCCGGTAGAACACAGGTTGCAAGAAAACCATGCCTGTCACCAAGGTCCACTCTATTGTGTCCACTTATGTTCCTCGAACAATCCTCGAACATCTGGTAGTATTACATTTACTTTCATTAACATCGGGGTAACATGATTGTTTAAAGTCTAATGCGCCCATAGTTAACCCCGTTATCCCGTTATACCTAATTTTACTCTTGTGATCTTAAGTTCACAACTCTCACATCCAACCTAACACTTGTTTACACTTTATAAGGCCTTTATATGTCACCAAACAAGGCCTAAACATCATCTTAAACCATTACCATTCAATCCCCCAACATTAAAAGTCATTTACACACATTTTGAGCAATTTTTGCCCTAGTCCGGGACTTGGTCCGGACCCAAGGTCCCGGACCATTAGTAGAATGTACTCTCGGCCATATTTTTCACTTGGTCCTGGACTAAGGACCCGGACCACTTGTAAACGTCATTCTCGGCTCATTTTTAAGGGTGGTCCGGGTACCTATACAAGGGCTAGGTCCCGGACCATGTTAATAAGTTGTCAAAACACCATTTTTCAACCCCTAAACCAACCTTAAACCCTACCTAATCATTCCATAATCTTTCCACATGTTTAAACACCTTAAATCGTGCACTAAACCTTCCTAAAACATCACTAACTTGTTACTCAATTTTTTACAACAATTTCTAACACTTATAACATTTTTCCTTAAATTTCTAAGTGGTAGTGCCATGCCTAGTACTCCACTAACCAAAATGTTACATTACCACCATTACCACTACTCAAAGCCTTATTTCTCACAAACACCTTCTTTACACAATACACTAAGATTTCTCCACAAGTTCATACTTATTCCTTCACAAGGCATTTTACCTCTTTGTTACCAAAACTTGCACAAGACTTTACACTTCACATAACATGACTTTGGTGTGTATAAAACACCCATTTAAATCTAAATCCACCAAGACAATGCTCAAGGCACCTTAACACTTAAAAACACCGTAATTCACTTTCTTTCACCATCTTAACACTTAACAAATTCCTAGTACCTTCTAGGTCATAAAATCTCATTACAACACATAAACTCCTTTGTTTATCAACTAAATTTTGCCATTGCTTCTCTTGTATCACCTTACAGCAAAGCACATAGTTTTTCACCTTTATACAAACCAAGAATATCCAATCTCTTAATACACACCTTTACACACAAACATATGGTTTTTTTTTCATCCTTTAACCATGAAAGACATTCATCTTCACAAGGAATGTTCTTTACACACAACTAATCCTTTAAACTACACTACATCACAATATAGTGCATAAACTTAAATTACTTGGCACTTATGCCCTTAAGTTGCATTAACCTTAAACACTGAATTTCCACATTTAAATGCCTTCAACCTGCAAATACACACAACAAGGCTCCCATGTCTTTTTAGTCCACCTTGTGGATAGTTTTTCTAGCTCATTTCCCATTGGCTCTTTAGGTTATTTGTTAAGCAAATATAGCTCATTTCCTAGTACACAAAACTACATTATAAGAGGTCATTTACCTCTTTGTTTTCCAAGCTTTCTCACTTGTTTTATCTTGTTCTTTCTTGATTGAAAATCGGCAAGGAGCATTTATCACTTGTCAATCTTCTAACCAATACACATATAAGGGTAATGAGCATTAAGTTTAATACTCAAAATCATAATTGAACCCTAGGTTTACTTAAATGTCTTAAAACACTAAAATTGATGTTTACCTTTGGAATTTGAAAGAGAACTTGAATAAGTAGCAAGATAGGACTCCTTATAGTCCTTTGAAGATTGATCAAGCTAAATGAAGAGCAAGATAATGCACCATTAAGGGGTGAATTTTCGGCTATATACAAAAATGAAGGGAAACTTGGATTTTCTTTGATTTTCCTTACCTTGAAGCGAAGGAGAATGACAAGGGATGAAAATATGAGCTCAAGCTCCTTCAATGGAGATTCTTCATGGAACCAAAATGGAGTTATAGAAGATTTGAAAAGAAGGAAATGAAGAGCTTGCTCCAACTAACACAAATATGGTCTTATATTTTGATTTGGAGCATGGAGTTGGATTTGGCAAGAGTTTGAAGTTGGAGAAGTGTTCTTGCTGTAGCTTGAACGGTTTGGAGCAGAAGGAAGAAGAGGGATACGGTGGAGGAGGAAGGGAAATGAAGAAAGTGAGGTGAGAGAATGAAAAAGGTAAGATATTTACTTATAAAAGCAAATAGACTTTTTACTTTATTTCTTTTTCTTTTCTTTAGTTGGCTGGCTAGGTTGGTGACTCACCACCACTAAAACCGTGCCCCCTCCTATAATAAATATAATTATGGTCTTTGTTGACCATTTAACTAATTAAAGTTGACTTAAGTCAAAACTAGCACTATTTGAGCACTATTCACAAATTAAGGCACATAATTGTGAAAATTTTGATTTCCCATTGATTTAGGCGTCCTAATGTGATACTAAGTAGTACACATGTTGATTAAAGTGTAATGATGGACATTTAGCCACTCAAAACTCATTTCCAAGACAATTTTTTTGAAAAATGTGCTTTAAGGCTCCTTAAAGCATATTTTGTGGTTTAACTTGTTTTCAAGCTTGGTTTTCTTTAGTAATTGATTTAACATGTTCATTAACATGTTAATAAGGTCTAGGAATGACCTTTAGGTCTTATACAAGGTTACACCAAGTCTAGGGCAAGTATTTGCTTAAATTGACTTTATGGTTTTTTCTTTGGTTTAATTGTTTACCAATATTTCTTAAGGACTTAATTAGCCTTATTAAATCATAACTGTATATTATTATGTCTTGGTAGGCTCTTTGGCTCCTAACCAAGTTCATTCCAAGCTTAGAGCATGTTTTTGCTCAAACTGTCTTAATGGTACTTATTGACTTTACTATTTCACTAATGTTTCTAAGCCACTTTTTAGCCTTAATATACCATAGTTTAGCATTTAAACAACATATCAAGGTTTGGGGTATTTCAATCTACCCCCCTTAAAAGAACTTCGTCCTCGAAGTTCACACTTCCACACATCATTGTATTAGAATACGAGGACTACTTGCAAGACAAAACTTCCATACTAAAACACACTTTTACATAACAACCTCGGACTTAACGGTCCGGGTAACATATCCACAACATAACAACCTCGGACTTAATGGTCCGGGTAACATATCCACATCCATACATAACATAACATAACATACTTACATCATAACCTCGGACTCAACGGTCCGGGTACCTTAACAACGCTTGTACTTACATAACAACCCTCAGACTCTCAGGTCTGGGTAAAATAACAACATTTAGACTCATAGGTCTGGGTAACATAACAACTTTAAGAACTCAACCACATTAGGACTCAAGGTCTAAATAATATTTATTACACATACCACACAACATGTCTTAGCATGTATATCAACCAAAAATACCTTTTATATACACTGTGATCCCGTAGAACCCAGTCACGATGGACACCTTCTGGTCCCCGTTCCTTTGGGAGATCAAAACAATCACTTAATTTTTAACATATGTACTTCTCATGTCACCGGTCCGAAGACAAAGGCTCATACGTCCTTAGCTCGTGAGCAAGTACTACAAAAATATTCTTTACTAGGTTAAGTAGGAGAACTTTCTTTATTTAAAGTATCCATCAAAGGTTTTGAAAATACCAATTGAAAATCCTTTGAAAACTCAATACAACTCCAAGTCAAATTTATGCTATTAGCATCTTTTCTTAGCGTGGTTATTTGTGACCATTTATAGGGAGCTTCAAGAGTCATCCAACCCTGATGTGATCAGCATCAGTGTTGAACTATCCTTCCACCCCAATTTGTGTTCGGCTTCCCTTGATCTCATGAAAATCAAGTTTCACCTCCCACTTCAATTTCAAGCATCAAGTAGTTCACTCATTTCGAATTTTCTATCTTTTTAATCATTCTAATCATAATCATTACATCTCCAAGGGATAGAACTCTGTCTATCAGTTATCTCCATTCACTTTTAATCAAGTTACCTAAGGAATTTAATTCTCACTTGGTACTATGTCGGTTTCATTTCTCTTCATAAAACACAATACTGTATATATATATATATATTTTCAAATACAATACACGGTATTACATTTTGTATTATACGAACATATACTGTTGGGGTTTTAGTTCCCCGAGAATTTCTTTACTCCCTTATAATTGTACTCTCACACACAACTGTTAACAAAGTACACACTTATCACAATGGTATTCGCATCTTCTATGCGTAATCACCACGATTAAACCATGAATGAATGCGTATGTTTATGTAACGCACACACCAATCATCCGAAACAAATTATTTTGTGCTATGCACACCGCAGTTCATGTACACTTGTACGGTAAAACACACTAAGCGGTTTTACGCTCTACCCCCCTTAAAAGGGATTACGCTCACATAATCAATCACTGAACATTGGTTTAAAATGTACTACCGTCGTGAAGTGTTTTATCTTCCACGCGGTCTATTATACAATGCGTTCTAGTTAGAGGATCTTAACCTTATTGGCGGTTTAGTCCCTAAACAAAGAATTCCCATTGGAGTTTATTTAACTCATAACCGGTTTCAGTTCTGGCCTGTGAGGCTTCTAGGCGTTAATAATTAGCCATTTACATGTATTCACTATGCATATTCAACATCTGAATCATTAGCTCACTATCTTCTGCTGCATGACTTTGATAACTTAGAGGTTAGTTTGCCCCATTCGTTATTCTTACTGTCTTTTCTCCACCGATGCGTGGTATTGCTTACCGTGCGTGAATTCGGTGAGTTTCAAACTTCCATCCACTTCTATGATAATTTACTGTGTACACTACTATGTATTTCACAATGATTGACTTGATTTCTTCCGACTTGCAGTCAGTTGCGACTTAGCTACCACCTAAAGTGTAGTGCTCTCTCGATTATTTCCCACACTTGAGGTATATTCCATACCGATATTTGGTATCCAATGTTACTGCAGTCACTAATTGCTAATCATGCCTCCACATTTGGTTTTGTACATGTATTCTTTCCTTTAGGTACGACCTTGCATTTCCTATGCCCCGGTCCTTATTGCGTTATAAGTCTCTTTCTTCTTCTACCACCATTAACATTTTCCTAAATTCCAAGCCATCTCACTCGATCATTACTGCGCAAGTGCAATACCAAAACACTCAGTCATATAGACTGCAGAGGCGTAAACTCTTGGCTGCAAATCTCTTATGCGATTCGCAATGGAATTCACACTGTGTTTCATTGAGATTCTCGTCTCGTAATACTGGCTACTGGCTTACTGCCTAGTTTATTTGCTATCACTTACCGCTGTATCTCCACTGAGTCTAACTCATAACTCTGCTTATTTGCCATATTATCGTTTAACCATACTTATACAACGGTCGCTTATTGCGCACCGTATCCTTACTCATTATACAGCATCAACTTATATTGCATCCGCTATTATATTAGCTTCTGTCATTACACTGTGTTTCGTCACTTATTTGGCTGATTGCTGAATACGCTATTCTTCGAGTCTTTATGCTCCTTGAGCGTTGTTCACTACACATTTAGCATCACACACCTATAGTGGTTCCTATTAGACTTATTACTCTTCTGGACTCCACAACTGGTACAAACACTTCTTTTCGTATTATTCTTATTCAAATCATTCTAGGGTAATAACAACATGGTCAATCCTTATCATACTTCTTGAACTTGGTTCACACAACTACCGCTCCGCGGTTTCACAATATCGAGAGGTATCCCCACTCTTAAAGCAGTGGTTCGTTCTCCCCTCTATTTACTTGTATAACATATTCTCCTGCAATCGATCAAAGTTACATGACACATTTTGCTTGTGGCTTATAAGCCTTACTGCCTGGAGCTCTACTCATTATAGGCTGTTCACACACATTTACTTCTCTGTACAACATTACATGGTTTGGTGGTTGTATTGGGCTCCTTGACAAGGTCGTTGCATCACACTTCCTTTCATGGGATGCCCCTTAGGAATGTCAGTCAGCCTCCTGACGACTTATGTTTTACTGAATGTTAGTTTCAACCCTTGCGTTTCTGTCACGTTACTTCGTTCAACAATTGTTGATCCGCACACCCCTCAAGGATTGCTCCTGGGTATTGCTAAGTTATGCCATTACATCTGGCTCGCACTTATTGATATGTTTAGTTCCATGCAGTTTTGCATTCTTAGCTGAGTTTACTGTCCTCCTCTATGAAGATCGATATTCCCTTGTAGTCTAGGTGATCATTCTGGGAATTTCATCCCGTTTATTGCACATTAACATGTCCATATTAGGCATCTGCCTTACCATGTATAGGCTGGGTATTCGTTCGCGCTATCAGGTTTTTCCCTTAGGATTCTTAAGACATATGCGATGTCTTTACATAACAGTTAGTGCACTTCGCACTTCCTGACTCATAAACATTTCCTTGAAATGGATTCACTAATTCTTTTAGTCTCGTTAACTTAACTGGGTTCTTTTACTTCAACCATTCTTGGTAATCAGTTGCTCTTGTTTGTCTTTTACTGCTGACCGTTGTATGGAGTCGACTACTTCCCGTGTTCCGGACTCTACTCGTATACATATGTGGGGTACCATACTGATACATTTCTACTTACCCGACTAACCCATAAGTAGGTCTGTCAGGCCCACAAGCTCCTATTAGAGAGCGGTCGTCCCACATTTCAGTTGGTACACTCGTAGTGTCCGTCACACGCCTAGGTGAAGTATTCTGTTGTCACTCCCTTATATCATCCTATGATAATATGCATTCCGTGCTTCCCGAGCTTAATCAAGGGAAGGTTTATCCACTGTTGCATTTAGTATGAACTCAATCCATTCCCTCGGGTTGCTACCCTTGGGTTTACCGATTTCCGTCCGGTTGTTCAAAAGCTAACTGGATGCAATTTACCTACCATGTGGCGCTGAGGCCGGTGTAGGTTCTCTGCTTTGGTTTAAAAGAAGGTTAGAAAGAAGTATTGGTTTGAAAGAAAATTTGGTTTTGAAAAGAAAAGAGTTTGAAATAAATCTGAGTTTGAAAGAAAAATTCTCGTGGTTTCACAACGTCTTCTTGCCTTAACCTAGTCTAACTTCTTACTGACTAGGGTATTCCTAATTACAAAGGTCAGGCTGTTAAGCCCTTCCACAGTCACGATTATCTCACTCAACTTCATGGTACTTTACCAAGTACTTCGCAGTTGTTAAAATTTTTCCCGAACATCCCTGTTATAGCAGCTCTTGCCATGGCAAGTGCGCCATGCTAACTAGCTATCGGTTCAACACACACACCAGTTGCGGTATTGTTCTTACCCGCACTGTCATCAGTGGCCTTGTTGGCCCTTACTTGATCTTACAGTCTTAACAACAAATCTTCTGGGTGACTTTCCACTGTCTTCACATGATATTCATTAACTAGGGTGTTCCCAATCTGGGAGACCCCTTTTCACTTAGTATTGTATCTTCTTCATAGCCCATTCCACGCAGTTGTCGTGGTTACTGAGACTTGTCTCTTGTTTGGGTACTACGTTGTAGTTCCTTAGTGGGTTGGTATACAGTTAATGTATTATTTAACAATCGTGGTTCCGTAGACACGCGTCTCGGGTTCCATTACTTCACTTCTTGCCTGTTGCACGGTTGGTGAGTTGCAAGTTGGTTGTTCTCGACTGCTCGGCATGTCGACCCAGGTTGCAGGAAATTCCATTCTACTATACATAGGATTCTTCATTCTTCGCTATTAAATGCGGTTAACACTGTTCAGATGGGAACCATCTCCGGGATTCTTACTCATTTCGGAATCTACCATATGACAGGTTCTCCGCACTTGCAGATATGCTTAACAACAGCCAGATCGGATTTTCCCGAGTATGAGAGGACTTCCATCTCTCTGACGTCCTTTCCCAAGTTATAAAACAGGGATTGTGGAGGGCGGGAAGGAGATTGTAGGTTTCCAATACTCGCTGGTAATTCCTAACTAGCATATCTCTCACGTTATCACTCATCCCTTACCCCAAAGTACTAAAATCCTGACTCAGTACTTCCTAAGCTCGGTATTTCCAGTCATCAGAGCAATACTTCGCTCTGATACCACTTTTTGTAACACCCCAACTACAACCATACACTTAACAACAAATTGCATGGAAAACTTAACTCATCACATTACTTATCTCAATGGTGTTACACGCCGTTAGCCACCCACATGGCTAACAAGGCTAATACATATACATTATATCAGTCTGATGGACTGGACTCCCGAGCAACTACACATTACACTCTTTCCATTACCAACATTCATTATACATATACATCCAACCGTTCCGAGTAATTACAAACTAATGCCGTCAACAATTTCGGTCTTACTACACCTACAATACATACTCAATCAATTAAACTACCCATGTGAAAACAACTACCCTGTCCTACTCTCGAACGGCTTCCAGCACCTTGTACCTGAAAATAAAGAGAGAAAGGGTGGCCCCCCAGGGGCTCAGCACAATGCTGGTATGGTAATCGTGCAGCCCGCATACTACCGGGTCACGCACAACTAATTATCGTCTAAGCATGCGGTTGATTTTATTTAAAACATGCATGAAAACTATAAACACATAACACATTGCATACCCATAACAATGGGGTTCAACAATTCAATCAACGCAACAAAACTCGTTAGCTCACTCATTTTGTTCTTTGACCCTTGAGGGTTTCTCCTCTATGAAGCTATTTCCTCAATAGACGACACTTACCCACTAGTCGGGTTATACCTAGATTCCTCTTATTACAACTGGGATTCATATCCATGACCCACATACTCCACATAACAGCTCACATCACATTTTAACATACATACAACATAGCTTGGAGAGGGTCACGTGAGGACACGTACCCCGAGATGTGATTTAGTAACCTCATTGGAGCCTAGAGAACCTTTTTATTCCCATGCTAAGCTCTTTATACAACAACTTATTGTTCTACATAGAGAACATAAATTTACTAAGATGTGTCGGATATAACATAGTTCCGAACACACCGTACATATTAACTTTACTGAGATGTGTCGGTCTCAATATAGTACCGAACACATCGTACATAACCCTCTAGTCCCGAACTATAGTCGAGGTTGGTAAGCCTTGGTTAAGCTTACCGATGATTGTAATCCAAGAAGGAAAAACCACCATAACATAACATAACCAGGAGCAAGGTAAGGCAAATATGGATACCCACTCCCAAACAACGCGCGACCGGATTCCTCACCCCCCATTAATATATATATATATAAATATAGTTTAGAGTTCCATCATGGAACCTATCACATCCACACACAATAAGGTATTATAACCAGGTTAAACACATAAGGGAGGTAAACATACTTACACGTACAAACAACACACAACTAACTCACGCATAGCCGTGGTTAGAATGTTCCCATGGTTTGGGTCGTTAAATCCGAATACCGCTCTTAAGTGATCCTAGATTTGGTTAGCTAAGGTTTAACACTTTCGAGGTTTAACGGTATCGGAGTTAAACACGCCACATTAATGAATTATCATAAAATCATTTCATGCTTATTCTTGCAAGGTGGCAAACATTCAGAAAAACACATTAGCATACAAGCCGGTGTAATCCGGTAGAACACAGGTTGCAAGAAAACCATACCTGTCACCAAGGTCGACTCTATTGTGTCCACTTATGTTCCTCGAAATATCCTCGAACAACTGGTAGTATTACATTTACTTTCATTAACATCGGGGTAACATGATTGTTTAAAGTCTAATGCACCCATAGTTAACCCCGTTATCCCGTTATACCTAATTTTACTCTTGTGATCTTAAGTTCACAACTCTCACATCCAACATAACACTTGTTTACGATTTCTAAGGCCTTTACATGTCACCAAACATGGCCTAAACATCATCTTAAACCATTACCATTCAATCCCCCATCATTAGAAGTCATTTACACACATTTTGAGCAATTTTTGCCCTGGTCCGGGACTTGGTCCGGACCCAAGGTCCCGGACCATTAGTAGAATGTACTCTCGGCCATATTTTTCACTTGGTCCTGGACTAAGGACCCGGACCACTTGTAAATCTCATTCTCGGCTCATTTTTAAGGGTGGTCCGGGTACCTATACAAGGGCTAGGTCCCGAACCATGTTAATAAGTTGTCAAAACACCATTTTTCAACCCCTAAACCAACCTTAAACCCTACGTAATCATTCCATAATCTTTCCACATGTTTAAACACCTTAAATCATGCACTAAACCTTCCTAAAACATCACTAACTTGTTACTCAATTATTTACAACAATTTCTAACACTTATAACATTTTTCCTTAAATTTCTAAGTGGTAGTGTCATGCCTAGTACTCCACTAACCAAAATGTTACATTACCACCATTACCACTACTCAAAGCCTTATTTCTCACAAACACCTTCTTTACACAATACACTAAGATTTCTCCACAAGTTCATACTTATTCCTTCACAAGGCATTTTACCTCTTTGTTACCAAAACTTGCACAAGACTTTACACTTCACATAACATGACTTTGGTGTGTATAAAACATCCATTTAAATCTAAATCCACCAAGACAATGCTCAAGGCACCTTAACACTTAAAAACACCGTAATTCACTTTCTTTCACCATCTTAACACTTAACAAATTCCTAGTACCTTCTAGGTCATAAAATCTCATTACAACACATAAACTCCTTTGTTTATCAACTAAATTTTGCCATTGCTTCTCTTGTATCACCTTACAGCAAAGCACATAGTTTTTCACCTTTATACAAACCAAGAACATCCAATCTCTTAATACACACCCTTACACACAAACATATGGTTTTTTTTCATCCTTTAACCATGAAAGACATTCATCTTCACAAGGAATGTTCTTTACACACAACTAATCCTTTAAACTACACTATATCACAATATAGTGCATAAACTTAAATTACTTGGCACTTATGCCCTTAAGTTGCATTAACCTTAAACACTGAATTTCCACATTTAAATGCCTTCAACCTGCAAATACACACAACAAGGCTCCCATGTCTTTTAGTCCACCTTGTGGATAGTTTTTCTAGCTCATTTCCCATTGGCTCTTTAGGTTATTTGTTAAGCAAAATAGCTCATTTCCTAGTACACAAACTACATTATAAGAGGTCATTTACCTCTTTGTTTTCCAAGCTTTCTCACTTGTTTTATCTTGTTCTTTCTTGATTGAAAATCGGCAAGAGCATTTATCACTTGTCAATCTTCTAACCAATACACATATAAGGGAATGAGCATTAAGTTTAATACTCAAAATCATAATTGAACCCTAGGTTTACTTAAATGTCTTAAAACACTAAAATTGATGTTTACCTTTGGAATTTGAAAGAGAACTTGAATAAGTAGCAAGATAGGACTCCTTATAGTCCTTTGAAGATTGAATCAAGCTAAATGAAGAGCAAGATAATGCACCATTAAGGGGTGAATTTTCGGCTATATACAAAAATGAAGGGAAACTTGGATTTTCTTTGATTTTCCTTACCTTGAAGCAAAGGAGAATGACAAGGGATGAAAATATGAGCTCAAGCTCCTTCAATGGCGATTCTTCATGGAACCAAAATGGAGTTCTTGAAGATTTTAAAAGAAGGAAATGAAGAGCTTGCTCTAACTAACACAAATATGGTCTTAGATTTTGATTTGGAGCATGGAGTTGGATTTGGCAAGAGTTTGATGTTGGAGAAGTGTTCTTGCTGTAGCTTGAACGGTTTGGAGCAGAAGGAAGAAGAGGGATACGGTGGAGGAGGAAAGGAAATGAAGAAAGTGAGGTGAGAGAATGAAAAAGGTAAGATATTTACTTATAAAAGCAAATAGTCTTTTTACTTTATTTCTTTTTCTTTTCTTTAGTTGGCTGGCTAGGTTGGTGACTCACCACCACTAAAACCGTGCCCCCTCCTATAATAAATATAATTATGGTCTTTGTTGACCATTTAACTTATTAAAGTTGACTTAAGTCAAAACTAGCACTATTTGAGCACTATTCACAAATTAAGGCACATAATTGTGAAAATTTTGATTTCCCATTGATTTAGGCGTCCTAATGTGATACTAAGTAGTACACATGTTGATTAAAGTGTAACGATGGACATTTAGCCAATCAAAACTCATTTCCAAGACAATTTTTTTGAAAAATGTGCTTTAAGGCTCCTTAAAGCATATTTTGTGTTTTAACTTGTTTTCAAGCTTGTTTTTCTTTAGTAATTGATTAAACATGTTCATTAACATGTTAATAAGGTCTAGGAATGACCTTTAGGTCTTATACAAGGTTACACCAAGTCTAGGGCAAGTATTTGCTTAAATTGGCTTTATGGTTTTTTCTTTGGTTTAATTGTCTACCAATATTTCTTAAGGACTTAATTAGCCTTATTAAATCATAACTGTATATTATTATGTCTTGGTAGGCTCTTTGGCTCCTAACCAAGTTCATTCCAAGCTTAGAGCATGTTTTTGCTCAAACTGTCTTAATGGTACTTATTGACTTTACTATTTCACTAATGTTTCTAAGGCACTTTTTAGCCTTAATATACCATAGTTTAGCATCTAAACAACATATCAAGGTTTGGGGTATTTCAATCTACCCCCCTCAAAAGAACTTCGTCCTTGAAGTTCACACTTCCACGCATCATTGTTTAGAATACGAGGACTACTTGCAAGACAAAACTTCATACTAAAACACACTTTTACATAACAACCTCGGACTTAACGGTCCGGGTAACATATCCACAACATAACAACCTCGGACTTAACGTTCCGGGTAACATATCCACATCCATACATAACATAACATACTTACATCATAACCTCGGACTCAACGGTCCGGGTACCTTAACAACGCTTGTACTTACATAACAACCCTCAGACTCTCAGGTCTGGGTAACATAACAACATTTAGACTCATAGGTCTGGGTAACATAACAACTTTAAGAACTCAACCACATTAGGACTCAAGGTCTAAATAATATTTATTACACATACCACACAACATGTCTTAGCATGTATATCAACCAAAAATACCTTTTATATACACTATGATCCCTTAGAACCCAATCACGATGGACACCTTCTGGTCCCCGTTCCCTTGGGAGATCAAAACAATCACTTAATTTTTAACATATGTACTTCTCATGTCACCGGTCCGAAGACAAAGGCTCATACGTCCTTAGCTCGTGAGCAAGTACTACAAAAATATTCTTTACTAGGTTAAGTAGGAGAACTTTCTTTATTTAAAGTATCCATCAAAGGTTTTGAAAATACCAATTGAAAATCCTTTGAAAACTCAATACAACTCCAAGTCCAATTTATGCTATTAGCATCTTTTCTTAGCGTGGTTATTTGTGACCACTTATAGGGAGCTTCAAGAGTCATCCAACACTGATGTGATCAGCATCAGTGTTGAACTATCCTTCCACCCCAATTTGTGTTCGGCTTCCCTTGATCTCATGAAAATCAAGTTTCACCTCCCACTTCAATTTCAAGCATCAAGTAGTTCACTCATTTCCAATTTTCTATCTTTTTAATCATTCTAATCATAATCATTACATCTCCAAGGGATAGAACTCTGTCTATCAGTTATCTCCATTCACTTTTAATCAAGTTACCTAAGGAATTTAATTCTCACTTGGTACTATGTCGGTTTCATTTCTCTTCATAAAACACAATACTGTATATATATATATTTTCAAATACAATACACGGTATTACATTTTGTATTATACGAACATATACTGTTGGGGTTTTAGTTCCCCGAGAATTTCTTTACTTCCTTATAATTGTACTCTCACACACAACTGTTAACAAAGTACACACTTATCACAATGGTATTCGCATCTTCTGTGCGTAATCACCACGATTAAACCATGAATGAATACGTATGTTTATGTAACGCACACACCAATCATCTGAAACAAATTATTTTGTGCTATGCACACCGCAGTTCATGTACACTTGTACGGTAAAACACACTAAGCGGCTTTACGCTCTACCCCCCTTAAAAGGGATTACGCCCACATAATCAATCACTGAACATTGGTTTAAAATGTACTACCGTCGTGAAGTGTTTTATCCTCCACGCGGTCTATTATACAATGCGTTCTAGTTAGAGGATCTTAACCATATTGGCAGTTTAGTCCCTAAACAAAGAATTCCCATTGGATTTTATTTAACTCATAACCGGTTTCAGTTCTGGCCTGTGAGGGTTCTAGGCGTTAATAATTAGCCATTTACATGTAGTCACTATGCATATTCAACATCTGAATCATTAGCTCACTATCTTCTGCTGCATGACTCTGATAACTTAGAGGTTAGTTTGTCCCATTCGTTATTCTTACTGTATTTTCTCAACAGATGCGTGGTATTGCTTACCGTGCGTGAATTCGGTGAGTTTCAAACTTCCATCCACTTCTATGATAATTTACTGTGTACACTACTATGTATTTCACAATGATTAACTTGATTTCTTCCGACTTGCAGTCGGTTGCGACTTAGCTACCACCTAATGTGTAGTGCTCTCTTGATTATTTCCCACACTTGAGGTATATTCCATACCGATATTTGGTATCCAATGTTACTGCAGTCACTAATTGCTAATCATGCCTCCACATTTGGTTTTGTACATGTATTCTTTCCTTTGGGTACGACCTTGCATTTCCTATGCCCCGGTCCTTATAGCGTTATAAGTCTCTTTCTTCTTCTACCACCATTAACATTTTCCTAAATTCCAAGCCATCTCACTCGACCATTACTGCGCAAGTGCAATACCAATACACTCAGTCATACAGAGTGCAGAGGCGTAAACTCTTGGCAGTAAATCTCTTATGCGATTCGCAATGTAATTCACACTGTGTTTCATTGAGATTCTCATCTCGTAATACTGGTTACTGGCTTACTGCCTAGTTTATTTGCTATCACTTACCGTTGTATCTCCACTGAGTTTAACTCATAACTCTGCTTATTTGCCATATTATCGTTTAACCATACTTATACAACGGTCGCTTATTGCGCACCGTATCCTTACTCATTATACAGCATCAACTTATATTGTATCCGCTATTATATTAGCTTTCGTCATTACACTGTGTTTCGCCACTTATTTGGCTGATTGCTGAATACGCTATTCTTTGAGTCTTTATGCTCCTTGAGCGTTGTTCACTACACATTTAGCATCACACACCTATAGTGGTTCCTATTAGACTTATTACTCTTCCGATCTCCACAACTGGTACAAACACTTCTTTTCGTATTATTCTTATTCAAATCATTCTGGGATAATAACAACATGGTCAATCCTTATCGTACTTCTTGAACTTGGTTCACACAACTACCGCTCCCGCGGTTTCACAATATCGAGAGGTATCCCCACTCTTAAAGTAGTGGTTCGTTCTCCGCTCTATTTACTTGTATAACATATTCTCCTGTAATCGATCAAAGTTACATGACACATTTTACTTGTGGCTTATAAGCCTTACTGCCTCGAGCTCTGCTCATTATAGGCTGTTCACACACATTTACTTCTCTATACAACATTACATGGTTTGGTGGTTGTATTGGGCTCCTTGACAAGGTCGTTGCATCACACTTCCTTTCATGGGATGCCCCTTAGGAATGTCAGTCAGCCTCCTGACGACTTATGTTTTACTGAATGTTAGTTTCAACCCTTGCGTTTCTCTCACGTTACTTCATTCAACAATTGTTGATCCACACACCCCTCAAGGATTGCTCCTGGGTATTGCTAAGTTATGCCATTACATCTGGCTCGGACTTATTGATATGTTTAGTTCCATGCAGTTTTGCATTCTTAGCTGAGTTTACTGTCCTCCTCTATGAAGATCGATATTCCCTTGTAGTCTAGGTGATCATTTGGGAATTTCATCCCGTTTATTGCACATTAACATGTCCACATTAGGCATCTGCCTTACCATGTATAGGCTGGGTATTCGTTCGCGCTATCAGGTTTATCCCTTAGGATTCTTAAGACATATGCGATGTCTTTACATAACAGTCAGTGCACTTCGCACTTCCTGACTCATAAACATTTCCCTGAAATGGATTCACTAATTCTTTTAGTCTCGTTAACTTAACTGGGTTCTTTTACTTCAACCATTCTTGGTAATCAGTTGCTTGTTTGTCTTTTACTGCTGACCGTTGTATGGAGTCGACTACTTCCCGTGTTCCGGACTCTACTCGTTACATAGTGGGGTACATATGAACATTTCTACTTCCCCGACTAACCCTAAGTAGGTCTGTAGGCCCACAGCTCCCTCAAGCCGGTCGTCCCACATTAAGTTGGTACACTCGTAGTGTCCGTCACACGCCTAGGTGAAGTATTCTGTTGTCAGCTCCCTTATATCATCCTATGATAATATGCATTCCGTGCTTCCCGAGCTTAATCAAGGGAAGGTTTATCCACTGTTGCATTTAGTATGAACTCAATCCATTCCCTCAGGTTGCTACCCTTGGGTTTACCGATTTCCGTCTGGTTGTTCAAAAGCTAACAGGATGCAATTTACCTACCATGTGGCGCTGAGGCCGGTGTAGGTTCTCTGCTTTGGTTTAAAAGAAGGTTAGAAAGAAGTATTGGTTTGAAAGAAAATTTGGTTTTGAAAAGAAAAGAGTTTGAAATAAATATGAGTTTGAAAGAAAAATTCTCGTGGTTTCACAACGTCTTCTTGCCTTAACCAAGTCTAGCTTCTTACTGACTGGTGCATTCCTAATTACAAAGGTCAGGCTGTTAAGCCCTTCCACGGTCACGATTATCTCACTCAACTTCATGGTACTTTACCAAGTACTTCGCAGTTGTTAAAATTTTTCCCGAACATCCCTGTTATAGCAGCACTTGCCATGGCAAGTGCGCCATGCTAACTGGCTATCGGTTCAACACACACACCAGTTGCGGTATTGTTCTTACCCGCACTGTCATCAGTGGCCTTGTTGGCCCTTACTTGATCTTACAGTCTTAACAACAAATCTTCTGGGTGACTTTTCACTGTCTTCACATGATATTCATTAACTAGGGTGTTCCCATTCTGGGAGACCCCTTTTCACTTAGTATTGTATCTTCTTTGTAGCCCATTCCACGCAGTTGTCGTGGTTACTGAGACTTGTCTATTGTTTGGGTACTACGTTGTAGTTCCTTAGTCGGTTGGTATACAGTTAATGTATTATTTAACAATCGTGGTCCCGTAGACACGTGTCTCGGGTTCCATTACTTCACTTCTTGCCTGTTGCACGGTTGGTGAGTTGCAAGTTGGTTGTTCTCGACTGCTCGGCATGTCGACCCAGGTTGCTGGAAATTCCATTCTACTATACATAGGATTCTTCATTCTTCGCTATTAAATGCGGTTAACACTGTTCAGATGGGAACCATCTCCGGGATTCTTACTCATTTCCGAATCTACCATATGACAGGTTCTCCGCGCTTGCAGATATGCTTAACAACAGCCAGATCGGGTTTTCCCGAGTTTGAGAGGACTTCCATCTCTCTGACGTCCTTTCCCAAGTTATAAAACAGGGATTGTGGAGGGCGGGAAGGAGATTGTAGGTTTCCAATACTCGCTGGTAATTCCTAACTAGCGTATCTCTCACGCTATCACTCATCCCTTACCCCAAAGTACTAAAATCCTGACTCAGTACTTCCTAAGCTCGGTATTTCCAGTCATCAGAGCAATACTTCGCTCTGATACCACTTTTTGTAACACCCCAACTACAACCATACACTTAACAACAAATTGCAGCGGAAAACTTTACTCATCACATTACTTATCTCAATGGTGTTACACGCCGTTAGCCACCCACGTGGCTAACAAGGCTAATACATATACATTGTATCAGTCTAATGGACTGGACTTCCGAGCAACTACTCATTACACTCTTTCCATTACCAACATTCATTATACATATACATCCAACCGTTCCGAGTATTTACAAACTAATGTTGTCAACAATTTCGGCTTACTACACCTACAATACATACTCAATCAATTAAACTACACAATGTGAAAACAACTACCCTGTCCTACTCTCGAACGGCTTCCAGCACCTTGTACCTGAAAATAAAGAGAGAAAGGGTGCCCCCCCAGGGGCTCAGCACAATGCTGGTATGGTAATCGTGCAGCCCGCATACTACCAGGCCACACACAACTAATTATCGTCTAAGCATGCGGTTGATTTTATTTAAAACATGCATGAAAACTATAAACACATAACACATTGCATACCCATAACAATGGGGTTCAACAATTCAATCAACACAACAAAACTCGTTAGCTCACTCATTTTGTTCTTTGACCCTTGAGGGTTTCTCCTCTATGGAGCTATTTCCTCAATAGACGACACTTACCCACTAGTCGGGTTATACATAGATTCCTCTTATTACAACTGGGATTCATATCCATGACCCACATACTCCACATAACAGCTCACATCACATTTTAACGTACATACAACATAGCTTGGAGAGGGTCACGTGAGGACACGTACCCCGAGATGTGAGTTAGTAACCTCATTGGAGCCTAGAGAACCTTTTTATTCCCATGCTAAGCTCTTTATACAACAACTTATTGTTCTACATAGAGAACATAAATTTACTAAGATGCGTCAGATATAACATAGTTCCGAACACACCGTACATATTAACTTTAATGAGATGTGTCGGTCTCAATATAGTACCGAACACACCGTACATAACCCTCTAGTCCCGAACAATAGTCGAGGTTGGTAAGCCTTGGTTAAGCTTACCGATGATTGTAATCCAAGAAGGAAAAACCACCATAACATAACATAACCAGGAGCAAGGTAAGGCAAATATGGATACCCACTCCCCAAACAACGCGCGACCGGATTCCTCACCCCCCATTATATATATATATTATATATATATATATATATATATTAGAGTTCCATCATGGAACCTATCACATCCACACACAAAGGTATTATAACCAGGTTAAACACACAAGGGAGGTAAACATACTTACACGCACAAACAACACACAACTAACTCACGCATAGCCATGGTTAGAACGTTCCCATGGTTTGGGTCGTTAAATCCGAATACCGTTCTTAAGTGATCCTAGATTTGGTTAGCTAAGGTTTAACACTTTCGAGGTTTAACGGTATCGGAGTTAAACACGCCACATTAATGAATTACCATAAACTCATTTCATGCTTATTCTTGCAAGGTGGCAAACATTCAGAAAAACACATTAGCATACAAGCCGGTGTAATCCGGTAGAACACAGGTTGCAAGAAAACCATACCTGTCACCAAGGTCGACTCTATTGTGTCCACTTATGTTCCTCGAACAATCCTCGAACAACTGGTAGTATTACATTTACTTTCATTAACATCGGGGTAACATGATTGTTTAAAGTCTAATGCGCCCATAGTTAACCCCGTTATCCCGTTATACCTAATTTTACTCTTGTGATCTTAAGTTCGCAACTCTCACATCCAACCTAACACTTGTTTGCACTTTCTAAGGCCTTTACATGTCAACAAACAAGGCCTAAACATCATCTAAAACCATTACCATTTAATCCCCCATCATTAGAAGTCATTTACACACATTTTGAGCAATTTTTGCCCTGGTCCGGGTCTTGGTCCTGGACTAAGGACCTGGACCACTTGTAAACATCATTCTCGGCTCATTTTTAAGGGTGGTCCGGGTACCTATACAAGGGCTAGGTCCCGGACCATGTTAATAAGTTGTCAAAACACCATTTTCAACCCCTAAACCAACCTTAAACCCTACCTAATCATTCCATAATCTTTCCACATATTTCCTACATGCTTAAACACCTTAAATCATGCACTAAACCTTCCTAAAAGATCATTAACTTGTTACTCAATTTCTTACAACAATTTCTAACACTTATAACATTTTTCCTTAGATTTCTAAGTGTAACGCCCCTATTTAACATAATTGCAGCGGAAATTATATACCAAAGGTGTTAACAGACCATCGGGTTCCAAACACCCGATACCAACCTCACCAATCACAACCATTACTATTATCTAAGTTACGGTCTGAACTCAAGAAAACAACGTAAACAAAACTGAACGTAAAACAAAAAAAACTCTCCATAGTTCCTAATTCCCATCCCAATCACTCATGCTCTTCGTGGCCACCTGTATAAACATTTCATACCTGCAAGATGAAACCAAGCAGCCCACCCCGGAAGGGGTGAGTCAGTTCCCTGGAATGGAACTGGTACAATTCTCCAAAACAACATTTAAAACATAACTCTTCAAAATAAACAATAACTTGAGATCAAATTCTTGAAAGTAAAACAGGGAAACAAGGCACTTTAAAATCACCAAGTCAAAGATAACAAGTTAAAGATAGAGATAAATAATAGAAAGGTAAAGTTAGTCAATCCAAAAACCACACCATGAGTTAGTGAACATCCAATGCTCAAGTTAGAACCAATTCCAGTTAGGAGTAGAGAGACCCAAGTAGTCACAAGGACTAGGAATGAAAAAAGATATCCAAGAACCAACAACTCAAGAGTGGAATAAAACCAATTGGGAGAGATGGCCCCCACCGCCAAGTACGTCCTTTTAGGACAGGGGATATATAGCCCCTCACTGTTTACTACGTCCCTTTTGGGATAGGGGATATACAACCCCTCACTGTTTACTACGTCCCTTTTGGGACAGGGGATATATAGCCCCTCACTGTTTACTACGTCCCTTTTGGGATAGGGGATATACAGCCCCTCACTGTTACCATTGAAGACGCGCGCACGTCACAACAAAAGACTCAGCTCATGGATAAAACAATATCCAGAGTCAAAGGAAGAATTACCAAGATTGTCCTTTTCCATAGTTCCACTAGATCACTAACTACGCCAGAGCAATACCAAAACACTCAGTCCTACAGAGTGCAGAAGCGTAAACCCTAGGTAGTTAATGTCTAATGAAATAACCCAATAGAAGAAACCAATAACCATGTAAGTTTCACATTCAAGGCTCAGTTAGTCACATCAAGCTGAGTTAGCCACACAAACAGTTTCCTTTTGAAATCCATTCAAGCTCAGTTAGTGTTTTCCAAAACATTCCATAAAGTCCGTTAGCAAGTATCTGAGTACGAGAAATTGTACCTTGATAACGCTGTAGCAGCTCTAGTCAACTTGCGCAAACTATCAACAATACTCTGAAGAATATTAAAGGTAGTCTATCATCAATATCTCATACCATAAGTTAAACTTAAATAGATTCCCCACTCTTATTTCTAAACCTCGATCATCTTGTAAGCCCTTCGCTTAAATGTTAAGTATAGCCTTTGACTTGTCTTAGAATGTTGTATAGCCCAAGGTTGTAAGATCAAGGGATGTATTCTTCTAACACTTGTTAATTGTTCCACTCTTATCCACTTTACTAATACTTAACCGTAATTCTCACATTAAGACCTTTATATCATAAGTGTATTTATATTACTCAATCAATCTAAGAATCTCAATAATAATTCTTAAACTCAATACCTTTATTCTTACTTTAGGACAGACATCGTATTGTAACCTATGATGGATTTAGCTTAGAATACTATACTATTATTCCATAAGGTAATGATTATGTATTTTTATCAATATCTACTAGATAATCCATTATGATTAAGTTTTCCCCTTAACTTAAGTAAGATCTACATCTTGTATATCGGAATCATAGTGTTGTAGATGCATTTTATTATAACTTAATTAAGCTACTAAACTCAGTTATCTCATCTTTAGTTCAGAATAAACTTTTATTACATCCGTCTACTAATCTTGTCATAAGATGTTAAATTACTTTTCATCTTGAAATAACAATATTAAAATTAACTTAGACTTATCGAACTCTTACAATTAGTGTTCAGAAAGTATATTATTTGCTTTATCATTAACTATATAATAAGGTGTTTTAAGATAACCTTTTACGTATCCTTACTTACATTTAATTTCCTAACTATTTTATTTTTATCCACATTATCGCTATAGACCATGTATAATCCTTTTATACTAAATTTCAATAAACGTATGTCTTAAATACATTTTAGATTGTTTACATAACCTAAGGCTTCAAACTTAATAAATTAATTTCCTTTATTGTATTTTAGGATAAACATTATATCTCAACATAAGTAAAATTTATCTAAGAATTAAATTCTCATTCATGAGTCAAATTGTCCATTATTTAATTGGATCATCTATTCTGAAAAATTCTCATACCTTATATTCAAACTACATATTAATATTTTCAGTGTCCTTCAGTAGTTCAATATAATCTCCTATGTAACTTAGTTTCATCTAAATAATGGTTCAAGGGTTTTAAGTATCTAATTTATATTTACAAACCTTTTATAAGTTCTAGCTATTAATTACAACCCTTACTTATAAAATCACATTCTGAATATTGGTAATTAATGTTATAAATGTATTTTATATGGCTTACCTAATTCTAAGAAACTTAAAGATTATTATTTTAGATTAATTTCCTAATCATAGTTTAATATAGTTTTATACCATAACCTTTTAGTAATTGTATCATAAAACATTAAGTTATTATTCCATACTATAAATGTTATGAAATGATTAAATCTAGACTTATTAATCCACATCACATTTAGATGTAAAAGTATTTCATTATATAATAAGATTTATCTGTGTCACAACTTATGTAATCAGATTACAAATATTCCTAAGTCTTAACTTATTGATTACCTAATCCAATCATCGATTTACGTAGTGCTATTGTATTTAATTATCTATGTTAACTTTTACACATATACTGTAACACCCCAACTCAATCCAATTGTGGTCTCGCAACTTAACAGCATATATATATACATGTCACAGCGGAATTCTTTACAATCCAGGACCTTGCCACGGTCTGACTACAGAATATACCGAACATTAGTACAACAACCTAACCATATACACATCCTACTTACAACCCCTCACATCCTATACATCTTACTAACTCAAATTGCCATACGAGTGTACATGCACAACTCGTAGGCCACACTTAACCCTTAACAACTGTATCCTCTCTTACTCTCGCGTCGGCCGCTTCCTGATGTACCTGTGTAGTAAAAACAGCCCCCAAAGGGGTCAGCACGAATGCTGGTACGATCCCCTCATGGCCCCCAAGCTAACGTGGCTACGACGACTAATTGTCGATAGCATGGAGGTTGATTAAATGCACAACATAATAGTAAATGCTGTAAACAACAATCCATATATGAACAATCAAAGTTCACACACAATGAACGACTTAATGCGTTCCCTTAATTGGAGAGTTAGTTATTTAACTCCTTAAATAATGTTCCCTCTTAACCTTAGTTCATCCTTATCTCACCTTAATCTTAGTCTTATCTTAATCTTAGAAACAACCATCCTTTAATAGGAGTGGATGTAGCTTATCTTAATCTTAATATTACAAACCATCCTTTAAAAAGGAATGGTTGTCACTTATCTTAACCTTACCTTAATCTTAATCTTAACTTAATCTCAATATACAAACCGTTCCTGGAAGGGAAGGTTGTAGCTTAATTCGAACCTGGGATTTAGGTGATCCCACCGCACCATCTTAATGCCACCTACTCTGGACGGGAGTCCAGCGCAGCTGAGCCGGCAACCGGCCCTAGGCTACAAGTCTGAAGACAAGTCCTTAATCGGAAGTCGAATCTGCTATAGATAACGACCCCCTTTCCTTAGCATGCATGACCGGAGATCGGTCCCGGGTTTCCTCACTCAAGTTCCAGTTAGTAGTAATCTCAAGACCATGTTTGTTGGTAACCTCTTTCGGTTCATATCGTCCCTTATTAGGGGCGTTCCTCAGTCTCATCAATTCCTTACTAAACATTGGTTAGTAAGTTCTTACGGTATGTTGTGTTAGTTTTCATACATCACACAACAATACAATAGATAAATATTCCGGTGCATGCTTTATTTGTTTAGTGAGCACACAAAAACAAATAGCACACAAGCCGAGGGACACCTCGTTAGCAAGCAGGTCACAAGAGAACTGTACCGTTCACCGTTGATCGTTCGGTTGCTTACTCTCTTCTGGAGTCCAAATCCCCAAGTCCTAAAACATTCATTCAGTTTTAGTTTATTAATCACTTAACTTAATCCAACTTACTTAACTTGTTTAACTTACTTAATTCCTTAATGATCCCCACCTAGCACCTCTTAAGTCTTACAACTTAATCCTAAACTTTCAAGTTTACACTTAACTTAACTTAATCCCTTAAGTCTTAGGGTCCTAATCATTACCACCCTACCAAAGGTATACCTTATTACCTATTACCATTCTTAGAATTTAAAATTTCTTTTTTTAAAAAAAAATTTTGGCCCGACCGACTTCCGACCGACCTTACTAAGGTCGGTCCATTCCAGAACACTTCATCGTTTAAAAATTCTACCCCGACCGACCTTGCAAGTCCGGTCCCAAGGTCGGTCGATTCCAGAGACTCATACCGTACAAAATACATGCCCGACCGACCTTGCAAGTCCGGTCCCAAGGTCGGTCCATTCCAGAAACTTTCTCCGGTAGTGTAATTTGAGCTGACCGACCTTGCAAGTCCGGTCCCAAGGTCGGTCGGCTCCAGAACCTTGTTTCTAAATTTCTTTTCAACTCCAAACTTCTCCTCATATATCCTAATATGTTATAACCTCATTTGGGCACTTAAAATATACCTTAAGCCCTCCTCCAAACACATTAAATCATTCACCAAGATCCACCTTAGTCATTATGCATTTTCCTTATAATAATGCTAACACTTGTAACGTTTCCTCTAGGTTCTAGTGGTGGTTCATACTTAATGTAACCACTATGCCAAATGTTTTCCTCACCACTATAACATCTCCCAAGCATCTTTCACCATCGAAAATCCTTTTATGCATTTACTTAAAGTTCCTCCTAAGCTTAAGCTTCCATCCACCAAACCTTATTTCCTTCCTAGTTGTTTACCAACATTTGCCTAAGTCCTACATGCTCAATTATATTCTCTTGATTCTTAAATCCTCCAAGGTAATGCCTAAGTCATATAACTCATTACCACACTTTATCTCACCCCTTTTCATCAAGACAACCTCTAAAACTTCCTAGTATTCTTAGTCATTAATTCCCTTAGAACATATTCAAATCACCTTCATTACACCTTTCCTTAAACTTATGCACATGTCTTATATTCCTCATCTCATGATTTGGTGTGCTCAAAACATCACCATTCCTCTAACTCCTCCTAGACGTCTCTAGGTCATCCTAAACCTCAAGGACTCCTTAGTTAACTAATCTCCACTCAAATTCCTCATAATGATTCCTAGTAAATCCTAGGTCATATTAGTTCACCACCATCGCCTAAACACTTATTTTCTACTCAAATTTTGCCATAGCACCTCTAGCACATAGCATGCCCAAACACATTATTTTTCCTCATTTAACCATCTCACACACCTCAAGTTCTTCTCATCATATCTCATCACCCAAACCAACTCATTCACAAAACTCAATATTTGCAATTAATCTTAAATTGCATAGCACTAAGGCTCTTAAATGACATGGCTCTTAGGCCCTTAAACGACTTAAACTTAAACACTGAATTTCCCACATATAAGCTTTCAACCTGCAAATACACTCATCAATATCATATAGTAGTTATAATGCTCTTAAATCCACCTTAAACTTATATTACTAACTCATTCTCATTAGCTCCTTAATCACAAGTCCATAAGCTTGTTTAAGTTCTTTTTCTTAGGTTATATAACCCAATACACAATGTAAGCTCTAAGCCACATTGGTATCCACTTAAACTCATCCCTTAATACTTAAACCACCATTAGGTAAGCATTTTACCTTGTTTTCTCAAGCTTATCTTAACTTCCTCCTTAGACCTTCTTCTTGCATGAATCTCGGCCACCACTTAAATTCCCCTTGCCAATGTTCTAATCAATATTCAATGACTCATATGAGTACTAAACAATACACTAACCTCAAGGAATAAAAACCTAGGTTAGAAATGTGTTCTAAGGCATAAAAGTGGATGATTACCTTTGAATCTCAAGGTAGACTTTGGCATGAATGAAATAGGACCTCCACTAGTCCTTGGTGAATAAATCAAGCTAGAACAAGGCATAAAAACATAGCCCCATGAGAAGGAATTTTCGGCCATGTACAAGAAATGATGGAAACATGGTTTTTCTTACATTTTCTTTACCTTAAGAGAATGGAGAAGCTAATGAGCTCTTCAAACTTGATTTTCCTCCATCAATGAAGTTTACTCATGGCACCAAAATGGAGCTTTGAAAGATTTGAAAAGATAGAAAGATAGGTCTTGACCTAACTAAGAATAATATGTGTTTAGTTTTTGATTTGGAGCTAAAATGAGTAAGTTATGGACAAGGCAAGGTGGGTGTTGCCATGGGTGCTGATCCTACGTGAATGAAGGGAGGAAGAAGATGGTGGAACCGTGTGAAGAAGAAGAGAAATGAGGAGAGAGAAGAAGAAAGGTGGCTAATATAAGATATTTGCTTTAATAAAGCAAATAGTACTCTTTTACTTATCTCTTCTTTTCCTCCTTATTTGACTACTTATGGTGACTCACCCTCTCTTAGAAAACCGGCCCCCTATCTTAATGAGGCTAGTCATGGTCTTTCTTGACAATATACGCTTTATATGATTTAAAACTTAACTAGTCACTATTTGGCACTATTCACTAATCAGTGCACATATTTCTGAAATTTTTGATTCTCATTGATTTAGACCTCCTAATGTGATACTAATTAGTACACATGTTGATAAAGAGTAATGATGGACATTTAGCCACTCAAAACTCAATTCTAAGACAATTTCTCAAAAATGTGCTTTAAGACTTTTAAAGCACATTTTGTGTTTTAACTTGTTTTCAAGCTTGGTTTCTTTTCTATTGATTTAAATGACCATTAGGATATTACTAAGGTCTTATCATGATATTTGGGTACTCACCCAAGTCTCTCCAGCTTAGAGCACATTTTTGCCCTAATTGCCCTTAAGGCATTTTCTTGTGTTTTCCTTGGTTTAAATGTCTACCAATCTTCTAAGGCATATCTAGCCTTACTACATCATAATTTGATGTTTGCTTAGCATACTTAGGTTGGGGTATTTCAATCTACCCCCCTTAAAAGAACTTTGTCCCCAAAGTTCCCATGCATCTTATCTTATTAGAATAATGTCTTACCTCATTCCTTAAATCAATAGTTCATGCTTATGTATACTTAATCTCATTGAATCCTTAAGTCCACCATGCTTATTCTTAAATATCACACAACATGCTTACGCATGTATAGCACTCAAAATCCTCCTTGTTTCTTTTTATGATTAAAACATTCACATAACTTCCAACGTATTTCCCATGTCCACGGTCCGTAGACAATGGCTCATTCGTCCTCGTCACCATGGGCCAGAATACAAAACACGCTGCTCTCCCATGTCACCGGTCCGAAGACAAAGGCTGTGCGTCCTCGACTTCATGGGCGAGACTCAGTAAAAAGGTAATCCTTTTTACGAGGTCATGTGAGGAGTAATTCCTCTATTAAAAATACAACCCAACTCCAATTCCATTTTATCCTAAGGCCTCTATCATAGTGGATTTAATCGTGACCAATGGTAGGGAGTTTCAGGAATCATCCAACCCTGATGTGATCAGCATCAGTGTGAACTATCCTTCCACCCAATTTGTGTTCGGTTTCCCTTGATCCCTAGAAAATCAAGTTCCACCTCCCACGCATTTTCAAACATCCAAATAATTCACTCATGTCCAATTTTCTATCTTTTTTTGTTCTTCTAATCATAATCAATACATCTCCAAAGTGTGGACTCAGTCCATCCAAACATTCCCGATTCATCTCTTAGTAATTCTCAAGATCTAAATTCCTACTAAGTTCTATAACGTCCCATACCAATTCTCACCATCTTATATCTCATAGCATTACAATTTCCTTCCTAATACTCATATCAAATTGTATCTCATAATGTTATCTTATTCTTATCTCACACATAGTTCATATCGACTCATACCTCATATCCTTATTTCTTAAATCTCCTTATTCTTCTTCCTTAATTCTCTTAACTTGTACTCACACCGGAGTTAACAAGATAGGTAATTAATATGTTGGTATTCACATCTTCTGTGTGCAATAACCATAATTTATCTCAAAAATGTTAGGTAAAACATATTCTCAAGTTATTTTGTGCTATGCACACCGTAGTTTATGTACTCAGTACACAAACATACGCTAACGGTTTTCGCTCTACCCCCCCCCCTTAAAATGGATTACGCCCACGTAATCAGCGTCACATCATCTTTGAACATAAGTTCAAGATGTCTAATTCTCACCAAGCATTCTAGCTTCCCGTCATCTACTTATAATTCGATCAGAAATGACTTAGTCTCTGTATCGAGGATTCTTAACGGTACTTATACCGTATTCTTAACTTAGTTTGGTCTAAATCTCAAGTAGTGGTCTGCTAGCTTCCGCTGCGCGACTCTGATAATCTTAGGCTTAATTGTCTCAATGGACACGTGTTATCTTTATATATACACAGCCTTAATGAGTTATAACTCGTCTATCCATTCTCCTTGAAGATCTTGCGCTCATACTCTTGGTATTTTCTCGAATGTCTAAATTGTTCTCCCCAACCGACCTTTGGTCTGAGGATGATTCTTAGTCTGAAACTACTGTTGTATTGCATAATGCGCTTACAGTCTTAATCTCCTACATCTTAAGGCATGTTCAATGTCTGTACTAACAATCCGTGCTCTTCACACTTTATAGTCCTTAATTATTTGTTTCTCTGGTTCCTCTGTGTTGCTGGTTCGACTGAATTCTTCTTCTCGACTGTTTAGGGTAGTAGATGCTCTTGCCTGATCTTGCGTCGTTGTCGGTGGTACGGAGTCGACTACTTCCCGTGTACTCCACCACTCGTCCACATGCATGGGGTACCTACTGGTACATTAATACTTACCCAACTAACTCATAAATGAGCGTGTCAGGCCTGCAAGCCCCTGTGGGGTGCAGTCGTCCCACGTCGTTTTAGTAAACTCATAGTGTCCGTCACACGTTTAGCTATTGCTAATTATGAAGTATTCTGTTGTCGATCTCCTCTTTCATTGTTCCACAATAACATTATTGTCTTCTTGAAGTTAATCAAGGGAAATCCATTTACTGCGTTCTTGGGTATGGTATGCTCCAGCTCCTTTTGTATTCCGTATTGATTCTATTTCTTAGTAGCTTAGGTCTCTTTCCATAGAGCCTCTTATCTTTTCTCATACTCATTCTATTAGGAAGCACTTCCAGTTCCTAAGGAATGGGTAGTGTGCTTCCTGCGAAAAATCTTACCTAACCGGTCCAGACTACTGGCATCAACGCTCAGTTCGTCTCCATCTTATTTTCTTACTTATGCTGGTCTTAACTATAAATCTAATTGCCTCAGTGTCAATATTGACGGCTCATACATAATGGTCGCCTTACCGCGCACCATGACTTAATCACTTATCTAACTATTGTACTCACGACCACTACCGTGGTAGTTGGCCTTTACCATGTTGCCCATTAATGGTGCAACTCTACTCACTTATCTAATGTCTTAATTATACTCAATCCCTTCTTGGTTTAAAACACACTGGAAGTTCTTCATTCGGTATGGCGGTTGTCGTACCGTGTTGTAAAATAGTTGACTCTTGATATGAAGGTGTTCTGCTCCAATCTTAGATTCGTAAACAGGCTGATTTCTCTCGCTTTCTTTCATCCTTAATGATGTTATCTACCATGTAGTTTAACTGGTTATGAAGAAGTCATCCGCTGATTCACAAGCTCTTCTGAGCATTGATTAATTGACGTGCCATAATGTGCAGTCAACAATGTTTATCTCTGCCCATACTAATTTTACATCCGGGTGTTGGATATGGGGTCTATCTGTGCAACTTCCTTATTACTCAAGTGTACCTGGTATGTTCTAAGGTAATCTCAAGGTTCATATTTCCCATTTTCTAAATAAAGTGTATTTTATCTCTAATGTGAAAGCCCTTTTGAGGGGTTCATTCCCACTCATGGCCTCACAACAAGGAGAGGTATCCCCACCCTAAAGGCATGGTTCGTTCTCCGCTCCTGTCCTTAACATTTCTCAATATTCTCATTGGTGCTTTTCCCCACCGGCAACATTTTCCACAATTTAGTGGTCGTGGGTTTGGTAATCGTTCATATCTACGAATTGTAGTTCCTTCGTGGCTTTTAAACAAGCTCTTCTTATAACTTATTGCGCTCGGGCTCTGATGTGGTTATCATCCTTGGCTCGTAGGCTCTTGGTGCTTAATGTCTCAGTTCATTATTTGTACTCTAATCATCTAGGTCATCCTTATGAGATTCTGGTTCTTTGATCAATATCCACCGTTTGGTTACCTACTAAATGTAGTATCGGGTTTCATGGTAAGTTGCTGATCCTGCTTCCTGCTATGGAAGTTGTTCAGGTGATTATGATGTCTTTGACAATACTATCGTTTTATTAGATCTAGTCTTTTAGCATAAGGATAAGTTCGTATTAGGCGTTTGCTTAAGGTGTCCAAGTTGGACTATCATCCAGTATCTTATACTTCTCATCTCAACGCTTCGTTCAACTTCGTTGACTATGCCCCCGTGATGATCAATCATACTTGGGTGTTAATGAGTTAAACAAACAGTATCAGCTGTCATTCATCAGTTATGTGGCTCGACTATACCCGCTTGTGTGGGTAGTCCGCTGAGCTTCCCTCTGTCGGGATTATACTTTTTAATCCTTAGTAGGTTATAGCTATGTTCATTTCTTTTACCCTTATTTCTGGGTTTTCAAATCTTCATGAAGAATGTGTTATTGGTACTACTAGTGGTCACTCTGGAGTCTTATCCCGGTTTTCGTTGTAAGTGTGGCTTCAAACAGTCTCAATAGTATCTTATGATACATCCATTGTATATTATTGCTTATGTAGTGTTTTTGCTTGCATTTCCGAGCGATCTCTCTTAAGTGTTCCCCTTGGAGTCCGGGATGTGCTATTACCGTATTGTCGGTGTTGTTGTAGTGGGTTATACCGTTGCTAATATTTACTATTAGTATTTGTGTCTAAGCTCAGCTCCCTGCTGATGGTGTCGGCTCATCTCATCATGGTCAGGCCGTCAGGCCCTTCCAAGGTCCTATTTTTTTTGTTCTATAGATTACAATTCGGTATTAATATATGTTTGGCAACTGTAGCGTTCTTCTATCTCGCCTGGTGGCTTTTGTGTGACCTAACCATGGTAGCACTTGCTATGGCAAGTGAGCCATGCAGGATGGGATTGGTCAAGGTACATTGGTGGTGATATTCCTTCTAAATTTCCCATGTAATTGGTAGTCTCGGGACTCCTTCGATATCTTCTTATTTGGATAAACGACACGCAGTTTCCTTGTTGTTTGACAGTATGTCATTTATCAGGCGTTCCTCTTTCTGAGGGAAACCCCTTAATATCTTTTTATGTCTTAATCCTCGCTTCCGTCTCCACACATTTTTGTGGTTATTAAGTAATTAATTCCTTTTAGGTACTACTGGAGTCCTATTTAGTAGACATTGTATGAATTTCTACCGTCGTCCGCATTATGCGGCCAGGTCTTGTAACCTTCCTCATTGTATGGGGTTTGGAGTTCCGTTCTAACTGGACGTTCCAGTAACCTCAATCCTCGTGCTTTGTATTATCCTACTGTTATACTTCTTCGGACACTGTCCGTGTCATGTCTCTTATCATTTCCTTATCCGTTGCACTCGTAGTGCTCTCCTTATCATTGGATGCGGGTTATTTCGATGCGTAATGTCGACCATGTTGCCGGTAATTACCATTCCCTTATTGATAGAATTCCATAGGTAGCGCCATTGTTCTTGTTGCACTCCATTAAAAAACAACAAGTTCTCCATAACTGTTGTAAAAAGTTGTTTTTCGTATTGCTTTACTGTTAGCTAACTGCCAGATAGGTTCCCCGAGTAGTAAGAGAAGGCTTTCTTTCTCTGGCGTGTGTTCCACATTATTCAGGGTTAGGGATGTGGAGGGCGGGCCTAGGTACTATGGATATCCGGTAACACCGGGGAGTCCTGACTAACGCACCTCTCATCTATCTCTCAACCCTTAACCCATATCTCAATCTCAACCTCAATATTCTCTAAGTTCGGTATTTCTTGTCTTCAGAGCGTAACTACGCTCTGATACCACTTTTGTAACCAACAACTCAATCCAATTGTGGTCTCGCAACTCTTAACAGCATATATATATACATGTCACAGCGGAATTCTTACAATCCAGGACTTGCCACGGTCTGACTACAGAAATACCGAACATTAGTACAACAACTTAACCATATACACATCTTCTTACAACCCCCTCACATCCTATACATCTTACTAACTCCAAATTGCCATAGAGTGTACATGCACAACGTAGGCCACACTTAACCTTAACAACTGTACCTCTTCTTACTCTCGCGTCGGCCACTTCCTGTTTGTACTGTGTAGTAAAACAGCCCCCAAAGGGGGTCAGCACGAATGCTGGTACGATCCCCTCATGGCCCCAAGCTAACGTGGCTACGACGACTAATTGTCGATAGCATGGGAGGTTGATTAAATGCACAACATAATAGTAAATGCTGTAAACAACAATCCATATATGAACAATCAAAGTTCACACACAATGAACGACTTAAATGCGTTCCCTTAATTGAGAGAGTTATTTAACTCCTTAAATAAGGTTCCCATCTTAACCTTAGTTCATCCTTATCTCACCTTTAATTAGTCTTATCTTAATCTTAGAAACAACATCCTTTAATAGGGAGTGGATGTAGCTTATCTTAATCTTAATATTACAAACCATCCTTAAAAAGGAATGGTGTCACTTATCTTAACCTTACCTTAATTAATCCTAATTAATCTCAAATAAAACGTTCCGGAAGGGAATGGTTGTAGCTTAATTCGAACCTGGGATTTAGGTGATCCCGCCGCACATCTTAAGGCACTACTCTGGACGGGAGTCCAGCGCAGCTGAGCCGGAACCGGCCTAGGTAAAGTCCGAAGACAAGTCTTAATCGGAAGTCGAATCTGCCTATAGATAACGACCCCTTCCTTAGCATGCATGACCGGAGATCGGTCCCGGGTTTCCTCACTCAAGTTCAGTAGTAGTAATTCAAGACCATGTTGTGGTTAACCTCTTCGGTCAATCGTCCTTATTAGGGGCGTTCCTCAGTCTCACTCATTCCTTACTAAACGTGGTTAGTAAGTTCTACGTTATTGTTGTGTTAGTTTTCAACATCAACCAACATACAATAGATTAATATATTCCGGTTGCATGCTTTATCTTGTTTAGTGAGCACACAAAAACAAATAGCACACAAGACGAGGGACACTCGTTAGCAAGCAGGTACAAGAGAACTGTACCGTTCACCGTGATCGTCGGTTGCTTACTCTCTTCTGGAGTCCAAATCCCCAAGTCCTAAAACATTCATTCAGTTTTAGTTTATTAATCACTTAACTTAATCCAACTTACTTAACTTGTTTAACTTACTTAATTCCTTAATGATCCCCACCTAGCACCTCTTAAGTCCTACAACTTAATCCTAAACTTTCAAGTTTACACTTACTTAACTTAATCCCTTAAGTTCTTAGGGTCCTAATCATTACCACCCTACCAAAGGTATACCTTATTACCTATTACCATTCTTAGAATTTAAAATTTCTTTTTTTTAAAAAAAATTTTTGGCCCGACCGGACTTCCGACCGACCTTACCTAAGGTCGGTCCATTCCAGAACACTTCATCGTTTAAAAATTCTACCCCGACCGACCTTGCAAGTCCGGTCCCAAGGTCGGTCGATTCCAGAGACTCATTACCGTACAAAATACATGCCCGACCGACCTTGCAAGTCCGGTCCCAAGGTCGGTCCATTCCAGAAACTTTCTCCGGTAGTGTAATTTGAGCTCGACCGACCTTGCAAGTCCGGTCCCAAGGTCGGTCGGCTCCAGAACCTTGTTTCTAAATTCTCTTTTCAACTCCAAACTTCTCCTCATATATCCTAATATGTTATAACCTCATTTGGGCACTTAAAATACACCTTAAGCCCTCCTCCAAACACATTAAATCATTCACCAAGATCCACCTTAGTCATTATGCATTTTCCTTATAATAATGCTAACACTTGTAACGTTTTCCTCTAGGTTCTAGGTGGTGGTTCATACTTAATGTAACCACTATGCCAAATGTTTTCCTCACCACTATAACATCATCTCCCAAGCATCTTTCACCATCGAAAATCCTTTTATGCATTTACTTAAAGTTCCTTCCTAAGCTTAAGCTTCCATCCACCAACACCTTATTTCCTTCCTAGTTGTTTACCAACATTTGCCTAAGTCCTACATGCTCAATTATATTCTCTTGATTCTTAAATCCTCCAAGGTAATGCCTAAGTCATTATAACTCATTACCACACTTTATCTCACCCCTTTTTCATCAAGACAACCTCTAAAACTTCCTAGTACTTCTTAGTCATTAATTCCCCTTAGAACATATTCAAATCACCTTAATCATTACACCTTCTCCTTAAACTTATGCACATGTCTTATATTCCTCATCTCATGATTTTGGTGTGCTCAAAACACTCACCATTCCTCTAACTCCTCCTAGACGTCTCTAGGTCATCCTAAACCTCAAGGACTCCTTAGTTAACTAATCTCCACTCAAATTCCTCATAATGATTCCTAGTAAATCCTAGGTCATATTAGTTCACCACCATCGCCTAAACACTTATTTTCTACTCAAATTTTGCCATAGCACCTCTAGCATCATAGCATGCCCAAACACATTATTTTTCCTCATTTAACCATCTCACACACCTCAAGTTCTTTCTCATCATATCTCATCACCCAAACCAACTCATTCACAACAAACTCAATATTTGCAATTAATCTTAAATTGCATAGCACTAAGGCTCTTAAATGACATGGCTCTTAGGCCCTTAAACGACTTAAACTTAAACACTGAATTTCCCACATATATAAGCTTTCAACCTGCAAATACACTCATCAATCTCATAGTAGTTATAATGCTCTTAAAATCCACCTTAAACTTATATTACTAACTCATTCTCATTAGCTCCTTAATCACAAGTCCATAAGCTTGTTTAAGTTCTTTTTCTTAGGTTATATAACCCAATACACAATGTAAGCTCTAAGCCACATTGGTATCCACTTAAACTCATCCCTTAATACTTAAACCACCATTAGGTAAGCATTTTACCTTGTTTTCTCAAGCTTATCTTAACTTCCTCCTTAGACCTTCTTCTTGCATGAATCTCGGCCACCACTTAAATTCCCCTTGCCAATGTTCTAATCAATATTCAATGACTCGTATGAGTACTAAACAATACACTAACCTCAAGGAATAAAAACCTAGGTTAGAAATGTGTTCTAAGGCATAAAAGTGGATGATTACCTTTGAAGTCTCAAGGTAGACTTTGGCATTGAATGAAATAGGACCTCCACTAGTCCTTGGTGAATAATTCAAGCTAGAACAAGGCATAAAAACATAGCCCCATGAGAAGGAATTTTCGGCCATGTACAAGAAATGATGGAAACATGGTTTTTCTTACATTTTCTTTACCTTAAGAGAATGGAGAAGCTAATGAGCTCTTCAAACTTTATTTTCCTCCATCAATGAAGTTTACTCATGGCACCAAAATGGAGCTTTGAAAGATTTGAAAAGATAGAAAGATAGGTCTTGACCTAACTAAGAATAATATGTGTTTAGTTTTTGATTTGGAGCTAAAATGAGTAAGTTATGGACAAGGCAAGGTGGTGTTGCCATGGGTGCTGCTCCTACGAGAATGAAGGGAGGAAGAAGATGGTGGAACCGTGTGAAGAAGAGAAATGAGGAGAGAGAAGAAGAAAGGTGGCTAATATAAGATATTTGCTTTAATAAAGCAAATAGTACTCTTTTACTTATCTCTTCTTTTCCTCCTTATTTGACTACTTATGGTGACTCACCCTCTCTTAGAAAACCGGCCCCCTATCTTAAATGAGGCTAGTCATGGTCTTTGTTGACCAATTAATTAGCTTATATTGATTAAAACTTAAACTAGTCACTATTTGGCACTATTCACTAATCAGTGCACATATTTCTGAAATTTTTGATTTCCCATTGATTTAGACCTCCTAATGTGATACTAATTAGTACACATGTTGATTAAAGAGTAATGATGGACATTTAGCCACTCAAAACTCAATTCTAAGACAATTTCTCAAAAATGTGCTTTAAGACTTCTTAAAGCACATTTTGTGTTTTAACTTGTTTTCAAGCTTGGTTTTCTTTTCTAATTGATTTAAAATGACCATTAGGATATTACTAAGGTCTTATCATGATATTGGGTACTCACCCAAGTCTCTCCAAGCTTAGAGCACATTTTTGCCCTAATTGCCCTTAAGGCATTTTCTTGTGTTTCCTTGGTTTAAATTGTCTACCAATCTTTCTAAGGCATATTCTAGCCTTACTACATCATAATTTGATGTTTGCTTAGCATACTTAGGTTTGGGGTATTTCATATACACATCCAATATATGGTTTATATAATAAAGTATTCTCCTTAGCTTCAATTAAGTATATTAACTTCCATATTATATAATTAATATAAATGTAGATTAACTAAATTCCTTGATTTAACCTAAGTTACTATTTTATTTCTGGTATGTATATACGTGTGTGTATATATATATATATATTTCACTTAATGTTTATACCCAAAAATATTTATTAACATTATGTAATAAATGTTAGTTTAGTCTTATTACAGTATTCCCAACCTATGAAGTTTATTAATCAACTACACTTTAATTTGTTGTTACATTAAAAATCATATATTATAGATAACTTATGAAAAATTCATAAATACAATTTTTAGACCCATTTACTCTTGTCTAAAAATACCCAAATTTGATATATAGTAACTATGATATTTTAGACATATTATAAAATTTTTATTTCATAAAAATATCTATTAAAATTATCTAAATAATTCCATAATACTCAGAAATTACAAAAATTATAAGTTACGCTTAAAAACTCAAAACCCATATTAATTACATGAAAGTAAACTATAGTTTATAAGGAATCTATGGTTAAAATTGCAAGTCAAAATACATTAGGGAAGGTCATTAAATAAATTCAACAATCTCGGCCGTCCGTTTCTCTGTCGTCCGTTTTATCTCGGACATCCGTTTCTCCTAACTACAATCGGACGGCCCAGATTTGTCGAGTTCATCAGGAAACCCCTACCTTCTCAAACTAACGAGTGTGATAATTACTTACTCCCTCCATTATATTCTATTTATAATTTTATTATCATATTATGCAAACTATATTATTAGACTAAAGCTTATATATACATCTCATATTACTAGTTTATTATCGTTTCATCTTATTTTCTTAAGCTTAGTTATACATATATTTAGATATTTTAAATCCTAAAATTATCAAACTTCCTTACTACTTAATGATTAATTACCTACTCGATATCCATGTATTGACTTTTCGTTTTACAATCTAATTCCCCCTTGATCTTTATTAACTTACTTAGGTTCATTAAATAATTCGATTTAGTCACCTAATATTCCACCTCCCATATTACTATTGTAATTGATTTTACACAATTTCCTTCTATTTCCTATATATATATAAATATATATATATATATATATATATAATTAGGTATTCCTTAAATCTCTCCCATCACCTACAATATCTCCCTAGACCATTAAATTTCCAACAAAATCAATTAAGTAAATATTTTTAACTCTCAAAGTGCTATTACGTTAAACCCGTAGGACTTTCCTTACGTATTACTTTCTAAACAAATCTCCCATTTTTACTTACTTACTTATTATTATTATTATCTTTACTTATTAACTAATTTACTAATCTGACTACTAAGTCCTTGTAGGGTATACTAAATTAGACTCAACTTAGGATGCCGTTTTCCCCGGATTAACTTTTGTATAAATATGTATATATGGTTTATCTCCTATCTTACCCACAAGTTAACTACTAACACTATTTTGTGTATTATACCTATTAACGTTTATGCTCCCAGAGACAACAAATATTCACCCACATTCGCAATGGTACTCACCCTTTTCAGAGTATAACAGAGATTGAACACCCTCACCCATATGCTCATTGCGGTTCAATTTTCGTTTGAATCCTACCATTAGTATCTAACTCAGGTGTAAGAGGAAGGGATTAAAGGAGCGATGGAGTTTTGTGGGAGTAGAGGACGATGAGCATGTTTGTCCCATCACCAATTAGTTTGGCACTGTAAGTGAGGAGAAGAGAAATAGTATAGTCAGTTCAAGTATATTACTGGTGTTGAAGATGAAATGTTCCCATACCGTGAAAACTGGGTGCACGATGCAGTCGTTAATGATCCACTTTTGCAGTAGCGCCAGTACAAGAAGAGGACGGGGAGTGGTGTAAGCGGTTCTAGAAGGAAATTTTTTCAACCCTCCTTCAGTCTGGTGTGAGTTGCAACAATTCCAGTCACTTATAACTTCAAAAACACAGATGCAACCAGGTGATGATTAGATGCAGATTGCTTCCCATCGTGAAGAGAATGGAGATTGGCTTAGTGTCTGTCGACTGGTACAAGAATAGAATAAATATATGTGCAGATTTGCATGTTCTGGTTCGTCAGTTTAGGTTGCGGATGAAGAAGAGAAAACAAATATCCGCATAAGGAGGGAATGAAGATGGCAAATATATTTCTTTGGTTGCTGAAAGGGGTTCGTTTTAAAAAAAACTAAAGAACGATGAGAGAGATGGAAATATGGTGGTGGGGGAAAATGAACTGAGACAACCAATTGTTTATGTTTCTTCAGTTAAGGCTGTGATGTGAGTAAAGAAGATGAAAATGAAGAGAGACGTAACTTACGTGAGAATATGAAGAAAAAAATTGAATGGTTGTACGGGAAAATGAAAAAAAGAAATGCTGAGAATATATTAACGGTTAAGGAGAAGAATATGGGGAAGAGAGGTTTCTCAATTAAATTACAACCGAGAGTTGAAAAGAAAATAGACCGAGGCTAGTATTTATGTTATAATTTTTTTTGTATTGTTAGTTTTATTTATTTATATATATATTTGTAACACTTAGTGAATTTGAGAAGATTAAACGTTCTCAATATATTAGCTTATAAGATAAACTTTCACTCTTCCTCATAATAATTTATATTATCAATTCTTGTAAGAGTATATACTACATGTTATACCGAGTTTTATTGTTTAATTTACTCTCTATAAATGTACCCCTTAGTTCTATTATTTCATGAGAGGTTTTATAACTAGGCTTAAGGAGCTTTAAGGTTACTATGATTTTATTTTGACTTTTATGATCCAAATCAATGTTCCCAATATTTCTAAATCTTTTATATATAATTGGAGTGACTTCGAATTTTTCCAAGATTTATTGAATTATAAATCTTACTATTAAATTCATAATATCATATAATAACATAATATTTAATAGTATTATTTAGGATTCAATAAAAGGAAATCCCCTAAATTAAATTAGATTAATTTATGGGGTATTTCAGTCTACCCCCTTAAAAGAAACTTCGTCTCGAAGTTTAAAACCAACTAATAGCTACTCACACCGCTTCGGGTGTGCTGGCAAGAATTCCAAGATGTTCATCCAATAATAATTCCAAATACAATTCCATACCAATCCATACCAAATGTGATTTATCCCACAATGTATTTCCATCCGTTTCCATTTCCCAATTCCACTCATGATTACTCAAAATCAAACCAAACCAAGATATTGCATAGATAGAAATCGAGAAGCACACAATGTATAAACCAAGTACATAGATACACCTCTCAATACCTCTACTAATAAAGCAAAAGGGCAAAATCTGAATGAGGTGACGAAGAAAGATTATGCACTACACCCCCCTAAAAGAAAACTTCGTCCCGAAGTTTAAGATTATCTACCAACTACTCACAACATTAACTATTACCCTCATACCACTCATATTTATATAAGTAGTTCACTCCTAGAACAACATCTAAATCTTAAGTTTAGTAAAAAAAAACTTAGTGATCTTTAAGGACAAACTAAATTATTGAGTTATACTAGTACTAGGTATGTGTATATCTTATTAATATTTAATGGTCTAATACAAGGTAATGTTGGTTATTTCTAGTTGGAGGTTGTTGTAGTTTCTTAGTTACCATTTAAGCGAAAGGTTGAATGTGTGATATATCTATGTAATCCTGATTAAGCATGCATGATTATTAAGACGCTAGTTAATAATGAACTATACATTTTATAATATAACTAACTATATCTTTAAGAAATAATAATTTCTGTAAAATACATTATTACCAACTCATATCGTGATACTCTAGTGTACTCCTCAAAATAACTATAGAATGTGTAATGAATTACACCCCTTTTTTTGTTATCAAATTTTAAGAAGTTTCAAGGATCACCCAACCTTGACATGGCCAGTGCCAAAGCTGAATTACCTCTCGACCCCATTTTGTGTCCAGTATCCTTTGATCTGGCCAGGACCAAGTTCAACCTTCCACCAGGTTTACCAAATTCATAAAGTGTCAAATATATACTTACCAAACTATTCAATTATTACTCTATTCCAGTAGGTAATTATGAAAATTCCAAATAACCATTACTAAGTACATGGTAGTAACTATTAAACCATATACCAAGATGTACTTGCATGAATCCCTAGTTACTTCTTCCTAGCATTTCGATAAGTAGTATTCTCAAAACATATAATTTAATCCGCCCATTTGATTTCTAACAATTTGGATCTACAACTTTCACTTTCAACTGTTTATTCTGTAAACCAATTTCCAAATCCCTTCATAAAATCCTAAAGATTTACTTTTACTCTCAATGAACATAATCCATCAACACCTAAGTTTTGATCCTGATACCTGTGGGTTATGGATCCATCATTAATCCATTATCTTTTAATTCTTTTTGTAACACCCCATCCAACAACAAACACATAACAACAATCTGCAGCGGAATACACACCTCAACAAATAACTTAACTCGTTGGTGTTACACGCCGTTAACCACCCACGTGGCTAACAAGGCTATTACATAAACATTGTACCGGTCTGATGGACTAGATTCCCGAGCGACTACACATTACTGACCCTTTCCATTAACAACAACAACAACATGCACATACCTTCCAACTATACCGAGTATTTACAAATTGATGCCGATAACAGTTTCGGTCTTACTACACCTACTGTACATATACAACTTAAACGATTACCCATGTACAACGACTACCCCGTCCTACTCTCGAACGGCCTCCAGCTCTCTGTACCTGAAATAGGAAAAGAAGAGAAAGGGTGGCCCCCAAGGGGCTCAGCACCTTTGCTGGTATGGTAATCCCGCAGCCCACATGCTACCAGGCCACGCACAACTAATTGTCGTCTTAGCATGCGGTTGATTATATTTAAATCGTGCACACAACTGTAAACACACAACACACAACATTTCGCCTCAATGGGCTCAATAGACGGATAATACATCCTTATTTGATAAGTCACTCATGGTATTCATTATCCCTAGAGTGTTTCTCCTCTAATGGAGCTACTTCCTTAATAGACGACACTTACCCGTTATTCGGGTTATCCTTAAACGTCTCTTATCACAAACTGGGATTCATATCCATGATCCACATACTCCACATTTTACAACATATAACATGCATCCCATAACAACACATAACAACACTTTCACGTTTCAACGTGCACATAATAACATCGCAATAGTAATTGCATTACAACAACATCACAAAACATAACGGGAATGGTTCTCTTAGGAACCGACCCAAACATTGTTAATACACTGGTGAGCCCAGAGAATGTTGCCAGTCTCATGATAAGCTCGTTACATAACTCGTTACCGTCTCGTTAAATGAACGGATAACTTAACACAAGGTGTCTCGGATATAGTGACCCAAGCACACTGAACAAACATAACATAGTATGCCCCTGTGGCCCGACGTGAGTCAGTAATAGCCTTGGTTAAGCTAAAGGGAAGGTTGGAAACCAAATTGGAAAACAACCATAACATACGGAGAGGATCGAACCTGCTATGACAACGACCCCCATACTCACACGCGTGGCCGGAACAGACCGGACTCCTCACTTCCCCCGTTAGCACTTGTTAGAAGTTCAACATAGAACTTAATTAAACAATCACAACATTGGGTTAAGTCTTGTTAGACACACACAAGGGAAGGGAGAGTCATACATTCACACACAAACATCACATGACTAGCTCACGCATAGCCGTGGTTAGAACGTTCCTTAGGTCGGAAACGTTATTACCGGATACCGTTCTCTTACGTTTACCTAATAGTGGTTAACTAGCCTTTCATGCGCATTCGAGGTTACCGGTATCAGCACGTAAACACACAACAACAATAACGACTGTAAACTCGTTTCATGATTTATCTTATAACGTGGCAAACATACAGAAAAACACATTGGCATACAAGCCGGTGTAATCCGGTAGGACGCAGGTTGCAAGAAAACCATACCTGTCACCGGAGTCCACTTTATCATGTCCACTTATGTTCCTCGAGCAATTCTCGAACAACTGATAACATTACATGTATTTTTATTAACATCGGGGTAACATGATTGTTTAAAGTCTAATGCTTATAACTTTTCCCCGTTAAGTTAGTTACAAAACTTCACATTTTAACTTGTTTCACTTTTACATTTTAATACAACTTTTCCCCCTCTAAATTGTCATTATAACTCACTTAACATATCTTAAACAACCTTATAACATCATTACTAATCAATCCCCATCATGACGTATCATTTTATAACCATAAACAACATTTTTGGTCCGACCGACCTTACCGACCGAACTTACCCAAGTTCGGTCGATTCCAGAACACATTTCCGTCAAAATTTTCTACTCCGACCGACCTTGTAAGTTCGGTCGCATGTTCGGTCGATTCCAGTAACTCAATCCGTACACAAAATACAAGCCCGACCGACCTTGCAAGTCCGGTCCCCAAGGTCGGTCCATTCCAGAAACTAATTCTCGCAGGGTAAACTGGGCTCGACCGACCTTGGCAAGTTCGGTCGCAAGGTCGGTCTGCCCCAGACCTTTATTTCTCATTGTCCATTTAACTCCAAACTTCACCTCAAATATCCTAATATGTTCTAACATCATTTGGCACCTTTAATCCTTCATATAACATCCATCAAAACTCATTTCATGACTCCTTAAACACTTACTCCCTTTCTTACCATTTTCACACCTTGAACAACATTTTTAAAGTGGTCCAGGACTTGGTCCTTACCTTAAGTCCCGGACCAATACTTACAGAGACTCTCGGCTGTTTTTAATAGGGTGGTCCGGGACCTTGTACTCACCCTAAGTCCCGGACCAAGACAGTTTCCCAACTCTCGGTCTGTTTTCCATGTATGGTCCGGGACATCTCCCAATACCTAAGTCCCGGACCTCTATAACAGAATCCCAAATTTGACAATTTCAAGTATTGTTTCTTCTATTCTCTTCATCCACAGATTACCCAAACTTCATACATGAACTTAGGCATATTCTAATACCCAAAATATCACTTTGATTCACCTTTAAACATTGTCCAATTTGTCACTCATTTTTCTTATAAATCTCTTAACACTTCCTTGTTCACCAAAACTCATTTAAGACACTTAGAACTCCTTATTCATTTTTCCAAATTTTGCCATAGCTTCTCTTGTATATTCCCACATCCAAACACTTAGGTTTTTACCTTATTTCACTCAAGAACACCTAAAATCCATCAAACACATTTTATACACAAGACTTCACTAAATTTACACTATATCACAATATAGTGCACAATTTAAATTGCTTGGCACTTAGGCCCTTAAATAACATGGCTCTAAGGCCCTTAAATTGCATAAACCATAAACACTGAATTTCCCACATAAATAATGCCTTTGACCTGCAAATACACCCAACAATACATATGCCCTTAATAAACTCCTTGAGAGCATTTTTCTAGGTCATTCACCTTTGGCTCCTTAGATCATTTTAACAAGCAATATAAGCTCACTTCTCCTAAGGTATTAAACCACATTAGGTTAGTATATTTACCTCTTTTCCACCCAAACTTCTTTCTTGTTTCCTCACAAAACCGGTAAGGCATTTCACTCCTTGTCGACTACTAAACAATATACCAACATTGATATGAGTATATAAGCTTTATGCTTCATCTCATTGTAAACCCTAGGTTTACATTATTTCAAAAACATTAATGTAGTTGTTTTACCTTGATCTTTGAAGAGAGTTTGAATATCTATGAAGAGAGGACTCCATCAAGTCCTTGAAAGATTCGAATGGAGCTAGAACAAAGCAACACAATGAGCACCATTAATGGTGATTTTCGGACATCACACAAACATGAAGGAAATGTCATTTTTCTTTGAGTTTCCTTACCTTGAAGCAAAGGAGAACAATATATGTGGAAAGGTGAGCTCAAGCTCCTCCCATGGAGATTCCTCTTGGCACCGAAATGGAGCTCTTGGAATTTTGAAAGGATAGAATTGAAGAGCTTGATGAGACAAGAGAATGGTGGTGTTTGTTTTTGATTTGGTTAAGTGAGCTAAGAAATATTGGCAATGGAAGATGCCATTTGGTGCTGTTGCTGTAGCATCACCGTGAGAACAGAAAGAAGAGGTAGAAGAGAGCTTAGAAGCCGTGTGAAATGAAGGAGGAAGGGAGAAATGAAGATAAGTTCTACTTTTAGAAGATATTAAGTAGTAAAGTAGAATAGTACTTTACTTTAAAGCTTTACTTTACTTATTTGATTTCTTTTACATATTGGTGACTCACACCTTGAAAAACCGACCCCCATATAGTTAGAAGGGTATAATAGTCTTTGTTGACCAATTTAATTACTTATAACAATACATGTTACAAACTAGCTTATAAAAGTTACTATTCATGAAAACAAGGCACATTGTTGTGAAATTTTTGATTTCCCATTGATATAGACTTCCAAATGTGATACTATATAGTACACATGTTAATTAAAGAGTAATGATGGACATTTAGCCATTCAAAACTCATTTACAAGACAATTTTTCAAAAACGTGCTTTAAGACTCCTTAAAGCACTTTTTGTGTTTTAACTTGTTTTCAAGCTTGGTTTTCTTTGGTAATTGATTTAATATGTTCATTAACATATTTATAAGGTATAGGCATGACCATTAGGTCTTATACCAATTTATCCCAAGCTTAGAGCACTTTTTAGCCCAAATTGACCTTAAGGTATTTATTTGTGTTTTGTTTGGTTTAACTGTCTACCAAAGTTTCCTAAGGACTTAATTAGCCTTATTAAATCATAATTAAATATTATTAAGTCTTGGTAGGCTCCTTGGGTCCTAACCAAGTTCACTCATAGCTTAGAGCATGTTTTTGCTCAAACTGTATCTTAGTGCTTTATTGCATTTTACTATGGTTTAAATTGTTCAATGATGTTTCTAAGGCACTTTTTAGCCTTTACATACCATAGTTTGATATTTAAACCACATATCAAGGTTTGGGGTATTTCACTTTTCCTATGGATTTTCTAACCTTTAAGTTATCTCATGTATTTGATCCTTAATAATATTTTACACACTTTTTATTTCCAAGTTATCACCTTAGGCATGATTCTCTATCATCCTTTATTACAAAATTAGAAAGATTTGTAATACTACGCTATGGCTAATACAGTAATCATGCTATTTCCAAAGACCTAGTTCCACGTTTATATATTTCCTATAAAGAAACTCAAATCAAGTGGGGTTTGACTCCATGTCGTGTAGACATCAATGATAGTCATTTTGAGTATCTAAATATTCACAGTACATTTCCACCAAATTTATATATTTTTTTTCAAGGTCCTACACAACGCCCTATAATTTTTTTTGATTCTATAAAGACAAAGCGTCTTAGTAATAGAGGTGTGAAATTCTATAAGGACGGTGCATAGATAGAGCATTCAAGAATAAGTGTAGTAATGTAACTAAGAAAAGTGAAGTATGGGGTAAGGGTAACGTGCCTTTCTGAAATCCTCACTTCCCAATTCTACCCCAATTCCCCAATTTTAAGGGCACCTATATTCTAAGTATTTCACTCGGCTTGTTTCCTCGGGCTCAGAGCGTAACTACGCCCTGATACCAATTTCTGTAATGCTCATATTTAACATAATTGCAGCGGAAATAAAATACCAAAGGCGTTAACAGACCATCGGGTTCCAAACACCCGGTACCAACCTCACCAATCACAACCATTACTATTATCTAAGTTACGGTCTGAACTCAAGAAAACAACGTAAACAAAACTGAACATAAAACAAAAAAAACTCTCCATAGTTCCTAATTCCCATCCCAATCACTCATGCTCTTCGTGGCCACCTGTATAAACATTTCGTACCTGCAAGATGAAACCAAGCAGCCCACCCCGGGAGGGGTGAGTCAGTTCTCTGGAATGGAACTGGTAAAATTCTCCAAAACAACATTTAAAACATAACTCTTCAAAATAAACAATAACTTGAGATCAAATTCTTGAAAGTAAAACAGGGAAACAAGGCACTTTAAAATCACCAAGTCAAAGATAACAAGTTAAAGATAGAGATAAATAATAGAAAGGTAAAGTTAGTCAATCCAAAAACCACACCATGAGTTAGTGGACATCCAATGCTCAAGTTAGAAACAATTCCAGTTAGGAGTAGAGAGACCTAAGTAGTCACAAGGACTAGGAATGAAAGAAGATATCCAGGAACCAACAACTCAAGAGTGGAATAAAACCAATTGGGAGAGATGACCCCCACCGTCAAGTATGTCCTTTTAGGACAGGGGATATATAGCCCCTCACTGTTTAGTACGTCCCTTTTGGGACAGGGGATATACAGCCCCTCACTGTTTACTACGTCCCTTTTGGGACAGGGGATATACAACCCCTCACTGTTTACTACGTCCCTTTTAGGACAGGGGATATACAGCCCCTCACTGTTACCATTGAAGACTCGCGCACGTCACAACAAAAGACTCAGCTGATGGATGAAACAATATCCAGAGTCAACGGAAGAATTACCAAGATTGTCCTTTTCCATAGTTCCACTAGATCACTAACTACGCCAGAGCAATACCAAAACACTCAGTCCTACAGAGTGCAGAAGCGTAAACCGTAGGCAGTTAATGTCTAATGAAATAACCCAATAGAAGAAACCAATAACCATGTAAGTTTCACATTCAAGGCTCAGTTAGTCACATCAAGCTGAGTTAGCCACACAAACAGTTTCCTTTTGAAATCCATTCAAGCTCAGTTAGTGTTTTCCAAAACATTCCATAAAGTCCGTTAGCAAGTATCTGAGTATGAGAAATCGTACCTGGATAACGCTGTAACAGCTCTAGTCAACTTGCGCAAACTATTAACAATACTCTGAAGAATATTAAAGGTAGTCTATCATCAATATCTCATACCATAAGTTAAACTTAAATAGATTCCCCACTCTTATTTCTAAACCTCGATCATCTTGTAAGCCCTTCGCTTAAATGTTAAGTATAGCCTTTGACTTGTCTTAGAATGTTGTATAGCCCAAGGTTGTAAGATCAAGGGATGTATTCTTCTAACACTTGTTAATTGTTCCACTCTTATCCACTTTACTAATACTTAACTGTAATTCTCACATTAAGACCTTTATATCATAATTGTATTTATATTACTCAATCAATCTTAGAATCTCAATAATAACTCTTAAAATCAATACCTTTATTCTTACTTTAGGACATACATCGTATTGAAACCTATGATGGATTTAGCTTAGAATACTATACTATTATAACATAAGGTAATGATTATGTATTTTTATCAATATCTACTAGATAATCCATTATGATTAAGTTTTCCCCTTAACTTAAGTAAGATCTACATCTTGTATATCGGAATCATAGTGTTGTAGATGCATTTTATTACAACTTAATTGAGCTACTAAACTCAGTTATCTTATCTTTAGTTCAGAATAAACTTTTATTACATCCGTCTACTAATCTTGTCATAAGATGTTAAATTACTTTTCATCTTGAAATAACTATATTAAAATTAACTTAGACATATCGAACTCTTACAATTAGTGTTCAGAAAGTATATTATTTGCTTTATCATTAACTATATAATAAGGTGTTTTAAGATAACCTTTTACGTATCCTTACTTACATTTAATTTCCTAACTGTTTTATTTTTATACACATTATCGCTATAGACCATGTATAATCCTTTTATACTAAATTTCAATAAACGTATGTCTTAAATACATTTTAGATTGCTTACATAACCTAAGGTTTCAAACTTAATAAATTAATTTCCTTTATTGTATTTTAGGATAAACATTATATCTCAACATAAGTAAAATTTATCTAAGAATTAAATTCTCATTCATGAGTCAAATTGTCGATTATTTAATATGATCATCTATTCTGAAAAATTCTCATACCTTATATTCAAACTACATATTAATATTTTCAGTGTCGTAAAGTAGTTTAATATAATCTCCTATGTAACTTAGTTTCATCTACATAAAGGTTCAAGGGTTTTAAGTATCTAATTTATATTTACAAACCTTTTATAAGTTCTAGCTATCAATTACAACCCTTACTTATAAAATCACATTCTGAATATTGGTAATTAATGTTATAAATGTAATTTATATGGCTTACCTAATTCTAAGAAACTTAAAGATTATTATTTTAGATTAATTTCCTAATCATAGTTTAATATAGATTTATACCATAACCTTTTAGTGATTGTATCGTAAAACATTAAGTTATTATTCCATACTATAAATGTTATGAAATGATTAAATCTAGACTTATTAATTCACCTCACATTTAGATGTAAAAGTATTTCACTATATAATAAGATTTATCTGTGTCACAACTTATGTAATCAGATTACAAATATTCCTAAGTCTTAACTTATTGATTACCTAATCCAATTATCGATTTACGTAGTGTTATTGTATTTAATTATCTATGTTAACTTTTACACATATCCACATCCAATATATGGTTTATAAAATAAAGTATTTTCCTTAGCTTCAATTAAGTATATTAACTTCCATATTATATAATTAATATAAATGTAGATTAACTAAATTCCTTGATTTAACCTAAGTTACTATTTTATTTCTGGTATGTATATATGTATATATATATTTCACTTAATGTTTATACCCAAAAATATTTATTTACATTCTGTAATAAATGTTAGTTTAGTCTTATTACATTATTCCCAACCTATGAAGTTTATTAATCAACTATACTTTAATTTGTTGTTACATTAAAAATCATATATTATAGATAACATATGAAAAATTCATAAATACAATATTTAGGCCCATTAACTGTTATGAGTTAAAACACGTCGTTTTGTTTAGTTGGTTTAGTTTAGCTTCTCCCAGTTTATTTATGCGAGGTTACAGTGCGGGGTTAGTAGTAAGTTTTGAAATACCCCTAAATTAATTTAAATTAATTTAGGGGATTTCTTTTATTAACCATAAATAATACATTAATATTAAATTATGGTATGGAATTATGAATATTAAATTATTATATGGAATTGTGAAATTTTTTAGGGGTTTTCTCCTATTTAACCCTAATTATTATACATTATTATATAGTATTATGAATTTAATAATAAGATTTATAAGTCAATAAATCTTGGGAAAATTTCTAAACACTCCAAATATATTATAAAGATTTTAGGAAGTGCTGGAACATTGTTTTGAAACATAAAAGTCAATATAAAATTCTAGAAACCTTAAAGCTTATTAAGCCTTGCTAGAGTTGACTTTTTTAGAATGGTCAAACCAGGCCATGAACCTATACCAATAAATAGGTTATGAAAAACCATGAAGATCGATAAAAAGAACGTTAAAAACGGATCATCCTAGCCAAAGTTATGATAAATTGAAGTTTAGAGCCAAAATTTTGAAGGATGCTGACGTGTCCAGGACACGTGTCGCGCCCAGTCAGCACCGAGTCACTCAATCAGTTGAGTTTCCAGCGGTATTGGCATGTCAATAGACGATCTTTAGACACCTATATCTTTTTCCCTACTCCACCATTTGGTATGCCGTTTGTTTCATTCGATTCTCCTATCTTTCCTCTTTCCAACCATTACTCACACAACCATCTAACTCCTTCTACAATGATCGGAAAGTTGATCCAAAGTTACCTCCTCGCGAGTTCGTAACCCAGAACTGCAGTTTTTCCTGAAATCGGGTAAACTTCGTCACGCCATAACTTCTTCATTTCTCATCCAAATTTTGTGTTCTTTAGCTTGTTTTGAAGATCTCTAATCCCTCTACAACTTTTCATGTTGATGGCCAAGGCTGATTCGCACTGGTTTGGGAGATAAATCTGTCTAAAGTAGCCTACTCGATCACGGTCGGAAATCTGCCCAGTTCATCCCGAAACCAACTAGGTAACACGGATCTTGTGAGATCTGTAACTTTCTCCCTAGTTCATCAAATTTAATGATTCTTCCACTAACATCTAGAGTTACATGTCTAGTTTCGATTGTGATAGGTTCCATGAATCAAATCTCTCTCAGTTGGTGCGAGTTGATTCGAGAAGAGGCATACCTGAACCGCACATAAAATACCGATTTCCAAAATTCCCGATTTTGATTCACCCCGTTAATGCAATTCCGGTGAGTTTCCGATCAAATTTCTCCATGGTTTCCATTCGAAATATCATCATCGATCAAACCCACATACCAATTTAGTCTATTATGCATTACAATGGGAGAATTTGTCAAAATTGAATTCGAACAAAACTGTGAACCCTAACTTCGAACCCAGATTAGAAACTACTCGATTCCGCATGATAATTGGGGAAATAGGTACCGTTAGAACCGGATTTTGATTACGAATCGATAGGAACAAGAATCATCGAATTTGGTTCTGTAGATTGTGAGAAAAACGAGATTTAGTACTCGATCCCCTTATTACCTTCGTTGATGCACTCGAGAGTTCTGGGCCGTCCGATCACGGTTATAACATGGACGGCCGAGATTAGATCGTGGGGATTTAAGAAGTATTAAGTGAATATGTTTTCCAGAATAAAGTCCTAACTTGCTAGATTTATTTAATGGCCTTCCCGAATGTATTTTGACTTGAAATTTTAACCATAGATTCCTTATTTAATCTAGTTTATTTTGAATACCCCAAACCTTGATATGTGGTTTAAATATCAAATTATGGTATGTAAAGGCTAAAAGTGCCTTAGTAACATCAGTGAACAATATAAACCATAATAATGCAATAAAGCGTTAAGACACAGTTTGAGCAAAAACATGCTCTAAGCTATGAGTGAACTTGGTTAGGACCCAAAGAGCCTACCAAGACTTGATAACATTTAATTATGATTTAAGGCTAAATGAGTCCTTAAGAAACTTTGGTAGACAATGAAACCAAACAAACACAAGGTAATACCTTAAAGTCAATATGAGCAAAAATGTGCTCTAAGCTTGGGAGGAATGTGTATAAGACCTAATGGTCATACCTATACTTTGAAAATATGTTAATGAACATATTAAATCAATTACTAAAGAAAACCAAGCTTGAAAACAAGTTAAAACGCAAAATGTGCTTTAAGGAGTCTTAAAGCACGTTTTTGAAAAATTGTCTTGTAAATGAGTTTTGAATGGCTAAATGTCCATCATTACTCTTTAATTAACATGTGTACTATATAGTATCACATTTGGGTGGCCATATTAGTGGGAAATCAAAAATTTCACTTCTATGTGCCTTGTTATTAGTGAATAGTGATTTTTATAACTAGTTTGTAACATATAATGTTATAAGTGAGACAATTGACTAATAAAGTCTAAAGTACCCCTAGGTACTATTTGGGGCCGGTTTCTAAGGTGTGTGACTCACCACCCTTGTTAGTTTGCTAAGAAAAGAAAGAATGACTAATTAGTATACTATTTGCTTTATAAGGATAAATATCTTAACAAAAGCACACTTATCTCTTCATTCTCTTCTTTCCTCTCATTTCCCACGTTGGCCATCTTCTTCCTCCTCTCTCCAACGATTCCAAACAGAACCATGACATTCTCCACCCTTCTTCACTTGTAACTTATGACTCCATGCTCCGAATTTAATTCCGAGACTACCGTTCTCTTAGTTGGAGCAAGCTCTACAACCTTGTCCTTTCAAATCCTCAAAACCACCATTTTGGTGCCAAGGAGAACTTCCATGGAAGGGGCTTGAGCTAATGTTTTTATGCCTTGTTGATCACCTTTGCTTCAAGGTAAGGAAAAACCAAAGAAAACTCCATTTCCTCTCTTTTTAGTACATGGCCGAAAATTAACCTCACCATGGTGTCTTTACCTTTTTGTTTAGCTTCATTTGAATCTTCCAAGGGCTAGGAGGAGTCCTCTCTTGATATATATTCAAGTTCTCTTCCAATTCCAAGGTAAAACAATTACCTTAATGTGTTAAAACAATATATGTAACTAGGGTTTACAATGAGATGAAGCTTAAAGCTTGAATACTCATTATGTTGTTTGTACAATGTATAGAACTTGACAAGGAATCAAGTACCCCACCGGTTTGTAAGGAAACAAGAAGAAGTTTGTGAGGAAAAAGAGGTAAACAAACTATCTCAATGTAGTTTAAGTGCCTTAGGAAAATGAGCTTGATTTGCTTGATAAAATACCTAAGGAGCCAATGGTGAGTGACCTAGTAAAGTGTTCTCAGAAGACTAGTAAAAGAACATATGTATTGGTGTGTATTTGCAGGTCAAAGGCATTATTTATGTGGGAAATTCAGTGTTTAAGGTTATGCAATTTAAGGGCCTAAGAGCCATGCATTTAAGGGCCTAAGTGCCAAGCAATTTGAGTTATGCACTATATTGTGATGTAGTGCTCAATGTGTGAAGTTTGTGTATAAAATGTGTTTGATGGATTTTAAGTGTTTTGAATGAATTAAGGTAAAAACCTAAGGGTTTGGATGTGGGTATATGCTAGAGAAGTTATGGCCAAATTTAGGAAAATGTGTAAGAAGTTCTAAGTGTTGTAAGTGAGTTTTGGTGAAATAGGAGGTGTTAAAGGTGAATGAATGTTTACTTGAGAAGAAAACATGTATTAAGGTGATTTAGAGTGATGCAAGGATTTAGGTGTTGTCTTTGAAGTTCTAGGAATTCAATGTGTGTTTTGTGAATGTATTAAAGTCTTAGAGAAGTTGTTTAAGGTTTAGGTAAGGTTGGTGTTCAAGGAATAAGTGATGTTTAGGTATGATGTGAAAAAGGAGATTTAGTTAGTAAGAAAGGAAATTTGAGAGATGATGATAAGGTGTAGAGGAAACACCTTGGTCTTGTGGTCATTATAGGTGAAATGCCACCTAGGAATCATAAGGAGAAAACATTGTAAGTGTTAGAAATTTTGTGGAAATAAGTAAAGGTTTAAGGAATTAGAAAAAATAGTTTTGCGAGTGTTTAAGAATATCTTAAGGGTGGTTTGAAGTGCCAAATGATGTTAGAACACATTAAGAGGCCTTAGGAGAAGTTTGGTGAAGATTTGACAAAGTTTGGGTAAGTTTAGGAGGCGACCGACCCAGGGGCCGACCCAGTTTGTGGGTCGGTCGAGCCTCTGTAAAATGTTAGGAATATGTTCGGTAAAGGTCCGACCCAAAAAGGGTGGGTCGGACATGGGTCGGTCGGTCAAGTTTCAAAGGTGGAAAAATGTTCGCACATGGACCGACCCAGAATGGTGGGTCGGTCGGTGGGTCGGTCGGACCAAAAATGTTGTTTAAGGTTATGAAATGATGTGTAATGATGGGGATTGATAGGTAATGATGTTATAAGGATGTTGAGGACATGTAAGGTGAGTTTTAATGACACCTAAGTGGGTTAAAAGTTGTATTAAAATGTGAGAGTAAACAAGTTAAAAATGTTAAGTTATGTAACTAAGTTAACGGGAAAAAATTAAGCATTGACATTAAATGATCAAGCAAACCCCGATGTTAATGAAAACACATGTGATGTTAACAGTTGTTCGAGAATTGCTCGAGGAACATATATGGACAGGATAAGTGGACTCCGGTGACAGGTATGGTTTTCTTGCAACCTGTGTCCTAACGGATTACACCGGCTTGTATGCCAATGTGATTTTCTGTATGTTTGCCACGTTATGATATAAACCATGAAACGAGTTTACAGTCATTATTGTTGTTGTATGTTTACGTGCCGATACCGGTAACCTCTAATGCGCTTGAAGGGCTAGTTAACCACTATTAGGTAAACGTAAGAGAACGGTATCCGGTAATAACGTTTCCGACCTAAGGAACGTTCTAACCACGGCTATGCGTGAGTTGGTTATGTGATGTTTTGTGTGTGATGTTTGTATGTGAATGTATGACTCTCTCTTCCCTTGTGTATGTCTGACAAGACTTAACTCAATGTTGTGATTTGTTTGATAAAGTTCAAAGTTGAACTACTAATAAGTGCTAACGGGGGGAGTGAGGAGTCCGGTCTGTTCCGGCCACGCGTGTGAGTATGGGGGTCGTTGTCATAGCAGGTTCGATCCTCTCTGTATGTATTGGTTGTTTTCCAATTTGGTTCCCAACCTACCCTTTAGCTTAACCAAGGCTATTACTGACTCACGTCGGGCCACAGGGGCATACTATTGTTATGTTTGTTTCGGTGTGCTTGGATCACTATATCCGGGGCACCTTGTGTTAAGTTAACCGTTCATTTAGCGAAACGGTAACGAGTTATGTAACGAGCTTATCATGAGACTGGCAACAATCTCTAGGCTCACCAGTGTGTTGGTGATGTTTGGGTCGGTTCCTAAGAGAATCATTCCCGTTGTGTTATGTGTTTTGTTGTGATGCAATATTTATTGCGGTGTTATGTTGTGCACACGGAAACGTGCAACGTGTTGTTAAGTTTTGTTATGTAGTGTATGTTATATGTTGTAAAATGTAAAGTGTGTGGATCATGGATATGGTTCCCAGTTGGTGATAAAAGGCGTTTAAGGGTAACCCGATTTAAGGGTATGTGTCGTCTATTAAGGAAGTAGCTCCGTTGGAGGAGAAACACTCTAGGGATGATGAATACCATGGGTGATTTATTAAGTAGGATGTATTATCCGATTGTTGAGCCCATTGAGGCGAAATGTTTAATGTTGTGTGTTTGTTGTTACATGTATGATTTAAATATAATCAACTGCATGTTAAGACGACAAGTAGTTGTGCGTGGCCCGATAGCATGTGGGCTGCGGGATTACCATACCAGCAAAGGTGCTGAGCCCCTTGGGGCCACCCCTTTCTCTTCTTTTCTTATTTCAGGTACAGAGAGCTGGAAGCCGTCCGAGAGTAAGACGGGGTAGACATTGTACATGGGTATTCATTTAAGTATATATTACAGTAGGTAGTAAGACCGATATTGTTGTCGGCACCAGTTTATAAATACTCGGTATAGTTGATAAGGTGTATGTTGTTGTTGATGTTAATGGAAAGGAATAATAATGTATAGTTGCTCGGGAATTTAGCCCATCAGACCGGTACATTGTGTATGTATTAGCCTTGTTAGTCACGTGGGTGGCTAACGGCGTGTAACACCAACAAGTTAAGTAATGTGATGAGGATGTTCTTCCGCTGCAGTTTGTTGTAAGTATGTTAATGTTGGATGGGGTGTTACAAAAAGTGGTATCAGAGCGAAGTATCGCTCTGATGACTGAATTACCGAGCTTAGGAAGTACCGAGTTAGGATTTAAGTACTTGGGTTAAGGGTTGAGTGATAGCGTGAGAGATACGCTAGTTAGGAACTACCAGTGACTACTGGAAACCTACAATATCCTTCCCACCCTCCACAATCCCTGTATATAACTTGGGGAAACAACGCCAGGGAGATGGAAGTCCTCTCTTACTCGGGGATACCCGATCTGGCTGTTATTAAATACCTTTAGGGTACGGAGAACCTGTCATGCGGTAGATCCCGAAAACTGGGAATCCCGGAGACGGTCTCCATCTGGACAATGTTAACCGCATTTCATAGCAATGAATGAAGGATCTTGTGTATTGGAGAATAGAATTTCCGGCAACCTGGGTCGACATGCAGAGCAGTCGAGAATAACCAGCTTGCAACGCACCAACCGTGCAACAGGCAAGAAGTGGATTAATGAAACCAAGACAAGTGTCTACGGGACCACAATTGTTAAGTGATACACCAACGGTATACCAACCGACAAAGGAACTACAACGTAGTGCCCAAACAAGAGACAAGTCTCAGTAACCACGACAAATGAGTGGAACGGGCTACAAAGAGAATACAATATTAAAACAAAGGGGTCTCCCAGAATGGGAAACACCCTAGTTGATGATCGTCATGTGAAGACAGTGAGAAGTCACCTAGACAAGTTATTATCAAGACAGTAAGATCAGTGAGGGCCAACAAGGCCACTGATGACAGTATGGGTAAAAACAATACCATAACCAGTATGTGTTAAACCGATTGCCAGTTAGCATGGCGCACTTGCCATAGCAAGTGCTGCTATAATAGGACTGTTCGGGAAATTTATAACCACTATGAAGTACTTGGAAAAGTACAATAAAGTTAAATGTGATTGTCATAACAATGGAAGGGCCTGTTAGCCTAACCTCTGTAAATGTAAGTACACCAGTCAGCAGAAGCTAGCCTTGGCTAAGGTAAGAAGATGTTGTGAAACCGTGAAAATTTTCTTTCAACCCAGATTTATTCAAACCCTTTTCTTTTCAAAACCAGATTTTCTTTCAAACCAACACTTCTTTCCAACCTTCTTTTAAACCAAACCAGTAAAACCAAGGACAGTTGACAAGGATACAACAATGGATAAACTTTCCCTCGATTAAGTTCGGGAAGCAGGGAATGAATATTGTCACGGGACAATATAAGGGAGTTGACAACAGAATACTTCACCTAGGCGTGTGACGGACACTACAAGTGTACCAACTGTGTTGTGGGACGACCGCACTCCGATAGGAGCATGTGGGCCTGACAGACCTACTTATGGGTTAGTTGGGTAAGTAGTAATGTATCAGTACGATACCCCATATATGTATACGAGTAGAGTCCGAGACACGGGAAGTAGTCGACTCCGTCTACGGTCAGCAGTATAAATCAAACGAGAGCTAAGGATTACAAGGAATAGTTGAAGTTAAGGAACTCAGTTAAATTAACAAGACTAAAGGAATTAGTAAACTCCTTTCAAGGAAATGTTTAAGAGTTAGGAAGTGCGAAGGGCACAAATTGTTATGTAAAAACACCACATATGTCTTAAGGATCCTTAGGGATAAACATTATAGCTGGAATGGTGACCCAGCCTGTCCTTGGCAAGCAGATGCCTAATGTGGACACGTTAATGTGCAATGAACGGATAAACTCCCAGAATAAGTACCTACACTACCAGGAAATGTTAATCTTCACAGAAGAAGATAATAACCAGTAAAGAACGCGAAAGGCGTAGCTAACTGAATGTACCAATGAGTGTGAGCCAAATGTAAAGGCATAACTTAACAACGCCCAGGAGCAATCCTCGAAGGGTGTTCACATCAACAATCGTTGAATGAAATGCATGACAGAAACACAAGGGTCGAAACTAACACACAGTTTAGACATAAATTGTCAGGAGACGGACTGACAAACCTAAGGGGCATCCCATGAAAGGAAACGTGATGCAACGACCTTGTAATATTGTACAGAGAAGTACATGTGTGTGGACAGCCTATAATGAGCCCAGCTCAAGGCAAATAAGGCTTATAATCCAAAAGCAGGATATATCATATAAATTCGATGGATGGTAGAAGTTTAGGTTGTATAAGCGAATAGAGTGGTAAACGAACCACTGCATTAAGAGTGGGGACACCTCTCGACATTGTGACACCGCAGGAGCGGTAACTATGTGAATCAAGTTCAAGAAATATGTTAAGGATTGACCATGTTGTTATTGAAAGAGAAATTAGCTTGATAGCAAGTGTGTATAAAGTGAAACACCGAGCTGAATAACGCCGGCTTGTGACTCGAATGATCGATGCTCAAGGAGCATTTAGTGGTCATCCAAATGAGGGATGAACCATAATACGAATGATGTAAATTTATGTGTGGAAGCTAATGTGACAGTAAATACGATGTGAGTTAGTATTATACAATAAGTACGGTGCGCAACAAGCGACCGTTGTATAATGTTGTCAACGATAATGTAACAGATAAACCAGTTAAAGTAAACTCAGTGGAGATGCAAGATAAGTGATGTTAAACAAACTGAGCAATAAGCCAGTGGTAGGTATTGTGTGATGAGGAACTCAGTGTGAATTCCATGGCGAATCGCATAAGGGATTTACTGTCAAGAGTTTACGCCTCTGCACTCTGTATGACTGAGTGTTTTGGTATTGCACTTGCGCAGTAATGAACGAGTGGGATAGCTAGGAATTGGAAACATGTTAATTGTGAAGCAATAATGTTATAATGGCCGATGCATAGGAAATGCAAGACCACACCAATAAAAGAGTACTTGTACAAAACCAAATATGGAGACATGATTAACAGTAAGTGACTACAGTAGCACTAACTGTCAAATATCGGTATGGATTATACCCCAAATGTTGGAAATAGCTGAGAGAGCACTACACACTAGGTAGTAGCTCAATCTCAACCGACAGTAAGTCGGTAGAAGCAAGTCAATCATTGTGAAATACATAGTTGTATACACAGTAAATTGTTATGGAAGTGGATGGAGAATTGTGAAACTCACCGAATTCGCTAACGGTAAGAGATACCACGCGACGGTTGAGAAACCATTGTTACCAAGATGAAGGTGACAATTGGGGATATACAATACAGTAAGAATAATAAAAGGGAGCAATTAAGCTCTACAGTTATTAGAGTTTCGCAGCAGAAACTAGTAAGCCAGTGATTCAAGTGTTGAATGTACATGGTGAACATGAGTGGATGGCTAATTATTAATGCCTAAAAGCCTCACAGGCCAGGACCGAAACCGGTTATGAGTTATAACTCCAATGCGAATTCTTGGTTTAGGGACTAAACCGCCAATATGGTTAAGATCCTCTAATCAGAATCCATTGTGTAATAGACCGCGTGGAAGTTAAGATACTTCACGACGGCAAAACATTTTAAGCTAATGTTTAGTGATTGATTACGTGGGCGTAATCCCTTTTAAGGGGGGTAGAGCGCAAAACCACTTGGTGTATATTACCGTACAAGTGTACGTAGTTTATGTGATTTATATTGTGCATAGCACAAAATTATTGTTTGTTTTGATGATTGGGTGTGTGTTACGTAAACATACACAATCATTCATGGTGTAATTGTGGTAATTGCGCACAGATGATGCGTGATAAGTGTGTGTGTTTGTTAACAGTTGTGTGTGATTGTATAAGTGTGGGGAGTAGATAAACTCCCGGGGGGGGGAAACAAAAGCCCCGACAGTGTATAAATGTAAAACCATGTATCGTATTTTGATAAAATATATGTGTAATATATACTATATAGTGATTCAAGAAAGGGCACGATACCGACATAGAACCTAGTGGGAATAAGATTCCCTAGGCAACAGGATTAAAAGTGAATGGAGGTAACTGATAGGCGGAGTCCTATCCTTTGGAGATGTTGTGATCATGACTAGAATGATTCGAAAGATAGAAAATTGGAAATGAGTGATTTAATTGATGCTTGAAAATGAAGTGGGAGGTGGAACTTGATTTGCATGTGATCAAGGGAAGCCGAACACAAATTGGGGTGGAAGGATAGTTCAACACTGATGCTGATCACATCAGGGTTGGATGACTCTTGAAACTCCCTATAAGTGGTCACAAATAACCACGCTAAGAAATGAAGCAAAGAGCTTAAGTTGGACTTGGAGTTGTGTGTGTTTTCAAAAGGATTTTAAATTGGTATTTATAAAACGTTGATGGATACTTTACGTAATTAAAGTTCTCTTACTTAACCTCACAAGGAAATTTTTAAACTTATGTGATTATTTTAATCTCTTAAAGGCACGGGGACGGAAGGTGTCCATCGCGACCGTGTTCTACGGGATCACAGTGTATATCAAGGATATTTTTGATTGCTATACATGCTCTGACATGTTGTGTGGTATGTGTAATGAATGTTGTTTGACTTGGATTTCCTAAAGTGTATACTATCAAGGCCTATGAGTCTAAATGTGTGGTGTTAAATAGACCTACGTGTCTAAAGACTGTTATGTTATCGGGACCTACGTGTCCAAATGTTGTTATGTATGTGTAAGTGTTGTTAAGATACCCGGACCATTAAGTCCGAGGTTGTGATGTAAAGTGTGTTTGGTTAAGGAAGTTTATTTCCAAGTAATCCCCGTATTCTGATTTAATGATGTGTGGGAAAGTGTGAACTTCGAGGACGAAGTTCTCTTAAGGGGGGTAGATTGAAATACCCCAAACCTTGATATGTGGTTTAAATATCAAATTATGGTATGTAAAGGCTAAAAAGTGCCTTAGTAACATCAGTGAACAATATAAACCATAATAAATGCAATAAAGCGTTAAGACACAGTTTGAGCAAAAACATGCTCTAAGCTATGAGTGAACTTGGTTAGGACCCAAAGAGCCTACCAAGACTTGATAACATTTAATTATGATTTAATAAGGCTAAATGAGTCCTTAAGAAACTTTGGTAGACAATGAAACCAAACAAAACACAAGGTAATACCTTAAAGTCAATATGAGCAAAAATGTGCTCTAAGCTTGGGAGGAATGTGTATAAGACCTAATGGTCATACCTATACTTTGAAAATATGTTAATGAACATATTAAATCAATTACTAAAGAAAACCAAGCTTGAAAACAAGTTAAAACGCAAAATGTGCTTTAAGGAGTCTTAAAGCACGTTTTTGAAAAATTGTCTTGTAAATGAGTTTTGAATGGCTAAATGTCCATCATTACTCTTTAATTAACATGTGTACTATATAGTATCACATTTGGGTGGCCATATTAGTGGGAAATCAAAAATTTCACTTCTATGTGCCTTGTTATTAGTGAATAGTGATTTTTATAACTAGTTTGTAACATATAATGTTATAAGTGAGACAATTGACTAATAAAGTCTAAAGTACCCCTAGGTACTATTTGGGGCCGGTTTCTAAGGTGTGTGACTCACCACCCTTGTTAGTTTGCTAAGAAAAGAAAGAATGACTAATTAGTATACTATTTGCTTTATAAGGATAAATATCTTAACAAAAGCACACTTATCTCTTCATTCTCTTCTTTCCTCTCATTTCCCACGTTGGCCATCTTCTTCCTCCTCTCTCCAACGATTCCAAACAGAACCATGACATTCTCCACCCTTCTTCACTTGTAACTTATGACTCCATGCTCCGAATTTAATTCCGAGACTACCGTTCTCTTAGTTGGAGCAAGCTCTACAACCTTGTCCTTTCAAATCCTCAAAACCACCATTTTGGTGCCAAGGAGAACTTCCATGGAAGGGGCTTGAGCTAATGTTTTTATGCCTTGTTGATCACCTTTGCTTCAAGGTAAGGAAAAACCAAAGAAAACTCCATTTCCTCTCTTTTTAGTACATGGCCGAAAATTAACCTCACCATGGTGTCTTTACCTTGTTTGTTTAGCTTCATTTGAATCTTCCAAGGGCTAGGAGGAGTCCTCTCTTGATATATATTCAAGTTCTCTTCCAATTCCAAGGTAAAACAATTACCTTAATGTGTTAAAACAATATATGTAACTAGGGTTTACAATGAGATGAAGCTTAAAGCTTGAATACTCATTATGTTGTTTGTACAATGTATAGAACTTGACAAGGAATCAAGTACCCCACCGGTTTGTAAGGAAACAAGAAAGAAGTTTGTGAGGAAAAAGAGGTAAACAAACTATCTCAATGTAGTTTAAGTGCCTTAGGAAAATGAGCTTGATTTGCTTGATAAAATACCTAAGGAGCCAATGGTGAGTGACCTAGTAAAGTGTTCTCAAGAAGACTAGTAAAAGAACATATGTATTGGTGTATGTATTTGCAGGTCAAAGGCATTATTTATGTGGGAAATTCAGTGTTTAAGGTTATGCAATTTAAGGGCCTAAGAGCCATGCATTTAAGGGCCTAAGTGCCAAGCAATTTGAGTTATGCACTATATTGTGATGTAGTGCTCAATGTGTGAAGTTTGTGTATAAAATGTGTTTGATGGATTTTAAGTGTTTTGAATGAATTAAGGTAAAAACCTAAGGGTTTGGATGTGGGTATATGCTAGAGAAGTTATGGCCAAATTTAGGAAAATGTGTAAGAAGTTCTAAGTGTTGTAAGTGAGTTTTGGTGAAATAGGAGGTGTTAAAGGTGAATGAATGTTTACTTGAGAAGAAAACATGTATTAAGGTGATTTAGAGTGATGCAAGGATTTAGGTGTTGTCTTTGAAGTTCTAGGAATTCAATGTGTGTTTTGTGAATGTATTAAAGTCTTAGAGAAGTTGTTTAAGGTTTAGGTAAGGTTGGTGTTCAAGGAATAAGTGATGTTTAGGTATGATGTGAAAAAGGAGATTTAGTTAGTAAGAAAGGAAATTTGAGAGATGATGATAAGGTGTAGAGGAAACACCTTGGTCTTGTGGTCATTATAGGTGAAATGCCACCTAGGAATCATAAGGAGAAAACATTGTAAGTGTTAGAAATTTTGTGGAAATAAGTAAAGGTTTAAGGAATTAGAAAAAAATAGTTTTGCGAGTGTTTAAGAATATCTTAAGGGTGTGTTTGAAGTGCCAAATGATGTTAGAACACATTAAGAGGCCTTAGGAGAAGTTTGGTGAAGATTTGACAAAGTTTGGGTAAGTTTAGGAGGCGACCGACCCAGGGGCCGACCCAGTTTGTGGGTCGGTCGAGCCTCTGTAAAATGTTAGGAATATGTTCGGTAAAGGTCCGACCCAAAAAGGGTGGGTCGGACATGGGTCGGTCGGTCAAGTTTCAAAGGTGGAAAAATGTTCGCACATGGACCGACCCAGAATGGTGGGTCGGTCGGTGGGTCGGTCGGACCAAAAATGTTGTTTAAGGTTATGAAATGATGTGTAATGATGGGGATTGATAGGTAATGATGTTATAAGGATGTTGAGGACATGTAAGGTGAGTTTTAATGACACCTAAGTGGGTTAAAAGTTGTATTAAAATGTGAGAGTAAAACAAGTTAAAAATGTTAAGTTATGTAACTAAGTTAACGGGGAAAAAATTAAGCATTGACATTAAATGATCAAGCAAACCCCGATGTTAATGAAAACACATGTGATGTTAACAGTTGTTCGAGAATTGCTCGAGGAACATATATGGACAGGATAAGTGGACTCCGGTGACAGGTATGGTTTTCTTGCAACCTGTGTCCTAACGGATTACACCGGCTTGTATGCCAATGTGATTTTCTGTATGTTTGCCACGTTATGATATAAACCATGAAACGAGTTTACAGTCATTATTGTTGTTGTATGTTTACGTGCCGATACCGGTAACCTCTAATGCGCTTGAAGGGCTAGTTAACCACTATTAGGTAAACGTAAGAGAACGGTATCCGGTAATAACGTTTCCGACCTAAGGAACGTTCTAACCACGGCTATGCGTGAGTTGGTTATGTGATGTTTGTGTGTGATGTTTGTATGTGAATGTATGACTCTCTCTTCCCTTGTGTATGTCTGACAAGACTTAACTCAATGTTGTGATTTGTTTGATAAAGTTCAAAGTTGAACTACTAATAAGTGCTAACGGGGGGAGTGAGGAGTCCGGTCTGTTCCGGCCACGCGTGTGAGTATGGGGGTCGTTGTCATAGCAGGTTCGATCCTCTCTGTATGTATTGGTTGTTTTCCAATTTGGTTCCCAACCTACCCTTTAGCTTAACCAAGGCTATTACTGACTCACGTCGGGCCACAGGGGCATACTATTGTTATGTTTGTTTCGGTGTGCTTGGATCACTATATCCGGGGCACCTTGTGTTAAGTTAACCGTTCATTTAACGAAACGGTAACGAGTTATGTAACGAGCTTATCATGAGACTGGCAACAATCTCTAGGCTCACCAGTGTGTTGGTGATGTTTGGGTCGGTTCCTAAGAGAATCATTCCCGTTGTGTTATGTGTTTTGTTGTGATGCAATATTTATTGCGGTGTTATGTTGTGCACACGGAAACGTGCAACGTGTTGTTAAGTTTTGTTATGTAGTGTATGTTATATGTTGTAAAATGTAAAGTGTGTGGATCATGGATATGGTTCCCAGTTGGTGATAAAAGGCGTTTAAGGGTAACCCGATTTAAGGGTATGTGTCGTCTATTAAGGAAGTAGCTCCGTTGGAGGAGAAACACTCTAGGGATGATGAATACCATGGGTGATTTATTAAGTAGGATGTATTATCCGATTGTTGAGCCCATTGAGGCGAAATGTTTAATGTTGTGTGTTTGTTGTTACATGTATGATTTAAATATAATCAACTGCATGTTAAGACGACAAGTAGTTGTGCGTGGCCCGATAGCATGTGGGCTGCGGGATTACCATACCAGCAAAGGTGCTGAGCCCCTTGGGGCCACCCCTTTCTCTTCTTTTCTTATTTCAGGTACAGAGAGCTGGAAGCCGTCCGAGAGTAAGACGGGGTAGACATTGTACATGGGTATTCATTTAAGTATATATATACAGTAGGTGTAGTAAGACCGATATTGTTGTCGGCACCAGTTTATAAATACTCGGTATAGTTGATAAGGTGTATGTTGTTGTTGATGTTAATGGAAAGGAATAATAATGTATAGTTGGGGAATTTAGCCCATCAGACCGGTACATTGTGTATGTATTAGCCTTGTTAGTCACGTGGGTGGCTAACGGCGTGTAACACCAACAAGTTAAGTAATGTGATGAGGATGTTCTTCCGCTGCAGTTTGTTGTAAGTATGTTAATGTTGGATGGGGTGTTACAATTTTGATGTAAATGATTATGGTTTTGGAGTTTTTAAACATAAGTTATGATTTTTGCAAGTTATGGGTTTTCTAGAATTATTTGGCTAAATTAAAAAGATATTTTTATGAAATAAAAATTTTATAATATGTCTAAAATGTTTATAGTTGCTGTATACAAAGTTTGGGAATTTTTGGGCAATGGTAAAAGGTTTAAAAAATTATGTTTATGAGTTTTTCATAAGAATAACTATAATATAAGGTTTTTAATGTAACCAAAAATTAAGTATGGTTTGTTAATTAACTTTTAAGGGGGAAATAAGGGAAACTAAATTAACACTTTATAACAGTAAGTTTAAAATGTTTGGGTATTAGTTTTATGAAAAGTGAAATCATTTACATATTGTATACATATATACTTGTATGGTAGATTTAAAAATGGGAACTTATGTTAAACACAAGGAATTTAATTATCTTACGTTTTATTAATTATATAATATGGAAGTTAATATAATATTGAAACTAAGGAAAATACTTTATTTTATAAACCATATATTGGATGTAGCTAGTGTAAAAGTTAGTATAAATAATTAAGTGCATAAAACTACACAAGGAATGTCTTGAATAAATCCTAATAATATACACATAAAAAACTATAAATAAAGAAATAAAATACCATAGAAAAATATATATGAAGGAATTAATGAGATAAACTAAACCCTACATAATATAATAAAAGAATATTATATGAGGCGGTATTAAATTATGATTATTAAACTTAAAGAGTATCTTTGAATTTCTAAGATTTAAATAAACCGTATTAAAATACATGTAAATATTAGTAAACGACCATAATGTAAGTCTATATTGGGTTAAGTAATTAATAAGTTAAAACTTAGGAAAAATTGTGATTAGATTACATAAAATGTTACACAAATAGATCTTATTCTATAATTAATGATAAGTAATGTAATACTTTTACATCTAAATGTTCTTAATATTAAACATAATAAAGTAAATAAAATACTTTTACATATGAATGTGAGGTGGATTAGTAAGTCTAGATTTAATCATTTCTTAACATCTAAGGTATTGAAAATAACTTAATGTTTTAAGTAAATCATTAAAGGAGTTATGATATAAAACTACATTAAACTATGATTTGGAAATTTATCTAAATAATAATCCTTAAGTTTTGGCTTAGATAACCATATGAAATAATTTAAACATTAATTACCAATACTTAGGATGTGAGTCTACAATTAAGTAAGGTATCTAGTTGGTTAGAATTTATAGAAAAGGTATAAATAGGAATTTGATACTTAAAACCTTTACCTTTTATTAGATAAAAATAAGTTACATAAGAGATTATATTGATCTACTTTACGACGCTAAAAAATATTACTGGTCATTTGAGTATAAGGTATGGGGATTTTTCAGAAACATATTATCGTATTAAGTAAGTGACAATTTCACTTGTGAATCGAGTTTAATTCTTTGATAAATTCTACCTTATGTAAGAGATAATGTTCATCCTAAAACATAATAAAGGAGTTAATTTATTAAGTTATTCCTTTGAAACCTTAGTTTGGTAACATATGAAAAATGTTTTAAGACAGTTTATTATAAAAAATTAGTATAAAAGGATTATACATAGTCTATAGCGGGAATGTGTGTAAAAATAAAACATTTGGGAAATTGAATGTAAGCGAGGATACATAAAAGGTTATCTTAAAGTGCCTTATTATACAGTTAATGATAAAGTAAATAATATACTTTGGGAATACTAAATGTAAGAGTTCGATAAATCTAAGTTAACTATAATATAGTTATTCAAGATGAGAAGCAATTTAACATCTTATGATAAGATTATTAGATGGTTGTAATAAAAGTCATCCTAAACTAAACATAAGATAAATGAGTTTAGTAACTCAATTAGGTTATCATAAAATGCATCTACAACACCATGATTCCAATATACAGGATGTAGATCTTAATTAAGTTGAGGGGAAAACTTAATCATAATGGATTATTTGGTAATACTGATAAAATACATAATCATTACATTGTGAAATAAGAGTATAATATTCTAGATAAACCTATCATAGGTCATAACCCGATATTTATTCTAAATTAAGAATAAAGTATTAAGCTTAAGAATTATTATTGAGATTCTAAGATTAGATGAATAATATAATATGCACTTATGATATAAGGGTCTCAAGAGTCTTGAATTGAGAATTAGGGTTAAGTATGAATAAGTGGATAAGAGTGTAACAATTAACAAGTGTTAATAACATACATTCCCTAGTCTTACAACCTTGGGTTATACAACATTCTAATATAAGTCAAAGGTTATACATAACATTTAAGCGAGGGCTTAAAAGACAATTGAGACCTAGAAATAAGAGTGAGGAATTAATTTAAGTTTAACTTAGGTTACAAGTTATTGATGTTAGACTACCTTTAATATTCCTCAGAGTATTGTTGATTATTTGCACAAGTCGACTAGAACTGCTACAACGATTACCAGGTACGATTTCTCGTACTCAGCTTGTTGGGTTTTGGCCTTTATGGGATGTTTTGTACGATTTCTCGTACTCAGATGCTTTTGGTGACGGATTTTATGGAATGTCTTGAGAAACGCTAAATGAGTTTGAATGAATCTTGAAAGGAAATTGTTTGTGTGACTAACTCAGCTGTTGTGACTGACTGAGCCTTGGATGTACAACTCACATGATCATTGGTTCCTCTTATCTGGTTGCCTCATTAGATATTGACTGCTGAGGGTTTAAGCCTCTGCACTCTGTAGGACTGAGTGTTTTGGTATTGCACTCGTGCAGTTAATAATCTAGTGGGAATATGGAAATGTCAATCTTGGTATTAGGTATGGATTATTCTAATAAGTGGTGCACTCACTTTTCACCGATGACTGAGAACGAGACGGTGGCAGCGGAGGGTCTGCTATAACCTCGTCCATATGGACAACTGACAGCGGAGGTCTGTTTACCTCGTCCTTGTGACAACTGACTGGCGGTGGGGGCCATCTCTCCCAATTGGTTTTATTCCACTTTTGAGTTATGGGTTCTTGGATATCTTCTTTCATTCCCAGTCCTTGGACTACTTGGGTCTTTCTAATCCTAATGGAACTGAATCTAACTTAAGCGATGGATGTCACTAACTTCTGGCGTGGTTTTCTTTTAAGTTGACTCACTTTACTTCTTGTTATTTATCCCTATCCTTGACTTGATATCTTTGACTTGGTGATTTTGATGTGCCTTGTTCTTCTGTTTTGTTTAGCATTTGACTTCGAGTTATTGTTTGTTTCAAGAGTTATATTTTAAACTTTTGTTTTGGGAGTTGTACCAGTTCCATTCCAGGGAACTGACTCACCCCTCCCGGGGGGCTGCTTGGTTTCATCTTGCAGGTACGAATTGTTATAAAGGTGGCTACGAAGAGTATGAGTGGTTGGGATGGGAATTAGGAATTGTGGAGAGTTTTTGTATCTTGCACTAGTTATGTTTTCTCGAGTTCAGACCGCAGCATTTGTAATATCATAAGTTGTAGTTGGTGAGGGTTGGTGCCGGGTGTTTGGAACCCGATGATCTATAATCGCCTTAGTATTTTATTTCCGCTGCATTTATGATAAGTAGGGGCGTTACAAGTTTGGTGAGGGTTTTCTTTTCCCCTTTCTCGGTTTTGCTCTGCGTAGCAACCCTTCCACCTGGCTTCCCTCTTCTACGTTCTGTACAACTTCAAGATTCATCACCATTTTCTCTCCAATAAAGATTCGAGGTATTCTTTCATGGTATCAGAGCGGGTTACGGCCCTAGCGAAGTGAAGAATCGGAAGAGTGACGGAACCGAGGAGTTCATCGCCATACCCGGTGATTTCCAGTGAAGTCCATTTGGTGAAATCGACCTAAGCTTCGTCAATGGCTTCAGACAAAGACGAAATAGGTGCAGAGAAGGAACAACAGAAAGATGAAGGGAAAGCAGGAGAACATTCGAGCTCGACGCCGGACAACTCCGATCCGCTCTTTCTTGCGAACTCAGAAAACCCAGGAGCGCTACTCACCGCAAAGTTTGAGGGCAAGGGTTTTCAGGCGTGGAAGAAGGGAATGACCATAGCTTTAAGCGCTAAAAACAAGCTGTGCTATGTTGATGGTTCATTCACCAGACCCACGGACTCCGCATCAAAGGGAAATGCATGGGATCGAAGCAACTCCATGGTGAAGGCGTGGCTCCTTACCGCCATGGATAAGGACATTGGGGACACCGTTCTCTATTGCAAGACCGCTTCGGAGATCTGGAGGCAATTATCAACCCGTTTTGAAGAATCCAACGCTGCCTAGATTTATTCATTGCATCAACAATTGATAGAGACCAGGCAACATGGCGACACAATCAGAGCATATTATACAAAGATCAAGAAGTTGTGGGACGAGCTTGATTCTTCTGAGGAGGTCCCAGTCTGCGAATGTCAAGCCGATGTCGGTTACAAGGAAATCTTTAGGCGACAAAGAGTGGCCCAATTCTTGATGGGACTTTCGGAGAAATTTGCAATTGTAAGGGGTAATATACTGATGATGTCGCCATTACCTTCGATCGAGCAAGTATATTCCCTGTTGACCCATGAGGAACGTGAAATACCCCAAACTTAGATATGGTGTTTAAGTGATAAACTAAGATATAAGTAGGCTAAATAATGCCTTAGAAACATTTTTAATCAAAGAAAATATAAGGAAACCCAAAGAGCAGTTTAAGCAAAAACGTGCTCTAAGCTTGAGAGACTTGGGTGAGCACCCAAATATCATTCTTAGACCTTAGTAATCCTAATGGTCATTTTAAACCAATTACCAAAGAAAACCAAGCTTGAAAACAAGTTAAAACAGAAAATGTGCTTTAAGGAGTCTTAAAGCACATTTTTGAAAAATTGTCTTGTAAATAGGTTTTGAGTGGCTAAATGTCCATCATTACTCTTTAATTAACATGTGTACTAATTAGTATCACATTAGGAAGTCTAATCAAGGGAAATCAAAATTTCACAATTATGTGCCTTGTTTAGTGAATAGTAACCAAATAATGCTAGTTTAAGACATTAGTCAAAGTAAGTCAATTAAATGGTCAACAAGACCACAATATACCTTATTTGACCAAGGGGCATGTTTTTAAGTGTGACTCACCACACTTATCTAGCTAAGTAAAGAGAACAAAAGTAAGTAAGTTCACTATTCACCTTTTTAACATAATATCTTACCTTTAGTAGTCCTCTCTCCCTCACTTCTTCATTCTTCATCTCTCCATCGGTTTATCTTGCTCTCTTTCCTCTCTTTCAGTAAGAAGACCCCCCATGTAAGTTCCATCTTCCTTTGATTGCTACTTACTCATTTTAGCTCCAAAACCTAAACAAATTACATATTCTTCTTAGTTAGCTCAAGCTCTTCCTTTCTATCTTTTCAAAACTTCAAGAGCCTCATTTTGGAGCCAAGGAAAATCGCCATTAGGGAGGAAACCAAGCTTGGAGACTCCATTACTTCTCCATTCTCTTAAGGTAAAGAATATGTAAGAAAAATGAAGTTCCCACCATTTCTTCACATGTCCGAAATTATCACTCATGGGGCTTCATGTTATGCTTTGTTCTAGCTTGTTTTCTACTCTCCAAAGGATAAAGGAGGTCCTTCTTGCTTCATATCCAAGCTGTCTTGAGAAACCAAGGTAAAACAATCAATTTAATACCTTAAAACACATTTAACCTAGGGTTTGTTCCTTAGGGTTAATGTATTATCTAGCACTCATTGGATTCATTAGATATTGGGTAGAACATTGGCAAGGAGAACTTGTGGGGTGACCAAGATTGTTCAAGGAAAAAGTCTAAGGAGGAAAGTTTGTGAGCTTGTAAAAGACAAGGTAAATTACTTACCTTAAGGTGCTTTGTTGATTAAGGGAATGAGATTTAGATATTTGATGAGTTAGTGTAGAGTTTACGTTGGGGAAAGGACTATAAAAAAACCTAGGAGAAATGATGACTAACTTGTGAACTTGTGACTAAGGAGCCAATGAGAAAAGAGATAGTTAAACAATGTTGAGATGAATTATAAGAGGCATTTTTATTTCACTGGGAGCCTTGTTGTGTGTATTCGCAGGTCAAAGGCAAATATATTGGAAATTCAGTGGTTAAGATTATTGTCATTTAAGGCCTAAGTGCCAAGCATTTTAAGTTTATACACTATATGATGATGTGGTGTAGTTTTGGTGTAAATTGTGTGTTACAGGTGATAATGAGAATTTAGGTTATCTTGGTTGTTTGATGGTGAAAAACTAAAGGTTTTGGGTGTAGTATATGCTAGAGAAACCCATGGCAAATTTAGTGAAGAACCTAAGTGTTTAGAATGTGTTAAGGAGATTTCATGACTAAGGAAGCATTTGGAAACTTTAGGAGTTGTTTTGAGAAAAGAGTGAGTTTAAGGGTGTATAATGAGTTAGAATGACCTAACATGATCATGGAGGATTTAGGAATCAAATAAATGTGCTACTGTATTTAGGACTTAGGCAAACATTGGTAAACTAGTAGAAAAGAAATAATGTGGGATGAAGGAGGGCATAAACTTGTGTAGAAACTTTAAGTAGTGCATAAAGAGTTTTAGATGGTGAAAGATGCTTGGGGGATGATGTTATAGTGGTGGTGAGGAAGCATTTGGCTAGTGGTTTATTAGGTATGAACCACCACCTAGAAACCTAGTGAAAAACATTACAAGTGTTGGCATGATTACAAGGAAATGCATAATGACTAAGGTGGATGTTGGTGAGTGATTAATGTGTTTAGTGGAAAGCTTAAGTGTGTAGTTGAGGTGCCCAAATGAGGTTAGAACATACTAGGAAGTAAGAGGAGAAGTGTGGAGTCAATGGGAATTTAGAAACAAGGTTCTGGAGCCCGACCTTAGGGACCGGACTGCAAGGTCGGTCGAGCTCATTTTACACTACCGGAATTGGTCTCTGGAAAAACCGACCGAACTTGGGGACCGGACTTACAAGTTCGGTCGGGCTGAATTTTGTGTATGAATTAAGTCTCTGGAATGGACCGACCTTGGGACCGGACTTGCAAGGTCGGTCATGCCTAGATTTTGTACGGGAATTGGTCTCTGGAAGCGACCGAAACTTGGGGGACCGGACTTACAAGTTCGGTCGGGGTAAAATTTTCAAACGGTAATACGTCTTGGAATGGACCGACCTTGTGTAAGGTCGGTCGGGTAAGATCGGTCGAGCCAAAAACAAAAAAAAGAATTTTAAATTCTAAAAGATGTTAATTGTAATAAGGTATGCCATTGGTCGGGTAATAATAATTAGGAACCTAAGAACCTATGGAATTAAGTTAAGTAGTATAACCATAATGTTTAAAGTTAAGTTTATAAGGTTAGGTGGTAAGGACTTAAGAGAGTATTGGATGGGAATCTTTAGGGATTTAAGTGTCTTAAGTAAGGGTGCAAATAACTAATGACCTAAAAATGAAGAATGTTTTAGGTTTGTGAATTGGGACCCCGAAGAAGGTTAAACAAAACAACAGTCGACGGTGAACGGTACAGTCTTTCTTGTGACCTGCTTGCTAACGAGGTGTCCCTCGGCTTGTGTGCTATCTGTTTATTTGCTATGACTAAGACATGATAAAGCATGCAACCGGTTATATTTGTTCTCGTTGTGAATGTGTTTTCTTTACACTAACCCACGAGACTTGAGATTGTTACTAACTAAGTTTAGTACTTACTGAGTTAAGGATAAGAGTTAAGTATTGGTATCTGTTGGTTAATACCCGTTAAGGTTTAACTAACTCATGGTGCGTAAGATTTTTACTAACTGGAACTTGAGTGAGGAACCCGGGACTGACTCCGGTCATGCATGCTAAGGAAAGGGGGACGGTATCTGAATCAGATCCGCCCTCCGCTTAAGGACTTGTCTTCGGACTTGTTGCCTAGGGTCGGTTGCCGGCTCAGCTACACTAGACTCCCGTCCAAGGTAGGTGGCATTAAGATGGTGCGGTAGGATCACCTAAATCCTAGGTTTGAGATTAAGCTACAACCATTTCCATTCTAGGAACGGTTTGTATACTGAGATTAAGATAAGGTTAAGACTGAGGTAAGATAAGGAACTGAGGATAAGGAAATCAGGACTAAGGAGGGGGTTACTAACATGCTTGATAAGGGGACGCTTGTGTCGTTCATTGTGTGCGAACTATGTATGTTCATCTGTGGATTGTTGTTTATAGCACTTCATATCATGATTATGTCTCTAATCAATTTCCATGCTATCGACAATTAGTCGTCATAGCCCCGTTAGCTTGGGGGCCACGAGAGGGTCGTACCAGCATTCGTGCTGACCCCCTTTGGGGGCTGTTTTTACACTTGCAGGTAAGAGACCCATGAAGTCACTCCACGAGAGTAGGAGCGGTTAGACTTAGAATGGGTTGTTTATTTTGACTACGGGTTGCGCTTGTGCTCCCGTCTGTTTATATTGAAACTGATGTAAGTTTGTGACTATGACTTAGATACTTAAACTCGGTTGGTTGGTGGTATTTTGGTTGGTGGTGTTTGGGTCGGTCATTTATTTTGGATAAGTGTTGTAAATCGATAAGGCCGGCATATTCTAACGATCAGACCGTGGCAAGGTCCCGGTGTTTGTTATTTCCGCTGCGACAAATTTGATTAAGTGTTAAGTTTTGCGACAACCACGATTGGCTTTGGACGGGGTGTTACAGAACGTCAGAAGAGTGTATGTTCTACAACAAAGGAGGAGAATAGCTTGTCTTTCGCAGTCGACAGCAGCAAGAAGGGTAGATTCACACCATCAAAGGCAGGAAAGCGTCCAACACTGTTCTGGACCCATTGTGAAAAGAACGGACACATAGTGGACAGATGCTATCAGATTAATGGTTACCCACAATCATGGAAGAAAGGGAGAAGGGCTACAGCAGCCAATGTGGATGGTGAGCAAACCCAGATCAAGCATGAGGGAAACAACACTGATAACGCGGTCTTCACGTTGGATCAAGTGAACCAACTGCTTTCCCACTTTGATAAAGGCCAAACTTCAGACAAGGAACAAGGAATAGCCAGCTGTGGCTTTGTTAGTACAGTTTCGAAACCCTACCTTGATCTTGACCGAGTAAATATTGATTATAATGTTATCTCTGAAAATATCTGTGAACCTTCTACAAAAACATGTGACACTCATAAATGTAGTGTGCATGTGTGTGACCCCCTGTGTGCTTTAATGCCTGTATGTATGACTTCATGTGGTGTCAACAAGAATATTGCGATTAACACTAGAGGTGCCAAGTATACTGCACACAATACACATCCTCATCATACTCTGAAAATGCAAAAACTGGCATTACAAAATACAGATGCTATTGCAAACCTTACTAGGAAATGGATTCTTGACAGTGGAGCTAGTGACCACATGTGTTGTGATCTGAATGATTTTGTAGAATATGAAGTTTTGAACAGGCCTCACACTATTGGTATGCCAGATGGCCATCCCCAAGTAGTCAACACTGTAGGAAATGTCAAAGTAAATGAATCTTTGATCTTGAAAAACGTTCTGTTTGTTCCTAGCTTTAATTTTAATCTAATATCAATCAGTAAGCTGGCCGAACAACTTAAAGGCAAGATTTATTTTGATAAAACCTGCTGTGTTTTTCAGGAATGTGACTCACCGCTAGAACATGTTATTGGGAGAATGACAGCTGGGTTATATCTGTTAGATAAGAATGCCCTGTGTGACCAGAATGGTTTTCAAGCTTCAATATCTTCCATTACATGTAATTCTAGATGTTTAGTTGATTCTTTTGACTGTAAAGATGTAGTGAGTTTATGGCACCACAGTCTTGGTCACTTGCCCATAGCTAGAATGAAGAAGTTGCATCTGTTTGATAAAAGCCTAGGTAATAGACAATTTCTGTGTGAATCTTGTTGTAAGGCCAAAAGCCATAGATTACCTTTTCCTCTTAGTACAATAAAATCCACAGAAAACTTTGTGCTCATTCACATAGACTTATGGGGTCCCTATGGGATAAAAACTCATGATGATTTTTCTTACTTTCTTACCTTTGTTGATGATTTCTCAAGAGCAACCTGGATACACTTGGTTAAATACAAATCAGATTGTTTCAGTATAATCAAACATTTTATTGAGATGGTCCAAACTCAATTCAGGAAGAAAGTCAAATGTTTAAGGACTGACAATGCATATGAATTAGGAGCTAGTAAAGAAGGAATAGAGTACTTAAAAGGGAAAGGAATCAAACACCAAATGTCTTGTGCTCACACACCACACCAAAATGGAGTGGTAGAAAGGAAACATAGACACATTTTAGAAACGACAAGAGGATTAATGCTTCACACAGGTTTACCTAAGGAGTTTTGGGGAGAGAGTTTTCTGACAGCAGTGTATTTAATTAATAGGATGCCTTTAGATGTTTTGGGTGGAAAAAGTCCTTTTTCTGTTCTATATGGAAACCAACCTGATTATGAGAATTTAAAATGTTTTGGGTGTCTTGCATTTGCACATATAAATGCTCCTGTCCATGATAAATTTCATCCAAAGGCTGTGAAGTGTGTTTTTCTTGGCTACCCAGCAAATAAAAAGGGGTACAAGTTGTTTGATTTGGACAATAAATGGGTAATTGTGAACAGGGATGTACAATTTTATGAGAATGTGTATCCTTTTAGAGGAAAACACATCACAGATTCTGAACTGTCATATACTGAACATCCTTTGTTCCCCTATGCAAATGTTGAACATACTAACGTTTTTGATGAGTCACCTGGAGTATTAGTACATGACAGACAAGAAAGCACAGCAGAGGAACAGGCAATGGATGATATTCAAAACACAGAATCAGAGGCAGCAGCTGAAAACATTGAAGAGACCAGGGGCACTCAAGATGAACCAAGAGAAATGGAGCTGAGAAGATCTACAAGAAGCAGGCAAATACCGCAGTATCTTGAGGACTACCAGCTAGGGAATGCAATGCAGTTTCCCCAAGGGAAGTTTTCCTATGCTTTTACCAGCTTGTTGATTAACAAATTGTCTTTTAATATGAATCAGAAAATTTTAAATGTGAATTCTTCCCAGTCTGCCTCATGCATCACACCTACTGCACCTAAGCATGTCTGTTTACTTACATTACCATTTGCAATGCATGAAAATGAGGTTGATCATGTTCTTTGTTTGGCAAGAAGGAATGAAGTAGAACCAGGGGACTATTATGAGGCAGTAAACAATGAAAACTGGGTTAATGCCATGAAAGATGAGATTAGAGCTTTAGAAATGAATAAGACCTGGGAGATTGTGGACTGTCCCAAGGGCAAAAAGGCCATAGGTTCTAAATGGGTTTACAAGTTCGGTCGGGGTAAAATTTTCAAAGTAATACGTCCTGGAATGGACCGACCTTGTGTAAGGTCGGTCGGTAAGATCGGTCGAGCCAAAAACAAAAAAAAAAAGAAATTTTAAATTCTAAAGATGTTAATTGGTAATAAGGTATGCCATTGGTAGGGTAATAATTAGGGAAAATTCACGAGATACCCCTGTTTTCTTTCGTAATTCACAATATACCCCTGTGATTTTAGTAATTTAACTTTAAACATGCTTAAATGTTGTCCAAAATTGATGAAATTTTACATGGACGATGCTAAAGTGTTATATTTTGGTCCAATATCAAATTTGAAGTTTTTTAAGCTCACATGTGACCTATGGGATCCAATGAACAGTCACATATTCATTGGGTCCCACATGTCACATGTGAGCTTAAAAAACTTCAAATTTGATATTGGACCAAAATATAATACTTTAGCATCGTTCATGTGAAGTTTCATCAATTTTGGACAACATTTAAACATGTTTAAAGTTGAATTACGAAAATCACAGGGGTATATTATGAATTACGAAAGAAAACAGGGGTATCTCGTGAATTTTCCCTAATAATTAGGAACCTAAGAACCTAAGGAATTAAGTTAAGTTAAGTATAAACCTTAATGTTTAAAGTTAAGTTTATAAGGTTAGGTGGTAAGGACTTAAGAGAGTATTGGATGGGAATCTTTAGGGATTAAGCGTCTTAAGTAAGGTGCAAATAACTAATGACCTAAAAATGAATGAATGTTTTAGGTTTGTGAATTGGGACCCCGAAGAAGGTTAAACAAACAACAGTCGACGGTGAACGGTACAGTCTTTCTTGTGACCTGCTTGCTAACGAGGTGTCCCTCGGCTTGTGTGCTATCTGTTTATTTGCTATGACTAAGACAAGATAAAGCATGCAACCGGTTATATTTGTTCTCGTTGTGAATGTGTTTTCTTTACACTAACCCACGAGACTTGAGATTGTTACTAACTAAGTTTAGTACTTACTGAGTAAAGGATAAGAGTTAAGTATTGGTATCTGTTGGTTAATACCCGTTAAGGTTTAACTAACTCATGGTGCGTAAGATTTTTACTAACTAGAACTTGAGTGAGGAACCCGGGACTGACTCCGGTCATGCATGCTAAGGAAAGGGGGACGGTATCTGAATCAGATCCGCCCTCCGCTTAAGGACTTGTCTTCGGACTTGTTGCCTAGGGTCGGTTGCCGGCTCAGCTACACTGGACTCCCGTCCAAGGTAGGTGGCATTAAGATGGTGCAGTAGGATCACCTAAATCCTAGGTTTGAGATTAAGCTACAACCATTTCCATTCTAGGAACGTTTTGTATACTGAGATTAAGATAAGGTTAAGACTGAGGTAAGATAAGGAACTGAGGATAAGGAAATCAGGACTAAGGAGGGGGTTACTAACCCGCTTGTTAAGGGGACGCTTGTGTCGTTCATTGTGTGCGAACTATGTATGTTCATCTGTGGATTGTTGTTTATAGCACTTCATATCATGATTGTGTTTCTAATCAATTTCCATGCTATCGAAATTAGTCGTCGTAGCCCCGTTAGCTTGTTGGCCACGAGAGGGTCGTACCAGCATTCGTGCTGACCCCCTTTGGGGGCTGTTTTTACACTTGCAGGTAAGAGACCCATGAAGTCACTCCACGAGAGTAGGAGCGGTTAGACTTAGGATGGGTTGTTTATTTTGAGTACGGGTTGCGCTTGTGCTCCCGTCTGTTTATATTGAAACTGATGTAAGTTTGTCACTATGACTTAGATACTTAAACTCGGTTGGTTGGTGATATTTTGGTTGGTGGTATTTTGGTTGGTGGTGTTTGGGTCGGTTGTTTATTTTGGATAAGTGTTGTAAATCGATAAGGCCGGTATATTCTAACGATCAGACCGTGGCAAGGTCCCAGTGTTTGTTATTTCCGCTGCGACAAATTTGATTAAGTGTTAAGTTTTGCGACAACCACGATTGGCTTTGGACGGGGTGTTACAAAAAGTGGTATCAGAGCGAAGTTACGCTCTGATCAAGAAATACCGGACATAAGAAACCACCGAGTTAGGGTATAAGTTAAGAAATAAGTGACGGGTTAAGGGTGTGAGCTGTTAGTGTGAGTAGAGTCAGATGACCACTAATAAGTGTGGATCGTCTTTACCGTCTACGGACGTTATAAATTCGTTAACCGAAACAGTGGTGGATACGAATCTAATGTGAGTTGTGATTGTTCAGATGTCAGGAAGGAGAGGCCGAGGCCGTGGCAGAGGCGACGAGGCTGAGATACCGAAGGGGCAGACGATCGCAGAGATCGTAGCTGCCGCCTTAGGGCACATGGGCTATCAGCCTGGTGTGGGTGCACCACCCCCACCGCTACAACCCCGGGAACCGAATTGGGTGAAGAGCCTTGCAGACCTTCGACCCGCACATTTTAAGGGGGAGACCGATCCCGCCAAGCTTGAGGCGTATATCTCCGAGCTGGAGACCGCCTTCGAGACCCTTGACGTCCTGCTGGGATCAAGGTGCGTCTAGCTGCGTTCTACCTGAAGGAGGCAGCAGGCGATTGGTGGAAGCTGGTGAGGGCCGAGCATGTGGCCAATCTAGAGTTCGGCTGGGAGCAGTACACCGCATTGCTACAAGCAAAGTACTACCCCGCCCATGTCCAGACGAAGAAGCGCTTGCAGTTGGATGCGCTTAAGCAGTCCGACAAGATGACGGTGAACGAGTATTTCTTAGAGTTCACCGCCTTGCTCCGTCTTCTGCCAGGTCTTGGATATTCAGACCAGATACTGGTGGACCACTTCTATGGCGGGCTTAGCCATCGACTCCGCTACGGCATGGGGCCGACGAGTTACACTACCTTGCAGGTAATGAGAATGGTTAGATATGAGTAAGTAAATGAGAAGAGGTTTAGATTATGAAAAATAAGAGTGACTAACACTATGGAAAGCAGGAGTGCTATCATGCCGCTGCTAAGGTTGAGATAACCGTCCAGCTGAGGGACGAGGAGAATGCTAAGAGGAAGAGTGCCGGTAAGAGCACGGTGAACCAAGGGCAAGGTGGGTACAAGAAACAGAAGTACCAGCCTCAGGCCCAGAAAAATCAGAACCAAAAAGGGAAGGAGGAAAAGGAGAAGGCTCCAGAGGAGCCATTGAAGTTGACGTACACATACGCAGCTACACCCCTGCGCTCTAGGGCGCCAAAGGGTAAGGGATTGATATTGAGTGAGTTAAGAGACAATTAGTAACCGTGTGAGATATGAGTACTAATATTGCGAATGATCAGGATCTGAGACCGAAAAGGGAGCCGGTGGTGGCTACCAGCGACGCTACATCTGTCGGTGGTGTCACAAGGACCACCCCGGGCTCGATTGCAAGGGGAACAAGGTGGAGTGCAATTACTGTGGGGTATACAGACACCGAGCATACGAGTGCTTCCGGAACCCCGCTAGTAGAGCCTTTAGGCCCGAGATGAAGGGCAAGGGCAAGACCGATCAGGGAGCTGGATCTGATAGTCAGAAGAGAGTGCAGCAAGCTGCAGACAAGAACCCACGGGTGACCCAGAAGTCGGGACCCACACTACACATGGTGGACCGGGACGATGAGCCTAAACCCTCATCGAGGCCAGGTACCGCTATGACCACTTAGTAATAAAATTACCTGCTTACCGCATTATCATGCATGCTTGGTGAATAATTGAGTTAAGTGAGAATGAGATGAGATTAGAACTTAAGTAAGATATGACCTACTACCACTTTAGGAAGCTTCAACATCTGCTATCCAATGTCTTCTACACCTAACCCGGAGTGCACCGACATCGAAACCATAGACTTTCCAACCGAACAATGTCAGGTTATCCGCCCAGGTATAATTTTATTAAGGGGATACCTGACACCCGAAGCGCAAATAGCCATCATCAGGAAATGCAGCCAACTAGGAGTGGGACCGGGAGGTTTTTATACACCGGAGTACCTAGGGGGAGCAAGGATGAAATTAAAAATGATGAGCTTAGGCAAGGATTGGAATCCGTATGCCAAGACCTACCAAACCAAGAGGATACAAGACGGAGTCTCACCACCGGGGATACCCGAAGAGTTCCATCCGGTCATTACACAAGTCGTGGAGATCGCTCAGAGTTGGAAGCTGAACCGATTCCAGACATACAAGCAGACATTTGCATTGTGAACTTCTACGAGAAAGATGGGCGACTTGGACTACACCAAGATAAGGACGAGACAACGGAGTCTCTCGAAAGAGGGATACCCGTAATGTCTTGGTCCATAGGAGATGACGCTGAATTCTTGTACGACGAGCAGAAGCGTGCGGACCGTGCTATAAGTTAATACTTAAGTCAGGGATGTATTAGTTATGGGAGGAGAGTCAAGGATGTTATACCCGAGATTAAGAGAATCAAGCTGAATATAGCACCGTCGGCAGTGATTAATGTGACGCATATGAAACCAGGACGGTTAAACCTAACCTTTAGACAATACTAGCTATGTAACGTTTTTAGTAAGAGATGAGGAATGAGATGTAAGATTAAAGCACATGTTTTAAACAGGATGGTTATGAATAAAATAGCAGTGTTGTTCATATAAATTGTTACGACTCTTGTTATACCATCAAAACTCATGAAGCTTATGAATACAATTAGGTCATGGACTCGGTACGGAAGGTGCGCTAAGCATACTTACAGAGGCATAGGCCAACGCCAGCGGTACTATCCTCACTGGCACCTTTCCGATTAATGGGATTAAGGCATCTGTTCTCTTCGACTTAGGGGCCTCGCATACCTTTGTCTCGGCATCTTTCGCGACCTCTGCTATGTACAAGACATAGAGAGAGACCCCGAGTTCGACCCCGACTTACCAGTAGTGTCGGAGTTCCCCGACCTATTTCCACGGGAACTGCCCGGCATGCCACCCACTCGGGAGGTAGAGTTCACCATCGAACTGCTACCTGGTACCGGACCGATAGCCAAGGCACCATACCATATGGCTCCGGCAGAAATGAATGAATTAAAGGAACAGTTGAAAGGTTTGTTAGATAAGGGATTTATTAGACCAAGTGTATCACCATGGGGAGCGCCAGTTCTCTTCGTAAAGAAGAAGGATGGTAGTCTCCGCCTCTGCATCGACTACAGAGAGTTGAATGCAGTGACAGTGAAGAATAAGTATCCACTGCCCCGCATTGACGATCTGTTCGATCAGTTGAAGGGAGCATCTGTGTTTTCCAAGATTGATCTCAGATCGGGGTATCATCAGATAGCCATTAAGGAGGGAGACATTGAGAAGACGACACTCCGGACACGTTACGGCCACTATGAGTTTACAGTGATGCTGTTCGGTTTGTCGAATGCACCGGCGAAATTTATGGACCTGATGAACCGCTTGTTCCAGGAACAGCTGGACAAGTCGGTTGTGGTGTTTATTGATGATATTTTGATAAACTCGAAATCGAAGACTGAGCACGAGGAACATCTAAGGAGTACTGGAGATATTGAGGGAGAACCAGCTATATGCTAAGTTCTCCAAGTGTGAGTTTTGGCTTGACCAGGTCTCTTTCCTAGGTCATGTCATCTCAGATGCTGGGATCTCAGTGGATCCAGCAAAGATTGATGCCGTGCGTACTTGGCCAAGACCGAAGACTGTTACCGACATCCGGTGCTTTCTCGGTCTGGCAGGTTATTACCGGAGGTTTGTTAGGGATTTCAGCAAGGTCGCGAAACTGATGACCAGTCTGATGAAGAAAGATGCACCGTTCGTATGGATGGCTGACTGTGAGAGATCATTTCAGAGTTTGAAAGACTCACTGACCACTGCACCGGTTCTGACCATTCCAGACGGTACAGAGGGCTTTGAGGTTTACTGTGATGCATCCGGCAGAGGGCTGGGTTGCGTGCTCATGAAACATGGCAAGGTGGTGGCATATGCCTCACGCCAGTTGAAGAAACATGAGGAGAACTACCCCACACATGATTTGGAGCTGGGAGCTGTAGTCTTTGCCTTGAAGATATGGCGCCACTACTTATACGGGGTTAGTGTGACGATCTACACCGATCATAAGAGCTTAAGATACATATTTACTCAGAAGGAGTTGAATCTCAGACAGAGGAGATGGTTAGAATTCTTGAAAGACTATGACATTGACCTCCAATACAAAGAGGGAAAGGCCAATGTTGTAGCAGACGCCCTGAGCCGTCGAGCACACTCACTCCATTCGCTAGTTTCTTTCTCCAGCTTGGTTGATGAGGTGCGAGAGGCTCAGAGGACAGATGAGTACATGAGGGAGGTCAGACAGAAGCTGACATATGGTACCTTTGAGAGTCAGAAATATGACTTCAGACTTTACGACGATGATCTGATCAGACTTAAGGGCCGATTATGCATACCACGGGGCAACACGGATCTGAAAGACCGTATACTTAGGGAATCACACTGTTCTTCAGTTTCATCCATCCGGGAGCCTCTAAGATGTATAAAGACATGAAGAGATACTTCTGGTGGTCGGGGATGAAGACAGATGTTACCGAGTTCGTCTTGAGGTGTCTCACTTGCTAGAAGGTGAAATTCGAGCACCGACGACCGGGCGGAATGGTACAGTCGATGCCAGTACCGGAGTGGAAGTTCCATGATATCTCCATGGACTTTGTAGTTGGACTCCCACCTGCTAGGGGAGGTCTCAACATGATATGGGTGGTGGTGGATCGCCTTACCAAAGTAGCCCGATTCATACCGATGAAGGATACTTGGAAGGTGACCAAATTAGCTGAGTTGTTTGAGAAAGAAATTATGAGACATCACGGGATACCAAAGACCATAGTGTTAGATAAAGATACCAGATTCCTTTCGAGGTACTGGAGAGCTACCAGAGAAGCGTTGGGTATAGAACTCAAGCTAGTACCGTGTTCCATCCTCAGACAGATGGTCAGACTGAGCGTACTATTCAGACACTCGAGGACATGCTGAGGGCATGTGCCTTAGACTTCCAGGGCAGTTGGATTGACAAATTGCATCTGATCGAGTTTTCATACAACAACAACTATCACGCTTCGATCAAGATGGCACCTTTTCAAGCGTTGTACGGTAGACCATGTCGTACATCGCTCTGCTGGGATGAGTCGAGTGAGACGGTCATTATAGGACCAGAATATTTAGAACAAGTTAAGGCTGAAGTTCAGCAAATCAGGGAGAACATGAAAGCTGCTCAAGATAGGCAGAAGTCGTACGCTGATGTTCGACGACGAGACCTGGAGTTCGCAGTGGGCGACCGGGTATTTCTACGAGTTTCACCAATGAAGGGTGTATTCAGATGTGGGCAGAAGGGCAATTTAAGCCCGAAGTTTGTTGGTCCTTATGAGTTTACGGAGCGGGTGGGCCCGGTTGCTTACAGGTTGAATTTACCTGCTGAACTGGGTAAAGTGCATGATGTTTTTCATGTTTCACAGCTAAAGAAATACATGCACCACCCCTCCCATGTGTTAGAACCTGAGAGGTTGACATTAGAACCGAATATGAGATTAGTGGAGCTTCCTCAGAGAATCTTGGACAGTAAGACTAGGGACACTCGCCATAAGTCAGTGCGACTGGTGAAGGTTCTCTGGTCTAACCAGGATCTCGAAGAGGCCACGTGGGAATTAGAGGATAAGATGAGGGCGAAGTACCCTTCTTTGTTTACTGACTAGATCGTCTGTATAGGGTACGGGGCGCACCCCTTTTTAAGGGGGGTAGAGCTTCCTCGCTTTTGAGTTAGGAAACGAGCATGTTTGTCGTTTGTTTGGTTAAGATGTGATTTTGTGTAAGTTGCTACACTTTGGTGATAAGTTTGAGATATGTATAATACTTATGCATTGTATTTGTGATTTACCTTTGAGTCTTGAGATGTGTGAATGAGAATATAGGATGTGGTGTTAAGATTAAGAGAATTGAGTACCGTGAATGGTTAAGCATATATGTGAACTTTGGGGACAAAGTTCTTTTAAGGGGGGAAGATTGAAATACCCTAAACTTAGATATGGTGTTTAAGTGATAAACTAAGATATAAGGAGGCTAAATAAGGCCTTAGAAACATTAAGAAACATTTTTAATCAAAGAAAATATAAGGAAACACCAAAAGAGCAGTTTAAGCAAAAACGTGCTCTAAGCTTGGAGAGACTTGGGTGAGCACCCAAATATCATTCTTAGACCTTAGTAATATCCTAATGGTCATTTTAAACCAATTACCAAAGAAAACCAAGCTTGAAAACAAGTTAAAACACAAAATGTGCTTTAAGGAGTCTTAAAGCACATTTTTGAAAAATTGTCTTGTAAATAGGTTTTGAGTGGCTAAATGTCCATCATTACTCTTTAATTAACATGTGTACTAATTAGTATCACATTAGGAAGTCTAAATCAATGGGAAATCAAAAATTTCACAATTATGTGCCTTGTTTAGTGAATAGTAACCAAATAATGCTAGTTTAAGACATTAGTCAAAGTAAGTCAATTAAATGGTCAACAAAGACCACAATTTACCTTATTTGACCAAGGGGTCCGGTTTTTAAGTGTGACTCACCACACTTATCTAGCTAAGTAAAGAGAAAACAAAAGTAAGTAAGTTCACTATTCACCTTTTTAACATAATATCTTACCTTTAGTAGTCCTTCTCCTCACTTCTTCATTCTTCATCTTCTCCATCAGTTTCTCTTGCTCTCTTTCCTCTCTTTCACGTAAGAAGACAACCCCATGTAAGTTCCATCTTCCTTTGATTGCTACTTACTCATTTTAGCTCCAAAACCTAAACAAATTACATATTCTTCTTAGTTAGCTCAAGCTCTTCCATTCTATCTTTTCAAAACTTCAAGAGCCTCATTTTGGAGCCAAGGAAAATCGCCATTAGAGGAGGAAACTCAAGCTTGGAGACTCCATTAGCTTCTCCATTCTCTTAAGGTAAAGAATATGTAAGAAAAATGAAGTTCCCACCATTTCTTCACATGTCCGAAAACTATCACTCATGGGGCTTCATTGTTATGCTTTGTTCTAGCTTGTTTTCTACTCTCCAAAGGATAAAGGAGGTCCTTCTTGCTTCATATCCAAGCTTGTCTTGAGAAACAAGGTAAAACAATCAATTTAATACCTTAAAACACATTTTAACCTAGGGTTTGTTCCTTAGGGTTAATGTATTATCTAGCACTCATTGGAGTCATTGGATATTGGTTAGCACATTGGCAAGGAGAACTTGTTGGGTGGCCGAGATTGTTCAAGGAAAAAGTCTAAGGAGGAAAGTTTGTGAGCTTGTAAAAGAACAAGGTAAATTACTTACCTTAAGGTGCTTTGTTGATTAAGGGAATGGGATTTAGATATGTGATGAGTTAGTGTAGAGTTTACGTTGGGGAAAGGACTATAAAAACCTAGGAGAAATGATGACTATACTTGTGAACTTGTGACTAAGGAGCCAATGAGAAAAGAGATAGTTAAACAATGTTGAGATGAATTATAAGGGGCATTTTTATTTCAATGGGAGCCTTGTGTGTATTCGCAGGTCAAAGGCAAATATATGTGGAAATTCAGTGGTTAAGATTATTGTCATTTAAGGGCCTAAGTGCCAAGCATTTTAAGTTATACACTATATGATGATGTGTAGTTTTGGTGATTTGTGTAAATTGTGTGTTAAGGTGATGTAATGAGAATTTAGGTTATCTTGGTTGTTTGATGGTGAAAAACTAAAGGTTTGGGTGTAGTAATATGCTAGAGAACCCATGGCAAAATTTAGTGAAGAACCTAAGTGTTAAGAATGTGTTAAGGAGATTTCATGACTAAGGAAGCATTTGGAAACTTTAGGAATTGTTTTGAGAAAAAGAGTGAGTTTAAGGAGTATAATTAGTTAGAATGACCTAGACATGATCATGGAGGATTTAGGAATCAAATGAATGTGCTAGTGTATTTAGGACTTAGGCAAACATTGGTAAACTAGTAAAAAAGAAATAATGTGTGGGTTGAAGGAGGCATAAACTTGTGTAGAAACTTTAAGTAGTTGCATAAAAGAGTTTTAGATGGTGAAAGATGCTTGGGAGATGATGTTATAGTGGTGAGGAAGCATTTGGCATAGTGGTTATATTAGGTATGAACCACCACCTAGAAACCTAGTGAAAAACATTACAAGTGTTGGCATGATTACAAGGAAAATGCATAATGACTAAGGTGGATGTTGGTGAGTGATTTAATGTGTTTAGTGGAAGGCTTAAGGTGTAGTTGAGGTGCCCAAATGAGGTTAGAACATACTAGGAAGTAAGAGGAGAAGTTTGGAGTCAAATGGGAATTTAGAAACAAGGTTCTGGAGCCGACCGACCTTAGGGACCGGACCTGCAAGGTCGGTCGAGCTCAGTTTACACTACCGGAATTGGTCTCTGGAACCGACCGAACTTGGGGACCGGACTTACAAGTTCGGTCGGGCTTGAATTTTGTGTACGAATTAAGTCTCTGGAATGGACCGACCTTGGGACCGGACTTGCAAGGTCGGTCATTCCTAGAATTTTGTACGGGAATTGGTCTCTGGAATCGACCGAACTTGGGGACCGGACTTACAAGTTCGGTCGGGGTAAAATTTTCAAACGGTAATACGTCCTGGAATGGACCGACCTTGTGTAAGGTCGGTCGGTAAGATCGGTCGAGCCAAAAACAAAAAAAAAAGAAATTTTAAATTCTAAAGATGTTAATTGGTAATAAGGTATGCCATTGGTAGGGTAATAATAATTAGGAACCTAAGAACCTATGGAATTAAGTTAAGTTAAGTATAAACCATAATGTTTAAAGTTAAGTTTATAAGGTTAGGTGGTAAGGACTTAAGAGAGTATTGGATGAGAATCTTTAGGGATTAAGTGTCTTAAGTAAGGTGCAAATAACTAATGACCTAAAAATGAATGAATGTTTTAGGTTTGTGAATTGGGACCCCGAAGAAGGTTAAACAAACAAGAGTCGACGGTGAACGGTACAATCTTTCTTGTGACCTGCTTGCTAACGAGGTGTCCCTCGGCTTGTGTGCTATCTGTTTATTTGCTATGACTAAGACATGATAAAGCATGCAACCGGTTATATTTGTTCTCGTTGTGAATGTGTTTTCTTTACACTAACCCACGAGACTTGAGATTGTTACTAACTAAGTTTAGTACTTACTGAGTTAAGGATAAGAGTTAAGTATTGGTATCTGTTGGTTAATACCCGTTAAGGTTTAACTAACTCATGGTGTGTAAGTTTTTTACTAACTGGAACTTGAGTGAGGAACCCGGGACTGACTCCGGTCATGCATGCTAAGGAAAGGGGGACGGTATCTGAATCAGATCCGCCCTCCGCTTAAGGACTTGTCTTCGGACTTGTTGCCTAGGGTCGGTTGCCGGCTCAGCTACACTGGACTCCCGTCCAAGGTAGGTGGCATTAAGATGGTGCGGTAGGATCACCTAAATCCTAGGTTTGAGATTAAGCTACAACCATTTCCATTCTAGGAACGGTTTGTATACTGAGATTAAGATAACGTTAAGACTGAGGTAAGATAAGGAACTGAGGATAAGGAAATCAGGACTAAGGAGGGGGTTACTAACATGCTTGATAAGGGGACGCTTGTGTCGTTCATTGTGTGCGAACTATGTATGTTCATCTGTGGATTGTTGTTTATAGCACTTCATATCATGATTGTGTTTCTAATCAATTTCCATGCTATCGACAATTAGTCGTCGTAGCCCCGTTAGCTTGGGGGCCACGAGAGGGTCGTACCAGCATTCGTGCTGACCCCCTTTGGGGGCTGTTTTTACACTTGCAGGTAAGAGACCCATGAAGTCACTCCACGAGAGTAGGAGCGGTTAGACTTAGAATGGGTTGTTTATTTTGACTACGGGTTGCGCTTGTGCTCCCGTCTGTTTATATTGAAACTAATGTAAGTTTGTGACTATGACTTAGATACTTAAACTCGGTTGGTTGGTGGTATTTTGGTTGGTGGTGTTTGGGTCGGTCATTTATTTTGGATAAGTGTTGCAAATCGATAAGGCCGGTATATTCTAACGATCAGACCGTGGCAAGGTCCCGGTGTTTGTTATTTCCGCTGCGACAAATTTGATTAAGTGTTAAGTTTTGCGACAACCACGATTGGCTTTGGACGGGGTGTTACAGAACGTCAGAAGAGTGTATGTTCTATAACAAAGGAGGAGAATAGCTTGTCTTTCGCAGTCGACAGCAGCAAGAAGGGTAGATTCACACCATCAAAGGCAGGAAAGCGTCCAACACTGTTCTGCACCCATTGTGAAAAGAACGGACACATAGTGGACAGATGCTATCAGATTAATGGTTACCCACAATCATGGAAGAAAGGGAGAAGGGCTACAACAGCCAATGTGGATGGTGAGCAAACCCAGATCAAGCATGAGGGCAACAACACTGATAACGCGGTCTTCACGTTGGATCAAGTGAACCAACTGCTTTCCCACTTTGATAAAGGCCAAACTTCAGACAAGGAACAAGGAATAGCCAGCTGTGGCTTTGTTAGTACAGTTTCGAAACCCTACCTTGATCTTGACCGAGTAAATATTGATTATAATGTTATCTCTGAAAATATCTATGAACCTTCTACAAAAACATGTGACACTCATAAATGTAGTGTGCATGTGTGTGACCCCCTGTGTGCTTTAATGCCTGTATGTATGACTTCATGTGGTGTCAACAAGAATATTGCGATTAACACTAGAGGTGCCAAGTATACTGCACACAAAACACATCCTCATCATACTCTGAAAATGCAAAAACTGGCATTACAAAATACAGATGCTATTGCAAACCTTACTAGGAAATGGATTCTTGACAGTGGAGCTAGTGACCACATGTGTTGTGATCTGAATGATTTTGTAGAATATGAAGTTTTGAACAGGCCTCACACTATTGGTATGCCAGATGGCCATCCCCAAGTAGTCAACACTGTAGGAAATGTCAAAGTAAATGAATCTTTGATCTTGAAAAACATTCTGTTTGTTCCTAGCTTTAATTTTAATCTAATATCAATCAGTAAGCTGGCCGAACAACTTAAAGGCAAGATTTATTTTGATAAAACCTGCTGTATTTTTCAGGAATGTGACTCACCGCTAGAACATGTTATTGGGAGAATGACAGCTGGGTTATATCTGTTAGATAAGAATGCCCTGTGTGACCAGAATGGTTTTCAAGCTTCAATATCTTCCATTACATGTAATTCTAGATGTTTAGTTGATTCTTTTGACTGTAAAGATGTAGTGAGTTTATGGCACCACAGTCTTGGTCACTTGCCCATAGCTAGAATGAAGAAGTTGCATCTGTTTGAAAAGCCTAGGCAATAGACAATTTCTGTGTGAATCTTGTTGTAAGGCCAAAAGCCATAGATTACCTTTTCCTCTTAGTACAATAAAATCCACAGAAAACTTTGTGCTCATTCACATAGACTTATGGGGTCCCTATAGGATAAAAACTCATGATGATTTTTCTTACTTTCTTACCTTTGTTGATGATTTCTCAAGAGCAACCTGGATACACTTGGTTAAATACAAATCAGATTGTTTCAGTATAATCAAACATTTTATTGAGATGGTCCAAACTCAATTCAGGAAGAAAGTCAAATGTTTAAGGACTGACAATGCATACGAATTAGGAGCTAGTAAAGAAGGAATAGAGTACTTAAAAGGGAAAGGAATCAAACACCAAATGTCTTGTGCTCACACACCACACCAAAATGGAGTGGTAGAAAGGAAACATAGACACATTTTAGAAACGGCAAGAGGATTAATGCTTCACACAGGTTTACCTAAGGAGTTTTGGGGAGAGAGTGTTCTGACAGTAGTGTATTTAATTAATAGGATGCCTTTAGATGTTTTGGGTGGAAAAAGTCCTTTTTCTGTTCTATATGGAAACCAACCTGATTATGAGAATTTAAAATGTTTTGGGTGTCTTGCATTTGCACATATAAATGCTCCTGTCCATGATAAATTTCAAAAGGCTGTGAAGTGTGTTTTTCTGGCTACCCAGCAAATAAAAAGGGGTACAAGTTGTTTGATTTGGACAATAAAAGGGTAATTGTGAACAGGATGTACAATTTATGAGAATGTGTATCCTTAGAGGAAAACACATCACAGATTCTGAACTGTCATATACTGAACATCCTTTGTTCCCCTATGCAAATGTTGAACATACTAACGTTTTTGATGAGTCACCTGGAGTATTAGTACATGACAGACAAGAAAGCACAGCAGAGGAACAGGCAATGGATGATATTCAAAACACAGAATCAGAGGCAGCAGCTGAAAACATTGAAGAGACCAGGGGCACTCAAGATGAACCAAGAGAAATGGAGCTGAGAAGATCTACAAGAAGCAGGCAAATACCGCAGTATCTTGAGGACTACCAGCTAGGGAATGCAATGCAGTTTCCCCAAGGGAAGTTTTCCTATGCTTTTACCAGCTTGTTGATTAACAAATTGTCTTTAATATGAATCAGAAAATTTTAAATGTGAATTCTTCCCAGTCTGCCTCATGCATCACACCTACTGCACCTAAGCATGTCTGTTTACTTACATTACCATTTGCAATGCATGAAAATGAGGTTGATCATGTTCTTTGTTTGGCAAGAAGGAATGAAGTAGAACCAGGGGACTATTATGAGGCAGTAAACAATGAAAACTGGGTTAATGCCATGAAAGATGAGATTAGAGCTTTAGAAATGAATAAGACCTGGGAGATTGTGGACTGTCCCAAGGGCAAAAAGGCCATAGGTTCTAAATGGGTTTACAAGTTCGGTCGGGGTAAAATTTTCAAACGTAATACGTCCTGGAATGGACCGACCTTGTGTAAGGTCGGTCGGTAAGATCGGTCGAGCCAAAAACAAAAAAAAAAAGAAATTTTAAATTCTAAAGATGTTAATTGGTAATAAGGTATGCCATTGGTAGGGTAATAATAATTAGGGAAAATTCACGAGATACCCCTGTTTTCTTTCGTAATTCACAATATACCCTATGATTTTAGTAATTTAACTTTAAACATGCTTAAATGTTGTCCAAAATTGATGAAATTTTACATGGACGATGCTAAAGTGTTATATTTTGGTCCAATATCAAATTTGAAGTTTTTTAAGCTCACATGTGACCTGGGATCCAATGAACAGTCACATATTCATTGGGTCCCACATGTCACATGTGAGCTTAAAAAACTTCAAATTTGATATTGGACCAAAATATAATACTTTAGCATCGTTCATGTGAAGTTTCATCAATTTTGGACAACATTTAAACATGTTTAAAGTTGAATTACGAAAATCACAGGGGTATATTATGAATTACGAAAGAAAACAGGGGTATCTCGTGAATTTTCCCTAATAATTAGGAACCTAAGAACCTAAGGAATTAAGTTAAGTTAAGTATAAACCTTAATGTTTAAAGTTAAGTTTATAAGGTTAGGTGGTAAGGACTTAAGAGAGTATTGGATGGGAATCTTTAGGGATTAAGCGTCTTAAGTAAGGTGCAAATAACTAATGACCTAAAAATGAATGAATGTTTTAGGTTTGTGAATTGGGACCCAGAAGAAGGTTAAACAAACAACAGTCAACGGTGAACGGTACAGTCTTTCTTGTGACCTGCTTGCTAACGAGGTGTCCCTCGGCTTGTGTGCTATCTGTTTATTTGCTATGACTAAGACAAGATAAAGCATGCAACCGGTATATTTGTTCTCGTTGTGAATGTGTTTTCTTTACACTAACCCACGAGACTTGAGATTGTTACTAACTAAGTTTAGTACTTACTGAGTTAAGGATAAGAGTTAAGTATTGGTATCTGTTGGTTAATACCCGTTAAGGTTTATCTAACTCATGGTGCGTAAGATTTTTACTAACTGGAACTTGAGTGAGGAACCCGGGACTGACTCCGGTCATGCATGCTAAGGAAAGGGGGACGGTATCTGAATCAGATCCGCCCTCCGCTTAAGGACTTGTCTTCGGACTTGTTGCCTAGGGTCGGTTGCCGGCTCAGCTACACTGGACTCCCTCCAAGGTAGGTGGCATTAAGATGGTGCAGTAGGATCACCTAAATCCTAGGTTTGAGATTAAGCTACAACCATTTCCATTCTAGGAACGTTTTGTATACTGAGATTAAGATAAGGTTAAGACTGAGGTAAGATAAGGAACTGAGGATAAGGAAATCAGGACTAAGGAGGGGGTTACTAACCCGCTTGTTAAGGGGACGCTTGTGTCGTTCATTGTGTGCGAACTATGTATGTTCATCTGTGGATTGTTGTTTATAGCACTTCATATCATGATTGTTTTCTAATCAATTTCCATGCTATCGAAAATTAGTCGTCGTAGCCCCGTTAGCTTGTTGGCCACGAGAGGGTCGTACCAGCATTCGTGCTGACCCCCTTTGGGGGCTGTTTTTACACTTGCAAGTAAGAGACCCATGAAGTCACTCCACGAGAGTAGGAGCGGTTAGACTTAGGATGGGTTGTTTATTTTGAGTACGGGTTGCGCTTGTGCTCCCGTCTGTTTATATTGAAACTGATGTAAGTTTGTCACTATGACTTAGATACTTAAACTCGGTTGGTTGGTGATATTTTGGTTGGTGGTATTTTGGTTGGTGGTGTTTGGGTCGGTTGTTTATTTTGGATAAGTGTTGTAAATCGATAAGGCCGGTATATTCTAACGATCAGACCGTGGCAAGGTCCCAGTGTTTGTTATTTCCGCTGCGACAAATTTGATTAAGTGTTAAGTTTTGCGACAACCACGATTGGCTTTGGACGGGGTGTTACAAAAAGTGGTATCAGAGCGAAGTTACGCTCTGATCAGAAAACCGGACATAAGAAACCACCGAGTTAGGGTATAAGTTAAGAAATAAGTGACGGGTTAAGGGTGTGAGCTATTAGTGTGAGTAGAGTCAGATGACCACTAATAAGTGTGGATCGTCTTTACCGTCTACGGACGTTATAAATTCGTTAACCGAAACAGTGGTGGATACGAATCTAATGTGAGTTGTGATTGTTCAGATGTCAGGAAGGAGAGGCCGAGGCCGTGGCAGAGGCGACGAGGCTGAGATACCGAAGGGGCAGACGATCGCAGAGATCGTAGCTGCCGCCTTAGGGCACATGGGCTATCAGCCTGGTGTGGGTGCACCACCCCCACCGCCACAACCCCGGGAACCGAATTGGGTGAAGAGCCTTGCAGACCTTCGACCCGCACATTTTAAGGGGGAGACCGATCCCGCCAAGGTTGAGGCGTATATCTCCGAGCTGGAGACCGCCTTCGAGACCCTTGACGTCCTGCTGGGATCAAGGTGCGTCTAGCTGCGTTCTACCTGAAGGAGGTAGCAGGCGATTGGTGGAAGCTGGTGAGGGCCGAGCATGTGGCCAATCTAGAGTTCGGCTGGGAGCAGTACACCGCATTGCTACAAGCAAAGTACTACCCCGCCCATGTCCAGACGAAGAAGCGCTTGCAGTTGGATGCGCTTAAGCAGTCCGACAAGATGACGGTGGACGAGTATTTCTCAGAGTTCACCGCCTTGCTCCGTCTTCTGCCAGGTCTTGGATATTCAGACCAGATACTGGTGGACCACTTCTATGGCGGGCTTAGCCATCGACTCCGCTACGGCATGGGGCCGACGAGTTACACTACCTTGCAGGTAATGAGAATGGTTAGATATGAGTAAGTAAATGAGAAGAGGTTTAGATTATGAAAAATAAGAGTGACTAACACTATGGAAAGCAGGAGTGCTATCATGCCGCTGCTAAGGTTGAGATAACCGTCCAGCTGAGGGACGAGGAGAATGCTAAGAGGAAGAGTGCCGGTAAGAGCACGGTGAACCAAGGGCAAGGTGGGTACAAGAAACAGAAGTACCAGCCTCAGGCCCAGAAAAATCAGAACCAAAAAGGGAAGGAGGAAAAGGAGAAGGCTCCAGAGGAGCCATTGAAGTTGACGTACACATACGCAGCTACACCCCTGCGCTCTAGGGCGCCAAAGGGTAAGGGATTGATATTGAGTGAGTTAAGAGACAATTAGTAACCGTGTGAGATATGAGTACTAATATTGCGAATGATCAGGATCTGAGACCGAAAAGGGAGCCGGTGGTGGCTACCAGCGACGCTACATCTGTCGGTGGTGTCACAAGGACCACCCCGGGCTCGATTGCAAGGGGAACAAGGTGGAGTGCAATTACTGTGGGGTATACAGACACCGAGCATACGAGTGCTTCCGGAACCCCGCTAGTAGAGCCTTTAGGCCCGAGATGAAGGGCAAGGGCAAGACCGATCAGGGAGCTAGATCTGATAGTCAGAAGAGAGTGCAGCAAGCTGCAGACAAGAACCCACGGGTGACCCAGAAGTCGGGACCCACACTACACATGGTGGACCGGGACGATGAGCCTAAACCCTCATCGAGGCCAGGTACCGCTATGACCACTTAGTAATAAAATTACCTGCTTACCGCATTATCATGCATGCTTGGTGAATAATTGAGTTAAGTGAGAATGAGATGAGATTAGAACTTAAGTAAGATATGACCTACTACCACTTTAGGAAGCTTCAACATCTGCTATCCAATGTCTTCTACACCTAACCCGGAGTGCACCGACATCGAAACCATAGACTTTCCAACCGAACAATGTCAGGTTATCCGCCCAGGTATAATTTTATTAAGGGGATACCTGACACCCGAAGCGCAAATAGCCATCATCAGGAAATGCAGCCAACTAGGAGTGGGACCGGGAGGTTTTTATACACCGGAGTACCTAGGGGGAGCAAGGATGAAATTAAAAATGATGAGCTTAGGCAAGGATTGGAATCCGTATGCCAAGACCTACCAAACCAAGAGGATACAAGACGGAGTCTCACCACCGGGGATACCCGAAGAGTTCCATCCGGTCATTACACAAGTCGTGGAGATCGCTCAGCAGTTGGAAGCTGAACCGATTCCAGACATACAAGCAGACATTTGCATTGTGAACTTCTACGAGAAAGATGGGCGACTTGGACTACACCAAGATAAGGACGAGACAACGGAGTCTCTCGAAAGAGGGATACCCGTAATGTCTTGGTCCATAGGAGATGACGCTGAATTCTTGTACGACGAGCAGAAGCGTGCGGACCGTGCTATAAGTTAATACTTAAGTCAGGGATGTATTAGTTATGGGAGGAGAGTCAAGGATGTTATACCACGAGATTAAGAGAATCAAGCTGAATATAGCACCGTCGGCAGTGATTAATGTGACGCATATGAAACCAGGACGGTTAAACCTAACCTTTAGACAATACTAGCTATGTAACGTTTTTAGTAAGAGATGAGGAATGAGATGTAAGATTAAAGCACATGTTTTAAACAGGATGGTTATGAATAAAATAGCAGTGTTGTTCATATAAATTGTTACGACTCTTGTTATACCATCAAAACTCATGAAGCTTATGAATACAATTAGGTCATGGACTCGGTACGGAAGGTGCGCTAAGCATACTTACAGAGGCATAGGCCAACGCCAGCGGTACTATCCTCACTGGCACCTTTCCGATTAATGGGATTAAGGCATCTGTTCTCTTCGACTTAGGGGCCTCGCATACCTTTGTCTCGGCATCTTTCGCGACCTCTGCTATGTACAAGACATAGAGAGAGACCCCGAGTTCGACCCCGACTTACCAGTAGTGTCGGAGTTCCCCGACCTATTTCCACGGGAACTGCCCGGCATGCCACCCACTCGGGAGGTAGAGTTCACCATCGAACTGCTACCTGGTACCGGACCGATAGCCAAGGCACCATACCGTATGGCTCCGGCAGAAATGAATGAATTAAAGGAACAGTTGAAAGGTTTGTTAGATAAGGGATTTATTAGACCAAGTGTATCACCATGGGGAGCGCCAGTTCTCTTCGTAAAGAAGAAGGATGGTAGTCTCCGCCTCTGCATCGACTACAGAGAGTTGAATGCAGTGACAGTGAAGAATAAGTATCCACTGCCCCGCATTGACGATCTGTTCGATCAGTTGAAGGGAGCATCTGTGTTTTCCAAGATTGATCTCAGATCGGGGTATCATCAGATAGCCATTAAGGAGGGAGACATTGAGAAGACGACACTCCGGACACGTTACGGCCACTATGAGTTTACAGTGATGCTGTTCGGTTTGTCGAATGCACCGGCGAAATTTATGGACCTGATGAACCGCTTGTTCCAGGAACGCTGGACAAGTCGGTTGTGGTGTTTATTGATGAATTTTGATAAACTCGAAATCGAAGACTGAGCATGAGGAACATCTAAGGAGAGTACTGGAGATATTGAGGGAGAACCAGCTATATGCTAAGTTCTCCAAGTGTGAGTTTTGGCTTGACCAGGTCTCTTTCCTAGGTCATGTCATCTCAGATGCTGGGATCTCAGTGGATCCAGCAAAGATTGATGCCGTGCGTACTTGGCCAAGACCGAAGACTGTTACCGACATCCGGTGCTTTCTCGGTCTGGCAGGTTATTACCGGAGGTTTGTTAGGGATTTCAGCAAGGTCGCGAAACTGATGACCAGTCTGATGAAGAAAGATGCACCGTTCGTATGGACGGCTGACTGTGAGAGATCATTTCAGAGTTTGAAAGACTCACTGACCACTGCACCGGTTCTGACCATTCCAGACGGTACAGAGGGCTTTGAGGTTTACTGTGATGCATCCGGCAGAGGGCTGGGTTGCGTGCTCATGAAACATGGCAAGGTGGTGGCATATGCCTCACGCCAGTTGAAGAAACATGAGGAGAACTACCCCACACATGATTTGGAGCTGGGAGCTGTAGTCTTTGCTTGAAGATATGGCGCCACTACTTATACGGGGTTAGTGTGACGATCTACACCGATCATAAGAGCTTAAGATACATATTTACTCAGAAGGAGTTGAATCTCAGACAGAGGAGATGGTTAGAATTCTTGAAAGACTATGACATTGACCTCTAATACAAAGAGGGAAAGGCCAATGTTGTAGACGCCCTGAGCCGTCGAGCACACTCACTCCATTCGCTAGTTTCTTTCTCCAGCTTGGTTGATGAGGTGCGAGAGGCTCAGAGGACAGATGAGTACATGAGGGAGGTCAGACAGAAGCTGACATATGGTACCTTTGAGAGTCAGAAATATGACTTCAGACTTCACGACGATGATCTGATCAGACTTAAGGGCCGATTATGCATACCACGGGGCAACACGGATCTGAAAGACCGTATACTTAGGGAATCACACTGTTCTTCAGTTTCCATCCATCCGGGAGCCTCTAAGATGTATAAAGACATGAAGAGATACTTCTGGTGGTCGGGATGAAGACAGATGTTACCGAGTTCGTCTTGAGGTGTCTCACTGCTAGAAGGTGAAATTCGAGCACCGACGACCGGGCGGAATGGTACAGTCGATGCCAGTACCGGAGTGGAAGTTCCATGATATCTCCATGGACTTTGTAGTTGGACTCCCACCTGCTAGGGGAGGTCTCAACATGATATGGGTGGTGGTGGATCGCCTTACCAAAGTAGCCCGATTCATACCGATGAAGGATACTTGGAAGGTGACCAAATTAGCTGAGTTGTTTGAGAAAGAAATTATGAGACATCACGGGATACCAAAGACCATAGTGTCAGATAGAGATACCAGATTCCTTTTGAGGTACTGGAGAGCTACCAGAGAAGCGTTGGGTATAGAACTCAAGCTGAGTACCGTGTTCCATCCTCAGACAGATGGTCAGACTGAGCGTACTATTCAGACACTCGAGGACATGCTGAGGGCATGTGCCTTAGACTTCCAGGGCAGTTGGATTGACAAATTGCATCTGATCGAGTTTTCATACAACAACAACTATCACGCTTCGATCAAGATGGCACCTTTTCAAGCGTTGTACGGTAGACCATGTCGTACATCGCTCTGCTGGGATGAGTCGAGTGAGACGGTCATTATAGGACCAGAATATTTAGAACAAGTTAAGGCTGAAGTTCAGCAAATCAGGGAGAACATGAAAGCTGCTCAAGATAGGCAGAAGTCGTATGCTGATGTTCGACGACGAGACCTGGAGTTCGCAGTGGGCGACCGGGTATTTCTGCGAGTTTCACCAATGAAGGGTGTATTCAGATGTGGGCAGAAGGGCAATTTAAGCCCGAACTTTGTTGGTCCTTATGAGATTACGGAGCGGGTGGGCCCGGTTGCTTACAGGTTGAATTTACCTGCTGAACTGGGTAAAGTGCATGATGTTTTTCATGTTTCACAGCTAAAGAAATACATGCACCACCCCTCCCATGTGTTAGAACCTGAGAGGTTGACATTAGAACCGAATATGAGATTAGTGGAGCTTCCTCAGAGAATCTTGGACAGTAAGACTAGGGACACTCGCCATAAGTCAGTGCGACTGGTGAAGGTTCTCTGGTCTAACCAGGATCTCGAAGAGGCCACGTGGGAATTAGAGGATAAGATGAGGGCGAAGTACCCTTCTTTGTTTACTGACTAGATCGTCTGTATAGGGTACGGGGCGCACCCCTTTTTAAGGGGGGTAGAGCTTCCTCGCTTTTGAGTTAGGAAACGAGCATGTTTGTCGTTTGTTTGGTTGAGTAAGATGTGATTTTGTGTAAGTTGCTACACTTTGGTGATAAGTTTGAGATATGTATAATACTTATGCATTGTATTTGTGATTTACCTTTGAGTCTTGAGATGTGTGAATGAGAATATAGGATGTGGTGTTAAGATTAAGAGAATTGAGTACCGTGAATGGTTAAGCATATATGTGAACTTTGGGGACAAAGTTCTTTTAAGGGGGGAAGATTGAAATACCCTAAACTTAGATATGGTGTTTAAGTGATAAACTAAGATATAAGGAGGCTAAATAAGGCCTTAGAAACATTAAGAAACATTTTTAATCAAAGAAAATATAAGGAAACACCAAAAGAGCAGTTTAAGCAAAAACGTGCTCTAAGCTTGGAGAGACTTGGGTGAGCACCCAAATATCATTCTTAGACCTTAGTAATATCCTAATGGTCATTTTAAACCAATTACCAAAGAAAACCAAGCTTGAAAACAAGTTAAAACACAAAATGTGCTTTAAGGAGTCTTAAAGCACATTTTTGAAAAATTGTCTTGTAAATAGGTTTTGAGTGGCTAAATGTCCATCATTACTCTTTAATTAACATGTGTACTAATTAGTATCACATTAGGAAGTCTAAATCAATGGGAAATCAAAAATTTCACAATTATGTGCCTTGTTTAGTGAATAGTAACCAAATAATGCTAGTTTAAGACATTAGTCAAAGTAAGTCAATTAAATGGTCAACAAAGACCACAATTTACCTTATTTGACCAAGGGGTCCGGTTTTTAAGTGTGACTCACCACACTTATCTAGCTAAGTAAAGAGAAAACAAAAGTAAGTAAGTTCACTATTCACCTTTTTAACATAATATCTTACCTTTAGTAGTCCTCTCTCCTCACTTCTTCATTCTTCATCTTCTCCATCAGTTTCTCTTGCTCTCTTTCCTCTCTTTCACGTAAGAAGACAACCCCATGTAAGTTCCATCTTCCTTTGATTGCTACTTACTCATTTTAGCTCCAAAACCTAAACAAATTACATATTCTTCTTAGTTAGCTCAAGCTCTTCCATTCTATCTTTTCAAAACTTCAAGAGCATCATTTTGGAGCCAAGGAAAATCGCCATTAGAGGAGGAAACTCAAGCTTGGAGACTCCATTAGCTTCTCCATTCTCTTAAGGTAAAGAATATGTAAGAAAAATGAAGTTCCCACCATTTCTTCACATGTCCGAAAACTATCACTCATGGGGCTTCATTGTTATGCTTTGTTCTAGCTTGTTTTCTACTCTCCAAAGGATAAAGGAGGTCCTTCTTGCTTCATATCCAAGCTTGTCTTGAGAAACCAAGGTAAAACAATCAATTTAATACCTTAAAACACATTTTAACCTAGGGTTTGTTCCTTAGGGTTAATGTATTATCTAGCACTCATTGGAGTCATTAGATATTGGTTAGAACATTGGCAAGGAGAACTTGTGGGGTGACCAAGATTGTTCAAGGAAAAAGTCTAAGGAGGAAAGTTTGTGAGCTTGTAAAAGAACAAGGTAAATTACTTACCTTAAGGTGCTTTGTTGATTAAGGGAATGGGATTTAGATATTTGATGAGTTAGTGTAGAGTTTACGTTGGGGAAAGGACTATAAAAACCTAGGAGAAATGATGACTATACTTGTGAACTTGTGACTAAGGAGCCAATGAGAAAAGAGATAGTTAAACAATGTTGAGATGAATTATAAGAGGCATTTTTATTTCACTGGGAGCCTTGTTGTGTGTATTCGCAGGTCAAAGGCAAATATATGTGGAAATTCAGTGGTTAAGATTATTGTCATTTAAGGGCCTAAGTGCCAAGCATTTTAAGTTTATACACTATATGATGATGTGGTGTAGTTTTGGTGTAAATTGTGTGTTAAGGTGATGTAATGAGAATTTAGGTTATCTTGGTTGTTTGATGGTGAAAAACTAAAGGTTTGGGTGTAGTAATATGCTAGAGAACCCATGGCAAAATTTAGTGAAGAACCTAAGTGTTAAGAAGTGTTAAGGAGATTTCATGACTAAGGAAGCATTTTGGAAACTTAGGAATTGTTTGAGAAAAAGAGTGAGTTTAAGTTAAGCGTATAATGAGTTAGAATACTAGACATGATCATGGAGGATTTAGGAATCAAATGAATGTGCTAGTGTATTTAGGACTTAGGCAAACATTGGTAAACTAGTAAAAAAAAGAAATCATGTGTGGGTTGTGAAGGAGGCATAAACTGTTGTAGAAACTTTAAGTAGTTGCATAAAGAGTTTTTAGATGGTGAAAGATGCTTGGGAGATGATGTTTATAGTGGTGAGGAAGCATTTGGCATAGTGGTTATATTAGGTATGAACCACCACCTAAAACCTAGTGAAAAACATAACAAGTGTTGGCTGATTACAAGGAAATGCATAATGACTAAGGTGGATGTTGGTGAGTGATTTAATGTGTTTAGTGGAAGGCTTAGTGTAGTTGTAGTTGAGGGCCCAAATGAGGTTGAACATACTAGGAAGTAAGAGGAGAAGTTTGGAATCAAATGGAATTTAGAAACAAGGTTCTGGAGCCGACCGACCTTAGGGACCGGACCTGCAAGGTCGGTCGAGCTCAGTTTACACTACCGGAATTGGTCTCTGGAACCGACCGAACTTGGGGACCGGACTTACAAGTTCGGCCGGGCTTGAATTTTGTGTACGAATTAAGTCTCTGGAATGGACCGACCTTGGGACCGGACTTGCAAGGTCGGTCATTCCTAGAATTTTGTACGGGAATTGGTCTCTGGAATCGACCGAACTTGGGGACCGGACTTACAAGTTCGGTCGGGGGTAAAATTTTCAAACGGTAATACGTCCTGGAATGGACCGACCTTGTGTAATCGGTCGGTAGTAGATCGGTCGAGCCAAAAACAAAAAAAAAGAAATTTTAAATTCTAAAGATGTTAATTGGTAATAAGGTATGCCATTGGTAGGGTAATAATAATTAGGAACCTAAGAACCTATGGAATTAAGTTAAGTTAAGTATAAACCATAATGTTTAAAGTTAAGTTTATAAGGTTAGGTGGTAAGGACTTAAGAGAGTATTGGATGAGAATCTTTAGGGATTAAGGTGTCTTAAGTAAGGTGCAAATAACTAATGACCTAAAATGAATGAATTTTTAGTGTGAATTGGGACCCCGAAGAGGTTTTAAACAAACAACAGTCGACGGTGAACGGTACAATCTTCTTGTGACCTGCTTGCTAACGAGGTGTCCCTCGGCTTGTGTGCTATCTGTTTATTTGCTATGACTAGACATGATAAAGCATGCAACCGGTTATATTTGTTCTCGTTGTGAATGTGTTTTCTTTACACTAACCCACGAGACTTGAGATTGTTACTAACTAAGTTTAGTACTTACTGAGTTAAGGATAAGAGTTAAGTATTGGTATCTGTTGGTAATACCCGTTAAGGTTTAACTAACTCATGGTGTGTAAGTTTTTTACTAACTGGAACTTGAGTGAGGAACCGGGACTGACTCCGGTCATGCATGCTAAGGAAAGGGGACGGTATCTGAATCAGATCCGCCCTCCGCTTAAGGACTTGTCTTCGGGACTTGTTGCCTAGGGTCGGTGCCGGCTCAGCTACACTGGACTCCCGTCCAAGGTAGTGGCATTAAGATGGTGCGGTAGGATCACCTAAATCCTAGGTTTGAGATTAAGCTACAACCATTTCCATTCTAGGAACGGTTTGTATACTGAGATTAAGATAACGTTAAGACTGAGGTAAGATAAGGAACTGAGGATAAGGAAATCAGGACTAAGGAGGGGGTTACTAACATGCTTGATAAGGGGACGCTTGTGTCGTTCATTGTGTGCGAACTATGTATGTTCATCTGTGGATTGTTGTTGTTTATAGCACTTCATATCATGATTGTGTTTCTAATCATTTCCATGCTATCGACAATTAGTCGTCGTAGCCCCGTTAGCTTGGGGGCCACGAGAGGGTCGTACCAGCATTCGTGCTGACCCCCTTTGGGGGCTGTTTTACACTTGCAGGTAAGAGACCCATGAAGTCACTCCACGAGAGTAGGAGCGGTTAGACTTAGAATGGGTTTTGTTTATTTTGACTACGGGTTGCGCTTGTGCTCCCGTCTGTTTATATTGAAACTAATGTAAGTTTGTGACTATGACTTAGATACTTAAACTCGGTTGGTTGGTGGTATTTTGGTTGGTGGTGTTTGGGTCGGTCATTTATTTTGGATAAGTGTTGCAAATCGATAAGGCCGGTATATTCTAACGATCAGACCGTGGCAAGGTCCCGGTGTTTGTTATTTCCGCTGCGACAAATTTGATTAAGTGTTAAGTTTTGCGACAACCACGATTGGCTTTGGACGGGGTGTTACAGAACGTCAGAAGAGTGTATGTTCTATAACAAAGGAGGAGAATAGCTTGTCTTTCGCAGTCGACAGCAGCAAGAAGGGTAGATTCACACCATCAAAGGCAGGAAAGCGTCCAACACTGTCTGCACCCATTGTGAAAAGAACGGACACATAGTGGACAGATGCTATCAGATTAATGGTTACCCACAATCATGGAAGAAAGGGAGAAGGGCTACAACAGCCAATGTGGATGGTGAGCAAACCCAGATCAAGCATGAGGGCAACAACACTGATAACGCGGTCTTCACGTTGGATCAAGTGAACCAACTGCTTTCCCACTTTGATAAAGGCCAAACTTCAGACAAGGAACAAGGAATAGCCAGCTGTGGCTTTGTTAGTACAGTTTCGAAACCCTACCTTGATCTTGACCGAGTAAATATTGATTATAATGTTATCTCTGAAATATCTATGAACCTTCTAAAAAACATGTGACACTCATAAATGTAGTGTGCATGTGTGTGACCCCCTGTGTGCTTTAATGCCTGTATGTATGACTTCATGTGGTGTCAACAAGAATATTGCGATTAACACTAGAGGTGCCAAGTATACTGCACACAAAACACATCTCATCATACTCGAAAATGCAAAAACTGGCATTACAAAATACAGATGCTATTGCAAACCTTACTAGGAAATGGATTCTTGACAGTGGAGCTAGTGACCACATGTGTTGTGATCTGAATGATTTTGTAGAATATGAAGTTTTGAACAGGCCTCACACTATTGGTATGCCAGATGGCCATCCCCAAGTAGTCAACACTGTAGGAAATGTCAAAGTAAATGAATCTTTGATCTTGAAAAACGTTCTGTTTGTTCCTAGCTTTAATTTTAATCTAATATCAATCAGTAAGCTGGCCGAACAACTTAAAGGCAAGATTTATTTTGATAAAACCTGCTGTATTTTTCAGGAATGTGACTCACCGCTAGAACATGTTATTGGGAGAATGACAGCTGGGTTATATCTGTAGATAAGAATGCCCTGTGTGACCAGAATGGTTTTCAAGCTTCAATATCTTCCATTACATGTAATTCTAGATGTTTAGTTGATTCTTTTGACTGTAAAGATGTAGTGAGTTTATGGCACCACAGTCTTGGTCACTTGCCCATAGCTAGAATGAAGAAGTTGCATCTGTTTGATAAAAGCCTAGGCAATAGACAATTTCTGTGTGAATCTTGTTGTAAGGCCAAAAGCCATAGATTACCTTTTCCTCTTAGTACAATAAAATCCACAGAAAACTTTGTGCTCATTCACATAGACTTATGGGGTCCCTATGGGATAAAAACTCATGATGATTTTTCTTACTTTCTTACCTTTGTTGATGATTTCTCAAGAGCAACCTGGATACACTTGGTTAAATACAAATCAGATTGTTTCAGTATAATCAAACATTTTATTGAGATGGTCCAAACTCAATTCAGGAAGAAAGTCAAATGTTTAAGGACTGACAATGCATACGAATTAGGAGCTAGTAAAGAAGGAATAGAGTACTTAAAAGGGAAAGGAATCAAACACCAAATGTCTTGTGCTCACACACCACACCAAAATGGAGTGGTAGAAAGGAAACATAGACACATTTTAGAAACGGCAAGAGGATTAATGCTTCACACAGGTTTACCTAAGGAGTTTTGGGGAGAGAGTGTTCTGACAGTAGTGTATTTAATTAATAGGATGCCTTTAGATGTTTTGGGTGGAAAAAGTCCTTTTTCTGTTCTATATGGAAACCAACCTGATTATGAGAATTTAAAATGTTTTGGGTGTCTTGCATTTGCACATATAAATGCTCCTGTCCATGATAAATTTCATCCAAAGGCTGTGAAGTGTGTTTTTCTTGGCTACCCAGCAAATAAAAAGGGGTACAAGTTGTTTGATTTGGACAATAAAAGGGTAATTGTGAACAGGGATGTACAATTTTATGAGAATGTGTATCCTTTTAGAGGAAAACACATCACAGATTCTGAACTGTCATATACTGAACATCCTTTGTTCCCCTATGCAAATGTTGAACATACTAACGTTTTTGATGAGTCACCTGGAGTATTAGTACATGACAGACAAGAAAGCACAGCAGAGGAACAGGCAATGGATGATTCAAAACACAGAATCAGAGGCAGCAGCTGAAAACATTGAAGAGACCAGGGGCACTCAAGATGAACCAAGAGAAATGGAGCTGAGAAGATCTACAAGAAGTAGGCAAATACCGCAGTATCTTGAGGACTACCAGCTAGGGAATGCAATGCAGTTTCCCCAAGGGAAGTTTTCCTAGCTTTTACCAGCTTGTTGATTAAAAAATTGTTTTAATATGAATCAGAAAATTTTAAATGTGAATTCTTCCCAGTCTGCCTCATGCATCACACCTACTGCACCTAAGCATGTCTGTTTACTTACATTACCATTTGCAATGCATGAAAATGAGGTTGATCATGTTCTTTGTTTGGCAAGAAGGAATGAAGTAGAACCAGGGGACTATTATGAGGCAGTAAACAATGAAAACTGGGTTAATGCCATGAAAGATGAGATTAGAGCTTTAGAAATGAATAAGACCTGGGAGATTGTGGACTGTCCCAAGGGCAAAAAGGCCATAGGTTCTAAATGGGTTTACAAGATCAAATATAAGGCTGATGAGACCCTTGAGAGATACAAGGCAAGGCTAGTTGCTAAGGGTTATAATCAGAGATTAGGTATAGACTATTTAGAGACTTTTTCCCCGGTAGTAAAGTTTACTACTATTAGAGCTATAATTATTCTTGCTGTTAAAATAAAATGGAATATAAGACAGTTGGACATTAACAACGCCTTCTTGCATGGGGATTTGCATGAGGAGGTTTTTATGGAGTTGCCCCTAGGATATGAAGCTGGGAATAAAGGAAAAGTGTGCAAGTTGCAAAAATCTCTTTATGGTTTAAAACAGGCTTCTAGGCAGTGGCATGAAAAATTAAGTGGTTTTGTAACACCCCTACTACGCACTTAACAATACTTGAAATCGCAGCGGAAATAAACAACTAAATATAACTAAACGATTCGGTGCTACAACGCCGTTAACCACCCACGTGGTCAACAAGGCAGAATAAATACAAGCGTACCGGTCTGATGATCAGACTCCCGAGCATAGAACTACAATCTTTAATACATATACATAATACCGAGTTTGTATCTACATCCATACACTGTAACTGTGCACCACAAACTGTCACTATGAACTGTCAACGGCCGTCACTGTACTATAACGGCACCAAAATATATTGCCACGGGAGCACAGGCGCATCCCGGGCTTAACATCCAAAAACAATCAAAAGTATTCCTGCAACCTAGGATCTATAGCCATTCCGCTTCCTCGATCCTCATCCTGCAGTAAATGAAATATGGAGCCCCCGAGGGGGTCAGCAACCCTTGGCTGGTATGGTTAACGCGCAGTCCATCGGCTACCGGGATATGCGCAACTAATTGTCATGATGACATGGCATTCATTTTAAAAAAATACAACACATATATATCATAGCAAAAGTATTGCATACAACTTCACACATAACACACAAGAAAAATTCCTTTTAGGAAATGAACCAACACAATTAGTTCCCATGGAGAGCCTAGAGAATGTTAACAAACTCATGCTAAGCTCGTTACACAACTCGTTACCGTCTTGTTAGATTGAATGGATAACTTAACACAAGGTGTCTCGGATATAGTGATCCAAGCACACCGAAACAAAACATAGTATGCCCCTGTGGCCCGACGTGAGTCAGTAAAATAGCCTTGGTTAAGCTAAAGGGAAGGTTGGAAACCAAATTGGAAAACAACCATAACATACAAAGAGAATCGAACCGGTTATGACATCGACTCCCATACTCACACGCGTGGCCGGAACATACCGGACTCCTCACTTCCCCCGTTAGCACTTGTTAGAAGTTCAACATTGAACTCAATAAACAAATCACAAGCAATTGGTTAAGTCTTGTTAGACACACACAAGGGAAGAGAGAGTCACACTTAACAATACAATAATATTTAACAACTGTAAACTCATTACATGATTTAAGTCTTACAAGGTCATAAACACACAGAAAAACAAACAACACACAAGCCGGTGTAAACCGGTAGGCAACAGACTGCAAGAAAACCATACCTTGGTCCTTGCTTCGATTGATTTTCACCGTAGGCCACTCCTATACATAATTAAGAATGTCGGTTAATTAACTTACTTAACTTCAAATTTACTAAGTGTTTAACATGGTTACATGACATGTTTTAATGTCCAAACTTATCCTTGATTACCTACATTATACCCCCTAGGGTTAACTACTTAAGCCACACTTTGTTTGTTTTTTTTTATAAATTTTGGTCCGACCGAACTTACCGACCGACCTTACACAAGGTTGGTCCATTCCAGAACGTATTACCGTCAAAAATTTCTACTCCGACCGACCTTGCAAGTTCGGTCTATTCCCGAGAGTTTCTTCCCTTTGAAAATTCAGGCCCGACCGATCTTGGCAAGTCCGGTCGCAAGATCGGTCGATTCCCAAGACTCACTCACGTACAAAAATTTAGGCATGACCGAACTTGTAAGTCCGGTCCTAAGATCGGTCTATTCCAGAGACTCAATCCGTACTAAAAATCCATGCCCGACCGACCTTGCAAGTCTGGTCCCAAAGGTCGGTCCATTCCAGAGACCATTTCTCGCAGGGTAAACTGGGCTCGACCGACCTTACAGGTCCGGTCCCCAAGGTCGGTCTGCTCCAGACCCTTGTTTTTAATTGTCCATTTAACTTCAAACTTCACCTCATATACCCTAGTATGTTCTAACCTTATTTGGGCACTTCAAACACACCTTAAGACCTCCATTAAACTCCTTCAATCATTCATCAAAATCCTCCTCAAGCATTACACAAATTCCCATAAAAAGGTTTACACTTGTAATGTTTTTCACTAAGTTTCTATGTGGTGTTTCATACCTATAACTTCCACTATTCCCAAATGTTTTCTCGCCACTACAACATCATCTCCCAAGCATCTTTTCTTCCTAACCAAACTTCTAGTTGATGTCTAAGTCCTTTTTTTCCTAGAACACCTAAGACATTACTTCTCCTCTAGTAAAGCACCTAAACATTTCTAACACTTCATAGTTCATCAAAACTTGTTTAAACACTTAGAACTTCTTGTACATTACCTAAATTTTGACATGAACTCTCCTAGAACATTGCTAAGCCAAAACACATTGTCTTCACCATCAAACAATCAAAAACACTAAAATCCATCAAGAACATTCTTGTACACAAAACTTCACTCATTTAACACTACATCACAATATAGTGCATAATTTAAATTGCTTGGCACTTATGCCCTTAAATAACATGGCTCTTAGGCCCTTAAGATGCATAAACCTTAAACACTGAATTTGCACAATATATTTGCCTTTGACCTGCAAATACACTCAACAATACATATGCCTCTTACTAAGCCCTTGAGAGCATTTTTCTAGGTCATTCACCATTGGCTCCTTAGATCATTTCAATAAGCAACATAAGCTCATTTCTCCTAAGTCTTTAAACTACATTAGGTTAACATATTTACCTCTTTTCCTCACAACTTCTTTCTTGTTTCCTTGTTTAAAAATCGGTAAGGGTGTTTGGTTTCTTGTCAACTTCTAAACAATATACAAATAATGAAATGAGTATACAAGCTTTATGCTTCATCTCATTGTAAACCCTAAATACATAGATTGCCTTAGAACATTTAGAAGATTGTTTTACCTTGGATATGAAAGAGAGTTTGGATATGTAGCAAGAGAGGACTCCACCAAGCCCTTGGAAGATTCAAATGAAGCTAAAACAAGCAAGGTAAGGGGCACCATTAATGGTGTTTTTCGGACAACATACAAACTTGAAGGAAATGTTATTTTTATTTGAGTTTCCTTACCTAGAAGCAAAGGAGAACAACAATATGTGAAAAGATGAGCTCAAGCTCCTCCCATGGAGATTCCTCTTGGCACCAAAATTGAGCTCTTGGAATTTTGAGAAGATAGGAATGAAGAGCTTGGCAGGACAAAGAGAATGGTGGTCTTTGTTTTTGATTTGGCAAAGTGAGCTAGGAGTTACAAGAGGTTGAAGATGATATATGGTAGTGGTACAATTGCAAAACCGTGAATGGAGAGCAAGAAGGAGATATAAGAGAGGTTGGAACCGTGGGAAATGAAGAGGGAAAGAAGAGAATGAAGATAAGTAAGTAGTTTTGTTATTTAAAGTAAAAGGTAAACAGTGATTTGCTTTATTAATTTTACTTACTTGATAACTAACAAGGGGGCGATGACTCACCCTTATAAAAACCGGCCCCCATAATATACTAAGGGGTATTTTAGTCTTTGTTGACCAATTGTCACACTTATATTGACATATGTTATAAACTTGGTTAATTTGGTTACTATTCACAAAAACAAGGCACATAGTTGTGAAATTTTTGATTTCCCATTGATTTAGACTTCCTAATGTGATACTAAGTAGTACACATATTAATTAAAGAGTAATGATGGACATTTAGCCATTCAAAACTCATTTACAAGGCAATTTTTCAAAAATGTGCTTTAAGACTCCTTAAAGCATATTTTGTGTTTTAACTTGTTTTCAAGCTTGGTTTTCTTTGGTAATTGATTTAATATGTTCAAGAATATATAAATGAAGTCTTGGTAACCTCATTAGGTCTTAACCAAGCTTATCCCAAGCTTAGAGCACATTTTAGCCTTTATTGACCTTAAGGTATTTACTTATGTTTTCTAAGGTTTAAATTGTTTACTAATGTTTATAAGACTCTTTTTAGTCTTAATATACCATATTTTAATGTTTAAACAACATACTAAGGTTTGGGGTATTTCAGGTTTCCTCAAGTCTTTAGGTTTTGTTCAGTCCTTAAACGATTATTCTTTGTTCACTAGGAGACATCAAGGGAAGATAACTGTGTTAGCAGTTTATGTGGATGATATTTTATTAACAGGTGATGATTCTGATATGATTCAGAAGGTTAGAGACAGTTTGCATCAAAAATTCAGAATCAAAGATATTGGTTGTTTGGGTAGGTTTCTGGGAATGGAATTTCTTGGGACTGAGAAAGGTATGATACTGGTGCAAAAAGGTTTCAGTGAGCAGTTAGTTAGTGAATTTGGATGTGATAGGTTGAGAAAGGCAGCAGGACCACTTGAACTGAATGCAAAATTGCTATTGGAAGATGGGGAGCCTTTAGGTGATCCCCTTATGTATAGGAGATTAGTAGGAAAATTGAATTTTCTCACACACACTAGGACACTAGGCCTGATTTATCCTTTTCTGTTCAATTATTCAGTCAGTTTCTTCAAAAGCCTACTGATATACATATGACAGCCGCATTGCATACGTTAAGGTACATTAAGGGAACTCTGAATTATGGTTTAATGCTTAATGATACTGAAAGTCTTGAGCTAATAGCATATTGTGATGCTGACTGGGCTGGATGCCCGAATACTAGAAGATCTATTAGTGGCTTTTATATTGAATTGGGTGGAAGTGCTCTATCTTGGAAGTCCAAAAAAACAGTCTAACGTGGCTCTTTCCTCTGCAGAAGCAGAGTACAGAGCTATGAGACAGGCTGTAGCAGAAGTAAGCTGGCTGACAAGGTTACTACATGAGCTAGGAGTAAAGGAGCTGCAGCCCATTCCACTTAAGTCGGATAGTCAAGCAGCAGTCCACATTGCCAAGAATCCGGTTTTCCACGAGAGAACCAAACATATAGAGGTGGACTGTCACTTTATGAGACAGAAAATTCTTGAAGGTCTAGTGAGAGTTGATTTTGTCTCCTCAGAGAAACAGATGGCTGATGTGCTGACCAAAGTGCTTCCTGGTAGTTCCTATCCTACTATACTTCGACAACTTGGAGTTGAGAGTGTTGATGGATGCATATGATTTGTACTGAGAGCGGTTTAGTTGTTTCTGTTTTCCTTTGTTAGAGGTTTTGCTGTGTTTTAACTTCTCTGTTTAGCAAAACAAGCAATGAGATTGCTTGTTTTGAGGGGGGCTGTTATGAGTTAAAACACGTCGTTTTGTTTAGTTGGTTTAGTTTAGCTTTTCCCAGTTTATTTATGCGAGGTTACAGTGCGGGGTTAGTAGTAAGTTTGGTGAGGGTTTTCTTTTCCCCTTTCTCGGTTTTGCTCTACGTAGCAACCCTTCCACCTGGCTTCCCTCTTCTACGTTCTGTACAACTTCAAGATTCATCACCATTTTCTCTTCCAATAAAGATTCGAGGTATTCTTTCATTTACTCTTGTCTAAAAATACCCAAATTTGATATATAGTAAGTATGATATTTTAGACATATCATAAAAATTTTATTTCATAAAAATATCTATTTAAATTATCTAAATAACTCCATAATACTCAGAAATTACAAAAATTATAAGTTACGTTTAAAAACTCAAAACCCATATTAATTACATGAAAATAAACTATAGTTTATAAGCAATCTATGGTTAAAATTTCAAGTCAAAATACATTAGGGAAGGTCATTAAATAAATTCAACAATCTCGGCCGTCCGTTTCTCTGTCGTCCGTTTTATCTCGGACATCCGTTTCTCCTAACTACAATCGGACGGCCCAGATTTGTCGAGTTCATCAGGAAACCCCTACCTTCTCAAACTAACGAGTGTGATAATTACTTACTCCCTCCATTATATTCTATTTGTAATTTTATTATCATATTATCCAAACTATATTATTAGACTAAAGCTTATATATACATCTCATATTACTAGTTTATTATCGTTTCATCTTATTTTCTTAAGCTTAGTTATACATATATTTAGATATTTTAAATCCTAAAATTATCAAACTTCATTACTACTTAATGATTAATTACCTACTCGATATCCATGTATTGACTTTTCGTTTTACAATCTAATTCCCCCTTGATCTTTATTAACTTACTTAGGTTCATTAAATAATTCGATTTAGTCACCTAATATTCCACCTCCCATATTACTATCGTAATTGATTTTACACAATTTCCTTCTATTTCCTTAATAACAAATATATATAATATATATAATTAGGTATTCCTTAAATCTCTCCCACCACCTACAATATCTCCCTAGACCATTAAATTTCCAACAAAATCAATTAAGTAAATATTTTTAACTCTCAAAGTGCTATTAGGTTAAACCCGTAGGATTTTCCTTACGTATTACTTTCTAAACAAATCTCCCATTTTTACTTACTTACTAAGTCCTTGTAGGGTATACTAAATTAGACTCAACTTAGGATGCCATTTTCCCCGGATTAACTTTTGTGTCTTAGCTACAACTATATGTAGCCATCTTTGGCTACATTTTTCATGGTACAATTTGTGTAGAGTAAATGTACATGTTTTATAAGTTTGTTGTACAGTTTATAAAGTTAGTATGTACATTTAGTACAAATTTAGAAATATCACAATTCACTGTATACATGTACATATACATCAGTACAGTTTTGAATGATCAAATGTACAGTTTTCATTGACTGAATGTACATGTATGTAGCTATCTATAGCTACATGTAGTTGTAGTCAAGAAATTGGGTTGTATAAATATGTATATATGGTTTATCTCCTATCTTACCCACAAGTTAACTACTAACACTATTTTGTGTATTATACCTATTAACGTTTATTCTCCCAGAGACAACAAATATTCACCCCCATTCGCAATGGTACTCACCCTTTTCAGATTATAACAGAGTTTGAACACCCTCACCCATATGCTCATTGCGGTTCAATTTTCGTTTGAATCCTACCATTAGTATCTAACTCAGGTGTAAGAGGAAGGGATTAGAGGAGCGATGGAGTTTTGTGGGAGTAGAGGACGATGAGCATGTTTGTCCCATCACCAATTAGTTTGGCACTGTAAGTGAGGAGAAGAGAAATAGTATAATCAGTTCAAGTATATTACCGGTGTTGAAGATGAAATGTTCCCATACCGTGAAAACTGGGTGCACGATGCAGTCGTTAGTGATCCACTTTTGCAGTAGCGCCAGTACAAGAAGAGGACGGGGAGTGGTGTAAGTGGTTCTAGAAGGAAATGTTTTCAACCCTCCTTCAGTCTGGTGTGAGTTGCAGCAATTCCAGTCACTTATAACTTCAAAAACGCAGATGCAACCAGATGATGATTAGATGCAGATTGCTTCCCATCGTGAAGAGAATGGAGATTGGCTTAGTGTCTGTCGACTGGTACAAGAATAGAATAAATATATGTGCAGATTTGCATGTTCTGGTTCGTCAGTTTAGGTTGCGGATGAAGAAGAGAAAACAAATATCCGCATAAGGAGGGAATGAAGATGGCAAATATATTTCTTTGGTTGCTGAAAGGGGTTCGTTTAAAAAAAACTAAAGAACGATGAAGAGAAGATGGAAATATGTGGTGGGAAAATGAACTGAGACAACCGATTGTTTATGTTTCTTCAGTTAAGGCTGTGACGTGAGTAAAGAAGATGAAAATGAAGAGAGGCGTAACTTACGTGAGAATATGAAGAAGAAAATTGAATGGTTGTACGGGAAAATGAAAAGAAAAGAAATGCTGAGAATATATTAACGGTTAAGGAGAAGAATATGGGGAAGGGAGGTTTCTCAATTAAATTACAACCGAGAGTTGAAAAGAAAATAGACCGAGGCTAGTATTTATGTTATAATTTTTTTTGTATTGTTAGTTTTATTTATTTATATATATATTTTTGTAACACTTAGTGAATTTGAGAAGATTAAACGTTCTCAATATATTAGCTTATAAGATAAACTTTCACTCTTCCTCATAATAATTTATATTATCAATTCTTGTAAGAGTATATACTACATGTTATACCAAGTTTTATTGTTTAATTTACTCTCTATAAATGTACCCCTTAATTCTATTATTTCATGAGAGGTTTTATAACTAGGCTTAAGGAGCTTTAAGGTTACTATGATTTTATTTTGACTTTTATGATCCAAATCAATGTTCCCAATATTTCTAAATCTTTTATAATATAATTGGAGTGTCTTGGAATTTTTCCAAGATTTATTGAATTATAAATCTTACTATTAAATTCATAATATCATATAATAACTTAATATTTAATAGTATTATTTAGGATTCAATAAAAGGAAATCCCCTAAATTAATTTAGATTAATTTATGGGGTATTTCACTAAGTGGTAGTGTCATGTCTAGTACTCCACTAACCAAAATGTTACCTTACCACCATTACCACTACTCCAAAAGCCTTATTTCTCACAAACACCTTCTTTACACAATACACTAAGATTTCTCCAAAAGTTCATACTTATTCCTTCACAAGGCATTTTACCTGTTTTTTACCAAAACTTGCACAAGACTTTACACTTCACATAACATGACTTTGGTGTGTATAAAACACCCATTTAACTCTAAATCCACCAAGACAATGCTTAAGGCACCTTAACACTTAAAACCACCGTAATTCACTTTCTTTCACCATCTTAACACTTAACAAATTACTAGTACCTTCTAGGTCATAACATCTCATTACAACACATAAACTACTATGTTTATCAACTAAATTTTGCCATAGCTTCTCTTGTATCACCATACACAAAAACACATAGTTTTCCACCTTTATACAAACCAAGAACATCCAATCTCTTAATACTGAAATACCCCAAACCTTTATATGTTGTTTAAATATTAAATCATGGTATATTAAGGCTAAAAGTGCCTTATAAATGTTAGTAAATGATTTAAACCATAGAAAACACAATTAATTACCTTAAAGACAATATGGGCAAAAAGGTGCTCTAAGCTTGGGATAATTTTGGTTAAGACTTAATAAGCTTACCAAGACCTTATTTACATGCTAATAGACATATTAAGGCAATTACCAAAGAAAACCAAGCTTGAAAACAAGATAAAACACAAAATGTGCTTTAAGGAGTCTTAAAGCACATTTTTGAAAAATTGTCTTGTAAATGGGTTTTGAATGGCTAAATGTCCATCATTACTCTTTAATTAACATTTGTACTACTTAGTATCACATTAGGAAGTCTAAATCAATGGGAAATCTAAAATTTCACAATTATGTGCCTTGGTTAGTGAATAGTAACCAAATAGTGCTAGTTTAAGACTTTGGTCAATGAAAATCAACTAGATGGTCAACAAAGACCATAAAATACCCCACTTGAATTAGGGGGCCGGTTTCCATGTGTGACTCACCACTCTTACTTAACTAAATAATGAGAAAGCAAAAAGTAAGTAAAAACACTATTCACCTTTTTACTTAAATATCTTTCAAAACTTACCTCTCTCTTCATTCTCTTCTTCCTTCTCATTTCCCACCGTCTCCAACCTGCATTCTCTCTTCTCCATCGGTTTTACTACAGTCCACACACAATACTCCATCTTCAACCTCTTGTATCTCCTAGCTCCATTTACCAAATCAAAAACCAAGACCACCATTCTCTTAGTCTTGCCAAGCTCTTCGACTCTATCTTTTCAAAATTTCAAAACCACCATTTCAGTGCCAAGAAGAAATACCATGGGAGGAGCTTGAGCTCATCTTTTTGCTCCTTGTTGATCACCTTTGCTTCAAGGTAAGGAAAAACCAAAGAAAACTCCATTTTCCTCTTGTTTTGATGTTGACCGAAAATCACCATTGATGGTGTCCTTTTCTTGCTTTGTCCTAGCTTCATTTTAATCTACCAAGGGCTTGGTGGTGTCCTCTCTTGATGCTTATTCAAACTCTTTTCCATTTCCAAGGTAAAACAACTATCTTAATGATTTAAGATAATATATAACTTAGGGTTTATAATGAGTTTAAGCATGAAGCTTGAATGCTCATTACATTGCTTGTATATTGATTAGAAGTTGACAAGAAATCAAGTCCTTGCCGGTTTTTAATCAAAGAGGGAGCAAGGAGAAATAAGTGAGAAAGTTGTGAAGGAAAAGTGATGCATTAGGAAAAATGAGCTTGATTTGCTTAATAAGATACCTAAGGAGCCAATGACAAATGAGCTAGTGAATTATTCTAAGGAGATTGTTAAAGGGCATATGAGGCGTTGAGTGTATTTGCAGGTCAAAGGCAATATATACATGTGGAAATTCAGTGTTTAATGTTTATGCTATTTAAGGGCCTAAGAGCCATGCAATTTAAGGGCCTAAGTGCAAAGCAATTTAAATTATGCACTATATTGTGATGTAGTGTTAAATGGTGATGAAGTTTTCTGTATAAGAATGTTCTTGGTGGATTTAAGTGTTCTTGGATGTTTAATGGTGAAAACAATGTGTTTTGGTGTAATAATGTACTAGTAGAACCCATGTCAAATATTGGATAATATACAAGAGGTTCTAAGTGTTTAAAACGAGTTTTGGTGAATTAGGAAGTGTTAGAAATGAATAAGTGTTCTACTAGGGAGGAAAACATGTCTTAAGGTGTTCTAGTGTGCTAAAAGGATTTAGGCATTATCTAGGAGGTTTTAGAAATCAAATGAGTGTTTTGGAATACATCAAAGTCATGGTGAGTTTGTGTTTAGGATTTATGCAAGTTTTGGTGAACAATGAGGAAGTAAGGTATTGTAATGAAGAGGTGAAAACTTGTGGAGAAATTTCAAGGTGTAGCATTAAGGAGTTTTGGTTGGTAAGAAAAGATGCTTGGGAGATGATGTTATAGAGGTGACAAAACATTTTGGGCTTGTTATTATCATAGGTGTGGAACAACACTTAGGAACTTAAGGAAAAATATCACAAGTGTTGGTGAATTTTGCAAGAATTGAGTGATGGATTAAACAAAGAATTAGAAGAGGTTTTGTTGTAACCCATAGTTCATACCTTATATTATATCTGTTACAATGTTATTCTAAGTTAGATTAACCCTTTTGCTGTCAGTTGGGACGTCAGCGGCATTACTTTATTTGTCAAGGACAAGGAGGTCATTCAATTAATTAATTAAGGTAATTAATTATTTGATTTGTAAGGAAAGGAATTCCTTATTTCTTTTCTTTTCCTGATCATTGTTATTCATGTCGGATAGGTCGTGGGAGCGTTGTCAGTTTCCTGAAGTTTGAACGAGCGCCTCTCTTTTCTCTTTCTCTCTCTCTTGATTCCTCCTCTGTGAGAACTGTGCTACTTTCATTGCGATCAGATTGAAGACCTTGTTGTTGCGGCGTTTCTCTTCTTCGATCAGGTTTGTCTACAGAATTCTGGATTCCGTTGTTGGTTTCTCCTCCCCCAGTTTCTGATTTTGGGACTCCGGGTGTGTTGATTCAGCGACGACGACTCTGCGTTGGGAATTCGGATTGTTGAGACTACGCTGCTGCAGTCTTTTAGATTCCTCTACGTTCTTGTAATCAGGTACGGGTTGCTGAATTGAGGTGTGCTGATGTTCTAGGTCTGTTGTCTTCTGATTCTGATTGTGGGCTGCCGATCTGTGTTGTTCAGTGATTGTGTTCGCGTCTGGTTGGAGAGCGTTCGGGGCTGCGTTATGCTGAAGTGCGTTGTCGATACCTCTGCTAATTGAGGTAGGTGGTTACTCGATTCGGTTTGGAAGTTCAGCCATGGGGTTTGCGAGGCCTTATTGTCTGATTTGAATGCATTTCTGTTTGTGTTGTGTTTGATTGCGTTTTGGAATGGCTAAACCCCCATGGTCTCCTGTATTGATGACTGTTTTGGTGTGTGTTCTGAATTGGCGATTCGTGGTGTCGAATTGCGTTGTTTTTCTGCTCTGTTCGTCTTCTAAAATCTGCAGTTTTCGCACTGTCCGAACTTCCGTCCGAGCTTTGAAGTTCGGACAGTGTATTTTGCCTTTCTAATTTTTAAAGTTCGGGGTATGTCCGAACATCTGTCCGAACTTAGATGTTAGGACACACCCTTAGATTCTCCTCTGATTTTAGTTCAACCTGTGTCCGAACTTTGACGTCCGGACACAAGGTCGGACCTTCCGCGTAAGTTTTTCCGTAAACCCGTCCGAACATCAGTCCGAACATTGATGTTCGGACATTCTAAAATGTTCTGTCTGATTTCAAATCGACTTGTGTCCGAACATTGATGTCCGGACACAAGTTCGGAAATTTGACTATTCTGGTTTCTGAGTCTCGACTTGCGTCCGAACTTCGACGTTTGGACACACGTTCGGACACCTCACTGTTTTCAGCATAACTTCTTCGTTTGAACTCCGATTTGAGTGCCGTCTACGGCGTTGGATTCCTTATGAACTGTACTACTGATTTATGAGTGTTTTGGCATACCTAAATGCAATTTTGCTTCTGTTTATGCAATCCTTCTGTTTTGGGACATTACACTTTGTTTCTGAGCCGTGAATGGCTGGGTCGAGCTATTCCGTGGTATACCTAGTAGACGTCGTTCTGAGTGTGGGTCATTCCCTTTCTGTTCTGTGGGGTTGACGAACCCTTTGGCTCTTTCGAGTCATTTCTGTGTTGCCGAGAGACCTGTTATGGTCTATGGGTCTTCGACCCTTCTGAGTGTGTGCATTGTACTGTGTCCCTATCTCTTTGTGAAATCTAATTGTTTCTGTATTGGGAACCCTTTTGTTCCACTCTGTTTCAGTTTCTGAAAGCTTCTGACTGTTTGGGAATTGTGGATATAATGTTATCTTCTCCTCCTTCTGATTTCAATCGTTTTGAGCGACCTTACTGATGACGGTCGCTGCTTACTGGGCATGGTTGTGTGCTCACTCCCCTACTTCTAACATTTTGCAGATTGATCAGCGAGGGTCATCTTAAGTCTCTGGAGCTATAGTGTTTAGCTTTTTTGTTCATTGAGACTATTATTTATGATGTTGTAGCCTTCGGGCCTTACACTGTTTTGACTTCTGTTTCTGACTTGGTTATGTATTTGGGAGTTGTGTTAACTTCAGTTGTATCTTGATACTTTGGTTTATACTATTTTATGAAAGCATTGTTTTGGGCATTGATTCGATTGTTAGCTTTAGAGCCTTGCGTTATTAGGTAGTAATACGCGGCGTGTAATGCCCCTGACTCTTAGGCCGGTTTCGGGGGTGTTACATTTAGTGGTATCAGATCCAGGTTTGGTTTTTTTTAGGTTCTGTGGCTGTGTTTGCTTGTGTGAGATTCAGTTGTGGCAGTTGTTTGAAGTCTGAGTCAGTTCTGACGAGTTTTGGATTTGTGTATCTCAGAATGCCTCCTCGTAGAACACCAGTGACCCCTCAGGGAAATGTTGTGGATGCAGTGCAGCAGTTTGTGGTGCAGTTGATGCAGACGATGGCTACAGCTGCTGGGGGAGCTGGTGGAGGAGCTGGTGGCGCAGGCCCAGCAGGGGCGAATGCTGTGGGAGGCCGAGTCAGGGCGCTTCAGGAGTTTATGAAGCTGAAGCCGCCTTCCTTCGACGGCTGTGGTCACCCTCAGGAGGCGAGCCACTGGATTACTGAGGTGGAGGACCTGCTCAGAGTGATGGGCTCAGAGGACGATCAGAAGGTGGACTTCGCCACGTTCCTCTTTAAGGGGGAGGCGAAGGAGTGGTGGCATATGGTGATGGGTAGGCATCCCCAGCCTTGGACCTGGGATCAGTTCTGCTTGGAGTTCAACAAGTAGTTCTACCCGGATGTGTACAAGGACCAGAAAATCAATGAGTACAACCGGCTGCGCCAGGGGAGAGAGATGTCTGTGGAGGAGTATGTAAGGAAATTTGTGACTCTTTCGAAGTATGCCCTAGAGCCAGATGAGCATAGGAAGGCCCGTAAGTTCGAGAGTGGGCTCAGACCAGACATCAGGTCCGTAGTGACACCCCTTCGTCACCGGACCTTCAGAGATGTGGAAGATGTCGCTCTACTGGTAGAGGCCGACATCAAGGGCAGACAGGCTGGTAAGGACCACAAGGGGAAGAGGCATGCTGAAGAGCCTCAGACGAAGGGGGCTGCTCCTCCGCAGAAGAAGCAGCCCTATGGAGATCGTCGGGGAGCTTCGTCATCTTCGACAGCTGGGGCGAAGTGTGGGTCTTGTGGTCACTCCCATCCTGGTAGGGAGTGCTACAAGAAGACTGGTGCCTGCTTTAAGTGTGGGTCGATGGAGCACCGGATTGCTCAGTGCCCTCAGGCATCCAGTAGAGGCTCAGGAGATAGAGGCACCGGCTCAGACTCAGGGGCGAGGTCCGACCAGAAGAAGCCTCAGACTCAGGCTCGAGTGTATGCTATGGCAGGAGAGCGTGATCGAGCTGGTGATCGTGTCGTCTTAGGTATTCTTTAGATCCATTTTCAGGATGTGTTTTGCCTGTTTGACTCCAGAGCTACGCACTCCTTTATCTGTTCTAATTTGTTGGGTGACCTTGGACTGACTACTATGCCTAGTGAGGTAGACCTGTGTGTGAGTAGTCCAGTAGGTGGGGTTGCCCCTTGTGTGCTGAATTCTATGTGTAAGACTTGTCCCATAGCAGTTAGGGACAAGACTTTTTATGCTGACCTCATCCCGATGCGGATGGCCTGTTTTGATGTGATCTTGGGCATGGACTGGCTAGCAGAGCACCATGCCCATATAGACTGTGCAGCTAGGAGGGTGATAATTGACCTGTCAGACGGGACCCGCTTTGCTTTCTCTGGGAATGTAGTTCCATGTGCGCCTGTAGTTGTGTCAGCGATGCAGGCAGCCAGCTTCTTGAGGAAGGGCTGCCAGGGATTCTTGTGTTATCTGCCAGAGGTGCGTGAGGGATCTAGCTTAGAGAGCATCCCGATTGTCAAAGAGTTTCATGAGGTCTTCCAGGATGACGTGCCCAGACTTCCACCAGTGAGGGAGGTGGAGTTCACGATTGACTTAGCGCCAGAGACTCAGCCCATCTCTAGGGCCCCGTACCGTATGAGTCCGGCGGAGTTGAAGGAGCTGAAGGTTCAGCTTCAGGAGTTGCTGGATAAGGGCTTCATTCGCCCTAGCGTTTCGCCTTGGGGAGCGCCAGTGCTATTTGTGAAGAAGAAGGATGGGACTTTCAGATTGTGCATCGACTATAAAGAGCTGAATAAGGTGACCATCAAGAACCGCTATCCCCTTCCGCGTATCGATGATTTGTTTGACCAGTTGGCGGGCGCCACAGTGTTCTCGAAGATCGATCTTCGTTCAGGCTACCATCAGTTGAGGATTAAGGCCGAGGATGTGCCTAAGTCCGCCTTTAGGACTCATTATGGTCATTACGAGTTCCTAGTTATGCTGTTTGGTTTGACTAATGCTCCCTCGGTTTTTATGGATATGATGACCCGGGTTTTCAAACCCTATCTGGATCAGTTTGTAGTGGTCTTTATAGATGATATCTTGGTGTACTCCAAGAGCACAGAGGAGCATGAGGAGCATCTGAGGATTATCTTGCAGACGCTGAAGGATCGTGAGCTGTATACTAAGTTGAAGAAGTGTGACTTCTGGCTTGATCGTGTAGTGTTTTTGGGACATGTCGTCTCGAAGGACGGTATCTCAGTGGACCCTGAGAAGATTATAGCAGTTATGGAGTGGGCGAGGCCCACGAATGTTGCTGAGATCCGTAGTTTCCTTGGGTTAGCTGGGTATTACAGGAAGTTCGTTGAGGGATTCTCTAAGAATGTATCCCCACTTACCCGTCTGTTGAGGAAGGAGATCAAGTATGAGTGGAGCGAGGCTTGCGAGCAAAGCTTCCAGGAGATTAAGAAGAGGCTGACGACCGCACCGATCCTGACCTTGCCTTCTAGGACAGAGGGCTTCGAGGTCTTCTGTGATGCGTCCCACAAGGGACTAGGATGTGTTCTGATGCAGCAGGGTAAGGTAGTGGCTTATGGCTCTCGGTAGCTGAAGCCCTATGAGAAGAACTACCCTACCCACGATCTGGAGTTGGCAGCTGTGGTTTTTGCGCTTAAGATTTGGAGGCATTACCTGTATGGAGCGTCGTGTAAGGTCTACACGGACCACAAGAGTCTCAAGTATTTGTTCACTCAGAAAGAGTTGAACTTGAGACAGAGGAGGTGGTTGGAGCTACTTCATGACTACGATTTGGAGATCCTCTACCATCCTAGTAGAGCGAACGTTGTAGCAGACGCTTTGAGTCGGAGAGATGCTCCGGGTGTAGCTTGTGCCTTGACAGGAGTTCAGAGGTCCGCCTTGGAGCTTCAGCGTATGGGTGTTTGGGTAGTCAGACCAGCCAGTGCCAGTATGATAGCAGCGCTTCAGGTTCAGTCTTTATTGGTCGACAGGATCAGAGTTGGTCAGGAGTCGGATCAGAGAGGGACTGTCTTCAGAGCAGAGTTTGGACTTCAGTGTCTCCAGTGATGGTTGTCTGCGCTTCAGGGGTCGAGTGTGTGTGCCGGATGACGCAGTTCTACGTAGAGAGATCCTTTAGGAGGCTCATGGAGCGCCATATTCAGTTCACCCAGGAGGGGTGAAGATGTATCGAGATCTCAGAGAGTCGTTCTGGTGGTCTGGGATGAAGCGTGACATCTCTGAGTTTGTTTCGAAGTGCCACACCTGTCAGCAGGTGAAGGCTGAGCACCAGAGGCCAGTGGGTTTGCTTCAGCCCCTTCCCATTCCTGAATGGAAGTGGGAGAGTGTGGGGATTGTTATACCCAAAATTTCAACCCCCCCGGAAGAAAGTCTCTACTAATAGGCTAGTAGCAAGAGTTCCCAGTTCGATCGGCACGTTTCAGAGTACTAGGGACAGCTTAGTCATCTCCAGGGGCGTTTTCGTAATTTTTCAAGGCTCCTAAACCCCCTATAGGCTTTCTCTCTCCTCCAAATAAGGGTCAAATCAATTCAAAATGCTTTGAAATTTTAACCCATGATAAAGGATGACATTTGAAGCATAATGGCGTTGGAATTTTGATTTTTCGAATTTCCAATAATTTTCTAGCAATTTCTGATTGAATCTGACGGAAAATTGAATTTAAAAATATCCCAATATCCAAAAAATTCGATTCCACTTTAGAAAAATCAGAAATATCATCCTTTACCCATGTGTAAAATTTTATAATCAAATTCCTTTTGGTAACCCTTGAGCTAAAACGTCGGTAAATCTCGGTTTTTACCGGATTTTTCTATCTTTAAGGAAGCCTATATAAGGAACCTTATCCAGTGATCAAATCAGAACCTCAAGAACTCGAAGCAACCAGAAAACCTAGCCGTCTCATTCTCCTCACGTTTTTACACATCCAAGCACCAAAATCACATCAAAAATCTCTCGAAATCACCACCTAAACACACTTTTCAACTCCTAACACATCAACCATTATCAAACATCAACCAAACCACCTCCAAAACGTGAAGAACATCATCAACAATCAACAACCAGAAGCCCGGGTCGAACTCAATCCGGAACCGGCATCATCGGAGCCTCCGAAGAATCCCAACGTGAAGAATCATCTTGAATTCGAAGGTAAAACAGGTTACAATCCAACTTTTCTGATTCCCCACGACCTTATTAACTCTCTGTTAAATTTTGGGTTCAAACTAACCTTCGTACGCTTCTGTATTGCTGTTTATTCAAGCTTCTGTCCAATAACTTGTTTACCAAGTTTCGTGCATAATTCGAATTCAAATTGAGAACTTTCGATCACTAACGCATTGTACATCTTTCAGGCTACACACCCATAAAATTTGAGTCGAAAACACCTTCGGGAACAGCCTTAACGCCGCCGTCCGAGGGCGGTCCGCACCCACGGACGTCATGTCCGGGGTCCCGGACTCCTTGTCCGTAAGCCCGGACACCCACGGACGGCGGCGAGATTTTTTAAATTTTAAAATTTAGGTTTTTCTAATACTGTCCGGGCCCACGGACGGCCTGTCCGTGGCCTCGGACTTTACAACTTTCTGTTTTCTGTTTAATTCGACTTTTATTTTCATATAGGTTAACTAGGGTCCGTGGTCTCGGACATTAGGTCCGTGGCCACGGACGGAAACAAAATTTGACCTAATTCTGCCTCCGAAACCCTAGTTTAGGTAATTTTAATTTCCACTTTAATTTTCTGTCAAAAAATGCTAAAAAACACAAAAAACAGAAGCACCGCACTTAGGTTAAAAAACAACTTTGTAAAAAGCCGTAATTAAACCAAGTAGAGGAAAAACGACCTAGGAGGGGTAATGAAAGTAATTGAACCCTAATTAAGTCGAATATCAAGCCCCCGAACCCGAACTCTCCTTTCCTAATTTGATCTAGGTTAAAATTAGGTGGCGACTCGTAATAGGTTCCAGTGAGCTAGCTTAGGTTTTAATAATTATTGTTATTTGACATAGTTATTAATCTTAGGCTATAAGTGGACCTAAAACCCGATTAGATCCTAATCAACTTTAATCAACATAGGATAGGGGTTTAAAATCGAGGCTCACAGACTGGCGACTCTGCTGGGGACAAACTTCTTAATTTTAACTTGTTTTAATTTTAAGAAAGAGGGCTTAACTCGAAAATGTTTATTTATGGCTTTATTACTTTGTTCGTTTACTTTTGTGCGCACTTTAATTTTCTGCACCTTTGCATCATATGAGAGCGAGGGTCCACCTAAACCAATTTCACCCCGGGACCCGTTTGAGGGTCCCCTGTCGGGGACTCACACCTTTTAGGTGATGTGAATAAGCGGGGGAAAGGAGGAGGTGTCGTCTAACCACACCCCCTTAATACCTGGGCTTTAGCCCCAAGCGTTTTCCTGGCAGTGTCCTTACCTAGCCCATTGTTTGGTCAGTCAAAGACCCGACCGTAGACGCACACCTTCAGGTGATGTGAAAAAGTGGGGAAGCCCAAAGAGAATAGCGTGCAAGCCCTATTCCTTTGAGGTGACCTGGGCCCATGCCCCAAGCACCTCTCCGGATCGATCCATACCCGTTTGGATTTAAACGTCTAGTGAGGACATTGAATTTGTGTGGGCCTTGTTTGCTTGTATGATCGGCCCATTACTCATCCTACAGATTGATAGGAACTTCTCCTACCATTAACTAGCCCAGCCGAATTGGCAGCTCTATTTGTTTGCGGCCCAGGTCCTGTTTGGTTTAATATGTGAGCCATTCGGGCTTCGGCCCAAAAGCTTAGACTTAGGTGATTTCTCTTCTGGCCCAATTCGAATTATCCATTTAGTTCTAGGCCCATGAAAAACAAATCCACCTCAAGCAGTTCATGAAAATCCATCAGGCCTTTCCGTTTCAAGGTTTATTCTAGTCCAGGAAGACTTTCCACTTGGGCTTTGGCCCAAAGTCCTAGGTATAGGTATCATCTTCTAGGCCCAATCAGAACACTCAGCCCAAATTCCAATTCACATCTAGGACATGGTTTAAAAATCATTTCGGCCCATGCGCCCTATTTCTAGCCCAAACACATTCTGGCCCAGGTGTCAAATTCTCAAAACATTCTGAGTACCGCATTCATAACTCACTTCATCTGGGCCCACAGACCAATTCATAGTTTTGGCCCACGAACTTTGCTCTCAATCCAGAATTTTGGCCCATAACATAAAACATTCGAATCCCAGATAGTTTGTGCAACCCATTCATTCTAGTTTCTAGCCTCAAGGCCCAACAAGGTCATCAAACGAATCCTAGGCTTCAAGGTTTCTCTCTCGCCTAGAGGCCCATTCATAATCCATGTGGCTTCCTTCGGGCCGTTTGCTCCACTTCCCACGTTAAGGGTATTCAGGCCACACATCCGCTCTAACCTAGGGATCACTCTAGTCCATGCACTTCACTCTCAGTTTGGAAGAGATTCAGGCCCTAGTTCCTCCTACATAACCCATAGGAATTCCTAGTTCAAGTACTTCGTGGAGCCTACTAAGAGTCCAAGAAGAAGTCGATCACAGTCATCTTAGCGAATCCCGGCGGTCAGAGCTCGATCTTCAGCATGCCGACTTCAGATGGTCAGCGGACAGCAGGATTCGGATTCAACAGAAATTTTAGGGTTTCCCATGCATTCTACGCATAACCTGCCATAACATCATTTTCAAATGCACCTCTCATATTTTTCAAAGAATGATCGTTTTCAAAACCACTAATAAGAAGCATCGATTTTGTTGAATCATCTTCTTCCTCATGTTCACAAATGAATGACTTTTTCAAGTTAAATGATAACACAAAAAAAAAAAAGGTTTTGTTTCACACAAGTTTTTTGATGGTTCATGAATTTATTATCACGACAATGGAACACAAAGACTTGTATTTTGTTTCTGAATTTTGAGCATGCCTTACCAAACCGCACAACTCACCACATAATATCCAAACAACCCACAATGAGGTTCAAGGCCCACATCTATCAAACTGTTGTCACGAACCCCAAATCAATACTGGGGGCATCTGAGTTTAGAATCATTGTCTTCGATCTCTTTTGTTTAAACGTGTGAACTAGTCTCTGAGTGAAATTCGCGAGAGTGTCTTGAGCGGGAAAACCATGAGTAAACGAGCGTGTCATTTTTACACGACTCCGGCGAGACCACATTCAAAGGTTAGGGAAACGGCATAACTCTGACCGAAGGAGATAATTTGTAAATTACTCTTAGACCTGTGAAAAGTAACAAGAATGGATACACAATTATCAGGAAGACGAAGCACATAGGTACAGCACCACATAGCCAAAAGCTTGTGAACCCAAGGTTGTGAAAAACGGTACGGGAGTCTAGTACGGATTGTCCATAGTACGTGATACGGGAGTACTGATACGAGGAGACGGATGTACTGATACGGAATAAATATTTAATGTATAAAAATTCTAAAGACTTACGTGATACGGGGTAGATACTCACTTGGTCATACACAATTTCAAACAATCCGAAGCTGTATTCATTTCAACTTTGAGCACTCCCGAAATTAAGTATGCGATTCCAATTTATTGTTATATAGTTAAATCTTGCTAAGATAATTCTGTACAAACAAAATTACTACCTACATTTACTAAAATAATTCTGAACAAATAAGCCTCACTGCAATATTTCAATTTCAATTAATATTATATATTAAAAAACTTCTTGCATTTCAATATCTCAGGGAAGTCCATTAATCGTTCAACAAAATAAAGTAAATACATGATTAATAATCTAATAAAATCACCTAATCCAATTTTACACCCGTGTAAACTCATCTAAATATATGCCACTTTTTTCTCATCCAAAACAGTGGGAACAATAAAAAAAATGAAAAATATCACCATCCTCACCGACTCACTGTTGCTACATTAGAGATGATAACCAGGTAGATTGTGGTTGCATACTCTCGTACAGAGTCTACAGAACAGACTCGCATAGTGTAGAGATTTGAGGTTGTCTTTTCTTCTATTTCTCCTCCTCACGAGTCACGCCTCACAGTCACAGTACACCAGCAAAATAGAAGAGTAAACCTCATCGATGACGGTGTAGAGCAACCGTGTAGAAGAGGTATAATCCATGAGAATAATCACTGAAACTTAAGAAAAAGAAAGAATAGAGATTGGTGCGGCAAACTAGCGGGCAAACTCCAGAATCAAGTTACATTTTTCTCCTTTCTTGCACTATTGCATAAGAATTTCTTCCTGAAAAACAGAGCTCTTGCACTGCAAGTGTGAAGAAGAAAGGACGGTGAAAGAATGAAGAACGGTGAAAAAGAGTAATGAATTTATTTTGCTTATTACAACGGAAGCGTGCAAGACATGAGTAATGATTTTTTTTTAATAGTCAGTGTAGGCAATTGTTTGTGTCTCTTCGTCTTCTGAGCGCTGGTGCTGCATATTTTCACGCCGGACGGCGAGAGAAATTGCATCTGCATCATCGCTCTCAGTCCTCTACTCACAGCGTCTTGCAGTTTGATACGGACGATTCAGACGAACGGACGTATATACGGCCGTCTCACAACTTGAAACGCCACCTTCATACATACGGAATTGGTACGACCGTCTAAGTACGGTTCTTCATGGAAAGGGTGGTACGGCGTTTAAACGTCCGTTCCGACCCGTTTTTTGCAACACTATGTGAACCCTGACGTTAAACCCTAGGCACCCCTGCTGAGCCTTTCATATATCCTTTTTGATATTATGAACTCCACAAAATAACCCAGCCAATGATGAATGTCTGACCCGGTGACCAAAGGAAGCAAGGAGCCCGAGTCTCGGATAACATCTTCATCAGTTCAAAGAAGCAACTCCGCTATCAGCATGACGAAGCAATCCGTAAATGGTCCCAGAGTGACACAGGATCCAAAGAGCTCACACCCAAACAGCTCTCAAAAGCCCAAAACTGGGAAACACAAGAACCCCGAAGGCAAAGTCAATAAAGGATAAAACCAAAAAGGCAAACCCGAAGTGCCTCAAAGAAATCCAAATGACAAAAAGAGAATAGTGTAAAGGACAACCTCAAAGGTCCAGGTCCAGAAAGCTCGAAAACACGTCAACACGAAGCAGCTAGACGACTTCAAGACAAGGAGATGAATCTGAGAGAAAGACACAAGTTGCAGCTTTGGTCACCCATTTAAGCTCCACATACCTCAAATATCCCTCCGTAACCCCATCATTTTTCATCGCACCCTACGGCCACGTTATAAGCTTTAAAGACTTCCGACTTGATAGTTGTGTGTCCAATCACGTGAAAGTAACAGATCAAATGCGTAAATCCATCAAACGTCGAATTCAATGGTCTAAAAGTTATGACCATGAGCGAGAATGAGTGCATACACCAAAACACGTCGAGTGTAGGTTAGGAAGCACCAAATCAGAACATAAGCCTTGACCCTGTAAGGACGAGACTCATTCGCACGTTTAATCAAAGAAATACCGGGGCAATCGATCGTCCCAATCGATTTGCATGAACTCTAGCTCAGATTGTCCTAAGAAAATACTGGGGGGCAATTGTTGGTTCCAACAATTGCCATGACAACACCAATTGAAACCCCAAAGCATGAGCACCACCATCCTACCAAAGGCACACATAAGCCCTTACCTCCACATCAAACACCTCAGGCCTACATAAGCCTCTACCTCCCACATCAAACACTTCAGGCCCACCTAGCCTTCACTTCCACATAAATTCCATGGCCCGTCATAAGCCCTACCACCACTGAAAGAGCCCGCAAACAAAAAAACCTATACTCTCACAAGCGGCACGTTCATCTTCTTTGAAACAAAGTGCAAGTCTGAAATCTTTAGTCCAGGAAATGATAATTTCACTTTCCATTTCAGTAGAAAGATTTTCCTTAAACATTGTCATGTTTGGCACCTTTTTCAACAATTTCTTGTCCTACACGATTTTCCTTCAAACACTTCGGTTTCATAAATCTACATCATCGCCATGTTTGGCATATTCCTAGCAATTTCTTGCTTTCAACCAACCTACATCATCGCCATGTTTGGCATATTCCTAGCAATTTTCTTTGCTTTCAACCAACCTACATCATCGCCATGTTGGCATGTTCCTAGCAATTTCTTGCTTTAACCAACCTACATCATCGCCATGTTTGGCATATTCCTAGCAATTTCTTGCTTTCAACCAACCTACATCATCGCCATGGTTGGCATATTCCTAGCAATTTCTTGCTTTCAACCAACCTACATCATCGCCATGTTTGGCATGTTCCTAGCAATTTCTTGCTTTCAACCAACCTACATCATCGCCATGTTTGGCCTATTCCTAGCAATTTCTTGCTTTTCAACAAATCTGCATCATCGCCAGTTTGGCATGTTTCTTGCTTTCAACAAATCTGCATCATATCGCCATGTTTGGCTTATCCTAGCAATTTCTTGCTTTCAACCAACCTACATCATCGCCATGTTTGGCATTGTCCTAGCAATTTCTTGCTTTCGACAAATTAGCATATCATCCCCATAGCATCATCACCTTTTATACTTCAGGTTCCCGACACCTTATAATGCTCGGCGTATTCCATTCGAATTCAGGTGCCCGACACCTTATAATTGCTCGGCGTATTCGTTCAACTTATGGTTCCCGACACCTTATAATGCTCGGCGTATCCCGTTCAACTTATGGTTCCCGACACCTTATAATGCTCGGCGTATCCCGTTCAACTTATGGTTCCCGACACCTTATAATGCTCGGCGTAATCCATCAATTTCAGGGTTCCCGATACCTTATAATGCTCGGCGTAATTCATTCAATTTCAGGTTCCCGACACCTTATAATGCTCGGCGTACCCCATTCAGTCTCAGGTTCCCGAACACCTTATAATGCTCGGAGTATTTTATTCACTTTCAGGTTCCCGACACCTTATAATGCTCAGCGTATTCCAGGTTCCCGACACCTTAAATGTTCGGTGTATTCCATTCAGGTTCCCGACACCTTATAATGCTCGGCGTATTCCAGGTTCCTCGACACACCTTAAAATGCTCGGGGTATTCCACTCACTTTCAGGTTCCCGACACCTTAGAATGCTCGGCGTACTTCATTCCTTTATAGGTAGTCAACGCCTTAGAATCGCTTGACATTACGTCATCTTTTAGGTTGTCCACGCCTTAGAATCACTTGACATTACTTCGTCTTTCAGGTAGTCGACGCCTTAGAATCGCTTGACATTATCCATTTGCATCATTTTTAGGTAGTCAAACGCCTTAGAATAGCTTGAAATCATTTTCATCACCTTAGGTAGTCAGCGCCTTAGAATAGCTCGACACAACTTGCTAGATTTCAAATGGCATACGAGGTCTTTTAGGATCCAGAATTTTGGGGTATCACTCAAGCATCAACTAGTCTTTTCATCTTCATTACAAAGCCTAGTTGACGGGGGGCAATCTGTATACCCAAAATTTCAACCCCCCGGAAGAAAGTCTCTACTAATAGGCTAGTAGCAAGAGTTCCCAGTTCGATCGGCACGTTTTCAGAGTACTAGGGACAGCTTAGTCCATCTCCAGGGGCGTTTTCGTAATTTTTCAAGGCTCCTAAACCCCCTATAGGCTTTCTCTCTCCTCCAAATAAGGGTCAAATCAATTCAAAATGCTTTGAAATTTTAACCATGAAAAGGATGACATTTGAAGCATAATGGCGTTGGAATTTTGTTTTTCGAATTTCCAATAATTTTCTAGCAATTTCTGATTGTTGAATCTGACGGGGAAATTGAATTTAAAAATATCCCAATAGCCAAAAAATTTGATTCCACTTTAGAAAAATCAGAAATATCATCCTTTACCCATGTGTAAAATTTTATAATCAAATCCTTTTGGTAACCCTTGAGCTAAAAAGTCGGTTAAATCCGGTTTTACCGGATTTTTCTATCTTTAAGGAAGCCTATATAAGGAACCTTATCCAGTGATCAAATCAGAACCTCAAGAACTCGAAGCAACCAGAAAACTAGCCGTCTCATTCTCCTCACGTTTTTACACATCCAAGCACCAAAATCACATCAAAAATCTCTCGAAATCACCACCTAAACACACTTTTCAACTCCTAACACATCAACCATCATCAAACATCAACCAAACCACCTCCAAAACGTGAAGAACATCATCAAACAATCAACAACCAGAAGCCCGGTCGAACTCAATCCGGAACCGGCATCATCGGAGCCTCCGAAGAATCCCAACGTGAAGAATCACCTTGAATTCGAAGGTAAAACAGGTTACAATCCAACTTTTCTGATTCCCCACGACCTTATTAACTCTCTGTTAAATTTTGGGTTCAAACTAACCTTCGTACGCTTCTGTATTGCTGTTTATTCAAGCATCTGTCCAATAAAATTGTTTACCCAGTTTCGTGCATAATTCGAATTCAAATTGAGAACTTTCGATCACTAACGCATTGTACATCTTTCAGGCTACACACCCATAAAATTTGAGTCGAAAACCACCTTCGGGAACAGCCTTAACGCCGCCGTCCGAGGGCGGTCCGCACCCACGGACGTCATGTCCGGGTCCCGGACTCCTTGTCCGTAAGCCCGGACGCCCACGGACGGCGGCGAGATTTTTAAAATTTTAAAATTTAGGTTTTTCTAATACTGTCCGGGCCACGGACGGCCTGTCCGTGGCCTCGGACTTTACAACTTTCTGTTTTCTGTTTAATTCAACTTTTATTTTCATATATAGGTTAACTAGGGTCCGTGGTCTCGGACATTAGGTCCGTGGCCACGGACGGAAACAAAATTTGACCTAATTCTGCCTCCGAAACCCTAGTTTAGGTAATTTTAATTTCCACTTTAATTTTCTGTCAAAAAATGCTAAAAACACAAAAAAACAGAAGCACCGCACTTAGGTTAAAAAGCAACTTTGTAAAAAGCCGTAATTAAACCAAGTAGAGGAAAAACGACCTAGGAGGGGTAATGAAAGTAATTGAACCCTAATTAAGTCGAATATCAAGCCCCCGAACCCGAACTCTCCTTTCCTAATTTGATCTAGGTTAAAATTAGGTGGCGACTCGTAATAGGTTCCAGTGAGCTAGCTTAGGTTTAATAATTATGTTATATGACATAGTTATTAATCTTAGGCTATAAGTGGACCTAAAACCCGATTAGATCCTAATCAACTTTAATCAACATAGGATAGGGGTTTAAAATCGAGGCTCACAGGGATGGACTTTGTCATGGGGTTACCTAAGACCCCTTCAGGCTGTGTGACGCTGGGTGTGTGGGTGATAGTTGATCGACTGACTAAGTCCTGCCCATTTCTTACTGGGAAGAAGACTTTCAGCTTGGAGTGTTTGGCGCGTCTGTATCTAGATGGGATAGTGAGGCTGCATGGTGTGCCTACTACTATAGTTTCTGACCGTGACCCGCGTTTGTGTCGAGATTCTGGCGCAGTTTGCATAAGGCCCTGGGTACGAATTTAGCTTTCAGTTCAGCCTACCATCCTCAGTCGGATGGCCAGACAGAGAGGACTAATCAGGTCCTGGAGGACATGCTTCACGCATGTGTCCTAGATTTTGGAGGTAGCTGGGATCAGCATGTGACCTTGATTGAGTTTCCTACAACAACAGCTTTCAGGCGAGCATTGGTATGGCTCCGTTTGAAGCGTTTGTATGGCAGGAGGTGCAGGTCTCCCATCTGTTGGGATGACCTGAAGGAGAGGGTCTTGGTTGGGCCCGAGCTGGTGCAGGGGTGCAGTGGAGAAGTCAGGATGATTGGAGCGTTTGCTTGTTGCTCAGAGTAGACAGAAGTGTTATGCAAGGACCAGAGGCGCAGGCCGCTTGAGTTTGATGTTGGTGATCACGTCTATCTGCGAGTGTCGCCAGTCAGAGGCGTAGTCCGGTTCGGGAAGCGTGGGAAGCTTAGCCCAAGGTTCATTGGACCGTTTGAGATTCTAGAGAGGATTGGCCCTATGGCTTATCGTCTAGCTTTGCCTCCAGCCTTGTCTGCTATCCACAGTGTTTTTCATGTTTCGATGTTGAGGAAGTACCTGCATGATCCGTCCCACGTGATCGACTACAGCCAGCTTCAGTTGAGGGAGGACTGCAGTTTTGAGGCGGTGCCTACCCACATTTTAGCCAGGGACGTCCGTCGGCTTCGTAGTAAGACCCTACCTATGGTTAAGGTCCAGTGGTCTGATCAGTCAGAGAGCGAAGCGACTTGGGAGCTCGAGGGCGAGCTGCGTGCCAAGTTTCCCTCCCTGTTCAAGCAGTAAGGTGAGTCAATTTAAGGACAAAATTCTTTTTAAGGGGAGGTGATGTTGTAAACCCATAGTTCATACCTTATATTATATCTGTTACAATGTTATTTTAAGTTGAATTAACCCTTTTGCTGTCAGTTGGGACGTCAGCGGCATTGCTTTATTTGTCAAGGACAAGGAGGTCATTCAATTAATTAATTAAGGTAATTAATTATTTAATTTGTAAGAAAAGGAATTCCTTATTTCTTTTCTTTTCCTGATCATTGTTATTCACGTCGGATAGGTCGTGGGAGCATTGTCAGTTTCCCGAAGTTTGAACGAGCGCCTCTCTTTTCTCTTTCTCTCTCTCTTGATTCCTCCTCTGTGAGAACTGTGCTACTGTCATTGCGATCAGATTGAAGACCTTATTGCTGCGGCGTTTCTCTTCTTCGATCAGGTTTGTCTACAAATTCTGGATTCCGTTGTTGGTTTCTCCTCCCTCAGTTTCTGATTTTGGGACTCCGGGTGTGTTGATTCAGCGACGACGACTCTGTGTTGGGAATTCGGATTGTTGAGGCTATGCTGCTGCAGTCTTTTAGATTCATCTACGTTCTTGTAATCAGGTACGGGTTGCAGAATTGAGGTGTGCTGATGTTCTAGTCTGTTGTCTTCTGATTCTGATTGTGGGTTGTCGATCTGTTGTTCAGTGATTGTGTTTGCGTCTGGTTGGAGAGCGTTCGGGGCTGCGTTTTGAGGTAGGTGGTTACTCGATTCGGTTTGGAAGTTCAGCCAGGGGGTTTGCGAGGTCTTATTGTCTGATTTGAAAGCGTTTCTGTTTGTGTTGTGTCTGATTGCGTTTTGGAATGGCTAAAACCCCCATGGTCTCCTGTATTGATGATTGTTTTGGTGTGTGTTCTGAATTGGCGATTCGTGGTGTCGAATTGCGTTGTTTTTCTGCTCTGTTCGTCTTCTGAAATCTGCAGTTTTCACACTGTCCGAACTTCCGTCCGAGCTTTGAAGTTCGGACAGTGGGTTGTTTTGCCTTCTGATTTTTAAAGTTCGGGGTATGTCCGAACATCTGTCTGAACTTAGATGTTCGGACACACCCTTAGATTCTCCTCTGATTTTAGTTTAACCTGTGTCCGAACTTTGACGTCAGGACACAAGGTCGGACCTTCCGCGTAAGTTTTTCCGTAAACCCGTCCGAACATTGATGTTCGGACATTCTGAAATGTTCTGTCTGATTTCAAATCGACTTGTGTCTGAACATTGATGTCCAGACACAAGTTCGGACATTTGACAGTTCTGGTTTCTGAGTCTCGACTTGCGTCCGAACTTCGACGTTCGGACACAAGTTCGGACACCTCACTGTTTTCAGCATAATATCTTCGTTTGAACTCCGATTTGAGTTTCGTCTGCGCGTTGGATTCCTTATGAACTGTACTACTGATTTATGAGTGTTTTAGCATATCTAAATGCAATTTTGCTTCTGTTTATGCAATCCTTCTGTTTTAGGACATTACACTTTGTTTCTGAGCCGTGAATGGCTGGGTCGAGCTATTCCGTGGTATATGTAGACGTCATTCTGAGTGTGGGTCATTCCCTTTCTGTTCTGTGGGGTTGACGAACCCTTTGGCTCTTTCGAGTCATTTCTGCATTGCCGAGAGACCTGTTATGGTCTATGGGTCTTCGACCCTTCTGAGTGTGTGCATTGTACTGTGTCCCTCCTATCTGTTTGTGAACTCTAATTGTTTCTGTATTGGGAACCCTTGTGTTCCACTCTGTTCTGTTTCTGAAAGCTTCTGACTGTTTGGAATTGTGGATATATGTTATCTTCTCCTCCTTCTGATTTCAATCGTTTTGAGCGACCTAACTGATGACGGTCGCTGCTTACTGGGCATGGTTGTGTGCTCACTCCTCTACTTCTAAACATTTTGAAGATTGATCAGCGAGGGCCATCTTAAGTCACTGGAGCTATAGTGTTTAGCTTTTTGTTCGTTGAGACTATTATTACGATGTTGTAGCCTTCGGGCCTTACACTGTTTTGACTTCTGTTTCTGACTTGGTTATGTATTTGGGAGTTGTGTTAACTTCAGTTGTATCTTGATACTTTGGTTTATACTGTTTTATGAAAGCATAGTTTTGGGCGATTTGATTTGATTGTTAGCTTTAGAGCCTTGTGTATTAGGTAGTAATACGTGGAGTGTAATGCCCCTGACTTTAGGCCGGTTTCGGGGGTGTTACAGGTTTGAGGTGCCAAATTAGTGTTTAAAACATGTTAGGATTTATGTAGAAACATTAGGAGAAGGTTACGCTTGGTTTGGAGGTTAAAAAGTGGCTGAAAAATAATGTTCTGGACTAATTCTGGACTGGTCTGGGTTTGCAAATAAGTACCTAAACCTTGACCACCCCAAAAACATACCCGAGAGTGCAATCCTGTATGTGGTCCGGGTTTGTATCCCGGTACACAAACCCGGACCAGGTGAAAATGTAGGGAGAGATTAATCCGATGAGTTGGTCCGGGTTTGTAAACTCGGACACAAACCGGACTACCCTAAAATTGTTCCAGAGAGTGTTTTTAAGCATTTCCAAGGTGGGGGTTTGAATGTTAATGATAATATATGATGTTAGGAGATGTTTGATGACTTTAATGACCATTAGGAGGGTGAATAAGTGTAGGTTAAGTGTGAAAGTATATGATATAATTATGTGAAGTAATTAGCTAACTATAAGTCAAGTACGTTGATTAACCGACATTACTAAATGTGTATAGGAGTTGCATACGGTGGAAATCAATCGAAGCAGGGACCAAGGTATGGTTTCTTGCAGTATGTTGCCTACCGGTTTACACCGGGGCTTGTGTGTGTTTGCTTTTCTGTGTGTTTACGACTTTATAAGATAAGCCATGAAATGAGATTACAGTCGTTGTGTTGTTGTGGCGTGTACATACGATACCGGTAACCTCGAAGTGCGCACTAATTGCTAGCTACCAGTGTTAGGATAACGCACGAGAACGGTATACGGTTATAGCGTTCCAACTAAGGAACGTTCTAACCACGGCTGTATGAACTGGTTGTGGTTTGCATTAACGACTTGTATCTCATTCCCTTATGTGTCTAACTGGACCTATATTCCTTTCGTGAATTGTTGTGTCAAGTCCGATGAGGGGATCTAACAAGTGTACGGGGGGGGGGGGTGAGGAATCCGGTTGTCCGGTCGCGCGTGTATGTATAGAGTAGATATCTGCATCAGATTCGACTCTTTTAATGTTAAGGTTGTTCTCCTTCTTGGCGTTCGATCTCCCGCTAGCTTCATCCAAAGCTTACCAATTCTGACTGATGATCGGTCTAGGGGAAATATGTGTGGTGTGGTGTGTTCGGATCACAATATCCGATCCATCTTTGAGTTAAGTTACTCGTTCGACTAACAGAATGGTAACGAGTTTGTGTAATGAGCTTAACATGAGGGTGAAATCATTCTCTAGGCTTTTAATATTGACTAACCATCTGGTTGTTTTCTAAGTGAAATGTTCTCACTATGTGTGTGTTATTGTGCTACGCAATATTCTTGCTATGCCATATATATGTTGTATGTTAAAAATCAATGTCATGTTATCATGACAAATAGTTGCGCGTATCCCGGTAGCTGATGGGCTGCGCGTTAACCATACCAGCCAAGGGTTGCTGACCCCCTTTGGGGGCTCCATATTTATTTGCAGGATGTTGATCAAAGAAGCGGAGGGGCTATAGATCTTAGGTCATGAAATACTTTTGGTTATTTTGGATGTTGGGCCCGGGATGCGCCTGTGCTCCCGTGGCGATATATTTGGACATCGTTGTGTTACAGTGATAGTTACAGTGGCAGTTACAATTACAGTCAGTGGTGGTGGTGGTTGTAATTAAATACTCGGTATTGTATATAATGTATTTATGGTTTAGTTCTATGCTCGGGAGTCTGATCATCAGACCGGTACAAATTGTATGTATTCTACTTTGTTAGCCACGTGGGTGGCTAACGGCGTGTAACACCAAACCGTTTAGTTATTGTTTTAGTCGTTTATTTCCTCTGCGATTTCGGTTATTGTTAAGTGTGTAGTAGGGGTGTTACAAAAGTGGTATCAGAGCGAAGTATCGCTCTGATGACTAGAATACCGAAGCTTAGGAATATACCGAGTTAGGAAATCTAGCTATAGTTATTGAAGTGAGCAGGTATAAAAAGGTTAACCACTAACTAAGTGTGGAGATACCTTATTGTCGGGAAGATGTTACAACTGTTGGACCAATAAGTTTGCAAGCATAAGGCTAATGAATGTTCGTGTGAATTCAGATGTCAGGTAGACCACGTGGTAGAGGCCGCGGACGCGGTGTTGGGGATATGGGTGACCTGGGAGACAATACTACGGCACAGGTTATGGCTGAGGCAGTAGCAGCTGCCGTAGCCCAGATGGTTCCCCAGCTAGTAGATGCGATGCATCAGCAGCAAGGTGGTGCGGGCCAACAAGGGCCACAACTGCAACCACAGCCGCGCGAGACTAACTGGGTCAAGGCGTTGGTGGATTTGAGACCACCGTCGTTTAATGGGGAGACCGACCTAGTAAGCTGGAGGCGTATATCTCCGAGTTGGAGACCGTCTACGAGACCTTGGATGTGCCTGCTGGAGCCAAGGTCCGTCTCGCCGCATACTACCTGATGGGTTCGGCACAGAGTTGGTGGAAGCTTGTGAGAGAGGACAGGATGGCTGATCCTCAGTTGGTTGGAGGGAGTATACGGCTCTGCTGTTAGCCAAGTACTACCCTGTACATGTGCAAGAGGCCAAGCGCCTAGAGCTGGATAGCCTGAGACAGGGGGATAAGATGTCGGTTGACGACTACTACACCACTTTCACCGGCCTTATCCACCTGCTACCGGACCTGGGATACTCGAACCGGGTGTTGGTGAACCGTTTCTACAACGGTCTCAGCCGCCGTCTTCGCTATGGGATGGGGCCAGCTGAATATACTACCTTGCAGGTAATTAGAATACAGTGTGATGTGGATAAGTGTATACTATAAGTGAATGTTAATGTGAGTTTGTGAGTTGTTTGCGGGGCATGACTAACATCCTAAATTCAGGAGTGCTATCATGCCGCTGCTAAGGTTGATATCGCCGTCCGTCTGAGGGACGAGAAAAAATACGCACAAGCGCAAGGTCTCAAGTGAGGGCCAAAGCACGCAAGGGTATGGGGATGGAAAGAAGAAGAAACCTTATCCCCAGGCCCAGAAAGGCCAGCAACAGGGTGGCAAGGGCCAAGCCCAGACCACCACTGCTGAGGAGCTGCTGAAGCTCACCTATGCCTATGCGGCTACGCCTTTACGCTCTTACCCGCCCAAGGGTAACTAATTGATTCCAAATACCGAATTCAAGTGTGTATTGTTCTATTGTGAAGTGTACTGAATGTGTAATGTTAGCAGCCAGCACGGGCTCTGGACCGGAGCGCACTACTACTGTAAGTGGTGTGTGGTGTGTAACGGAGACCACCCCGACAAGGACTGCAAGGGAAACGATGTGCAGTGTCGCTAGTGCGAGAAGTGGGGACACCGAGACTATGAGTGCTACCGAAACCCCAACAACAGAAACCATAAGCCCAAGGGGCATTGAAGGGTAAGGCCGCCGCGACCACCGATGGCCCGAAGACAGCTAATCATCCACCCACCGATCAGAAGAACACTGATTCCCAAAAGGGGAAAGGGTCGGGATCCGGCAAAGCCGCCCTGAATGTGGTGGACCGGTCTGAGGCACCAGGACCCTCTTCTAGACCACGTACCACCTAAACTGTTGAGTGAAATAAGTGATTGCTTACCGCATTCCATGCATGTTATAACCCATAGTTCATACTTTATATTATATCCGTTACAATGTTATTCTAAGTTGGTTTAATCCTTTGCTATCAGTTAGGACATCAGCGGCATTCTATTAATTGCCAGGGACAAGGAAGTCTTTCGGCTGATTAATTAGGTAATTAGCTAAACTGATTTATAAGGGAAAGGGGTTCCTTATTTTCTTTGCATTTTCTGATCTTTGGTAATCACGTCAGTTAGGTCGTGGAGCGTTGGCAGTTTCCTGAAGTTTGAATGAGCGCCTCTCTTCCTTCTCTCTCTCTCTTGATTCCTCCTCTATGAGAACTGTGCTACTGTCATTGCGATCAGATTGAAGACCTTGTTGCTGCGGCGTTTCTCTTCTTCGATCAGATTCGTCTACAGAATTCTGGATTCCGTTGTTGGTTTCTCCTCCCTCAGTTTCTGATTTTAGGACTCGGGGTGTGTTGATTCAGCGACGACGACTCTGCGTTGGGAATTCGGATTGTTGAGGCTACGCTGCTGCAGTCTTTTAGATTCCTTACGTTCTTGTAATCAGGTACGGGTTGCAGAATTGAGGTGTGCTGATGTTTTAGGTCTTGTTGTCTTCTGATTCTGATTGTGGGCTGTCGATCTGTGTTGTTCAATGATTGTGTCGTGTCTGGTTGGAGAGCATTCGGGGCGGGCTGCGTTTTGCTTGAAGTGCGTTGTCGATACCTCTACTAATTGAGGTAGGTGGTTACTCGATTCGGTTTGGAAGTTCAGCCATGGGGTTTGCAAGGTTTTGTCGTTTGATTTGTGTGCGGATTGCGATTGTTGTAGGCTGTTTAAATTGCGTTTCTGAATGGCTAAGCCCCCATGGTCTCCTGTATTTATGACTGTTTTGGTGGTGTTCTGAATTGGCGATTTGTGGTGTTGAATTGCGTTTTTTTTCTGCTCTGTTCGTCTTCTGAAATCTGCAGTTTTCGCACTGTCCGAATTTCCGTCCGAGCTTTGAAGTTCGGACAGTGTGTTTTGCCTTTCGGATTTTCTAAGTTCGGGGTATGTCCGAACATCTGTCCGAACTTAGATGTTCGGACACACCCTTAGTTTCTCCTCTGATTTTAGTTCGACCTGTGTCTGAACTTCGACGTCCGGATACAAGGTTTGACCTTTCGCGTAAGTTTTTCCGTAAACCCGTCCGAACATCAGTCCGAACTTAGATGTTCGGACACTCTGAAATTTCCTGTCTGATTTCAAATCGACTTGTGTCCGAACATTGATGTCTGGACACAAGTTCGGACATTTGACTATTCTGGTTTCTGAGTCTCGACTTGCGTCCGAACTTTGACGTCCAGACACAAGTTCGGACACTACTCTGTTTTCGGCATAGCTTCTCCGTCTGAACTCCAATTTGAGTGCCGTTTGTGGCGTTGGACTCCTCTAAGTCTCTACTACTGTATTATAAGTTTTTTGGCATGTTTTCGTGCAAGGTTGTTGCTTCTGTTTTTGCAAACCTTATGTTTTGGGACACTTTACTCTGTTTCTGAGCCGTGAATGGCTGGGTCGAGCTATTCCATGGTATACCATGTATACGTCGCTCTGAGTGTGGGTCATTCCCTTTCTGTTATGTGGGGTTAACGAACCCTTTGGCTCTTCCGAGTCATTTCTGCGTTGCCGAGAGACCTGTTATGGTCTATGGGTCTTCGACCCTTCTGAGTGTGTGCATTGTACTGTGTCCCTATCTGTTTGTGAACTCTAATTGTTTCTGTATTGGGAACCCTTGTGTTCCACTCTGTTTCTACTTCTGAAAGGTTCTGACTGTTCGGGATTTGTGGATATAATGTTTATCTCTCCTTCTTCTGATTTCAATCATTTTGAGCGACCTTACTGATGACGGTCGCTGCTTACTGGGCATGGTTGTGTGCTCACTCCCCTACTTTTAACATTTTGCAGATTGATCAGCGAGGGTCATCTTAAGTCTCTGGAGCTATAGTGTTTAGTTTTTTTTGTTCGTTGAGACGATTATTTATGGTGTTGTAGCCTTCGGGCCTTACACTGTTTTAACTTTGTTTCTGACTTGGTTATGTATTTGGGAGTTATGTTAACTTCAGTTGTATCTTGATACTTTGGTTTGTACTGTTTTATGAAAGCATTGTTTTGGGCCTTGATTCGATTGTTAGCTTTAGAGCCTTGCGTTATTAGGTAGTAATACGCGGCATGTAATGCCCCTGACTTATAGGCCGGTTTCGGGGGGTGTTACAATGCATGTGTGTTAGTGAGTTAATTGTACAACCACATAAGTAATAAGTTAAAGTATAATGTGAAAGTCACTTAAATTAGGCAATTTGAAAACTTAGGAACCTTCAATATTTGCTATCCAATCCCGCCCACATCAAACCCTGAAGAGACAACCATCGGCATCACCGAATTCCCAATGGAGCAGTGTCAGGTTATCCAGCTAGGTATGATACTCTTAAATGGATACCTGACACCTGAAGCACAAATCCACATTATCCGACGATGCGATGAACTGGGAGCAGCACTTGGAGGTTTCTACACACCCGAATACCCGAGCGGATCAAAGATGAAGTTGAAGATGATGTGCATGGGTAAGGACTGGAATCCTTACACCAAGACATAACAAGAATTGCGAGCTGAAGACGGAGCAACCGTACCAAGGATACCTAAGGAGTTCCTTGCGGTCGTTAACCACGCCGTGGGAATTGCTCAACAAGTTGAATCGGATCCAATTCCAAGTGTGAAAGCAGATTTGTGTATTGTGAACTTCTACCAGGAAGGTGGACGGTTAGGTCTACACCAAGATAAGGACGAGTCACCCGAGTCTCTAAGAGTACCCGTGGTGTCTTGGTCCATTGGTGATACCGCAGTATTTATGTACGGCGAGTAGAAGCGTGGTGATCTCGCAAAGAAGTTAGTGTTGAAGTCAGGTGATGTATTAATCATGGGTGGGTAGTCGAGGATGCTTTATCACGGTATCAAGAAGATCAAACTGAATACCGCACCATCGATAGTGATCAGTGCCACAACATGAAACCCGGACGTTTGAATTTGACCTTCAAGCAGTTCTAAAGCCTTGTGTAATCATGTAATGTGTTAAGCCAGTTGTAAGTTAAGGATGTTATGTTTAGCTATGCCTATAATGTAAACCAACTTATGGTGTAAATAGTATGTTAATGAATAAAGAGATGTTGTTTTGGAGTATATTAATCGTGTTATTACCGTTGTACTTATAAGTTTGCCAATGAATTAGGCTGTGCACTCAGAACAGGAGGTATACTGAGTGTCTGCAATAAGGCAGAAGCCGGCAAGAGCGGCACAATCCTCACCGGTATCTTTCCAGTTAACGGCGTGGACGCATCGATCTTGTTCGACTCGGAGCCTCACATACCTTTATCTCGCTATCATTTGCGAAGAGGCTGGGGTTAGACGGTGAAGAGATGCCTTACTTCCTAGTCACTCTCCCGTCGAAAGAGCGGATCATGTGTACCCGCTACCACCGAGATGCTATTGTACAAATCAGAGATGAAGAGTTCCCTATCGACATGATAGAGTTCGAGGGACTTGGATTTGATGTGATTGTCGATGAACTGGTTGGAGCGGTAAAAGGGCAAAGGGCAGAATCCTATGTGCCGAGCACCGGCTGCTTCTTCGGAGTCCGTTTGGGGTCACTATATCATACCGCCAGAGGCCCAGGGAGCCTTCGACTCAGATCATCACCGCCATGGCCATGTACCGTGAGTTACGACCGAGGAATGATGTATACCTCTGCTATGTCCAGGACATAGAGAGAGACCCAGAGTTTAGCCCAGATGTGTCGGTAGTGTCGGAGTTTCCTGATGTTTTCCTAAGGAACTGTCGGGCATGCCGCCAGCACGGGAAGTGGAGTTTGAGATTAATTTGGTTCCGGGCACTGGACCAATAGGAAGGCGCCCTATCGTATGGCTCCAGCTGAGATGACAGAGCTCACAGAGCAGCTGAGAGACCAACTCGACAAGGGATTCATCCGCCCGAGCGTTTCACCATGGGGAGCGCCGGTCCTCTTCATGAAGAAGAAGGACGGTAGTCTCCACCTCTACATCGACTACAGAGAGCTGAATGTAGTTACGGTAAAGAATTGTTATCCTTTACCACTCATCGACAATTTATTTGATCAGTTGAAAGGAGCATCAGTATTCTCCAAGATAGATTTACGATCCGGTTACCATCAGATTGCTATCTGGGAAAGTGACATTGATAAGACCGCTTTCAGAACCAGATACGGTCATTATAAGTTTATAGTTATGCCGTTTGGTCTATCCAATGCACCAGCCAAGTTCATGGACTTAATGAACTGCTTGTTCCAAGATCAGTTGGACAGGTCAGTGGTAGTCTTCATCGACGATATACTTGTGTATTCAAAATCAAAGGGTAAGCACGAAAGCCACCTAAGAAGTGTGTTGCGAACGTTGAGAGAGAATCAGTTGTATGCTAAATTTTCAAAGTGTGAGTTTTAGTTGAACCAAGTATCCTTTCTTGGACATGTGATTTCTGAGGCCAGGATCGCTGTTGATCCGGCAAAGATAGATGCAGTGTGCACCTGGCCAAGGCCGAAGATGGTTACTGACATCCGGAGCTTCCTCGGTCTGGCAGGATATTATAGGAGGTTTGTGAAGGACTTCTCCAGTGTCTCGAAGCCGATGAATTCCTTAATGAAGAAGGATGCACCATTCGAGTGGACAGTTGACAGTGAGAGTTCTTTCTAGAGTCTTAAGGATGCTCTGATATCTGCACCAGTCCTGACGATACCAGACGGTCTAGATGGGTTTGAGGTCTACTGCGACGCATCAGGCAGAGGTATGGGTTGTGTATTGATGCAACACGGGAAGGTCGTAGCATACGCCTCCCGACAGCTGAAGAAACACGAGAGAGAACTACCCTACCCACGATTTAGAACTGGGTGCCATTGTCTTCGCTTTGAAGATATGGTGACATCATTTGTATGGGGTAAGCGTGACAATTTATTCTGATCACAAAAGTTTGAAGTACTTGTTCAGTCAGAAGGAGTTGAACATGAGACAAAGAAGGTGGGTCGAGTTCTTAAACGACTACGACATCAATTTACAATACAAAGAGGGTAAGGCGAATGTAGTAGCTGACACACTGAGTCGCCGAGCACACTCTCTCCATTCACTAGTCTCTCATACTAGCTTGGTTGAAGAGGTGTGGAGTGCTCAGATGTCGGATCAGTATATGTTGGAGATCAGGGCAGAAGCTTATTGATGGCACATTCGAGGGTCAGAAGTACGACTTCCGACTCCACGATGATGACCCGATTAGGCTTAATGGCCGACTGTGTATCCGAGGAGAGTAGCGCTGAGCTGAAGGAACGCATACTGAGTGAATCCCATTGTTCTACTACTTCGATTCACCCCGGAGCTTCAAAGATGTATAAAGGTATGAAAAGATATTTTTGGTGGACTGGAATGAAGAATGATGTGGAGTGATTATGTGTTGAGGTGTCTCACTTGCCAGAAGGTCAAGTTTGAGCACCGACGGCCTGGTGTTATGGTACAGCCAATGCCAGTGCCTGAGTGGAAGTTCCATGACATTTCCATGGACTTCGTAGTAGGGCTCCGCCTACGAGGGGAGGTCTGAATATGATTTGGGGTTGTTGACCGACTGACCAAGGTGGCCCGATTCATTCGATGAAGGACACTTGGAAAGTGGCGAGGTTAGCAGAGCTCTTGACAGAGAGATTGTAAGACATCATGGGGTACCGAAAACGATTGTGTCTGACAAGGATACTAGATTCCTCTCGAGGTACTGGAAATCCACACGGGAAGCGCTGGGTACCGAGCTGAAGCTGAGTACGGCGTTCCACCCACAGACAGATGGTCAGAGTGAGCGCACCATCCAGACACTTGAGGATATGTTACGTGCATGTGCACTCGACTTTCAGACCAACTGGATTGATAAGTTACATATGATTCAGTTTAGCTACAAAACAGTCACCATGCTTCGATCAAGATGTCTCCCTTCCAGGCTTTGTACGGTAGACCATACCGCACGCCATTATGCTGGGATGAGTCGAGTGAGACGGTCATTATAGGACCAGAGTATCTGAAGCAGCAGTGCAAGCAGAAGTACACCAGTCCGGCTAACATGAAGGCAGCTCAGGATAGGCAGAAATCATACGCCGATGTGCGTAGACATGACCTGGAGTTCGCCGTGGGCGACCAGGTATTTCTTAGAGTATCCCCCATGAAGGGAGTGTTTCGTTTTGGCCAGAAAGGCAAGTTGAGCCCGAAATATGTGGGGCCTTATGTTGTGACGGACGGAGCGGATAGGTCCGGTAGCTTACAGACTAGATCTACCCGCTGAGCTGGGCAAGGTACATGATGTATTTCATGTGTCCTAGTTGAAGAAATATATGTCTCATCCTTCTCATGTACTCCAGCCTGAAAGGCTAACCTTAGAGCCGACCATGCGATCAGTGGAGACTCCCGTACGGATTCTGGACATAAGACTCGAGACACTCACCATAAGTCTGTGAGACTGGTGAAGGTCCTCTGGTCTAACTAAGACGTCGAGGAGGCCACTTGGGAGCTAGAAGATAAGATGAAGGCGAAGTACCCGTCGTTTTTTACTTCTTAGTGTTTGTATGTATAGGGTACAGGGCGTACCCCTATTTTAAGGGGGGTTGAGCCGTTTCGGTTTTGTGTACGACATGTATTGAAATACATCGTCTATGTTATGATGTTATGTTGTTATGTTGCTATGTTACAGACCTTCGTGTCTGAATGATGTTATGTTACTCGGACATGGGTCCGAGGATGTTATGTAATGTATGTTATTATGGAAGTGTGTTTTATAAGTATCCCCGTGTTCTGATATTATAGATGCGAGGAAGTTTGAACTTTGGGGACAAAGTCCTTTTAAGGGGGGTAGATTGAAATACCCCAAACCTTTATATGTTGTTTAAAAATCATGGTATATTAAGGCTAAAAGTGCCTTAGAAATGTTAGTAAATGATTTAAACCATAGAAAACACAATTAATTACCTTAAAGACAATATGGGCAAAAAGGTGCTCTAAGCTTGGGATAATTTTGGTTAAGACTTAATAAGCTTACCAAGACCTTATTTACATGCCAATACATATTAAAGAAATTACCAAAGAAAACCAAGCTTGAAAACAAGATAAAACACAAAATGTGCTTTAAGGAGTCTTAAAGCACATTTTTGAAAAATTGTCTTGTAAATGGGTTTTGAATGGCTAAATGTCCATCATTACTCTTTAATTAACATGTGTACTACTTAGTATCACATTATGAAGTCTAAATCAATGGGAAATAAAAAATTTCACAATTATGTGCCTTGGTTAGTGAATAGTAACCAAATAGTGCTAGTTTAAGACTTTGGTCAATGAAAGTCAACTAGATGGTCAACAAAGACCATAAAATACCCCATTGACTAAGGGGGCCGGTTTCCATGTGTGACTCACCACACTTACTTAAATAAATAATGAGAAAGCAAAAGTAAGTAAAAACACTATTCACCATTTTACTTAAATATCTTTCAAAACTTACCTCTCTCTTCATTCTCTTTTCCCCTCATTTCCACCGTCTCCAACCTGCATTGAAATACCCCAAACCTAAGTATGCTAAGTAAACATCAAATTATGATGTAGTAAGGCTAGAATATGCCTTAGAAAGATTGGTAGACAATTTAAACCAAGGAAAACACAAGAAAGTGCCTTAAGGGTAATTTGGGCAAAAACATGCTCTAAGCTTGGAGTGACTTTGATTAGCACCCAAATACCACTATAAGACTTTAGTAATATGCTAATGGACATTTTAAATCAATTAGCAAAGAAAACCAAGCTTGAAAACAAGTTAAAACACAAAATGTGCTTTAAGAAGTCTTAAAGCACATTTTTGAGAAATTGTCTTAGAAATGGGTTTGGAGTGGCTAAATGTCCATCATTACTCTTTAATCAACATGTGTACTAATTAGTATCACATTAGGAAGTCTAAATCAATGGGAAATCAAAAATTTCAGAAATATGTGCACTAATTAGTGAATAGTGCCAAATAGTAACTAGTTTAAGTTTAATCAATATAAGCTAATTAGTTGGTCAACAAAGACCATGACTAGCCTTATTTAAGATGGGGGCCGGTTTTCTAAAGGAGAATGAGTCACCATGAGTAGTCAAATAAGGAAGAAAAGAAGAGATAAGTAAAAGGAGTACTATTTGCTTTATTAAAGCAAATATCTTATATTAGCCCACTTTTCTTCTTCTCTCTCTTCATTTCCCTTCTTCCCACGGTTTCTTCTTCCCTTCTCTTGCTCCAAAACCGAGAGAGCTTCATCCATGGGTGCTCCACCTTCAAATGCTCACCAAGTGTTCATCCTTGCTCCAAATCAAAAACTAAGTATATATTTCTCTTAGTTAGGCCAAGACCTATCTTTCTATCTTTTCAAATCTTTCAAAGCTCAAGTTTGGTGCCATGAGAAAACTCCATTGATGGAGGAAAATCAAGTTTGAAGAGCTCATTAGCTTCTCCATTCTCTTAAGGTAAAGAAAATGTAAGAAAAACCAAGTTTCCATCACTTCCTTACATGGCCGAAAATTACTACTCATGGGGCCTTGTTTTATGCCTTGTTCTAGCTTGATTTATTCACCAAGGACTAGTGGAGGTCCTATTTCATTCAATGCCCAAGTCTACTTTGAGACTTTAAAGGTAATCATCCACTTTTATGCCTTAGAACACATTTCTAACCTAGGTTTCATTCCTTGAGGTTAGTGTATTGTTTAGTACTCACATGAGTCATTGAATATTGATTAGAACATTGGCAAGGGGAATTTAAGTGGTGGCCGAGATTCATGCAAGAAGAAGGTCTAAGGAGGAAGTTAAGATAAGCTTGAGAAAACAAGATAAATTATTTACCTAATGGTTGTTAAGGTTTAAGGAATGAGTTTAGATGAGTACCAATGTAGCCTAGGGCTTACATTAGGTAATGGGTTATGTAACCTAAGAAAAAAGAACTTAAATAAGCTTATGAACTTGTGACTAAGGAGCCAATGAGAATGAGTTAGTAATATAAGTTTAAGGTGGATTTTAAGAGCATTATAATTACTATGAGATTGATGGGTGTATTTGCAGGTTGAAAGCTTTTATATGTGGGAAATTCAGTGTTTAAGTTTAAGTCATTTAAGGGCCTAAGAGCCATGTCATTTAAGAGCCTTGGTGCTATGCAATTTAAGACTATTGCAATATAATGAGTTGTTGTGAATGAGTTGGTTTGGTGATGAGATGTGATGAGAAAGAACTTGATGTGTGTGAGATGGTTGAATGAGGAAAACAATGTGCGTGGGCATGATAAGATACTAGAGAAGCTATGGCGAAATTTGAGTAGAAAATAAGTGTTTAGGTGATGGTGGTGAACTAATATGACCTAGGATTTACTAGGAGTCATAAAAGGAATTTAGTGGAAATGAGTTAACTAAGGAGTTCTTGAGGTTTAGAATGACCTAGAATGGTCTATGAGGAAATTAGAGTTTAGATAGGTGCATTGAACACACCAAAGTCATGGTATGAGGAATGGTAAGACTTGTGCAAATCTGGAGGAAATGATGTATAATGTTTTGAGATGATTTAGGTATGAACTAAGAGAAGAACAATGAGAGTTCGGGAAGTTTGTGTAAGAGGTGGTGATGTTAGTGGTGGACTAGTAAGGTTTGGTTGAATGGTAATGTGTGGATTTGGGTGATGGAAGTGAAAATGGTAGGAGAATGTTGTAAGTCGTCAAGGAAATGACTAGAAACGTATAAGAGGTTATGATCATGAGAATGGTGAGTAAGTTGCATGAAAGTAGTGGAAATGTAAGGAGGGCGTTGCATGGTTAAGGTAAATGAAGAACAATGTCAAGGTATTAAGGTAATGGAAAGAAATGTATAAGCAAGCTTAAGAGTTTAAGAGTGATGAGTAACAAGTGAAAAGAAGAGGAATTGTGCATGGACATGCAAGATGACCTTGGAAGATTTAACAAGCAAAGATGGAATGCAATGATGTTAAGGAGGAGTTATATGGGTTGAAAAGAAACACTTTGGTTAGTTGAAGTCTTAGACAAAATGTACATGTTAGAAATATAAGGAATTAATTGACAAGTGTTAGGATTTCTTGCAAGAATTGAGCTAAAGGTTGGAATGATCTTTGGAGGTGATTTTCATGAGTTTGGAGGATGATTAAAGGTGAGTTTAAGGGTCTAAATGATGTTAGAACACATTAGAAGGCTTAAGGAGAAGTTTGGTGAAGATTTAACAAATTTTGGACATGTTCTGGTGGCGTCCGACCCAGGGGTCCGACCCAAGTTTGGGTCGGACGGACCTCTGTTAAGCCGCCATAAGAGTTTCTGTAATGGTCCGACCCAGTTGGTGGGTCGGACGGGGGGTCGGACAGAGGGTTTTAAAAGACGGGAGAGTCTCTGAAATGGTCCGACCCAGTCGGTGGGTCGGACAGTGGGTCAGACGACCCTTAAGACTTTAAAAAAAAAAGAGAAACCCTAAGAGAGTTTAGTGGTATTAGGGTACCCCATTGAGGGGGCAAAGATTACTAGAGGTATAAAGACCTAGGGGATTAAATTAAGTGTAAGCTTAAAAGTTTAAGATTAAGTTTGTAAGATTAAGTTGTAGACTTAAGAGGTGTTAGGTTGGAATCATTAAGGGTTAAGTAAGTTAAGTAAGATAAGTAAGTTGAATTGAGTTAAGTGATTAACAACCTAAAACTGAATGAATGTTTTAGGACTTGGAATTTGGACTCTAGAAGAGAGTAAGCAACCGAACGACCAACGGTGAACGGTACAGTTCTTCTTGTGACCTGCTTGCTAACGAGGTGTCCCTTGGCTTGTGTGCTATTTGTTTTTGTGTGTTCACTAAACAAGATAAAGCATGCAACCGGAATATTATGTTTATGGTATTGTTGTGTGATGTTTGAAAACTAACACAACATACCGTGAGAACTTACTAACCAACGTTTAGTAAGGAATTGAGTGAAACTAAGGAACACTCCCTAATATGGGTTTGATATAAACCGAAAGAGGTTAACCAACAACATGGTCTTGAGACTACCACTAACTGGAACTTGAGTGAGGAAACCCGGGACCGATCTCCGGTCATGCATGCTAAGGAAAAAGGGGGACGGTATCTGAATCAGATCCGCCCTCCGCTTAAGGACTTGTCTTCGGACTTGTAGCCTAGGGCCGGTTGCCAGCTCAGCTACGCGGACTCCCGTCCAGAGTAGGTGGCATTAAGATGGTGCAGTGGGATCACCTAAATCCCAGGTTCGAATTAAGCTACAACCATTCCCTTCCAGGAACGGTTTGTATACTGAGATTAAGTTGAGATTAAGATTAAGGTAAGGTTAAGATGAGTTGCAACCATTCCTCTTTAAAGGATGGTTTGTATTATTAAGATTAGGATAAGCTACATCCACTCCTTATTAAAGGATGGTTGTTTCTAAGATTAAGATAAGACTAAGATTGAGTTGAGATAAGGATGGACTAAGATTAAGAGGGAATATTACTTAAGGAGTTAAATAATTAACTCTCTAATTAAGGGAACACATTTAAGTCGTTCATGTGTGTGAACTTTGATTGTTCATATCTGAGTTGTTGTTTACTGCACCTTCTATTATGTTGTGCATCTAATCAACCTCCATGCTATCGACAATTAGTCGTCGTAGCCACGTTAGCTTGGGGGCCATGAGAGGATCGTACCAGCATTCATGCCGACCCCCTTTGGGGGCTGTTTTTACTACACAGGTGAACATCAGGAGGCGGTCGTCGCGAGAGTAAGAAGGGGTACAAGTGCTGCAGGTTAAGTGTGGCCTATGAGTTGTGCATGTACACTCGTATGGCAATTGAGTTAGTAAGATGTATAGGATGTGAGGGGATTGTAATAAGGAAATGTATTTGGTAAAGGTTGTTATGTACTAATGTTCGGTATATTCTGAAGTCAGACCGTGGCAAGGTCCTGGAGTGTAAAGAATTCCGCTGTGACATGTATATGTATATGCTGTTAAGTTGCGAGACCACATTTGGATTGAGTTGGGGTGTTACAAAAAGTGGTATTGGAGCGTAGTTAGCTCTGAAGACAAGAAATACCGAACTTAGGAGAATATTGAGGTTGAGATTGAGTTATGGGTTAAGGGTTGAGAGATAGAGTGAGAGGTGCGTTAGTCAAGACTTCCCGGTGTTTGCCGGATATCCATAGTACCTAGACCCGCCCTCCACATCCCTAACCCTGAATATGTGGAACAAACGCCAGAGAGAAGAAAGCCTTCTCATACTGGGAAACCCGATCTGGCAGTCAGTAAGCATACGAGAAACAACTTGTTGCACAACAGTTACGGAGAACTTGGAGTTTTTAAGGGAGTGCAACAGAGAAGCAGACGCTACCTATGGAATTCTATCAATAGGGGAACGGTAATTACCGACAACATGGGTCGACATGCTATGCAGTCGAATTAACCCGCAATACCAATGATAAGGAAAGCACTACGGGTGCAATAGAAAGGAAAAGGGAAGCGACATGAGTACCGGACAGTGGTCAAAGGAGCATAACAGTAGGATAATACCAAGCATGAGGATTGAGATTACTGAAAAGTCCAGTTAGAAACGGGAACTCCAAACCCCATACAATGAAAAAGGTTACAAACCTGGCCGACACAACGCGAACAACGGTGGAAACACATATAAATTGTATACCGAAATAGGACTACGATGTAGTGCCTAAAGGAGTATCATTACTGAGTAACCACAGCAAAATGTGTGGAGATAAGAGCGAGGATTAAGACATAAGAAATATTAAGGGGTTCCCTCAGAAAGAGGAACACCCTGATGAATGACAGTACTGTCAAACAACAAGGAAACTACCGGATGATTAGTTATCCAAAATAAGGGATTATCGAAGGAGTCCCGAGGACTACTAATTCCATGGAAATTAGAAGGAAGTATCACTTCCAATGTACGTTACACCAATAGCCCTCCTGCATGGCGCACTTGCTATAGCAAGTGCTACCACGGTTTAAACTATACGGAGAGCCATCATGGCAAGATAGGAAAACTCTACAGTAGCAACACATATTAATACCGGATTGTAAGTCCTTATGAACGGAAGAATAAGACCTTGGAAAGGCCCGACGGCCTGACCATGATGAGATTAGGTGACACACCAGTCAGCAGGGAGTTGAATTTGGACAGAATACTAAATGAAATTAATAATAGCAACGGTATAACCTACTATAACACAACAACGACAGTACGGTAAGGACATCAATCTCGAACCTCAGGGAGAGGAACCTGAGAGATTGCTCAACAATCCGAGCAAAAACACTAAATAAGCAATAATATACAAGGGATGTATTATAAGATACGATTGAGACGGTTGACACAACGACTTCCAACGAAAACGGGATAAGACTCCCAAAGTGACCACTAAGAGTACCAATAACAACATTTTAAATAAGATGTTGGAAAACCCAGAAAATAAGGGTAAAAGAAATGAACATAAGCTATAACCTGCTAAGGACTAAAGATGTACGACCCTGGAAAAGGAAAGCCCGGAGGACTACCCCCACAGAACGGGCATAGTCGAGCCGAGCAAACTGATGAATGACAGTTAATACTGTTTGTTTAACTCATTAACACCCAAGTATGATTGATCATCAATGGGTGGCATAGTCAACGGAAGTTGAACGAAGCGTTGAGATGGAAGTATAAGATGTCAGGATGATATCCAACTTGGACACCTTAAGGCAAACGCCTAATACGAACTTATCCTTAATTGCTAAAAGACGTAGGTCTAATAAAATGACAGTATTGTCAAAGACATTAAGTAACCTCAGATCACCTGAACAACTTCCATAGCAGGAAGCAGGATGCAGCAACTTACCATGAAACCCGATACTACATTTAGTATGTAACCTAACGGTGGATAGTGCTCAAAGAACAGAATCTTATAAGGATGACCTGCAGATAAGTAAGAGTACAAATAATGAACTGAGACATTAAGCATTAAGAGCCTACGAGCCAAGGATGTTAACCACATCAGAGCCCGAGGTGCAGTAAGTTGTAAGAGAGCTTGTTTAAGCCACGAATGAACTACAATGTGTAGATGTGAACGATTACAAACCTATAACTTAGGTTGGGAAGAATATTACCAAGAAAGGGGACCAATGAGGAAATTGAAATAATGCTAAGGACAGGGGCGGAGAACGAACCATGCCTTTAGGGTGGGGATACCTCTCCTCGTTGTGAGGCCATGAGTGGGAATGAACCCCTCAAAAGGGCTTTCACTTATTAGAGATGTAATACGCTTTTGTTAGAGAATGGAAACTATAACTAGAGATTACTTTAGAACATATCAGATACACTTGAGTAATAAGGAAGGTTCCACAGATAGACCCCATATTCAACACCCAGGATGTAAGGATTAGTAAGTGTCAGAGATAAACATTGTGAGTGCACATTATGGCACGTCAAGTGACCAATGCTCAAAAGAGCTTGTGACTAAGCGGATGACTTCTTCAGGAACCAGTTAAGTTACATGGTAGATAACATCACTAAGGATGAAAGAAAGCGAGAGAAATTAGCCTACTTACAAATCTGAGATTGAAGCAGAACACCTTCGTGGTAAGAGTTAACTATTTTATAGCACGGTATGACAACCGCCATACACCAAGAAGGGATTGAGTATAAGGTAAGACATTAGAATAAGTGAGTAAGAGGTTGCACCATTAATGGGCAACATGGTAAAGGCCAACTACCATGGTAGTAGTGGTCGTGAGTACAATAGTTATATAAGGGGAATTAAGTCGTGGTGCGCGGTAAAGCGACCGTTAGGTATGAGCCGTCAAATATTGACACAGAGGCAATGAAATTTATGAGTTAAGACCAATATAAGTAAGGAAATAAGATGGTAGACGAACTGTGCATTGATGTCAGTAGTCTGGACCTGGTTTGGTAAGATTACACAGGAAGCACACAACCCATTCCTTAAGGAACTGGAAGTGCATCCCTAATAGAATGAATATGAGAAAGAAGATAAGAGGCTCTATGGAAAGAGACCTAAGCTACTAAGAAATAGAATCAATACGGAATACAGAAAGGAGCTAGAGCATACCATACCCAAGAACACAGTAAATGGACTTCCCTTGATTAACTTCAAGAAGAACAATAAATGTTATTATGGAACGATGAAAGAGGAGATCGACAACAGAATACTTCATAATTAGCAATAGCTAAACGTGTGACGGACACTATGAGTTTACTAAAACGAGACATGGGACGACTGCACCCCACAGGGGCTTGCAGGCCTGACACGCTCATTTATGAGTTAGTTGGGTAAGTAGTAATGTACCAGTAAGGTACCCCATGCATGTAGACGAGAGTGGTGTAAGGAACACGGGAGGTAGTCGACTCCGTACCATGGACAACGACACAAGATCAGACAAGAGCAGCCATTACCACAAACAGTCGAAGAGAAGAATTCAGTTGAACCAGCAACGCAAGGGAATCAGAGAACAAATAATTAAGGACTATGAAGTGCGAGAAGCACAGATTGTTAAGTATAGACATAGGACATGTCTTAAGATGAATAAGATTAAACTGTAAAGTGCAATAAGCACTAAACAGTAGTTTCAGATTAGGAATCATCCTCAGACCAAAGGTGAGTTGGAGAGAACGATTTAGACATTCGAGAAAACACTAAGAGTATGAACATTAGATCTCCATGGAGGCTGGATAGACGAGCTACAACCCATCAAGGCCGCGTATATATAAAATAACACGTGACCATTGAGGGACCTTTAGTGCTAAACCATAAGCACGCAGCAAGAGAAAGATATCCGATACTGTAAAAAGGATAAGAGAGGCAAATAAACCAAAAATATCAGAGTCGTGCAGCGGAAGCTAGCAGAACACTACCTTTGAGATTAGACCAAACTAAGTTAAGGAAACGGTATAAGTACCGTTAAGAATCCTCGATACAGAGACTAAGTCATTTCTGATCGAATTATAAGTAAGATAAATGACGTGGAAGCTAGAATGCTTGGTGAGAATTAGACATCTTGAACTTATGTTCAAGGATGATATAATGCTGATTACGTGGGCGTAATCCATTTTAAGGGGGGGTAGAGCGAAAACCGCTTAGCGTATGTTTGTGTACTGAGTACATAAACTACGGTGTGCATAGCACAAAATAATTTGAGAATATGTTTACATAAACATTTTGAGATAAATTATGGTTATTGCACACAGAAGATGTGAATACCATACATATTAAGTACCTATCTTGTTGACTCCGGTGTTGTGGAGGGTGATTTTTCGGTATGAGGGGGGTCTATATGAATATGATCTGACTGAAAAGCCGAGATCCTAGAAAATGCCATTCTGTGGAGGTGTGAAAACCGTTATCTGGCATCCCTCAAATACCTACTAAATCGTCCGTCTTTCCAGAAAGCATGAAGGGGAGTGCAAGTGTGCACTACACCCGCTCTCGATGGGCTCCATGCGGACTTATGCCCTAAGGGCGGAAATGACTAGAGTCGCCACCTAGTTTAACCTAAGAATACTAGGAAGGAAAGGAAGGAGGGTTCTAAGAACCGTTAGTTGACTCTGAGATTTGCCTATGGATAGGACTTATCTGGTTAGATCAGAGATTCTATTATAGGTTCGCACTGGGTTACACCCCTTAGAAGTGGCAACGACCACGACTTCGGATTGGTGCCCGAGGAAACCTCGGTCTCCAATTGTCGGGATTGCCTTCTTTCAAAACCTTATTAAAGAGATTCGTTTAAAAGCCAAGGATAGGATTAGGATGGGAAGAGAGAAAGAGAGTGGATGAGGCGAGCTTTTCTGCCAAGCTAGCGCCGAGAAGAAGAATTGATGAATCTGGATGAGTATAGAATGAAGATTTGGGGAAAGTTTGAGGTTGAGTGAATAGACAAGACTTAGAATCTGATGGTTAAAAGTTTGTGGGAGCCGAAGAAGGTTTGAGTGTTTGGACAGGTATGAAGAACACCTTAGAGTGGGAAAAAGGTTTTTTGATTGAATGGGTCGCACCCTAGATGGGCTGCCTACGTACTCAACTCCTGTTGAGATCAGACCTTACGTAGTTCAGGTTTTGGGTTTTTGGAGATTTTTGAGGAGTTTAGAGTTTGGAGAAGTTTTGGTTTAAGGTGTTAGTCTGTGAGACGCTCGGGTCTATGAGACGTTTGAAACCTTGAGATGTCGAAGTCTGTGAGACGCTTGGGTCTGTGAGACACTCGGGTCTGTGAGACGTTCAGGTCTGTGAGATGTTCAGGTCTGTGAGACGTTTGAATCATTGGAATGCCAAAGTCTGTGAGACGCTCGGGTCTATGAGACATTTAGAGTGTGGGAGAAATTGGAATGAAATTGAAATCGAAATTGAACCAGGGTTGAATGAAGATTGATTTGAATTGGAATTGAAATGAATTTGGATTTGAATGAGTTTGGAATTGAATTGAATTTGAATTAGTTTGAATTGAATTGAATTTGAATTAAATTGAATGAAGTTTTGAATTGAATTGAAGTTAGAATGAATTGGATTGAAATGAATGAAGAATTAAATGAATTAGAATTGAATTAGGCTGAATGAATTGGGTTTGAATTAAATTGGTTTGAATTGAGTTTGGGTTGGGGTTTAGAAAACGGGTCGGGTCAAAGTTCGACCGAGTCAAAATGGGATCGAGTCAAAGTTAGGTCAAGGTCAAACTTGGGCTGGTCAAAGTTCATATTGGTCAAAGTTTGGGTCTTGGTCAAGGCTTGGGTCATAGCTTGGCATTCAGGTCAAGGTTTGGTCAAAGTTTGACATTCGGGTCAAGGTTTGGTCAAAGGTCAGCTTTCGGGTCAAGGTTTGGTCAAAGTTTGACATTCGGGTCAAGGTTTGATTCTTGTTGACTTGCTTGGTTTTGTAGACTTTGGTCAAAGTCAAAGGTTTGGTCAACTCGAGTTTGGTCAAAGGTCAGGTGAAGGTCAAATCGGTTTGACTTTTGTGGGCTTGGGCTGGACTGGGCTTAATGGGCCGAATTGGATTGGACCCGGAATGGGTTTGGGTCAAACTGGGCTTGAATCGGGCTTGATGAGCCAATTGTGTTTTGAAATGGGCTTTGATTTTATTTACAGGGTTGGGCCACACATGGATTGGGCCCGATGGGCTTATTGGGTTGAATGGGTCAAGCTAGAAGTGGGTCAGGCAAGAAGTGGGCCAGGTTGAGTGATTTGGGCCTGGTTTGTTATTTGGGCTTGTTGGAGAGAAAATTTGATTGGGAATATTGGTCTATATACATATTACATATTTTAGGTGTGTGTTTTAGGGTTTAGGGGTGTCACCACCACGAGATTGGTCAATGACCCATCAGTCCAGGGGGACCCCTCTATCCTAATGGCTTGGACCTAAGGACATAGTAACTATGGTTATGACATTAATAAGCAATAAGCAAGGGGCATAAATCACAAAATAACAAAGCAAATATCTCACATAGCGTACAAACATTGGAGAAGCAAAATGAAGTGTAAACATTATGTACAAAAATTTGGTGATTGAACACTAGCGAAAATGCTACAAGATTTCAAATTAATCTCCAAGCTCAAATGAATATGTATAAGGTGTAAAGTAAACGCTAGAACAACATAATCCAAAACTAGCTAGAGATAACATGCTAAAAGTGTTCACGTGCAAAGAATGAATTACAAAAATGAACAAGTCCTAAGACTACAACCGAAAGTAAGAACAATAAACAAATTACGGATTAATACAAACATATATAACAATCTTAAATAGAGAGCTGCTATGGGGGGTCGCATCGACGCCGCCTCACTGAGCTGATAGGATCAGCAAGAAGTGCACAAAGATACACATGTTTAAATGTTAAAGAGACCCCGGTAGTCCAAGCCACGATCTCGTTCCTTAGTCTAGAGTAGTTTCCCGTTCCACGAGCGTTATGTACATGTCAAAAACACAACCAAGAGAGACAAAATGCATTAGTCAAAGATCGGAAGAGGGTTGGGATGTGTGCAATGGGATCATACGGCCCCTCTCAATGGGAGGAAAGGGGGCAATCTAATCATCTCCCGCACCCCAACCGGGAACATAGAAAAGAGTTTCAAGCTGCCAACAAATGCTAAGGATTGTAAGATAAATCAAGCATCGGGGTTGCTACTCAAATTAATTCAACATCTTAGATTATGACTCAAACTGAAGTGTAGTATCAAAGAGATGAAGTTGTGAGTCATGTTGGGATCATACCTAGAAGGGTTTATATCATTTCCCTCTAAGATGAAAAATTAATGAGGACCATCCAGCCGATGAGTGATTTATCTTAACAATTATAGCAGAGGGCAACTATAACTCGATTCATGCTCATATCTAAGCACGTGGGACAAGTTATACTAGTCTCAAATCAATTTCCAAACCATATCAATGCGTAAGGGACAATTTAATATCAAAGGCGATTGAAGCATGGTAAAGATCAAAAGATAGATAGAATTCCAAACCTAATGAAGAAGTATCAATCCCCAACGCATCAGCATAGCCTGTGATCAAACTCCAAGTCAAGCAGGTGCAGCCATCGGCCGCCGAACATGGCCCATGCCCAACGGAAAAAGTATACTTCGGTCAAAGATGAAGCCAAAGGATAATAAGCAGGTCACGGTAAATAAATATCATAAGGGGGCAAGTGATAATGTCATGAGCAACACAATTTTCAATAAACATCATCATGCCGCCAAGGACAAAATAATTGCTAGAAGCAGATTTCCAAACCAAATGAGACAGCGTCAAGCCCAAAGCGTAACCGTAGGGTCAAATTGCAAAGACCAATGTTGATTCCAGGCAAAACAAGTCCAGGATTGCGTTGTACTTCAGTCAAGGCATAAAGTAAAAGTGAGAGCAGATTAAGTCGAATAATCACGGTAATGAGGAAATAATCAATTGCTCAAATCAAATTAAATTCCCAAACCGACAATTATACACTAGGGGGCAAGTATAAAGCCAGCAACGATGTAGTTTCCCAAACTGGTATATTTCCAAACCTGAGTGACTTACCAAACTCATAGGAATAGTCGCAGAGCCCAAATGCCCACAAGCCGGGTCTAGAAGTGAAGCTCAGTTCAAATATCAAAGCGGAAGTGTTGCTCAGCAGAACACAAAACAAGGTATAATGAGATCTCTATGATAGTGAACTGATAGTGCGGGGGATAGAACAAGTCTGAATATCACATCATCAGGACAATAATCATGTCAAACAAATGACATGAATCAGTAACAATAACATATTAGTGTTTTGGACCTTAATTCCCAATGGCCGAAAAAGGGTGGAGGTCCAACACATACGACTTCACAAACTAATCATCGAGATCTATCATTCGAATTTAACAGCAAAGGAGCTACGTAACAGTACGGGGATCACCCTCATATATAATGTGCAAAGATCGAATATACAACAGGTTACTCTCAGCCACGTGATAACTTCCAGATCAGATTTCAATACTTGGCCCAGCAGTGTGACCCTAACATATCCTTAACCACCTTCGATAGTCCCAAAATATGATAATCAGGCAAATCAACCACACAATCAACTGAAGCATCAAATTCAACGGACTAAATGGTGTGAATGACTAGTTTTTTTAGTGATTAATTACCAAAGGATCAGGAATCCAAAATCAATTTTTTTATCCAGCTGAAACCCGAGCTAACTAACACCAACATAAGGAGGGGTTGTTGGTTTATGCACCATGACCAAACAACCAGATAGAATCAAACCCGACCGATGTAGAAACCTGAAATAGAAGACAAAAGAAACAAAGGAGAACATATCTATCATGGAAATAAACAGTCGTACTGAACCAGCGTTAACACCAATGGGGTGAGTTTTCTGAGATTTAACCGACAACGATGATAAGAATGAGATGAATCTGAGATGTATACTTCCCTTGTGCACGGCACGGTTGTTTGAGGCAGAAACCAATAGGCAACAAAAGCTCGGATTAAACTAACACCAAAAATAGCCAAATTCCTGTGATGGTTCCGATGAGCAGGAGATAGTGATTTGTTTCTGGGTTTGCAATATTTACAGAGAAAAAGAAGAGATGTCGAGCATGTCGAGCATGTCGCAACTGATGAGATGAGAGGCTGTAGCGTGTACATTCCTCGTTCGTTAGTTCGAAGGGGAAGAAGATGGCGGAGCTTGTATGCTCCTCGTTCGCCAGTAGGTTGCAAAGTCTTGAGGATGAAGAAGATCGGGGAGGTGTGAGCATGTGTGTTTCTGATTTGCTAATTGGGTCACAAAATTACCCGTAGTGAAGAAAATGGAGTAGAGCAGTGAGTGCATATGCTTGTTTATCGAATGAAATTGTTGAATCTCTCGACAGTGAAGAGAATGTAATAGCAAGAGCATGCATGTTCACTCGTTCGCCTGGGAGGTTGCAAGATTTCCATCAGTGAAGACTACCAGATGCCGAGAAAGAGAAAGAAAAAGAAAATGAAGTATATGAGCAGAGGAGAATGTTTTTTTGGAATTGGTGTTGGCTGCTTCTTTTTGAGAATGAAGAACGACCAAGGGAATGAGGGAGATGGCGGCTACTAGAGAGCAGGAGCTTCGAAAGTTTTTCCAGGGTTTTTTTTTTGGGGGGCAGCCATCGGTTCTGTTTGAGCATGGACGAAGCATGAAGACCGGATGGGCTTTCCAGATGGGCTGCGCTTGGCTGGACTAAAAGATTGAACCAAAATAAAACGAATAGCCAAATAAACAAAATGAACAAAACGGAACTGACTAACATAAAGTATATAAAAAATATAACGATAAAATAAGCAAATATAGAAAAGGGATAAGTTTGAAAACGGATGTTTTAAAAATTGTCATAAAATGACAGTTTCATTTTGGTATCGCACATGAATAAGTTTCGAAAAGAAAGGCGACGAGCCTCTTATTTTATTTATTCTCTGAATTTTTTTTATGGGGTGAGAATTTTTGGTGTCTACAGATGGCTCCCCTTGATTCAATTTTGCAAGCCCTTGCAGAATTGGATCAAGGTTGAGAAGGCGCCAAAAATTCTCACTACGGTTTGGTGGTGCATTGGGACGTTACCGTGAGGAAGATAATGTATGAATGCGATGGGAAATGATATGATAGCTGAATGCACGAGGACTTATTACGAGCCTCAACTGGACCTCTTGACATCCAGTCCTAGGGCTTATGACGGGCCTATAATGCTAACTATTGATTGGTTTGGGGTGCACGAGGGCTTAGGAGTGCCTCAACTGGACCTCTTGACATCCAGTCCTAGGGCTTATGACGGGCCTAGAATGCTAACAATTGATTGGTTTGGGATGCACGAGGGCTTAGGAGTGCCTCAACTGGACTCTTGACATCCAGTCCTAGGGCTTATGACGGGCCTAGAATGCTAACAATAGATTGGTTTGGGGTGCACGAGGGCTTAGGAGTGCCTCAACTGGACCTCTTGACATCCAGTCCTAGGGCTTATGACGGGCCTAGAATGCTAACATTAGATTGGTTTGGGGTGCACGAGGCTTAGGAGTGCCTCAACTGGACCTCTTGACATCCAGTCCTAGGGCTTATGACGGGCCTAGAATGCGAGTGAAAGTACGAGGACTTAGGAGTGCCTCAACTAGACCTCTTGACATCTAGCTATAGGGCTTATGACGAGCCTATAATACTTTGATCGAGTACCGTACTAGAGCGCAATAGTGCTAGTGGGTGTGTAAAATGAAAAGATGACCGCACAAGTAGCGCAATAGCTGTCTAGTGGGTGTAAAATGAAAAGGCGACCGCACAAGTAGCGCAATAGCTGTCTAGTGGGGTTAAACGAAAAGGAGACCGCACAAGTAGCGCAATAGCTGTCTAGTGGGTGTAAAATGAAAAGGCGACCGCACAAGTAGCGCAATAGCTGTCTAGTGGGTGTAAACGAAAAGGTGACCACACAAGTAGCGCAATAGCTGTCTAGTGGGTGTAAAACGAAAAGGTGACCGCACAAGTAGCGCAATAGCTGTCTAGTGGGGTGTAAAATGAAAAGGCGACCGCACAAGTAGCGCATTAGCTGTCTAGTGGGTGTAAAATGAAAAGGCGACCGCACAAGTAGCGCAATAGCTGTCTAGTGGGTGTAAAACGAAAAGCGACCGTACTAGTAGCGCAATAGCTGTCTAGCAGGTGTAAAACGAAAGGCGACCGTACTAGTAGCGCAATAGCTGTCTAGCAGGTGTTAAAACGAAAGGCGACCGTACTAGTAGCGCAATAGCTGTCTAGCAGGTGTAAAACGAAAGGCGACCATACTAGTAGCGCAATTGCTGTCTAGCTGGTGTAAAACGAAAGGCGACCGTACTAGTAGCGTATAGCTGTCTAGCAGGTGTAAAATGAAAAGCGATCGTACTAGTAGCGCAATAGCTATCTAGCAGGTGAAATGAAAAGCGACCGTACTAGTAGCGCAATAGCTGTCTAGTAGGTTGTAAAACGAAAGGCGACCGTACTAGTAGCGCAATAGCTGTCTAGTAGGTGTAAAACGAAAGGCGACCGTACTAGTAGCGCAATAGCTGTCTAGCAGGTGTAAAACGAAAGGCGACCGTACTAGTAGCGCAATAGCTGTCTAGCAGGTGTAAAACGAAAGGCGACCATACTAGTAGCGCAATAGCTGTCTAGCTGGTGTAAAACGAAAGGCGACCGTACTAGTAGCGCAATAGCTGTCTAGCAGGTGTAAAATGAAAAGCGATCGTACTAGTAGCGCAATAGCTATCTAGCAGGTGTAAAATGAAAAGCGACCGTACTAGTAGCGCAATAGCTGTCTAGTAGGTGTAAAACGAAAGGCGACCGTACTAGTAGCGCAATAGCTGTCTAGCAGGTGTAAACGAAAGGCGACCGTACTAGTAGCGCAATAGCTGTCTAGCAGGTGTAAAAACGAAAGGCGACCGTACTAGTAGCGCAATAGCTGTCTAGCAGGTGTAAAACGAAAGGCGATGTACTAGTAGCGCAATAGCTGTCTAGGTGTAAAATGAAAAGCGACCGTCTAGTAGCGCAATAGAGCTCTAGTAGGTGTAAAACGAAAGGCGACCGTACTAGTAGCGCAATAGCTGTCTAGCAGGTGTAAAACGAAAGGCGACCGTATAGTAGCGCAATAGCTGTCTAGCAGGTGTAAAATGAAAGCGACCGTACTAGTAGCGCAATAGCTGTCTAGCAGGTGTAAAATGAAAAGCGACCGTACTAGTAGCGCAATAGCTGTCTAGCAGGTGTAAAACGAAAGGCGACCGTACTAGTAGCGCAATAGCTGTCTAGCAGGTGTAAAATGAAATACGACCGCACTAGTAGCGCAATAGCTGCCTAGCGGGTGTGAAAATACGTCAGATAGTGAGCAAATTTTATGGGTATATGCAGATGATATGTGATGTGAGGTGATTAACCAATGCATTAATTGAATAAAACTCCCTGTTCGTGGATGTAGGTTTTTGTGTGAGTAGATGGCTCTATAGTAACATCAAAACCTCGGGATGGCTCTGGTATGGCTCCGGCATGGCTTCAAGGATCTGAGATGGCTCCATCATGAGTTGATGGCTTTAGTATGCACTGATGGCTCGGGTAGGCACTGATGGCTCCGGTGTGTGACCAATGGTCTCGGGGTGGTTGGTGGGTTTGACATGGTTGGTAATTTGTGGCAATTTGTGGGCTTTGATTTGCCGAGATTTATTTCAAGGTGGTTTGATGGCTCCGATGATGGATTTATTGTTTTTACGGGATTTGTTATGGACTTTGTAGTAGGAGTGAATGGTTTTTCATGGGTGAACAATGAAACACAGTTGCATGACTTGTTGGGAGTTCCCATCATGGTTCCAGGATTTCCATGGATGGCTCCGGGTGACCTTGTGCTGAATGAGCATGACCATGACCATGCTTTGGGGTTCACTTAATGACACCAAGGGAAAAATGGAAGTTTTCACCTTTGATGTGGTCGCACCCTGGACGGGCTGCCTACGTACTCAATTTAGATTGAGATCAGACCATACATAGTTCGATGCTCTGTGAGCAAGGTCTTGGTGACGAAATGGCTCTGACCTGCTTTGAGGTGGCTCTGGTATTGTTCTTGAACGGATGGGATGGCCCCCGTGTAGCTTTAGGGATGGTCTCAATGTCTGAGGATGGCTCCCGTATGGCTCCAACTTGGCTTTGGGAGTGGCACCGACGAGCTCGAGTATGACAGTGAATAACTTAGGATTTTCTTTATGTGGCTTCGGATGGCTCCCGTTTGGTCTGATATAGCTCGAAGATAGCCCAGGAAGACTCCAAGATGGTTCGATCTAGCTTGATGATGGCCCGGGATGATCTAGTTGACATCTTTTGATCAAAAGTTACGCTTCAACAACTGTAACTGAAGTCGACTTTAACGAGACTAGGCAGAGTTCTTACCAGTCGGATGTTGAAATGAAGTGGTTATGATGTATGCAAATACTAAATACAAGAAGAGATGCAAAATGCATGTGCAGTTTTCGAGAGAAGGTACGGTCCTATCTCTATAATATGAGGCTTACGAATATAAGACATCTTCGGTTCGATCTCGAGTGATTGTTGAGCTCGAAGGCGTGAATCACTTTCCTCTCATGGAGGGATGTGGGTCAATCTCTCGTGAGTATGGTCGTGGGTGATAATGATGTGATGATACTCTCGATTGCTCGGAGCAGTATTTTTCCTTAGAATTCCTTTTTGAGGTTCTGGATTTACCATCCTCAAATTCCATTGCAAGGGGTTAGCTGTTATGATTTGGTGCTTCAATCAAAGAGTCACTCGCATCGAAAGACCTTGGGGGGTTAAGGTCACACTCTTCCACTCATGGTCCCTTTGGGATGACGGGACATGTTGATAACAAGTATGAAGCTTATGATTCATGTTTCAGATCCGATACTTTTCAGTTAACGCTCATCAACTAACGAGTCAGAGGTCTTTTATTGGGTTATAACGGGGCTGAGGGGTGTGATGTGTGTCACATGGGACTGGAGGATTTATTTAGGAGTTGTGGAGCTTTTGTGCAATAGAGAATATGTTTTACCTTCGCCATGGGTGGAATGATTAGACGGGCTTTGATAACCCCTTATCGGTTCTTCGGGACATCATTGGTCCTTTTGGTTTGGATTTCTCCTTCTTGCCTCTTCTGGCGTGCGATTTGAACTTTCTTCTCATTTTTGTGTTTTTGAAATTGCATTTGGCTCATCAACTTCCTCAAGCATTTTTTGCTTTGCATTTTGGCTTTTAGCTTCAAAGTTGCATTGACTTATCGATCTACTTGAACATTTTCAGCTTTCTTTTAGGTGTTTGGCCTTGGAGTTGCATTGACTCACTGATTTCTTTGAACATTTCATTGTTTTTGTGGAAGATGGTGGGGAGGGACCATGGCTCCGGCTCCTTTGAGATCCTCTATTGCAAGGGCAGGTAAGTATATGTACGTGGGTTGGCATGTTGTGGAGTTTCTGAAGAAAGAGTTTTTCATGAAAGGCTCAGCGGGGCTCACTAAGGGGTTATGTAAAGGGCAGTCAAAGCTTTTTTGGTTTGTGGGGATTTTTATTCCTAAGTGCCTCGTCATCCTTATTAGTCAATGATTGTTTTCTTACTATTCTCGGATCTTTGCATGAATCACAGTTCGTATCCTGTTTATCGACATTGATCTCGCTATGAATTGTGCCTCTCCATGTGTTGAAGGAAGACACAAGTCGCTCGTGGTTTTACCTCTGTGGACTCGCTCCATCTTTCCTCATCACTCATTGGATTGTCCAAAACACTCATTTGAAATTCAAAGGAAAATACCGCTCTTCGCACACTACTCACTTGGTTTGTGGTGCTGATTTTGGTTAGACCCTTGTATTCATTGATGGGTCGAGATTTTAGTGGTTCACGCACTCCGTTCAATCATTCTCTCAAGATTTTTCCCAAAGATGTCATTCGATACGAGAGTATGCAAACACGACTATCTACAATGCAATCTATTGTGGTAATATGGAATTACTACGTATAAGATGCGTGAAATGCTAAAAGTGATGAATGAAGATGGTTGACTTTGGATTTTGACTGAATGTTTTTTTGTTGTGTGTTTTGTTTTGAATGCAATGCATGAGTGATAAGGTTATGATAGTCTCGCTTGAGCCAAATTCAGCTTGCGATTCATGAAGCTCATCCTGTCACGATTGGCCCTGAAGATGATCTATGTGAGAGAAGTTGTTAGGTGTGATGTGAGAGAGGCTGTTTCAGAAAGACATTCGGTTGATGATTGGCTTCTGGAGTTTTTGGACTTTTAGGGAGTGACCACTCCCGCATGGTGGTCCCATGATATGACCGTGACTGCATTTTTGGGATTTTTTGAAGGCATGATTTTTTTGGATTTTTGGGTGTGTGATTTTTTTGGATTTTTTGGATGTATGATTTTCTGGTATATGCTTTTGTTGTTATTGGTCTCTATGTGCATGGTATGCCGAATGGGAAATGTTTGAATCCCTGGTATTTCTTGCTATCATTTCGAAGATCATGTTGTCGCTCGTGGGCAAAGACGGTTAATCACCTGCAAAAACAGTCACCAAAAAAGAATCTAACAGACGCAAATGCTAGTGCGCTTGAAAAATGGGATGAATGTTTGTGTGTGATGTGTTGAGAATGCAACATGTGATCATGCAATTTCTGCGAGATGGGTGTGATTCATGCATGATTAATGAATGTGAACTGACTGAAAACGGGAAGAAACAAGTTGTGCGTGCTAAAAGAAATCAACTTTTTTAGAAAAACAGTTTTGAAAACACGTGTTTCGAAGTGGTGGGTTTTCTCAATATGAGTTTTGACGCTCGGTCATTCGCAAATAAGATAGGGAGTGGGGAACCCTATACACATTGATCTAAATAAATTCAACAGGAATGTACAACCTATACACAAAGTCTATTCAGAAATTGACAAGAGAGAAAAGAATGTTAGGGGAAAACCTATACATCAATTCTAAAAAGTCATTAAATGGGGGAGTTTGAGCTTAAAAACTTCTCCCAAATTCTTTCTGCTTCGTCTTCGAGCTTCTGACTGACTGCTTATTCATGTGTGGGCTCCTGATTGGCCGTTCGATCGTCTTCGGGTTCGGTCAACAAGGTGACACTATGATCAAGAGAAATTGGTTGGTGCTCTTCTGACCCTCAGCAACTTCGAACTCGGATGGTTGTTTCTAGTCTTCATGTCACTGGATTCGGGTTGGTGCAGCTCTGATTTTTGGTTCAGACTGTTGTTGATCTTCATGCGCTCCACTTGCTCCGACGAGGAAGATGAGGGGCTTCTTTTTTTTTTGAGAAAGGAAAGATGAATGATCGAGCACAAAATCTTTGTGAAAATCCACCACTTTTGTGAAAACACGAAATGACTAGTACGCTCCACAGTAATGACCACTGCTCTTGAAGGTGGGTTGAACTTCAAAAATAGCGAGTCACAACATGGGGACTAAATCATTTATTTTGAAATACGTTTGTGAAAATCAACTTCGAAAACTGTTTTCAAAAACAAGTTTGAGATAATATTCATGAAAAAGTTGTTTGAAATTCGTTTGTAAAAAGTAGGTTTTTGAAATCCATTTTTGGAAATAGTTTTTTTTTTGAAATAACATTTGTAAGAAATACTGATCGAAAATCATTTGAAAGTAATAGATTTTTGAAATCTGGTCTTTACAAACCGTTGGACAAAGTTTATTTTTCTGAAAGAATTTGATTGAAAATGATTTTGAAAACTGCTTTGGAAATAATAATTTTGAAATCATTCGAGATGAACGGCTTTGAAGATATTTCATTAGAGCGTTCGACATGATTCGTTTTCTGATTTTTCAAGTGTTTAAACCGTGATCACATAAAAATAAGAACGCAAATATAAATCGTGGCTGGTTTTATGTGGAGCTGAGTGCGAATGATTGGGATAATCACCTTCCAGGTCAATCAGTGCTTCCATACCACCGGGGGAACCGTTGTTCCTTCACTGTTCATCTCTCGGGATTTATCTCTGTTATGCCTTGTGGGGCACGTCATCAAGAAAGTCCGGAGTGCTTAAGTTCGAAAGGTCAGGATACCCGAAGTGATACAGTCACATGAGCCACGGCCGGGGATTATCACAACATACTCACTTTTGGGAAACTTGGGGAAGTACTGCATGGGAACGGGTCTCTCGTCATCTGCACGGTCAGGTGTGTCTAAAGTCCAAATTATTCACTGACTACGTTGTGCCATGTATGGGTATCCGATAAATACGGGATCCTCTATGGACGTGTAGCGTGACATTGGGCTTTAGAGACACCCGTGGTGCAGAGGAACAATGGAGAACTAAGCCCATGCAATCTTCAGGGTAAGGTAGAAAGGTGGTCAGACAGGCGGCATACAAGGGGGTGACTACCCATAAAACCCGTCCTAGACACCGGATTAGGCAGCTGGACACTGAAGGCTCATGGTTCACTATATGCTGGTTTGGACTCGGATATGGAGGATAATTTGGATCATGAGTCTTCAGGGCGTAGGTCGGTGACCGTCTCGCCTCGCGGGCTTAACCACTCAGTGAGTGACCCGACTCATGGGAAATCAATCGTGGACCGATTGGGATGCGTGACTCGTGGAAATAGGGGTGACACAGAGGAATGCATGTCCTAAGCTACCCATGCACTCACAACTTGTAAATGTAAAAGCGGTAATGGTGTAGGTCAATGACGTCTCACCCCGCAACAAGCAACAATAATATGAATGCGGTAAATAAACCATAGAAGAACAAGCAACCCTATTTACTAACTGTTTTGTAAGGAAGCGGCAATTTGCAATTGGTTTTTAACCTTTAAGTGAAGGAGCTGTTATTCAGTCCTAAGTGTCTTTCTATACTCTATTAAGCTAATCATTAACCCAATGTTGCATGTTTGCTGAGGATCTAACCCTAGCTGTCCTCATCAGCTACACACTCTAAGTATGGAGTAGAATAATCCTAAAGGCTTTGAAAAGAATCTCTTGAAGGTTTTGAAAGAGGTGGGGAAGTCCCGACAATTTTGAATGGAGTTCAGTCTTCCTTGAGTTTGAGAAAAACTTACTCAAGTTTCCCCAGCAGAGTCGCCATTCTGTGGAGGGTGATTTTTTCGGTATGAGGGGGGGGGGGGGTCTATATGAATATGATCTGACTGAAAAGTTTGTAACACCCCTACCACTAATACTGTCATTATCGTCCAATCTCCTTATACAATACAGATTCACGCAGCGGATACTTACATACTCAACGGTGGGTGATACACTGCCGTTAGTCACCCACGTGACCAACAAGGCTACTACATACAGCATCGGTCTGATGGACCGGAATATCCGAGTACTACAAAAATACAATACATACTCCCATTACTTACCGAGTACTACAATACTCCATTCGATACAATACTCCATACAATGCAATACTCCATAATTCAATACAAGATAATACACTACACATACCGAGTTTACTAAGTTCCAAATACAAATACGATACTTCCCCCAAATTCATACATACTCTCTAAGAGTCTATCCACTACCCGTTTCTCACAACTACATACTTATAACTTACATACTAGTGTACCCCTTGGTACATTTCCACATTCAAGGCTACAAGCCTCATACCATTTACTACAATCTACCTTTCATTCCTAGTAATCTAGGCATGTCGTCGGTCTCTTCTGTGACCAGGTCTGCTTCGGGTACCTGCACACTAAAAACGTTCCCCCGAGGGGGTCAGCTTTCGCTGAATATGATAACCGCATACCCCGCGTACTAGCGAGGGTACGCCGACCATTTGGTCGAATACATGCAATTCATTTTGCAATACATACATGCATACATACTTACATACATCCTTCATACATATTTAGATACATACATACATACTTTCATTCACGATATTACAATACGACACAAGGTATACATACATACGCACAGTACAATGCATGCTTAGAAGACAATACAAGTCAACCAATACTTACTTACCATCTTCCAGAATATACATACACAATACTTACTCATTACATACTCAATACGCAATACGGAGATACACTTCTCCAATTCACACAGAAGGCTTGTTAGCTTCTTTACACACCCGGGTTAGTCGGGTGTTCAATACTCTTTTACCCCCGGTCAATGACTTACAGTAGTCAAGACCAATACACATACAATACTTACTTCTTACATACTTTACTCAAGTCAAGTCGGTATGACCTCCGGGCAGGGATTACTACATCCCACCACCGGGCTTTAGGGTGGCCCACTAATCTAGGATGCTGCCCATTCAAGGGGATTGGTCCAAGGAAAATTATTATAGCCAGGATTCGGATCCAACCTCTTGTGTTTCCTTATCCTCACGCGTGGCCGAAACTATATCGGACTTCTACTCATTCCATTACTTATTACTCATGTCAGGAGTTAGATTGTTAGGAATTAGTAGAAGTCAGTACTTCATTTCCATACATACATACAATACACAAGTACACAATACTTACACATACTTCTCATTTCCATTCATTCATTTCACGAATTATACAAACTAATTGTTCAAGAAGATACAACAAGAACAAAATAGTTCAAACGCAGTTAAGTGCAATATAAGTCCGATTCGTGCATTTATCTTATTGGTGATCACATAAGCACACAAATCGGGGTAACCAGGTTAGGATACAGAGCATGAAGAAATCATACCTTCCACCGTTGACTTTGGACACACCGACTCCCTTCGGTGTTCAACTAGTCGAATCCTATGACATACATACAATTGGGTGGTTAATTATCCATAACTAACCTTACTTATTAACTTTCCAAAGGTTCCCTAGTTCATACTTACTAGCTCTTTGTTACTTTAAACACATTTTACTTAAGTTTACTTACTTACAATTATTTTCTAATCTTGTTATAGCCTTAACGACCTTTAAACGTCATTAATCATGTCTTAATTACCTATACTATCATTACCCATCATTATCCATCCTTACCTAAGCTTTAAAAACACATTCTGGAAGTTTTTAGGTTGGTCCGGGTTAGTGTCGGGTTACAAACCCGGACCAACACGCTGGGGCAGTCCTCGGGTAAGAAAAATGCATGGTCCGGGTTCCCTTCCTACTATCAAACCCGGACCACAATGTTGTTTGTTCTCGGGTGAAATTTTTGCTTGGTCCGGGTTTATAGCCTAGTTTACAACCCGGACCACTTAGTTTACAGAACTCTCGGGTAAGTTTTTGGGGTGGTCCGGGTTAGTGTCTTGGTTGAAACCCGGACCACTCCCTTGCAAAAGTTCTGTCAAGTTTTCGTGCTAGTCCGGGTTTGCTTGGTTTGCAACCCGACTAGTTACAGATTTTGCAAATATGTAAATTTTTCCAACTTGTTTCAACTCCAAATTTCTACCAATCTCTTTCCTTATATTTTACATATAATCTAACATGTTTAACATTGATTAAGCATTTCAAACTAGCCTAATCCACTCTAACCAAAATCTGTTACAAAACACACTCCACTCTTACATGTTTCTCCACTGTTATAGTTTTGTTTCTTCTCCAATGCTACAGATTTTTCCTTTCTTCTTCCCACTACTCCTATGGCTCTTCCATTGCCTCATTTGCATTATACTCAACCTAAGTCTTACTCTATACAATGCTCTTTTACTAAATCCTACATACTAATTCTTCCTTGTTTCTCCAACACACTTCAATATTCTTTGCTACAGATTTTATATCTTTTCATTCTTACCACAACTACTACTCCTTAGTTACTAAATCATCTCTACAAAATCTCAATACACACCTTGGTTCTCCCATTCACCAAGTCATTCATAATACACAATTCCTACTAAAATTTCGCCATAGTTCACCTACTTTTCTTACTTATCCACACATCTTCTTTCTCATCAAATTCATCCCTATCCTAGCCAAACCACAAGGGTTCTATCAGCACACATACAAAACCTCAATACACCAATACTTCCTCAATTACAACACCAATACATCATTACTTCCTCAATCCACCATACTAATTCACATACATAATTTATTTGGCTCTAAGGCCTACAATCCTAATACAAGCTCATAATTACTCAAATTTCCATAAACTACAATACCAATATAACATTCAGGTTTCTTTGAGTAGTTTACCCATTCCCATTACACTAATGCATTTAAATTTAGCATTAAGAGGAAGCTCTTACCTTAAGCTTATATTTCCTTCCTTTCTTTTTCCAATCCTCCTCTTTCTCTTTCTTGCACAATCGGCTACATGGGGAATGGAGTTGCCAAACTCCATTCCCATCACCCAATACACACAAAATAAGTGTAATGAACATACTAACCCTTACGTTAACACCAATGCATTGAAATGTTCAAATCACAAATTCTAGGGTTTACCTTGGGAGTGTTTTAGGAGGGGTTTTAGCCCTTGGTTTGAGAAGGTGATTCCACCACCATTGCAAGGTTGTAATTTTGCTTAAACGAGAGAGAGAAAGTAGAGTATTACAAGGGGGTAGGAATCGGTTGTAAAAGAAGATGAAGGAAACATGAGTTTTTCATGTAAATTTTTACCTTAATGGAGAGAGGAGACTCCAAGCTTTACTTTGGTACCATTTTCTCTTTGAATGGGGAAAACCCATGGAGATGAAGTTCTCCCTTTTCGAATTTTGAAAAGATAGAATTGTAGAGGATGATGAGGGGAGTTCAAATATGTAATTTGTTTTTGATTTGGAGCTTAAATAGAGCTTGGGCAAGCTTGAGAATGTGAGCTGCCATGGTTGTTTCTTTGGAGCTCCAAAAATCGCCCAGCAGAGGAAGAAGAAGAGGGAATCGGCTGGGAGAGAAGAGAGCCCACGCGAGAGAGAGAGGAGAAATGTGAGGTGAGAGAATTTTTCTTACTTTTGTACTTTTCTTCTACTTTTTGCTTTTTGCTTTATTTATTAGTTAATTGTGTGAGTGTGTGAGAGAGGGGTTAATTAACTCATTAAAACCGGCCCCTCACATTACTACTAGTTGGAGCGTTTTTCGTCTTTTACAGAAAACACCCGTTATTTTACCCGGTTCGGTACTATTCATTAACCGGGCCCGTTTTCCGGAATCCTCTTGTTTAATTATTTTTATTGATTATTAAGCTTCCATAAATGCTTAATAATTATTATTTAATGATTTACTATTTTTACGGGTCCGTTTGACCACTTAAAGTCACGTTTTCGGAAAGCTCTACTAGCATTTTAATTCATTATTTGGATCCGTTTTCTTCGGGAGTTGTTCCCACATATTATTTAGGTCTTATTGAACCTTTAGAATCCATATAATACTCTAACCGAGGTCTCATACCTCCTATGGTTATTTAACGCTTATTTAGCGTTTTTCGCTTTTTAAGCATTTCTTGATTTCTTTTGGATTTACTTTTCCTTACCAATATTACTTAGGCGTCATTAGGCCCTTAAATACGTATTAGATAAATTTTAATCCCTATATTTAAGTTCGGGGTATTTCAATCTACCCCCCTTAAGAACTTTGTCCTCAAAGTTGTTCGAGGTTATGGGATTACTATACTTACTCATTTATACTAGCCTAATACCGAAGCCATACATTCCTCCTCCTTACCATTCCTAAGTTCGTCACTCAATGTTTCTCCTTTCCATACCATACCGATATACAATAATTACTCCAATCCATATTACTATCAACCGTCCGGTTCCTCATTACAACATTTATACATTCATACGGTGCAATGCTATCCCCAAGGCAATGCAATGCACATTACAATCCCGCAGGCACTCAGGTTATTTAGACACAGGACTCCTCTATGTCCCGCTGCCCTTGGAATAACACAACATGATACCTACTGCCATTCTCCAGTATAAGCTTCCAACAGTTACTCACTCTCCAATCTAAGGAAGATTCTTTTACAACTACTAATTGGAAATTTTCTAAAGCACACAACTCCAAATTCCAATTTGTATTCATTACTTCTATCCTATGTGTGATTCTTATGACCACTTGAGGGGAGCTTCAAGAATCGTTCGACCCTGATGTGATCAGCATCAGTGTTGAACTATCTTTCCACCCCAATTTGTGTTCGGCTTCCCTTGATCTGATCAGGATCAAGTTCGACTTCCCACATCCGTTTCAAACAACAGATAATTCAATCATTTTCATTTGCTACCTTTTTACTCTTCTTAGTCATAATTTCAATTTCATACAACTCCAAAGGATGGAATTCAGTCCATCAACCATTCTTAATCTACTTCCCAAATACTTTCCTCGGAATTCGATGCCTAAGTGCTATTTCATCAACCTTCTCTACTTTCTTCCATTACCCTCTATTATCTCTACTATTCTGACTAGGGAATACATTACTTATGAAATTCAGCTGTCCCCAATTTACTTCTAATAACATACTTACGAATACACCACTCGTGGGCTACATTCCTCTACTACTCATAGACGATCCGTACTACTTCTTTAAGAATACAATACTTGTGGAGCTCCGTCCACTACTCATTCTCAATTGTCTCAAGACAATCACCTAGGGACTCAATTTCCTCTAGGTCCTACATCGGTTTTATACCGACTCATGCATCGTAATGCCATGTCTAACTTCAGATAGGCCCACACTACAGGGATTATCGTTTCCCCAAGAGTTACTATACTCCTCTTTACTAATACTTTTACACTGGGTTACAAGATGGGTATATTCATCCTATGGTATTCGCATCTCTTGTGCCCAATTACCACAGTTACAATATGCATGAATACGTATGTTTATTTAACATAAGTACCAATCATCAATTCGATTCTCATTTGTGCTATGCACATTATAGTTTTTGTGTTTGTTCATGAAACTTACATTAAGCGGTTTTCGCTCTACCCCCTTAATAGGGATTACGCCCACGTAATCTACCATATGTTACTATTAAACATTGGTTTACTCGATTTGGGCAATCTGAAGCGTTTAGCTTCACTACGATATACTATACAATATGCTCTGGTCAAAGGGTCTTAACCATACCAGTGGTTTAGTCTTTGCACCGAGGACTCCTATATGAGTTTATTTAACTCGTAATTAATTCAGTTCTAGCCTATTAGGCTTCAAGGCATTAATAGCCATTCTTTCATACTTGCTAGGTGTATTACATTTCCTAGCTAGGGCCCACTAGCTTCTGCTGCGTGACCCTGATAATCTTAGTACCTTACTGCTCCTTGGTTGTTTCCAATATGTTACTCATCGCCCCTTTATCCCTTCGTTATGGGAATAGGGTGTACTAACAGTGTGGTATTCTCTTACCGCTGTTTGAACTCAATGAGTTTAAGATTTATAACCAGTTCTCTGGCGATCTATTATGTATACTATTCGTACTCCCGTGATTATTCACCAAGCTCTTCCGACTTATTGTCGGGCGAGGTTAAGTCACTACTTAGTTGTAGTGCTTCCTTTGTTGTCAATTGCTTCTGAATTATACCAGTTCTTCTGGTTCAGTACAAGTGTTCTTTACTTGTATGACCTTGCATTCTCAATGCGTCGGTCCAAGTGACTTTCTTCAGTCTTCTTTCACCTTTTATTCCCATGGAATTCACATCTTGTGATTGTGTGTGCTTACACTTCGTGCTTCTTTGGCCTTAGGCCGCACGGTTTGTTGCTAAGCTTGCTTGACTGGCTAATGCCATGTTGTTGGTGAAAGAAGGGTTTACTACGGTTTACATTTCCCATATTCCTAGCTATCGCCTTAGATCATTGCTGCGCGAGTGCAATACCAAAACACTCAGTCATACAGAGTGCAGAGGCGTGAACGCTTGGCAGTAAGTCACTTATGTGATAGGGATGAATATTTCTGCTTGTCATCTCATACTTATACTTCGTGTCATTGTCCAATTACTTCCTCATTCCGGTCGCTTGTTGCGCACCGTATTCTTACTCACTATACAACATCATTTTTACGGTCTCCGTTACTGTGGTAGCTTACCTTTACCCCTTGCCATTATCGTTGGCACCATTTCCTTATGGTGCACAAACACTAGGAGGTTCCTAGTCATATGTATGACGGTTGTCGTAGTATACCGCAATACTATTATCTTCCCATTGTGGGGATGTTTTATTTCAATTTAGGTTTCATATGTAGGTTAGCTTACCTTACATTACTTCCTCATTCATGATATAGTTTGTCAAATATCTTAGTTGACCAAGGATGAAGTGGTTTATCATGTTGCAAGCTCTCTTGAGCGTTGGTCATTCATTGTGTGTAGTGTGCACACCCATTGATTGTTTTCGACAATTACTGTCTCCATAGTGCTGAGCATTGGTTATAGGCTCTAGCGGTGCGGTTTTACTTGTATGTACATCACCGGGACATCCCGAACTTCGAGGGTTTTCTGGTCCCGTTCTCCAATTGGAGGGTATTCTATCACTAGTAGGTGAAAGTTCCCGTTGAGGGGTGTGTTTCCACTCATAGGTCTCATGATAAGGTTTACCATGTAAGTATTTATACCATGGTTCACCACATGATTGGGTGCATAAGGAGTATACTTACTCCTTCGAGTTTCGATTCTCTAAAGGGATGTGCTTCTACAGTTCACAGCCTCTTGTAGGCGTAGTGGTTTGGAAATCTCATTTCCTTATTCGTTGTCTCTTGGCAATATTTATGCACAAGTTTCGTTGTTATAGTGGATGGAAGCCTTTCCTAAGGGTTCACATCTTCACCACATTGGTGGTCTTTGGTTAACGAGGGATACCTTTCCTCGAGTTTCTCATGGTGTCCATGTGTGGACTAGAGCAATGTTGGCACTAATACGATTCCTATGCCTCTGTGCTTACAGAAGGCATGAAGGGTAGTTAAGAGCTCGTCAATTGTATACTAGACTAATGTTCTAGCGACAGTGACACTGAGTTGACCATTACTCCAAGCCACTCAGGATGTTGGGTTTGAACTGGTGGTCCAGTTGTTGATTTCTTGTCGTATGAGACAATATCTCTTGCAAGTCTTGTTATCAAATGGTGTGGGTTACGCAACCATTAAGGTTTACATAATATAGTTTGTTGATGGCTTTTAAGCCGTATTGCTGCGAGCTATGCTCTTGCAAGCTGCTTATCCTGTTTCCACTCCTTGTATACCATCACAGGATGGAGATATTGCTGGGCTCCGTGGTAAGTCGTGACATCACGCTTCCGTTCATAGGAGGCCCTTTAGGCAATCTGGTGCTAATCAGTGCCTTCTTGTAGTTTAGGGTATTTCCCATTATGCGAAATCCCTTCGGTGCTCTAACCGAGTGTTCGTTCTATTTCCTGTGTTCTTATCATGATGCTTGTTCGACTGTTGTCAACTCAGACACCCTTCGAGGGTTGCCCCTGGGTGTTGTTAGGTTATGCCGTTACATCCGGCTAACGTTTATGATACGTTACCACTATACCACCTTGTGGTATTATATTTGAGCTATTCCCTTTTGGGTTATAGCGTCTCCCGTTCTTGGGTAGATTGTTTATACTTGTTCCTAGTGCTTGAGACTAGGTTTAATATTCCCTTCAATGATGGGTTTTACTTTGTGGTAATCTGGTGATTGCTCTCGGGAGTCCTGTCCCATTTGTTGAGCATTGTGGTGTTCACGTTAGGTTTTTACCTTACTGTGTTCAGGCTGGGTATCCCTTCCAGCTGTCATGTGTTGGTTTGACATCTTGAGACACATCCAATGTCTATGCTTACTAGTCGGCGCTCTTTGCGCTTCTAAATCCTCATTCCTTATCTTCAGATGGATTCTCTGAGTTCTTTGTACTTGTTACTTAGCGGAGTTCCTTCTCCTTGATCGCATGAGGTGTCCAGCTGTTCTGCTCTGCATTTACTCACGATCCGTAGGACGGAGTTGACTACTTCCCGTGTTTCGTGCACTACATGTATACATATGTGGGGTACCATGTTGATACGTTACCACTTACCCAACTATATGTCAGGCCCGCAAGCTCCTTCGGAGTGCGGTTGTCCCACATCCCGTAATGGGTACACTCGTAGTGTTCGTCACACGCCTAGATGAAGTATTCTATTGTCAACTCCTCTTGTATCATTCTATGATACTCACCGTAACTTGTTGGTTTTGTTTTAAAATCCAAGGTTTAAAAGAAAGGTTGTGGTTTGAAAGAAAATCTTTGGTTTTAAAATATGTTTCGGTGTTAAAGAAGTCTCTCATGGCATAGCCATTCTTGAGGTCTTGGCCAAGTCTAGCTTCTCACTGACTGGTATGTTCTAAGTACAGTGGTCGGGCCGTTAAGCCTTCCCAAGGTTCCATACGTCTGGTTGTTAGGATGTGTGATCCTGTGGTTGTTTCGTTACGGTCACCGTACATTACTATGTACTTGTGACGTGTTAGTGTTCCTTTACATATTCGTGTTGTTACTGCACTTGCCGTGGCAAGTGCGTGGTACTGGTGGTTTTTGAGTAATCCTATACCGATCACGGTATGGTTTTCACTCACATTTGATAGTCTTGTTGACTCTTCCCTTGATCTTGTTGATCTACAATTGGTATACTCGATCCTTTAAGTAGCTTCTCAGTGGTCTAGACATGGCTGTCGTAGATCTGGGTACTTCTCCAATCCTTGGAGATTCCCACTTTATTGGGTTTAGTGTCGTTCCTTGTGGCTCGTTCCCACACATCTGTGGTGGTTACTGAGCCTTCTTTGTTAGGCACTACTCTTGTAGTCCTATTGAATTATATCTCATGGTTGTCCTTGTAGTTGTCTGAGCCATATTGGCCAGGTATTGCAGCCCTTTGGCGTTATAATTTGGAGTTAATCGCTTCTGACTATGTTCTTAGCCAGCTAGCATGCTGTTGGTGGTGCTGCTTGGCTATTACTGTTGTCCCGCAGACTTGTGTCTCGGGTCCCATTAATGCTCCTTTTCCATTTCGTTGTACGTTTAGCGCTTCTTTTCCTGCTGCTGGTTGTTTAGCTAGGTTCTACGACTGCTAAGCATGTCGCCCCATGCTGTTGTAAGTTGTTGCCTCCTTGTGGTTGGAGTGCTAATTCCCCCGCTATTAAGTGCGGCATTATTGTTCAACCGGGATTCATCTCCGGGTCTTCCATTTCTTGGAATCTACTACATGTCGGTTCTTGTTTACTGTGTGATTGCTTCACCACTGCCAGATCGGGTTTTCCCGAGTATGCGAAGGCTTTTCTTCTCTCTGGCGTCCTTTCCCAAGTTATACAGTGGGGATGCGGTGGGCGGGACTGGTATTGTAGGCATCCGGTACTCACCAGTAGTTCCTAACTAGCATATCTCTAATGCTAACACTCAGCCCTTAGCCCTAAGCTTCTACTTCCTAACTCGGTATTCCTAAACTCTGTATTTCCAGTCATCAGAGCGATACTTCGCTCTGATACCACTTTTTGTAACACCCCTACCGCTAATACTGTCATTATCGTCCAATCTCCTTATACAATACAGATTCACGCAGCGGATACTTACATACTCAACGGTGGGTGATACACTGCCGTTAGTCACCCACGTGACCAACAAGGCTACAACTACATACCGCATCGGTCTGATGGACCGAAATATCTGAGTACTACACAAATACAATACATACTCCCATTACTTACCGAGTACTACAATACTCCATTCGATACAATACTCCATACAATGCAATACTCCATAATTCAATACAAGATAATACACTACACATACCGAGTTTACTAAGTTCCAAATACAAATACGATACTTTCCCCAAATTCATACATACTCTCTAAGAGTCTATCCACTACCCGTTTCTCACAACTACATACTTATAACTTACATACTAGTGTACCCCTTGGTACATTTCCACATTCAAGGCTACAAGCCTCATACCATTTACTACAATCTACCTTTCATTCCTAGTAATCTAGGCATGTCCGTTGGTCTCTTCTGTGACCAGGTCTGCTTCGGGTACCTGCACACTAAAAACGTTCCCCCGAGGGGGTCAGCTTTCGCTGAATATGATAACCGCATACCCCGCGTACTAGCGAGGGTACGCCGACCATTTGGTCGAATACATGCAATTCATTTTGCAATACATACATGCATACATACTTACATACATCCTTCATACATATTTAGATACATACATACATACTTTCATTCACGATATTACAATACGACACAAGGTATACATACATACGCACAGTACAATGCATGCTTGGAACACAATACAAGTCAACCAATACTTACTTACCATCTTCCAGAATATACATACACAATACTTACTCATTACATACTCAATACGCAATACGGAGATACACTTCTCCAATTCACACAGAAGGCTTGTTAGCTTCTTTACACACCCGGGTTAGTCGGGTGTTCAATACTCTTTTACCCCCGGTCAATGACTTACAGTAGTCAAGACCAATACACATACAATACTTACTTCTTACATACTTTACTCAAGTCAAGTCGGTATGACTTCCGGGCAGGGATTACTACATCCCACCACCGGGCTTTAGGGTGGCCCACTAATCCAGGATGCTGCCCATTCAAGGGGATTGGTCCAAGGAAAAGATTATAGCCAGGATTCAGATCCAACCTCTTGTGTTTCCTTATCCTCACGCGTGGCCGAAACTATATCGGACTTCTACTCATTCCATTACTTATTACTCATGTCAGGAGTTAGATTGTTAGGAATTAGTAGAAGTCAGTACTTCATTTCCATACATACATACAATACACAAGTACACAATACTTACACATACTTCTCATTTCCATTCATTCATTTCACGAATTATATAAACTAATTGTTCAAGAAGATACAACAAGAACAAAATAGTTCAAATGCAGTTAAGTGCAATATAAGTCCGATTCGTGCATTTATCTTATTGGTGATCACATAAGCACACAAATCGGGGTAACCAGGGTTAGGATACAGAGCATAAGAAATCTACCATACCTTCCAATTGACTTTGGAACACATCCGCCCGCCCCTCATGTTCAACTAGTCGAATCCTATGACATACATCATTGGGTGGTTAATTATCCATAACTAACCTTACTTATTACTTTCCAAGGTTCCCTAGTTCATACTTCTAGCTCTTTGTACTTAAACACATTACTTAAGTTACTTACTTACATATTTTCTAATCTTGTTATAGCCTTAACGACCTTTAAACGTCATTAATCATGTCTTAATTACCTTATACTATCATTACCCATCATTATCCATCCTTACCTAAGCTTTAAAACACATTCTGGAAGGTTTTTAGGTTGGTCCGGGTTAGTGTCCGGGTTTACAAACCCGGACCAACACCTGGGGGCAGTCCTCGGTAAGAAAAGCATGGTCCGGGTTCCCTTCCTACTATCAACCCGGACCACAATGTTGTTTGTTCTCGGTGAATTTTTGCTTGGTCCGGGTTTATAGCCTAGTTTACACCCGACCACTTAGTTTTACAGAACTCGCTCGGGTAAGTTTTTGGGGTGGTCCGGGTTATGTCTGGTTTGAAACCCGGACCACTCCCTTGCAAAAGTTTCTTCTGTCAAGTTTTCGTGCTAGTCCGGGTTTGCATTCTGGTTTGCAACCCGGACTATTTACAGATTTTGCAAATATGTAAATTTTTCCATCTTGTTTCAACTCAAATTTCTACCAATCTCTTTCCTTATATTTCTACATATATCTAACATGTTTTTAACATTGATTAAGCATTTCAAACTAGCCTAATCCACTCTACCAAAATCTGTTACAACAACACACTCACTGTTACATTTTCTCCACTGTTATAGTTTTGTTCTTCTCCAAATGCTACCATATTTTTCCTTTCTTCTTCCCACTATCCCCACTACTCCTATGGCTCTTCCATTGCCTCATTTGCATTATACTCAACCTAAGTCTTACTCTATACAATGCTCTTTTACTAAATCCTACATACTTTCTTCCTTGTTTCTCCTACACACTTCAATATTCTTTGCTACAGATTTTATATCTTTCATTCTCTTACCACACTACACCCTTAGTTACTAAATCATCTCTACAAATCTCAATACACACCTTGGTTCTCCCATTCACACAATCATTCATAATACACAATTCCTACTAAAATTTCGCCATAGTTCACCTACTTTTCTTACTTATCCACACATCTTCTTTCTCATTAAATTCATCCCTATCCTAGCCAAACCACAAGGGTTCTATCAGCACACTACAAAACCTCAATACCCAATACTTCCTCAATTACAACACCAATACATCATACTATTCTCACTATCCACCATACTAATTCACATACATAATTTATTTGGCTCTAAGGCCTACAATCCTAATACAAGCTCATAATTACTCAAATTTCCACAAACTACAATACCAATATAACATTCAGGTTTCTTTGAGTAGTTTACCCATTCCCATTACACTAATGCATTTAAATTTAGCATTAAGAGGAAGCTCTTACCTTAAGCTTATATTTCCTTCCTTTCTTTTTCCAATCCTCCTCTTTCTCTCTTTCTTGCACAATCGGCTACATGGGGAATGGAGTTGCCAAACTCCATTCCCATCACCCAATACACACAAAATAAGTGTAATGAACATACTAACCCTTACGTTAACACCAATGCATTGAAATGTTCAAATCACAAATTCTTGGGTTTACCTTGGGAGTGTTTTAGGAGGGGTTTTAGCCCTTGGTTTGAGAAGGTGATTCCACCACCATTTCAAGGTTGTAATTTTGCTTAAACGAGAGAGAGAAAGTAGAGTATTACAAGTGGGTAGGAATCGGTTGTAAAAGAAGATGAAGGAAACATGAGTTTTTCATGTAAATTTTACCTTAATGGAGAGAGGAACTCCAAGCTTTACTTTGGTACCATTTTCTCTTTGAATGGGGAAAACCCATGGAGATGAAGTTCTCCCTTTTCGAATTTTGAAAAGATAGAATTGTAGATGATGAGGGGGGTTCAATATGTAATTTGTTTTTGATTTGGAGCTTAAATAGAGCTTGGGCAAGCTTGAGAATGTGAGCTGCCATGGTTGTTTCTTTGGAGCTCCAAAATCGCCCAGCAGAGGAAGAAGAAGAGGGAATCGGCTGGGAGAGAAGAGAGCCCACGCGAGAGAGAGAGGAGAATGTGAGGTGAGAGAATTTTTTCTTACTTTTGTACTTTTCTTCTACTTTTTGCTTTTTGCTTTATTTATTAGTTAATTGTGTGAGTGTGTGAGAGAGGGGTTATTAACTCATTAAAACCGGCCCCTCACATTACTACTAGTTGGAGCTTTTTCGTCTTTTACAGAAACACCCGTTATTTTACCCGGTTTCGGTACTATTCATTAACCGGGCCCGTTTTCCGGAATCCTCTTGTTTAATTATTTTTATTGATTAAGCTTCCATAAATGCTTAATAATTATTATTTAATGATTTACTATTTTTACGGGTCCGTTTGACCACTTAAAGTCACGTTTTCGGAAAGCTCTATTAGCGTTTTAATTCATTATTTGGATCCGTTTTCTTCGGGAGTTGTTCCCACATATTATTTAGGTCTTATTGAACCTTTAGAATCCATATAATACTCTAACCGAGGTCTCATACCTCCTATGGTTATTTAACGCTTATTTAGCGTTTTTCGCTTTTTAAGCATTTCTTGATTTCTTTTGGATTTATTTTTCCTTACCAATATTACTTAGGTGTCATTAGGCCCTTAAATACGTATTAGATAAATTTTAATCCCTATATTTAAGTTCGGGGTATTTCAAAAGCCGAGATCCTAGAAAATGCCATTCTGTGGAGGGTGAAAACCCGTTATCTGGCATCCCTCAAATACCTACTAAATCGTCCGTCTTTCCCAGAAAGCATGAAGGGGAGTGCAAGTGTGCACTACACCCGCTCTCGATGGACTCCACGCGGACTTATGCCCTAAGGGCGGAAATGACTAGAGTCGCCACCTAGTTTAACCTAAGAATACTAGGAAGGAAAGGAAGGAGGGTTCTAAGAACCGTTAGTTGACTCTGAGATTGTTGCCTATGGATAGGACTTACCTGGTTAGATCAGAGATTCTATTATAGGTTCGCACTGGGTTACACCCCTTAGAAGTGGCAACGACCACGACTTCGGATTGGTGCCCGAGGAAACCTCGGTCTCCAATTGTCGGGATTGCCTTCTTTTAAAACCTTATTAAAGAGATTCGTTTAAAAGCCAAGGATAGGATTAGGATGGGAAGAGAGAAGAGAGTGGATGAGGCGAGCTTTTCTGCCAAGCTAGCGCCGAGAAGAAGAATTGATGAATCTGGATGAGTATAGAATGAAGATTTGGGGAAAGTTTGAGGTTGAGTGAATAGACAGGACTTAGAATCTGATGGTTAAAAGTTTGTGGGAGCCGAAGAAGGTTTGAGTGTTTGGACAGGTATGAAGAACACCTTAGAGTGGGAAAAAGGTTTTTTGATTGGAATGGGGTCGCACCCTAGATGGGCTGCCTACGTACTCAACTCCTGTTGAGGTCAGACCTTACGTAGTTCAGGTTTTTTGGGTTTTTGGAGATTTTTGAGGAGTTTAGAGTTTGGAGAAGTTTTTGGTTTAAGGTGTTAGTCTGTGAGACGCTCGGGTCTATGAGACGTTTGAAACCTTGAGATGTCGAAGTCTGTGAGACGCTTGGGTCTGTGAGACACTCGGGTCTGTGAGACGTTCAGGTCTGTGAGACGTTCAGGTCTGTGAGACGTTCGAATCATTGGAATGACAAAGTCTGTGAGACGCTCGGGTCTATGAGACATTTAGAGTGTGGGAGAAATTGGAATGAAATTGAAATCGAAATTGAACCAGGGTTGAATGAAGATTGATTTGAATTGGAATTGAAATGAATTTGGATTTGAATGAGTTTGGAATTGAATTGAATTTGAATTAGTTTGTTGAATTGTTTGATTATTGAATGAAGTTTTGATTGATTGAATTTGAATTAAATTGATGAAGTTTTGAATTGAATTGAAGTTAGAATGAATTGGATTGAATGATGAAGAATTAAATGAATTAGAATTGAATTAGGCTGAATGAATTGGGTTTGAATTAAATTTGGTTTGAATTGAGTTTGGGTTGGGGTTTAGAAAACGGGTCGGTCAAAGTTCGACCGAGTCAAAATGGGATCGAGTCAAGTTAGGTCAAGGTCAAACTTGGGCTGGTCAAAGTTCATATTGGTCAAAGTTTGGGTCTTGGTCAAGGCTTGGGTCATAGCTTGGCATTCAGGTCAAGGTTTGGTCAAAGTTTGACATTCGGGTCAAGGTTTGGTCAAAGGTCAGCTTTCGGGTCAAGGTTTGGTCAAAGTTTGACATTCGGGTCAAGGTTTGATTCTTGTTGACTTGCTTGGTTTTGTGGACTTTGGTCAAAGTCAAAGGTTTGGTCAACTCGAGTTTGGTCAAAGGTCAGGTCAAGGTCAAATCGGTTTGACTTTTGTGGGCTTGGGCTGGACTGGGCTTAATGGGCCGAATTGGATTTGGACCCGGAATGGGTTTGGGTCAAACTGGGCTTGAATCGGGCTTGATGAGCCAATTGTGTTTTGAAATGGGCTTTGATTTTATTTACAGGGTTGGGCCACACATGGATTGGGCCCGATGGGCTTATTGGGTTGAATGGGTCAAGCTAGAAGTGGGTCAGGCAAGAAGTGGGCCAGGTTGAGTGATTTGGGCCTGGTTTGTTATTTGGGCTTGTTGGAGAGAAAATTTGATTGGGAATATTGGTCTATATACATATATACATATTTTAGGTGTGTGTTTTAGGGTTTAGGGGTGTCACCACCACGAGATTGGTCAATGACCCATCAGTCCAGGGGGACCCCTCTATCCTAATGGCTTGGACCTAAGGACATAGTAACTATGGTTTATGACATTAATAAGCAATAAGCAAGGGGCATAAATCACAAAATAACAAAGCAAATATCTCACATAGCGTACAAACATTGGAGAAGCAAAATGAAGTGTAAACATTATGTACAAAAATTTGGTGATTGAACACTAGCGAAAATGCTACAAGATTTCAAATTAATCTCCAAGCTCAAATGAATATGTATAAGGTGTAAAGTAAACGCTAGAACAACATAATCCAAAACTAGCTAGAGATAACATGCTAAAAGTGTTCACGTGCAAAGAATGAATTACAAAAATGAACAAGTCCTAAGACTACAACCGAAAGTAAGAACAATAAACAAATTACGGATTAATACAAACATATATAACAATCTTAAATAGAGAGCTGCTATGGGGGGTCGCATCGACGCCGCCTCACTTGAGCTGATAGGATCAGCAAGAAGTGCACCAACCGTTACATGTGTTTAAAGCGGAGACCCCGGTAGTCCAAACCACGATCTCGTTCCTTAGTCTTAGAGTAGTTTCCCGTTCCACGAGCGTTATGTACATGTCAAAAACACAACCAAGAGAGACAAAATGCATTAGTCAAAGATCGGAAGAGGGTTGGGATGTGTGCAATGGGATCATACGGCCCCTCTCAATGGAGGAAAGGGGGCAATCTAATCATCTCCCGCACCCCAACCGGGAACATAGAAAAGAGTTTCAAGCTGCCAACAAATGCTAAGGATTGTAAGATAAATCAAGCATCGGGGTTGCTACTCAAATTAATTCAACATCTTATATTATGACTCAAACTGAAGTGTAGTATCAAAGAGATAAAGTTGTGAGTCATGTGGGATCATACCTAGAAGGGTTTATATCATTTCCCTCTAAGATGAAAAATTAATGAGGACCATCCAGCCGATGAGTGATTTATCTTAACAATTATAGCAGAGTGCAACTATAACTCGATTCATGCTCATATCTAAGCACGTGGGACAAGTTATACTAGTCTCAAATCAATTTCCAAACCATATCAATGCGCAACGGACAATTTAATATCAAAGGCGATTGAAGCATGGTAAAGATCAAAAGATAGAATTTCCAAACCCAATGAAGAAGTATCAATCCCCAACGCATCAGCATAGCCTATGATCAAACTCCAAGTCAAGCAGGTGCAGCCATCAGCCGAACATGGCCCATGCCCAACGGAACAAGTATACTTCGGTCAAAGATGAAGCCAAAGGATAATAAGCAGGTCACGGTAAATAAATATCATAAGGGGCAAGTGATAATGTCACGAGCAACACAATTTTCAATAAAAATCCATGCGCCAAGGACAAAATAATTGCTAGAAGCAGATTTCCAAACCAAATGAGACAGCGTCAAGCCCAAAGCGTAACCGTAGGGTCAATTGCAAAGACCAATGTTGATTCCAGGCAAAACAAGTCCAGGATTGCGTTTGTACTTCATTCAAGGCATAAAGTAAAAGTGAGAGCAGATTGAGTCGAATAATCACGGTAATGAGGAAATAATCAATTGCTCAAATCAAATTAAATTCCCAAACCGATAATTATACACTAGGGGGCAAGTATAAAGCCAGCAACGATGTAGTTTCCCAAACTGGTATATTTCCAAACCTGAGTGACTTACCAAACTCATAGGAATAGTCGCAGAGCCCAAATGCCCACAAGCCGGGTCTAGAAGTGAAGCTCAGTTCAAATCTCAAAGCGACAGTTGCTCAGCAGAACACAAAACAAGGTATAATGAGCATATCTAGTTGAACTGATAGTGCAGGGGATAGAACAAGTCTGAATATCACATCATCAGGACAATCAGTAAACAAATGTCACAGATGAATCAGTAAACACATGAACAAGTTTGTGTGGACCTTAATTCCCAATGGCCGAAAAGGGTGGAGGTCCAACACATACGACTTCAAACTAATCATCGAGATCTATCATTCGAATTTAACAGCAAAGGAGCTACGTAACAGTACGGGATCACCCTCAAATATAATGTGCAAAGATCGAATATACAACAGGTTACTCTCGGCCACGTGATAACTTCCAGACCAGATTTCAATACTTGGCCCAGCAGTGTGACCTAACATATCCTTAACCGCCTTCGATAGTCCAAAATATGATAATCAGGCAAATCAACCGACAAATCAACTGAAGCATCAAATTCAACGGACTAAATGGTGAGAATGACCAGTTTTTTTAGTGATTAATTACCAAAGGATCAGGAATCCAAAATCAATTTTTTTATCCAGCTGAAACCCGAGTAACTAACACCAACATAAGGAGGGGTTGTCGGTTTATACACCATGACCAAACAACCAGATAGAATCAAACCCGACCGATGTAGAAACTTGAAATAGAAGACAAAAGAAACAAAGGAGAACATATCTATCATGGAAATAAACAGTCGTACTGAACCAGCGTTAACACCAGTGGGGTGAGTTTTCTGAGATTTAACCGACAACGATGATAAGAATGAGGATGAATCTGAGATGTATACTTCCCTTGTGCACGGTCACGGTTGTTTGAGGCAGAAACCAATAGGCCAACAAAAGCTCGGATTAAACTAACACCAAAAATAGCCAAATTCCTATGATGGTTCCGATGAGCAGGAGATAGTGATTTGTTTCTGGGTTTGCAATATTTATAGAGATTGAAAAGAAAGATTGGGGTCGAGCATGTCGCAACTGACGAGAATGAGAGGATGTAGCGTGTACATTCCTCGTTCGTTAGTTTGAAGGGGAAGAAGATGGCGGAGCTTGTATGCTCCTCGTTCGCCAGTAGGTTGCAAAGTCTTGAGGATGAAGAAGATCGAGGAGGTGTGAGCATGTGTGTTTCTGATTTGCTAATTTGGGTCACAAAATTACCTGTAGTGAAGAAAATGGAGTAGAGCAGTGAGTGCATATGCTTGTTTATCGAATGAAATTGTTGAATCTCTCAACAGTGAAGAGAATGTAATAGCAAGAGCATGCATGTTCACTCGTTCGCCTGGGAGGTTGCAAGATTTCCATCGGTGAAGACTACCAGATGCCGAGAAAGAGAAAGAAAAAGAAAATGAAGTATATGAGCAGAGGAGAATGTTTTTTTTGGAATTGGTGTTGGCTGCTTCTTTTTGAGAATGAAGAACGACCAAGGGAATGAGGGAGATGGCGGCTACTAGAGAGCAGGAGCTTCGAAAGTTTTTCCAGGGTTTTTTTTTTGGGAGGGCAGCCATCGGTTCTGTTTGAGCATGGACGAAGCATGAAGACCGGATGGGCTTTCCAGATGGGCTGCGCTTGGCTGGACTAAAAGATTGAACCAAAATAAAACGAATAGCCAAATAAACAAACGAACAAAACAGAACTGACTAACATAAAGTATATAAAAAATATAACGATAAAATAAGCAAATAAAGAAAAGGGATAAGTTTGAAAACGGATGTTTTAAAAATTGTCATAAAATGACAGTTTCATTTTGGTATCGCACATGAATAAGTTTCGAAAAGAAAGGCGACGAGCCTCTTATTTTATTTATTCTCTGAATTTTTTTTATGGGGTAAGAATTTTTGGTGTCTACAAGTGTGAGTACAAGTTAAGAGTTTAATACCCCGGACCTAATAATGGTGATTTAATTACTCTAATAAAATTATAAAAGGCCTAATGGTGCCTAAAGAGTATTGGTAAAGAGAATAAAACCAAAAGTAAAGAGAAAACGCTTGAAAAGCGAAAAACACTAAAATGCGCATTAAATGAAAATAAGAGATATATGATCTCGTTAGGGTCCAAGATGGATTCCTAAGGCTTAGTTGTGCCTAATAAGTATACGGGAGTGATTCCCGAAGAAAATGGATCCAAATAATGGATTAAAAATGCTAACGGAGTTTTATAGCACGCTTTTCGAGAAAACCCGAAAACGCAACTTTAAGTGGTCAAGCGGACCCATAAAAATTATAGTTGAATAAATAACTATAATTAAGTATTAGTGGAAGTTTAATAACCATTAAAAATAAAGAAACGAGAAAAATCCGAAAAACGGGCCCGGTTAGTGAATAGTGCTAAACCGGGTAAATTAACGAGCGTTTTCTGTAAAAAAAAATGAAAAACGCTCCCAGCTTGTATTTTGTGTGGGGCCGATTTTAATTAGCATACACACACATGTAATCAGCTTGTTAGCTTGTTAAGTTCACTAGATGACAAAAAAATAAAGTAGAGAGGGGAATAGTAAAATGAGATATTAGTACTCTCACCTCCTTTTCTTTCTTCTGATTCACGATTCCCTCCTCCCAAACTGAACTCCATCTTCTTCCTTCTCTGTAATGCGATGGAGATTCCAACAGAGAGCACACAGCCATCATCTTCTATCTCCACTATCTTGCTCATTTCTCCTCCGAATCACACAAAAATTGCGCCGTTGGATTCCTCTCGGCAAGGGCAACATTTTCCACCCTTCAAAAACTTAAAGCCCTCACTTTCATTTTCATGACCGTAGCTTCTGTTGAAGCTTGAAGAGGTGTTTTGAGTCTCCCTCATCTCCTTAATAATCCAAGGTAAAAATGAGCTCAAGTCTTGTATCTTTCTAGCTTGTTCTTGCTAAATCAAAAAAATACCCACGTTGAACTTGGCTCCATTTTTCAGCCGGTTTTGTTCTTCAACAGAGGGGTGAGATTTTAGCTAGCTTTGTTGTTCAAAGTTTGCCCTCAAGAGAGCAAGGTAAGTCCTTAGTGACAAAACCCTAAAGCTAGTTCTTGAAATATTTGTTTTGTTGGGTACGTGAGAATTAAATTGACTTGTTGTGTGTGGTGTGGGGAAAATGATTGTAGTTTGTAATCTAGACTCCTTATGTGGTGTGAAAACAAGAAGAGAAAGAAAGAACAAGAGAAGGAGGAAGAGGAGAAAACAAAACAGAAAGCTAGTAAGGTATTGAACTTACCTTGAGTTGGTTTTGTCTCTGTAAACACATTTTTGAATGTGAATAATGACCTTGAATTAGTGTAGTTTTGATACTACAATATTGCTAGTTGAATGAGGAAGTTTTAATGGGTTTGGGTGTGCAAACAAAGTTAGTAACTGAGTTAGTTATGTGTGATAACAGAGGGGAGTTTAATGTGCTCCTGTGATGGTTTTTATGCTTATATAACCAGGGAAGTGAACTGAGGTTTGTGAATTGTTGTGGTGTGGTGAGAATGCTTAGAATGTAGGTGAGTTATGTCAAAATTTGTTTAGGAAACTATGGGCTTGAGTGTGTTCATACGTGGAGTTGAATGGTAAGAAAGGAAGGATTGGAAAACTGCAACAGAGAACTAGAAACTAGAGTCTGTAACAGGTGAGGAAATTTACAGTGAAATGGGTTTGTAACAGATGAATGTATAAGTAGTTTAGGTTGGTTTTGAATGCCTAAACAATATCAAAACATGTTATAATATATGTAGTAATATTAGGGAAGAGGTTGGTGGAAGTTTAGAGTTGAAACAAGTTGAGAAACTTACATAAATTGCAAAACTGCAACTGGTCCGGGTTTGCAAACTAGGACACAAACCCGGACCAGCATCAAAACACGGCAGAATGTAGCACAGACCATGTGGTCCGGGTTTGCAAACCAGAATACAAACCCGGACCACCCCATTTTTACACACGAGAGTATTCTGAACTACTGGTCCGGGTTTGTAAACCAGGACACAAACCCGGACCAGTCACAAAATACACCCGAGAGTGACCAGAATCACTGGTCCGGGTTTGTAAACCCGGACACAAACCCGGACCACCCCATTTTCCTTACAGAAACTATTTTAAAGCTATTTTAAGGTAGGGGTTTGATGGGTAATGATGGTATAAGGTAATTATGACATGATTAATGATGTTTAAAGGTCATTAAGAGTGTAAACAAGTTTTATAAGTGAATGAGGAAGTTGTGAGTTTAGGAACACATGAGTAAACCTAAGTTAAACGGGATAACGGGGTAAGTACGGGAGTAGCATTTAATTATGTACCGTAAGAGCTTGGTATTAATAATGTTGTTTGAAACATTATCAGAGGACCATGTGTGAACCGAGCATGGTGAGATGACACGGTAAAAGTAAAAACCCCGGTGAAAGGTATGATTTTCTCATACTCCGCGTGCTAACCGAGTTACGTTGATTTGTGTGTTTGTGTGCCGGCTTAATCAAGATTAAAGCATGAAAATAATCCATTGTTTGATTATGTATGTCTTGATGTATGTTGAATGAGCTAATATACTTGAATGCCGGTGTGGTCTAACATAGAGTAAAGACCGACTCACTGTGAGTAACGTTTAGCTAGAGACCCATAGATCGGGTCGATGCTTATGATAAAGAAAACGTGCAAACACACAAACTATCCGTTAAAGTATAACGAAAACGCAAACATATGAACTCCCTAGAATATCAGGAGATGTGCGGGTTGAGTAATTACCCGATAACAGTTAGTAAACCATAATGACACAATCCACGAAACAAATGAGAGTGGAAAGATAAGTGAACCTCCCTCAAGAGGATTAACGATAGTTCGAAGATGTGAACTAGTAAACAAGGTAAAAGAGACCTAAGGGATGTAGTAGCTCCTTGAGGTTCATCTCTATGAGGATTTTACACTTTAAAGAAATTAACCGAAAGTATGAGTAAGTGGAATGTATGGGTAACTCTTAAAACCTAAGATTAACCGAACTAAAGTAATGTTCCCAAGTCATTAGAAACATCGAGAGTAATGCTTCTAGACTAATATACATAATATTATTTAAACTCCGAAAGAGGAGTGTATGGGAATGAGAGTAGTCGGACCTAAGTAAAAAGAGATAGGAACTAAGAGAGAGTTCCGTGAGCTTGTTGAACCTTCCCACCATGCTAGACCCGGAGTAGGGTCGAAACCGGGGAAGTAAGGGTACGCTAGAGAGCCATGAGTTTTGGCCTAAGTATGTATTAAGAGTAACAAGCGTGACGTAGGAGACCTGTAGCGTCTCGAGAATCTACAAGAGCTTGAGTATAAATAACCCAAGAGTGTGGGTGAGATAATGAGTATAAATAACCCAAGAATGTGGGTGAGATAACGAGTATAAATAACCCAAGAGTATGGGTGAGATAATGAGAATAAGTAACCCGAGAGTGTGGGTGAGTATAGTATGAGTAGCCCAAGAGAATGGGTGTGTATATGAATAAGTAACCCGAGAGAGCGGGTGAGGTATTGAATAAGTAAACAAGGCATAGTGAGGTATAACCCTCAAGGCCTAAGAGTAACCAGATACAACTAACAACCTTGTTATGTTAGTTAGGAATTGTGTTCCATGATTGGATGTAGATTCCTTGAGCATTACATGTACTTATTGTATTGCTATGATGCATGTTGTTTGACTAAAATGAACTCCATGTATATCCGACTAAGTGGTCGGCGTACCCCGGTTAGCGCTCGGGGTATGCGAATTTCATATGCAGCGTTAAGCTGAGCCCCTAGGGGCGATGTTTTTATTTTACAGGTACACCGAAGATGTTACCGTTCGAGAGTAGGACGGGGTCGGTGGGTTGCATGGGTAGTTAGATTTAATTACTTATGTATTGAAAGAGGTGTAAGACCGAATGTGTTGTCGGCATCCATATATTGTAGACTCGGTATAGTGAAGAAGTGAGTTGAGTATTGTATTTGTATTGTGTACTCGGTTGTTCCAGTCCATCAGACCGTTACTGTATGTGAGATAGGCCTGGTTAGCCATATGGGTGGCTAACGGCGTTGTATCACCCTCTGTTGTATTTAGAGTTCCGCTGCGAGACTATTGGTAATTGTGACAGTCTAAGAGGTAATGATGAGATTGGCAGTTGGGGTGTTACAAAAATGGTATCAGAGCGAAGTATCGCTCTGATGACTGGAAATACCGAGCTTAGGAGATACCGAGTTAGGAACTAGAGACTTAGGGCTATGGGTTGAGTGGTAGCGTGAGAGATGCGCTAGTTAGGAACTTCCAGTATGATCTGGATACCTACAATACCAGACCCGCCCTCCACAAACCCCGTATTTAAAAGCTTGGGAAGGAACGCCAGAGAGACGGGGAACCCGATCTGGCACTTAATTATTGTTTCGATATGAACTAGAACCTGTCATGCGGTAGATCCCGAGAACCGAAATCCCGGAGACGGATCCCGCTGGAACGACAATAACCGCACTCAATGGCGGGAGATCGAGAAATCCTAATCCAAGGAGACTGGAATCTGTGGCAGCTTGGGGCGACTTGCTTAGCAGTTGCGAGAACCTAGCTGGCCGAGCAGCAGCAAGAGTAAAGCGCAAACAGTGCAACAAGGCGGATTCGTGAAAAGTAACAACAACCGGGATACATGTCTACAGACCGCTATAATTAAAGAATACCACAAACGGTATATTAACCGACTAAGAATCTAGTAAGGAGTAGATACACCCACCCTGCCACACCCATGGAGGTTGCAATACTTAACTGATATAGCTTAGACAGCTACAAGCATAACTATGGGATATACCCGAATAGGACTACAAAAGTAGTGCCTAAATGACTTGGACCTCGGTAACCGCAGTAAAGACGTGGGAACGAGCAACGAGGAACCAAGCAGTTATGGAACTCCGAGAGCGGAGAAGCACCTAAATGAATGGCAGTCATGTCAAGATGAATGAGAAGCAGCTCTAAGGAGTAGTTATCCAATTAAAGGATCAAGGAAGAGCTGACAAGGCTACCAAATACAATGTGAACAATACCGTGACCGGTATGAGTTAACCTAAAAACCGCCTGTACCGTGCACTTGCCACAGCAAGTGTAGTAATAATGGGACTAATAAGAAGAGCTTGACAAGCGACCAGTACTTAGTAAGTACCAAAATGGCGAGAGAAGCCAATATGGCAAGACAACCATAAGAACTATGAAACAAAACCTTGAAAAGGCCTAACGGCCTGATCATTATAATAAGAGCATACCAGCCAGTGAGAAACTAGATCTGGTAAGAAGCAACTGGCATTGAAATGTCGTGAAGATTTTGTTTTCAAAACTCAAATTTTCCAAAACCCCCAAATTTTTAAAAACCAAACCAGAGAATCACGATAAGTTATCATAGGACGATATAAGAGGAGTTGGCAACAGAATACTTCACTTAAGCGTGTGACCGACGCTACGGTGTACTAAACGAGACATGGAACGACCGCACTCCGAAGGAGCTTGCGGGCCTGACAGACCAATCATGAGTTAGTCGGGTAAGTGGTAACGTATCAATAAGATACTCTATGTATGTATACAAGTAGAGTACGGAACACGGGAAGTAGCCCACTCCATACTACGGACGAAAGAGCCAATTCAAACCAAGACAGTTGGACACCTCGAATGATCGAAGAACACAAGGAAGCTTACCAAGCTAAAGGAGTCTAAAACCTAGTAAGGTGACAGACCTAAGGATATAACGTTAATAAGTGCGGGAAGCACAGAGTATTAAGTATAGACATTGGGTATGTCTCAGGAAATACATAATAACTGGAATGAATACCAGCGTAAGCAATACGGCGAATGCCTAAAATGAACATATTAATGTTCGATAAACGGGATAGAATTCCCATAGTATACTTCACTGAAGAGAATGACGACCTGACCAAGAAGGTAAAGGAAAAGTACCAATAATCTACCCAATAACGGGAGACATTACAACCCTAAACGGGATAGTCAAGTATATAACCGCAAGACGGAGTAAGGAACTGAATATACCCATGAATTCAGGCCAGATGTGATGGCACAACTCAGTAACACCCAGGAGCAATCCGTGAAGGGTGCCGGAGTCAACAATGGTTGAACGAAAGATCGTGTTGAGAACACAAGTGTTAAAGCAAACACACGGGTAGAACCTGAAGGGATCCCACGTAACACGGGATACCCTAGATTGCCAGAGGGCATGAATTAATATTAAGATACTTAACGGGCCTTCCATGTACGGAAGTGTGATGAGGCAACCATATTAAGAGCCCAGTAATACCTCCAAACCATTCAATGGTATACGGAGAAGAAGAAACTTGTATAAACAGCCGCACAGAGCATGGCTCGAGGCAAGGTGACTTGTAAGCCGGAAAACTAACTACAATTCATAGGTCCAAACGTTACAAACCTATGCATAAAGGCATAATAGAAATAGTGGAGAACGAACCACTACCTTAGAGTGGGGATACCACTGGTTATTATGGAGCCTATGGAGTGGTACTTGTGTGAATCCTCCAGAGGAAGGCTACCACCTAAGTATATAATGTGAAACCGCTAGAGCGGTGTGGTAATACTTGAGCATGTGTTTATTGCCAAGGACTAATTCGAACAGAGATTGTATGTAGGAAGGCTTGATAGCAGAAAAAGGAAACCGATAGAGTAATCGGATGAGTAGTGAACACTGTATGTGTATAGTATGAACTGCAGAGTAAGCAGTGCGCAAGTGCGCAGAGAGATTTTAAAGAATAGTGTATTTTGTTGAGCCATAGTGTAAATGGCGAGAACACCTGGGCAGAAGCTAAAGTAGTAGCGGATGCCATGGAAATGAGTAAGAACATGGTACGCAGTAAGCGACCATTGTAAGAGTAAAATAAGATAATGATATGAAGCTCATGAGTAAAGATGGTAAAGGAGGCATGTTCATTCCTATCTAATGAGAGATTTATTGTCAAGGGTTTACGCTTCTGCACTCTGTATGACTGAGTGTTTTGGTATTGCTCTTGTGCGGTAATGATCGAGTGAGAGAGCCAGGAATTGAGAAATGTCAACTAGGCCTGTTGAGCAGAATCTAGAGAAATAACCGTGCGGCCTTTGGCCAAAGATGCACGAAGAATGTGGGTTGTAACCCACAGGTCCCAGGACCGATGAATGGTTAATGCAGAGTAGTATGAGGGGGAATTCTTGTACAAAAACAAGTAAACAAACGTAATTCAGAAGCAACTGATAATCGAGGAAGCACTACATATTAAGTAATAGCTTGACCTCAACCGACAACAAGTCGGGAAAAGTAAGTGAATAATCACGAAGGTATATATTGTAATACGAAATAGATTTCCAGAGAATTGGAGAGAAAATCTATAACTCATCGAATTCGCATACGGTAAGAGATACCTAGCGATGATTGAGAACGAGTTAAGCTCTAGTTATCAGGTCACACAGCAGAAGCTCATGGACCGTAATTCAAAGGTTAAGTATACCAAGCAAATGTGAGTAGATGGCTCATCATAAACGCCTTGAAGCCTTAGAGGCTAGAACCGAACCCGGTTATGAGTTAATTAACCACATTGAAGTTAAAACACTTCATAATACCCGAATTAGTGAACCAAAGTTCAGTGATAACATATGGTCTGTTACGCGGGCGTAACCCCTTTTAAGGGGGGTAGGGCGAGAAACCGCTTAGAGTATGTTTTACGTATAGGTGCGTAAACTACTATATGCATAGCACAAAAAGAATTGTTTTGATGATTGGAACTTATGTTACATAAACATATGTACCCATTCATTGTGTAATTACGATCATTATGCATGAGAGATGCAAGTAACGAGTATAGAATATGTACGGAAAGAGGAGTAGAGAGACTCCTGGGGAATGAGAATCCCAATAGTATATGTCTAGTGAGATTAGACATGAGTTATGATGAGTATGAATCGGTATGAAACCGATGTGTAACCTTGTAGGGAGTGAGTTCCCTAGGTGATTCTATTTTTGAGAATGATTGATGGAGTGAATTCCATCCTTTGGAGTTGTATGTTGTGTGTTTTAAATTGAGTAACAATTTGAGGAAATGGGGTCATAAGTGGCTTAGGTAAAGTAAGCAAAGGAAATTGAGAATGTCAAATGACCTAAGTACTAGGAACTAGAGATTAATTGAAACAAATTGTTTCGTGAATATGACTAGAAAGAGTAAAAGATAGAAAACGAAAATGTTTGACTATCTGCTTGTTTGAAATTGACGTGGGAGGTGGAACTTGATCTGCTAGCGATCAAGGGAAACCGAACACAAATTGGAGTGGAAGGATAGTTCAACACTGATGCTGATCACATCAGGGTTGGATGATTCTCGAAGCTCCCTATAAGTGGTCACAAGTAATCACGCTAAGAAAAGATGCAGCTACCATAAATTTGATTTGGAGTTGTGTGATGTTTTAAAAACAATTTCCAAACAGAATTTGAAAAGGAATTTCTTCAAGTATGAAGATGGAAATGGAAACTGGTTTTTAAACTGCTATCACCCGCCGATGGCTACGGCCTTAAGTCTTGATGACCGGTAGAACGGTGGGCGTGTATTAGTTTTGAAACCATTGCACCGTACGTGCGGCGGTCCTAAGTACTGGTTGGGGCGGTGACAGTGTGTGATTTTTCCAAAGGCAGCGGGACGGGGAGAGTACCCTGAGACGATTCCGTGTTGAGTGAGTAAACCAGAGTGCCTGAGGATATGTATATGTGTAACGTTTTGATCAGAACCGAAGGGACGTGGGCCAGAGAGAGTAAGTGCCCAGTAGTCATGAAACGGCCGTGACCAGAGAGCGTAAGTGTCCAATGTGACCGGTACCTGAGGGATCAGTAATGTATTACTCAATATGGATTCGAGGACTGTAGTGCCTTCTTGTCTCCGGACCGATTCCATGGAGAGAGTATAAAGAGTATTTTTTATTGCTATACATGCTGTGTTATATGTGTGGTATGTGTAGTATAAAATGTGGCTGACTTGTGGAGTCTGTAAGGTTATACATGTATTATAACCTTGGCATAGTACGCCCATGAGAGTAACGATATAAGATTCACCAACTTTGAGGACAAAGTTCCTAAGGGGGGTATATTTTAATACCCCGGACATAATAATGGTGATTTAATTACTCTAATAAAATTATAAAAGGCCTAATGGTGCCTAAAGAGTATTGGTAAAGAGAATAAAACCAAAAGTAAAGAGAAAACGCTTGAATAGCGAAAAACGCTAAAATGCGCATTAAATGAAAATAAGAGATATATGATCTCGTTAGGGTCCAAAATGGATTCCTAAGGCTTAGTTGTGCCTAATAAGTATACGGGAGTGATTCCCGAAGAAAATGGATCCAAATAATGGATTAAAAATGCTAACGGAGTTTTATAGCACGCTTTTCGAGAAAACCCGAAAATGCAACTTTAAGTGGTCAAGCGGACCCGTAAAAATTATAGTTGAATAAATAACTATAATTAAGTATTAATGGAAGTTTAATAACCATTAAAAATAAAGAAACGAGAAAAATCCGAAAAACGGGCCCGGTTAGTGAATAGTGCTAAACCGGGTAAATTAATGAGCGTTTTCTGTAAAAAAATGAAAAACGCTCCCAGCTTGTATTTTGTGTGGGGCCGATTTTAATTAGCATACACACACATGTAATCAGCTTGTTAGCTTGTTAAGTTCACTAGATGACAAAAAAATAAAGTAGAGAGGGGAATAGTAAAATGAGATATTAGTACTCTCACCTCCTTTTCTTTCTTCTGATTCACGATTCCCTCCTCCCAAACTGAACTCCATCTTCTTCCTTCTCTGTAATGCGATGGAGATTCCAATAGAGAGCACACAGCCATCATCTTCTATCTCCACTATCTTGCTCATTTCTCCTCCGAATCACACAAAAATTGCGCCGTTGGATTCCTCTCGGTAAGGGCAACATTTTCCACCCTTCAAAAACTTAAAGCCCTCACTTTCATTTTCATGACCGTAGCTTCTGTTGAAGCTTGAAGAGGTGTTTTGAGTCTCCCTCATCTCCTTAATAATCCAAGGTAAAAATGAGCTCAAGTCTTGTATCTTTCTAGCTTGTTCTTGCTAAATCAAAAAAATACCCAAGTTGAACTTGGCTCCATTTTTCAGCCGGTTTTGTTCTTCAACAGAGGGGTGAGATTTTAGCTAGCTTTGTTGTTCAAAGTTTGCCCTCAAGAGAGCAAGGTAAGTCCTTAGTGACAAAACCCTAAAGCTGGTTCTTGAAATATTTGTTTTGTTGGGTACGTGAGAATTAAATTGACTTGTTGTGTGTGGTGTGGGGAAAATGATTGTAGTTTGTAATCTAGACTCCTTATGTGGTGTGAAAACAAGAAGAGAAAGAAAGAACAAGAGAAGGAGGAAGAGGAGAAAACAAAACAGAAAGCTAGTAAGGTATTGAACTTACCTTGAGTTGGTTTTGTCTCTGTAAACACATTTTTGAATGTGAATAATGACCTTGAATTAGTGTAGTTTTGATACTACAATATTGCTAGTTGAATGAGGAAGTTTTAACGGGTTTGGGTGTGCAAACAAAGTTAGTAACTGAGTTAGTTATGTGTGATAACAGAGGGGAGTTTAATGTGCTCCTGTGATGGTTTTTATGCTTATATAACCAGGGAAGTGAACTGAGGTTTGTGAATTGTTGTGGTGTGGTGAGAATGCTTAGAATGTAGGTGAGTTATGTCAAAATTTGTTTAGGAAACTATGGGCTTGAGTGTGTTCATACGTGGAGCTGAAATGGTAAGAAAAGAAGGATTGGAAAACTGCAACAGAGAACTAGAAACTAGAGTCTGTAACAGGTGAGGAAATTTACAGTGAAATGGGTTTGTAACAAATGAATGTATAAGTAGTTTAGGTTGGTTTTGAATGCCTAAACAATATCAAAATATGTTATAATATATGTAGTAATATTAGGGAAGAGGTTGGTGGAAGTTTAGAGTTGAAACAAGTTAAGAAACTTACATAAATTGCAAAACTGCAACTGGTCCGGGTTTGCAAACTAGGACACAAACCCGGACCAGCATCAAAACACGGCAGAATGTAGCACAGACCATGTGGTCCGGGTTTGCAAACCAGAATACAAACCCGAACCACCCCATTTTTACACCCGAGAGTATTCTGAACTACTGGTCCGGGTTTGTAAACCAGGACACAAACCCGGACCAGTCACAAAATACACCCGAGAGTGACCAGAATCACTGGTCCGGGTTTGTAAACCCGGACACAAACCCGGACCACCCATTTTCCTTACAGAAACTATTTTAAAGCTATTTAAGGTAGGGGTTTGATGGGTAATGATGGTATAAGGTAATTATGACATGATTAATGATGTTTAAAGGTCATTAAGAGTGTAAACAAGTTTGATAAGTGAATGAGGAAGTTGTGAGTTTAAGAACACACGAGTAAACCTAAGTTAAACGGGATAACGGGGTAAGTACGGGAGTAGCATTTAATTATGTACCGTATGAGCTTGGTATTAATAATGTTGTTTGAAACATTATCAGAGGACCATGTGTGAACCGAGCATGGTGAGATGACACGGTAAAAGTAAAAACCCCGGTGAAAGGTATGATTTTCTTATACTCTGCGTGATAACCGAGTTACGTTGATTTGTGTGTTTGTGTGCCGGCTTAATCAAGATTAAAGCATGAAAATAATCCATTGTTTGATTATGTATGTCTTGATGTATGTTGAATGAGCTAATATACTTGTATGCCGGTGTGGTCTAACATAGAGTAAAGACCGACTCACTGTGAGTAACGTTTGGCTAGAGACCCAAAGATCGGGTCGATGCTTATGATAAAGAAAACGTGCAAACACACAAACTATCCGTTAAAGTATAACAAAAACGTAAACATATGAACTCCCTAGAATATCAGGAGATGTGCGGGTTGAGTAATTACCCGATAACGGTTAGTAAACCATAATGACACAATCCACGAAACAAATGAGAGTGGAAAGATAAGTGAACCTCCCTCAAGAGGATTAACAATAGTTCGAAGATGTGAACTAGTAAAGAAGGTAAAAGAGACCTAAGGGATTAGTAGCTCCCTTGAGACACGGTCAACCTCCTATATGAGGATTTTACCAATTTAAGAAATTAACCGAAAGTATGAGTAAGTGGAATGTATGGGTAACTCTTAAAACCTAAGATTAACCGAACTAAAGTAATGTTCCCAAGTCATTAGAAACATCGAGAGTGATGTTTCTAGACTAATATACATAATATTATTTAAACTCCGAGAGAGGAGTGTATGGGAATGAGAGTAGTCCGAGAGTAGTCGGACCTAAGTAAAAAGAGATAGGAACTAAGAGAGAGTTCCGTGAGCTAGTTGAACCTTCCCACCATGCTAGACCCAGAGTAGGGTCGAAACCGGGGAAGTAAGGTTACGCTAGAGAGCCATGAGTTTTGGCCTAAGTATGTATTAAGAGTAACAAGCGTGACGTAGGAGACATGTAGCGTCTCAAGAATCTCTAAGAGCTTGAGTATAAATAACCCAAGAGTGTGGGTGAGATAATGAGTATAAATAACCCAAGAATGTGGGTGAGATAACGAGTATAAATAACCCAAGAGTATGGGTGAGATAATGAGAATAAGTAACCCGAGAGTGTGGGTGAGTATAGTATGAGTAGTCCAAGAGAATGGGTGTGTATATGAATAAGTAACCCGAGAGAGCGGGTGAGGTATTGAATAAGTAAACAAGGCATAGTGAGGTATAACCCTCAAGGCCTAAGAGTAACCAGATACAACTAACAACCTTGTTATGTTAGTTAGGAATTGTGTTCCATGATTGGATGTAGATTCCTTGAGCATTACATGTACTTATTGTATTGCTATGATGCATGTTGTTTGACTAAAATGAACTCCATGTATATCCGACTAAGTGGTCGGCGTACCCCGGTTAGCGCTCGGGGTATGCGAATTTCATATGCAGCGTTAAGCTGAGCCCCTATGGGCGATGTTTTTATTTTACAGGTACACCGAAGATGTTACCGTTCGAGAGTAGGATGGGGTCGGTGGGTTGCATGGGTAGTTAGATTTAATTACTTATGTATTGAAAGAGGTGTAAGACCGAATGTGTTGTCGGCATCCATATATTGTAGACTCGGTATAGTGAAGAAGTGAGTTGAGTATTGTATTTGTATTGTGTACTCGGTTGTTCCAGTCCATCAGACCGTTACTGTATATGAGATAGGCCTGGTTAGCCATATGGGTGGCTAACGGCGTTGTATCACCCTCTGTTGTATTTAGAGTTCCGCTGTGAGACTATTGGTAATTGTGACAGTCTAAGAGGTAATGACGAGATTGGCAGTTGGGGTGTTACAAAGAGAATTAAGGAAGAGGATTAAGGAGACTTAAGAAATAAGGAATATATGAGGTATGAGTCGATATGAGACTATGTGTGAGATAAGAATAAGATAACATTATGAGATACAATTTGATATGAGTATGAGGAAGGAAATTGTAATTCTATGAGATATAAGATGGTGAGAATTGGTATGGGACAGTTATAGAACTTAGTAGGAATTTAGATCTTGAGGTAATTACTAAGAGATGAATCGGGAATGTTTGGATGGACTGAGTCCACACTTTGGAGATGTATTGATTATGATTAGAAGAACTAAAAAGATAGAAAATTCGACATGAGTGAATTATTTGGATGTTTGAAAATGACGTGGGAGGTGGAACTTGATTTTCTAGGGATCAAGGGAAACCGAACACAAATTGGGGTGGAAGGATAGTTCTACACTGATGCTGATCATATCAGGGTTGATGATTCCTGAAACTCCCTACCAGTGGTCACAATTAAATCACACTATGGATAGAGGCCTTAGGGAAAATGAAATTGGAGTTGATTGTATTTTTAATTAGAGGAATTATTCCTCACATGACCTCGTAAAAAGGATTACCTTTTTACTGAGTCTCGCCCATGAAGTCGAGGACGCACGAGCCTTTGTCTTCAGACCGGTGACATGGGGAGAGCAGAGTGTTTTGTATTCTGGCCCATGGTGACGAGGACGAATGAGCCATTGTCTACGGACCGGTGACATAGGAGAATACGTTGGAAATTATGTGAATGTTTTAATCATCAAAAGAAACAAAGAGAATTTTGAGTGTTATACATGCTTAAGCATGTTGTGTGATATTTGAGTATAAGAATATGGCGGATCTAATGATCCAATGAGTTTAAGTATACATAAGTATGATCTATATGATCTGAGGAATGAGGTAAGATATGTACCCTAATAAGATAAGGTGCATGGGAACTTTGGGGACAAAGATCTTTTAAGGGGGTAGATTGAAATACCCCAAACCTAAGTATGCTAATTAAACATTAAATTATGATGTAGTAAGGCTAGAATATGCCTTAGAAAGACTGGTAGACAATTTAAACCAAGGAAAACACAAGAAAGTGCCTTAAGGGCAATTTGGGCAAAAATGCTCTAAGCTTGGAGTGACTTTGATTAGCACCCAAATACCATTATAAGACTTTAGTAATATGCTAATGGACATTTTAAATCAATTAGAAAAGAAAACCAAGCTTGAAAACAAGTTAAAACACAAAATGTGCTTTAAGAAGTCTTAATGCACATTTTTGAGAAATTGTCTTAGAAATGGGTTTGGAGTGGCTAAATGTCCATCATTACTCTTTAATCAACATGTGTACTAATTAGTATCACATTAGGAAGTCTAAATCAATGGGAAATCAAAAATTTCAGAAATGTGTGCACTAATTAGTGAATAGTGCCAAATAGTAACTAGTTTAAGTTTTAATCAATATAAGCTAATTAGTTGGTCAACAAAGACCATGACTAGCCTTATTTAAGATGGGGGCCGGTTTTCTAAAGGAGGATGAGTCACCATGAGTAGTCAAATAAGGAAGAAAAGAAGAGATAAGTAAAAGGAGTACTATTTGCTTTATTAAAGCAAATATCTTATATTAGCCCACTTTTCTTTTCTCTCTTCATTTCCCTTCTTCCCATGGTTTCTTCTTCCCCTCTCTTGCTCCAAAACCGAGAGAGCTTCATCCATGGGTGCTCCACCTTCAAATGCTCACCAAGTGTTCATCCTTGCTCCAAATCAAAAACTAAGTATAGATTTCTCTTAGTTAGGCCAAGACCTATCTTTCTATCTTTTCAAATCTTTCAAAGCTCAAGTTTGGTGCCATGAGAAAACTCCATTGATGGAGGAAAATCAAGTTTGAAGAGCTCATTAGCTTCTCCATTCTCTTAAGGTAATGAAAATGTAAGAAAAACCAAGTTTCCATCACTTCCTTACATGGCTGAAAATTACTACTCATGGGGCCTTGTTTTTATGCCTTGTTCTAGCTTGGTTTATTCACCAAGGATTAGTGGAGGTCCTATTTCATTCAATGCCCAAGTCTACTTTAAGACTTTAAAGGTAATCATCCACTTTTATGCCTTAGAACACATTTCTAACCTAGGTTTTCATTCCTTGAGGTTAGTGTATTGTTTAGTACTCACATGAGTCATTGAATATTGATTAGAACATTGGCAAGGGGAATTTAAGTGGTGGCCGAGATTCATGCAAGAAGAAGGTCTAAGGAGGAAGTTAAGATAAGCTTGATAAAACAAGGTAAATTATTTACCTAATGGTTGTTTAAGGTTTAAGGAATGAGTTTAGATGAGTACCAATGTAGCCTAGGGCTTACATTAGGTAATGGGTTATGTAACCTAAGAAAAAAGAACTTAAACAAGCTTATGAACTTGTGACTAAGGAGCCAATGAGAATGAGTTAGTAATATAAGTTTAAGGTGGATTTTAAGAGCATTATAATTACTATGATATTGATGGGTGTATTTGCAGGTTGAAAGCTTTTATATGTGGGAAATTCAGTGTTTAAGTTTAAGTCATTTAAGGGCCTAAGAGCCATGTCATTTAAGAGCCTTGGTGCTATGCAATTTAAGACTATTGCAATATAATGAGTTGATGTGAATGAGTTGGTTTGGTGATGAGATGTTATGAGAAAGAACTTGATGTGTGTGAGATGGTTGAATGAGGAAAACAATGTGCGTGGGCATGATAAGATACTAGAGAAGCTATGGCGAAATTTGAGTAGAAAATAAGTGTTTAGGTGATGGTGGTGAACTAATATGACCTAGGATTTACTAGGAGTCATAAAAAGGAATTTTAGTGGAAATGAGTTAACTAAGGAGTTCTTGAGGTTTAGAATGACCTAGAATGGTCTATGAGGAAATTAGAGTTTAGATGGGTGCATTGAACACACCAAAGTCATGGTATGAGGAATGGTAAGACTTGTGCAAATCTGGAGGAAATGATGTATAATGTTTTGAGATGATTTAGGTATGAACTAAGAGAAGAACAATGAGAGTTCGGGAAGTTTATGTAAGAGGTGGTGATGTTAGTGGTGGACTAGTAAGGTTTGGTTGAATGGTAATGTGTGGATTTGGGTGATGGAAGTGAAAATGGTAGGAGAATGTTGTAAGTCGTCAAGGAAATGACTAGAAACGTATAAGAGGTTATGATCATGAGAATGGTGAGTAAGTTGCATGAAAGTAGTGGAAATGTCTAAGGAGGGCGTTGCATGGTTAAGGTAAATGAAGAACATTGTCAAGGTATTAAGGTAATGGAAAGAAATGTATAAGCAAGCTTAAGAGTTTAAGAGTGATGAGTAACAAGTGAAAAGAAAAGGAATTGTGCATGGACATGCAAGATGACCTTGGAAGATTTAACAAGCAAAGATGGAATGCAATGATGTTAAGGAGGAGTTATATGGGTTGAAAAGAAACACTTTGGTTAGTTGAAGTCTTAGACAAAATGTACATGTTAGAAATATAAGGAATTAATTGACAAGTGTTAGGAATTTCTTGCAAGAATTGAGCTAAAGGTTGGAATGATCTTTGGAGGTGATTTTCATGAGTTTGGAGGATGATTAAAGGTAGGTTTAATGGTCTAAATGATGTTAGAACACATTAGAGGCTTAAGGAGAAGTTTGGTGAAGATGTAACAAATTTTGGACATGTTCTGGTGGCGTCCGACCCAGGGGTCCGACCCAAGTTTGGGTCGGACGGACCTCTGTTAAGCCGCCATAAGAGTTTCTGTAATGGTCCGACCCAGTTGGTGGGTCGGACGGTGGGTCGGACGGAGGGGTTTTAAAAGACGGGAGAGTCTCTGGAATGGTCCGACCCAGTCGGTGGGTCGGACGGTGGGTCGGACGACCCTTAAGACTTAAAAAAAAAAAGAGAAACCCTAAGAGAGTTTAGTGGTATTTAGGGTACCCCATTGAGGGGGCAAAGATTACTAGAGGTATAAAGACCTAGGGGATTAAGTTAAGTGTAAGCTTAAAAGTTTAAGATTAAGTTTGTAAGATTAAGTTGTAAGACTTAAGAGGTGTTAGGTTAGAATCATTAAGGGTTAAGTAAGTTAAGTAAGATAAGTAAGTTGAATTGAGTTAAGTGATTAACAACCTAAAACTGAATGAATGTTTTAGGACTTTGAATTTGGACTCCGGAAGAGAGTAAGCAACCGAACGACCAACGGTGAACGGTACAGTTCTTCTTGTGACCTGCTTGCTAACGAGGTGTCCCTCGGCTTGTGTGCTATTTGTTTTTGTGTGTTCACTAAACAAGATAAAGCATGCAACCGGAATATTATGTTTATTGTATTGTTGTGTGATGTTTGAAAACTAACACAACATACCGTGAGAACTTACTAACCAACGTTTAGTAAGGAATTGAGTGAAACTAAGGAACACTCCCTAATATGGGTTTGATATAAACCGAAAGAGGTTAACCAACAAACATGGTCTTGAGACTACCACTAACTGGAACTTGAGTGAGGAAATCCGGGACCGATCTCCGGTCATGCATGCTAAGGAAAAAGGGGGACGGTATCTGAATCAGATCCGCCCTCCGCTTAAGGACTTGTCTTCGGACTTGTAGCCTAGGGCCGGTTGCCGGCTCAGTTACGCTGGACTCCCGTCCAGAGTAGGTGGCATTAAGATGGTGCGGTGGGATCACCTAAATCCCAGGTTCAAATTAAGCTACAACCATTCCCTTCCAGGTACGGTTTGTATACTGAGATTAAGTTGAGATTAAGATTAAGGTAAGGTTAAGATGAGTTGCAACCATTCCTCTTTAAAGGATGGTTTGTATTATTAAGATTAAGATAAGCTACATCCACTCCTTATTAAAGGATGGTTGTTTCTAAGATTAAGATAAGACTAAGATTGAGTTGAGATAAGAATGGACTAAGATTAAGAGGGAATATTACTTAAGGAGTTAAATAATTAACTCTCTAATTAAGGGAACGCATTTAAGTCGTTCATTGTGTGTGAACTTTGATTGTTCATATCTGAGTTGTTGTTTACCGCACCTTCTATTATGTTGTGCATCTAATCAACCTCCATGCTATCGACAATTAGTCGTCGTAGCCACGTTAGCTTGGGGGCCATGAGAGGATCGTACCAGCATTCATGCTGACCCCCTTTGGGGGCTGTTTTTACTACACAGGTGAACATCAGGAGGCGGCCGTCGCGAGAGTAAGAAGGGGTACAAGTGCTGCAGGTTAAGTGTGGCCTACGAGCTGTGCATGTACACTCGTATGGCAATTGAGTTAGTAAGATGTATAGGATGTGAGGGGATTGTAAGAAGGAAATGTATTTGGTAAAGGTTGTTATGTACTAATGTTTGGTATATTCTGTAGTCAGACTGTGGCAAGGTCCTGGAGAGTAAAGAATTCCGCTGTGACATGTATATGTATATGCTGTTAAGTTGCGAGACCACATTTGGATTGAGTTGGGGTGTTACATGCATTCTCTCTTCTCCATCGGTTTTACTACAGTCCACACACAATACTCCATCTTCAACCTCTTGTATCTCCTAGCTCCATTTACCAAATCTGTAACACCCCTACCGCTAATACCGTCATTACCGTACGAATACTTACCTTCGCAGCGGGTATTACTTACTCAACGGCGGGTGTACAATGCCGTTAGTCACCCACGTGACTAACAAGGCGGGTTACAATACTACATACTATCGGTCTGATGAATATGAACATACCGAGTACCCTACACAATACAATACTTTCCATTTCATACTCCTCCATAACCCAATTACAACTCCAATACATTACTATACCGAGTATGCTACAATCCTTAAATTACCGATACAGTTTAAACTTCCAAATTCGCATTACAATACGAGTACCAATCCCTACTATACGACTACCCATGCTTACGCAGCGGTCCCCGTCCTACTCTCTCGAACGGTGATCAGCTTCGGGTACCTGCACACTAAAAATGGTCCCCCGAGGGGGTCAGCTTACGCTGAATATGACTTCCGCATATACCGCGTGCTAACCGCGGTACATCGACTACTTTGGGTCGAATATACATGGAGTTCATTTACATGCTTACATACATACTCATGCTACAACAATACAACAACCATACTTACATGCACATACAAATTCAATACTTACTAAGGAAGGCAGATCGAGGGTCAACCATTCGTATTTGTTATTCATTCATTACTCTTCGTACTATATTCGGTATTCACTACTCCACTCATACCTACTCCTTACTCCTACATACTCAACACTCCATGTTCGATACTTTACTCGTACACGTTTCTTACTCCGCACTCGTTACTACACTTATGCATTCTCATTACTCAATACTCCTTACTTACTCATACTTACTCATACATACTCAATACTCAATACTTACTCATACATACTCAGCACTCGGTACTCTTTACATACTCATACTTGCTTCTTGCCCGATACTCATTACCTTACTCATACATACGCAATACTCATTACTTTGGCCTCTGGGTGGAGTCATACTCAAGACTCGCCACCGGACCTACAATACGAGGGCTATACGCTTAGCTCCTCAAATACTCAAATGTCCGTACTACCGGACTACACGAATTCCCAACACTCTTCTCTCAGAGCACAATACAACCTCATGGGTTAGCCTAGAAGTATCTCTCTCGATAACCTCTGTTAGCTTAGGGAATTACCACCATCTAGTATCCTCAGATTTAAGGGTTTCCCCAACATATCGAATACTCTCTCGTTCGGGGCATACTTACATCACTCGGGTCCTCTCATAATGGGTCGACTAATTACTAAGGGGTTTGGAGATCCCTCATCATTATTTACTACTCTCATGGTTCATGTTTTGCACCAAGATTAATTCCTCTAATAGAGGTTACTTATATACTTCCACTACTGTTCGTTTGTGGATTATTCATTTCGTTTCTCCTACCGTTATCGGGAGGTTATTACTCCCGTACACTCTCTCACATTCTAGTGAGTTCATTGGGTTACGTTACCATTTATTGGTTTGTTGGTTTAGTGCGTTGCTACGGTCCCATTAATTCACACATGACTCTCGCTACAAGTCAATACACAACAAGACTCACCTATGAGTCGGTCTACACACTAAGTAAAGCCACACAGTCATTCAAGAAGGTTAGCTCAATCAACATACAGCAAGACATATAATGAAAGGCAATAAACCGTTTTCATGCTTTAGTCTTGATTAGCCGGCATACAGCACGCAAATCAACGTAACTCGGTTAGCATACGGGGCATGAGGAAATCATACCTTTCACCGAAGTTAGCTCTACCATGTGTTCCCTTGTTCCGTGATTCACACTTGTTCCACTGATAATGTTTCAACATTATTATTAATACCATACTCTTATGATACACAAATAATTGCTACTCCCGTACATACCCCGTTATCCCGGTGCACTTAATGTTCTTATACTCTCAACTTGCTTAGTTATTGTTACACTTGTTTTCATACTCATATACTCACTTTCTTACCCTTACTACTTCATTTATAGTGTACTACTACATATATATGCTTATATGTGCATAGGCATATATATATATACATATGATTGCTATAATCATATAATAATTTTTTTTTTTTGACTCGACCGGACTTGCGACCGACCTTGCAAGTCCGGTCCATTCCAGTAGCTACCAGTACGGGAAATTTTCTGGCTCGACCGAACTTGCAAGTCCGGTCGCAAGTTCGGTCCATTCCAGTAGCTCGCATTACGGGAATTTTTCTGGCCGACCGAACTTGCAAGTCCGGTCGCAAGTTCGGTCCATTCCAGAAGGTTTCTGACGGGAGAATTTTCTAGTCCGACCGAACTTGCATGTCCGGTCGCAAGTCCGGTCGATTCCAGAAGGTTTCCCGTCTTTGTAAATCTGGGCTCGACCGAACTTGCAAGTCCGGTCGCAAGTCCGGTCCGGCCCAGTACTTCAGTTTTAAATTCTGTTTTCAGCTCTATACTTTGCCTATTGTTTCCCCAATCTTCCTACATGTAATCCCACATGTTTTAGCACTACTTAGGCCCTCCAAATTGCCTTGATTCATCCACCAAATCCCTCACTAAATCCATCAAATAACTTACACAATTCCCTCACTTCTTTTCCAATACTTGTGACAGTTTTTGTTACCCTTATGCTACAGATTTTACAATTCAACTCTCCCATCCAATACTTTCTCAACCAATGCCATTCCTAGCATTCTAAATACCTCTCCTTACCATACCAATTCATTTCCAAGCCATTGCACTACCTATACCCAAGTTCCAACACTCATCTTACCAAGATACTGCACATTAAATTCTCCTAGCTTCTCCAATGTGTTCTTATACACTTTGCTACAGATTTTACACTCCTTATTCCTCATACTACAATTACCATTCCAATGGTCATTAAACATCTCTACTATCCTCAATACATACCTTGGTTCTCCCACTCACCAAGTCATTCTTAAATACATAATTCCTACTAAAATTTTGCCATAGTTCATCTACTTTCCTTACTTACTCACACACATCCTTTCTCATCAAATTCATCCCTATTCTAGCCAAACCACAAGGGTTCTACCAGCACACATACTAAGAAATCTTAATACACCAATACCCATCAATCACAATACCAATACACATACTCATTACACTTGGCTCCAAAGCCTTCAATTCAAATACTTGCTCTTAAATACTCAAACTTCACAATTCTCAATACTAGTACAAGGTTTTGGGTTCTTTAAATATTTTACCCATTCCCATTACTCTAATGCAATAGGATTTATATTAGGAAGGAGCTCTTACCTTGAGCTTATACTTCATTCTTTCTTTTCCATTTCTTCTTCTTGTTCTCTTTCTTGTCCAAATCGATTTTGTGGGGAATGGAGTTGCCAAACTCCATTCCCACTACCCAAGCACACAAAGACAAGCATAATTACCCTACTAACCCTCATAATAACACTAATTCATTGAGGTGTTTAGGTACAAATTTCTAGGGTTTACCTTTGGAGTGCTTTAGGAGGGGTTTTAGCCCTTGGTTCAAGGAGGAGAATCCACCACCATTGCTAGGTGAAATTGATACTCAAAAAGAGAGAGAAAAACAAGGAATTACAAGAAGGGCAAAAATCGGTTACACAAAGAGGTGGAGAAAACTTGGGTCTTTCATGAAGATTTTTACCTTGTTGGAAAGAGGAGACTCCAAGCTTCACATTGGTGTGCTTTTCTCTTCAAATGGGGAAAACCCATGGAGATGAAACTCATCCTTTTTGAATTTTGAAAAGATAGGAATGTAGAGGAGGATGAGGGGAGTTCAAATATGTGTTTTATTTTTCATTTGGAGCTCACATGGAGGTAGAGCAAGAGGATGAAGAGGGGCTGCCATGGGAGCTGTTTGGAGAGCTCCAAAAATCGCCCAACATTCAGAGAAGGGAGGAGGGAGACGGTGAGAGAGGGGGAAATAGGAGAGAGAAGAGGGGAAGTGAGAATGAGAGGTGAGAGAGGGGTATTTACTTTATGTACTTTGTTTGCTTTTTGCTTTTTGATTTACTTATTTGTTACTTGTGTGTGTGTGTGTGAGAGGGTTGTTTACCCAGTAAAAACTGGCCCCCACTATACTGTTAAGCTGGAGCAGTTTCTCGTCTTTTACAGAAGACGCCTGTTATTTACCCGGTTTTAGTACTATTCATTAACCGGGCCCGTTTTCCGAAATTTTCTCGTTTAATTATTTTTATTAGTTATTAAGCCTCCATAAATGCTTAATAATTATTATTTATGGTTTATAATTTTTACGGGTCTGTTTGACCACTTAGAATCACGTTTTCGGGTTTCCTCGAAAACTGTGCGCTAAAGCTCTATTAGCGTTTTAATACATTATTCGGATCCGTTTTCTTCGGGAATCATTCCCGTATACTAATTAGGCATGAATAAGCCTTAGGAATCCTTATGATACTATAACTGAGGTCTCGTACCTCCTATGGTTATTTAACGCTCATTTTAGCGTTTTCCGCTTTCCAAGCGTTTTTCTCATTTCTTTGGATTTATTTCCTTTACCAAAAATTACTTAGGCACTATTAGGCCCTTAAATACCATATTAGAATAATATAATCACCATATTTAAGTTCAAGGTATTTCAATCTACCCCCCTTAAAGAACTTTGCCCTCAAAGTTGGTGAATCTAATACTGTTACTCGTACCAATACTCTATGCTAAGGTTATGACCTCTACATATGACTTGTCAAACTCCAAATGTCTGACATGATGCATACTACGCATCCAAACAGCATGTCACTGCATGCATAGCAATCAAAAATATCCGTTTTACTCCTCTCCAAGGGGGTCCATCCGCAGACAATTAGGTACAATCCTCCCCCAATGGAGAGCGATCCCTCAGGTACCGGTCATGTTTGAACACTTACGCTTCCTGGTTCACGGCCATCATGACTTGAGCACTTACGCTTTCTGGCTCTACGGTCCTTTGGTTCTGATCAAATTCATTTGCACATATAGAGATCCTCAGGCACTTACTCATACTTACTTACTCATACTTTACTCATACTTACTCATACTTACTCGGGACTACACTGCCCCAGTGCCTTTGGAAAAATACAAAACACACACTGTTACCGTACACCCGGTGTAGTGGTTTTAAACTACTCTACACTTCCACAGACTCAAAACTAGCTTCACTTCCTATGGTTTCGACCGGATACCCGTGCCTAGGCATGGAAGATCCACTAGCGCCCGTGGGAGCGGTTTTAAAACCGATCCTCATTCTCAAGTTTGAAGAAAACATTGTACCAAATTAGTTTTGGAAATTCATTTTGAAAACTTTGCATACATCTCCCAACTTCAAATTTTTTTTTGATGATCATGCCTAATACTAGTGTTATTATTGTGACCACTTAGGGGAGCTTCCAGAGTCCTTCAACCCCAATGTGATCAGCATTGGTGTTGAATTATCCTTCCACTCCAATTTGTGTTCGGCTTCCCTTGATCACTAGCAAATCAAGTTCCACTTCCCACCTCAATACAAACAGATAGATTGTCAAACATTATCTCTTTTTCTATCTTTTTAATCTTGCTACTCGTAATCATACACATACATTTTCCAATTTATATGATTCACTTACTTACTTACTAATCATTTCATCAATTATTGCTACATCTTCTCCAACTGCTATACTTAAGAATTCATGGTATAATATCCCATTAATTTGCTATACTCCAATTTATACTCATAAAATACATCGGTTGTACACCGATTCATACTCATTACATACGTCGGTTGTATACCGATTTATACTCATTACATACATCGGTTCTGTACCGATTTATACTCCTCAAGTCTCTCCTACATACTCATTCTTCATACTATTACCAATCGGGTTTCTCATTACCCTGGAGTTTCTCTACTCCTTTTCCTATGCTTACTTCCCAAATTACCACAATTACACGATGAGTGAATACAAATGTTTATGTAACATAAGTATCAACCATCAAAACGAATTCTCTTGCGCTATGCGCATTGTAGTTTACGCACCTATCACGTAAAACATACATTTCGCGGTTTTCGCTCTACCCCCCCTTAAAAGGGATTACGCCCACATAATCTACCATGTGTCAACATTGGACATTGGTCGAAGGCATTCAGCCGACATGGAGTGGTTCAGTTTCCATGCGGTCTATTATACAATGTTCCTTGATCAACGGGTCTTAACCGTACTATCGGTTAGTCCCTGCATCAAGAATTTCCATCGGAGTTATTCAACTCTTAACCGGATTCGGTTCTAGCCTAAATGGCTTTGAGGCATTGGTGATTAGCCTTTTATTCACTAGGTGTACTTCACTTAGAATTCTGGCCCACTAGCTTCTATGCGCGACCCTGATAACTTGGATTATTCGCCCTTCTTGTTATCTTAAATGTGCTATACAACACCTTTTTCCTTCTTATTGCGGAAATAAGGTTTATTGCCCAAGTGTGGTGTTCTCTTACCGTGCTCGAATTCGGTGAGTTTTAGATTCATAACCAGCTCTCTGGCAATCTGTATGTACACTGTTGTGTTTGTAGTGATCATTCACTTGGTTCCTCCGACTTATTGTCGGTTGAGGTTACGTCACTACTTGGTTGTAGTGCTTCCTCTACTGTTAGTAGCTTCTGAATTATACCAGTTTCTCTGGTTCATTACAAGTGTTCTTTACTTGTATGACCTTGCATTTTCAATGCGTCGGTCCTTGTGACTTTCTTAAGTTTCCTTCCACTTTTGTTCCAATGGATTTCACTTCTTGTGATTGTTGGTGTGTTTCACACTCTTCGTGCTTCTTTGGCCTTAGGCCGCACGGTTTGTTTCTAAGCTTTTGCTTGACTGGCTTATGCCATGTTTACTGGTGAAAGGAGGGATTTACCATGATTTACATTTTCCATCTTCCTAGTTATCTCACTTGGTCATTAACTGCACAAGTGCAATACCAAAACACTCAGTCATACAGAGTGCAGAGGCGTAAACTCTTGGCAGTAAGTCTCTTATGAGGTCGCAATAGGACTGATCGTTACTCTTTCAGGTGGTGCTTCAGCATTTGGTGCAGACTTCTGGCTTGTTGCCCGGTCTGTCTACCATCTTGTATTAACAACCCCATAGTATTGGGTGGTTATTCACATACGTTGGTCGCCTGTTGCGCACCATGTTCTTACTGATTTCACGGTATTGGTTCACATGGCATCCGCTGTTGCTAGCTTCAGCTCACGCATTCTTGTCGCCTATACAATGGTTCCCCATGTATTTGGCAAATACAGAATATGGTATTCTTTTATTTTTCTGAGCTCCCCGAGCATCATTGGTTTTATAACCGGTTACTCCTTGGTCGTCATCAATTGTTGTTGAAGTTTATTTCATATTTCCCGACAGTTATTGGTGGTATCCCCTTCTTGGGATCCATATGCTCACCGCTCTTGCGGTCTCATATTTATGAGGGGTATCCTTGCTTGTTGATCATTAAACTCTATTGGTGTCGTCCTTGACCACTTTCTATGTGGTCCACAACTGGTTTTGCAACCGTTGAACTCTGTAATGTAATAGTCTCATGGCATACTAGTCGTATTGCCTAGAGCTCTGCTCATCATAGGCTGTTCCAAAGTGGTTACTTCTCCATATGCCAAAGAATGGCTTAAGGTGATACTGGGCTCCATGATAAGATTGTCGCATCACGCTTCCGTTCATTGGAGGCCCTTTTGTATTCTGGTATTGATTGATACCCTGTATTAATTTGGGGTATCCCCTGTCAAGTGGGATCCCTTCGGTGTTCTAACCGTATGTTCGTTCCAATTGTGGTGCTCTTATCACAACATTTTGTTCGACTGTTTTGACTTGGTACCCCTTTATGGATTGCTCCTGGGTATTATTGATTATGCTATTGCGTCTGATTGATGTTTATGAGTATGTTCAGTTGTCATCCTGCCTTGCGGTTCTGGATCTGAGTTATCTGTTGAGGATTATAGCGTCTCCCGTTCTTAGGGTAGACCATTGGTGTTTTTCCTTGTGTTATAACGGATTTGATATCCCTTCAGGTGATGAGCGGTATTTCTGGTACCTTATAACATCAACCTGTGTGTTTGTGATAGTTATTCTGGGAATTCCATCCCGTTCATTGGACACTGATGGCATTTGCCTTACTGTGTTCAGACTGGGTATTCTTTCCAGCCATCATGCTTTACTTTAATATATTCAAGACATACCCAATGTCTTTATTCAGTTTTTGGTGCTTCTCGCACTTTTAACTCTTAATCATCTTCCTGTAGTAGGTTCTTGACTCCTTAGCTTGTAAGCTTATCTGAGTTCCCTTTGCTCGTTTGCGGTATTCAACGGTTCTGTTTTGAACTTACTTATGGTCCGTAGAACAGAGTTGACTACTTCCCGTGTTTCGTACACCACATGTATACATACGTGGGGTACCATGTTGGTACGTTACCACTTACCTAACTATATGTCAGGCCCGCAAGCTCCTTCGGAGTGCGATCGTCCCGCATCCCGTATTTAGGTACACTAGTAGTGTTCGTCACACGCCTAGGTGAAGTATTCTATCGTCAACTCTGCTTGTATCACTCTATGATACTCACCGTAATTCCGTTGGTTGGTTTTAAAATCCAAGGTTTTTTTAAAAAAAAGGGTTTGTGGTTTTGAAAGAAAAATCTGAGTTTGAAATAACAGTCCGGTGTTAAAGGGAATTCCTCATGGCGTTGCCATGATTGAGGTCTTGACCAAGTCCAGCTTCTCGCTGACTGGTATACTTCTTAATACAACGGTCGGGCCGTTAGGCCTTTCCGAGGTTTCATTATTTAGATACTGAGGATTGGTGATCCTATATATGCTCCATTCGTCACAGCGGTACTTTAGTAAGTATTTGCGGGTTGTTAAAAGTATTCCAACCGTCCTGTAGTTGCTGCACTTGCCCTGGGCAAGTGCGCGGGTAGGTGGTTTTTCAGTTAACGTATACCGGTTACGGTATCGTTTCCATCCATATTTGGTGGTCTTATTAGGTCTTCCTTTGATCTTTTCTTGGTGATCGATCTCCTGAGTCGTTTCTCAGGGTACTTGACATGATTGTCGTCAATCCTGGTGTCTCACATCTTCACTGTGGTTAACGAGACCTTACTTATCCTTAGGAACCAGGTTGTGGTCCTATAGGTGTCTGTGTTATGATTTGCTTCATAGTTATCTGGACTATGTTGTTCGGTTACTACTGCTTACTGGCGTATAGGTTTGGTATTAATCCAACCTCGACTAACTCCTTAGTCGGTTTGTATACCGTTGTTGGTATCATCAAAGATTACGGTCCGTAGACTCTCTTGTCTCGGCTTGTTACTCCATTTTCCTTGCTTCCTTGCACGACTGTGCTTCTCTTCTTGCTGGCCACACATGGTTCTCGCGACTGCGAAGCATGTCGCCCCATGGTGCCATAAATTCCATTATCCTTGTGTTTAGGATCTTCATTCCTCCGCCATTAAGTGCGGTCCTTGTCATTCAACGGGAACCGTCTTCGGGACTTCCAGTTCTTGGACTCTACCGTAAGACAGGTTCTTTTCTAATAAGGTTTATTTGCAACTGCCGGATCGGGTAATACCCGAGTGTGAGAGGTCTTCCCATCTCTCTGGCGTTCTTGTCGCAACTTACAACGGGGGACGCGGAGGGCGGGTATGGTTACTGTAGGTATCCAGATCACACTGGAAATTCCTATCTAGCGTCCTCACACACTAGCACTCAACCCCTAGCCCTAAGTCTCTACTTCCTAACTCGGTATTTACCTAAACTCGGTATTTCATCCATCAGAGCGATACTTCGCTCTGATACCACTTTTTGTAAAACCCCTACCGCTAATACCGTCATTACCGTACGAATACTTACCTTCGCAGCGGGTATTACTTACTCAACGGCGGGTGTACAATGCCGTTAGTCACCCACGTGACTAACAAGGCGGGTTACAATACTACATACTATCGGTCTGATGAATATGAACATACCGAGTACCCTACACAATACAATACTTTCCATTTCATACTCCTCCATAACCCAATTACAACTCCAATACATTACTATACCGAGTATGCTACAATCCTTAAATTACCGATACAGTTTAAACTTCCAAATTCGCATTACAATACGAGTACCAATCCCTACTATACGACTACCCATGCTTACGCAGCGGTCCCCGTCCTACTCTCTCGAACGGTGATCAGCTTCGGGTACCTGCACACTAAAAATGGTCCCCCGAGGGGGTCAGCTTACGCTGAATATGACTTCGCATATACCGCGTGCTAACCGCGGTACATCGACTACTTTGGGTCGAATATACATGGAGTTCATTTACATGCTTACATACATACTCATGCTACAACAATACAACAACCATACTTACATGCACATACAAATTCAATACTTACTAAGGAAGGCAGATCGAGGGTCAACCATTCGTATTTGTTATTCATTCATTACTCTTCGTACTATATTCGGTATTCACTACTCCACTCATACTCCTTACTCCTACATACTCAACACTCCATGTTCGATACTTTACTCGTACACGTTTCTTACTCCGCACTCGTTACTACACTTATGCATTCTCATTACTCAATACTCCTTACTTACTCATACTTACTCATACATACTCAATACTCAATACTTACTCATACATACTCAGTACTCGGTACTCTTTACATACTCATACTTGCTTCTTACTCGATACTCATTACCTTAGCCCATACTACCTAATACTCATTACTTTATTCCTCTGTGGTGCAGAGTCATACTCAAGACTCGCCACCGGACCTACAATACGAGGGCTATACGCTTAGCTCCTCAAATACTCAAATGTCTGTACTACCAGACTACACGAATTCCCAACACTCTTCTCTCAGAGCACAATACAACCTCATGGGTTAGCCTAGAAGTATCTCTCTAGATAACCTCTGTTAGCTTAGGGAATTACCACCATCTAGTATCCTCAGATTTAAGGGTTTCCCCAACATATCGAATACTCTCTCGTTCGGGGCATACTTACATCAGTCGGGTCCTCTCATAATGGGTCGACTAATTATAAGGGGTTTGGAGATCCCTCATCATTTTTACTACTCTCATGGTTCATGTTTTGCACCAAGATTAATTCCTCTAATAGAGGTTACTTATATACTTCCACTAGTTCGTTTGTGGATTATTCATTTCGTTTCTCCTACCGTTACGGGAGGTTATTACTCCCGTACACTCTCTCACATTCTAGTGAGTTCATTGGGTTACGTTACCATTTATTGGTTTGTTGGTTTAGTGCGTTGCTACGGTCCCATTAATTCACACATGACTCTCGCTACAAGTCAATACACAACAAGACTCACTATGAGTCGGTCTACACACTAAGTAAAGCCACACGTCATTCAAGAAGGTTAGCTCAATCAACATACAGCAAGACATATAATGAAAGGCAATAAACCGTTTTCATGCTTTAGTCTTGATTAGCCGGCATACAGCACAATCAAGTAACTCGGTTAGCATACGGGGCATGAGGAATCATACCTTTCACCGAAGTTAGCTCTACCATGTGTTCCCTTGTTCCGTGATTCACACTTGTTCCACTGATATGTTTCAACATTATTATTAATAATAACCATACTCTTATGATACACAAATAATTGCTACTCCCGTACATACCCCGTTATCCCGGTGCACTTAATGTTCTTATACTCTCAACTTGCTTAGTTATTGTTACACTTGTTTTCATACTCATATACTCACTTTTTACCCTTACTACTTCATTTATAGTGTACTACTACATATATATGCTTATATGTGCATAGGCATATATATATATATACATATGATTGCTATAATCATATAATAATTTTTTTTTTTTGACTCGACCGGACTTGCGACCGACCTTGCAAGTCCGGTCCATTCCAGTAGCTACCAGTACGGGAAATTTTCTGGCTCGACCGAACTTGCAAGTCCGGTCGCAAGTTCGGTCCATTCCAGTAGCTCGCATTACGGGAATTTTTCTGGCCGACCGAACTTGCAAGTCCGGTCGCAAGTTCGGTCCATTCCAGAAGGTTTCTGACGGGAGAATTTTCTAGTCCGACCGAACTTGCATGTCCGGTCGCAAGTCCGGTCGATTCCAGAAGGTTTCCCGTCTTTGTAAATCTGGGCTCGACCGAACTTGCAAGTCCGGTCGCAAGTCCGGTCCGGCCCAGTACTTCAGTTTTAAATTCTGTTTTCAGCTCTATACTTTGCCCATTGTTTCCCCAATCTTCCTACATGTAATCCCACATGTTTAACACTATTTAGGCCCTCCAAATTGCCTTGATTCATCCACCAAATCCCTCACTAAATCCATCAAATAACTTACACAATTCCCTCACTTCTTTTCCAATACTTGTGACAGTTTTTGTTACCCTTATGCTACAGATTTTACAATTCAACTCTCCCATCCAATACTTTCTCAACCAATGCCATTCCTAGCATTCTAAATACCTCTCCTTACCATACCAATCCATTTCCAAGCCATTGCACTAACTATACCCAAGTTCCAACACTCATCTTACCAAGATCCTGCACATTAAATTCTCCTAGCTTCTCCAATGTGTTCTTATACACTTTGCTACAGATTTTACACTCCTTATTCCTCATACTACAATTACCATTCCAATGGTCATTAAACATCTCTACTATCCTCAATACATACCTTGGTTCTCCCACTCACCAAGTCATTCTTAATACATAATTCCTACTAAAATTTTGCCATAGTTCATCTACTTTCCTTACTTATCACACACATCCTTTCTCATCAAATTCATCCCTATTCTAGCCAAACCACAAGGGTTCTACCAGCACACATAAGAAATCTTAATAACCAATACCCATCAATCACAATACAATACACATACTCATTACACTTGGCTCCAAAGCCTTCAATTCAAATACTTGCTCTTAAATACTCAAACTTCACAATTCTCAATACTAGTACAAGGTTTTGGGTTCTTTAAATATTTTACCCATTCCCATTACTCTAATGCAATAGATTTACATTAGGAAGGAGCTCTTACCTTGAGCTTATACTTCATTCTTTCTTTTCCATTTCTTCTTCTTGTTCTCTTTCTTGTCCAAATCGATTTTGTGGGGAATGGAGTTGCCAAACTCCATTCCCATACCCAAGCACACAAAGACAAGCATAATTAACCTACTAACCCTCATAATAACACTAATTCATTGGTGTTTAGGTAAAATTTCTAGGGTTTACCTTTGGAGTGCTTTAGGAGGGGTTTTAGCCCTTGGTTCAAGAGGAGAATCCACCACCATTGCTAGGTGAAATTGATACTCAAAAAGAGAGAAAAACAAGGAATTACAAGAAGGGCAAAAATCGGTTCCACAAGAGGTGGAGAAAACTTGGGTCTTTCATGAAGATTTTTACCTTGTTGGAAAGAGGAGACTCCAAGCTTCAATGGTGTGCTTTTCTCTTCAAATGGGGAAAACCCATGGAGATGAAACTCATCCTTTTGAATTTTGAAAAGATAGAATGTAGAGGAGGATGAGGGGAGTTCAAATATGTGTTTATTTTCATTTGGAGCTCACATGGAGAGTAGAGCAAGAGGAGAAGGGGCTGCCATGGGAGCTGTTTGGAGAGCTCCAAAAATCGCCCAACATTCAGAGAAGGGAGGAGGGAGACGTGAGAGAGAGGGGGAAATAGGAGAGGAAGAGGGAAGTGAGAATGAGGTGAGAGGGGGTATTTACTTTATGTACTTTTTTGCTTTTTGCTTTTTGATTTACTTATTTGTTATTGTGTGTGTGTGTGTGTGAGAGGGTTGTTTACCAGTAAAAACCGGCCCCCACTATGTTAAGCTGGAGCAGTTTCTCGTCTTTTACAGAAGACGCCGTTATTTACCCGGTTTTAGTACTATTCATTAACCGGGCCCGTTTTCCGGAATTTTCTCGTTTAATTATTTTTATTAGTTATTAAGCTTCCATAAATGCTTAATAATTATTATTTATGGTTTATAATTTTTACAGGTCTGTTTGACCACTTAGAATCACGTTTTCGGGTTTCCTCGAAAACGTGCGCTAAAGCTCTATTAGCGTTTTAATACATTATTCGGATCCGTTTTCTTCGGGAATCATTCCCGTATACTAATTAGGCATGAATAAGCCTTAGGAATCCTTATGATACTATAACCGAGGTCTCGTACCTCCTATGGTTATTTAACGCTCATTTTAGCGTTTTCCGCTTTCCAAGCGTTTTTCTCATTTCTTTGGATTTATTTTCTTTACCAAAAATTACTTAGGCACTATTAGGCCCTTAAATACCATATTAGAATAATATAATCACCATATTTAAGTTCGGGGTATTTCAATCTACCCCCCTTAAAGAACTTTGCCCTCAAAGTTGGTGAATCAATACTGTTACTCGTACCAATACTCTATGCTAAGGTTATGCTACATATGACTTGTCAAACTCCAAATGTCTGACATGATGCATACTACGCATCCAAACAGCATGTCACTGCATGCATAGCAATCAAAAATATCCGTTTTACTCCTCTCCAAGGGGGTCCATCCGCAGACAATTAGGTACAATCCTCCCCCAATGGAGAGATCCCTCAGGTACCGGTCACGTTTGAACACTTACGCTTTCTGGTTCACGGCCGTCATGACTTGAGCACTTACGCTTTCTGGCTCTACGGTCCTTTGGTTCTGATCAAATTCATTTGCACATATAGAGATCCTCAGGCACTTACTCATACTTACTTACTCATACTTTACTCATACTTACTCATACTTACTCGGGACTACACTGCCCCAGTGCCTTTGGAAAAATACAAAAACACACTGTTACCGTACACCCGGTGTAGTGGTTTAAACTACTCTACACTTCCACAGACTCAAAACTAGCTTCACTCCTATGGTTTCGACCGGATACCCGTGCCTAGGCATGGAAGATCCACTAGCGCCCGTGGGAGCGGTTTTAAAACCGATCCTCATTCTCAAGTTTGAAGAAAACATTGTACCAAATTAGTTTTGGAAATTCATTTTGAAAACTTTGCATACATCTCCCAACTTCAAATTTTTTTTTTTTTTGATCATGCCTAATACTAGTGTTATTATTGTGACCACTTAGGGGAGCTTCCAGAGTCCTTCAACCCCAATGTGATCAGCATTGGTGTTGAATTATCCTTCCACTCCAATTTGTGTTCGGCTTCCCTTGATCACTAGCAAATCAAGTTCCACTTCCCACCTCAATACAAACAGACAGATTGTCAAACATTATCTCTTTTTCTATCTTTTTAATCTTGCTACTCGTAATCATACACATACATTTTCCAATTTATATGATTCACTTACTTACTAATCATTTCATCAATTATTGCTACATCTTCTCCAACTGCTATACTTAAGAATTCATGGTATAATATCCCATTAATTTGCTATACTCCAATTTATACTCATAAAATACATCGGTTGTACACCGATTCATACTCATTACATACGTCGGTTGTATACCGATTTATACTCATTACATACATCGGTTCGTACCGATTTATACTCCTCAAGTCTCTACATACTCATTCTTCATACTATTACCAATCGGGTTTCTCATTACCCTGGAGTTTCTCTACTCCTTTTCCTATGCTTACTTCCCAAATTACCACAATACACGATGAGTGAATACAAATTTATGTAACATAAGTATCAACCATCAAAACGAATTCTATTGCGCTATGCGCATTGTAGTTTACGCACCTATCACGTAAAACATACATTTCGCGGTTTTCGCTCTACCCCCCTTAAAAGGGATTACGCCCACATAATCTACCATGTGTCAACATTGGACATTGGTCGAAGGCATTCAGCCGACATGGAGTGGTTCAGTTTCCATGCGGTCTATATACAATGTTCCTTGATCAAGGGTCTTAACCGTACTATCGGTTAGTCCCAGCATCAAGAATTTCCATCGGAGTTATTCAACTCTTAACCGGATTCGGTTCTAGCCTAAATGGCTTTGAGGCATTGGTGATTAGCCTTTTATTCACTAGGTGTACTTCACTTAGAATTCTGGCCCACTAGCTTCTGCTGCGCGACCCTGATAACTTGGATTATCGCCCTTCTTGTTATCTTAAATGTGCTATACAACACCTTTTTCCTTCTTATTGCGGAAATAAGGTTTATTGCCCAAGTGTGGTGTTCTCTTACCGTGCTCGAATTCGGTGAGTTTTAGATTCATAACCAGCTCTCTGGCAATCTGTATGTACACTGTTGTGTTTGTAGTGATCATTCACTTGGTTCCTCTGACTTATTGTCGGTGAGGTTACGTCACTACTTGGTTGTAGTGCTTCCTCTACTGTTAGTAGCTTCTGAATTATACCAGTTTCTCTGGTTCATTACAAGGTTCTTTACTTTTATGACCTTGCATTTTCAATGCGTCGGTCCTGTGACATTCTTAAGTTTCCTTCCACTTTTGTTCCAATGGATTTCATTCTTGTGATTGTTGGTGTGTTTCACACTCTTCGTGCTTCTTTGGCCTTAGGCCGCACGGTTTGTTTCTAAGCTGTTTGCTTGACTGGCTTATGCCATGTTTACTGGTGAAAGGAGAGATTTACCATGATTTACATTTTCCATCTTCCTAGTTATCTCACTTGGTCATTTACTGCACAAGTGCAATACCAAAACACTCAGTCATACAGAGTGCAGGCGTAAACTCTTGGCAGTAAGTCTCTTATGAGGTCGCAATAGGACTGATCGTTACTTTTCAGGTGGTGCTTCAGCATTTGGTGCAGACTTCTGGCTTGTTGCCCGGTTTGTCTACCATCTTGTATTAACAACCCCATAGTATTGGGTGGTTATTCACATACGTTGGTCGCCTGTTGCGCACCATGTTCTTATTGATTTCACGGTATAGGTTCACATGTCATCCGCTGTTGCTAGCTTCAGCTCACGCATTCTTGTCGCCTATACAATGGTTCCCCATGTATTTGGCAAATACAGAATATGGTATTCTTTATTTTTCTGAGCTCCCGAGCATCATTGGTTTTATAACCGGTTACTCCTTGGTCGTCATCAATTGTTGTTGAAGTTTATTTCATATTTCCCGACAGTTATTGGTGGTATCCCCTTCTTGGGATCCATATGCTCACCGCTCTTGCGGTCTCATATTTATGAGGGGTATCCTTGCTTGTTGATCATTAAACTCTATTGGTGTCGTCCTTGACCACTTTCTATGTGGTCCACAACTGGTTTTGCAACCATTGAACTCTGTAATGTAATAGTCTCATGGCATACTAGTCGTATTGCTAGAGCTCTGCTCATCATAGGCTGTTCCAAAGTGGTTACTTCTCCATATGCCAAAGAATGGCTTAAGGTGATACTGGGCTCCATGATAAGATTGTCGCATCACGCTTCCGTTCATTGGAGGCCCTTTGTATTCTGGTATTGATTGATACCCTGTATTAATTTGGGGTATCCCCTGTCAAGTGGGATCCCTTCGGTGTTCTAACCGTATGTTCGTTCCAATTGTGGTGCTCTTATCACAACATTTTGTTCGACTGTTTTGACTTGGTACCCCTTTATGGATTGCTCCTGGGTATTATTGATTATGCTATTGCGTCTGATTGATGTTTATGAGTATGTTCAGTTGTCATCCTGCCTTGCGGTTCTGGATCTGAGTTATCTGTTGAGGATTATAGCGTCTCCCGTTCTTAGGGTAGACCATTGGTGTTTTTCCTTGTGTTATAACGGATTTGATATCCCTTCAGGTGATGAGCGGTATTTCTGGTACCTTATAACATCAACCTGTGTGTTTGTGATAGTTATTCTGGGAATTCCATCCCGTTCATTGGACACTGATGGCATTTGCCTTACTGTGTTCAGACTGGGTATTCTTTCCAGCCATCATGCTTTACTTTAATATATTCAAGACATACCCAATGTCTTTATTCAGTTTTGGTGCTTCTCGCACTTTTAACTCTTAATCATCTTCTGTAGTAGGTTCTTGACTCCTTAGCTTGTAAGCTTATCTGAGTTCCCTTGCTCGTTTGCGGTATTCAACGGTTCTGTTTTGAACTTACTTATGGTCCGTAGAACAGAGTTGACTACTTCCCGTGTTTCGTACACCACATGTATACATACGTGGGTGTACCATGTTGGTACGTTACCACTTACCTAACTATATGTCAGGCCCGCAAGCTCCTTCGGAGTGCGATCGTCCCGCATCCCGTATTTAGGTACACTAGTAGTGTTCGTCACACGCCTAGGTGAAGTATTCTATTGTCAACTCTTCTTGTATCACTCTATGATACTCACCGTAATTCCGTTGGTTGGTTTTAAAATCCAAGGTTTTTTTAAAAAAAAGGGTTTGTGGTTTTGAAAGAAAAATCTGAGTTTGAAATAACAGTCCGGTGTTAAAGGGAATTCCTCATGGCGTTGCCATGATTGAGGTCTTGACCAAGTCCAGCTTCTCGCTGACTGGTATACTTCTTAATACAACGGTCGGGCCGTTAGGCCTTTCCGAGGTTTCATTATTTAGATACTGAGGATTGGTGATCCTATATATGCTCCATTCGTCACAGCGGTACTTTAGTAAGTATTTGCGGGTTGTTAAAAGTATTCCAACCATCCTGTACTTGCTGCACTTGCCCTGGGCAAGTGCGCGGGTAGGTGGTTTTTCAGTTAACGTATACCGGTTACGGTATCGTTTCCATCCATATTTGGTGGTCTTATTAGGTCTTCCTTTGATCTTTTGCTCTTGGTGATCGATCTCCGGAGTCGTTTCTCAGGGTACTTGACATGATTGTCGTCAATCCTGGTGTCTCACATCTTCACTGTGGTTAACGAGACCTTACTTTTCCTTAGGAACCAGGTTATGGTCCTATAGGTGTCTGTGTTATGATTTGCTTCATAGTTATCTGGACTATATTGTTCAGTTACTACTGCTTACTGGCGTATAGGTTTGGTATTAATCCAACCTCGACTAACTCCTTAGTCGGTTTGTATACCGTTGTTGGTATCATCAAAGATTACGGTCCGTAGACTCTCTTGTCTTGGCTTGTTACTCCATTTTCCTTGCTTCCTTGCTTCCTTGCACGACTGTGCTTCTCTTCTTGCTGGCCACACATGGTTCTCGCGACTGTGAAGCATGTCGCCCCATGGTGCCATAAATTCCATTATCCTTGTGTTTAGGATCTTCATTCCTCCGCCATTAAGTGCGGTCCTTGTCATTCAACGGGAACCGTCTTCGGGACTTCCAGTTCTTGGACTCTACCGTAAGACAGGTTCTTTTCTAATAAGGTTTATTTGCAACTGCCGGATCGGGTAATACCCGAGTGTGAGAGGTCTTCCCATCTCTCTGGCGTTCTTGTCGCAACTTAAACGGGGGACGCGGAGGGGGGTATGGTTACTGTAGGTATCCAGATCACACTAGAAATTCCTATCTAGCGTCCTCACACACTAGCATTCAACCCTAGCCCTAAGTCTCTACTTCCTAACTCGGTATTTACCTAAACTCGGTATTTCATCCATCAGAGCGATACTTCGCTCTGATACCACTTTTTGTAACACCCGACCGCTAATACCGTCATTACCGTACGAATACTTACCTTCGCAGCGGGTATACTTACTCAACGGGGGTGTACAATGCCGTTAGTCACCCACGTGACTAACAAGGCGGGTTACAATACTACATACTATCGGTCTGATGAATATGAAACATACCGAGTACCCTACAATATAATACTTTCCATTCCATACTCCTCCATAACCCAATTATAACTCCAATACATTACTATACCGAGTATGCTACAATCCTTAAATTACCGATACAGTTTAAACTTCCAAACAATTCCCGGTCGTAGTAGAAACTCAAATTATAACGTCGGGCTGCAAACAATCCCGGTCGTAGTAGTATAACGAGTGTCGTATCCACAGGGAGATTGTTCAATTTACCCTAGTCTTGGTAGTTACTTAAAAACTGTAAAAAGGGGTTTAGCCGGAGGCAAGCTTGATTTGTTGTTAAATTAATACAGAAATAATAAAAACAGTAAAAGGTGAATTAATTGATGTGATGGAAAAATGTATCCTAGGATAGCGGGGGAATTTCCTAAATTACTTAACATATTTATAACCATGTCTCAATTATTTATTGCCTATTAGAGTTAATAATTGTCAGTTACGAACTCTTAATAAAAGCCTTAATATTTTCCTGCTCAGTCCGGAGTGTAAATACTAAGATTAATTCCTTTGTGGTACCTAGACTATCTCAAAATCATATGTTGATAGTTACCAAATAAATGCAGTCGTTTGTCGCGCAAAGCATTTAGCAATATTAGTTGAAAGGAATTAAAACAAGTTAAATGAGAGAAACAGGTGATAAATATTAATTACGTAATATTAGAAATCAAACCCCATCCTAGGATACAAATGAAAATTACTCAGACATTAACGGAGATAAGAAGATTACACAGATAGATTTTGACATTAATTCAGAGGAAGAACTGGTCTGTTCTCGCTCTCACTGCTGCTCTTCTATTTCTTTTGTTACTGCGTGAGTGTGGAATGATGTGGTGATACGGGAGGAAATATAAGTGGAAGCGAATGGGTGAGTGTGGTGAATGGTTTCTTCAGACTCCCGTCGTGCGTTGTGTGTTATGCAGTTAAGGTGGTGGGTTTATATAGAGGTTTGGATCCGTACGAATTTGATTGCAGATGAAGAAGAGCATTGATTGCTTCATTGATTGCGCAGGGGACAGACTGAATACGCGTGCGGAGTAGATGGATAAGTTGCGGGCGAGTCGGGCGAGTTGCAGACGACGACGGCGCGAAGATACTGGTCGCGACTGATAATTAGTCACGGTTATTGGTGTCCGCCTGCTGGTACCGCCCAATAAGTGGCGGTAACTCTGTGTTGTCCGCGAGATTAAGAGGCGGTAGCCTATGTTGACGCGAGGCGGTTGCCTGTGTGGTGACCGCGAGTTAAGAGGCGGTAGCCTCTATGTTGACCGCGAGGCGGTTGCCTTGTGGTCCGCGAGTTAAGAGGCGGTAGCCTCTATCACCGTCCGCCAGTTATGAGGCGGTCGCCCCTGTGGTGTCCGCCAGGCGGTAGCCTGTGAGAAGACCGCGTGTTATCGCGATGTCAAGCTTATTTCTCTACATTCTTCGTTTCGGCTCCGTTTTCTGAGCCGTCTGCGCCTATACGTTCGTCTCTTAATCTACTTCACTCCCAGCTTGGTTTTCCTCATGTTAAACCAATAAATTTGTGAGATAAACAATAAAACATAAACTAGAGGAAAACTAACCGAAGTGGAGAAATGAGCAAGAAAAGTGCTAATATTATATATGAAATACACCTATAAATCATGCTCATTTGGACACTTATCACACCCCCACACTTATCTTTTTGCTTGTCCTCAAGCAAAACTACGTACCCTAAGTAGGGAATGCTCAATATATAACAAATATTATTATGAAGGGTAGGATAAAGAAGTCAATAGTACATGATCTTAAACTTTTTAGAGGAGTGTGATCCATCACCTACTGGTGGCATAGGTGTACTCAGGGCAAAAATAAAAATTAGAGTTTCGGGGTATGATCCGGAGTACTTCAATGCTTCTTGATTTAAGGTGACTTTGAGAACTTTTACCATGGCCAACTTCTCTCAAGAATGGGCATTGAGGAGAAAACAAAAGGAAAAATAGATTTATGCATTTGTTTCACTTTTGCATAAGAGATGAGAAGATAATATGTAGGCATCAAGCCTTTGTATTTAAGAACACTCAACTCTCTTGTTGGTTACCAATGGTGTCTCACAAGTCCCTTATTTATTTATTTTTTTCCTTTTTGACAGAGAAGCCCCTTAGCAATCCCTAAGAAAGAAGACAGAAAGAACCCCTGAGTAATAAAAATCCAACCATTTCAGATCATTTGGTCACACCGCATAAAAATGCTCCTCAAAAGTAATCAAAATTTTAAAATTTTTGTACATTTTGTACCATTTATCCCACAATTCATAACAATATTTATTCCTAAAGAGAACAACCCACATAAAAAGGGTCCGCGATATTGAATTTGAACAAACGCAAGATAAGCAGAGAGATTAAGCATTTAAGCATAAAATGTCACCGAAAAGGGCACACTCCCCCACACTTAATTGAACAATGTCCTCATTGTTCACCAGAAAAACAAGGGAAAGTTCAGAAGGCCTTTTCGGTAAGTAGATAAAATAGAGAACAAGTCACAAATATTCATTTAAGCATATAAACTCTCCTCTGCATATTTTATTTAAATAAAAGCAAGTTTAAAGAAACTGGTACTCCCCTGATTTATTTTTGCTAGCGTGTTTGGACTTCCCCCACACTTGAGCTTCAGCCTCAAGTAGCGTAGCTTGGTTGCGGTGTAAATGAGCACCTGCATAAACACTAGAAGCAACCATACTATAAACGGGGTTAAAAGTTAGCAAAAATAAAATTGAAGGGAATCTGAAAATTAAAACAGCATAAAAGCATATAAAAGATAAGTTCGTCCGGGTTGCCTCCCGGAAAGCTGCCCTTCTTTAACGTCTTTAGCTAGACGCTTTTTCGTTAGATCGATCATGGGGGGTGGTTATGAGGAGGAGATCCAAAGCATGACTCGATGGTTTTTTGAGAGTCCACCTGGATGCATGTTTTCTTTTCTTATCCCGCTCTTCGTCGGGATTGGTGGTGGTATCTCTGTGATAGACATGCCGTCTGGAAGGGTATAAACAGAAGTGGGGATGATGATGATTGAGTATCCCTAAAACTTGAGATCTTTGGATTTGCTATCTGGAGATCTTCCTGATGCAAACTCCAGCTTTTCGTTATAAGCTTGGAGGGTGATTTCCCCTGGGCTACCCAAATGTGCACATCGGCTGTGGCAAGGAATGGTCGTCCAAGGATGAGAGGTGTAGTGGAGTTCTCTTCGATGTCTAGAATGACAAAATCGCATGGGAAGTATAAGTGCTCCACTTTAATGATAACATCCTCCACCACTCCGCTTGGGTATGTTACCGAACCATCTGCCAGTTGCAGGGTCATCTTAGTCTTTTTCATCTCTCCAATTCCCAGCTTTTTGAAAGTGGAGAGGGGCATCAAATTAATGGAGGCACCCAGATCGCATAGGGAGTATGGAAATGAGGTGCTACCAATTGTGACTGGAATAGTGAAGCTGCCCGGATCATTGCATTTTGATGTAGTGGTTTTTGTAGAGTAGCTGAGCAAGCTACATTGAGAGGTACCGTACCGACTTCGGCCAATTTAGTTTTGTTGGATATGAGGTGTTTGAGGAATTTGGCATAGTTTGGCATTTTGGCAATGAGGTCTACAAACTGTATATTGACGTTTAGTTGCTTCAGCATTGCAGAAACTTACCATATTCATTATCCAATTTCTGCTTCTGGAGTCGGCGAGGAAATGGTATAGGCGGTTCTTGTGAAGGAGGTTCTGAAGCTGGTGGAATAGTGAGGACGCTTGGAGATGTCTTTTCTGCTGGGCCTCAGTTTTCTTCACTATCCTCTTTGGATTCTTCTGATTGTTGCGGGATGTGAATCTCGTCGGTTTTCTTACCGCTTCTCAAGGTTATCGCCTTAACCTCTCTTTCTTCTTCAAATTCGAGCTTCTCATTTTCATAACCGGCTACCAAGTGCTCAAGGTAGGTATTCTCAGATTGAATACGATTATTATAGACTTTGGCGGTGCTTTCAAGTTCAGCTACATTCCTTTTGGAAGTTCGATTGCTACAACCCACTCTTGGAGGGAAGGGTGTAGTTCTGGAACTTTAGCTGTTTTAGCCACCTCCGTCTTTTCTCATCGTGCTCCTTCACATAGATGCACTTGGCTTGCTCTCTTGGATTTGGTTCATTTTGGCTGGGGAGAGCCCCTGGCGGTCTTCGAGCAAGATGTTCTGCAAGTTGATTGAATTTACCTTCGATTTTCTGGTTGAAGGCTTCTTGTGCAGAGAGCTGGTTCTGAGTTATGGACATGAACCCTTCATCATCTCTTTGAGTTCTGCGTTTGGATCAGAAGAGGATGAAGATGTTGTTGTTGTTGTTGTTGGGAAACCTGGAGGGGCACCTTGTGCTCTAACCCATATTAGAGTTTGGTTGGGGTCGGTTCCCTGATAGGTGTTGGAATTGTTGTTCTGCCCTCCTTGGTTCTGATCATTATTTTCCATGAGAAATTCGGGTGATTTCTCCATGGATAGTTGTTGTTGATGTTATTGTTGTAGGAATTACCGGGGCGGTTTCCTATGAATTGTACTTCCTCGTACTGGCCTTTGCCTTCGCACTGATGGTTTCATGAGGACCGGCGCATATGACACATCCTTCTGTAGGTGGACTGGTGGTGAACTTGTAGGTGGGAAGCTATTGTTTTTACAATTTCGTTTTGATGTTGTTAGCTTTTCCACCATCTTTGCAAGGGACGAGATCTGAGCTGATAAATGATCTGTAGGCTCAACATGGAGTAGGCCTGCTGCTCGTGGTGTTCTTCCTTTGGATCTCGTCCACTGTCTGTATTGCTCGTCATGGTTTCGAGAAGGTCCATTCCTTCTTTAGGAGATTTCATCATGAAACTTCCTCCTGCAGAGGAATTGACGAGTAGTCGGTTCCCATCATCCAGACCGTTGAAGAATGACAGGCAGAGGGATTGATCGTCAAGACCATGGTGGGAACACTTCATTCATATCTTTGAATCTGTCCCATGCGTCGTACAACGTTTCTCCCGGCTCCTGACAGAAAGTGTTGATTTCACCGATCAATTGCCTCGTTCTACTGGTTGGGTAGTATTTGGCAAGGAATTTTTGGGCCATTTGAAGCCATGTGGTGATTGATCGGGAGGGAAGGCTTCGGTACCACCGGTTTGCTGAATCCGATAATGAGTGAGGAAATAGTTGGAGTCGAATTCTTTCTTTGACGTTGCCGGTTTGACCAAAGGAATTGCAGAAGTCTAGGAAGAGACTCAGATGATTTGGGGCTTCATCTGGGTTCGCTCCACTAAACTTGCCTAGATCCCGGACGGCGGTGATGTAGTGGGTTTTGAAAACCCATCGTCCGGCTTCTTCTGGTGTTAGTTCGGGGAGAACTATAGCTGATGCTCTTCCTTCGGTGTTAGGTTGGTGATAATCAGATAGGGCACGGTGTTCTGGTTGAATTGCATGGTCCATTTCATTTATAACTTCGTTATTGGCCATGGCTTGGTTTCTCAGGTTTCTTTGTGCTTGTAATAAAGTACGCTCGGGTTCGGGGCTCGGACTGATTGGTGGAGAGCCTCGGGTTCGAGTGTTTGGCATGCACAGAAGATAACTTGTGGTTTGTGAGAAACTGCAAAATTAGTTAGTAAATAAAATAAGAAAGACAGAAATATTGGTTAGGCTAAACGTTAGGAGTTAGTACTGGAAATTATAAGTTAGTAGTTAGTATACAATGGAAAGAAATGTTAAGGACAATGGAAATGAAATGTTAAGGACAATGGAAAGAAAGGACAATGGAACGAAATGACAGGAAATTTAAAGTTAGTAGTTAGAGACAATGGAAAGAAAGGACAATGGAACGAAATGACAATGGAACGAAATGACAATAATATTAAGATGTTAGGAGTTAGATGTCCAAAGTCCGAAGTCAAATGTCCAAGTCAGGTCAGAAGTCCGATGTCCAAGTCAGATTATAAGTCCGATGTCCAAGGTTAGATTATTAACAAGATAATATTGACAGTTTATTATAATAAAACAGGTGAACTACCGGAAACTAGGGAAATTGATGGAATCAATCTCCCCGGCAACGGCGCCAATTTGCAGAGTGTTATTTCTGAGTGGTTTAGAACAGGTGTAATTTACATAAAAGAAAGAAATTAAAACTCAAATTATAAACGTCGGGCTGCAAACAATTCCCGGTCGTAGTAGTATAACGAGTGTCGTATCCACAGGGAGATTGTTCAATTTACCCTAGTCTTGGTAGTTACTTAAAAACTGTAAAAAGGGGTTTAGCCGGAGGCAAGCTTGATTTGTTGTTAAATTAATACAGAAATAATAAAAACAGTAAAAAGGTGAATTAATTGATGTGGATGGAAAAATGTATCCTAGGATAGCGGGGGAATTTCCTAAATTACTTAAACATATTTATAACCTTGTTTCAATTATTTATTGCCTATTAGAGTTAATAATTGTCAGTTACGAACTCTTAATAAAAGCCTTAATATTTTCCTGCTCAGTCCGGAGTGTAAATACTAAGATTAATTCCTTTGTGGTACCTAGACTATCTCAAAATCATATGTTGATAGTTACCAAATAAATGCAGTCGTTTGTCGCGCAAAGCATTTAGCAATATTAGTTGAAAGGAATTAAAACAAGTTAAATGAGAGAAACAGGTGATAAATATTAATTACGTAATATTAGAAATTAAACCCCCATCCTAGGATACAAATGAAAATTACTCAGACATTAACGGAGATAAGAAGATTACACAGATAGATTTTGACATTAATTCAGAGGAAGAACTGGTCTGTTCTCGCTCTCACTGCTCTTCTATTTCTTTTGTTACTGCGTGAGTGTGGAATGATGTGGTGATACGGGAGGAAATATAAGTGGAAGCGAATGGGTGAGTGTGGTGAATGGTTTCTTCAGACTCCCGTCGTGGTCTGGTGTTATGCAGTTAAGGTGGTGGGTTTATATAGAGGTTTGGATCCGTACGAATTTGATTGCAGATGAAGAAGAGCATTGATTGCTTCATTGATTGCGCAGGGGACAGACTGAATACGCGTGCGGAGTAGATGGATAAGTTGCGGGCGAGTCGGGCGAGTTGCAGACGACGACGGCGCGAAGAAGGTCGCGACTGATAATTAATCACGGTCCTGTTGGTGTCCGCCTGTTGGTACCGCCCAATAAGTGGCGGTAACTCCTGTGTTGTCCGCGAGATTAAGAGGCGGTAGCCTCTATGTTGACCGCGAGGCGGTTGCCTGTGTGGTGACCGCGAGTTAAGAGGCGGTAGCCTCTATGTTGACCGCGAGGCGGTTGCCTATGCCTCGTCCGCGAGTTAAGAGGCGGTAGCCTCTATCACCGTCCGCCAGTTATGAGGCGGTCACCCCTGTGGTGTCCGCCAGGCGGTAGCCTGTGAGAAGACCGCGTGTTATCGCGATGTCAAGCTTATTTCTTCTACATTCTTCGTTTCGGCTCCGTTTTCTGAGCCGTCTGCGCCTATACGTTCGTCTCTTAATCTACTTCACTCCCAGCTTGGTTTTCCTCATGTTAAACCAATAAATTTGTGAGATAAACAATAAAACATAAACTAGAGGAAAACTAACCGAAGTAGAGAAATGAGCAAGAAAAGTGCTAATATTATATATGAAATACACCTATAAATCATGCTCATTTGGACACTTATCACTCATACATACGCAATACTCATTACTTTGACCTCTGGGCAGAGTCATACTCAAGACTCGCCACCGAACCTACAATACGAGGGCTATACGCTTAGCTCCTCAAATACTCAAATGTCTGTACTACCAGACTACACGAATTCCCAACACTCTTCTCTCAGAGCACAATACAACCTCATGGGTTAGCCTAGAAGTATCTCTCTCGATAACCTCTGTTAGCTTAGGGAATTACCACCATCTAGTATCCTCAGATTTAAGGGTTTCCCCAACATATCGAATACTCTCTCGTTCGGGGCATACTTACATCAGTCGGGTCCTCTCATAATGGGTCGACTAATTACTAAGTGGTTTGGAGATCCCTCATCATTCTTTACTACTCTCATGGTTCATGTTTTGCACCAAGATTAATTCCTCTAATAGAGGTTACTTATATACTTCCACTACTGTTCGTTTGTGGATTATTCATTTCGTTTCTCCTACCGTTATCGGGAGGTTATTACTCCCGTACACTCTCTCACATTCTAGTGAGTTCATTGGGTTACGTTACCATTTATTGGTTTGTTGGTTTAGTGCGTTGCTACGGTCCCATTAATTCACACATGACTCTCGCTACGAGTCAATACACAACAAGACTCACCTATGAGTCGGTCTACACACTAAGTAAAGCCACACAGTCATTCAAGAAGGTTAGCTCAATCAACATACAGCAAGACATATAATGAAAGGCAATAAACCGTTTTCATGCTTTAGTCTTGATTAGCCGGCATACAGCACGCAAATCAACGTAACTCGGTTAGCATACGGGGCATGAGGAAATCATACCTTTCACCGAAGTTAGCTCTACCATGTGTTCCCTTGTTCCGTGATTCACACTTGTTCCACTGATAATGTTTCAACATTATTGTTAATACCATACTCTTATGATACACAAATAATTGCTACTCCCGTACTTACCCCGTTATCCCGGTGCACTTAATGTTCTTATACTCTCAACTTGCTTAGTTATTGTTACACTTGTTTTCATACTCATATACTCACTTTCTTACCCTTACTACTTCATTTATAGTGTACTACTACATATATATGCTTATATGTGCATAGGCATATATATATATATATATATATATATATACATATGATTGCTATAATCATATAATAATTTTTTTTTTTGACTCGACCGGACTTGCGACCGACCTTGCAAGTCCGGTCCATTCCAGTAGCTACCAGTACGGGAAATTTTCTGGCTCGACCGAACTTGCAAGTCCGGTCGCAAGTTCGGTCCATTCCAGTAGCTCGCATTACGGGAATTTTTCTGGCCGACCGAACTTGCAAGTCCGTTCCAAGTTCGATCCATTCCAGACTTTTCTGACGGGAAATTTTCTAGTCCAACCGAACTTGCATGTCCGGTTCCGCAAAGGCAGTTGATTCCAGAAGGTTTTCCCGTCTTTGTAAATCTGGGCTTCGACCGAACTGCAGATCCGGTCCATCAGCCGGTCTGGCCCAGTACTTCAGTTTTAAATTCGTTTTCAGCTCTATACTTTGCCCATTGTTTCCCCAATCTTCCTACATGTAATCCCACATGTTTTAACACTACTTAAGTTAAGCCTCCAAATTGCCTTATTCATCCACCAAATCCCTCACTAAATCCATCAAATAACTTACACAATTCCTCACTATTCTTTTCCAATACTTGTGACAGTTTTTGTTACCCTTATGCTACAGATTTGCCAATTCAACTCTCCCATCCAATACTTTTCTCAACCAATGCCATTCCTAGCATTCTAAATACCATCTCCTTACATACAAATTCATTTCCAAGCCATGCACTACCTATACCCAAGTTCAACAACTCATCTTACCAAGATCCTGCACATAAATTCTCTAGCTTCTCCAATGTGTTCTTATACACTTTGCTACAGATTTACACTCCTTATTCCTACACTACTACAATTACCATTCCAATGATCATTAAACATCTCTACTATCCTCAATACATACCTTGGTTTCCCACTCACAAAAGTCTATCTTAAATACATAATTCCTACTAAAATTTTGCCATGTTCTCTCTTTCCTTACTTACTCACACACATCCTTTTCTCATCAAATTCCTCCCTATTCTAGCCAAACACAAGGGTTCTACCAGCACACAACTAAGAAATCTAATACTAAATACACCAATACCCATCAATCACAATACCAATACACATAGTCATTACACTTGGCTCCAAAGCCTTCAATTCAAATACTTGCTCTTAATACTCAACTCAAAGACTCTCACAATCTCAATACTAGTACAAGAGGTTTTGGGTTCTTTAAATATTTTACCACACTACCCAAGCACACAAAGACAAGCATAATTAACCTACTAACCCTCATAATAACACTAATTCATTGAGGTGTTGTAGGTACAAATTTCTAGGGTTTACCTTTGGAGTGCTTTAGGAGGGTTTTAGCCTTGGTTCAAGGAGGAGAATCCACCACCATTGCTAGGTGAAATTGATACTCAAAAGAGAGAGAAAACAAGGCATTACAAGAAGGGCAAAAATCGGTTACACAAAGAGGTGGAGAAAACTTGGGTCTTTCATGAAGATTTTTACCTTGTTGGAAAGAGGAGACTCCAAGCTTCACATTGGTGTGCTTTTCTCTTCAAATGGGGAAAAACCATGGAGATGAAACTCATCCTTTTCGAATTTTGAAAAGATAGGATGTAGAGGAGGATGAGGGGAGTTCAAATATGTGTTTTATTTTTCATTTGGAGCTCACATGGGAGGTAGAGCAAGAGGATGAAGAGGGGCTGCCATGGGAGCTGTTTGGAGAGCTCCAAAAATCGCCCAACATTCAGAGGGGGAGGAGGGAGACGGTGAGAGAGGGGGAAATAGGAGAGAGAAGAGGGGAAGTGAGAATGAGAGGTGAGAGAGGGGTATTTACTTTATGTACTTTGTTTTGCTTTTGCTTTTGATTTATTTATTTGTTACTTGTGTGTGTGTGTGTGAGAGGGTTGTTTACCCAGTAAAAACCGGCCCCCACTATACTGTTAAGCTGGAGCAGTTTCTCGTCTTTTACAGAAGACGCCCGTTATTTACCCGGTTTTAGTACTATTCATTAACTGGGCCTGTTTTTCGGAATTTTCTCGTTTAATTATTTTTATTAGTTATTAAGCTTCCATAAATGCTTAATAATTATTATTTATGGTTTATAATTTTTACGGGTCTGTTTGACCACTTAGAATCACGTTTTCGGGTTTCCTCGAAAACCGTGCGCTAAAGCTCTATTAGCGTTTTAATACATTATTCGGATCCGTTTTCTTCGGGAATCATTCCCGTATACTAATTAGGCATGAATAAGCCTTAGGAATCCTTATGATACTATAACCGAGGTCTCGTACCTCCTATGGTTATTTAACGCTCATTTTAGCGTTTTCCGCTTTCCAAGCGTTTTTCTCATTTCTTTGGATTTATTTCCTTTACCAAAAATTACTTAGGCACTATTAGGCCCTTAAATACCATATTAGAATAATATAATCACCATATTTAAGTTCGGGGTATTTCAAAATCAAAAACCAAGACCACTATTCTCTTAGTCTTGCCAAGCTCTTCAACTCTATCTTTTCAAAATTTCAAAACCACCATTTCGGTGCCAAGAAGAAATACCATGGGAGGAGCTTGAGCTCATCTTTTTGCTCCTTGTTGATCACCTTTGCATCAAGGTAAGGAAAAACTAAAGAAAACTCCATTTTCCTCTTGTTTTGATGTTGACCGAAAATCACCACTGATGGTGTCTTTTTCTTGCTTTGTCCTAGCTTCATTTTAATCTTCCAAGGGCTTGGTGGAGTCCTCTCTTGATACTTATTCAAAATCTCTTCCATTTCCAAGGTAAAACAACTATCTTAATGCTTTAAGATAATATATAACTTAGGGTTTATAATGAGTTTAAGTATGAAGCTTGAATGCTCATTACATTGCTTGTACATTGATTAGAAGTTGACAAGCAATCAAGTCCTTGCCGGTTTTTAATCAAAGAGGGGGCAAGGAGAAATAAGTGAGAAAGTTGTGAAGGAAAAGAGGTAAATGTGCTAACCTAATGTAGTTTGATGCATTAGGAAAAATGAGCTTGATTTGCTTAATAAGATACCTAAGGATCCAATGACAGATGAGCTAGTGAATTATTCTAAGGAGATTATTAAAGGGCATATGTGGTGTTGAGTGTATTTGCAGGTCAAAGGCAATATATACATGTGGAAATTCAGTGTTTAAGGTTTATGCTATTTAAGGGCCTAAGAGCCATGCAATTTAAGGGCCTAAGTGCCAAGTAATTTAAATTATGCACTATATTGTGATGTAGTGTTAAATGGGTGAAGTTTTGTGTATAAGAATGTTCTTGTTGGATTTAAGTGTTCTTGGATGTTTAATGGTGAAAACAATGTGTTTTGGTGTAATAATGTACTAGTATAACCCATTTCAAAATTTGGATAATATACAAGATGTTCTAAGTGTTTAAAATGAGTTTTGGTGAATTAGGAAGTGTTAGAAATGAATAAGTGTTCTACTAGGGAAGAAAACATGTCTTAAGGTGTTCTATTGTGCTAAAAGGATTTAGGCATTATCTAGGAGGTTTTAGAAATCAAATGAGGGTTTTGGAATACATCAAAGTCATGGTGTGTCTGTGTTTAGGATTTATGCAAGTTTTGGTGAACAATGAGGAAGTAAGGTGTTGTAATGAAGAGGTGAAAACTTGTGGAGAAATTTCAAGGTGTAACTTTAAGGAGTTTTGGTTGGTAAGAAAAGATGCTTGGGAGATGATGTTATAGAGGTGAGAAAACACTTTGGGCTAGTTGTTATCATAGGTGTGGAACAACACTTAGGAACTTAAGGAAAAATATCACAAGTGTTGGTGAATTTTGCAAGAATTGAGTAATGGATTAAACAAGGAATTAGAAGAGGTTTGAGGTGCCAAATTAGTGTTAAAACATGTTAGGATTTATGTAGAAACATTAGGAGAAGGTTAGGCTTGGTTTGGAGGTTGAAAAGTGGTTGAAAAATAATGTTCTGGACTAATTCTGGAGTGGTCCGGGTTTGCAAATAAGTACCTAAACCCGGACCACCCCAAAAACATACCCGAGAGTGCAATCCTATATGTGGTCCGGGTTTGTATCCCGGTACACAAACCCGGACCAGGTGAAAATGTAGGCAGAGATTAATCCGATGAGTTGGTCCAGGTTTGTAAACTCGGACAAAACCCGGACCACCCTAAAATTGTTTCAGAGAGTGTTTTTAAGCATTTCCAAGGTGGGGGTTTGAATGTTAATGATAATATATGATTGTTAGGAGATGTTTGGTGACTTTTAATGACCATTAGGAGGGTGAATAAGTGTAGGTTAAGTGTGAAAGTATATGATATAATTATGTGAAGTAATTAGCTAACTATAAGTCAAGTACGGTGATTAACCGACATTACTAAATGTGTATAGGAGTTGCATACAGTGGAAATCAATCGAAGCAGGGACCAAGGTATGGTTTTCTTACAGTCTGTTGCCTACCAGTTTACACCGGCTTGTGTGTTGTTTGCTTATCTGTGTGTTTACGACTTTATAAGATTAAGCCATGAAATGAGTTTATAGTCGTTGTGTTGTTGTGGCGTGTGCGTACCGATACCGGTAACCTCGAAGTGCGCACTAATTGCTAGCTAACCAGTGTTAGGATAACGCACGAGAATGGTATACGGTTATAGCGTTCCAACCTAAGGAACGTTATAACCACGGCTATGTATGAACTGGTTGTGGTTTGCATTAACGACTTGTATCTCATTCCCTTATGTGTCTAACTGGACCTATATTCCTATCGTGAATTGTTGTGTCATGTCCCGACGATGGGACTTCTAACAAGTGTACTGGGGGTGAGGAATCCGGTTGTCCGGTCGCACGTGTATGTATAAGAGTAGATATCTGCATCAAATTCGACTCTTTTAATGTTAAGGTTGTTTTCCTTCTTGGCGTTCGATCTCCCGCTAGCTTCATCCAAAGCTTACCTATTCAAACTGATGATCGGTCTAGCGGGAAATATGTGTGGTTGTGGTGTGTTCAGATCACAATATCCGATCCATCTTTGAGTTAAGTTACTCGTTCGACTAACAGAACGGTAACGAGTTTGTGTAACGAGCTTAACATGAGGGTGAAATCATTCTCTAGGCTTTTAATGTTGACTAACCATCTTGGTTCATTTTCTAAGTGAAATGTTCTCACTATGTGTGTGTTATTGTGCTACGCAATATTCTTGTTATGCCATATATATGTTGTATGTTAAAAATCAATGTCATGTTATCATGACAAATAGTTGCGCGTATCCCGGTAGCCGATGGGCTGTGCGTTAACCATACCAGCCAAGGGTTGCTTACCCCCTTTGGGGGCTCCATATTTATTTGCAGGATGTTGATCGAAGAAGCGGAGTGGCTATAGATCTTAGGTCATGAAATACTTTTGGTTATTTTGGATGTTGGGCCCGGGATGCGCCTGTGCTCCCGTGGCGATATATTTTGGATACCGTTGTGTTACAGTGATAGTTACAGTGGCAGTTACAATGACAGTCAGTGGTGATGGTTGTAATTAAATACTCGGTATTGTATATAATGTATTTATGGTTTTAGTTCTATGCTCGGGAGTCTGATCATCAGACTGGTACAAATTGTATGTATTCTGCTTTGTTAGCCACATGGGTGGCTAACGGCGTGTAACACCAAACCGTTTAGTTATTGTTTTAGTCGTTTATTTCCGCTGCGATTTCGGTTATTGTTAAATGCGTAGTAGGGGTGTTACAAATACACACCCTTACACACAAACATATGGTTTTTTTTTCATCCTTTAACCATAAAAGACATTCATCTTCACAAGGAATGTTCTTTACACTCAACTAACCCTTTAAACTACAGTACATCACAATATAGTACATAAACTTAAATTGCTTGGCACTTAGGCCCTTAAGTTACATTAACCTTAAACACTGAATTTCCACATTTAAATGCCTTCAACCTGCAAATACACACAACAAGGCTCCCATGTCTTTTTAGTCCACCTTGTGGATAGTTTTTCTAGCTCATTTCCCATTGGCTCTTTAGGTTATTTATTAAGCAAATATAGCTCAATTCCTAGTACACAAAACTACATTATAAGAGGTCATCTACCTCTTTGTTTTCCAAGCATTCTCACTTGTTTTCTCTTGTTCTTTCTTGATTGAAAATTGGCAAGGAGCTTTTATCACTTGTCAATCTTCTAACCAATACACATATAAGGGTAATGAGCATTAAGTTTAATACTCAAACTCATAATTGAACCCTAGTTTTTCTTAAATGTCTTAAAACACTAAAATTGATGTTTACCTTTAGAATTTGAAAGAGAACTTAAATAAGTAGCAAGATAGGACTCCTCCTAGTCCTTTGAAGATTGAATCAAGCTAAATGAAGAGCAAGATAATGCACCATTAAGGGGTAAATTTTTGGCTATATATAAAACTGACGGGAAACTTGGATTTTCTTTGATTTTCCATACCTTGAAGCAAAGAAGAATGACAAAGAATGAAAATATGAGCTCAAGCTCCTTCATTGGAGATTCTTCATGGCACCAAAATGGAGTTCTTGAAGATTTGAAAAGAGAAATGAAGAGCTTGCTCCAACTAACACCAATATGGTCTTTAGATTTTGATTTGGAGCATGGAGTTGGATTTGTCAAGAGTTTGAAGTTGGAGAAGTGTTTCTTGCTGTAGCTTTAAACGGTTTGGAGGCAGAAGGAAGAAGAGGGATACGGGTGAAGAAGGGAAATAAAGAAAGTGAAGGTGAGAGAATGAAAAAGGTAAGATATTTACTTATAAAGCAATAGTCTTTTTTACTTTATTTCTTTTTCTTTTCTTTATTTGCTGGCTAGGTTGGTGACTCACCACCACTAAAACCTGCCCCCTCCCATAATAAAGATAATTATGGTATTGGTTGACCATTTAAACTAATTAAAGTTGACTTAAGTAAAACTAGCACTATTGAGCACTATTCACAATTAAGGCACATAATTGGTGAAATTTTGATTTCCCATTGATTTTAGGCTTCATAATGTGATACTAAGTAGTACACATGTTGATTAAAGAGTAATGATGGACATTTAGCCACTCAAAACTCATTTCCAAGACAATTTTTTTCAAAATGTTGCTTTTAAGGCACCTTAAGCACATTTTGTGTTTTTTAACTGTTTTGAAGCTTGGTTTTCTTTAGTAATTGATTTAACATGTTCATTAAAATGTTAATAAGGTCTAGGAATTACCTTTAGGTCTTGTACAAGGTTACACCAAGTCTAGGGCAAGTATTTGCTTAAATTGACTTTATGGTGTTTTCTTTGGTTTAATTAGCCTTATTAAATCATAATTGTATATTATTATGTCTTGGTAGGATCTTTGGGTCCTAACCAAGTTCATTCCAAGCTTAGAGCATGTTTTTGCTCAAACTGTCTTCATGGTACTTATTGTCTTTATTATTTCACTAATGTTTCTAAGGCATTTTTAGCCTTAATATACCATACTTTAGCATTAAACAACATATCAAGTTTGGGGTATTTAACTACATCTTTGTATCAACATATACACAATTCCTTAAGGCATTAAGCTACATTAAGGTAGATCATTTACCTTAAGATTTCAAGCCCTTTTCTCTAACCTTGTCTTGGCTTTCTTGATTGAAAATTGGCCAAGGGATTTTGTTCACTTGCTAAACTTCTAACCAACATTCAAATGAAGGTAATGAGCACTAAGTAACACCCTTAGACTCATTAAAACAACTCTAGAATACAAAGAGAGTGCTTAGTGCACTAAATTGAGTAATTTACCTTAGAAATCTTAGAATGGAGTTTGGTAAGGGATAAAAGCAAGGCTTACACTAAGCTCTTGAAGCTTGAATTAATGCTAATACAAGGAAAGGAATGAAGCACTTGAGAAGCTAAATTCGGCCATGTATAAAAATGGAGAGAAACTTGAGTTTTTTAGAGCTTTTCTTACCTTGAATCAAAGAGGGAGTAAACTAGCTCTACAACATGTGTTTTCCTCTTCAAATGGAGCTTCTTCAATGGAGTACAACTTCATCTTTGAAGGTTTTGAAAAGAGCACTAATAAGGTCTTGACTCAACTAGGAAGAATATGTGGTTTGTTTGTGATTTGGAGCTTTGTAGTGGATTGGGCAAGCAAAAGAAGCTCATGAACAATGGTGTTCCAGATTTTACATTTTGGGAGAAGAAGAGAAGGAAGGTGGCCAGCTAGGAAAGGAAGAAATGGGAAGAGAGGAGAGAGGATGGAGGAAAGCAAAGAAGATATTTGTTGTAAAGTAAGGTAATAGTAACTTTCTACTTTTCCCTTCTTCTTATTCTGGAAAGTTGACAGCATTTGGTGATGAGTCACCCCCTTCCCAGCCGGTTTTCCTTAGATATTTTAGGGCGTCATTTGACCACTGACCAAGGGAGAAAGAGCTAAGGCCATGTTTGGCACTATTTGGGGTTTTTTTTGTAAATTCTTTGAATTAGGATTATGTGATAATTAGTAGTAAACATGTTTATTAAGGTGTACACTTGGTCATTTAGCCACTCAAAACTCATTTCTAAGACAATTTCTCAAAAAGGTGTTTTAAGGAGTTTTAAAGCACAATTTGCGTATTTACTTGTTTTTGAGCTTGGTTTTCTTTGGTAATTGTTTTAACATGTTCTTTATAATGTTAAAAGGTCTATGAATGCCCTTTGGGTCCTAATCAAGGTTACACAAAGTCTTGAGCAAGTATTTGCATAAATTGCCTTTATGGTGTATTCTTGTGTTTTCTATGGTTTAACTTGTTTACCAATGTTTGTAAGGCATGTTTTAGCCTTATTACATCATAAGTTGATGTTTAATTACCATAGATAGGTTTGGGGTATTTTAATCTACCCCCCTTAAAAGAACTTTGTCCCCAAAGTTTCCATGCATCTTATATCATTAGAATACACGGATAACTTCATATCATAGATCATATAGATCATGTTTATATATATAACCTTCAGAATCATATGGTCTGTCATATATGTATACTACACATATCACACAACATGTCTCGGCATGTATAGCAATCAAAATACTCTTTGTTGCATACTTCTCATGTCACCGGTCTGAAAACAAAGGCTCACAGGTCCTCGGCTCGTGAGCGAGTAATACAAAATATCTTCAGCCAGTGCCGACTATTGGACACTTATGCTCCTTGGTCCGTGGTTCTGCTACTGCATTTATTCTTAGCGTGATTAATTGTGACCACTGTAGGGAGTTTCAGGAATCATCCGACCCTGATGTGATCAGCATCAGTGTTGAACTATCCTTCCACTCCAATTTGTGTTTGGTTTCCCTTGATCCCCGGGAATCAAGTTTCACCTCCCACGTCAACTTCAAACATCAAATAATTCAATCATTTCCAATTTTCTATCTTTTGGTTATTCTAGTCATAATCAATACATCTCCAAAATGTGGACTCAGTCCATCAATCATTCTTAGTTCAACTCTCAGCAATTACCTAGGGAATTTAATTTCTACTAGGTTCTCAATCGGTTTCATACCGATTCGTACCTCATAATCATACCGATTCATGCCTCATCCTCATACCGATTCATACCTTATACTCATACCATATTCGGTCTCATATAAATATATACCGTAGGTACTTTAATTCCCCTGGAGTTTCTCTACTCCTTTACTTGTATTCATACACCAAAGTTAACAAGGTAGGTATGTAATACGTATGGTATTCATATCTTTTGTGCGCAATAACCATAACTAAGCTAGGAAAGTATACATATATTAATGTAACATACGTGTAAACAATTAAAACAAATTCTTCTTTGCTATGCACACCATACTTTATGTACTCGGTACATAAACATACGCTAAGCGGTTTTTTGCTCTACCCCCCTTAAAATGGATTACGCTCACGTAATCAACATTATATCATCCTTGAACATAGGTTCAAGATGTTTAGATCTCGTGGAGCATTCTAGCTTCCATGTAGTCTATCTCACATTATGATCTGATTAGAGGGTCTTAACCATTTTGATGGCTTAGTCTTTATATCAAGGATTCTTATTGGTATTTATACCAATCTCACAGCAGGGTTCGATCTAGCCTCTAATGCTACAAGGCATTTGGTAGATAAGCCGTATATATTCAACTAGAAGATGTGAGATACATTGTTCCTTCCCCCATTCATTAGGTATATCAAACCTTTAAGGTACCGGTCTACTAGCTTCTGCTGTGCGACTCTGATAACCTTAGGGCTTAGTTTGCCCATTTTTATCCTTTTAATGTATTGTACATCCCTTTGCATCCTTAAAATTTAGGAATAAAGGTCTCTCAATGAACGTGTGTTATCTTTATTTATACACGGCCTTAATGAGTTAAAGCTTGTCTATCCAGTATCTCTAGAGGTCTAATGTTCATGCTCTTAGTGTTCTCTCAAGTGTCTAAATTGTTCTTTCTAATTGACCTTTGGTATGAGGATGACTCTTAGTCTGAAACTGCTATTTAGTGTTCATTGCCTTCACAATTTTCTCCAACGTTTATAGACACGTCCGATGTCTACACTTAATAATCTGTGCTCCTCGCACTTCATAACCCTTAGTCATTTCATTTTGGAATGAGTTCTCTGGTTCCTTTTGTGTCGTTAGCTTAACTGAGTTCTTTCTCTTCAACTGTTTGAGGTAATAGCTGCTTTGGTCTGAACTTGCATCACTGACCGTGGTACGGAGTCGGCTACTTCTCGTGTTCCTTACACTACTCATTTACATGCATGGGGTACCATACTAATACATTACTACTTACCCGACTAACTCATAAATAAGTCTGTCAGGCCCGCAAGCTCTTGTGGAGTGCAGTCATCCCATATCTTGTTTTAGTATACTCGTAGTGTTCGTCACACGTTTAGCTATTGCTAATTTATGAAGTATTCTGTTGTCGATCTCCTTTTTCATCGTTCCATGATAACACTTATTGTTTTTCTTGAACTTAATCAAGGGAAATCCATTTACTGTGTCCTTAGATATGATATGTTCTAGCTTCTTTCTATATTTAGTACGGACTCGATCCTTTAGCAATTGAGGTCTCTTTCCATAGAGCCTATTATCTTGTTTCTCATGTTTGATCTACTAGGAATGCACTTCCAGTTCCTTAAGGAATGGGCAGTGTGCTTCATGTGAAATCTTTCATCGCATGGTCTAGACTATTGGCGTTAATGCACAGTTCTTCTACCATCTCATTTCCTCACTTACATCGGTTTTAACTCATAGATCTAATTGCCTTCATGCCAATATTCGACGGTTTATATGTAATGGTCGCTTTGCTGCGCACCATGACTCAATCCATTAGACATGTATTGTTCTTAGGGCTCTGCTACTATGGTAGTTTGCCTTTATTATGTTGCTCATTGATGGCGTAACTCCTCAACCATTCACTCCAATGTCTCGTCTCATTTTCAATCCCTTCATGGTGTAACCACACTGGGAATTCTTTAAGTTTGGGTGTATGGTGGTTGTCGTATCATACCGTAAGATTGTTTTCTTTTAACGTGAAGATGTTTTACTTCAAATTCGGATTCATATGCAGGTTAGTCTCTCTCACATTCTTTCATCATTTATGATATCATTTCCCAAGTGATTTAACTGGCTAAAGAAGAGTATCCATTAAGTCACAAGCTCTTCTGAGCGTTGGTCACTAGATGTGCCATATTGTGCACTCACAGTGTTTATTTTCGACGATTAACTCTTTCAAAATTCCGGGCATCGGATATAAGGTTTCTCCATGCAGTCTTCCTTCTTTATATATGTAACTGGAAGATTCCAAGGAAATTTAAAGGTTTTACGGTTTCCGTTCTCTAATAGAAGAGTATTCTGTCTTTGATAAGTGAAAGCCCTTTTTTAGGGGTTTATTCCCACTTAAATTCCTCACAACAAGGAGGGGTATCCCCACTCTAAAAGGAGTGGTTTGTTCTCCGCCCTTGTCAACAATATTATCTCTCTGTTCTCAATAGTGCCCATTCTGGCAATTCCTCCACAATTAAGTTATAGGTTTTGTAACCACTTATATATACTAATTGTAGTTCGTTCATGGCTTAGATAAGCCCTCTTATGCCTTCTCATGCCTCGGCTCTGATGTGGTTAATAACCTTGGCTCGTAGGCTCTTAGTGTTTAATTTTCTATTGAGTGAGAGCTGGTGCTCAGTTCACTGTTTGTACTCTTGCTCATTTGTAGCTTATCCTCATAAGCTTCTGAATCTATGAATTCTATCAACCGTTAGGTTACCTTATTAAATGTAGTATTTGATTTCATGGTAAGTTGCTGCATCCTGCTTCCCACTATGGAAGTTCGGTCAGGTAGTCTGACGTTAATCAGTGTCTATGGCGATACCTTCGCTTTCATAGACTTGTGTCTTTTTACAATTAAGGATTGGTTCGTATTAGGCATATGCCTTACGATGTCTCAGTTGGATATTTATTCTGGTTATCTTGTGCTTTCGTCTCAATGCTCCGTTCAACTCTTGTTGACTACGCCACCCGTCAATGATTAATCATACTTGGGTGTTAATGAGTTAGGGAAACAATACTAACCACCGTTAATGGGTTTTGTTTGGCTTAATTATACCAAGTCTGTGGTGTAATTCTCTAAGCTTCCCTCTTTTGGGATTCTATGTCTTTGATCCTAGGTAGGCCATTGCTTAAATTCGTCTTCTCTGACTCCATTTCTAGGGATTACTAACATCTTCAATGAAGAATGTTGTTACTGGAATTCTTAGTGGTCATCCTAGGAGTCTTATCCCGTTCTTGTTGGAATTTATTGCGTCAACGGTCTCCATTGTATTTCGTAATACATTCCTTGTAGGTTATTACTTATGTAGAGTTCTGCTCGAATTGTTGAGAGGTCTCTTCGGCTCTTCTCTTCTAGGTTCGGGATTGGTGTTCTTACCTGTAGTGTCGATCGTTTGTCGTTGAAGCAGGTTTTCTAGGTCTGATATTTATGAATTTAAGGTTATGATTCATTGCTGATGTTTACATCGTTTAGTATTCTGACCAAGTCCAGCTCCCTAATGACTGGTGTGTCGACTTAGCTCGTTATGGTCAGGCCGTCAGGCCTTTCAAGGTCTCATTCTCCAGTTCTTAAGGATTTGCAATCCGGTACTAATATGTATTACAACTGTAGTGTTCTACTATCTCGCCATGATGGCTTCCCGTATAGCTTCATCGTGGTAGCACTTGCTATGGCAAGTGCGCCATGCAAAATGGGCTATCGGTATTGCGTACGTCGGTAGTGGTACTTTCTCCTAATCTCCATGTAATTGGTAGTCTTGTTGACTCTTCCACTGCCATCTTAATTTTGGATAATCGATTATCTGGGCAGCTCCATTGTTATCTCCACAGTATAGTCTCTCATCAGGGTGTTCCTCATTCTGAGGAGACCCTCTCTCATTCGCTTTAGCCTTAATTCTCACTCTCGTTCCCACGCCTTCGTCGTGGTTATCGAGTATTGTTTCTTCTTAGGTACTATGTCGTAGTCCTACCTCGGAGTACCATTTTTCTAACACCCCAACTGCTAGACTTGTCATTACCTCTTAAACTGTCACAATTTACCATAAAACTCGCGGCAGAACTCTAAATACAGCAGAGGATGATACAACGCCGTTAGCCACCCTCGTGGCTAACCAGGCCTAACTCAATTACAGTAACGGTCTGATGGACTGGAACAACTGAGTACACAATACAAACACAATGCTTAAATCATTTCTTTACTATACCGAGTCTACAATAAACGGATGCCGACAACATATTCGGTCTTACTCCTTATTCAAATGCATGAGTAAAATAAATTCTAACTACTCATGCTACCACCTACCCCATCCTACTCTCGAACGGTTTCGTCTTCGGTTAGCTGTGAATAAAAACGATGCCCCTAGGGGCTCAGCTTAAAGCTGCATATGAAATTCGCATACCCCGAGTGCTAACCGAGGTACGCCGACTACTTTTGTCGAGAGCATGAGATTCATTTAGTTCAATCAACATGCAATATAGCAATACATTACATATGTACACTACACAAGGATTCACATTCGCCCATGGAATACAATCCTTAACTAACATGACAAGGTTGTTAGTTGTATTAATTTACTCTTAGGCCAGGAGGGTTATACCTCACAATGCCTTGGTTACTTATTCAATACTCGCCCATTCACTCAGGTTACTTATTCTTATTCCCACCCATTCTCCTGGGTTACTCGTTCTTTACTCACCCACTCTCTTGGGTTACTCATACTTATCTCACCCACACTCTTAGGTTACTTACTCTTTAACTCACCAACGCACTTGGGTTACTTACACTCAAGCTCACGTAGTTCTCGAGACACTACAGGTCTCCTACGCTCTTCTCGCTTGTTTCTCTTAATACATACTTAAGCCAAAACACATGGCTCTCGAGCATAGTTCTACTAGCTCCCGGAACTCTCTCTTAGTTCCTACTACTTTCGCATAGGCCCGACTACTCTCAGACTTCTCACATTCCCATACACTCCTCTCTCGGAGTTATACTATGATTATGTACATTAGTCTAGAAGCATCACTCTCGATGTTTCTACTGACTTTGGGAACATTACTTAAATTCGGGTAATCTTAGGCTTAAGGGTTACCCATACATTTCAAATACTTATACTTCGGTTATTTTCTTATACCGGGTAAAATCCTCATGTAGGAGGTCGACCATGTCTCAAGGGAGTTACCGATCCCTTAGGCCTCTTTTACCTTTCTTGTAAGTTCTTAACATTGGCTTACTTCAATCCTCTCAATGGAGGTTCATTTATCTCTCCACTCTTATTTATTTCATGGATTGTTTCAATATGGTTTTGTAACCGTTATCGGGTGTTTACTCATCCCGTACATCTCCTCACATTCTAGAGGGTTCATGTTGCTTTATCGTTATACTTTAATCGATAACTTTCGTGTGTTTGCATAATTCCATTGTTTATGAAACTACCCGATCTACGGGTTTCTAGTCAATCGTTACTCGCTATGAGTTGGTCTATGCACTACGTTAGAACACACTGGCATACAAGTATGTTAGCTCATACTACATACAACAAGGCATATATAATCAAACAAGGGATTATTTTCATGCTTTAATCTTGATTAAGCCGGCACACAAACACATAAATCAACGTAACTCGGTTAGTATGCGGGGTATGAGAAAATCATACCTTCCACCGGGGTTTAAACTTCTACCGTGTCATCTCACCGTGCTCGGTTCACACACGATCCTCTGATAATGTTCCAAACATTATTATTAATACTAAGCTCATACGGTACATAATTAAATGCTACTCCTGTACGTACCCCGTTATCCCGTTATCTCGGTTTTACTTTTGTTAGTTTGAGTTCTTACTTCTCACTCACTTCTAACACTTTCTTACACTTATTAAGACCTTTACAAGTCACCGAACAAGGCCTTAACATCATCTAAACATCATTAACATTCAAACCCCCATCATTAGCAACCTTTAAAATACTCACGGGGCAATTCTGGGGGTGGTCCGGGACTTGGTCCTTACCTTAAGTCCCGGACCAATTGTAAACTACACTCTCGGCTGAAAATAACATGTGGTCCAGAACCTTGTACCTAGGCCAAGTCCCGGACCAAGGTGGGTGATGTACTCTCGGCACAAAATTGAGTGTGGTCCGGGACTTTGTCCAAGGACCAAGTCCCGGACCCTGCTAAAACCTACAACATACATTATTTTCAACCCCTAATCAATCCATAATCTACCCTTAATCTTTCCCTAATCTTTCCATAAGTTTTCTACATGTTTAAAAACCTTAAAACATGCTCTAAACCTCTTCAAATCATAGGTTTAATCCATACTCAAATTCTTGCTCAAATTCACAAATTCTCCATTCTTATTTCAACACTTTGCACACTAATGCATTTTCCAACTTCCTCTTGGTAGTTTATACCTCCTAACAACCTTACCAAACCACTTAATCATCACTCCAACACATTCCTAGACCAATGCACCTCTAAAAGCCAAGTTCACTCCTTGTTTCACAAGTTAAACACTCTTGTTGATTTCTAGCAAAATTCATGACTTTCTCCTCATTTATGCTACAGATTTCGCACACCCTCTCCACAATCTTCCTCTCATTTTCTAGGGTAACCATTTACCCAAACCATGCTCCAACAACACCTAGCTGAACCTAGGTCATTCTCTACTTGTCTAATTCCTCAAAATCCTTCGGTTTCAACCAAAATTTCGCCAGAACCCGGCTACTTTTCTAACATTGCCCAAAGCTCTTTTCTTCACATAATTCATCCTAAAACTATCCAAACCACAAGGGTTCTACCAGCACACATATAAATTCATCAATACTCACCAATTCTCATCTAGAACCATACAAAGTAATAACTCAATTCATAAAAGGCATTGCTCTTAAATCAAACACTATATTTCACAAATGTTTTCTCACTTGCATTATTACTTTACAAGCACATTATTACCACAACTCAAGTGGGGTTCATTCATTTAATTAACCCTTCCCAAATCCTAAAACACATAGGATAGCACTAGGGTAGGTTTCTTACCTTAAATTTTTATATATTTCTCCTTTGCTCCCCTTCCTTCTCCTCTCTTGATTTTCGGTCAAGTTGGTCAACACACTTGTCAACCTCCAAGTAAACACCCAAAGGGGGAATTAGACACCAACTAATACACCTATGCTTATTAATTAAGCTAGGAGGCAAAGAAAGTGATTAGGGCACAAAATGGAGATTTACCTTGAAACTTTAGGATGACCTTTTGGTCATGAATCAAAGGATGAATCCCCATGAGCTTTTGAAGCTTGAATATGGATCATTCAAGGAAGGAAAAAACAAGGGAAATTGGGGAGTTAAAAACCGGCCACCAAGGAATGAAGGAAAGGATGAAATTTTGTGGTTTTTCTTACCTTAAACCAACAAGGAGACTCCAAGCTCCAAGAAGATGTGATTTACTCCTCAAATGCCTAAAACCCATGATGATGAAACTCTTCCATTTGAAATTTTGAAAAGAGGGAATGATAGGGCTTGATGAGAGGAGTTCAAATATATAATTTATTTTACCTTTGGAGCTTAAATGAAGCTTGGGCATGAGGTGGAAGTGGAGTTTCCATGGGAGCTTTTGTTGCAGCTCAAAATCGCCCAAGGAAGAAGAAAGAGGGGAGAAATCGGATGAGAGAGGTGAGGGAGTTCAATTGGGAAGAAAGGAAATGAGGAAAGAGAAGAAAGAAAAGGTAATTAAGTACCTTTTTCACTATTCCCCTCTTTGACTTTTCAACTCTTCTTTTTCTTTTGTTAATTATCTAATAGAGAGGGCTGACTAGTCTAATAAAACCGGCCCCACATACTACTTAAACTAGAGCGTTTTTCCTCTTTTACAGAAAACGCTTGTTACTTTACCCGGTTTGACACTATTCACTAGCCGGGCCCGAGTTTCGGATTTTTCTCGTTTCTTTATTTTTAATGGTTATTAAGCTTCCATTAATACTTAATTTAGTTATATAATCAACTATAATTTTTACGGGTCTATTTGACCACTCACAGTCACGTTTTCGGGTTTTCTCGAAAAACGTGCTTTAAAACTCTGTTAGCGTTTTAATCCATTATTTGGATCTGTTTTCTTCGGGAATCATTCCCGTATACTAATTAGGCATAACTATGCCTTAGCAATCCATCTTGGACCCTAAAAAGATCATATATCTCTTATACTCGTTTAATGCGCGTTTTAGCGTTTTTCACGTTTTACGCATTTTCTCTTTTCTTTTGGTTTTATTCTCTTTACCAACACTCTATAGGCACAATTAGACCTTTAGTAATCACATTAGGATAATTTAATCACCAGTTTTTTAGGTCCGGGGTATTAAAATGATTGCATATGTTTTCATAGTCAATTAAGCTATGTTCGTCAGGTCCTCGTAATTTTTCGAGTTGTATAGGCTTTGGAGTCACCCAATTCATAATAGACTTTTAGGTAGTCTTTATTCTCATTTGCGGCATCATCCCGCTGCTATGTTTCTTCAGACTACTGTCCAGTGTTCCTGTCGCTTCTCTTTCCTCTCCACTGCACTCGTAGTGCTTTCCTTTTTATTGGTATGATAGGGTATCTCGACTGCGTAGCATGTCGATCCATGATGCCGGTAATTACCATTCTCTTATTAGTAGGATTATGTTGGCAGCGCTTGTTTCCTCATTGCGCTCCAATTAGGACCTTCAAGTTTTTGAAAGCTATTGCATAACGAGGTGTTTCTCATATTGCATATGTTGAATAACTGCCAGATCGGGTTTTCCTCGAGTAAGAGAAGGATTTCTTCTCTCTGGCATTTGTTCCCCGTACTTTAAAACTCGAGACGTGGAGGGCAGTTTTAGGTATTATAGGTATCCGGTAAACACCGAGAGTCTAGAATAACGCACCTTTCGCACTATCTCTCAACCCTTAACCCATAACTCAAACTCTAACTCGGTATTCACCTAAGTTCGGTAATTCTAGTCATCAGAGCGTAACTACGCTCTGATACCACTTTTTGTAATGCCCAAACTCATAAAACCGGGATTATCGCATAACCTCCAGGTATTTATATTAACAATGCAGCGGAATTCTCTACAAAAGTTGCTGTTACCGTCGTTAGTTACCCACGTGACCAACTAGGCCTAATAAATTCTCCAAGATCTAGCTACGGTCTGATGGACCCGAATATACCGAACATAAGTGTGTACGAAACCTTAACCAAATACAAATATCGAGTACAAGGTAGCTCATATCCTAATACAACTTACTGCCACTTCTACCATCTACAAAATGAGTGTACATGCACAACTCGTGTAATAAAAGTCTAGACATCCCGAAGTACTTGTACCTGCTCCTACTCTCAAGTCGGGCCGTCTTTTATCGTTTACCTGAAAAATAATATGGATGCCCCGAGGGGCTCAGCACCTTTGCTGGTACGGTTAACATGTAGCCCACAAGCTAATGGGGCCACACATGACTATTTGTCATATACATGCGATTGATTGATCATACATATATTAATAAAAGTAAGATAACACACAACACATTCATATGAAATAATCACAGCTCAAACAGATCGAACGACGTAATGGCCGTACATTAAGTAAGCGAGTGAGCTTTTAAACTCCTTAAGTTTGAGAAACATTTAATTCTCATATTTCTTCTTATCTCAAAAATGACATCCGTCCTTTAATTAGAACCGGTTGTACCTTGGTCCATTGTTTATTTTTATCGGGTCAAAAGTAACCCTAGCCAATGAGCTATTAACTCCATTGGTTAAATAAACAAATAATTAGTTTGGGGATGTATGCTGGATCCCCCCACACCATCTTAATAATGCCTCCCACCTCGAACAAAAATTGAGGTGGCCGAGTCTGCTTATCGACTCTAGGCGACAAGTCCGAAGACAAGTCTCAATGAAAGCCGGCGCTAGTAAAAGGTAACTGACCTCCCCTACAAACAAGCATGACCGGACCGTTCTGGATTCCTCACCCCCAAGTTCTAGTTAGTATAAGTCTCAAAGACAATGTTTGTTAGTTAAACCTCTTTCGGTTATTAACAAACTAATTTTAGGGAGTATTCAGTGCTCTCATACAATTGTTTACTAAACATAGCTAGTAAGTCCTCAAAGGTAAGTTGTGTTAGTTTAATACAACACACAACAAATAAAATAAACCGGTTGCATACTTTATCTTGTTTAGTCGGAACATATAAACAAACAGCACACAAGCCGAGGGACACCTCGCTAGCAAGCAAGCTATACGAAAACCATACCGCTCACCGTTGTCGTCGGTTGTCTACTCTCCTCTGGAGTCCACTTACTCAAACCCTATAACATTCATTGAATCGGGTGGTTAATTCCTTTTAATTAATCTAGCTCACTTAATCACTAATGATTTCCGACTAATAACTACTAACTCATTATAGTCTAAACTTAATCACATAATTTGTTTACTTCTCATCATATCTCATACTTTTTCACACCCCTAATGACCATTATATGTCACCAAACAAGTCTTAACAATCATCTAATGCCAATACCATTCAATCCTCTTTATTTCCCTTCAAAATCGTACTCACGGTGCAATTTTTCATGTGGACCGGGTCTTGGTCTGGCTCTATAGTCTCGGACCAAGCCATTTAAGTAATTCTTGGATGTTTTTTCATTGTGGTCCGGGACTTCATACAGGGACAAGGTCCCGGAAAAATGTAGAAAAGGTTTTTCGGCAAGTTTTAAGTGCTGGGCCGGGACTTATTACAAGACCTAGGTCCCGGACCAACCTAAACATGGATTTTTGGCAGTTTTTCTTGTGTGGTCCGGGACTTTATCCTAGGACTAAGTCCCGGACCATACATTAATCTGTAACATGTTACAATTTTAACACTCATTCTAAACTTGTTCCTTTGCTCATTTCTTTTCCAATCTCTCCACATGTATTCCAACATGTTCTAACACCATTTTAACACTTTAAACCTCCTCATCATAAGGTTACAACTCCCTTACACATTCACCCAATTATGGCAACTTGTTTACACTTACAACCTCAAACATTCTTACATTATTCCCTTGTGACTCATTCCAAACTTCATCTCAAGTGGTACTACTTACCAATTATTTTCACAACTCTTCCTAGAGTGTGCTAACGTCGCCCTAGTACAGAAAACACCTATTTTGACACCCCTATTTCGGCGGTTGTAACAACAACCGTTGAAATAGGTGCCCCAAAAATTCTATGTTAATAAAAGGCACCTATTTCGGCGGTTCTTAGCTAGGAACCACCAAAATAGGTGCCTTTTTTTAGACATAAAATTTTTGGAAGCCTATTTTCCTGTTTTTTTTTCAAAAAATTCGGTCAGCGGGAAAATTTCAGCCTATTTCGGCGGTTCCTAGCTAGGAACCGCCGAAATAGGTGCCTTTTTTTTAAACTAAAATTTTTGGAAGCCTATTTTCCCAGTTTTTTTTCAAAAAATTTGGACCACGGGAAAATTTCAGCCTATTTCGGCGGTTCCTAGCTAGGAACCACCGAAATAGGTGCCTTTTTTAGAGATAAAATTTTTGGAAGCCTGTTTTCCCGGTTTTTTTCAAAAAATTCGGACCATGGGAAAATTTCAGTCTATTTCGGTGGTTCCTAGCTAATAACCGCCGAAATAGACTTTATTTCATTATATATATCGCAACTGCACTTCATCTCTCTCCTCTCACGGTAATTTTGCAACTATAACTGGCGAATATACATGCTTTGCGCTCCTCTCTGCATCTCGCTCACCAGATTGAAAACGGGGTTGAAGTAGTTCATTCTAGAACCGGTAATATACTCGAAATTATCTTTTTCTCATTAGAGAACAAGCTACATACTTGCTCTGTGCCTTTCATTCTCTTTGTTTTGTCTGTGCATCTCTTCATTCTCTTCATGTGTCTGCGGCTATGTAGTGACAAATCACTGAAACCGCTGCATCTCACTCTCAAGATTGAAGATGGGGCTGAAGTAGTTCATTTTGGAACCGGTAATATACTCAAACTTATATTTTTCTTTTTGGAGAACAAGAAACATACATATCTTGCGCCTATTTATTCTCTTCTTTGTGTTTGTGTGTCTCTTTATTCTCTTCTAGTGTCTGCGCCACTACAATCTCTTCACACTCACGGTGATTTTGCAAGGCGAACAAAAAGCTTACATGCTTTGTGCCACTGTTCATTCTCTTGCGTTTGCACCTCTACAGAGATGCAAAACTGTTGCATCTCGCTCCCGAGAAAGAAGACGATGCAGCTAAATTTTTTTATTTTTTGAAAAAATACCTATGACAGCGGTTGTTAGCTAGGAACCGCCGCCATAAGTGTGTTTTTTTAAAAACCACATATGGCGGCGGTTCCTAGCTAACAACCGCCGCCATAGGTGTGCTTTTTTCAAAAAAAAAACAACCACATATGACAGCGGTTGTAGCTAGGAACCGCCGTCATAGGTGTTCTATCTCGGCGGTTGTACAACCGCCGAGATAGGATCTCATCTCTATTTTGGCGGTTCTAGACCTTTTACATACGCCGAAATAGGCCCTTTTTGTACTAGTGTCATCTCTTCAATTCTAACTTCATAACTCATTGTTTACCAACCTGGTTATACTAGACTTAGTCATATTATATCTCCATGCACAATTTCTTTTCATTTACACTTTCTACTCATTCTTTTCAAGATTGCACATACCTATGCATTTCTAGCCATCCTTTTAACACCTTACATCTTGTGCTCATTCATCTTGTCCATGCTAAATTGTTTTTAAACATTTTATCTCTTTTACTCAATCTACTCAAGGTTATGAAACCAATAAGCACTCTTGATGCGTCCCCAACGTGTTGTGAATGTATCGTGGACTTTAATAAAACTTGATAGTTTTGGAATGGACACAAGATAAACTTAAACTGGAAAACACATTTCGATTGAGAATTTACACACATGAAATTCACTCAACCTCCCATGCCCCACACACGGACTCCCAGGACAGTTTCGGCTTTACCCTTAAAGTCGTCAACCCTCTTCTGACTATCGGCCTATGGTTCGCTGACCGTTCCCCGACCTGTCATTCTATCAAATACCCAATGTATTGATACTCTAACCTAGACCTATCTAGCTCACCAACTCTCTAGCACTTACACACACTCCTAAGTCTGATCCACACTTGCCCAGATAATCTCTATCTTTTTCTCTCGTGCAGGCTTACTTACATATGGTATAAATACAAGTATTTATACACGGTTGTTAGGATGTAACATCCATCTTATTAATCTCTAGACTTCTAGGAGTCGACTACAATTTCGATTATTTATATAACAGCCATACTAGACTTGTAGAGATTCTTCAACTTGATCTGGAGGCTTGAACCACGTGTCATCTTATGGTTGGTCAAGTTGGCGGCAACCCTCTTGATAGGTCGATCACCACTTGTGTGCCCCACTTGCCTGATTCTGTCTAGCTCATTAAATGCTCATAAATGCCCTCTTCTGAATTCATTACAGCTATGTAATGATGTTCATTTATAGCTTTGTTATCTTGTGCATTAATGAACTTTTGCTTTTGTCGTGAGCTTATCGTGAACAAGTTGCCTAAGTGGATGTATGTGTTTTATCTGAATGTGTCGATCCCTTGCAGTCTTCTGTCTTTGTTTTTCATCTTTGAGCATGGGAGATATCTTCGTGTGGTGTCTGACTGGTTGTCTATGCTAGAAGTCCTCTAGAACTCTCGCAGACAGGTGCCCGACTGGTTGGGTACATGTCGTGGATTGAGCGCACTTGCAATCTTGCGTGCTAAGCCACTCATGACTTAAGTGCACTTGCAACATTGCGTGCTAAGCCACTTATTCACCTGTCTATCTGAATCATGAATCTTGACAAATGCATTAGATAGACAATACAAGGTTTGCTATCATCAAAACTAAAGGATCTTGTCTTAACAATTTCCACCTTTTGATGATGGCAACCTATACACTTATATGTACTTGGCAATTCAAAAATTGAGATATTCCCTTAAAGGAGGATTCCCCCTTGTTATACCCAAAATTTCAACCCCCCGGAAGAGAGTCTCTACTAATAGGCTAGTAGCGAGGGTGGGAACCCTCTTCGATCGGCACATTTCAGGGTACTAGGGACAGCTTAGTCATCTCTAGGGGTATTTTCATAAATTTTCAAGGCTCCTAAGTCCCCTATAGGCTTTCTCTATCCTCTAAATAAGGGTCAAATAAATTCAAAATGCTTTCAAATTTTAACCCATGATAGAGGATGACATTTTAAGCTTAATGGCGTTGGAATTTTGATTTTTCGAATTTCCAGTAATTTTCTAGCAATTTCTGATTGAATCTGACGAGAAATTGAATTTAAAAATATTCCAATATCCAAAAAATTCGATTCCACTTTAGAAAAATCAGAAATATCATCCTTAACCCATGTGTAAAATTTCATAATCAAATTCCTTTTAGAAGCCCTTGAGCTAAAACGTCGGTAAATCTCGGTTTTTACTGGATTTTTCTATCTTTAAGAAAGCCTATATAAGGAACCTTATCCCATGATCAAATCAGAATCTCAAGAACCCTAAGAAACCAGAAAACCTAGCCGTCACAAGTCCCCCACGTTTTTACACATCCAAGCACCAAAATCACATCAAAAATCCCCCGAAATCACCACATAAACACACTTTTCAACTCCCAACACATCAACAATCATCAAACATTAACCAAACCACCTCCAAAACGTGAAGAACATCATCAACAATCAACAACCAGAAGCTCGGGTCGAACTCTATCGGAACCAGCATCATCGGAGCCTCCAAAGAATCTCAACGTGAAGAATCATCTTGAATTCAAAGGTAAAACAGGTTATAATTCTACTTTTCTAACTCCCCATGACCTTATTAAATCTCTTTGAAATTTTGGGAACGAACTGACCTTTTTTCTACTCCCGAATTACTGTTTGTTTGTGTGATTAGTCAATAACTTGCTCACCAAGTTTCCCCTAAAATTCAACCTCAAAACTGAAATTTGAAGTCACCCACAGGTTTAGAATAACATTAGGAGCATACGCTCAAAATTTGAGCAAAAAACTCCACCCGAAACCCTAAAAATTAGCCCGTCCGGTAGGCATCCGCAGCCGTGGACACCCTGTCCGAGGCCCCGGACGGGGTGTCCGAGGCCACAGACGGGAAATAATATTTTTTGAAGTTTGATGATTTTAACTCTGTAGATGATGTCTGGGGTCACGGACCTTATGTCCGGGGTCCCGGACACTAAAAAAACTGTGTTTTTGCTATTTTCGTGTTCCTGATGTTATTTTCTGTTATAAGTCCATGGTCACGGACAGAAGAACTTTTGACCTAATTCAAGTCCTGAAGCCCTTATTTAGGTTAGTTTAATTTACTCTTTCAATTTCTGTCAAATAACGTTAAAAAACCCAAAAAAAATAGAAGCCGCCTCCTTTAGTAAATCAACCTTAGGTTAAAGCCGTAAATGACTAAGTAGAGGAAAAACAACTTAGAGGGGTAATGAAAGTAATTTGAACCCTAAATAAGTCGAATATCAAGCCCCCGAACCCGAACTCACCTTTCCTAATTTACCCTAGGTCAAAATTAGGTGGCGACTCAAATTAGGTTCCAGTGAGCTAACTTAGGATTTAATAACTACTGTTATATGACATAGTTGTTAAGCTTAGGTTATAAGTGGACCTAGAATCCGACCAGATCCTAATCAACCTGAATCAACATAGGATAGGGTTCAAAAATCGAGGCTTACAAACTGGCGACTCTACTGGGACAACTTCTTAATATTAACTTGTTTAATTTTAAGAAAGAGGGCTTAACTTGAAATTGTTTATTACTGCTTTTATTACATTGTTTGTTTACTTTTGTGCGCACTTTAATTTCTGGATCTTTGCATCATATGAGAGCGAGGGTCCTCATAAACCAATTCCACCCCGGGACCCGTTTGAGGGTCCCCTATCAGGGACTCACACCTTTTAGGTGATGTGAATAAGTGGGGGAAAAGAGGAGGGTGTCGTCTAACCACACCCCCTTAATACCTGGGCTTTAGCCCCAAGCAGTTTCCTGGCAGTATCCTTACCTAGCCCATTGTTTGGTCAGTCAAAGACCCGACCGTAGATGCACACCTTCAGGTGATGTGAAAAAAGTGAGGAAGCCCAAAGAGAATAGCGTGCAAGCCCTATTCCTTTGTGGTGACCTGGGCCCATGCCCCAAGCACCTCTCCGGATCGATCCCTACCCGGTTTGATTTAAACGTCTAGTGAGGACATGTTGAATTTGTGTGGGCCCTGTTTGCTTGTATGATCGGCCCACTACCCAGCCTAGAGATTGATAGGAACTTCTCCTACATTAACCTAGTCCAACCCGAATTGGCAGCACTATTTGTTTAGGCCTAGAGGTCCTGTTTGGTTTAATGTGTGAGTCATTTGGGCTTCGGCCCAAAAGCCTAGATTTAGGTGATTTCTCTTCTGGCCCAATTTAAACTATCCAATTAGTTCTAGGCCCATAAAAAAGGAACCCACTTGAACTTGAAATGACTCACAGGTCCTGAAAATAAAGTCTTTTTCAGCTTAGCAACCATCTTCTCTGACCCAAAGAAAGTTAGGCTCATTTGTGATTTAGGGACCATTCCAGCCCATGTGCTTTACTTTAGGCCCAAACACATTTCGGCCCAATGACTCATTCTAGTCTAGGTAGACTTCTTATCCGAGCTCTAGCCCAAAACCTTAGATCCAGGTGTTACCTCTCGGGCACAATCAAAGCCATTCATTTAGATTTTAGTTCAAATTCCAGTTCACAGTTTTAAAAAACTCTGGCCCAAACACCTCATTTTCTGGGTATCCTGGCCCACTTGCTTTCAGACCAAATCTATTCCGGTTTTCAATTTACTTCGTGAAATGTCATTCTCACCCTAATATCATTCAGCCCACTTCCCTTTGAAGCAGGTAGACCCAAATCCTAAGTATGGCAGAGGGAGGAAACCCAATCAGCATGGAGGCCAAGTTTACAGCCTTAGAGCAAAAGTACTTGGCCGCCTTTGATGCCATGGAATAGAAGCATAGGTCTGCCACTCATGACATGGAGGCTAAGTATGTCACCATCATCAAAGAGCTGAAAAGCAAAATCAATTCCCTTTAGGTTGGTCAACAGGAAAACATTCCAGTAAAGATTGCCGACTCCGGGAACGAGCACGACTACATCAAAATTAACTCCGTTGGGGCCCAGGATGCGCAAAGATTTTTAAGGGAAGCCGCCCCAAACCACCAACTAACTGCAGAACTCAAGAAGGCTCCAAAAAGGATCGAGTGCATGGAAAAGGCTAGCAAACCGGTTGGTTTGGATTACTCTTCTATGGCGTCATACCCCGAGGTTGATCTCCCTCCAAAATTGAAGTTACCCACACCTGCTCTATACAAGGGTTCCTTAGACCCGCAGGTCCATCTAGTGATGTTCGAGAGGGAAATGTCCATCCTCAGGTTGAATGACATGCAGAAGGCCAAGGTTTTCACCCGTTATCTCGATGAAATACCTCAACGTTGGTACTTGACTCAGAGGATGAAGACCAAAACCTACAAAGAGGTTTGTGAGGCTTATCTGCACCATTTCGAGTATGCTACGAATCGTGAAGTCACCAGGTCCGACCTTGCCAGCACCCGGCAGGGAAACAGTGAATCAATGTCCGACTTCATCAGACGGTGGAGAATGAGGGCCACCGCTATGCCTACGAAAATGGATGAGCAAGAACAGATTCGAATGATTGTGGACAATATGCAGAAGCAATACAACAACGAGCTGAGTTGCACATATTTCCCAAATTTTGACATGCTGATGGGGCAGGTAAGAGTCATGGAAGAAACGATTCACAAAGGCGAGTTGAAGCTAAGAGAACCCAAAGCTCAGGGTATGGGTGTCGAGACTTTTAAGTCAGGGTCAGCCAAAATAGTCTTAGTTTCACGACAGGAGAACAATGTGCGCCAGCTCAGTGTCTCAAAGCAGAGCACCAAGGCCAAATCTCGACCAAGGCGGTTCCCCGCACCGAGACAGTTTACCGACATCGGCCGACCCCTTAGTCTAGCACTCGTGAAGCTACAGGAGTTGGACCTACTACAGCCTCTCACGCCTTGTCCCGGGGTTACCCAGTCCGGGGAGTACCTCAATCAGTTTTGCCAATTCCATCAACTACCAGGGCACAGTACTGACGATTGTAGGACGCTGAAGCATAAGATTGAAGATCTCATCGAACAAGGGCTCCAGTTTGGCGAGTAGGCTAGAGTCTAGTTGCATGTTGCTTTCTTAATTTTTCTTTTCAATTTTGTAAGGAGTTTATGATATTTCCATTTTAATGAGGTTCAGAAGTTCGAATTTCAGTCTCTTGTCTTTTCAATTTATAATCTCAAGAAAATAAAAAATGTTTGTTTGTTTTGCACCTTCAACCAAATCATCTGTCAAAACTAATGTTCATGAAACGGTCATTTTCCGGCAATTGAATAAAACGACTTGTCTTTTGTTTCTAAAAGGTGAACATGCCCGTCCTCACACCATAGACTATCCCATAATATCCATAAAGCATTCCAAAATCCACATCTGTTTAAGCGTTGTCGTAAACCCCAAGTCAATACTGGGGGCAATCTGAGTTCAGGATCGTCATCTTTAATCTTTCGTTTAAGTGTGTGAACTAGTCTCTAAGTGAAATTCGTGAGATTGTCTTGAGCGGAAAAACCATGAGTGAACAAGTGTGTCATTTTTACACGACTCCGGTGTGACCATATTCAAAGGTAAGGTAAATGGCGTAACTCTGACCGAAGGAGATGATTTGTAAATTTACTCTTAGACCTGCGAAAAGTAACAAAGAGCGGATACACAACTATCAGGAATGACGAAGCACCTAGGTACAACACCACATAGCCAAAAGCTTGTGAAACCTGACATTAAACCCTAGGCACCCCCGCTGAGCTTTTCATATATCCCTTTTCGATATTATGAACTCCACAAAATAACCCAGCCAATGACGAATGTCCGACCCGGTGACCATAGGAAGCGAGGAGTCCGGCTCTCAGATAACAATCTAATCAGTCCAAAGAAGTGATGCCACTATCAGCATGACGAAGCAATCCGTAAATGGTCCCAAAGTGACACAAGATCCAGAGAGCTCACATCAAAACAGCTCTCAAAACACAAAATCGGGAAACACAAGAACCCCGAAGGCAAAGTCAAGAAAGGATAAAACAACAAGGCAAACCCGAAGTGCCTCGAAGAAATCAGAATGACAAAAAGAGAAATGGTGTAAAGGACAACTTCAAAAGTCCGAGTCCGGAAGCTCGAAGACAACGTCAACACGAGGTAGCTAGACGACTTTAAGACAAGGAAGATGAATTCGAGAGAAGACACAAGTTGCAGCTTTGGTCATCCATTTAAGCTCCACATGCCTCAAATATCCCTCTATGATCCTGTCATCTTTCATCACACCTTATGGCCACGTTATAAGCTTTAAAGACTTCTGACTTGATAGTTGTGTGTCTAATCACGTGAAAATAACAGATCGAATGCGTAAATCCATCAAATGTCAAATTCAATGGTCTAGAAGTTGTGACCGTAAGCAAGAAACAAGTACAAACATCAAACGCGCTGAGTGTAGGTTAGGAAGCACCACATCAAAACATAAGACTTAACCCTGTGAGGAAGAGACTTGTTCGCACGTTTAATCAAAGAAAATACTGGCGGCAATCGGTCGTTTCGATCGATTGCCATGAACTCTAGCTCAGATTGTCCTAAGGAAAAATATTGGGGGCAATTGTTGGTTCCAACAATTGCCATGACAACACCAATTGAAAACCAAAGCCTGAGCACCAGCATCCCACCACAGGCACACATAAGCCCTTACCTCCACATTAAACACCTCAGGCCCACATAAGCCCTTACTTTCACATCATACACCACACAGGCCCATATAAGCCCTTATCTCCACACCACTACTACACAGGCCCACATAAGCCCTTACCTACACATCATACACCACAGGCACATATATGCCCTGATCACCACTCAAAAGATCTCCACATCAAACACCACACCCCACTGGTAGCATGTTCATCTCCTAGGAGCTAAATTACAAGTCTGGAATCTTTAGTCAGGAAATGATAATTTCACTTTCCTTTTCAGTAAACAGAATTTCTTCAAACACTGCCACGTTTGGCACCTCCTTCAGCAATTTCTTGTCTTGAACAATTTTCTTCAAACACCGCCACGTTTGGCACACGTTCTAGCAATGCCTTGCTTTGGACAATTTCCAATCCCCATCATTGCCATGTTTGGCACATTTTTCAACAGTTCCTTGTTTTGGACAAGCTTCTAACAAGAACTTTAGTTGCATTTTACAACTTCTGCATAACACCTCAACATTGCCACGTTTGGCACCTTTTCCAACAGTTTCCTGTTTTGAACAAGTATCTTTCAAACATTTTGATTGCATACACCTTATCATCATTGCCATGTTTGGCACTCCAGTAATCAGTTTTCATCATTTGCATAAGACCATTACCTCTGCAATCTTGCACCTTCCAGCACCAGAGTAGAAGAACTCACCCGAGTAGAAGAACTCACCCGAGTAGAAGAACTCACCCAAGTAGAAGAACTCACACGAGTAGAAGAACTCACCCGAGTAGAAGAACTCGTCAGAGTAGAAGAACTCACCTGAGTAAAAGAACTCAACCGAGTAGAAGAACTCACCAGAGTAGAAGAACTCACCAGAGTAGAAGAACTCACCCGAGTAGAAGAACTCACCAGAGTAGAAGAACTCACCAGAGTAGAAGAACTCACCCGAGTAGAAGAACTCACCAGAGTAGAAGAACTCGCCAGAGTTGAAGAACTCATCCGAGTAGACGAATTCACCTGAGTGGAAGAAATCGACCCCACACCAATTTTCAATCACCTATAGGTAGTCAACGCCTTAGAATAGCTTGACTTCTTTTCATTCATTATAGGTAGTCAACGCCTTAGAATAGCTTGACATCTTTTCATTCATTATAGGTAGTCAACACCTTAGAATAGCTTGACATCATCTCATTCATTATAGGTAGTAAACGCCTTAGAATGGCCTGACATCATGTCATCCGTATAGGTAGTCGACGCCTTAGAATAGTCCGACATTACTTCATTCTTACCTTTAGGTGGTCGACGCCTTAGAATCGCTCGACATCCTTCCACTTTACACATAGGTAGTCAGCGCCTTAGAATAGCTCGACACAACTTATCGGATTTCCATTGCATGTGGAGTCATTTAAGATCTAAAATTTTGGGGTATCACTCAAGCATCAACTAGCCTTTTCATTTCCATTACAAAGTCTAGTTGATGGGGGGCAATCTGTTATACCCAAAATTTCAAACCCCCGGAAGGAGTCTCTACTAATAGGCTAGTAGCGAGGGTACCCAATTCGATCGGCACATTTCAAGGCACTAGGGACAGCTTAGTCATCTCCAGGGGTATTTTTGTAAATTTTCAAGGCTCCTAAGCCCCCTATAGGCTTTCTCTCTCCTCCAATAAGGGTCAAATAAATTCCAAAATGCTTTCACATTTTAACCCATGATAGAGGATGATATTTTAAGCATAATGGCGTTGTAATTTTGATTTTTCGAATTTCCAATAATTTTCTAGCAATTTCTGATTGAATCTGATGAGAAATTGAATTTAAAAATATTCCAATATCCAAAAAATTCAATTCCACTTTAGAAAAATCAGAAATATCATCCTTAACCCATGTGTAAAATTTCATAATCAAATTCCTTTTGGAAGCCCTTGAGCTAAAACGTCGGTAAATCTCGGTTTTTATCGGATTTTTCTATCTTTAAGAAAGCCTATGTAAAGAACCTTATCCATGATCAAATCAGAATCTCAATAACCCTAAGCAACCAGAAAACCTAGCCGTCACAAGTCCCCCACGTTTTTACACATCCAAGCACCAAAATATCAAAAATCCCCCAAAATCACCACCTAAACACACTTTTCAACTCCCAACACATCAACAATCATCAAACATCAACCAAACCACCTCCAAAACGTGAAGAACATCATCAACTATCAACAACCAGAAGCTCGGGTCGAACTCAATCGGAACCAGCATCATCAGAGCCTCCAAAGAATCCCAACGTGAAGAATCATCTTGAATTCGAAGGTAAAACAGGTTATAATTCTACTTTTCTAACTCCCCACAACCTTATTAACTCTCTGTGAAATTTTGGGAACGAACTGACCTTTTTTCGACTCCTGAATTATTGTTTGTTTGCGTGATTAGTCAATAACTTGCTCACCACGTTTCCCCAATAATTCAACCTCAAAACTGAAATTTGAAGTCACCCACAGGTTTAGAATAACATTAGGAGCATACGCTCAAAATTTGAGCAAAAAACTCCACCCGGAACCCTAAAAACGAGCTCGTCCGGTAGGCGTCCGCAGCCATGGACACCCTGTCCGAGGCCCCGGACGGGGTGTCTGAGGCCATGGACGGGAAATAATATTTTTTGAAATATGATGATTTTAACTCTGTAGATGATGTTCGGGGTCACGGACCTTATGTCCGAGGTCCTGGACACTAAAAAAACTGTGTTTTTGCTATTTTCGTGTTCCTGATGTTATTTTCTATTATAAGTCCATGGTCACGGACAACAAGTCCGGGGTCACGGACAGAAGAACTTTTGACCTAATTCAAGTCCCGAAGCCCTTATTTAGGTTAGTTTAATTTACTCTTTCAATTTTTGTCAAATAACGTTAAAAAACACAAAAAAACAGAAGCCGCCTCCTTTAGTAAATCAACCTTAGGTTAAAGCCGTAAATGACTAAGTAGAGGAAAAACAACTTAGAGGGGTAATGAAAGTAATTTGAACCCTAAATAAGTCGAATATCAAGCACCCGAACCCGAACTCACCTTTCCTAATTTACCCTAGGTCAAAATTAGGTGGCGACTCAAATTAGGTTCCAGTGAGCTAACTTAGGATTTAATAACTAGTGTTATATGACATAGTTGTTAAGCTTAGGTTATAAGTGGACCTAGAATCTGACCAGATCCTAATCAACCTGAATCAACATAGGATAGGGTTCAAAAATCGAGGCTCACACCCCTGAGTTTGTTAAGGGTTTTAAGTATGAAAAACTTTAACGAATGATAGCAATAAGTGACAGTTTTTATGCACAATAAGTGACAACTTTTATGTTATACTATGACCAAAGTAGATAAAGTTTTCATTCAGATGATACATAATACAAGGACGATAGACATAGTCTCACAAGTACATATACTTTTCTTTCCTCCTTTGCCATACAACAAAATACGGAGCAACTATACGGCATAAGATAGTAAAGTCCATAACATTCCATAGAGTATAAACTACAAAACATGATCAAGATAATCTAGATGGAGTGACGTAGTTGGGTATCCCATTCATAATCTTCTGAGCCAAAAGGCTCCTCCTTCGAAAAAGCGGCTTTGATCCAAGAAGGTTTGGCTTTGGTAGGAATGATCAAAGGTGATTCAGCTGTGGTAGAAAGGTCGGACTCATCAGACTCTATGGTGAACTTCATGTAGTGAGGAGAACGTGTATGTGATAGAGTGACACTTGAGGTGATAGACCAAGCTGTAAGGGAGTCAGAGTCTGGTTGAACATTGCTTTGGGTGACATATTTCTTTGGATGTTTAGTGGCCATAAACTTGCGAATGGTGTAGTGAATGGCTTGCTCATTTGAGCTAGATGAGCTTTATGGCGTTTGAGCCATTTCGTGAGATGTGTATGACTAAGTGTGAGTGGCGGATGGAGTAAGCAAGTTTTTATAGACAGTTTGGATATGCTCAAAAACTAGTCGGTGAGTGGCATTTAATGTGGTGCTACATCTTGTGGGCTATGTTTGTAGGCTTTTTAGGTGTCAAGGTCCGAGATTGGATTAGTGGAATGGATGGGACTAAATATCTCAGATCATTTTATAATTTTTAATCAAGGAAGAAGTAGCCAAGACAATAAATTATTTCGTACCCATCATAAGCATTCAAGTATACAAAAACCAGTTGCATTTTCATTGATATGAAAAGGTACTTTGAAATAAATATTCAACGGCAAAATAAAACATTTGATGGAAAAGAAAAATCTAATCCTAACTCTAACTCTCACGGTTTCACTCGAGTCTCTAGGAGACCAAGAACGCTCAGGCTATGTGAGAATCTATAAAATCTATTACTCCCTGAACCATGTTATGAACACTTGATTTAGTAGAGACAGCCTGCACAGCGGTAAGAGTGATTCTTACTCACTGAAGAACATTCTGAGTTGAAGTTTCCAGACTGGTCCCCGACCTGTCGTGGACCGGCGAGAGACTTCTCTTTCTCTTGAGTCCTGAAGCTCTTGCTGTTGGTCGAGGTTCTGATCGTGCTTCCTCACTCTTTGTGGGCTTCTGGATGGCAACGATCCTGTCTCCCTTAGTCTTTATCCCCATCTTGGATAGCATCTCAGAGCAAATGCAGCCCTGAGCGGTGCATGCGCACTCGTGGAACCTATCGGTGTCCACTCCATTCTCTAGAGATGCCGCAGTGACCACACCCCCATGCACCAGACCTTGGTTCACTTGACGACTCTCATCTAGGGTGAGGAGAATCATGGCTGGCAGATTGATTTTCTCCTTGGTCTTGAGTGCGAACAGCAGCCTCACATCTCGGGCATTGACTATGTGAGTGTGCTGGTTTCTTGGGGTGATGTTATGGGTGACTAAGTTGAAGAGGACTTTGTCTGTGATGGACATGTCCACGGCATTGAAGTTTTTCATCATTGCTCCTTTGTTGAGCAGGTTGACCATCTTCCCTCCTTGGTGACCTAGGTCATTCCAAGTTGTTTCCTTGGGGATGACCAGACCTTCTGGCTCTAGGTTGAAAGTCTTGCAAATCGGAGTTGTGGTTGAGGTGAGGTGGTCGTCATCTTCATCACTCTGGAGCGGTCGAAGATTTCTCATATGCTCCTTGAGCAGCTCGGTGTAGACAGGGATACGCTCTTGGAAGAAGTCTACCCATCCTTGGAACTCCAACATCTCAATGATCTCTCCTAGACCCATCTTATTCATCGACTCCATATCCACCGTCTTTGGCAAGATGGGACACGATCGGTCGTTGACATTCTCAGCTTTGATCAAGGGATGCTCTAGCTCCTTGAGCTTCTTTTGTTGATTCAGGGACTGTGGAGGTTGAGACTTGGCAACTGATTTTTCAGCATGAACAAGCTCTTCGACCTCTTGAATACTAGGAGAAGTGTCTATCTTTGTTTTCCCCTTCGCCTTCTTCAATTACTCACGCTCCTCGAGCGTGTGGAGGACATGAGATTGTTTTCTGTGCCGGTATCCCTATCCATGTGTTGTTGTTGTGGTGTCAGGGACCTGTTGATGACTGGTTCCCCAAAGGCGGCGATAAGGTTTGCCTCTTCCTCTAAGTCAGCTGATGTCTATTGGTGTATCTCCTCTACTGAAGCATCTTTTTGCGCTGGTTCATCGTGTTGAACCTCCTCTTCTTCCAGTTGTTGTACAGCTGCCTCGATTTCAGCTGAGACAGTTAATTCTTCTGCATCGGAGAAGTGCAGTTGTCGTGTGGCCTTTTCTAGAGTAGAGTGAGATTTTTATGGTGTTGTTAGCTTTTGAGTACGCTTTGATGCGTGTGTCACGCGACCAGTTATAGCAGTGGAATGGCTCTTGGATTTTCTAGATTGCTTTGTGGTGATTTTGGTAGTTTTTGGTGAAGGAGCAGGAGAAGACATTTATGGATTTTCTGTGGGAGCAGGGTTAGGAAGAATAGTAGGTTTGATGGTGCCAGATTCAAAGAGGTGGTAGGTTTTAGGAATATGGGTTCTTATGTACTCTACCTCATTCGCTTGTAGTTCTCCTTCTTGTACTACTTTGACCACGAGTTGATCTTCCTCTTCTTTAGTCAGACGAGCTAGAGATTTGGTCGGCTGTATGTCGGTCACTTGTTGTGAGGAAACTTCCTTGAGTGTGGCTTTTGATCGTAGAGCAGTCTTGGGTGCCATTTTCAGTGTAAAGGATTTTGTACTAGAATTTAGAACTTTTATCTCGGGTGTTCTTTAACGGCTGTGAGGCAAGGGATTTTTGCACTTAAGCTCACAAGAATGTTGTAAGAGAAGAGAAAATGTTCAAAGTGCTTAGAGAGATTAGAGAGAGTGAGGGCAATAGTGTGACAAGAGAGGAAATCTCGTCGCCCTTTTTTAGATATCGGGTAACGATTGGCAACAGCTTCTTGTCCGCTCACTGACATGTCCTAACGCTACTATTCATAATGGGCAGCGGTCGTGACTGTTGTCAGTGATCCGTTGAGAAGTTTTCCCATTTCTATCTGTTAGACGTTCTCTAAACTAATCTCACTTTGTGGAAAATGACATATCTGCTTCAAGTAGTCGTTTGACATAATTTATATGCATTAAACTGATCGTTGACTACTAAACGACAATATTATAGGTGTTTCTCACATGTCGGTGACATATCATGGGAAAGAAAAGACAGTTTAATTGTGATCAATGAATATCATTCCAAGATCATGAACAATCTTATTAAACCTTTCTCTACTTAATGGCTTAGCAAAGATGTCAGCTTGTTGGTTCTCAGTAGAAATATACTTTAAACCAACTAATTCTTTTTCACTATAATTTCTAAGAAAGTGATGTCTAATGTCAATATGTTTGGTACGAGAATGATGCACAGGATTTTGGGAAATAGAGATGGCACTTGCATTGTCACACATAGTTGGTAATGTACCTGTTTTGACGCCATAATCACCAATTTGTTGTTTAAGCCATAGGAGTTGAGCACAACAGCTTGCCGCAGCAATGTATTCAGATTCAACTGTTGAGATTGCAACACTTTGTTGTTTCTTTGATCCCCATGCAATCTGACATGACCCAACAAAGAATGTTGTCCCTCAAGTGCACTTTCTATCTGTGATAGATCCTCCATAGTCTGCATCTGAAAATCCTACAACGTTACAGTAAGTGAACTTAGGATAAAAGAGACCAAGGTTCATGGTTCCTATTAAGTAACGCAGGATTCTTTTTACAGCTGTGAGGTGACTTTCTCTTGGATCTTCTTGAAACCTGGCACATAAGCAAACACTATACATAATGTCAGGTCTACTAGCAGTTAAATATAGTAGAGAACCAATCATCTCTCTGTATGATCGCTGGTCGACCGGTCGGTCACCAGTCATGATGCCCATCTTGGTGTTGATTGCCATTGGTGTGTCAAATGTCTTATAATCCTCCATTCCAAATCTTTTTAGTAAATCCTTTACATACTTCTCTTGGGATATGATGGTCCCTTCATCATTTTGCTTGACTTGAAGTCCTAGAAAGAACTTCAATTCTTCTAGATCACTCATCTCAAATTCCCTTTTCATCAATGCTTCAAAGTTCTTGCAATATTTCTCATCAGAGGCGCCAAAGATTATATCATCATCATATACTTGCACAATTAGGAAATCCCTTTTGTTGTTGTACACAAACAAGGTTTTATCCACCTTTCCCCTTTTGAATTTGTTTTCCAAGAGATAGGAAGAAAGACGATCATACCATGATCTTGGAGCTTGTTTGAGCCCATAAAGAGCTTTGTCGAGATTAAGTATGATGCTTTTTCCTTCTTGCGTCTCAAAACCTGGGGGTTGCTCAACATATACTTCCTCTCTGACGTACCCATTTAGAAAGACACATTTGATGTCAAGTTGGAAGAGTTTGATTTCTTTGTGTGCAGCAAATGCAATTAGTAATCTGATGGACTCCATCCTTGCCACTGGAGCAAAGGTTTCTTGGAAGTCTATCCCTTCTTGTTGACGATATCCTTGAGCTACCAGACGAGCTTTGTTCCTGACTACTTCTCCCATCTCATTCAGTTTGTTTATGAAAACCCATTTTGTACCAAGTACTCCTTGATGAGTAGAACGAGGCACAAGATGCCATACTTTGCATCTTTTGAGTTGGTTTAGTTCTTCTTGCATTGCATTGATCCAGTCTGAGTCTTGAAGAGCTTCCTTTACGTTCTTGGGCTCGATGGGTGAGACTATCGTTGAGAAAGATATAAGATCTCGAGTTTGTGCTCTTGTCTAAGTTCCTTTGGATATGTCTGATATGATATTCTCCAATGGATATTTTTGTACAAAGCATGAGATTGATGAATACTTAATGGAGATAGAGGATCCTCGACATCATTGTTTCCTTCGTCGACCTGTTGTTGACCTATCACTAACATGTCAGGAAGCTTTCTTTAGTTGGTGATTCATCTTTGGGATTATCAATGTGATCCTGATCAACTAGATCAAATCCAAGTTCTTCATCTTTATCAGATTTCTTGGTCTTGAGTACATCAGCCTTATCAAAGACCACGTGCACACTTTCTTCCATCTTTACTGTCCTTTTGTTGTATACCTTGTATGCCCAGCTTCTTTCAGAGTATCCAAGGAAGATGGCCACATCACTTCTGGCATCAAACTTTCCGAGGGACTCTTTTCATTGTTGTGGATATAGCATTTGCAACCGAAGGTCCTAAAGTAACTTATGTTTGGTTTTCTTCCCTTGATTAACTCATAGGGAGTTTTGTTGAGGATAGATCGTATGAGCATTCGATTTGTGATGTAGCATGCAGTTGCCACTGATTCTGCCCAGAAGACCTGAGTAAGACTGCTCCCCAATAGCATGGCCCTGGCTACTTCTTGTAGTGTTCTGTTCTTTCGCTCAACTAACCCATTCTTTTGGGGTGTTCTTGGTGCTGAATATGTGTGATTAATCCCATATTGTTTACACATATCCATGAATGGTTGATTCTCAAACTCTGACCCATGATTAGACCGAAGAGTCTTGATCTTGAGGTTGAGTTGTACTTGGACTTTTCCTGCAAAGCTTGAAATTTCTCAAAGACTTTGTCTTTGCAAGCAATAAAGAGTGTCCAAGTGAACCGTGAGTAATCATCAACAATTACAAATACATACCAATTTCCTCCAAAACTTTTGATTCTCATGGGTCCACATAAGTCCATGTGAAGTAATTCAAGTGGCTTGGATGTACTAACTAAGTTCTTTGACTTAAAAGAAATCTTAGTTTGTTTGCTTCTAACACAGGCGTCACAAAGATTTGTCTTAGATTTCTTAATCTCAGGGAGACTTCTTACCAACTGTTTCTTGACAAGTTTTCTTAATAAAAAAGTGCTAACATGCCCTAGTCTTTTGTGCCATAGTGTAGAGTCATCTGTCGAAGCAGTCAAGCATGAAAGATTAGGATTGTCAATATCCTACAAACAAGTTACATAAACATTTTTCCACCTTTTTCCCTTTAGCAACTCTTTTCCATTGTTCTGACTTACTATACTACAATGTGTAGGATAGAATTGAACTGAATTACCTTTATCACAAATTTGAGAAACACTAAGCAAGTTGAATTTTTAACCACGAACTAGATTTACACTATCTATGACATAATCAGATGTAATACCAACCTTACCTACACCGATGATTTTTCCTTTCTTGTTGTCGCCAAAGGAAACACTTCCTTAGTTTCCTGGTTCGAGTGAGAAGAACTTCTTTTTGTCTCATGTCATGTGTTTAGAGCACCCACTGTCGATGTACCAGCAGGGGTCCATTCTCACTCGATTCTGCACTTAACACGTTAGTGGTTTGGGGTTAGGGTCCATAGAAAGGTTGGACATATTTTCACCATTAAATGTTCTAAGATCATATTTGACAACCCATTTTAGTCCTAGTTTCTTGAGTTGTCAATGCCTCAAAAAACACGTTTTATAGCAATTGGATTCATGATGACCAGGTTGTCTGCATAGGCTGCAGACATCTCTACGACTGGTCTCTAACCGGTATCTGACCTTTCGTTTGCTTGTCCTCATGGGTGTTTTAGAGACAGCATCTATCTTAGAATATTTTTCTTTGATGGTAGCCAGTTCCTTTTCTTTAGTTGTCACTGTCTAAGGTTTGATTGTCATCACTCCGTTCAGAATCTCCCCATGAGGCAATGAAGGCTTCCTTCTTTGGTCGTTTGTTGAATGATCGTTGGACAAGCCTCTTGACCCTGTCGTTGTCCTCTCGGGATCGTTGAGGACAGTCTTTGATATGATGTCCGCGTTTTGAACACCTAGAACACTTGTCATTGTTTTTCTTTTGATCATCCGACTCCTTGCTTTTCCTCTTTTTATTTCTTATGAACTTTCGAATGTACCTCTTAGCATAGAGGACCATTTCATCATTGTTGTCTCCTGACTCGGATTTTTCATTTTCAGCTACTTGAAGGGCTATGCCTTTCCCTTTATCTCTAGATGAGCTTTCTGAATTACTGTGTTGTAGTTTTAACTCGAAAGCCATTAGAGACCCTAGCATGTCTGCCAGAGACATCTTGGAGAGATCATGCACTTCTTGCATGGCATTGACTTTGCTGTCAAAGGAGGCAGGAAGAGATCACAAAAACTTCCGAATTTGATCCTCGTTAGGGATAGTACTTTCAAGCACCAACATTTCGTTGATCAGCTTAGTGAAACTTGTATGCATTTCAGAAATGCTCTCCTTTTCTTCCTTCTTGAATAGCTCCCAGTGAGTGAGTAGCAACTCAATGCGGGTCTTTTTGATCTCATCATTCCCTTCATAATTAACCTCAAGAGTTTTCCAAATCTCTTGGGCTGTTTTAGCTGAAGCAACTTTGGAGTATTGCTCAGGTAGTAGTGCACAGTGAAGTATTCTTACAGCTCATGCATTGAATACCAGCCTCTTGATTTGATCATCCGTCATGCTGTCGATAGATATGTCTTGTCCTTGAGTGTTCTGGAAGGTATACTCTCCATGTGTTACCACCCTCCACATTCTTGGATCGTCAAACTTGATATGAAATTCCATCTTATTCTTCTAGTAAGTGCAGTTGTCTCTATTGAATAGTGGTGGTCAATTTGGTGTAGAACCTTCTTCTACTGCTAGAATGCTTGCATGAGACATCTTGATCACCTTTTAAAGCAGTTAGCTTTCTAGAAGAGACCCGCTCTGATACTAATTGAAACCAGCAAGCGCTCCTGATGCGTCCCCGACATGTCGTGGACGTATCGTGAACTTTAATAAAACTTGATAGTTTAGGAATGGACACAAGATAAACTTAAACTGGAAAACACATTTCAATTGAGAATTTACACACACAAAATTCACTCAACCTCCCTTGCCCCCAACGCGGACTCCCGGGACAGTTTCGACTTTACCCCTAAAGTCGTCAACCCTCTCCTGACTAACGGCCTACAGTTCACCAATCGTTCCCCGACCTGTCATTCTATTAAATACCCAATGTATTGATACTCTAACCCAGTTCTATCTATCTCACCAACTCTCTAGCACTTACACACACTTCTAAGTCTTATCCACACTTGCCCATAATCTCTATCTTTTTCTCTCATGCAGGCTTATTTACATATGGTATAAATGCAGATATTTATACATGGTTGTTATGATGTAACAACCGTCCTATTAATCTCTAGACTTCTAGGAGTCGACTACAACTTCGATTATTTACATAACAACCACACTAGACTTGCAGAGATTCTTCAACTTGATCTAGAGGCTTGAACCACGTGTCGTCTTATGGTTGGTCAACTTGAAGGAAGCCCTCTTGATAGGCCGATCACCACTTGTGCGCCCCCACTTGCCTGATTCTGTCTAGCTCATTAAATGCTCATAAATGCCCTCTTCTGAATTCATTACGGCTATGTAATGATATACGTTTATAGCTTTGTTATCTTGTACATTAATGAACTTCTCCTTTTGTCTTGAGCTTGTCGTGAACAAGTTGCGTAAGTGGATGTATATGTATTATCTGAATGTGTCGATCCCTTGCAGTCTTCAGTCTTTGTTTTTCATCTTTAAGCATGAGAGATATCTTCATGCGGTGTCTACTAGTTGTCAGTGATAGAAGTCCTCCGGAGCTCTCGCAGACAGATGCCCGACTGGTTGGGCGCATGTAGTGGATTAAGCGTGCTTGCAACCTTGCGTGCTAAGCCACTCATGACTTAAGTGCGCTTGCAACCTTGCGTGCTAAGCCACTTATTCACCTGTCTATCTGAATCATGAATCTTGACAAACGCATTAGATAGATAATACAAGGTTTGCTATCATCAAAACTAAAGGATCTTGTCTTAACAGGTTATACATTCAAGATCATACTTAAACCATCTAAAGGCAATCTAAGACACCCTTACGTCATTTTTCCTATAGATTTTTGCACAACTTAACACACTTCTCGTACCTCAGTTTCAGTGTGTTTAATCCACTCATTCAACCTCAAATTCCTCCTAATTAACTCTAGCTCATTCTAATTCCCAAAAACTTCTTTGGTTAACTCATCTCTACCCAACTAATCTTAAATGACTCTTAGTAAGTCCTTGGTCATATTAATTCATCTAACACCTAAAACACTTGATTTCTACACCAATTTTGTCATAGCTCCTCTACTATTTTTTTATGCCCAAATGCATAGTCTTTCCTTCTCTAATCAACACAATCCATTAAATCTTTATCTCATTGTATTTCTCACCTAATTCAAGATATCCATAATAAACACAATATGGTGCAATAATCTTCAATTGCATAGCACTAAGGCTCTTAAATGACACGGCTCTTAGGCCCTTAAATGACATGGCTCTTAGGCCCTTAAATGACATGATTTAAACACTGAATTTCACATATCCACCTACACACAACAATAATCCCATGGCAATACATAAAAGCCCTTATAATTTATTTGTGATTGTTTTGCTAACTTATATGTCATTAGCTCTTTAGTCACAAGTTCATAAGTGTGATCATATCATTTCCTAGGTTATATAAACCATATTGTAATGTAAGCTCTAGGCTGCATTTTGTATCAACATAGAATCAATTCCTTAAGGCATTAAACTACATTTAGGTATACCATTTACCTTAAGTTTTCCAAGCCCTTTTCTCTCGTCTTTTATTGGCTCTCTTCATGAAAATCGGCCAAGGGAGTTTGCTCACTTGCTAAAATTCTAACAAAGGTTCAAATTAAGATAATGAGTGCTAGGTAAAACCCTTTGACTCATTAAAAACAACTCTTATGTAATAAGAGGGTGCTTAGAGCACTAAATTGGATGATTACCCTAGGAATCTTGGAATGGAGTTTGGTAAAGAATCAAAGCAAGGCTTCCTATAAGCTCTTCGAGATAGAATTAATGCTAATACAAGGAATATAACAAGGAACTTAAGAAGGCATTTTCGGCCATGTATAGAAAATGGAAAAAACTTGAGTTTTTTGGAGCATTTCTTACCTCAAACCAAAGAGAGTGTTGTTGCAGAGTGGTGATATTTATCGTGAGTTATTAACAAGGTGAAATTGATAAAAGAGAGAAATTAATACTCAAATATCCGTCGGGCTGCAATTAAAACCCGGTCGTAGTAGTAAGAAGATAGAAGCGGCCGGGTCAACCTGGACTATAGCGAGCTAAATAGTTCCTAAGCTTGTCACAAAAGGGGGAAGTTAATTGACTTGTTTTTAGAATTAAAATAGCAGATTAAAACTGAGTGCAGATGAATTAAATGGAACTCCGGGTTCAGGTTTTATATAATCTGATTAATTATGCTATCTCTACCGGTTTAATATATTAGTTTGGCAAAATTCCTGTTATTATCCTAAGGACTAAGTCATAGACCCTTAAGAACTCGTTTACCAGAAAATGCTCGGTCGTCTAATCAAGGTTCGAGCAATACTATGTAAACGGACGTTAAATTCGAGGAATTATAATTGCATCTGTAAATACTAACTTATTAAATCATAATAAGTTTTCTCCAATTTACGGCTTAAATAACCTGTCTATTTATCACCTGGTCTGATCAAAATAGACTTAGGAAAGCATTTTAATAAATTCATGTAATTTATTAAAATGGTGAGAGAAACCTTTAAGCGTAACAAACTGTATTTATTTTAACCGGTAGAAATATTGATTACATAATTAAACAAACCATAATTAAAAACCTTGCCCGGAGCAAATCCTCCTTAGCCAGACATATTAACTGGTAATAAATCTGACAGAGGTTGGACGTAATAATACACACGGAGACGTGATTAGTGAATGGAGAAATGGAGAGGTCGAAGAGTGAATGTACGTAGGTTATTAAGTGAAGTGGGTGAATTAGAGAATTAGAGATGGGATGAATGGAGTGTTGAGATGTACGTGAGTGTTTTACTGGAAAGAGATGAGGTGAGTGTGAGTGATTTTCTGGTTTTTCTCCGTGCACTGGTATAAGGTTGCAGTGGATGGTTATTTATAGAAGAAAGGAAGACTACGTAGAAGACTTGCAGTTGATTGCCTCTGTTGATTTCTTCACTGATTGAAGCATTGATTGCTTCATTTAATGCAGGGGACAGAGCCGAAACGCGTGAGCGATTTAAGGTAGGCGGAGCAGCGAGTTGCAGAGTCGGCGCGAAGAAGAAAACTGTTTTGGGCGCGATTTTAGTCTTGTCCGCGTGTGGAACCGCCTCAAAACAAGGCGGTTTGTGTGTTGTCCGCCTCTACAACCGTCTCTTGTCCGCCTCTGGTCCGCCTGGGAGTCCGCCTCTGTTGGGGGCGGTTAGCTAGGCGGTTGCAATGCTGTTGTAATGCTGACCGTGACTTATTTCGTTCTACGAACTTCGACCGGCTCTAGATTCTTCGTTTGGACTCCGTTTTCTGAGCCGTTTGCGTCTATGCGTTCGTCTCTTCGTCTACTTCACTCCCGGCTTGGTTTTCCTCATGTTCAACCAATAATTTTGTGAGATAATAATAAAACATAAACTAGAGGAAAATCAACTGAAGTGGAGAAATGAGCAAGAAAAGTGCTAATATTATATGAAATACACCTATAAAACATGCTCATTTGGACACTCATCACACCCCCACACTTATCTTTTTGCTTGTCCTCAAGTAAAACCATGTACTAAGCAAGTAGGAAATGCTCAATACTAACAAATATTATTATGAAGGGTAGGATAAAAAAGTCAATAGTTCATGATCTTTAATACTTATTGAGGAGTGTGAAAAATTATCTGCTGGTGGCATAGGTGTGCTCAGGGTAAAAACAAAATTAGAGTTTCGGGGTATGATCTAAGGTACTTCAATGTTTCTTTTGTTTTAGGTGACTCCGAGAACTTTTACCATGGCCAACTTCTCTCAAGAATGGGCATTGAGGAGAAAATAAAAGGAAGAAAAGATTTATGCATTTGCTTCTCTTTTGCATGAGGGATGAGAAAATGTAGGCATAATGCCTTTGTATTCAAGAACACTCATCTCTCTTTGTTGGTTACCAATGGTGTCTCGAAAGTCCCTTTTTTTTGTATTCTTCTTCTTTTTAACAGAGAAGCACCCCTTAGCAATCCCTAAGAGAGAAGACAGAAAGAAACCCTGAGCAATAAAATCCAACCATTTGCAGATTATTTGGTCACACCGCATATAAAATGCTCCTCAATAGTAATCAAATGAAAAATTTTTAAAATTTGTACCATTTATCCCACAATTCATAATAGTATTTGTTTTTAAAGAGAACAACCTACATTAGCAGGGTACATAATTTTTTTGAATGAACAAATGCAAGGTAAGCAGAAGATAAGCAGAGAGTTTTAACAATTTAAGCATAAAATGACCTGAAAAGGCTCTTCCCCCACACTTAAGCTTAAGCAATGCCCTCATTGCGTAGATGAACTAAAATTAATAAGGCATGCAATTAGTAAAGGAAAGAGTGTACTCCCCAGATTTCGTAGAGTGTGTAGAGCTCCCCCACACTTGAGTGTTGCTGTGGAATGTCATGAATTAACCTGTAAAGAATATTCTACACAGCGAGAAGAACTCAAGTGAAGCCTGCATTTTATTATAACAAATAAAGGGAAATATAGTACAAAAAGAAAAACATTAAATTAAAGGAAAGGCAAAAGATAGATAGTGGGTTGCCTCCCACCGAGCTGCCCGGGTTTAACGTCTCTAGCTAGACGTATTTGACCAAGTTTTAGTTTGGAGAAGAGTTCGAGGGCGAATTGTCCCTGTTCTTGGACAAAATAAGTTGCAGATAGGTCAGTTGAAATATTAGAATAAGAATTATACCTTTTAAGACGTGCCCCGTTGACCTTGAAAGTTTCGCCTTGTTTGTTCTGGAGTTCAAAGGCACCGTACGGGGTCACACTAACAATCTGGAAAGGGCCGGCCCAATGAGACTTGAGCTTCCCTGGGAAGATCCTTAATCTAGAGTTATACAGGAGAACCCAATCACCAATTTCGAAGTCCTTCTTGAGGATCATCCTGTCATGGAACTTTTTGGTGCGCTCTTTATAGATCTTTGCATTCTGATAAGCCTGATCTCGTAGCTCTTCTAATTCGGAAAGTTGGAATTTCCTTTTCTCTCCTGCAGAAGTCATGTCAAAGTTTAGGGCCTTGATTGCCCAATATGCCTTATGCTCCATCTCCACAGGAAGGTGGCATGCTTTCCCAAAGACCAGCTTAAAAGGAGACATCCCGATGGGAGTCTTGAAGGCAGTGCGGTAAGCCCAAAGCGCATCATCCAGTTTAAGTGCCCAATCCTTTCTTGATGAGTTAACCGTCTTCTGGAGGATCCATTTTAACTCTCGGTTGGAAACTTCTGCTTGGCCGTTTGTCTGGGGGTGATAAGGTAAAGCTACCTTGTGACGTACCCCGTACTTAACCATAAGCGCTTCGAATAAACGGTTGCAGAAGTGAGATCCTCCGTCACTGATAATAATTCTGGGCACGCCGAAACGGGTAAATGTGCTTTTAGGAACCTGGTTACTGTCTTTGCATCGGCATGATGACAAGGTATGGCTTCTACCCACTTTGACACGTAATCAACTGCCACTAGAACATATTCGTGGCCCTGCGAGGAAGGGAACGGTCCCATGAAATCAATGCCCCAACAATCAAAGAGCTCTACTTCTAGTATCCCTTGTTGTGGCATCTCATGTCTCCTGGATGTGTTACCCATTTTCTGGCAATTATCACATTGTTTGCAGAATTGGTACACATCTTTATGAAGGGTTGGCCAATAAAAACCTGAGGCCAGGATCTTAGCAGCGGTCCTCGTGGGTCCATGGTGACCTCCGGCTTCCCGTGAGTGACAAAAGTGTATGACGCTTGAAACCTCTTCTTCCGGGAGACATCGTCGAATCAACCCATCAGCACTAACTCGGAACAAGTACGGGTCCTCCCAGAAATAATGCCTTGAGTCAGAAAGAAATTTCTTCTTCTGGGAGTAGGATAGATCATAGGGTACTGTTCCAGAGACTAAATAATTGGCCAGGTCCGCGTACCATGGCTCCTGTACTTTGGTGATTGAAAAGACAGTTTCATCGGGGAAGAATTCGTTGATAGGCACACTATCCGTAGGAGTTACCAACCGAGAGATGGTCAGCGACGACATTCAGTTTCCCGCTCTTATCTTTGACTTCGATGTCAAACTCTTGAAGTAGAAGAATCCAGCGCAATAAGCGAGGCTTGGCTTCTTGTTTTGTAAATAAGTATTTGAGAGCGGAGTGGTCTGTATGCACGATGCCTTCCCCATAAGTAAGATCTGAACTTATCGAGGGAGAAAACTATAGCCAGAAGTTCTTTTTCGGTGGTCGTATAGTTTTTTGGGCGTCGTTCAGTGTTCTGCTAGCATAAGCGATCACTCTCAAGATTTTCTCTTTTTTCTGGCAAAGAGCTGCCCCCACGGCGTAGTCACTTGCATCACACATGATCTCAAAAGGAAGAGACCAATCAGGTGGTATGACCACAGGTGCTGACACCAATTTTTGTGTTATAGTTTGGAAAGCAGCTGAACACCTTTCATCAAAATGAAACGGGGCATCTTTCTGTAGCAGGTCGGTCAATGGTTTGCTGATTTTGGAGAAGTCCTGAATAAACCGCCGATAAAATCCTGCATGCCCTAGAAATGCTCGTATATCTCTGACAGTAGTTGGTGCTGGTAATTTCTCGATAACCTCTACCTTGGCTTTGTCCACCTCTATCCCTTTTGCTGATATTCTATGTCCAAGGACGATCCCGTCCTTGACCATAAAATGACATTTCTCCCAGTTTAAAACGAGATTCGTATCCTCACACCGTCTTAGGATCAAATCAGTTGTGCCAAGCATTTGTCGAAACTAGAGCCATAGACTGAGAAGTCGTCCATAAAGACTTCTATGCTCTGCTCGATGAAGTCAGCAAATATTGCTTGCATACATCTCTGGAAGGTAGCAGGGGCGTTGCATAGACCGAAAGGCATTCGTCGGTATGCAAAGGTACCGTAAGGACAAGTGAAGGTTGTCTTGTCCTGGTCCTCAGGTGCGATTGGTATTTGAAAATAACCCGAGAACCCATCTAGAAAACAGTAGTACTCTTGCCCTGCTAGTCGTTCCAACATCTGGTCGATAAAGGGGAGAGGGAAATGATCCTTCCTGGTTGCCAAGTTCAAACGCCGATAGTCAATACACATGCGCCATCCTGTGATCTTTCTTTGAGGGATAGTCTCTCCCTTTTCATTAATAACAGCTTCGATGCCCCCCTTCTTAGGGACAACTTGAACAGGACTGACCCATGGACTGTCAGAAATTGGATAAATGATGTCTGCGTCAAGGAGTTTCAGAACCTCCTTTCGAACTACCTCCTTGAGGTTAGGGTTTAGCCGGCGCTGAGGTTGCCTGATAGGTTTGAAGTTTTCCTCCATGTAAATATGGTGCGTGCAATAGGAGGGATCAATTCCTTTGATATCAGCGATAGTCCACCCGATTGCTGTCTTGTGCTTCTTTAGTACCTCGAGTAACCTCGTTTCCTCCCCGGAATTCAGAGAAGAGGAAATAATGACAGGCAAACGGTCATTTTCAGCTAGAAAAGCATACTTGAGGTTAGAGGGTATTTCTTTAAGCTCGAGTTCAGGTGGTTGTTCCACTGATGGAATTGATTTTTGAGGTTTTCTGTCAAGTTCTTCGATTGGTGGTCGGTACGCTTGATAACCAGCCCTTCCTTTCTCTACGTACGCCAGCATGGCGTTAACTTCAGGATCCTCCACCTTTTCTTCTAGAGAAGTAAATAATACTCGCTCTAGCGGTTCAGTTTCAGCTTCCTGGATGGAAGATGGAGAATACATGTCCTCATCTGTAGCAAATCGCCCTCCTCCTCCTCATCATCTGTGAATTCCACTGTCTTAGCATGAGGAGAAAAGTTTGAGCTTTTCTTCATCATTTTCTGCATGTCGAATTCAATCGTTTCATCCTCGTACCGAAGAGTGATTTTCCCGTCGTGGACGTCAATGATAGCTTTGGCGGTACTTAGAAACGGTCGACCTAGAATCAGGGGAACCTCGACATCGTCATCCATTTCTAGAATGACGAAATCAGCTGGAAAGATGAAGCGAGATACTCCAACTACCAGATCCCGGACTATGCCCATGGGCTTGATCTCTGATCTGTCTGCTAGTTGGAGTTTGAAAGGAACCGGTTGCATTTCTCCTCCTTTTACTTTCAAGAAGGTGGCATAAGGCATGATATTAATGCTGGCTCCTAGGTCGCATAGACCACTTCCCAGTCCACCCCCCGCCTATAAAACACGGATCACGGGATTTCCCGGATCTGTTTGTTTGGGAGGAAGTGCTCGAAGAAGGGCTGCAGAGCATTCCTCTGTCAGGTGTACTGTCTCTTTTCCAGGTTTCTTTTTCTTCTTTGTTAAGAGATCCTTTAGAAATTTGGCGTAATTAGGCATCTCTTGCAAAGCATCAAGTATAGTATGTCGAGAGTCAGTTTCTTGAAAATACTCGAACTTGGAGAATTGCTCGTCGAGGTGTTTCTTTTTCATTCTGTTTGGGAATGGGAGTTCATTGTTTTTATGAGTGGAAGTTGGGATGTCGATGGTAACTCGAGATGGAGGTGGAGTAACAGGAGTAGGAACTTGGATTTCTGAGGGAGGTGAAGTTGGTTTGGTGGTTTCATCAACATTGATGTAGGAATCTTCAAGATTTTCTTTTTCTTTTCCTTTGCTGGTGGCAATTTCCCTTCCACTCCGTAAAGAGACTGCACACAAGTTTGTTGATTGTAATGTGCCATCGTCTATAAGGACTGAATTCGCTTGTTCCTTTGGATTGGGATTAGTCTGTGAAGGGAATTGACCAGGTGGTCTTTGTTGAGTGAGTAACTGTTGGATCTGAGATTGCAAGGCTTTTTGGTCTTTGCGCAGAGCTGCGACCTCTTCTTGCGTATCTCGGGATTTACCCATCATCGCCTTGAACATCTCTTGCATCTGAGACATATCAGACTCAGGATTCGAAGGAGGTGGAGCTGGTTGGCTCGATGAAGCTTCATTGCCATAGGGCTGTTGTTGATATTGCCTTGGGCCTCCTTGGAAATTGGATTGAGGTCTGCAGTTTTGGGATGTTTGTAGGGTATGTGGGTTCTGGATATTTCCGGTGTTTGAGTAGCTAAGATTGGATTGCATGTTACGTTGCCATGGTTGTCTGTATCCTGAATTGTTGGTGATGTAGTTTGCTTCCTCCGCTGCTTTCATTTCTTGTAGTTGGAGGCATTGATCGTAATCATGAGGCCCGCAACATTGCGTACAGGAAATTGTTGGTGACGTTTGAGATTGAGGAGCATAGCCTGGAGGGGTAGTAGGTGGTCGGGAAATCATCGACTTAGCTTGCTGAGGGAAGGAATTCATAGCCATCTGTTCAACCACTTTCTGCAAAGTACTGACTTTTGTTGCCTGCTGAGCATTGCTTTCCATGAGTTTCTCATGGCTTCTCATGAGCTGGTCGAACTTGTTATCACTCTCCCCAACGATATAATCCTGGAGTACCGCTCCTTGATCCACCGGAGGCCCAGTCTCTGATTTCCTCACAGAGAGATTCCATGCTGTTCAGAAATTGTGCTCCCGGCTTTTTCAGAATGTCAGCCCCTAACGAGGATAACACCATTGTTCTGCACGGACCGATCAAGCCCTTGTAAAACAATTGTGATACTTGTTCCTTCGTCAGACCGTGGTGAGGACAAGTAGTAGTAGACCTTTGAAACGGTCCCAAGTTTCACAAATATTCTCCGACCCTGGTTGCTTGAAATTATAAATTTCAGCAATCATCTCCAAAGTTCGGCTCGGAGGTAGGAATTTGTCATAGAACTTGGTGGCCATGTCGTCCCAGGTACCAATGGTACTCGGTGTTAGGCTATGATACCACTTGCTCGCGTTTCCCGTCAGGCTGTGTGGGAATAACGACAATCTTGCATATTGAAGTACTGCGTCGGTTGCAGTAAGACTATTGGCATGTTGCAAGAATTTTGTAACATGTAACAGGGCTTCGTCCGGACTGGTGCCATCAAACATGCCCAACTCCTTCACACATCGAATCTGATGATATGGCTTCAGCTTCTGCCACTCATCGTATTCGGATGGGCTGAGGTGAGGAAGGATGATAGCAGGCTGTTGTCCTTGGTTAGACGGCCTGTTGATATTTCGAACCGTTGCTGGTGTAGCTGCCATATTAGCTTCCGGGTCAGAATCTATCACTGTGGTGGTATTTCGTTGAGTTCGTCTCTGCCTGAGATTGCGCAGAAAGGTTCTCTCGATTTCTGGGATGTAACCAACCGTGTGATTATTAATATTTTCTGGGTAGCTGTTTGACCTGGTAATAGGCATTCACCACTCAAAACAGAGAAAAGAACTGGTTATACGTTAGAATAATAAAAATGTTAGGAATTAGTAGACAGAAATTTTAAGTTAGTAGTTAGGGACAATGGAATGAAATGACAGAAAATTGAAATGACAATGGAACGAAATGACAATGGAACGAAATGACAGAAATTATAAGTTAGTAGTTAGAGACAATGGAATATTAAAGGACAATGGAACGAAATGACAATGGAAAGAAATAACAATAATAATTAGATGTCAGAAGTCCGAAGTTCAAAGTTAGATGTCCAAGTCAGATCAGGAGTCCGATGTCCGAAATTAGATTATTATGAGTTAATATTGACAGATTATTATAATATAACAGGTGAATTAACCGGGGCTTAGGGACTAGATTAAATCAAGTCCCCGGCAACGGCGCCATTTTGCAGAGTGGTGATATTTATCGTGAGTTATTAACAAGGTGAAATTGATAAAAGAAAGAAATTAATACTCAAAATATCCGTCGGGCTGCAAATTAAAACCCGGTCGTAGTAGTACAGAAGATAGAAGCGGCCGGGGTCAAACCGTGGGACTTATAGCGAGCTAAAATAGTTCCTAAGCTTGTCACGAAAAGGGGGAAGTTAATTGACTTGTTTTTAGAGAATTAAAATAGCAGATTAAATTACTGAGTGCAGATGAATTAAATGGAACTCCGGGTTCAGGTTTTATACAATCTGATTAATTATGCTATCTCTACCGGTTTAATAAATTAGTTTGGCAAAATTCCTGTTATTATCCTAAGGACTAAGTCATAGACCCTTAAGAACTCATTTACCAGAAAATGCTCGGTCTAATCAAGGTTCGAGCAATACTATGTAAACGGACGTTAAATTCGAGGAATTATAATTGCATCTGTAAATACTAACTTATTAAATCATAATAAGTTTTCTCCAAATTTACGGCTTAATTAACCTGTCTATTTATCACCTGTCTGATCAAAATAGACTTAGGAAAGCATTTTAATAAATTCATGTAATTTATTAAAATGGTGAGAGAAAACCTTTAAGCGTAACAAACTGTAATTATTTTAACCTGTAGAAATATTGATTACATAATTAAACAAACCATAATTAAAAACCTTGCCCGGAGCAAATCCTCCTTAGCCAGACATATTAACTGGTAATAAATCTGACAGAGGTTGGACGTAATAACAGCACGGAGACGTGATTAGTGAATGGAGAAATGGAGAGGTCGAAGAGTGAAACATGTACGTAGGTTATTATAAGTGAAGTGGGTGAATTTGAGAATTAGAGAACTGAGGTATGAATGGAGTGTTGAGATGTACGTGAGTGTTTTACTGGAAGAGAATGAGATGAGGTGAGTGTGAGTGATTTTCTGGTTTTCTCCGTGCACTGGTATAAGGTTGCAGTGGATGGTTATTTATAGAAGAAAGGACTACGTAGAAGACTTGCAGTTGATTGCCTCTGTTGATTTCTTCACTGATTGAAGCATTGATTGCTTCATTTAATGCAGGGGACAGAGCCGAAACGCGTGAGCGATTTAAGGTAGGCGGAGCAGCGAGTTGCAGAGTCGGCGCGAAGAAGAAAACTGTTTTGGGCGCGATTTTAGTCTTGTCCGCGTGTGGAACCGCCTCAAAACAAGGCGGTTTGTGTGTTGTCCGCCTCTACAACCGTCTCTTGTCCGCCTCTGGAGTCCGCCTCTGTTGGGGGCGGTTAGCTAGGCGGTTGCAATGCTGTTGTAATGCTGACCGTGACTTATATCGTTCTACGAACTTCGACCGGCTCTAGATTCTTCGTTTGGACTCCGTTCTCTGAGCCGTTTGCGTCTATGCGTTCGTCTCTTCGTCTACTTCACTCCCGGCTTGGTTTTCCTCATGTTAACCAATAATTTTGTGAGATAAATAATAAAACATAAACTAGAGGAAAATCAACTAAGTGGAGAAATGAGCAAGAAAAGTGCTAATATTATATATGAAATACACCTATAAAACATGCTCATTTGGACACTCATCAGTTGTCTAGCTTTAGAATATGAACTTTCCTCTTCAAATGGAGCTCCTTCAATGGAGTCCAACTTTAGCTTTGGAGATTTTTAAAAGAGCACTTGGAAGATCTTGACTCAACTTAGAAGAATATGTGATTTGTTTTGGATTTGGAGTTTTGTGTTGACTTGGACAAGCCATGGAAGTTCAAGAACAATGGAGGTTTCAGTATTTTACGTGAGGGAGGAGAAGACAATAAGGGAAACTGGTTGGAGAAGAAAGGAATGAGAACAGAGGAGAGAGGAGGGAGTAAAATAAAGAGATATTTCTTGTTAAATAAAGTAAATAGTGAATTACCACCCTCCTTCCTCTTTTGTAGAAACTCTGGTCGTATTAGGTGGTGACTCACCTTGTAAAAACCTGCCACCTCCCTTGGTGTTTAGGGATTCATTTGACCACAAGCTAATCAAAGAAGACTTAATGCTTAATTTAGCACTATTTTGGTACTATTCACAATTAGTGCCCAATTTGTGATTTTTTGTAAATTCTTTGAATTAGGCTTCCTAATGTGATACGATGTAGTACACATGTTGATTAAGGTATATACTTGGTGTAACACCCCTATCGGTAACCAAACGATTATCTCCTAACCCGTCTCAATCACCAACAACAAAGCAGCGGAAATTCCAATACAACTGGGGGTGATACAATGTCGTTAGTCACCCACATGACTAACAAGGCCCAATCCAATACAACATTACAAATACAATCAGTCTGATGGGTTAATATACCGAGTACTACAAACAAACTATACAAATACATTTCCATTCTTTCACCAATTCAACAACAATACAAATACAAACCTCATTCAATTCTATACCGAGTATCTACAGTTCTCCAAGTACACCGATAATCAATCGATCTTACAACTCCACAATACAACAATTACAATCCCTAAAAGACTACCCATGCTTAGTGTCAACCCCGGCCTACTCTTGAATGGTGATCAGCTTCAATGTTCCTGTAAAATAAAAACAGTGCCCCTAGGGGCTCAGCAAAATTGCTGCATATGAAATTCGCATACCCCGCGTGCTAACAGGGGTACGCCGACTACTTTGGTCGAGAACATGCGGTTCATTTTGATTCAAACAGCATGCAAGGCAATAATACATTACATATGTATATTGGCACAATCAAGGTTCAACATCGAACACAAACACTAACACACACATCAAGAGGTTAGTCTAATATACCATTTACTTAGGCTTTGAGGGTTCTACCTCGCTATGCCTTAATCCATTCTTCATTGTCTCACCCACTCTCTTGGGTTACACTTACTCAAGTTCTTTTACTCACAATCTCAAACTCAATACTCAAGTTACCAACTCAACTCTCGACTCTCTCAAATTTCAACTTAATGCTCAAACCCAATTCTCTACCTCAATCAAATTCTCAAATCAAATACTCAAACCAATATTCAATACTCAAAGGAATCTTTTAAGTCTTTGCCCACGACCTCTGGGCAGGGTCATACACAAGACCCACCACCGGGCTTACAGATACAAATGGAGCTATACAATCATCTCTTCAAATTCTCAAATGTCCGGTTCTCTGCCGGACTGCTCAAATTCCCAAAACTCCTCTCTCGGAGTCATTTCACAATCTCATGGATTAGCCTAGAGGCATCTCTCTCGATAACATCTATTAGCTCAGCTAATTTCTCAATGTCTAGTATTGTAACATTTAAGGTTTTACCCAACTTATCGAATACTCTCATGTTCGGGACATTGTTTATATTAGTCGGATCCTCTCATTGGGATTCGACTATCTTTCTGAGGGGTTTGGTAATCCCTTACCATTCTTTAATTTTCCCAAGGTTCATATTTGAACAATCATCAATCCTCTAACTAGAGGTTCATTGTATACTTCCACTAATATCTGTTTGTGGATTAAATCAGTTCGGTTCTCTAACCGTTATCGGGAGTTTACTAGATCGCGTACAATTCTCTCACGTTCTAGTGAGTTCATAGGTTTGCGTTATCGTTTCTTGGTTCGATAGTTTAGTGTGGTTCCCAAGTTTTTATTAATTTGCAACTTGCCTCTTACTACGAGTCACTACTCAACAAGACTCAACTATGAGTCGCACTATAGTGCTCATTCACACTCAAGCAATTCATACACAAACACACATTTCATGAATTATACAAACTTCAATTCAAAGTACAAACTAACAAGCAACAATACAATTCAAGCACAAGCAAGTGCAAACAATCCGATTCGTGCATTTATCTTGTTAAGGTGATCACACAATCAAACAAGCACACACATAAGAGTAACTCTGTTAGCATACGGGGCATGAGAAAACCATACCTTTCACCGAGGTTAGCTTTACCGTGTGCCCTCACGTTCCTTGGTTCACACTTGTTCCACTGATAATATTCAAATGGCTCTATTAACATTAAGGTGTTACGGTATGTAAAATTAATACTCCCGTCCTTACCCCGTTGTCCCATTATACTTAGTTTTGTTTATGTGCTTTTAAGCTCACAACTTTCTCAATCACTTCCCCAACTTGTTTACACATCTTAGGACCTTTACAAGTTACCAAACAACTCCTAAACATCATCTAAAACCAATACCATTCAAACCCCCATCATTTAAACCCTTAAAAACTTTCACGGCTGATTTTTGGGGGTGGTTTGGGACTTGGTCCGGACCCGAAGTCCAGGACCAACTGTAAACAAAACTCTCGGCTGAAGTTTCTTAGTGGTCCGGGACCTGGTACTTGGCTCAAGTCCTAGACCAGGTACATGGGTGAACTCTCGGCCTAAAAACAAGGGTGGTCCAGGACTTTGTCCAAGGACCAAGTCCTGGACCCTGCTAAAACCTGCTACATGAGTAATTTTTCAACCCCAATTCAACCCTTAATCCACACTTAATCATTACTTAAACTTTCCACAAGTTTCCTACATAAATAAACACCTCAAAACATGCTCCAAACCTCTCCAAATCATTAATTTAATCCTTACTCAACTTCTTGCCCAATTCAACAAATTTTCCATTCTCATTTTGCATCTTGCACACTTGTACATTTTCTAAACTTCCCTTGGCACTTTGCATTTTGGTCTAACTCCATTTGACCATTCCAAATCATTCCTAGGCAATTTGAATTACCTATACCCAAGTCCATCCATTCCTTTCAATCTCTTCCAACCTCGTTTCTCTCCAACTCCATGGCACTAATTTACTAGTTTGCTACAAATTTTATACCCTCTCTTTCTAGTTCTCCTAATGCCAGTTTCTAGGTTATTACTCAACTCTAAGCAACCCAGCTGAACACCTAAGTTCTCCCACTTACCAAGCCACCTAAAAGCACTCATTCTCTACTAAAATTTTGCCATAACCTCCCCATAAGCCTAACATGTCCAAATCCATCAATATTCACCAATTTTTACTTAAACCAATCCTAAACTAGCCACACCCTTAAAGGGTCCTACCAGCACATCAATAATTCCATCCAAATCATTAAATAACATTATAGCTCCCAAAATCTCAACAAACCACAATATAACAACAAACTCAAATCTATTGGCTTCAAAGCCCTCAATTCAAACAACAATTCCACAAATTCTCTCTAGTCTCAACAAAGTGCATTTCCATTCTAGTTTTGGTTCATTCATTCATTTACCCCTTCCCAATATTCCAAAACAATTAAATAAGCACCAAGGTAGTTTAATTACCTTAATTTAATAAGTTCCTCTTTCCATTTCTCCTCTTCTCTTCCTTTTGCCATTTTAGGTCAAGTGGGCAATCGAGTTTCCAAACTTCATCCCAACACCCAAGGAACACAAAATGAGTGTAATTAAAATTCTAAACCCTTAGAATCACTCAAATTCAATGGAAGGGCTTAAAGCACAAAGTTAGGGTTCTTACCTTTGGAGTTTTAGGAGAAGTTTTAACCCATGAATCAAAAGGAGGGTCCCACCACCATTGGAGAGTTGGACCAATGCTTCAAAACAAGAAGAAAATAAGGTATCAAAGAGGGGAAAATCGGCCAAGAAATGTGGGTGAAGAAAAATGAGTTTTTCTTGAATATTTTTACCTTAGGAGAGAGAGGAGACTCCAAGCTTCAAGATGGTGCCATTTTCTCTTCAAATGGGATATACCCATGGAGATGAATTTCTTCATTTTCAGATTTTGAAAAGAGGGAAGTGTAGAGCTTGATGAGAGGAAGAAGAATATGTATTTTATTTTGCATTTGGAGCATAGAGTTGGCTAGAGCATGAGGTAAAAGATGAAGTAGCCATGGAAGGAGAAGAGAAAACGTCAGCCATGGAGGAAGAAAGAGAGAACGTCAGGGAAGAAAGAAGAAAGGAAAGAGATGAGGAAAAAGAAATGAGGGAGGAGAGAGAGGGTTTTTGCTTTTTGTACTTTTCCTTTCTTTCTTTTTCTTTCTTTCTTTACTTATTTAAGTCAAATGAGTCAAAAAGGGAGAGGTGTGTCAATACAAAAACCGGCCCCTATATTATATGCAAGCTGGAGCATTTTTCGTCTTTTACAGAAAATGCTTGTTAATTTACCCAGTTTTAGCACTATTCAATAACCGGGCCCGTTTTCTAGATTTTTCTCGTTTCTTTAATTTTAATGGCTCTTAGGCTTCCATTAATGTTTATTTATAGTTATTTGATGAACTATAATTTTTACGGGTTCATTTGACCACTTAAAGTCACGTTTTCGGGTTTTCTCGAAAAACATGCGCTAAAGCTTTATTAGCGTTTTAACACATTATTTGGATCCGCTTTCCTCTGGAATTGTTCCCATATATTATTTAGGCCTTATTAATCCTTGGATATCCATCTAAGACCCTTGTCGTGGTCGTATTCCTCCTATGGTTACATAACGCTCCTTTTAGCGTTTTTCGCTTTTTAAGTGTTTTCTCTTTTCTTTTGGATTTATTTTCTTTACCAAAATTTATTAGGCACTAATAGCCCCTCAAATATCGTATTAGAGTAATTTAATCACCCTAGTTAAGTTCGGGGTATTTCAACCTTCCCCCCTTAAAGAACTTTGCCCTCAAAGTTGGTGAATCTAATATTGTTAGTCACCCCAGTACTCAATACAAAGGTTATAAAATCTATATAACCTGACAGACTCTAATGTCTGACTGAATACATACCACACATTCATACAACATGTCACAGCATGCATAACAACCAAAAATATCCTTTTCCAAACTCTCCATGGGGTCCAACCATAGATAAAGAAGGCACAACAGTCCTCTCCCATATCGAGTGATCCCTCAGGTACCGGTCACATTTGAACACTTACGCTTTCTGGTTCACGGCCGTCATAACTTTGGACACTTACGCTCTTTGGCCCTACGGTCCTTTGGTTCTGATCAAATTCATTTGCACATCTGGAGATCCTCAGGCTCCAAAGTGGGTACTCTTCCCTGACCGCACTACTCATATCCGGTGGCCCTTGGAAAAATACAAAACACACACTTCAAACGTCCTACCGGTCACTTAGTACCGTTGCTCGTCCGTTATAATGGTTTCAAAACTAATCATCACCTCCACCGGCTCACAACTAGCCTTACTCCCCAGGTTCGACCCGATACCGGTGCCTCACCATGAGAAGGTCCAACTAGCACCTGTGGATGCGGTTTCAAAACCGTTCCTCATTCTCTAGTTTGAAGAAAACCATTTGTGTCAAATCAGTTTGGAAATTCATTTTGAAAAATCAATACAACTCCAAATTCCAATTGATGTTAGTTTCACCTATTACTAGTGCGATTACTTATGGCCACTTATAGGGAGCATCAAGAGTCATTCAACCCCAAAGTGATCAGCATTGGTGTTGAACTATCCATCCACCCCAATTTGTGTTCGGTTTCCCTTGATCGCTAGAAAATCAAGTTCCACCTCCCACCTTAATTCACACAATCAGATAGTCAAACATTATTTCATTTTCTATCTTCTTAATCTTGCTAGTCATAATCACCAAGGCCAAACATTTCCAATTTATAAAATTCTTTACTCATTTACTAATCATCTTATCAATTACTACTCAATTTATCCCAAAATACTTACCTAAGAAATCCAAGTTAGTTCTCCAATTAGGTTTTCTATCCTCCAATAGTTCACAAGTAAAATCAAATCAACTCAAGTCAACTAGGGGACTCAATTTCCTCTTGGCTCAACATCGGTTTCATACCGATTTATTCTCAATAAATCTCCCAAACATACTCATCAATACCATGTCTAATCCCAAATCAAATACTATGTCCAATCTCAAATGGACATATACCATCGGGGTTCTCATTCCCCAGGAGTTTCTCTACTCCTTTCCACTTCAAATCTCACAAATAATCAAATTTACACAAGGAGTGGATACGAATGTTTATGTAACATAAGTACCAATCATCCAAAACAAATTTTTTTGCACTATGCGCATTGTAGTTTACTCACTTATCACGTCAAACATACATTTCACGGTTTTCACCCTACCCCCCTTAAAAAGGGATTACGCCCACGTAATCTACCATGTGCCAACATTGGACATAGGTTGAAGGCATTCGGCCGTCATGGAGTGTTTTACTTCCATACGGTCTATTATACAATGTTCCTTGATCAAGGGTTTTAACCGTATTACCGGTTAGTCCTTGCATCAAGAATTTTCATCGGAGTTGTTTAACTCTTAACCGGGTTTGGTTTTAGCCTCAGAGGCTTCAAGGAATTTATGGTTAGCCGTTTATTCTCTAGGTATATTAAACCTTAGAATTTTGGGCCCACTAGCTTCTGCTACGTGACCCTGATCACTTGGGTTATTCGCCCTTCTCGTTATCCTTAATGTGCCATCACTTTTTTATCCCTTTTTATCTTGGGAATAAGGTTTATCAATCACGAGTGGTATTCCTTTACCGTACGCGAACTCAATGAGTTACTGGTTTCCTATCCAGCTCTCTGGAATCCATGTACATACTATTGTGTACTTTCGTGATTCTTCATTGGGTTCCTCTGACTTATTGTCGGTTGAGGTTCAGCCATTACTTAGTTGTAGTGCTTCCTCTGTTGTTAGTAGCTTCTGAATTATACCCATTTATCTGATTTGTACGAGTGTTCTTTACTTGTACGACCTTGCATTTTCTATGCATCAGTTCTCTAAATATTCATAGGTTTCCTTCCGTTTATATCCCAATGGAATTCACCTCGTGCTTCTTTAGCCTTAGGCCGCACGGTTTATTTCAAAGCTTCAGCTTAACTGGCTTGTGCCATGTTCGTTGGTGAAAGGAAGGATTTTCCACGATTGACATTTCACATATTCCTAGTTATCCCACTAGATCATTACTGCACAAGTGCAATACCAAAACACTCAGTCCTACAGAGTGCAGAGGCGTAAACCCTTGGCAGTAAATCTCTTATGTGATTGCAGTAGGAATGAACATTGTTTCCTTGTTGCCCGGTCTGTCTACCATCTTTATTCATCAACTCCATATCATTGTGTGATTTATTCACATGTATTGGTTGCTTGTTGTGCACCATGTTCGTATTTATTTACGACCTTGGTTTCCATGGCATCCGCTATTTCAGTAGCTTCCGCTCATGTGTTTCTACTATGTAGACCATGGTTCGCCATTTACTTGGCTGATTATAGAATATGACATTCTTTTATATCTCTGAGCTCCTTGAGCGTTAGTGGTTTTACACTTCACCTTCCCACATACGGTATTTCTTCTTAACCGATTACTTCTCAGTTTTCAATAATTGCTATCAAAGCTTCCTTTGGTATCATTTTATTCTAGTTAAGGCTTGGCGGTAATTATCTGTTCAAGCTTCACTACCTTGGTAGTTCTGGAAGGGATGTATTTTCAGACGTTTATTGCTGGTATCCTCTTCTTGGAATCTATGTTCACCGCTCCCGCGGTCTCACCATAACGAGGGGTATCTTTGCTCGTTAGTTATTAAATCGTCTCACTGGTGCCGTTCTTGGCAGCTCTTCATATCGTTCACAATGGTTTTTGTAACCGTTGGGTTGTGTCCTGTAGTAGGTTTATGGCCACTGGCCACGTTGCCTAGAGCTCTGCTCATCTTAGGCTGTTTACAAGCATTGCTTCTCCGTATACCGTAATTTGGTTTGGAGGTAACACTGGGCTCCATGATAAGGATCATTGCTTCACGCTTCCGTCCGCTAGATGCCCTTTAAGTATCTTGGTATTGATCAGTACCATTTATCAATTTAGGGTATCCCCTAGTAAGTGGGATCCCTTCGGTGTTCTAACCGAATGTCCGTTGTAATTTTTGTGTCCTTATCACGACATTATTCTACACCCTTCGAGGATTGCTCCTGGGTGTTGCTTAGTTATGCCATTACCTTTGGCTAACATTTATGAGAATGTTTAATTTACTCCGCATTACGGTTCTGGATTACAAATTGTTCCGTTTAGGGTTATAGCGTCTCCCGTTCCTAGGGTAGACCGTTGATGTTTTTCCTTATGTTTATAACTGGTTTGATATTATTTTCGGTGGTGAATGGTATTCTCCAGTAATTTATAAGATCACTCTGGGTATTTCACCTTGTTCCTTTAACATTGGTGTGTTCATGTTAGGCATTGCCTTACTGTGTTTAGACTTGGTTTCCATTCCAGCTAATATGCTTCGTTTCAATATCCTTGAGACATATCCGATGTCTTTGCTCAATTACTAGTGCTTCTCGCACTTCTTAACTCTCAACCGTTCTCCTGGAGTGAGTTCTTGACTCTTTTAGCTTCGTGAGCTTATCTGGGTTCTTCGATCATTCAAGGTGTCCAACTGTTTTGGTGTGAATTTACCTTACGGTCTATAGAACGGAATCAACTACTTTCCGTGTTTCGTACACTACATGTATACACACATGGGGTCCCTTATTGGTACGTTACCACTTACCTGACTAACTCACAAATGGTCTGTCAGGCCCGCAAGCTCCTTCGGAGTGTGGTCGTCCCACATCCCGTATATGGGTACACTCGTAGTGCTCGTCACACGCCTAGGTGAAGTATTCTATTGTCAACCCCTCTTGTATCATCCTATGAAACTCACTGTGATTCTTCTGGTTTGGTTTTAAAAAAAATCTAAGGTTTAAAAGAAAAGTTTGGTTTCAGAAGAAAAAATTTGGGTTTTGAAATAAAAATCTTGAGTTTGAAAGAAAATCTTCATAGCGTTGCCATCTCTGAGGTCTTGCCCAGTTCAGCTTCTCGCTGACTGGTATGTTCTTAGTATGATGGTCAGGCCGTTAGGCCTTCCCAGGGTTTGATTCTTCAAGTCCTTAGGACTAGTGATCCTACTTGCTTCAATCTTCACGGTGGTACTTTAGTAAGTACTTGTTGGATGTCAAAAGTCTGCTAATTTGCCTTGTTGTTGCTGCACTTGCCTTGGCAAGTGCACAGGTACGTCGGTTTTTAGGTTAACCTATACCGATTACGGTACTATTTCCATCCGTATTTGATCTTAGTGATCAATCTTTAGAGTAATTTCACAGTGTTTTTGACATGGTTGTCGTCAATCCGGGTGTCTCCCCGATCCTTGGGGTACTCCATGTACCTTGCTTCATAGCTCGTTCCCACTCTTTTACTGTGGTTACCGAGGTTTAACTAACCCTTAGGAGCTACGTCGTAGTCCTGTGTGTAACGACCCCAAAACCACCCTGGTTGAGAGACCGTTACACGCCGCGTGCTTATTACCTAAGACATGGAAGGCTACACTAGCGAATCCCAAAACTGAACAAAATACCCTTTATTTAACAAGTAGCAAATTCAATCGTTTACATAGTTTACAATAGCGGAAGCGAGTAAATACAAAAAGGGCCTCAAAGCCAACATCTAAATACTAAACCAAATCCAAAACTAAAAACGGAGGTCGAATCTTCAAACACGAACTAAGACATGCAAATAAGACAGATATAGGGGTGAGCACAACTATTGCTCAGCAGGTGATAAACTTCATCAGCTGAGCACGCTCAAAACATAATCTGAACATACATTTATACTTATATGAAAGCATAGCAAAATCAGAAACAGAGGCCTTAGAGGAAGAAGGCAGAAACAGAAACTTGATAATCTAGAAGCTCAACCAAAACAGAAGCTCAATGAAATCAGAAGTTTAACCACATCAAAAGCTGGACAAAATCAGAAGCTTAGAAAACTCAAAAGCAGAGATCGAAGCCAAAGACTTTCCAATAGATAGAGGTCTAAACCAGAGAGAGCTAAGTGTTGTCAAATCAGAAGGAGCAGCAGAAGACAGACTAGAAAGTCAAAGCTTTGCAAACTAGAGACTTCTCAGAAGACGGAAAGCACACAGCAGACCGTCTCAAATCAAATACAGACAGAGCAGACGGAAACAGATCACTTAATAAACCAGAGGCTCTTAGAAAACAGAAAGCACAAAGCAGTCTGCCAGAAATCAGAAATAGTCAGAACAAACGAAAGACAGAACACTTAGCAATCAGAAGTGGGACTCTAGCACCAAGCACAAACACTCAGAAAGGGGCGGAGACCCATGGACCTTACAGATCCCTCGACAACACAGAAATGACCAGAAGTCCAAAGGGTTCATCAACCCCACAGAACAGATTGGGCATGACCCACACTCAGAATGACGTCCACATGATATACCACAGAATAGCTCGACCCAGCCATTCATGACTCAGAAGCAGAGTAACTAGGTCCCAAAACAGAAGCTCAACAAACAAAAGCTTAACAAATCAGTTCAGAAAGTGTTGCAGAGAACACACACCAAAGCACAAGGCCTTACACAGCGAAAACTGAATAATAGCTGAAACAAAAGCCTTAAACCAGGACTAGCCAAAGTCAAACTAAAATCAGAGGCTGAAGCACACTTATAGAGCAAAACAGAGTTCAAAAGATTATCGGTGACTTTAAAATCAAAATATACTTAAACACATGCCAAAACATGTCCAAACAGATAGTACTCGAAAAGAGGAAACCAACACCGCAAACGGCACTCAAAACGGAGCTCAAACGAAGAAGTTTTGGTCGAAATAGTGAGACGTCCGAACTTGTGTCCGAACGTCGAAGTTCGGACACAAGTCGAACTTAAATCCGCGGAAAAATTCAAGGTGTCCGAACATCCAAGTTCGGACAGATGTTCGGACATTTCAGAAAATGACTCGTGATGAAGTCCAAACATGTGTCCGAACTTCAAAGTTCGGACACATGTCGAAGTGAAAAACAGAGAGCGCAAACACGGGGTGTCCGAACTTCCAAGTTCGGACGGAAGTTCGGACACAGTGAAAAACTCATAAAACCCAGGTGCAACAGAGCGTGTCCGAACTTCCAAGTTCGGACGGAATTTCGGATGCGCCAAAAAACTCAGTTTCCAGAACGAAATCTGATGCGAACAGAATCATCAAAACAACGCCAACTCGTAGAGTAAACACAGAATACAAATAGACGCAAAAGGTGCAGTTTTCAGAAACGATTTTCACACGAACAGAACCACAAAACAATGTCAAAATGCAGCACGAATCTAGAGTTTTTAAGCCATAACTATGGCAGTTTTTAGAAGGTCAAAAACCAAGACAAATCAGACAGAGATCGGTCACCAAACATAGAGTAATTTAACAACCCGAACTCTCAAATCAGAAGCACTATCACAAAACAGAAGGGAATCACAGAGGTAGATTCACCATTGTCAAAATATTACTTACATATCAAAATACGCAAAACAAATACAAGTCCCACGGGGTTGTAACGCATCAAAGCGCAAATCCGGAACACCCACAAAATCACCACAAATCAGAAACCACACAAACATATACGGAAAACAACAGAACCAAAACCCCCGTGGGTGAACGCACATAACCGAATCCATCTACCACCTACCTCACATCCGACGCAAAGCCATCTCTACAGACTCTACGAAACACTCTTCTTGAACCTCCACTTGAATCTCTACTCGGACCACGAACACTCGATCGAAATTGGGAGAAGACCAACGACGGAGAGGGAAATGACGAAACATCAATCAGAACTCGAAACCCTCAATTAGAGATCTCATAGACTCGAATAACGAAACAACAGCGCCATTGAATTGTAGGAATGGGAGATTAAAGAAAAGGATGAGCAGAGGGAGAAGAAGTTATACACGAAGCGGATGAACGATAGAACTGTCGATGAGAAAGATGAAGGAGAGGGACTAATTGGTCATAAATTAGAATGAGAGAGAGGGAGGACATAAAATAGATTAATAAATCTCTCTCTTAAGAAAATAATAAATAACAAAAAGGAAGAAGACAAATGTAACCCTCCTTCATCAAGCTAATATATTTACATTAGGAGAATGTCATATACATTCTAATATAGGATTACAATTTAACACGAACTCCCTTTGTGAATCAGAAAGAAGTAAAATAAAATAAAAAAAAATTCAGGGGCATCACAACATACCCCTCTTAAAAAGAATTTCATCCTCGAAATTCGACAAAACCCAGAATATGATCAAATGCACTTCTAGTGCCAGAATACTACGAACACTCACAAGGCTAACACTCAGAACTCACTGCTGATTCACTGATAGAAGGACAAGCAGAAGATGACTATTAAAGGCTATGCACGAAGGCACAGGAAGAATGCTCACACATCCCAAAAGCTCTAACCTCACATGAGCTAACACACAAATCTCCCTGCCTGACTCACTAAAAGAACGAACAAAGCAGGAGACTACAAAAGGTTAATCTTGAAGAATTAGGAACAACACTCACACTCACTGGTCATTGACTAACATTAGCAAATAGCAGAATATGTTTAGAGATTCAGCCTAAAAGCACAGAAGGAAACGCTTACACATCTCAGAAGTCCACACCTCACAGAGCTAACACTCAGAACTTGTTAAATGACTCACTGACTGAAGAGACAAATCAACAATTACTGAAAATCAACTTGAAGGCACAAACATAACACTCAGATTCACTACTGACTGGCTAACAGAGGAACACACCCGAAGATTATCCTCGATGCACAGAATGATCACTCACACTCATCTTAGAAGCTCTAATCTCACAAAGCTAACACGAATACCCTGGCTGACTAACAGAAGAAGCAAAGTAGAAGATCACTAAAGGCTCGTCCTAAAGGCATCGAAAGAATTGCTAAACTCCCAGAATACATCCTTATCCAAGGACCAAACACACCTCTCAAACTCAGATCGCGCTGTGGAGGGTGATTTTTCAATATGAGGGGGGGTCTATCTGAATATGGTTTGACTCAGAAGCCAAGACCCTAGAAAATGCCATTCTGTGGAGGGTGAAAACCCGTTATTCATGGCAGCCCTCAAACCTTTTAAATTGTTCGTCTTTCCCATAAAGCATAAGGGGGAGTGCAAGTGAACACTACACCCGCTCTCAATGGGCCCCACGCGTACTTATGCCTCTATAAGGCGGAATTGACTAAAGTCGCCACCTAGTTTGACCTAAGGAACTAGGAAGGGATGAGAAGGGTTCTAATAACTGTTAATTGACTCTTTGATTTGCATATGGATTGGGCTTATCTGGTCATACCAAAGATTCTGTATGGGTTCACACTAGGTTACACCCCTTAGAAGTGGCAACGACCACGACTTTGGATTGGTGCCCGAGGAAACCTCGGTCTCCAATTGTCGGGATTGCCTTCTTTCAAAACCTTATTAGAGAGATTCAATTAAAGCCAAAGGATAGGATTAGGACAGGAAGAGATAAAGAGAGTGGATGAGGCGAGCTTTTCTGCCAAGCTAGCGCCAAGGGGAGGAGTTGGTGAACTCAGATGAGTATAGAATGAAGATTTAGGAAGAGTTTGAGGTTAAGTTAATAAACAAGACTTGGAGTCTGATGGTTTGAAGTTTATGGGAACCAACGAAGGTTTAAATGTTTTGAGAGATATAAGAGCCATCTTAAAGGGGGGAAAGGGTTTTTTGTTTGGAATGGGGTTGCACCCTAGATGGTCTGCCTACATACTCAACTCCCTGTTGAGATTAGACCTTACATAGTTCAGGGTTTTTGGGTTCTGGAAGTTTTGAGGTTTTGAAGGGTTTTAAGGGGTTTGGAGTTTCGAGAAGTTTCGGGTTTGGGATGCTAGTCTGTGAGACGCTCGGGTCTATGAGACATTTAGAATATTCAGATGATGAAAGGAATGAGATATCGAAGTCTATGAGACACTAGAGTCTGTGAGACGTTTGAAACCTTGAGATGTCGAAGTCTGTGAGACGCTTGGGTCTGTGAGATGCTCGGGTCTGTAAGACGCTCAGGTCTGTGAGATATTCGAATCATTGGAATGACAAAGTCTGCGAGACACTCAGGTCTATGAGACGTTTAGAGTGTAGGGGAAATTGGAATGGAATTGAAAAAACGAATTGAAATCGAGGTTAAATTGGAGTTGAATGAATATTGATTTGAATTGGAACTGAAATGAATTTGGATTTGAATGAGCTTGAGCTTGAATTTGAATTGAATTTGGATTTGGATTTGAATGAGTTTGGAATTAAATTGAACTTGAATTTGAATTGAAATTGAATGACGTTTGAATTGAATTGAAGTTAGAATGAATTTGATTGAAATGAATTTTGAATTGAATTGAATTAAGAATATAATTAAGAATTGAATGAATTGAATTGAAATTGGATTTGAATTCAAATTGAAATTAAATTGATTTTCGATTGGAATTGAGAAGAATTGGGATGGAATTGAAGTTGTGGGCAAAATTTGAGCTAATGGGTCTGGTTTGGGCCTTGGAAAGTGGGCCAAGTTGGACCACGAAAAATAAAGATGGGCCAAACTGGGCCTTGGAAATTTTGGCTAGATTTAGGCCTCAATTGGGCCTCGAATCGGGCCTTGAGTCGAACTTTGAATTGGGCCCCGAATTATTAATGAGCTTATTTTGAAATGGGAGTTGGGCAGATTTTGGAGTGCATTTGGGCTGGTTTCATGGAGTTGGGCCGGGTTATGTGGGTTTTGGACCGAAGTTGGTCTTTGGGCTGAAAATTGTTTTTGGGCTGAATTGGCCTTTGGGATAGGCTTGGGTTTGATTTGGACGTTTGGACCTGATTTGGACTTTAGGCTTTGGAGCAATGGGCCAAAGATGGGCCTTTCAATTTGGGCAAATTTGTGATTGGGCTGAAGTGGGCTTTTTTTTTAATTGGGATGAAATGGGTCTTATTGATCTTGGGCCAAGTGTGGGAATTGTGCTTTTGATTTTTGGGCCTAAGTTGGGCCTTATTGATTTGGGTGGATCTGTGAGATATTAACAAGTGAAACAGATTGATTTACTGGTTTATTAACTCTTGATTATGGGTGTGTTGAAGACAAAGGGGGAATCCACCCACATAAAACGAATGAGAGACCCGCTAGGCATGGGGTGGTTTCGCATCCTAAACCCTCCTAAAATGGCCTTAAGGGCTTGTTTTTTTTGAAGTTTTTGTTCTTATATACATATAAAGGTGGTTTGAGAGTTTTCTAAAGTTATAGGAGATTATTGCCCCACATAACGAATGAGAGATCCATTAGGTGTAGAGCGATAATACATCCAAAACTTTTCTATCAGTAAAAAGGTTCTATAGGGTAAAATGAAGTGTTATGGAACTCGTACTTAGACTGAAGTTGCAAAGAGAATGCCAAGTGATGTATTGATTAAAGCCTGTCGAATTACATGGCTTATGACTCTTATTTATAGACCTCCCTATAGAGTACAACTGTCTGTGTGGGCCTCCACTATTCTAGAATATTCTTCAATATACAAGGTTTTCCTATGATTTATTCCTTTTTGTCGAATAGTTACCACCAATCTATCGGAGAGAGGTTTGCTTCACTTTGCTTCGGAGGTGGGGAGGACCGTATGGCTTATCGTTCCTCTACAGGTTAACCAAAGAATGGTTCTCCGGACGTTAGGGTCCGATCGTTGGGGTCGGTAGGAGACCCTTCTGCTGTCTCTGCAGGTGGCATGTACCCTTCGCTAGCCACTTGGTTACTACGCGTGGTGGAACCCCACTTCATCAGTCCCACAAGATCTTTTCTTTTTCTGCAAGGAAAGATCTTTTCGTTGTTGCTCTCTCTTGGTTTTTAAATTTTGGCGTTCTGCTCCACTCCTCCTAGTCCCACAAGACCTCTTTTTTTTTAAGAGAAAGGGAAAGAGGTCTTGGAGTTGTTCCCTTTTGTTTGGATTTCCTACCGTTGGAGATCTACCAGAGGCTCAGCAACGTGCCTTGCCTCAACTGTCGCCTCCTCGTCTTCTGAAGCTACCTTCCCTGACACGCTTGCAGTAGTAGGTGATGATTACTATTTGGGTAGAGCGTGCCCAATTTCCGCCTATTTAAGCCCATTCTCCTCCTTTCTTCTCTTCCCTCTACTTTTTCAAACTTTCGAACTTCTCTGAGTTTTCACGCATTTGTCCTCCGCTTTCTTCCTTGCCTCCTGACCTCGATCTTTCGCTTTCTCGCTTATACGGTGGTCATTCTTCTTCTTCTTCTCTTCCCTGCTTCGCAATTCCCTGTTTTCTGCTCTTGCATCTTCTCTCTTTCACGCCCTTCCCTACTTCTCGCTCGCCTGAATCTTTCGGCTTTCTCTGTTCGTAATGGACTCGTCAAACCCAAACTCTTCCGCCCTGGCGCCGGCGGGATCAACACTTTTTACCGACGGGGAAAACTGCGTCGTAGAAGATTCTGCCATTCCTGCCGAAGATATCGGCGGGGACTACCCTCGCCAAGGCACCGGTTCCAATCTTTCTGTGAAAGATTTGAAAAAACTTATGAGAGGTGTGCAAGTCCCACTGGGGTCGAAAATTTGCGTGCCGGAGCCGACGGCGCATCCTTTTAACTACTTCGGGGATGGTTTCGTGGTGTATCGGGAGCATCTTCACCGTGGCCTGCGTTTTCCCCCGCACCCTTTTGTTCTTGGTTTCCTTTCGCGTCGGCGATGTACTCTTGCCCACCTGAATCCCAACACCTTAGGCTGTCTGCACGCCTTCCTCACCGTCTGTGCGGAGAACGATATTACTCCCGATGCGCGGGAGTTTGTAAATTTCTTTACAACCAGGGTGAACACCATTACTACGGAGGAGGACATTTCCGTCTTGGCCGTGTCCGGGTACTCCTTTTTCAAGCGTGTGAGCCTGGAGAGCGGCTGGTCCTCCAACTGGTTTGTTTTTTATCCGCCGAGGGGGACTTTTATCGGAGTCTCCCATATCGGAAACATAGCTAAGGGGCAGCTTGCCGCTCCGCTACCCTCTTCTGCAAATTCGTCTCCAATTGGAGACATACTTAAGAAGCTGAGTTCATCAGCGCTCCATCCCATCACCTTCTTCCTCTCCGAAGAGAAGTTAAACAAAACTCGGACGAAGATTGACCGTACGTGTTTTTCCTGTGTGCCTTCTTTCTTTGTTAGTTTTTCGGATGTTTTTCTTACTTCTTCCTTGTACCGCAGCTTTTGTTCAATCGGGCGGGAAATTCTCCCTCTGGTACAACTGGGAGCTTGTTGATTACAGGCCCACCGAAGAGAAAAAAGGAGCCCTCCCTGCTCCTTCCGGTGGGAAAGTTCGTAGTCCCTCCGGTAGCAAAACCACTGGCACTAAGAGGAAAGCCCCCGAGGGGCCCAGAAAAGTTGATCAGTCAAAAATAAAATTAGTACAAATGGAAAAGCTTGTTACCGAAACTGGTTCCACCGGTCCCCTCGCTACTGTCCCTTCGGAAACAGGTACTCCCGTGTCCACTCCCGCCTGTAGTCCGGGTGGAGTTAAAAAAGATGTGGATTTAACTCTCATATCATCCCTCTTCCCTGATCTGCATGGCTTTTTTTGCGTAGATGAAGCTTTAACTCAAAATACCGATCCATTTTTTCCACCGGTATACCTTTCCACAGCCTTTTTCCTTTTTTGCTTTTACTTTGTACTTGTTTGATTACTTATGATTTTGCCTCTTGTAGCTGCTGCTCCGCCCTCCGTAGACCCTGAGCCTGAACGGGCGCGTCAACCCGTGCGCGGTGTTGTAATAAAGGAAGGTGGCGCCCCGGAGGGAAGAAAGGCTCGCGAAATTCCGCCAATGAGCTTTCTCCGATTGCAGCCATTTTCCCCTTCCCTTTGCTTGATCGTGGTGCCATGGTCGAACGAGAGACAAGAAACGTGACTCTGTGGATTGGATCGCGGTTGTCTTACGACGTTCGTTTCCCACAGACGGCGCCAAATGAAGTGGTATGGAACTCGTATTTAGACTAAAGTTGCAAAGAGAATGCCAAGTGATGTATTGATTAAAGCCTGTCGAATTACATGGCTTATGACTCTTATTTATAGACCTCCCTATAAAGTATAACCGTCTCTGTGGGTGATAAGTGTCCAAATGAGCATGATTTATAGGTGTATTTCATATATTATATTAGCACTTTTTCTTGCTCATTTCTCCACTTCGATTAGTTTTCCTCTAGTTTATGTTTTATTGTTATCTCACAAATTTATTGTTTAAACATGAGGAAAACCAAGCTGGGAGTAAAGTAGACGAAGAGACGAACGCATGGACGTAAACGGCTCAGAAAACGGAGTCCAAACGAAGAATCTAGAGCCGGTCAAAGTTTGTGTCCACATGGTGACCTCATGAGTGTCCGCCCAAAACCCTAAGGACACAAGTGAGGACAGCCATGCGGACAAATTGAGAGCGCGCCTAACTCTCTTGTCCGCCCAGAACCATGAGGACACAAGCGAGGACACTCATGCGGACAAGACTAGGACACGGACTCCATTTGTGTCCTCATGAGTGTCCGCCTAAAACAACGCGGACAGCTACGCGGACGCCAACGAGGACAACAAGCGGACGTGACTAAAAATCAACGCGCGCCAGTTTTCTTCTTCGCCCGTCGACTTGCTTCTGCCATATCCATCTACTCCGCACCGCCTACCTTAATTTCCTCACGCGTCTTCAGCTCTGTCCCCTGCAATCAATGAGCTGCAATCAATCGGCAATAAATGTTCTTCCAGATCTACCTCTTCCCTTCCTCTATATAAACACACGTTCCTTCTGTTTTCATTTATACATCCACCACCCAAAACAATCCATCATCGATCCACTTCACCACACATCACACGTCCATCCCATTTCTCTTCTCCCGTCTTCTCCATTTTATTTATTTTACATTCCACAATATCCACCTCTAGTCCTACGTATACAAAATAGCAGAACGAATGCAGGAGTGACTACAGATGATTTCTATTACTCTTGTTCCTGTTTATCTATTTAATATGTTAGGCTAGAATATTTATACTCTGGGAATGGTTATTATGTGTTTGTATTAATTATGCAATATTTTTACTGGTTTTAATTTAAATACAGTTTGTTACGATTAAAGATTATCTCGCACCTTTTTAATAAATGTCATGAGTTTATTAAATTGCTTTACTAAATCTATTTCTAATCTGATCGGTGACAAATAGATAGGTTAATTAAGCCATAAAACTAGAGGAAACTTATTTTCATCGTTTAAGTTAGTACTCAGTTGCAAGAATAAAATTCCTCATACTCCTCTGCCGTTTACATGTATTTTGCTTGAGTTTTCATCGGACCTTGCATTTTCAGGTAAACGAGTTCTTATGAGTTTTCATCGGACCTTAAGATAATAACAGGAATCTTGCCAAATTATTATATTAAACCAGTAGAGATAGCATAATTAAGCAGATTATATTAACCTGACCCAGAGTCCCGTTTAATTTATCGATATACTTAGTTTATTTTATCTTTTCTTTTTTTTTATAATACAAGTCAATTAATCCCCCTTTTTGTGACATGCTTAGGTACTATAATATGCACATTAGTCCCACGGTTCGATATCCGGTCGCTTACATTTCACTATACTACCACGACCGGGATTTGTTTGCAGCCCGATGTTTATTTTGAGTTTTTAATTTCTTTTCTTTTATTTTTACACCAGTTTAACCACTCAGATATACACGTCTGCAGTGGGCCTACACTATTCTAGAATATTCTTCAATATACAAGGTTTTCCTATGATTTATTCCTTTTTGTTGAATAGTTACCACCAATCTATCGGAGAGAGGTTTGCTTCGCTTTGCTTCGGAGGCGGGGAGGACCATATGGCTTATCGTTCCTCCGCAGGTTAACCAAAGAATGGTTCTCCGGACGTTAGGGTCCAATCGTTGGGGTCGGTAGGAGACCCTTCTACTGTCTCCGCAGGTGGCATGTACCCTTCGCTAGCCACTTGGTTACTATGCGTGGTGGAACCCCACTTCATAAATAACTAAGGCTTAGATAGAGGTCAGGATTAACGAATCAATCAATTGCAGGGTTGCGAGAAGGGCATAGAAGCGAGATAACACGTGTACAATGGAGCAAAAGCGACGAAAGCATAACAGAGGAAAACAGAACCGCTATAAAAATTGAAGATGATATTAAGACAACGAGAATAGCATAACATAGCAAGATTTTGCAACTAAATGAGTTGGTTTCAAGTGCAGACTAGATTAGAATCATACTTTTTGAATCAATTTCAAAAATGAATCTATGCGCAAGGAGTAAACAACAATGCTAGGAATGTAGACATGTTGTTGGTCACAGAAAACTAACCGACGGGGTGGCCTCCCCCTGGTTTATCATTTAATTAACTTTAAGAAAAAGAATCATCCAAATCGGCTCATAATCCTTTCTCGGTCATGTGTAATCAACATGGTTTCCATACCCATAGTTGAAATACCCCAAACCTTGATATGTTGATTAAATGTTAAAACATGGTATTTAAAGGCTAAAAAGTGCCTTAGAAACATCAGTGTACAAATTAAACCATGGTAAAAACAATAAAGTACCATAAAGACAGTTTGTGCAAAACATGCTTTAAGCTTGGAGTGAACATGGTTAGGACCCAAAGAGCCTACCAAGACTTAATAATATTCAATTATGAATAAATAGGCTAATTAAGTCCTTAGCAAATCTTGGGAACCAGATTAAACCAAACAAACACAAATAAATGCCTTAAGTCAATATGGGCAAAAATGTGCTCTAAGCTTGGGATAAATGTGTATAGACCTAAAGGTCATACCAATACCTTATAAATGTGTTAATGAACATATTAAATCATTATTAAGAAAACCAAGCTTGAAAACAAGTTAAAACACAAAATGTGCTTTAAGGAGCCTTAAGCACATTTTTGAAAAATTGTCTTGTAAATGAGTTTTGAATGGCTAAATGTCCATCATTACTCTTTAATTAACATGTTTACTACTTAGTATCACATTTAGGTCTAATCAATGGGAAATCAAAAATTTCACAAATATGTGCCTTAGTTTGTGAATAGTAACCAAAATATGCAAATTTATAACATAAGTCAATATAAGTAAGTTTATTGGTCAACAAAGACTATTATACCCCTAGGTAGAGATGGGGCCGGTTTTTATTATGGTGAGTCACCAACATGTAAAGAATCAATTAAGGAAAGGAAGGAAAAGTAAGTAAAAAGAAAGCTACTTTATAAGGTAAATATCTTGTAAAAGCAACACCTCACTTCATTTCTCCCTTCCTTCTTCATTTCACACGGTCTACAACCTCTCTTCTCCCTTTCCTTCGGTGATGCTACAGCTCAAGCACCATCTTCAAGCTTTGAACTCTTGTATCTTCTAGCTCCCTTTTGCCAAATCAAATTCCAAGACCATATTTGTCTTAGTTAGGTCAAGCTCTACACTTCTCTCTTTTCAAATCTTCAAGAACTCCATTTTGGTGCCATGAAGATTCACCATTGTTGGAGCTTGAGCTCACCTTTTCATGCCTTGTCATTCTCCTTTGCTTCAAGGTAAGGAAAATCAAAGAAAAACAACATTCCCTCTTGTTTGTGTGTAACCGAGAATCACCTTTGATGGTGTCTCCTCTTGTTCTTTCATAGCTCCATTTCAATCTTCAAGGGACAAGGAGGAGTCCTCTCTTGTTACATATTCAAGTTCTCTTTCAAATTCAAAGGTAAATATCATTTTAGTGTATTAAAACACTTATGTTAAACTAGGGTTTGTATATGAGTTTAAGTGTGAATTCTTAAGCTCATTACCCTTATATGTATATTGATTAGAAAGTTGGCAAGTGATCAAACTCCTTGCTGATTTTCGGTTCAAGGAAACAAGAAAGAAGTTTGAGAGGAAAAGAGGTAAACAAACTATCTCAATGTAGTTTAAATGCCTTAGGAAAAAATGAGCTTGATTTGCTTAATAAAATACCTAAGGAGCCAATGGTGAATGACCTAGTAAAATGCTCTCAAGGAAACTATTAAGGAGTATATGTGATGTTGAGTGTATTTGCAGGTTAAAGGCAATATATTATGTGGGAAATTCAGTGTTTAAGGTTTATGCAATTTAAGGGCCTAAGAGCCATGTTATTTAAGGGCCTAAGAGCCATGTTATTTAAGGGCCTAAGTGCCAAGCAATTTGATTATGCACTATATTATGATGTAGTGTAAATTTGGTGAAGTTTTGTGTGTGAGAATATTCTTGATGGATTTAGGTGTTCTTGAATGTTTTATGGTGAAAAACAATGTGTTTTGGTATGACATTGTGCTAAGAGAACCTATGGCAAAATTTGGGTAATGTGTAAGGAGATTTAAGTGTTTAAATTAGTTTTGGTGAACTAGGAAGTGTTAAAGGTGAACAAGTGTTTTACTAGGGAAGAAAGCATGTATTAAGGTGATTTAGAGTGATACAAGGATTTAGGTATTATCTTGGAAGTTCTAGAAAACCAATGGGTGTTTGTGGGATGTACTAAAGTCTTGGAGAAGTTTGTTTAAGGTTAAAGAATGTTGATGTACAAGGAATGAATGATGTTTAAGGATTGAGAAAGGAATTTTAAGAAGGTGTGAACAAGGAAATTAGTTAGTAAGAAAAGATGCTTGGGAGATGATGTTAAGGTGTAGAGGAAACATCTTGGTATAGTGGTCATTATAGGTGAAATACCATTTAGAAAACCAAAAGAGAAATGTTACAAGTGTTAAGAGATTTATAAGAAAAATGAGTGACAAGTTGGACAATGCTTTAAGGTGAATCAAAGTGATATTTTGGTATTAGAATATGCCTAAGTTCATGTGTGAAGTTTGGGTAATCAATGGATGAAGAAAGTAGATGAAACAAAACTTGGAAATGTCAATTTGGGAATTCTGTTACAGTGGTCTGGGACCCAAGTATTGGATGATGTCCCGGACCCTACACAAAAAAGGGCCGAGAGTTTTACAAGTGCTTTGGTCCGGGACTTGGGGTCAGTACAAGGTCCCGGACCACCCTATTAAAATCACCCGGGAGATTCCTTAAGTGTTGGTCTGGGACATAGGGTAAGGATCAAGTCCCGGATCACTCTAAAAATGTTGTTTAAGGTATGAAAATGATGTGTAATGATGGGGATTGATATGTAATGATGTTATAAAGTTGTTAGGGACATGTTAGGTGAGATATAATGAAAATTAAGTGAGTGAAAAGTTGTAGTAAAATGTGAGAGTAAAACAAGTTAAAAATGTGAAGTTATTTAACTAGTTAACGGTGTTAACCATGGTCGTTCAACGTTACACAAACATGTTACCCCCAATGTTAATGAAGGCAACTTTAATGTTACCAGTTGTTCGTGAATTGTTCGAGGAACATAAGTGGACATGATAGAGTGGACTCCGGTGACAGGTATGGTTTTCTTGCAACCTGTGTCCTACCGGATTACACCGGCTTGTATGCCAATGTGTTTTTCTGTATGTTTGCCACGTTGTAAGATAAAACATGTAATGAGTTTACAGTAATTCATTTATGTGGCGTGTTCAACTCCGATACCATTTAACCTCGGAAGTGTTAAACCTTAGCTAACTGAGTCTAAGATCACATGAGAATTCGGTATTCGGATTTAACGACCCGAACCATGGGACGTTCTAACCACGGCTATGCGTGTGTTAATTGTGTGATATTTGTGTGTGTATGTAAGGACCTCCCTTGTATGTTTAACCCAGTTGTGATACTGTATGGTGTGTGGATGTGATAGACTCCATAGTGGGGCTCTAACTGTTATCTAAGGTAAATATGTACTAACGGGGGTGAGGAATCCGGTTAGGCCGGTCGCGCGTTGTTTGGGAGTGGGTATCCTTTTTAGCCTTACCCTCCTCTCTGTTATGGTTGTTTCCCTCACGGGTTATGATCTCCCATTAGCTTACTCCAAAGCTTAGCTATTCTGACTTATGATCGGTTTAGGGGGAACATGTGTTTGTGTGGTGTGTTCGGGTCACTAAACCCGAACCATCTTAACTTAAGTTACTCGTCCGACTATTAGGACGGTAATGAGTGTTGTATAACGAGTTTATCATGAGGGTGACTTCATTCTCTAGGCTCACCAGTGAATTAACTATGTTTGGGTCGGTTCCTAAGAGAATCGTTCCTGTTATGTTATGTGTTGTTGTTGTACTGCAATTCCCATTGCGATGTTGTTATGTGCACGTTGAAACGTGAAAAGTGTTGTTATGTAGTGTATGTTATATGTTGTAAAATGTGGAGTATGTGGATCATGGATATGAATCCCAGTTTGTGATAAGAGGCGTTTAAGGATAACCCGATTAATGGGTAGTTGTCGTCTATTAAGGAAGTAGCTCCATTGGAGGAGAAACACTCTAGGGGTAATGAATACCATGAGTGACCTATCAAGTATGGATGTGTTATCTGTTTGTTGAGCCCATAGTGGTGGAATGTGATGTGTTGTGTGTTGATAGTTTGCATGCATGATTCAAATATAATCAACCGCGTGCTAAGACGACAATTAGTTGTGCGTGGCCCGGTAGCATGTGGGCTGCGGGATTACCATACCAGCAAAGGTGCTGAGCCCCTTGGGGACCACCCTTTCTCTTCTTTTCCTATTTCAGGTACAAAGAGCTGGAAGCCGTTCGAGAGTAGGACGGGGTAGTCGTTGTACATGGGTAATCATTTAAGTTGTATATATACAGTAGGTGTAGTAAGACCGAAATTGTTATCGGCATCAGTTTGTAAATACTCGGTACAGTTGGAAGGTATGTGTATGTTTTGTTGTGAATGGAAAGGGATAATAATGTGTAGTCGCTCGGGAATCTAGTCCATCAGACCGGTACAATGTTTATGTAATAGCCTTGTTAGCCACGTGGGTGGTTAACGGCGTGTAACACCAACGAGTTAAGTAATGTGATGAAGTATATTTTCCGCTGCAGATTGTTGTTATGTGTTTGTTGTTGGATGGGGTGTTACAAAAAGTGGTATCAGAGCGAAGTATCGCTCTGATGACTGAATTACTGAGCTTAGGAAGTACCGAGTTAGGATTTTAGTACTTTGGGTTAAGGGTTGAGTGATAGCGAGAGAGATACGCTAGTTATGTATTACCAGTGTGTACTGGAAACCTACAATATCCTTCCCGCCCTCCACATTCCCTGTTTTATAACTTGGGAAAGAACGTCAGAGAGATGGAAGTCCTCTCTTACTCGGGAATACCCGATCTGGCTGTTATTAAACACCTCTAAAGGTACGGAGAACCTGTCATACGGTAGATCTTGAAAACTGGGAATCCCGGAGACGGTTCCCATCTAAACAATGTTAACCGCATTTCATAGGGAAGAGTGAAGAATCAGTGTATAGAAGAATAGAATTTCCGGCAACCTGGGTCAACATGCTAAGCAGTCGAGAATAATCAGCTTGCAACGCACTGACCGTGCAACAGGCAAGAAGTGAAGTAATGGAACCCGAGACAAGTGTCTACGGAACCACAGTTGTTAAGTGATACACCAACGGTATACCAACCGATAAGGAACCACAACGTAGTGCCCGAACAGAGACAAGTCTCAGTAACCACGACAATGCGTGTAACGGGCTACGAAGAGGAAACAATACAAAAAAAGGGGGTCTCCAGAATAGGAAACACCCTAGTTAATGATTATCATGTGAATACGGCGAGAAGTCGCCCAGAGGGTTAATTGTCAAGACTGTAAGATCAAGTGAGGGCCAACAAGGCCACTGATGACAGTGCGGGTGAGAACAATACCACAACCGGTATGTGTTGAACCGAGAGCCAGTTAGCATGGCGCACTTGCCATGGCAAGTGCTGCTATAACAGGGTTGTTCGGGAAATTTATAACAACTACAAAGTACTTAGTAAAGTACCACGAAGTTAACTGTGATCATCATAACTGTGGAAGGGCTTAACAGCCTAACCTTTGTAAATGGAAGTACACCAGTCAGCAAGAAGCTAGATTTGGTTAAGGGAAGAAGGCATTGTAAAACCATGAGAATTTTTTTTTCTTTCAACCCAGATTTATTCAAACTCTTTTCTTTCAAAACCCGATTTTCTTTCAAACCAATACTTCTTTTCAACCTTCTTCTAAGCCAAACCGGTAAACCCAAGGGTAACAACTCGAGGGAATGGATTGAGTTTATGGTAATACAACAGTGGATAGACTTTCCCTCGATTAAGTTCGGGAAGCACGGAATGTATATTGGCAAGGGACAATATAAGGGAGTTGACAACATAATACTTCACCTAGGTGTGTGACAGACACTACGAGTGTACCAACTGTAATGTGGGACGACCGCACTCCGATAGGAGCTTGTGGGCCTGACAGACCTGTTTATGGGTTAGTTGGGTAAGTAGTAATGTATCAGTAGGGTACCCCACATATGTATACGAGTAGAGTCCGGAACACGAGAAGTAGTCGACTCCATACTACGGTCAGCAGTATAAATCAAACAAGAGCTAGGATTACCATGAATGGTTGAAGTAAAGGAACTCAGTTGATTTAACGAGACTAAAGGAGTTAGTGAGTTTGTTTCAAGGAAATGTTTAAGAGTCAGGGAATACGAAGTGCACTAACTGTTATGTAAAGACATAGCATATGTCTTAAGGATCCCAGGGATAAACATGATAGCTGGAACGGAGACCCAGCCTGTGCATGGCAAGGCAGGTGCCTAATGTGGACACATTAGTGTGCAATGAACGGGATGAAACCCCCAGAATGAGTACCTACACTACAGGAAAATGTTGATCTTCACAGAAGAAGATATAAGCCAGTTGAGAACGCAAACGGCGTGGCTAACTGAATGTACCAATAAGTGTGAACCGGATGTAATGGCATAACTTAACAACACCCAGGAGCAATCCTTGAAGGGGTGTTCGCATCAACAATTGTTGCACGAAATGACTTGACAGAAACACAAGGGTTGAAACTAACACCCAGTTTAGACATAAGTTGTCAAGAGACGGACTGACAATCCTAAGGGGCATCCCATGAAAGGAAACGTGATGCAACGACCTTGTCATGGAGCCCAATACAACCTCTAACCATGTAATGTTGTACGGACAAATAAATGTGTGTGAACCGTCCACAATGGACGGAGCTCGAAGCAGTAAGGCTCATAAGCCACAAATAAAATGTGTTATGTAAATTCGATTGATTGTAGAAGTTTATGTTGTATAAGTGAATAGAGTGGTAAACGAACCACTGTATTAAGAGTAGGGATACCACTCGATACTGTGAAACCGCTGGAGTGGTAGTTATGTGAACCAAGCTCAAGAAATATGTTAAGGATGGACAATATTGTTATTATTTGAGAGCAGTTAGTTTAGTAGTATGTGTGTATAATGTGAAGCACCCGGCTGAATAACAGCGGCTTGTAACTCGAGTGAGCTACGCTCAAGGAGCATTCAGTAGTCATCCAAATGAATGGCGAACCATAATACAAAGGATGTAAGTATATGTGTGGAAGTTAATGTGACAGTAAATAGACCATGCAAGTTAGTGTTATGTTATACAAGGAGCACGGTGCGCAGTAAGCGACCGTTGTATAAGTATTGTTAAACGACAATATGTCAACTAAGCACAGTTATGAGTTAAACCCAATAGAGATACAACAGTAAGTGATACCAAACAAACTAGGCAGTAAGCCAGTAGCCAGTATTACGAGATCAGAATCTCAATGAAACATAGTGTGAATTCCGTTGCGAATCGCATGAGAGATTTGCTGTCAAGAGTTTACGCCTCTGCACTCTGTATGACTGAGTGTTTTGGTATTGCACTTGCGCAGTAATGATCGAGTGGGATAGCTAGGAATTGGAAACATGTTAATTGTGGAGAAATAATGTTATAATGGCCGATGCATAGGAAATGCAAGGCCGCACCAATGAAAGAATACATGTACAAAACCAAATGTGGAGGCATGATTAGCAACAAGTGACTGTAGTAACACGAAATACTAGATATCGGTATGGAATATACCTCAAGTGTGGGAAATAGCTGAGAGAGCACTACACACTAGGTAGTAGCTCAACCTCAACTGACAGTAATTCAGAAGGAAACAAGTCAATCATTGTGAAATACGTAGCAGTTTACACAGTAAGTTATTAGAGAAGTGGATGGAAAGTTTTGTAACTCACCGAGTTCGCTAACGGTAAGAGATACCACGCGTCGGTTGAGAAACCATTGTTACCAAGATAAAGGTGAAAAATGGGAGGTGAACAATACAGTGAGAATAACGAGTGGGGCAAACTAAGCTCTACAGTTATTAGAGTTGCGCAGCAGACACTAGTGAACCAGTGATTCAAGTGTACAACGTGAATAGCGAACATGAGTGAACGGCTAATTATTAATGCCTAGAAGCCTCACAGGCCAGAATCGAAACTGGCTATGAGTTAAAGCAAACCCCAATGAGAATTCTTGGTTTAGGAACTAAACCACCAATATGGTTAAGATCCTCTAATTAGATGTATTGTATAATAGACCGCGTGGAAGTTAAAACACTTCACGACGGCAGAACATTTTAAGTCAATGTTTAGTGATTGATTATGTGGGCGTAATCCCTTTTAAGGGGGGTAGAGCTCAAAACCACTTAGTGTGTATTACCGTACAAGTGTACGTAGTGTACGTGACCTATGTTGTCCATAGCACAAAATAATTTGTTTTGATGATTGGTGTGTGTGTGTTACGTAAACATACGCATTCATTCATGGTTTAATTGTGGTAATTGCGCACAGAAGATGCGAATACCATTGTGATAAGTGTGTTGATTTATTAACAGTTGTGTGTGATAGTACAAGTGTGGGGAGTAGAGAAACCCCCGGGGGAACACAAAAACCCCGACAGTGTATAAATGTGAAACTGTGTGTTGTATTTTGATAAAATATATGTGTATATATATACTATATAGTGATTCATGAAAGGGTATGAAACCGACATAGAACCTAGCGAGAATAAGATTCCCTAGGCAACAGGGTTAAGGTGAATGAAGGTAACTGATAGACGAAGTTCTATCCCTTGGAGATGTTATGATCATGATTAGAATGATTAAAAAGATAGAAAATTGGAAATGAGTGATTTATTTGATGCTTGAAAATGAATTGGGAGGTGGAACTTGATTTGCATGCGATCAGGGGAAGCCGAACACAAATTGGGGTGGAAGGATAGTTCGACACTGATGCTGATCACATCAGGGTTGGATGATCCTTGAAGCTCCCCTTAAGTGGTCACAACTAACCACGCTAAGAAAAGAAGCAAATAGCATAAGTTGGACTTGGAGTTGTGTGTGTTTTCAAAAGGATTTTCAATTGGTGTTTTCAAAACAATCGATTAATATTTTGAATAAAGGATTCTCTTATACTTAACCTAGTAAAGAATACTTTTGTAGTACTTGCTCACGAGCCGAGGACGCATGAGCCTTTGTCTTCGGACCGGTGACATGAGAAGTATATATGTTAAAAATTAAGTGAATGTTTTGATCTCCTAAAGGAACGGGGACCAGAAGGTGTCCATCGCGACCGGGTTCTGCGGGATCACAATGTATATAAAAGATATTTTTGATTGTTATACATGCTATGTGTAGACACCAAAAATTCTCACCCCATAAAGCAAAATTTGAAATAGAAAATAAAATAAGAGGGGTCGTCGCCTTTCTTTTCAAAACACGTACTGTTGTGCGTGTCAAAATGAAACCATCATTTTACGACAAAATTTTAAACCAATTTTCAAGCATTTTAGAAAAACCCAATTTTCCAGAAATTTTCAAACAATAATTTGTTTTAGACTTAACATTTTATTTATTTATCTATTTGGTTGTTTTCATTTTTTATTTCCTTAATCGTGGGCACTTCACTTACTTTATTTTACTTATATCATTTTATCTTTTTTTATGTTGTTATTTTGTAAGTAAAACATTTTATTTTTATTGACTACTTTTTTAGTCTTACCTTGCATATATGTTTCTGATGATTTTACTCATGTCGAGTTATAGCTTTTATTTTCTCTCCCTCAATTTTGTATGAAGTTCTGTTGTGGTGGTCCTTTCCCTTTCTCAATTTTCAGTGGACCAAGTTTGGTCTTAGCCCAGTATTCAATCAAACTCAGCAGCCCAAACCCAAGCCTATTTTCTTCTTTTTAACCCTCATCCAAATAAAACCCATGCCCACTTCAGAAAACCCCAGTCTTCTTTATAAAACTGCATTCAAAACCCTACTGTATGAAGATTTGAAGAGGCCAGCCGACACCAATCCCGGGGAATCAACCTCTCAAGCTTTGTTCTTCTTCCTCAAAAACATTCTTCCTGAATCTAGACACTATCCCTTCTTCATCTTCTCGATACGCTCCCTTCATCCGCCACCACCCTGTGATTCATCATCTTCATCCTTCTTCTCGATTTTTTTCTCTGGAGAAACAAAACCCTAAGCTAAAAAAAAGGGGAGCCGCCATCTTAATGTCTATATCTCGGTTGTTCATTCATCGTCTTCTCCCGGAACTGATCTTCCTCAAAAAAAAAACTGATGCAAACCAACCCTAACAATGGTCGTCTCCTTCAATGTCTCCTTCTTCTCCTGAATTCACACTAGACCTCCAGCGGTTCCTCATTCTTTCTGGAGTTCACTCCTCCATCCTCTAATCTAGCAGGCTCGATCCACAAAAAACAGGAAGAAGACCGAACTCCTAAACCTCTGGAATGCAGTCTCGATCATCCCTAACTTCTTCATCTACAAAAAAAAAACTTGAAACCCTAATCTATACACAACCGGCTGACTTCACACTCTATCTGCGGTTTTCTGTCTCTGAAATTCTAAAATCCTTAACTCATTTCTCTACTGGACCCCTTTCTCGATGGCCATGGCAGATCGAATCCATGAGAATCACTCTGCTCTTCACCAACTTCAAGAGGCATTCGCCTCAAAAGAGCCCCGTCCCTAAACTGGAACCTGACTTAGCACCCTCTAGTTAGGCGTGGGTCTGGTTCGGATGAACTTCACCCATCGTTCTCACGAATTGAACAAGCTATATGCTCCCAGTGAAATCATCAGCTCACAAATCTTCTCTGCATTTTTTTTCTTTTTTTTACCCTAGTGCTATTTCCTAATTTTATTTTATCTATTTGATTGTATGAGATTCTTACTCTCCGTTCGAAATTTTGCAGATCTGTTCGAGGATGTCTTCTAGTCTTTGTATGTTTAGAATTCGACTAGACTCAACGTGGGTTCAAGGAATTCAAATCAGTATTTTGGCAAGTGATTCGATCATGTATTCAGTTTGTCTTCAAAGATTGAACGGTATCATGGGCGAGAGTTTGCTACTTCTGTTTGGTCATTTTCTGAACTAACAGTCGCTTTCATTGTTGATTTGTGCCTGTCTATCTCTGTTTCACGGTAGGGATTCCTGGTGCTCTCATTTGTATATATCAGTTTCAGTTTTCTGATGTTGTTCGAATGTTTAGTGCTCGATTTGTAAGTCTCGTTCCGTAAGCCTGGTTCATGTGTATTAAACCTCTTTGGTCATGCTCTGCTTTTTACTCAGTCGCAACTATATTCTAGATGAGAAGGGATAATATTCAGGCATGTTTTCAGTTGACTAGGAATCTACTTTTGCACTATTTATTTCTTGCTTTCCTTTGGGTTGAGCGTTGTAGTATTCATGATGCAAGTGAACTGATTGTTTGGTCAAGCTTTTAGGTTCGAATAGCAATAACAGTATTAATTTGTCAATCTGGTTTTAATAATCTCATGTCATTAGAAGAAGAATAAAACCTGACTAATGACCTAGTTTAGGCTTTAATACTTGATTAAGTTTTGTATAGCTTTTCTACTTTGTGTGCACGTTCGAATTTTGCCCCACAACTCCGATATAGGTTTGCTTCTGTAATCTCAAAATTGCTGCTATCGATTGCTATGTGTGTAGTTTATCCAGCAGATTCGTATGCTCTGTTTCTGGTTGTTGTACATGATTTATATCTAGAATTTACTCGGTTAAAAAAAAAAGAAAGGTGACAGAGAAAAGGAAAGAATATGGTACTCGTTAGTTTCTTGTTTGTAAGCCTTTAATATCAACGGCATTTGTTTACTGCGTGTATTCACCTCATATGCTCATGTAACTTATTTGCTTCAGTTTCCTTCCGAATTGATGAGTTTGAGCCTGTTCGGGTACCTCTAATCTTGGACCCTAATTGTAACTCATTTCGGGCTCGATTCATTGCTGGCCCAAACTGGGCTGGACCAAAGCCCTAGACAGTCTTCTAAGTAACCCACTTTTTTGGACTCATTAGCTTAGTTGGGCCTGCATCTTTCTATGGGCCATTTTAGAAAAGCCCTAAGTTTATTCACGGATGAAACCTACATTAAGGTCGTAGTACCCGTGGGTCGTAGTACCTGTTTGTGGGGGACATCCTTCCTAGTGAAAAGTCTTTCCAAACCCTCCTTTATATTCAGATTAAAACTCACAATCAATGATTCCATTCAAAAATCACATTTCTGAAGAAAAAAAAAAGAAAGAGATCAATGCTGAATAATCCATCATAAAACAATCCAATCAATCCAAGTCACATCGAAACCTTGGTCCACAAAGTCAATCCATTGATAAAGCCATTTGTGGCCCATATAAATAACCCATTTCAAGCTGGTCTTAAGGCCCTATACTCGATCCAAGCTAGGCCCACTACCTAGGACCCACATCCAAGGCCCTTAGTATTCGGCCCAGGACCACGAAAAGGCCCAAAAACCAAGTCAAGTCCAATGTTCAAATTCAAAAGCTCACTCAACCCAAATAAAAAATCAGCCCAAATTCAAAGGCCCACTCGGGCCCAATCAAAAATCCATTTCAGCCCAAATCAATAAGACCCAAATTAGGCCCAAGAATCAAAAGCCTAATCTAGCCCCGAATCAAAAGGCTCACTTCAATCCAAAAATAAAAAGCCAACCAAGGCCCAAGGCCCAAATCGGGCACCAAAATCCAAATCAAACCCAAGGCTCATTTCAGCCCAAAAACATCTCTTAGCCCATCCAAATAAAAAAGTCCAACAATCAAAGGCCAAAATCAGGCAAACCCAAAACCACTTCAGCCCAAATCGAAAAGCTTGCTTCAGTCCAAATTGAAAATCTCATCTTTGGCCCGCTTCTAAAAATCTCATTCAAACCATTTTGAATCAAAGGCCCAAGGCCCAAATCGAAATCAAAAGCCTAAGGCCCATTTTTTCGGCCCAACTCCAAATGAGGCCCAATTTTCGGCCCAACTTCAAATGAGGCACAATTTTTGGCCCAACTCCAAATGAGGCCCAATTTTCGGCCCAACTCCAATCAAGGCCCACATTTCAAGGCTTGTTCTGGCCCGACTTTCAAGGCCCAATTCTAGCCCAATCCCAAAACTCATTTCAGCCCAATTCATTAAGCCCACTTTGACCCAATTAATCATGTTCAATTTTGGTACGAATTTTGAGGTCCAATTCGGTCTGAATTTCAAGGCCTATTCCGGTCCAATTTTCAAGTCCCAAACTCAGGCCCGCATTCTAAGGCCCAAACCTGGCCCACTAGCTCAAACTTTGCCCATAATTTTAATTCAAAACCAATTCAAGTCCAATCTCAATTCCAATAAAAAATCAATTCAAAAAATTCATTTCAATCCCAAATAATCCAAACTCTCATAGACTCAAAACCATCTACAAAATTCCAAATCCCCCACACTCTTAATGTCTCACAGACCCGAGCGTCTCACGGACTTTCATCCCAAGGATTCGAATGTCTCACAGACCCGAGCATCTCACAGACCCGAGCGTCTCACAGATCCGAGCGTCTCACAGACTTCAACATCTCAAAATGTCTCATAGACCCGAGCGTCTCACAGACTTCGATTTCTCATTCATTCCACCATCCAAATATCTCAAATGTCTCATAGACCCGAGTGTCTCACAGACTAGCATCTCAAACCTGAAATTTCTCGAAACCCAAACTCCTATAAATCTCAAACACCTCAAAAAACCTTCAAAACAAATCCCAAACAACCTTGAACTACGTAAGGTCTGATCTCAACAGGGAGTTGAGTACGTAGGCAACCCACACAGGGTGCGACCCCGCATCAATCAAAATACCCTTTTGCACTCAGCTATCTCCCCTCCAAACAACCACTTCTAACCCTCGATCACCTCAAAAGCCCAACCATCCTAAAGGTCTCATGAACTACGTAAGGTCTAATCACAATAGGGAGTTGAGTACGTAGGCAGCCCATCTAGGGTGCGACCCCATTCCAATAAAAAAATCCCTTTCCCAACTCTAAGGTGGTATTCATGTTTGTCAAACATTCAAATCCCCTCTGACTCCCACAAACCCTCGACTTCTTTAACACTCAAAATCAGACTCATAATCTTTCATTCCATACTCATTCGAATTCATCAATTCTTCTTCTTGGCGCTAGCTTGGCAGAAAAGCTCGCCTCGTTCACTCGTTTTCTCTCCTCCTGTCATGATCCTATCCTTGGCTTTTAAATGAATCTCTATAAAAAGGTTTTAAAAGAAGGTAATCCTGACAATTGGAGACCGAGGTTTCCTCGGGCACCAATCCAAGGTTGTGGTCATCGCCACTTCCGAGGGGTGTAACCCAGTGCGAACCCAAACAGAATCTCTAGTATGATCAGATAAGTCCTATCCATAGGCAACAATTCACAGAGTCAATTAACGGTTTTAGAACCCTTCTCCTCCCTTCCTAGTTCCTTAGGTCAAACTAGGTGGCGACTCTACTCAATTTCCGCCCTTAGGGCATAAGTCCGCGTGGAGCCCATTGAGAGCGGGTGTAGTGCTCACTAGCATTCCCCGTATGCTTTCTGGGAAAGACAGACGATTTAGTAGGTATTTGAGGGATGCCAGATAACGGGTTTTCACCCTCCACAGAATGACATTTTCTAGGATCTCATCTTTTCAGTCAGATCATATTTAGATAGACCCCCTCATACTGAAAAATCACCCTCCACACTATGACATGTTGTGTGGTATGTGTAATAAATATTATTTTGACCATGAGTTCCAAAAGTGTATGTTATCAAGACCTATGAGTCTAAATGTTGTTGTGTTACATAGACCTATGTGTCTAAAGGCTGTTATGTTATCAAGACCTATATGTCTAAATGTTGTTATGTTACCCAAGACCAGAGAGTCTAAGGGTTGTTATGTATGTGCAAATATTGTTAAGATACCCGGTGTAGACACCAAAAATTCTCACCCCATCAAGCAAATTCCGAAATAAGAAACGAAATAAGAGGGGTCGTCGCCTTTCTTTTTCAAAAACATATTAGCGTGCGTGCCATAACGAAATCGTCATTTTATAACCTTTGTCAAAGCATTTCATAAAAACACGATTTTCCAAAAAATGAATTTTCAAACAATAATCCGGTTTTAAGCCCATTCATCTTGTTTTATTTACTTATCTTATTATTTACATTCCATAATTTCATGCCATTAGATTAGTCTTCGTTTTTTTCCTTATATACTTTCTTTTAAGCTCGTAGCATTTTTAGAAGAATTATCCAGTTGAAATTAAGGCTTTTGTATTATTTCTCCCATGAAAATGTTGAAATTCGACCCAGTGTAACTGGTAAAGGTACTTGCTATACAACCCATTTGTTTTGGGTTCGATTCCTGGCATGATCAAAAAGTGTTTTCTTAATTTTGCCTCAGCTCGCAACATGGTTCTTATTTTATTTCTTCACTTTTACTTATCAAATTTGCCACAGCTCAAGTGGTCAAGGTGTGATCGGCAGTGCTTGAAAACCTGAGTTTGAAACTTGGCTGGGACAAGTTTCTTTTGTTATTTTTTCGGTCTTGTTTTCCTTTCTCCCCAGCCCAAACGCAGCGCATCAACTTGGACTCGATTTTTATTATCCTATTGCCTCTAATAAAGCCCATAACACAAAAGTATGGGGCATGTTTTTTGAAGACCGATGAAAACACTGCAGTATGGGGTTGAATTCTTGAAGGAGCCGATTGCCCCGACACTCTCTGCACGCTTCCTCGGTAGAAGCTTGAAGGTGGCGAACCTCCCATAAAAATGGATCTCGCCTTCATCTTTCGAGGTAGAGGGGTGGTGTCTGATTTTTTCTTCTTCCATCGCTTTCTTCACTTCTCCGATGGATCTTCTTCATTTCGAAACCAACACTTTCATCCCCTACCTCTCCTTCTTCATCAATCCTTCTTCACCCGCCTCTCCCGTTCTCTTCTTCTCGATTCGGACCAGAAGAACACAAAAAAAAGGACCAGAAGAATAACCTTCTCCTCACCAAAGAACCACCATGAGTGCGACTAATCCGCCGCCTGAAACTCACCCCTGCCCATCGGAGTTCGTACTCTCTGAGGTTTATTTTTACTGTCTCGCATTTGGGAAAGAAGAGCAAAGGGAAAAGGATCGACGGAAAAATCTTCTTCTGCCTCCGAATTGTCACCGCCGAGAAATTCCTCCCGCTCTGGTTCATCCGTCGAGGATTTCAACCATCGCCACCCATCTTCTTCTTCTTCCCTCACCGTAAATCACCACCAACATCACTCATCTTCACCAGGAAGCTACATGCTCTCACCATTCTCCTCACTCACGAACATACTAGCTCTGCACTCTCTGTTCTTCTTCACAAACGGTAATTTTACAACCCGACCTGGCGGAGCAAGGAACCGCTCCTTTCGATTTCCCTCCTCACCATCGAGCTTGAAGCAACTTCTCGACCCATCTTCGCTGTGTTCGAAGAGCAACGTGAAGCTTACCGTGAAGGTAGCTAAAGTCTGGGGTCATCACACCCTTGTTCTTCATTTTCTGTCAACCGTTTTTCTATTCCAATCAAAGGTATATTTTCTGCCCCTTTCAATCTTTGTTTAGCATACCTCAGTGAAAACATTGGTAGCTTATAATATATTGAGCAAGGTCGAATTCTAGACTGAATTACGGTCTCTGCAATCTGAGTTGTCCTGAGAAATTTGATTTCTATTTCCTCCGCGGATCTGATGCATTATGGTCTGTAACCCGAGTTCTGGGTTTAGTTGTGAGATGCGTGAGGGTTTGAGAAGGTGGAAACCACATGGTAAGGTTCACCCGATTTCAGTCGTGGCTTAGAGTTAATGATTAGTTCCGTTTTGATTTCATTTTGATATCTGCACTTGCGGTTACTTCCACTTTGTTCAACCTCATCTCTACATTCATTCGTTTATCTCTCGTGCTATCTGATATACTGTGATGTTTTACTAATCCCTGCGAATTTGTTGATGCCTGGGTTCGATGCGAGGTGAACCATGTCGGTAAAAACGATAGCTGGCAGTTGAATCCATATGCGTGAACTTCTATTGCTTCGTGCGACACAGGTTTATGTATTACCTGTCATTTGCGATGTGGATTGCTGGCGAAAGAAAGCATTTGGCCTAGACTTCTTTTGCGCTATGTGGTTTGTATCTGGCTCTGGCTTCGGTACTTGGAATACTGATGAGCTTGGCTGGTTTTGCTTGGCTCGGATTCAACCTTGGCTTTGCAACTTGACCAAAGTTGTGGATGTCGGTTTGGTATCTGTTCCTTGTCTGGTTTGGGAACTGATGCACTACGAGTCTCATTATGACTTTGCCGTGTTTTGTTTTCCAGTATCCTTTGCGGTATTCACATTATGTGGTTTTTGTTTACACTCTGATTTCATGTCTTGGCTGAGGTACCTTTCGCTTGGAGGTGTGGACTGAATCAGATTTTTGTTTGGCTTGAAGCTGATCTTGGATACTGAGACTGGACAGAGCTTGTTGGTCTCTATCTAGCCAACTGCTCTTATGAATCTGGAAAAATTGTCGGTCAGCTATTCTTAATTATATGACGTGATGACCTGTCTAAAATTGTAACACCCCAACTATCAACAACAACCTTAACATTAAACTGCAGCGGAAATTTACACATCATCACATAACTTATCTCGTTGGTGTTACACGCCGTTAGCCACCCACGTGGCTAACAAGGCTAACATACATACATCGTACCGGTCTGATGGACTAAACTCCCGAGCATCCAAACATAAATCCCGTTCCATGTCCAACATTCATCATACACTTACATTACAACTGTACCGAGTATTTACAAACTAATGCCGATAACAATTTCGGTCTTACTACACCTACAACACATTCTCAACTTGAACGACCAACCATGTGCAACAACTACCCGTCCTACTCTCGAACAGCTTGCAGCTCCTTCGTACCTGTAGAGTAATGGGGGCCCCCAAAGGGGGTCAGCACCTTTGCTGGTATGGTAATCCCGCAGCCCGCATGCTACCGGGCCACGCACAACTATTTGTCGTCTTAGCATGCGATTGATTTTATTTACAACATGCACAAACTATACACATGTATCATGCTTAATAAGCAAACATCCATAATTAGGATACAAACACAAGGTTAGCACACATAACATAACAACACACTACACTTCCCAACATACACAGCTTAATTTCACTCCTCTTAGAGAACATAGTCTTTACTTAGGGAGTGCCGGGGTGATCTAAGTCCGGGCACAACATACATACATTTTCTTTACTTAGGTGTGGCGGCCTCATGTAGGACCGATCACACCGTACATAATTTCCCCCTAACTCCAATAGTGATGAGTTAGGTAAGCCTTGGTTAAGCTTGTGGGTGGTTGTAATTCAAGGAGGAAAAACAACCGTAACATAACAAGGAGGGAGTCGAAGCGAACTTAGGCTCCAACACCCTACCAACATTATACATAATTTCCCTCCTAGCCCGATAAGGAGGTCGGGTAGGTAAGCTTTGGCTAAGCTAATGGGAGGTCGAAATCCAATGAAGGAAAACAACCCTTAACATAACAGGATGGGAGTTAATTCACATATATGTATTAGCTCCCAAACAACACGCGCGACCGGCACACACCGGATTCCTCTCCATACATAACATATATTTATTAGTTAGAGGTTCCCTTATGGAACTTATCACATACATACATCACATAGTGTTACTAACTCGGTTAGACACATAAGGGGAGTAATATCCCTTTTAACAAGTATGGAAAACTGTATCCGATAACAACAACATAACAAACAAATCACATCCATTACACATAATCACAACATACACTAACGCACGGATAGCCGTAGTTAGAACGTTCCCATGGGTTGGGACGTTTTATTCCGAATACCGTTTTCTTATGTGAACCTAGGGTCGGTTAACTATTATTTAACACATAATTACGGTTAACGGTATCGGAATCAATTTCGCCACAATAAAGAATTACTGTAAACTCATTTCATGCTTTATCTTGCAAGGTGGCAAACACACAGAAGAAACACATTGGCATACAAGCCGGTGTAATCCGGTAGGACACAGGTTGCAAGAAAACCATACCTGGCACCTTGATGATGGCTAGCCTAACATGACAACCTCTTAGTCCCGACTGCCTTTTCATCCAAGTCTCGTTCCTATCATTCATTAAGTCGAACGGTTAACCTCTTAATTAACACCGACTACTCGTCATTACTTACGACGTTCCCTTGTCGTTTGTTACACTTCGTTTAACTAATCTCTTCATACTAGTATGTTTATATACATTCACACCTACTTACAATCACTCAACCTATTTCAAGGTTCGCATTGACTAACACTCGTGATTATAAGTTCTTATAAACATTATTCATGTCGGTTAATTACCGTACATCCACTCCGATTAACTAATGACTTAACATTATTAGCTCACTTACTTCCACACATAACTTATAACTTTTAACCCTCTAAATAATCTTATTAGTGGCCAAACATGTCCTAAGGAGTCTTATAACCTCTTTACCAAACAAGCCCCAACATTCCCCATCATTTTACATAGTTAAAAATGCTCACGGCATGTTTTCAGGGCTGGTCCGGGACTTGTTACGGGTCTATAGTCCCGGACCAATTCATGGCTAAACTCTCGAATAAATTCCAATGGTGGTCCGGGACTTCATACAGACCCATAGTCCCGGACCACTCGTTGTTGAAGTTTCGAATTGATTTTTCACTATGGTCCGGGACCTCATGCTTAGGCTAAGTCCCGGACCAAGCATTAAGAGCAATCTTTCGGCTTACTTTGATAGAGTGGTCCGGGACTTCATACATGGCTTAAGTCCCGGACCATCTCTGGTCTGCTACGTAAATGGATTTTTTTTTTTTTTTTTTTTTTTGCTCTGTTTCGATTCTTTCTTTGCTCCATCTTTCCCCCATTGATTCTAAACTAAATCACACATGTTTAAACACTCATTTAACATCTCACCTTACCTAAATCCATCACCAAAATCGATTTCCTCCACCTACTGATATCTACACCATTTTCCTTTCTTCTCCACTGTTACGTTTCTCCCTTCTGTTGCAGATTCAACCGCTTCCATGCGGCTGCTTCTGTTTTGTTTTCTTCTTCCTCTTCTCTACTACAGATTCTTCTCATTTCCATAAGCTTTTAAGTGTCCTTAGTTCCTAGGTAAAATTTGCCATAGTTTTGCCTATAACTTTACATTTTTCACCACTCTTGTTTACCCACAATTCATCCCCTGTTCAGTTCGTATATATATATATATGCATCAGTTCAACAACGTTTTACACAGCAGCTCATGCACTTCATTTTGACAGATTCTAACTTATTAATACACTTCATACTAACCCACTCATTCCTTTCCTTCTGTCATGGTAGTTTCAAAACTATCGCCAAAGCCATGTAATTATACGTATACAATATCAAAATTGTACAGAGCTGTCATTACCTTCTGTTTTGTTTTCTCTCTTATTCTTCTTCCTTGCCTGCTCTTCTCCCTTCCTTGTTTTGTTTCTTGTTCCTTGTTGTTAGCTACAAAGTGACAAAGGTCCAGCCCTCATCTTGGGATGCCAAACGGCTGAGCAATGGAACAAGCGTTCACGTGGGTTTTTGGTTTCAACAGAGAAATGAAACAAGTGGAAACCGAGGAAGAGTTTGGTCTTTTATTTACCTTAGAACATAAGGAAAAGAATAGAGCTTCAAATGGTGGCTCTCAACTTCAAAATCCATCATACCCATGAGGATGAAAGTGGTTGTTTTTGGTTTTTGAAAGGTAGAGATTACTCTCCTTAATGAGGAGATTCCAACGGTGTCTTTTTCGTAGAGTTTGGAGGTTGTTTGGATGTTCAAAAATGATGAAGAGTGTGGGCTGTTGTGGAGGTTTTCAAGATCGCCATAGCTGCTGCTTGGGAAAGAAGAAAAGATCAGAGAGGTAGAGGCTACGTGAGAGAGAGTAGAATAAGGAGGAGAGAGAGTGTATTAGGTAGTGTGAGTGTGTACCTTTTGTTATTTTTTTTTTTTTTTTATTAATTGGTTAAGGCGTGTGAGAGAGAAGGGAGGGGCCAAATCGGCCACCACTATCCCATACAGATTTTTTTGAGTTTTTATTTTGCAAAGGTGGACACACAAGCTTTACTTATTTACACTTTCACCCCACAACTTCCCGTTTTGTACAGTTTTACTACTCGGTACCCGTTTTTCGGAATTTTCTTGTTTATTTAATTTGAAGGGTTATTATACTCCCGTTAATATTTATTTATAGTTATATGCTCAACTATAATTTTTACGGGGTCATTTGACTGTTTAGAGTCACGGTTTCGGGTTTTCTCGAAAAACGCGTTTTAGACTCCGTTAGCGCTTTAACGCATTATTTGGATCCGTTTTCTTCCGGAATTTTTTTCCCACATGTTCCTAATGTGTAATTAAGGTATAACAATATAATTATAACCGTAATGAAGGTTATATAACTCCTAAAATAATTAAAAACGTGTTTTCACGTTTTGTGACTTTTACGCATTTTCTTTTCTTTTTGGTTTTTATTTCTTCACCAATGATCTTAAGGACTTAATTAGCCTTAGAAAATTTATAATTATACATTTAATTAACACCTTATGGTTTGGGGTATTTCAATGAGTGTAGCACCCGAGGTGGGCTACCTCCCACATCGATTGGGGAGGAGAACGAAGTGTGCCTTATAGGTGCATGGATACCTCTCCCTTGTGTGACGCGTTTTGGGGCGAACCCCAGGAACAAATCCGTCGGCCTGCGTGCCAAAGCGGACAATAATCACACACATGTGGGTTGATTAGGCTGGGCCGTCACAGATGGTATCAGAGCCAGACCCAGGTCGTGTGCCAGTGGGCCCGCGAGGGCGCTGGGCTCCCGTGAGGGGGGTGGAGTGTAGCACCCAGAGGTGGGCTACCTCCCACACCGATTGGGAGGAGAACGAAGTGTGCCTTATAGGTGCATGGATACCTCTCCCTTGTGTGACGCGTTTTGGGGCGAAACCCCAGGAACAAATCCGTGCGGCCTGCGTGCTGAATCTGGAAAATTGGTCGGTCAGCTATTCTTAATATATGACGTGATGACCTGTCTAAATATCACCCCTTCTTGTATGTCAATGTTGATTTGATAATGCTACTGCTTTCAATGTTTGTTTTCGCCCTTTTCTGATTACCTTATGATTTGGTAATTAAGCTTTAACCTTGCAATTACTTTATGTACTAGTTCATGGTTTTATTTTTTGAAGATTTCAATTCGGCTAACATCCCTTTACGGACAGAGATATGTTATTTGAATTTGTCTTTAGGCTTAATGGTCCGTAATTCTTATTGCCTAATTTCAGACTTTTAATTGTCACTCGAAATCTTGATTCAAGTTGAATGAAAAACCAACCAACACGTGAATGTACATTTGATTTGGTATCGACCCGTTCACCATCAACTTAATTTTTAATTACATTCTTGCATTATGCATGTATATGTTTTCGATAGATTTTGTTGCAAATTTCATTTCATTTCCTTGTACTCTGACCAATCGTAAGCTTTAGTTATTATCCCCTTAGGACCTCTTAAACTAACAGAAACGTTTTGGATGTATTATCGCTCCATACCTAACGGGTCTCTCATTCGTTTCGTGGGGCAATAATCTCCTATAACTTCATAAAATATCTTAACCACCTTTATATGTATATAGGAACAAAAACTTCAAAAAAAAAAAACAAGCCCTTAAGGCTATCTTAGCAAGGCTTAGAATGCGAAACCACCCTATGCCTAGCGGATCTCTCATTCGTTTTATGTGGGTGGAATCCTTCTTTGCCTTCAACACACCCTTAATCAAGAGTTAATAAACTAATAAATTGATCCATCCCGCTTGTTATTATCTCAAAAATCAAGCCCAAATAAAAACCCACTTCAACCCAATTCGGCCCAAAGCCCAAGTCCACTACCCAAAACACAAATTGAGGCCCAAAACACAAATTGAGGCCCAAAACCCAAATCGAGGTCCAAAACCCAAATCAAAGCCCAAACCCAATATGGGCCCAAGCCCATTCGGCCCACTTGGCCCAATAAGCCCAAACCTTGCCCGAGGCCCAATCCGGTCCAAATCTTGACCAAGGCCCAATCCGGTCCAACTTTGACCAACCCAAACTTTAAATTTGACCAAGTCCAACTTTGACCAACCAAAAGTTGACTTTGATCCAAACATTAACTTTGACCCAAAGCGTTGACCTTGACCTAAACGTTGACCTTGACCCAAGTTTGACCTGGCCCATTTCCAAGCCCGATTCAATCCAATCCAATTCAAACTCGACTTGTAAATCTCATCCAAACTCTAAAAATCCAAAAAAAAAAACATTCCTCCTTATTCAGCTTTAATTCAAAAATCCCGAAAAAAGGTTCTTTCTCAAACTTTCAAACAATCATTTTGTTCAAACTTCATCAAGTTTTCAAAAGAAACCATTTTGTGGAATTTCAAAGGAAAAACTCTTCTCACATCACAGAAAACTCTTCTCAAACGCAGAAAGTTCTTCTCATATATACAAAAAGTTTTCTCCTAAAAATATTTCTCAAAATCAGTGTTTCTTCATCAAGAATTCCGAACAACTTTAAAAGTTTTCCAACTCAGTTTTCAAACTCAAAATTAAACCGTTTTCAGGGAACAGGAAATGTCTAACATTTTCAAAACGTTTTCTCCTTAGTTAGACATCACTTGTCTCCCTTCCAAAATAAGAATCCGAGGCGGGGCACTGGGGTCGTCACATCCCTTGTCGCAGTCTGGACTTCTTTAGGCGGGGCATTAGGGTGATAAACATCCCCTAATTGCAGCCTAGATTTTTACGAGGCGGGGTGCTAGGGATGTGACTGCCTTTCTAGTTGCAGCCGGGATTTCAGAATCGTCTAACTCCCTTCCACTCGATTTCAATATTTTTAGTTTTAACGTTTTAAAACCCGGGAGTTAGAGACGTTATTAGGGTTTGACCAAGGGCATCTCATTCATGGTGTTTCTCTCTAAACCCTAGTTTTCGACATAAATACATTGCCCCATCTTTCGAGCCTCGGCACTTACCATTAATTAAGTGTCGTGTTCGAGGGGGTACATAGGGTAATCCCTCGGGATTATCCGCCCTTTTACAATAAAATAATTTTCCTCAATCGCTTTCAAACCTCAAATTTAAAAAACTCGGGATCTCTATTCAAATACCAATTGCCTCACACACTCAATCATCTTCAAAACTCCAAATCACTTCATACCCAAATCATCATTCAAACTCCAACTTGCATTAAACTCAAATCCTCTTACAAATTCCAACTTCATTCAAACTTCTAAAGTCTCACAGACCCGAGCGTCTCATAGACTCGAACATCTCGCGAATTCGAATGTCTCACAGACCTGAGCGTCTCACAGACTCAATCATTCTGAGATTTCAATGTCTCATAGACATGGGCGTCTTACAGACTCTAACCTCCCCAAACCCTGAAACTTCTTGAAACTTCGAACTCTTCTAAATCTCAAACACTACAAATATCTTCAAGCTCCACAAGCATCAAAACTTCCAAACCCAAAAGCCTGAACTACATAAGGTCTGATCTCAACAGGGAGTTGAGTACGTAGGCAACCCATCTAGGGTGCGACCCCATTCCAATCCAAAAAACCCCTTTTCCCAACTCTAAAGCGGTATTCATGTCTGTCAAACATTCAAATCCCTTCTGACTCCCACAAACTCTCGACTTCTTCAACTCTCAAAATCAGATTCCAAATCTTTCAGTCTATACTCAATCGAATTCATCAACTCTTCTTCTAGGCGCTAGCTTGGCAGAAAAGCTCGCCTCATCCACTTGTTTTCTCTCCTCCTGTCCTAATCCTATCCTTGGCTTTTAAATGAATCTCTTTAAAAAGGTTTTGAAAGAAGGTAATCCCGATAATTGGAGACCGAGGTTTCCTCGGGCACCAATCCGAAGTCGTGGTCGTTGCCACTTCTAAGGGGTGTAACCCAGTGCGAACCCACAATAGAATCTCTGACATGACCAGATAAGTCATATCCACAGGCAACAATCTCAGAGTCAATTAACGGTTCTTAGAACCCTTCTCTTCCTTTCCTAGTTCTTAGGTCAAACTAGGTGGCGACTCTAGTCATTTCCGCCCTTAGGGCATAAGTCCGCGTGGAGCCCATCGAGAGCGGGTGTAGTGCTCACTAGCATTCCCCATAAGCTTTCTGGAAAAGACGGACGATGTAGTAGGTATTTGAGGGATGCCAGAATAATGGGTTTTCACCCTCCACATAATGACATTTTCTAGGATCTTGACTTTTCAATCAAACCATATTTAGATAGACCCCCCCTCATACCAAAAAATCATCCTCCACACCCGGACCATTGAGTCCGAGGTTATCATGTGAGTATGTTATGTTATGTATGGATGTGAATGTGTTACCCGGACCATTAAGTCCGAGGGTGTGATGTAAAGTGTGTTTGGTTATGGAAGTTTTACTTTTATAAGTAATCCCCGTATTCTAATCCAATGATGTGTGGGGATGTGTGAACTTCGAGGACGAAGTTCTTTCAAGGGGGGTAGATTGAAATACCCCAAACCTTGATATGTTGATTAAATGTTAAAACATGGTATTTAAAGGCTAAAAAGTGCCTTAGAAATATCAGTGTACAAATTAAACCATGGCAAAAACAATAAAGTACCACAAAAAGACAGTTTGAGCAAAACATGCTTTAAGCTTGGAGTGAACTTGGTTAGGACCCAAAGAGCCTACCAAGACTTAATAATATTCAATTATGAATTAATAAGACTAATTAAGTCCTTAGGAAATCTTGGTAGACAATTAAACCAAACAAAACACAAATAAATGCCTTAAAGTCAATATGGGCAAAAATGTGCTCTAAGCTTGGGATAAATGTGTATAAGACCTAAAGGTCATACCAATACCTTATAAATGTGTTAATGAACATATTAAATCAATTACTAAAGAAAACCAAGCTTGAAAACAAGTTAAAACACAAAATGTGCAATAAGGAGCCTTAAAGCACATTTTTGAAAAATTGTCTTGTAAATGAGTTTTGAATGGCTAAATGTCCATCATTACTCTTTAATTAACATGTGTACTAATTAGTATCACATTTGGAGGTCTAAATCAATGGGAAATCAAAAATTTCACAAATATGTGCCTTAGTTTGTGAATAGTAACCAAAATATGCAAATTTATAACATAAGTCAATATAAGTAAGTTTATTGGTCAACAAAGACTATTATACCCCTAGGTAGAGATGGGGGCCGGTTTTTATTATGGTGAGTCACCAACATGTAAAAGAAATCAATTAAGGAAAGGAAGGAAAAGTAAGTAAAAGAAGAAAGCTACTTTATAAGGTAAATATCTTGTAAAAGCAACACCTCACTTCATTTCTCCCTTCCTTCTTCATTTCACACGGTCTCCAACCTCTCTTCTCCCTTTCCTTCGGTGATGCTACAGCTCAAGCACCATCTTCAAGCTTTGAACTCTTGTATCTTCTAGCTCCCTTTGCCAAATCAAATTCCAAGACCATATTTGTCTTAGTTAGGTCAAGCTCTACACTTCTCTCTTTTCAAATCTTCAAGAACTCCATTTCGGTGCCATGAAGATTCACCATTGTTGGAGCTTGAGCTCACCTTTTCATGCCTTGTCATTCTCCTTTGCTTCAAGGTAAGGAAAATCAAAGAAAAACAACATTCCCTCTTGTTTTTGTGTGTAACCGAGAATCACCTTTGATGGTGTCTCCTCTTGTTCTTTCATAGCTCCATTTCAATCTTCAAGGGACAAGGAGGAGTCCTCTCTTGTTACATATTCAAGTTCTCTTTCAAATTCAAAGGTAAATATCATTTTAGTGTATTAAAACACTTATGTTAAACTAGGGTTTGTATATGAGTTTAAGTGTGAATTCTTAAGCTCATTACCCTTATATGTATATTGATTAGAAAGTTGGCAAGTGATCAAACTCCTTGCTGATTTTCGGTTCAACGAAACAAGAAAGAAGTTTGAGAGGAAAAGAGGTAAACAAACTATCTCAATGTAGTTTAAATGCCTTAGGAAAAAATGAGCTTGATTTGCTTAATAAAATACCTAAGGAGCCAATGGTGAATGACCTAGTAAAATGCTCTCAAGGAAACTATTAAGGAGCATATGTGATGTTGAGTGTATTTGCAGGTTAAAGGCAATATATTATGTGGGAAATTCAGTGTTTAAGGTTTATGCAATTGGGCCTAAGAGCCATGTTATTTAAGGGCCTAAGAGCCATGTTATTTAAGGGCCTAAGTGCCAAGCAATTTGATTATGCACTATATTATGATGTAGTGTAAATTTGGTGAAGTTTTGTGTGTGAGAATATTCTTGATGGATTTAGGTGTTCTTGAATGTTTTATGGTGAAAAACAATGTGTTTTGGTATGACATTGTGCTAAGAGAACCTATGGCAAAATTTGGGTAATGTGTAAGGAGATTTAAGTGTTTAAATTAGTTTTGGTGAACTAGGAAGTGTTAAAGGTGAACAAGTGTTTTACTAGGGAAGAAAGCATGTATTAAGGTGATTTAGAGTGATACAAGGATTTAGGTATTATCTTGGAAGTTCTAGAAAACCAATGGGTGTTTGTGGGATGTACTAAAGTCTTGGAGAAGTTTGTTTAAGGTTAAAGAATGTTGATGTACAAGGAATGAATGATGTTTAGGTAAGGATTGAGAAAGGAATTTTAAGAAGGTGTGAACAAGGAAATTAGTTAGTAAGAAAAGATGCTTGGGAGATGATGTTAAGGTGTAGAGGAAACATCTTGGTATAGTGGTCATTATAGGTGAAATACCACTTAGAAAACCAAAAGAGAAATGTTACAAGTGTTAAGAGATTTATAAGAAAAATGAGTGACAAGTTGGACAATGCTTTAAGGTGAATCAAAGTGATATTTTGGTATTAGAATATGCCTAAGTTCATGTGTGAAGTTTGGGTAATCAATGGATGAAGAAAGTAGATGAAACAAGACTTGAAAATGTCAATTTGGGAATTCTGTTACAGTGGTCCGGGACCCAAGTATTGGATGATGTCCCGGACCCTACACAAAAAAGGGCCGAGAGTTTTACAAGTGCTTTGGTCCGGGACTTGGGGTCAGTACAAGGTCCCGGACCACCCTATTAAAATCACCCGAGAGATTCCTTAAGTGTTGGTCCGGGACTTAGGGTAAGGACCAAGTCCCGGACCACTCTAAAAATGTTGTTTAAGGTATGAAAATGATGTGTAATGATGGGGATTGATAAGTAATGATGTTATAAAGTTGTTAGGGACATGTTAGGTGAGATATAATGACAATTAAGTGAGTGAAAAGTTGTAGTAAAATGTGAGAGTAAAACAAGTTAAAAATGTGAAGTTATTTAACTAGTTAACGGTGTTAACCATGGTCGTTCAACGTTACACAAACATGTTACCCCCAATGTTAATGAAGGCAACTTTAATGTTACCAGTTGTTCGTGAATTGTTCGAGGAACATAAGTGGACATGATAGAGTGGACTCCGGTGACAGGTATGGTTTTCTTGCAACCTGTGTCCTACCGGATTACACCGGCTTGTATGCCAATGTGTTTTTCTGTATGTTTGCCACATTGTAAGATAAAACATGTAATGAGTTTACAGTAATTCATTTATGTGGCGTGTTCAACTCCGATACCATTTAACCTCAGAAGTGTTAAACCTTAGCTAACTGAGTCTAGGATCACATGAGAATTCGGTATTCGGATTTAACGACCCAAACCATGGGACGTTCTAACCACGGCTATGCGTGTGTTAATTGTGTGATATTTGTGTGTGTATGTAAGGACCTCCCTCGTATGTTTAACCCAGTTGTGATACTGTATGGTGTGTGGATGTGATAGACTCCATAGTGGGGCTCTAACTGTTATCTAAGGTAAATATGTACTAACGGGGGTGAGGAATCCGGTTAGGCCGGTCGCGCGTTGTTTGGGAGTGGGTATCCTTTTTAGCCTTACCCTGCTCTCTGTTATGGTTGTTTCCCTCACGGGTTATGATCTCCCATTAGCTTACTCCAAAGCTTAGCTATTCTGACTTATGATCGGTTTAGGGGGAACATGTGTTTGTGTGGTGTGTTCGGGTCACTAAACCCGAACCATCTTAACTTAAGTTACTCGTCCAACTATTAGGACGGTAATGAGTGTTGTATAACAAGTTTATCATGAGGGTGACATCATTCTCTAGGCTCACCAGTGAATTAACTATGTTTGGGTCGGTTCCTAAGAGAACTGTTCCCGTTATGTTATGTGTTGTTGTTGTACTGCAATTCCCATTGCGATGTTGTTATGTGCACGTTGAAACGTGAAAAGTGTTGTTATGTAGTGTATGTTATATGTTGTAAAATGTGGAGTATGTGGATCATGGATATGAATCCCAGTTTGTGATAAGAGGCGTTTAAGGATAACCCGATTAATGGGTAGTTGTCGTCTATTAAGGAAGTAGCTCCATTGGAGGAGAAACACTCTAGGGGTAATGAATACCATGAGTGACCTATCAAGTATGGATGTGTTATCTGTTTGTTGAGCCCATAGTGGTGGAATGTGATGTGTTGTGTGTTGATAGTTTGCATGCATGATTCAAATATAATCAACCGCATGCTAAGACGACAATTAGTTGTGCGTGGCCCGGTAGCATGTGGGCTGCGGGATTACCATACCAATAAAGGTGCTGTGCCCCTTGGGGGCCACCCTTTCTCTTCTTTTCCTATTTCAGGTACAAAGAGGTGGAAGCCATTCGAGAGTAGGATGGGGTAGTCATTGTAAATGGGTAATCATTTAAGTTGTATATATACAGTAGGTGTAGTAAAACCGAAATTGTTATCGGCATCAGTTTGTAAATACTCGGTACAGTTGGAAGGTATGTGTATGTTTTGTTGTTAATGGAAAGGGATAATAATGTGTAGTCGCTCGGGAATCTAGTCCATCAGACCGGTACAATGTTTATGTAATAGCCTTGTTAGCCACGTGGGTGGTTAACGGCGTGTAACGCCAACGAGTTAAGTAATGTGATGAAGTATATTTTCCGCTGCAGATTGTTGTTATGTGTTTGTTGTTGGATGAGGTGTTACAAAAATGTAAATATGTTGAGCCCGAACTCCCATGAGCCCAAGCAACAAGCAAAGCCTAGTCCAAACCTTGAAGCAGTGTACCTCGGTCAATACACATAATCAAGAGAATAAGGAACCAACCAAATCAAACAAGTACTGTATAAGACAAAATTTACCGAAAATAACATAACTTCACGACCAGACAACCATATGCAAAAGATAATCACAATGATGCCCAAAATAAATCAATAAGTCCATAAGAAATAGTCATAGCACCCAAAAACTCCACAAGCCCCAACGTGAATTCCAAGCTAGTCAAGTTTCGACGAGGATACACAATGTTTTGGCACTCTTCGTGTATACTGAATTCTTGAAGACTGAAAGAGCACCCAAATTAGTCATGTGCAGCGAGAAGTGGGGATTGCAAAACATTAAGATATTAATTTAAAAAAATCTGACCAACCATGAAAGACGTCCCTTATATATCCACCACTGTGATTGACCCAAATAAATTTCTACAAACCATAGAAGAGTCTAAGGTCGTCAGGATAATTCATTAAAAAGCCAACAAGCGTTGGTTCGACCCGTTTTGGCCACCGACGTGACTAACCACCTAACAGGCGTACAAATGCCTCCGACAATGTAAGCAGGCCAGTCCTAGAAGATACAGAACGATCAAATATCACGAACTTATTTCAACCAAGTAGAGAAAGAGCTCGCTGACAAATCACTGATGTTGAGGTACATATCAAAAATGCAACAATGAGCATCGGACGAAAGATGATGAAAAGGAAAACCCACTGAACAAACAGAGAGCACGTCAATTACATATAGATCACCATGATCAACCCAGCGAAAACAAACAGAATAGAGAACTTAGATCCTTCATATTGCACAAAGGCATAAACTCCAAATAGCTAATGAACCAAAGAAAGTGAATAAGAGTACGATTCAAACTACACTGGAAACTAGTCTCTATTCAAAATCAACCTGAGACATCAAGACAAATTCAGAATACTTAGCAACCTGGACATACAAGAAAGATTCAGCCATAGGAGAGAAATGAAATGAAAATATAAAAGGGAAACCCACAACCGTATTTTTTGACGCAGCTTCCGGTGCTGTCGGTGATGATTCGCTTGAGGATGAATGGTGGCATTGAGTGAGTATGCGCCAGCACAGAAGGTTGACTGGAGCTGGTGTGATTTGCCTCGAATCGAATCCACAGATAGAATGAGAAGTGGAACTGGGACTTGTATGTCATGATGAAGAAAGAAAAAAAATAAATAGAAGACAAAGCTTTCCTTGTTCGCCAGTTTGAATGGCAAAATTACCATACCTTTGTTCGCTGGTCCAGAGAGGTGAGCTTGTATGCTCCTGTTGGCGAGAGAGGTTGCAAAATCACTCGTTGGAGAATGAAGAAAGTGCAAACCGTGTACGTTCCGGAAGTGAAGAGATTACGGGAGCATGCTTTCTCCTTGGTCACCAGTTAGGATGCATCGATCATCATCTTGAAGATACGAAGTAGACGTAGAGCATGTATTTCCTTGTTCGCGTGTTGGGTGAGCAAAATTCCAGAATGTGAAGAGGAGAAGAAGCGCGAGCATGTATATCCCTCGTTGCCAGTAGATACAAGGAGGGAAGTGAGGATGATGAAGAGGACAAAAAGAGCAAAGTACAGGGAATGAAAAAAATGGAGAAATGGTGGGCATGTCATGAGCGAGAGAATAAAGAGATGGCTGAGCCTGTATGTTCGTGAGTGGGAGAATGAAGAGAGGTTTAAGCATATTGTTCTTTGTTTCACCATCCAGGTTGTGAAATACCATCGTGAAGAGCTGGAACAGGAGGAATATGTATGTTTCTGGTTCGCTAGCCATGTGAAGAGAGTGGACGGAGGAGTATATATGCTCCTTGCTTGCTTGCGTGTTAAAGAGAATGAAAATAAAAACAAAGATGTTTCTGGTTTGCCATTGACATGAATATAACAGGAGGGGTGGAGCACGTAAGTTCCAGTGTTTGCCAATTATATTGAAGAGAAAAGAAACTGATAGAGCATGTATGCTCTTCGTTCGCCATGCTCTGTGTTCTCCAGTTTGGTTGCTTCTGTTGGCTGTGAATGAAGAGAATAAAAGTAGAACATGTATGCCCTTGCTTCGTCGGTGAAGAGAATAAAGGCGCAAACAGACCCATATGTTCCACGCGGGTGAAGATTGTGTGTTCCTCGAATGTTCAGTTTGGTTACAGATGATTCACTGTGAGTGTAGAGAATGAAGGAGAGAGCAATGTGAACGGAGGAGAAGTTTTGGGATTGGTGTCGGCTGTTGATTTTTTTTGAGGAAGGAGCACTGTTGGCGGCAGTTTGTCTTGAGAATGAAGAAGAGCGAACAGAATCAGGGAGACGGCTACCGTGGAAGGATTTTTTTTCTTGTAATATAGGAAACGGGTAGGGTTACAAGGAGATCTCAGTGCTGGAATCAGGTGGTTTTGTTCGGAGGACGAATTAACACAGGCCGATGGGCCTCTGTGGCTTTGGGTTTCGTTTGGTCCTGGTTGACAATGGGCTTACTGAAGCCGGTTTTGTTTGGTCTGACCGACAAGAGAGGGAAACGGGTAAAAAAAAACTGTTACAGGGAGCAAAAATTTCAAGGCTCGAGCTCACGACCTGCAACCTCTTTCAAAGAGATGTCCACCAACAGTGCTAGTTGTGCTTCTCAACACATAGGCACGAGAAATGTTACACAATACGTGGTTGAGACTCGATACTTATTTCATGAAATTAAAACGTAGGGAATATCTGAATTTTTTTATTGCTGAAAATTGTCCTTTCTCTTCCTCTCCTTTTGTGCCAGAAGTAAGGAATGAAAAAGAAAGAAATAATAATAATAAACGCATAAGTTATAGGATTAATACTAAAAAGAAAATGATTAAAGTAAAAAATCAAATACTAATAAGTAAAGGGCAACTACAAAAACAATAATATAAGATCAAATAAACAAATTATAAAATAGCACCAAATAATAATAAATAAAATGAATGGACAAATGAATAAGCGACTATAAAATAGTAAAATAAGTGAATACAAAAAGGAATGGGTTCAAAACCGGATTGTTGTTGTGAAATTCATTTTTAAAGGACCGGGTTTTCTGAAATGTTAAAAACAATTGGTTCAAAAATCGTTTTGTAAAATAGTGGTGTCATTTTGGCATGCATGTTGATATGTTTTGAAAATGAAAGGCGATGACCCCTCTTATCCCATTCCTTATTTCAGAATTTGCTTTATGGGGTGAGAATTTTCGGTGTCTACAACGCAGCACAAGCTCATAGGTTAAAATCTCACCTAAACTCACATCCTAGAGCACAACACAAGCACATAATGCAAGCTGACAATTGAAGCACACAACCTTGACAAACCAAAACTCATCTCGGTGTCTAGCTCTAGGTTTTTATGACGGGCCTAGAATGCATCTTCGAAATGTATGAGGACTAACGACGGGCATCAACTAGATCTCAGTGTCTAGCTCTAGGACTAATGACGGGCCTATAATACAATCGGTATATGGGTTATGCATGAGGACTAATGACGGGCCTCAACTAGAACTCGGTGTCTAGCTCTAGGACTTATGACGGGCCTAGAATGCATCTTCAAAATGTATGAGGACTAATAACGGGCCTCAACTAGATCTAGGTGTCTAGCTCTAGGACTAATGACGGGCCTAGAATACAATCGGTATATTGGTTATGCATGAGGACTAATGACGGGCCTCAACTAGAACTCGGTGTCTAGCTCTATGACTTATGACGGGCCTAGAATGCAATTGAAAGTACGAGGACTTATGACGGGCCTCAACTAGACCTCTTAACATCTAGTTATATGACTTATGACGGGCCTATAATACTTTGATTGAGTTGTACAAAACTCGCTGTTTTCAGTGGTTGGTTGATTTCATGATGACCCTGGTCGTGGATTGATCTCGGATTGGATGTTTTTTGGTTTCTTCCATGAGGGATGTGATAGTCAAACATTTTTTGTTGATGTGGCCCTTGACTTCGTAAGTGTGGGACTTGTGTTTCGGTTTTGTTTTAACAGTCTCGCCCGATGTGCATTATAGTTTCGGGATTTGGTAAGACTCCTGGTTCCAGAGTTTGAGATGGCTCCGGTATGGCTCCTGTGTTTTTGGTTTTTGTGGTTTTGTGATTGGTATTTGAGTGGATGGTTTTTTTTGTGAATGAGTGATTTTGGGAACTTGATGGTTTTGATATGATTGGATGGCTTCGATATGATCCGAGGGCTCCCGTATGATCGGATGGCTCTGGTGCGGTCGGGGGGCTCCAACATGATTCATGACCCCATTGTGAGCAACGACTCTGGGATGGTTGATGGGTTTCGATTTGGATTGAGATTTTCGGGATGGTTGGTGGGTTTCGATTTGGATTGAGATTTTGGGTCGAGTGGGGGGTCGGTGTGATTTGTGTACTTTGATGTGGTTGATAATTTTTTTGGTTGTGGATGAATGGTTTTGGTATGGATTTTGAATCGAGTGGTGGGTCGATGTGATTTACTGTGGTTGACAGTTTTTTGGATGCAGATGAATGGCTTTGGTATGGTCAGTTACGGCTTTAGGTTCTTCGAGATGGCTCTGGGATAGCTCAGGATGGCTCCGGGGAGGCTACGGGATGGCTTCATTTAATGATAGTGGGGAACAAAAGGGGAACTTTCGCCTGTGAGGTGGTCGTACCCTAAGCGGGCTGCCTACGTACTCAATTCCGTATTGAGATCAGACCATACGTAGTTCGAAACTCTGTGGACAAGACCTGGGTGATGAAATAGCTCTGACGTGGATATGAGGTGGCTCCCGCATTGCTCCAGTTTGGTTCTGGATATGGTGTTGATGAGGCTTGAGCATGACGCTGGATGGCTCCGGAATTGTCTTCGTACGGCCTCGGATGGCTTTAGTTTGGTTCAATGTAGCTCGAGGATAGCCCAGGATGGCTCCGAGACGGTTCGTTGTAGCTTGATGATGGTCTGGGATGGCTCCAGTTGACATCTTTTGATCTAAAGTTATGCTTCAACAACTACAACTGAAGTCGATTTTCAGCGAGAGTGGGTAGAGTTCTTACCAGTCGGATGTTGAAGGTGAAATGGTTATGATGCATGCAAATACTAAGTGCTATATGAGATGCAAGATGAATATATAGTTTTTTTTAGAGAAGGTATGGCTCTATCTCTATTACTATGAGGTTTACAAATATAAGACATCTTCGGTTCAATCTTGAGTAACTGTTGAACTGAAATGCGTGAATCGCTTTCCTCTCGTGGAGGGGTGTGGGTCAATCTCTCGTGAGTATAGTCGTGTGCGCAAATGTTGTAATGATGCTCTCGATGCTCGGAGCAGTATTTTCCTTAGAATTTATTTCGAGGTTCTGGACTTTCCGATCCTTACAAACTCCTCACCTGTGAAGGGGTAGGCTGTTTATGTGTGGTGCTTTAATCAAAGAGTCGCTCGCACTCTGAAGACCTTGTGAGATAAGGTCACACTCATTCGCTCATGGTCCCTTTGGAAAGACGGGACATGTTGATAACAAGTACGAAACATATGATTCATGTTTCAGATCCGGTACTTTCAGTTAACGCTCATTAACGTATGAGTCGAAGGTCTTTATTGGGTTATAACGGGGCTGAAGGGTATGATAAATGTCACATGGGACTGGAAGATTTATTTGGAAATTGTGAAGCTTTTGTGCAATAGAGGATATGTTTCACCTTTGCCATGGGTGGAATGGTTAGACGGATTTAGATAACCTTTATTGGTTTCTACGGGGCATCATTGGTCCTTTGGATTTGGATTTCTCCTTCTTGCCTCTTCTGATGTACGGTTTGAACTTTCATCTCATTTTTCTTTTATGAAATTGCACTTGGCTCATCAGTTTCCTCAAACATTCTTTGCTTTGTATTTCAGCTTTCAGCTTTAGAGTTGCATTGACTCATCGATCTTCTTGAACATTTTTGGTGTTCGTTTTTGGTGTTTGGCTCTGGAGTTGCATTGACTCACTGATTTCTTCACACATTTCATTTGTTGTTTTGTGAAAGATGGTGGGGGAGAGGCCATGGCTCCGGTTCCTTCGAGATCCTCTATTGCAAGGGTAGGTATGTATATGTGGGGTGACATGTTGTGGAGTTTTTTTTTATATAGAAAAAGTTTTTCATGAAAGGCTCAACGGGGCTCACTAAGGGATTATGTACAGGGAAGAGAATAAAAGTAGAACATGTATGCCATTCGTTACATATAGAGCATGTATGCTCTTCGTTCGCCATGCTCTGTGTTCTCCAGTTTGGTTGCTTCTGTTGGCTGTGAATGAAGAGAATAAAAGTAGAACATGTATGCCCTTGCTTCGTCGGTGAAGAGAATGAAGGTGCAGACAGACCCATATGTTCCACGCAGGTGAAGATTGTATGTTCCTCGAATGTTCAGTTTGGTTACAGATGATTCACTATGAGTGTAGAGAATGAAGGAGAGAGCTATGAGAACGGAGGAGAAGTTTTGGGATTGGTGTCGACTGTTGATTTTTTTGAGGAAGGAGCACTGTTGGTGGCTGTTTGTCTTGAGAATGAAGAAGAGCGAACAAAATCAGGGAGACGGCTACCGTGGAAGGATTTTTTTTCTTGTAATACAGGCAACGGGTAGGGTTACAAGGAGATCTTAGTGCTGGAATCAGGTGGTTTTGTTCGGAGGACGAATTAACACAGGCCGATGGGCCTCTGTGGCTTTGGGTTTCGTTTGGTCCTGGTTGACAATGGGCTTACTGAAGCCGGTTTTGTTTGGTCTGACCGACAAGAGAGGGAAACAGGTAAAAAAAATGTTACAGGGAGCAAAAATTTCAAGGCTCGAGCTCACGACCTGCAACCTCTTTCAAAGAGATGTCCACCAACAGTGCTAGTTGTGCTTCTCAACACATAGGCACGAGAAATGTTACACAATACGTGGTTGAGACTCGATACTTATTTCATGAAATTAAAACGTAGGGAATATCTGAATTTTTTTTATTGCGGAAAATTGTCCTTTCTCTTCCTCTCCTCTTGTGCCAGAAGTAAGGAATGAAAAAGAAAGAAATAATAATAATAAACGCATAAGTTATAGGATTAATACTAAAAAGAAAATGATTAAAGTAAAAAATCAAATACTAATAAGTAAAGGGCAACTACAAAAACAATAATATAAGATCAAATAAACAAATTATAAAATAGCACCAAATAATAATAAATAAAATGAATGGACAAATGAATAGGCGACTATAAAATAGTAAAATAAGTGAATACAAAAAGGAATGGGTCAAAACTGGATTGTTGTTGTGAAATTCATTTTTAAAGGATCGGGTTTTCTGAAATGTTAAAAACAATTGGTTCAAAAATCGTTTTGTAAAATAGTGGTGTCATTTTGGCATGCACGTTGATATGTTTTGAAAATGAAAGGCGATGACCCCTCTTATCCCATTCCTTATTTCAGAATTTGCTTTATGGGGTGAGAATTTTTGGTGTCTACAACGCAGCACAAGCTCACAGGTTAAAATCTCACCTAAACTCACATCCTAGAGCACAACACAAGCACATAATGCAAGATGACAATTGAAGCACACAACCTTGAGAAACCAGAACTCACCTTCGGTCATCCTTTCCCAAAGGACCCGACTCCCTCAGACTCACTCTTAGAATACACAAGCACAAGCAAACAGACACTACGCGTCCGCTGCGCAACTCTAATGGCGGACAACCATAGAGCAGGCACACATTACAAACACCAAGTAACATTCAAAATCATGCAGCAGACAACACATAGTAGATAGCAGGCAAGACACGGAAGCGTAGACATGCAGACACCCACAAATCCCAATGAAAACCAAACCTAGCTCTGATACCACTAAATGTTACGACCCCAAAACCACCCTGGTTGAGAGACTGTTACACGCCGCGTGCTTATTACCTAACACATGCAAGGCTACAGTAGCGAATCCCAAAACTGAACAAAAACCCTTTATTTAACAAGTAGCAAATTCAATCATTTTTATAGTTTACAATAGCGGAAGCGAGTAAATACAAAAAGGGCCTCAAAGCCAACATCTAAATACTAAACCAAATCCAAAACTAAAAACGAAGGTCGAATCTTCAAACACGAACTAAGACCTGCAAATCAGACGGATATAGGGGTGAGCACAACTATTGCTCAGCAGGTGATAAACTTCATCACCTGAGCACGCTCAATACATAATCTGAACATACATTTATACTTATACGAAAGCATAGCAAAATCAGAAACAGGGGCCTTAGAGGAAGAAGGCAGAAACATAAACTTGATAATCTAAAAGCTCAACCAAAACAGAAGCTCAACGAAATCAGAAGTTTAACCACATCGAAAGCTGGACAAAATCAGAAGCTTAGCAAACTCAAAAGCAGAGATCGAAGCTGAAGACTTTCCTACAGATAGAGGTCTAAAATAGAGAGAGCTAAATGTTGTCAAATCAGAAGGAGCAGCAGAAGACAAACCAGAAAGTTAAAGCTTTGCAAACTAGAGACTTCTCAGAAGACGGAAAGCACACAGCAGACCGTCTCAAATCAAATATAGACAGAGTAGACGGAAACAGATCACTTAATAAAGTTGAGGCTCTTAGAAAACAGAAAGCACAAAGCAGTCTGTCAGAAATCAGAAATAGTCAGAACAAACGGAAAACAGAACACTTAACAATCAGAAGTGGGACTCTAGCACCAAGCACAAACGCTCAGAAAGGGGCGAAGACCATGGACCTTACAGATCCCTCGACAATGCAGAAATGACCCGAAGGCCAAAGGGTTCATCAACCCCACAGAATAGATTGGGCATGACCCACACACGGAATGACGTCTACATGGTGTAGACACCAAAAATTCTCACCCCATAAAGCAAATTCTGAAATAATGAATAAAATAAGAGGGGTCGTCGCCTTTCTTTCTCAAAACGTATCAACGTGCATGCCAAAACTAAACCATCATTTTATGATAAAATTCTTAAATCATTTTCTCAAAGCATTTTAGAAATAAATACAACGGTTTCCAAAAATTTTCAACAATCATCCGGTTTTAAACCCGTCCCTGTTGTCTATTTACTTATTTTACCATTTTCACTTTGTCTTTGCTTATTTTGTTTTTCCCATTTTGTTTCATATTGTTCTTATTTTATGCTATTTTATTACTTGTATATTATATCTTTTTTTTCCATCACTCGTACATATCCAATCCGTGTTCCACTCTTTTCACTTGTATTTTCACTTCCATCATATTAGTACTATTTCATTATTTTATGTACTCATTATTATGGTATTTCGTTATTTTATATTTCATTTTTTTGTTTTGTTTTATCATCTACATTCCATAATTTCACGACTCATAGGAAAGAAACATTTCATTTTGTTGGATTAAACTTATTCATTTCACTGTACATTTCCATTTAGAGCAATAGCATTTTTAGAAACGTCACCTGATTCGAATACAAACTTTAGTTTGTTTCTTGCATGTATATATTGCATTCTGGCATAGCTCACCCGGTTAGAGTATTTACTTGTGAATCAACAGGTATCATGTTTGAATCTTGGTATGGGCGCTAGTGCACTTCATTTTTCTCCTGGCTTCGGTTAGAACTTAAGTGCTAATCCTCGTGTAAGTATTATGGATGCTGTCTTAGCACAGCCGGTGGATGTTGATGGGAAGAAAGGGTGTGGTTGAGGGTTCGATACTTGGTATTGCCATTGCCCTGTTTTTTTTTATTTATTCTTTTTCACCCACAGACCAACCGAATGAGGCTGACTCTCTTGGATCCAATTTTTCCTACCCCATATCCAAAATAAGGCCCATTCTTGTTAAGTTAGTCCAAATAAAAACCCAATTGACCTAGTCTAAAAAACCCTAGATTTGTTTATAAAAGAACAACACTGTAGAGATGATTCCATTGGATCCCAACAGTCGACAACATATTATTCTATCTTCAATTCTTCTAATCCACGTTTTTTTCGTCTACACCCACGACTTCCACCATCAACCTCGTACCTTCCGCCATCATCTTTCTCAGTCGAATCGCCCCAGTACTCAGCCCCAGAAAAATTTCCGCCACCGAACTCCATCGCCACCACCGTTCCCACGCCAAAAAACCTTGTCTGCCTCTCGTCATTTACCTACCCTATCGTTTTCGTTACTACCAGACGCGAAGTAAGTGGTATTCATCTCTCGTTGCTTTCTAAACTCGATTTTCTACACACTCCCGACCCTCTCCATCTTCTCTGTTTGTTCTGTTCTTCGTTTAAGTTCATGCCAAAGGATCCGGTTCGGTGATGTTTAAACGAGAAGGAGTATGGCATTTCCGGAAGCCTTTTTCCGATGTTCATGCCGATTCTCCACCCCTTCCTCTGTATTTTTTCAAAATCTGTTTGCGCTCAACCTTTCGTCCCTATACTTTGCTTACCAGTTTTGAGGATAATCCTCAAATTTTTTGTTTCTTTTCACTCATGGTTACTATATTATTCTCTGTATTAATTTGCCAAATGAAACCTCAAAGGAAGATGGCATGTCTAGCTTCGACTTCGCCGGAGACTCATCGGTGTCAATGTCGAACCCCGTCCATTTGCTTTCTTCTGTTTCGATCATTTCGACTCCACCCTCCTCTGTACATATATATTGGTTATCGGTTTCTTCTTCTATTCCTGTCGTGAGCGTTTTGGCTATACATATACACACAAATGAATGCCCAACTCCTATGAGCTTCGGGGATTCATAGAAAAGTGTCAAGATTACGAATATTTCACTTCTGATTTTAGGACAAGTAGCTACTCTATTCTACCTGGTTTCGGTCTCTAAGACCATATTCCGTGGCTCATTCTTTTTTGGGTGCGTCTGTTTAACTCTACCCGACTGAAGTTAGTTTCTCTGGTTCAAAAACTTTTTGAAGTATCCACATCCTCTTTTGAAGTGGTATCTCAGTTTTTGTTCACCGTGGAACCAATATTCACTGGTACATATGCACCAGTATTTAATCTGAGGCCCTGGTTCTCAAGGAATTATCCGTTTCCGTCTCTGGACTAACCTTATGTATTTGAGTTGTTCACAGAAGCATCTACATTACAAGATGCAGAGGCCGATTTACACGATCTCCACCTGGGTTTTCCCTGTTAATACCGTTCATCTTCAGTCAATACTAATTATATCTTTTCCATCCTTCCTAAACTGCCAATATTGCTTACTTTTGGTAATCTGATGAGTTTGTAGTTGCTTGTCGTGGTGTTCTTGTCTCTCTTTACAGATTATGCCTGCAACCTTCATTCTGGTATTTGATCTGTACCTAAATAACCTCAGTTTGCTTGGCAAATATATTAAAAGTGTTCTGTTGAAATCTTTGGATATTGTGAAAGCATGCCTTTGTTTTGACTGGTGAATATCGTAAAAAGCCATCTGGTGATGTATGATGGTCGTTGTTGTTTTGCGGTTGCTCTAGTTTGTTTCTGAACGTCCATCTGTTAGTACGTGTGAGTAAAAGAAATAAAAAGACCTGAGTAGCTGAACCTTGTCTTACCTTGTTATGATGCTTCCGATTTGTTTAACTTGATGCTAGACTTTGAACTTCAACGGATAATAAGAAGTAGAAAGTAGGAGAGGTCGTCATGACTTGGTTTGCTGTTCATTTGGGTTCTTAATCACCATCAATTTCCAGCATTACATAAAAAAAAAACAAAACAGAAAAAGGAAATGATAAAAATGAATGTGCGGAGTTTCGGTAATTTAGTTTAGGATTGATTGACGTTTCAGTTTTTGACTTTGTATCTTGAAATTTTGGATTAGATCAAACAATCGCCGGTTTCAATAACAATGAACATATGTGATTTTTTTGAATGGCTGTGTTACCAGTTTTGACCTATTGTTCATCATGTGAGTTTGCATCCGTACATATACATGTTATATCTAGCTTTATTGCATTCTTCAATTCATTTCCTTGTACTTTGGACTATTTCTAAGCCCTAGTTATGTCCTTAGATCCAAGCCATTAGGATAGAGGGGTCCCCCTGGCCTGATAGACCATTGGCCTATCTCGTGGTGGTGATATCCTAAACCCTAACACACACATTTATTTATAAGCAAACAATGACCCCTTTAGGATAGAGGGTGTTCCCCTGGCCTGATAGACCATTGGCCTATCTCATGGTGGTAACACCCTAAACCCTAAAATGTACCTAATATATGTATATGTGATTAACAACCTCATTCTCGTTTCAGATCTTCAAACCCTTTGATTCAAAATCTAGTTACCGTCACGTCTTCTTGCCCTCCATCCTCAAATTCAGAATTTTTCTCTCATAATCATCTTGTAAATACAAATCCCAACGTTTTTTCAGTAACAAACTCATCTCCAATCTGATTTCTTCTTGTAAATTTTATTCTCTAGCCCAAATTTTCCCATCCCAACTTGACCCAACACCCATACACAGCCCAGCCCATAGCCGGCCCAAGTCCAAACCCAACCCAAACTCAATTCAAACCAAATTCAATTCGAACCCAATTCATTCAATTTCAAATTCAAATCCAATTCAATTTCAAATCCAAATTCAATTCAATTCCAAACTCATTCAAATCCAAATTCATTTCAATTCCAATTCGAATCAATATTCATTCAACCCCGGTTCAACTTCGATTTCAATTCCGTTCCAATTTCTCCTACACTGTAAATATCTCTTAGACCCGAGCGTCTCACAGACTTTGTCATTCCAATGACTTGAATGTCTCATAGACCCGAACATCTCACAGACCCGAGCGTCTCACAGATTCGAGCGTCTCACAGACTTCGACATCTCAAGGTTTCAAACGTCCCATAGACCCGAGCGTCTCACAGATTACCCCCTCAAACCCGAAACTTCAAACATCTCCAAAAATCCTGAACTACGTAAGGTCTGATCTCAACAGGGAGTTGAGTACGTAGGCAACCCACACAGGGTGCGACCCCACATCAATCAAAATGCCATTTTTCACTCAGCCATCTCACCTCCAAACAACCCCGTATTGTCTCACAGACCCGAGCGTCTCACAGACTTTGTTATCCCAATGATTCGAATATCTCACAGACCAGAGCATCTCACAGACCCGAGTGTCTCACAGATCCGAGCGTCTCATAGATTTTGACATCTTAAGGTTTCAAACGTCTCATAGACCCGAGCGTCTCACAGACTATAACATCCCACACATCAAACATCAAAATTCCAAAATCCTAAAACCGTGAACTACGTAAGGTCTGATCTCAACAGGGAGTTGAGTACGTAGGCAGCCCACCTAGGGTGCGACCCCATTCCAAACAAAAAACCCCCTTCCCCCTCTACGGTGGCTCTCACATCTCTCAAAACGCTCAAACCTTCTTCGGCTCCCACGAACTTCAAACCATCAGACACTAAGTCTTGTCTATTCACTCAATCTCAGACTTTTCCCAATTCTCATTCTACACTCATCCGAATTCACCTATCCCTTTTCTGGGTGTTAGCTTGACAGAAAAGCTCACCTCATCCACTCTCTTTCTCTCTCCTCGTCCTAATCCTATCCTTGGCTTTTAAATGAATCTCTCAAAAAGGTTTTGAAAGAAGGCAATCCCGACAATTGGAGACCGAGGTTTCCTCGGGCACCAATCCGAAGTCGTGGTCGTTGCCACTTCTAAGGGGTGTAACCCAGTACGAACCCACACAGAATCTCTGGCTTGATCAGATAAGTCCTATCCATAGGCAACAATCACAGAGTCAATTAACGGTTCTAGAACCCTTCTCCTCCCTTCCTAGTTCCTTAGGTCAAACTAGGTGGCGACTCTAGTCAACTTCCGCCTTTAGGGCATAAGTCCGCGTGGAGCCCATCGAGAGCGGGTGTAGTGCACACTTGCACTCCCTTCATGCTTTCTGGGAAAGACGGACGATTTAGTAGGTATTTGAGGGATGCCAAGAATAACGGGTTTTCACCCTCCACAGAATGGCATTTCTAGGATCTAGGCTTTTAGTCAGACCATATTTAGATAGACCCCCCTCATACCGAAAAATCACCCTCCACAGAATGGCGACTCTGCTGGGGAAAACTTGAGTAAGTTTTTCTCAAACTCAAGGAAGACTGAACTCCATTCAAAATTGTCGGGACTTCCCCACTTCTTTCAAAACCTTCAAGAGATTCTTTTCAAGCCTCTAGGATTATTCTACTCCACACTTAGAGTGTGTAGCTGATGAGGACAGCTAGGATTTGTTAATCCTCAACAAACATTGCAACAATTGGGTTAATCATTAGCTCACGATTAGAAAGAGACACTTAGGATTGAATGAAGCTAACTTCCCTTCAGGTTAATAAAACCAATTGGAATTACCGCCTTCAAGACAAAACAGTTAGTAAATAGGGTTGCTTGTTCTTCTATGGTTTATTTACCGCATTCATATTATTGTTGCTTGTTGCGGGGTGAGACGGTCATTGACCTACACCATTACCGCTTTTACATTTACAAGTTGTGAGTGCATGGGTAGCTTAGGACATGCATTCCTCTGTGTCACCCCTATTTCCACGAGTCACGGCATCCCAATCGGTCCACGATTGATTTCCCATGAGTCGGGTCACTCACTGAGTGGTTAAGCCCGCGAGGCGAGACGGTCACCGACCTACGCCCTGAAGACTCATGATCCAAAATTATCCTCCATATCCGAGTCCAAACCAGCATATAGTGAACCATGAGCCTTCAGTGTCCAGCTGCCTAATCCGGTGTCTAGGACGGGTTTTATGGGTAGTCACCCCCTTGTATGCCGCCTGTCTGACCACCCTTCTGCCTTACCCTGAAGATTGCATGGGCTCAGTTCTCCATTGTTCCTCTGCACCACGGGTGTCTCTAAAGCCCAATGTCACGCTACACGTCCATAGAGGATCCCGTATTTACCGGATACCCATACATGGCACAACGTAGTCAGTGAATAATTTGGACTTTAGACACACCTGACCGTGCAGATGACGAGAGACCCGTTCCCATGCAGTACTTCCCCAAGTTTCCCAAAAGTGAGTATGTTGTGATAATCCCCGGCCGTGGCTCATGTGACTGTATCACTTCGGGTATCCTGACCTTTCGAACTTAAGCACTCCGGACTTTCTTGATGACGTGCCCCACAAGGCATAACAGAGATAAATCCCGAGAGATGAACAGTGAAGGAACGACGGTTCCCCCGGTGGTATGGAAGCACTGATTGACCTGGAAGGTGATTATCCCAATCATTCGCACTCAGCTCCACATAAAACCAGCCACGATTTATATTTTCGTTCTTATGTCTGTGTGATCACGATTTAAACACTTGAAAAATCAGAAAACGAATCATGTCGAACGCTCTAATGAAATATCTTCAAAGCCGTTCATCTCGAATGATTTCAAAATTGTTATTTCCAAAGCAGTTTTCAAAATCATTTTCAATCAAATTCTTTCAGAAAATAAACTTTGTCCAACGGTTTGTAAAGACCAGATTTCAAAAATCTATTACTTTCAAATGATTTTCGATCAGTATTTCTTACAAATGTTATTTCAAAAAACTATTTCCAAAAACGGATTTCAAAAACCTGCTTTTTACAAACGAATTTCAAACAACTTTTTCATGAATATTATCTCAAACTTGTTTTTGAAAACAGTTTTCGAAGTTGATTTTCACAAACGTATTTCAAAATAAATGATTTAGTCCCCATGTTGTGACTCGCTATTTTTGAAGTTCAACCCACCTTCAAGAGCAGTGGTCATTACTGTGGAGCGTACTAGTCATTTCGTGTTTTCACAAAAGTGGTGGATTTTCACAAAGATTTTGTGCTCGATCATTCATCTTTCCTTTCTCAAAAAAAAAGCCCCTCATTTTCCTCTCGTCGGAGCAAGTGGAGCGCATGAAGATCAACAACAGTCTGAACCAAAAATCAGAGCTGCACCAACCCGAGTCCAGTGACATGAAGACTAGAAACAACCATCCGAGTTCGAAGTTGCTGAGGGTCAGAAGAGCACCAACCAATTTCTCTTGATCATAGTGTCACCTTGTTGACCGAACCCGAAGACGATCGAACGGCCAATCAGGAGCCCACACATGAATAAGCAGTCAGTCAGAAGCTCGAAGACGAAGCAGAAGAATTCGGGAGAAGTTTTTAAGCTCAAACTCCCCCATTTAATGACTTTTTAGAATTGATGTATAGGTTTTCCCCTAACATTCTTTTCTCTCTTTCAATTTCTGAATAGACTTTGTGTATAGGTTGTACATTCCTGTTGAATTTATTTAGATCAATGTGTATAGGGTTCCCCACTCCCTATCTTATTTGCGAATGACGGAGCGTCAAAAATCATATTGAGAAAACCCACCACTTCGAAAACACGTGTTTTCAAAACTATTTTTCTAACAACTTGTTTCTTCCCATTTTCGGTCAGTTCACATTCATTAATCATGCATGAATCACACCCATCTCGCAGAAATTGCATGATCACATGTTGCATTCTCAACACATCACACACAAACATTCATCCCATTTTTCAAGCGCACTAGCATTTGCGTCTGTTAGATTCTTTTTTGGTGACTATTTTTGCAGGTGATTAACCGTCTTTGCCCACGAGCGACAACATGATCTTCGAAATGATAGCAAGAAATACCAGGGATTCAAACATTTTCCCATTCGGCATACCATGCACATAGAGACCAATAACAACAAAAAGCATATACCAGAAAATCATACATCCAAAAAATCCAAAAAATCATACACCAAAAATCCAAAAATCAAAAAAATCAAAATCATGCCTTCAAAAATCCCAAAAATGCAGTCACTGTCATATCATGGGACCACCATGCGGGAGTGGTCACTCCCTAAAAGTCCAAAAACTCCAGAAGCCAATCATCAACCGAATGTCTTTCTGAAACAGCCTCTCTCACATCACACCTAACAACTTCTCTCACATAGATCATCTTCAGGGCCAATCGTGACAGGATGAGCTTCATGGACTATCAACGGGAACCGACTCAAGCGAGACTAGGTGTAATCTTACCATTCATGCATTGCATCCAAAACAAAAACATTCAACCAAAATCCAAAATTCAATACATTTTCATTGTCAATATTTCATGCATCCTATACGTAGTTATTCCATATTACCACAACATATCGCATGGTAGATAATTGTATTTGCATACTCCCATATCGAAACAACATCTTCGGGAAAATCACGAGAGATTGATTGAACAGAGTGCATGAACCACTTAACTCTCGACCCGTCAATGAGTACAAGGGTCCAATCAAAATCAGCACCACAAACCAAGTGAGTAGTGTGCGAAGAGCGGTATTTTCCTTTGAATTTCAAATGAGTGTTTTGGACAATCCAATGAGTGATGAGGAAAGATAGAGCGAGTCCACAGAGGTAAAACCACGAGCGACTTGTGTTTTCCTTCAACACATGGAGAGGCACAATTCATAGCGAGATCAATGTCGATAAACAGGATACGAACTGTGATTCATGCAAAGATCCGAGAATAGTAAGAAAACAATTATCGACTAATGAGGATGACGAGGCACTTAGGAATAAAAATCCCCACAAAACCAAAAAACTTTGACTGCCCTTTACATAACCCCTTAGTGAGCCCCGCTGAGCCTTTCATGAAAAACTCTTTCTTCAGAAACTCCACAACATGCCAACCCACGTACATATACTTACCTGCCCTTGCAATAGAGGATCTCAAAGGAGCCGGAGCCATGGTCCCTCCCCACCATCTTCCACAAAAACAATGAAATGTTCAAAGAAATCAGTGAGTCAATGCAACTCCAAGGCCAAACACCTAAAAGAAAGCTGAAATGTTCAAGTAAATCAGAGAGTCAATGCAACTTTGAAGCTGAAAGCCAAAATGCAAAGCAAAAAATGCTTGAGGAAGTTGATGAGCCAAATGCAATTTCAAAAACACAAAAATGAGAAGAAAGTTCAAATCGCACGCCAGAAGAGGCAAGAAGGAGAAATCCAAACCAAAAGGACCAATGATGTCCCGAAGAAACCGATAAGGGGTTATCAAAGCCCGTCTAATCATTCCACCCATGGCGAAGGTAAACATATTCTCTATTGCACAAAAGCTCCACAACTCCTAAATAAATCCTCCAGTCCCATGTGACACACATCACACCCCTCAGCCCCGTTATAACCCAATAAAAGACCTCTGACTCGTTAGTTGATGAGCGTTAACTGAAAAGTATCGGATCTGAAACATGAATCATAAGCTTCATACTTGTTATCAACATGTCCCGTCATCCCAAAGGGACCATGAGTGGAAGAGTGTGACCTTACCCCACAAGGTCTTTCGAGTGCGAGTGACTCTTTGATCGAAGCACCAAATCATAAACAGCTAACCCCATTGCAATTGAGGAATTTGTGAGGATTGGAAAGTCCAGAACCTCAAAAAGGAATTCTAAGGAAAATACTGCTCCGAGCATCGAGAGTATCATCACATCATTATCACACACGACCATACTCACGAGAGATTGACCCACATCCCTCCATGAGAGGAAAGTGATTCACGCCTTCGAGCTCAACAATCACTCGAGATCGAACCGAAGATGTCTTATATTCGTAAGCCTCATATTAATAGAGATAGGACCGTACCTTCTCTCGAAAAACTGCACATGCATTTTGCATCTCTTCTTGCATTTAGTATTTGCATGCATCATAACCACTTCATTTTCAACATCCGACTGGTAAGAACTCCACCTAGTCTCGCTGAAAGTCGACTTCAGTTGCAGTTGTTGAAGCATAACTTTTGATGTCAACCAGAGCCATCCCGAGCCATCATCGAGCTATATCTTGCCTCTTCGGAGCCATCCCGGGCTATCACCGAGCTACATCGAACCATTCAAGAGCTATCCGGAGCCACACGAAGACCATCTCGGAGCCATCCACTGCCATACTCAATCCCTATCGACACCGCTTCTAAATCCAATCTGGAGCCATGCGAGAGCCATCCTCAAAACTTTGAGACCATCCCTAAAGCTACACAGTGGCCATCCCAATAGTATGAGAACAATATGAGAGCCACCTCAAACGGAGCCATTTCGTCACCAGGGCCTTGCCTACAAAGTTTCGAACTACGTATGGTCTGATCTCAATACAGAATTGAGTACGTAGGCAGCCCGCCAAGGGTGCGACCACCTCGAAGGCGACAATCCCCTTTCACTCCTCGCTATCATCAAACAGAGCATCCCAGAATCATGACGGAGCCATCCCGGAGCCATGATCAGAACTACACCGAAGACATCCAACCATGTTTGGTTATTCAGAATGATAACAAGTCCACCCACAGCAAATCCATCAGATGGAGCCAACCGATCAGTCACCTCGAACTTCAACAACCGCATCAAGACCATCGACCATTCTCAAGTTCACTGCCATATCAAAACCCACCAACCACCCCGGACCGTTGGCCACACCAGAGCCATCAGTGCATACCAGAGCCATCGGCGTAACCCGGAGCGACCACTGCATACCGGAGCCATCAACACACACCGGAGCCATCATTGCATACCGGAGAAATCAGTGCAAACAGGAGCAACCAATGCATGCTAGAGCCACCAATACATGCCAAAGTCATCTCAAAGTTTTGAAGCAACTGTGGAACCATCAGCTCACACAAAAATCTACATCCACAAATAGGGAGTTTTTCAATTAATACATCGGTTAATCACCTCACATCACATATCATCTGCATATACCCACAAAATTTGCTCACTATCTAATGCATCTTCACACCCGCTAGACAGCTATTGCGCTACTAGTGCGGTCGAATTTTTCATTTTACACCTGCTAGACAGCTATTGCGCTACTAGTACGGTCGCCTTTCATTTTACACCCCTAGACAGCTATTGCGCTACTAGTGCGGTCGAATTTTCATTTTACACCTGCTAGACAGCTATTGCGCTACTAGTACGGTCGCCTTTCGTTTTACACCTGCTAGAAGCTATTGCGCTACTAGTACGGTCGCCTTTCATTTTACACCCGCTAGACAGCTATTGCGCTACTAGTGCGGTCGAATTTTTGTTTTACACCTGCTAGACAGCTATTGCGCTACTAGTACGGTCGCCTTTCATTTTACACCCGCTAGACAGCTATTGCGCTACTAGTGCGGTCGATTTTTCATTTTACACCTGCTAGACAGCTATTGCGCTACTAGTACGGTCGCCTTTCGTTTTACACCCGCTAGACAGCTATTGCGCTACTAGTGCGGTCGAATTTTCATTTTACACCTGCTAGACAGCTATTGCGCTACTAGTACGGTCGCCTTTCATTTTACACCTGCTAGACAGCTATTGCGCTACTAGTGCGGTCGAATTTTCATTTTACACCTGCTAGACAGCTATTGCGCTACTAGTACGGTCGCCTTTCGTTTTACACCTGCTAGACAGCTATTGCGCTACTAGTACGGTCGCCTTTCATTTTACACCCGCTAGACAGCTATTGCGCTACTAGTGCGGTCGATTTTCGTTTTACACCTGCTAGACAGCTATTGCGCTACTAGTACGGTCGCCTTTCGTTTTACACCTACTAGACAGCTATTGCGCTACTAGTACGGTCGTCTTTTCGTTTTACACCCGCTAGACAGCTATTGCGCTACTAGTGCGGTCGAATTTTTCGTTTTACACCTGCTAGACAGCTATTGCGCTACTAGTACGATTGTCTTTCGTTTTACACCTGCTAGACAGCTATTGCGCTACTAGTATGGTACCAAATTTGCATTCTAGGCTCGTCATAAGCCCTAGGACTGGATATCAAGAGGTCCAGTTGAGCCACTCCTAAGCCCTCGTGCACCCTAAACAATCTAATTGTTAGTATCATAGGCTCGTCATAAGTCATATGGCTAGATATCAAGAGGTCTAGTTGAGGCTCGTCATAAGTCCTCGTACTTTCAATTGCATTATAGGCTCATCATAAGTCCTATAGTTAGATGTCAAGAGGTCTAACTGAGGCTCGTCATAAGTCCTCGTACTTTCAATCACATTCATACACTCACGATCGCATCCCATAATAAAACAAATCATAAACCGCAGTGAGAATTTTTGGCGCCTTCTCAACCTTGATCCAATTATGCAAGGGTTTGCAGAATTGAATCAAGGGGAGCCATCTGTAGACACCAAAAATTCTCACCCCATAAAGCAAATTCTGAAATAATGAATAAAATAAGAGGGGTCGTCGTCCTTTCTTTCTCAAAACGTATCAACGTGCATGCCAAAAGGAAACCATCATTTTATGATAAAATTCTTAAATCATTTTCTCAAAGCATTTCAGAAATAAATACAACGGTTTCCAAAAATTTTCAACAATCATCCGGTTTTAAACCCGTCCCTGTTGTCTATTTACTTATTTTACCATTTTCACTTTGTTTTGCTTATTTTGTTTTTCCCATTTTGTTTCATATTGTTCTTATTTTATGCTATTTTATTACTTGTATATTATATCTTATTTTTCCATCACTCGTACATATCCAATCCGTGTTCCACTCTTTTCACTTGTATTTTCACTTCCATCATATTAGTACTATTTCATTATTTTATGTACTCATTATTATGGTATTTCGTTATTTTATATTTCATTTTTGTTTTGTAGTTTTATCATCTACATTCATAATTTCACGACTCATAGGAAAGAAACATTTCATTTTGTTGGATTAACTTATTCATTTCACTGTATTTCCTTTCGAGTAATAGCATTTTTAGAAACGTCACCTGATTCGAATACAAACTTAGTTTGTTCTTGCATGTATATATTGCATTCTGGCATAGCTCACCCGGTTAGAGTATTTACTTGTGAATCAACAGGTATCATGTTTGAATCTTGGTATGGGCGCTAGTGCACTTCATTTTTCTCCTGGCTTCGGTTAGAACTTAAGTGCTAATCCGGTGTAAAGTATTATGGATGCTGTCTTAGCACAGCCGGTGGATGTTGATGGGAAGAAAGGGTGTGGTTGAGGGTTCGATACTTGTATTGCCATTGCCCTGTTTTTTTATTTATTCTTTTTCACCCAACAGACCAACCGAATGAGGCCTGATCTCTTGGATCCAATTTTTCCTACCCCATATCCAAAATAAGGCCCATTCTTGTTAAGTTAGTCCAAATAAAAACCCAATTGACCTAGTCTAAAAAACCCTAGATTTGTTTATAAAAGACACAACACTATAGAGATGATTCCATTGGATCCCAACAGTCGACAACATATTATTCTATCTTCAATTCTTCTAATCCACGTTTTTTCGTCTACACCCACGACTTCCACCATCAACCTCGTACCTTCCGCCATCATCTTTCTCAGTCGAATCGCCCCAACCCAGAAAAATTCGCCACCGAACTCCATCGCCACCACCGTTCCCACGCCAAAAACCTTGTCTGCTCTCGTCATTTACCTACCCTATCGTTTTCGTTACTACCAGACGCGAAGTAAGTGGTATTCATCTCTCGTTGCTTTCTAAACTCGATTTTCTACACTCCCGACCCTCTCCATCTTCTCTGTTTGTTCTTCGTTTAAGTTCATGCCAAAGGATCCGGTTCGGTGATGTTTAAACGAGAAGGAGTATGGCATTTCTGGAAGCCTTTTTCCGATGTTCATGCCGATTCTCCACCCCTTCCTCTGTATTTTTCAAAATCTGTTTGGGCTCAACCTTTCGTCCCTATACTTTGCTTACCAGTTTTGAGGATAATCCTCAAATTTTTTGTTTCTTTTCACTCATGGTTACTATATTATTCTCTGTATTAATTTGCCAAATGAAACCTCAAAGGAAGATGGCATGTCTAGCTTCGACTTCGCCGGAGACTCATCGGTGTCAATGTCGAACCCCGTCCATTTGCTTTCTTCTGTTTCGATCATTTCGACTCCACCCTCCTCTGTACATATATATGGTTATCGGTTTCTTCAGTCCTGTCGTGAGCGTTTTGGCAATACATATACACACAAATGAATGCCCAACTCCTATGAGCTTCGGGGATTCATAGAAAAGTGTCAAGATTACGAATATTTCGCTTCTGATTTTAGGACAAGTAGCTACTCTATTCTACCTGGTTTCGGTCTCTAAGACCATATTCCGTGGCTCATTCTTTTTTGGGTGCGTCTGTTTAACTCTACCCGACTGAAGTTAGTTTCTCTGGTTCAAAAACTTTTTGAAGTATCCACATCCTCTTCTGAAGTGGTATCTCAGTTTTTGTTCACGTGAACCAATATCACTGGTACATATGCACCAGTATTTAATCTGAGGCCCTGGTTCTCAAGGAATTATCCGTTTCCGTCTCTGGACTAACCTTATGTATTTGAGTTGTTCACAGAAGCATCTACATTACAAGATGCAGAGGCCGATTTACACGATCTCCACCTGGTTTCCCTGTTAATACCGTTCATCTTCAGTCAATACTAATTATATCTTTTCCATCCTTCCTAAACTGCCAATATTGCTTACTTTTGGTAATCTGATGAGTTTGTAGTTGCTTGTCGTGGTGTTCTCGTCTCTCTTTACAGATTATGCCTGCAACCTTCATTCTGGTATTTGATCTGTACCTAAATAACCTCAGTTTGCTTGGCAAATATATTAAAAGTGTTCTGTTGAAATCTTTTGGATATTGTGAAAAGCATGCCTTTGTTTTGACTGCTGAATATCGTAAAAAGCCATCTGGTGATGTATGATGGTCGTTGTTGTTTTGCGGTTGCTCTAGTTTGTTTCTGAACGTCCATCTGTTAGTACGTGTGAGTAGAAAGAAATAAAAAGACCTGAGTAGCTGAACCTTGTCTTACCTTGTTATGATGCTTCCGATTTGTTTAACTTGATGCTCGACTTTGAACTTCAACGGATAATAAGAAGAAGTAGAAAGTAGAGAGGTCGTCATGACTTGGTTTGCTGTTCATTTGGGTTCTTAATCACCATCAATTTCCAGCATTACATAAAAAAAAACAAAACAGAAAAAGGAAATGATAAAAATGAATGTGCGGAAGTTTCGGTAATTTAGTTTAGGATTGATTGACGTTTCAGTTTTTGACTTTGTATCTTGAAATTTTGGATTAGATCAGAACAATCGCCGGTTTCAATAACAATGAACATATGTGATTTTTTTGAATGGCTGCTGTTACCCAGTTTTGACCTATTGTTCATCATGTGAGTTTGCATCCGTACATATACATGCTGTATATCTAGCTTTATTGCATTCTTCAATTCATTTCCTTGTACTTTGGACTATTTCTAAGCCCTAGTTATGTCCTTAGATCCAAGCCATTAGGATTGAAGGGTCCCCCTGGCCTGATAGACCATTGGCCTATCTCGTGGTGGTGATATCCTAAACCCTAACACACACATTTATTTATAAGCAAACAATGACCCCTTTAGGATAGAGGGTGTTCCCCTGGCCTAATAGACCATTGGCCTATCTCATGGTGGTAACACCCTAAACCCTAAAATGTACCTAATATATGTATATATGTGATTAACAACCTCATTCTCGTTTCAGATCTCCAAACCCTTTGATTCAAAATCTAGTTACCGTAACGTCTTCTTGCCCTCCATCCTCAAAATTCAGAATTTTTCTCTCATAATCATCTTGTAAATACAAATCCCAACGTTTTTTCAGTAACAAACTCATCTCCAATCTGATTTCTTCTTGTAAATTTTATTCTCTAGCCCAAATTTTCCATCCCAACTTGACCCAACACCCATACACAGCCCAGCCCATAGCCGGCCCAAGTCCAAACCCAACCAAACTCAATTCAAACCAAATTCGATTCGAACCCAATTCATTCAATTTCAAATTCAAATCCAATTCAATTTCAAATCCAAATTCAATTCAATTCCAAACTCATTCAAATCCAAATCATTTCAATTCCAATTCGAATCAATATTCATTCAACCCCGGTTCAACTTCGATTTCAATTCCGTTCCAATTTCTCCTACACTGTAAATATCTCATAGACCCGAGCGTCTCACAGACTTTGTCATTCCAATGACTTGAATGTCTCATAGACCCGAACATCTCACAGACCCGAGCGTCTCACAGATTCGAGCATCTCACAGACTTCGACATCTCAAGGTTTCAAACGTCCCATAGACCCGAGCGTCTCACAGATTACCCCCTGAAACCCGAAACTTCAAACATCTCCAAAAATCCTGAACTACGTAAGGTCTGATCTCAACAGGGAGTTGAGTACGTAGGCAACCCACACAGGGTGCGACCCCACATCAATCAAAATGCCATTTTTCACTCAGCCATCTCACCTCCAAAACAACCCCGTATTGTCTCACAGACCCGAGCGTCTCACAGACTTTGTTATCCCAATGATTCGAATATCTCACAGACCAGAGCATCTCACAGACCCGAGTGTCTCATAGATCCGAGCGTCTCATAGATTTTGACATCTTAAGGTTTCAAACGTCTCATAGACCCGAGCGTCTCACAGACTATAACATCCCACACATCAAACATCAAAATTCCAAAATCCTAAAACCGTGAACTACGTAAGGTCTAATCTCAACAGGGAGTTGAGTAGTAGGCAGCCCACCTAGGGTGCGACCCCATTCCAAACAAAAAACCCCCTTCCCCCTCTACGGTGGCTCTCACATCTCTCAAAACGCTCAAACCTTCTTCGGCTCCCACGAACTTCAAACCATCAGACACTAAGTCTTGTCTATTCACTCAATCTCAGACTTTTCCCAATTCTCATTCTACACTCATCCGAATTCACTATCCCTTTTCTGGGTGCTAGCTTGACAGAAAAGCTCACCTCATCCACTCTCTTTCTCTCTCCTCGTCCTAATCCTATCCTTGGCTTTTAAATGAATCTCTCCAAAAAGGTTTTGAAAGAAGGCAATCCCGACAATGGAGACCGAGGTTTCCTCGGGCACCAATCCGAAGTCGTGGTCGTTGCCACTTCTAAGGGTGTAACCCAGTACGAACCCACACAGAATCTCTGGCTTGATCAGATAAGTCCTATCCATAGGCAACAAATCACAGAGTCAATTAACGGTTCCTAGAACCCTTCTCCTCCCTTCCTAGTTCCTTAGGTCAAACTAGGTGGCGACTCTAGTCAACTTCCGCCTTTAGGGCATAAGTCCGCGTGGAGCCCATCGAGAGCGGGTGTAGTGCACACTTGCACTCCCCTTCATGCTTTCTGGGAAAGACGGACGATTTAGTAGGTATTTGAGGGATGCCAAGAATAACGGGTTTTCACCCTCCACAGAATGGCAGTTTCTAGGATCTAGGCTTTTTAGTCAGACCATATTTAGGTAGACCCCCCTCATACCGAAAAATCACCCTCCACACATGGTATACCACGAAATAACTCGATCCAACCATTCACGGCTCAAAAGCAGAGTAACTAGGTCCCAAAACAGAAGCTCAACAACCAAAAGCTTAACAAATCAGTTCAGAAGGTGTTGCAGAGAACACACACCAAAGCACAAGGCCTTACACAACGAAAACTGAATCATAGCTGAAAGAAAAGCCTTAAACCAGGACTAGCCAAAGTCAAACTGAAATCAGAGGCCGAAGCACACTTATAGAGCAAAACAGAGTTCAAAAGATTATCGGTGACTTTAAAATCAAAATATACTTAAACACATTCCAAAACATGTCAAAACAGATAGTACTCGAAAAGAGGAAACCAACGCCGCAAACGGAACTCAAAATGGAGCTCAAACGAAGAGAGTTATGGTCGAAACAGTGAGACGTCCGAACTTGTGTCCGAACGTCGAAGTTCGGCCGCAAGCCGAACTTAAATCCGCGGAAAAATTCAAGGTGTCCGAACATCCAAGTTCGGACGGATGTTCGGACGTTTCGGAAAATGACTCGTGGTGAAGTCCAAACATGTGTGCGAACTTTAAAGTTCGGACACATGTCGAAGCGAAAAAAGAGAGAGCGCAAACACGGGGTGTCCGAACTTCCAAGTTCGAACAGAAGTTCGGACAAAGTAAAAAACTCATAAAACCCTGGTTCAACAGAGCGTGTCCGAACTTCCAAGTTCGGACGGAAGTTTGGACGCGCCGAAAGACTCAGTTTCTAGAACAAAATCTGATGCGAACAGAATCATCAAAACAACGCCAACTCGCAGAGTAAACACAGAATACAAATAGACGCAAAAGGTGCAGTTTTTAGAAACGATTTTCACACGAACAGAACCACAAAACCATGTCAAAAATGAAGCACGAATCCAGAGTTTTTAAGCCATAACTATGGCAGTTTTAGAAGGTCAAAAACCAAGACAAATCAGGCAGAGATCGGTCACCAAACATAGTGCAATTTAACAACCCGAACTCTCAAATCAGAAGCACTCAGAGTTCACAAAACAGAAGGGAATTACAGAGGTAGATTCACCATTGTCAAAATATTACTTACATATCAAAATACGTAAACAAATACAAATCCCACGGGGTTGTAACGCATCAAAACGCAAATCCGGAACACCCCCAAAATCACCATAAATCAGAAACCACACAAACATGTACGGAAAACAACAGAACCAAAACCCCCGTGGGTGAACGCACACAACCTAATCCATCTACCACCTACCTCACATCTGACGCAAAGCAATCTCTGCGGACTCTACGAAACACTCTTCTTGAACCTCCACTCGAATCTCTACTCGGACCACGAACACTCGATCGAAATTAGAAGAAGACCAACGACGGAGAGGGAAACGATGAAACATCAATCAAAACTCAAAACCCTCAATTAGAGATCTCACAGACTCGAATAACAAAACATCAGCACCATTGAATTGTAGGAATGAGAGATTAAAGAAAAGGATGAGCAGAGGGAGAAGAAGTTATACACGAAGAGGATGAACGATAGAACTATCGATGAGAAAGATGAAGGAGAGCGACTAATTGGTCGTGAATTAGAATGAGAGAGAGGGAGGACATAAAATTGATTAATAAATCTCTCCCTTAAGAAAAAAATAAATAACAAAAAGGAAGAAGACAAATGTAACCCTCCTTCCTCAAGCTAATATATTGACATTAGGAGAATGTCATAGACATTCTAATATATGATTACAATTTAACACGAACTCCCTTTGTGAATCAGAAAGAAGTAAAAAAAAATCAGGGGCATCACACTGTGGGTGTACGGTTACTCTCATAGTTGTCTGAACTATGTTACTCGGGTATTACTGCCCTTTAGGCGTTGTAGGTTTGGAGTTAATCCAACCTTAACTAATTCTTTAGTCGGTTGTATGTTGTTGACGGTATTGTCAAATGCTCGCAGTCCGCAGACTCTCTTGTCTCAGGTTTTGTTATACCGCTTTTCCGCTTCATTGCGTAGTTGTACATCCTTTCTTGTCGGTTGCGCATGGTTCTTGCGACTGCGAAGCATGTCGCCCCATGGTGCTGCAAATTTCATAATCCTATTTTTATGATCTTCAATCTTCTGTAGTTAAGTGCAGTTATTGTTGTCCCAACGGGAACCGTCTCTGGGAGTTCCAGTTCTTGGAACCTACCATATGACTGGTTCTTCCTCTTATAAGATTTATTTTACAACTGCCAGATCGGGTTGACCCGAGTATGAGAGGTCTTTCCATCTCCCTGGCGTTCTTTTCCCGCTTAATACCGGGGGTTGCGGAGGGCGGGATTGGTTATGTAGGTATCCAGATCACACCGAAAATTCCTAACTAGTGTACTTCACACGCTAACACTCAACCCTTAGCCCTAAGCCTCTAATTCCTAACTCGGTATTTAGACCATCAGAGCGATACTTTGCTCTGATACCACTTTTAGTAACACCCCTACCGGTAACCAAACGATTATCTCCTAACCCGTCTCAATCTCCAACAACAAAGCATCGGAAATTCCAATACAACCGGGGGTGATACAATGCCGTTAGTCACCCACGTGACTAACAAGGCCCAATCCAATACAACATTACAAATACAATTGGTCTGATGGGTTATTATACCGAGTACTACAAACAAACTATACAAATGCCTTTCCATTCTTTCACCATTTCAACAACAATACAAATCCAAAATTCATTCAATTCTATACCGAGTATCTATAGTTCTTCAAGTACACCGATAATCAATCGATCTTACAACTCCACAATACAACAATTACAATCCCTAAACAACTATCCATGCTTAGTGTCAATCCCGTCCTACTCTCGAACGGTGATAAACTTCAATGTTCCTGTAAAATAAAAATAGTGCCCCTAGGGGCTCAGCAAAATTGTTGCATATGAAATTCGCATACCCCGCGTGCTAACAGGGTACACCGACTACTTTGGTTGAGAACATGCGGTTCATTTTGATTCAAACAGAATGCAAGGCAATAATACATTACATATGTATATTGGCACAATCAAGGTTCAACATCGAACACAAACACTAACACACACATCAAGAGGTTAGTCTAATATATCATTTACTTAGGCTTTGAGAGTTCTACCTCGCTATGCCCTAATCTATTCTTCATTGTCTCACCCTCTCTTGGGTTACACTTACTCAAGTTCTTTTACTCACAATCTCAAACTCAATACTCAAATTACCAACTCAACTCTCAACTCTCTCAAATTTCAACTCAATGCTCATACCCAATTCTCTACCTCAATCAAATTCTTAAATCAAATACTCAAACCAATATTCAATACTCAAAGGCATCTTTTAAGTCTTTGCCCACGACCTCCGGGCAGGGTCATACACAAGACCCACCACCGGGCTTACAAATACAAATGGAGCTATACAATCAGCTCCTCAAATTCTCAAATGTCCGGTTCTCTACCGGACTACTCAAATTCCCAAAACTCATCTCTCGGAGTCATTTCACAATCTCATGGATTAGCCTAGTGGTATCTCTCTCGATAACATCTATTAGCTCAGAGAATTTCTCAATGTCTAGTATTCTAAGATTTAAGGTTTTACCCAACTTATCAAATACTCTCATGTTCGGGACATTGTTTATATTAGTCGGATTCTCTCATTGGGGTTCGACTATCTTTCTATAGGGTTTAGTAATCCCTTACCATTCTTTACTTTTCTCAAGGTTCATGTTTGAACAATCATCAATCCTCTAACTAGAGGTTCATTGTATACTTCCACTAATATTTGTTTGTCGATTAAATCATTTCGGTTCTCTAACCGTTATCAAGAGTTTACTAGATCCCGTACAATTCTCTCACGTTCTAGTGAGTTCATAGGTTTGCGTTATCGTTTCTTGGTTCGATAGTTTAGTGTGGTTCCCATGTTTTTATTAATTTGCAACTTGCCTCTTCTACGAGTCACTACTCAACAAGACTCAACTATGAGTCGCACTATAGTGCTCATTCACACTCAAGCAATTCATACACAAACACTCATTTCATGAATTATACAAACTTCAATTAAAAGTACAAACTAACAAGCAACAATACAATTCAAGCACAATCAAGTGCAAACAATCCGATTCGTGCATTTATCTTGTTAAGGTGATCACACAATTAAACAAGCACACAAATCAGAGTAACTTTGTTAGCATACGGGGCATGAGAAAATCATACTTTCACCGGGGTTAGCTTTACCATGTGCTCTCACGTTTCTTGGTTCACACTTGTTCACTGATAATATTCAAATGGTTCTATTAACATTAAGGTGTTACGGTATGTAAAAATAATACTCCCGTACTTAACCCGTTGTCTAGTTATACTTAGTTTTGTTTATGTGCTCTTAAACTCACAACTTTCTCAATCACTTCCCCAACTTGTTTACACTTCTTAGGACCTTTACAAGTCACCAAAAAACTCCTAAACATCATCTAAAACCAATACCATTCAAACCCCCATCATTTAAACCCTTAAAAACACTCACGGCTGATTTCTGGGGGTGGTCCGGGACTTGGTCCGGACCCAAAGTCCCGGACCAACTGTAAACAAAACTCTCGGCTGAATTTTCTTAGTGGTCCGGGACCTTGTACTTGGCTCTAGTCCCGGACCAGGTACAGGGGTGAACTCTCAGCCTAAAAATGAGGGTGGTCCGGGACTTTGTCCAAGGACCAAGTCCCGGACCCTGCTAAAACCTGCTACATGGGTAATTTTTCAACCCCAATTCAACCCTTAATCCACTCTAAATCATTCCATAGACTTTCCACAAGTTTCCTACATAATTAAACATCTCAAAACATGCTCCAAACCTCTCCAAATCATTAGTCTAATCCTTACTCAACTTCTTGCCCAATTCAACAAATTTTCCATTCTCATTTTGCATCTTGCACACTTGTGCATTTTCTAATCTTCCCTTGGCACTTTGCATTTTGGTCTAACTCCATTTGACCATTCCAAATCATTCCTAGGCAATTTGCATTACCTATACCCAAGTCCATCCATCCCTTTCAATCTCTTCCAACCTAGTTTTTCTCCAACTCCATGACACTAATTTACTAGTTTGCTACAAATTTTATACCCTCTCTTTCTAGTTCTCCTAATGCCAGTTTGTAGGTTATTACTTAACTCTAAGCAACCCAGCTGAACACCTAAGTTCTCCCACTTACCAAGCCACCTAAAAGCACTCATTCTCTACTAAATTTTGTCATAACCTCCCCATAAACCTAACATGTCCAAATCCATCAATCTTCACCAATTTTCACTTAAACCAATCCTAAACTAGCCACACCCTTAAAGGGTCCTACCAGCACATCAATTATTCCATCTAAATCATCAAATAACATTATAGCTCCCAAAATCTCAGCAAACCACAATATAACAACAAACTCAAATCTCTTGGCTTCAAAGCCCTCAATTCAAACAACAATTCCACAAATTCTCTCTAGTCTTAACAAAGTGCATTTCCATTCTAGTTTTGGTTCATTCATTCATTTACCCATTCCCAATATTCCAAAAAAATTAAATAAGCACCAAGGTAGTTTAATTACCTTAATTTCACAAGTTTCTCTTTCTATTTCTCCTCTTCTCTTCCATTTGTCATTTTCGGTCAAGTGGGCAATGGAGTTTCCAAACTCCATCCCAACACCCAAGGAACACAAAATGAGTGTAATTAAAATTCTAAACCCTTAGAATCACTGAAATTCAATGGAAGGGCTTAAAGCACAAAGTTAGGGTTCTCACCTTTGGAGTTTTAGGAGGAGTTTTCACCCATGAATCAAAAGGAGGGTCCCACCACCATTGGAGAGTTGAACCAATGCTCCAAAACAAGAAGAAAATAAGGTATCAAAGAGGGGGGAAATCAGCCAAGAAAGGAGGGTGAAGAAAAATGAGTTTTTCTTGAATATTTTTACCTTAGGAGAGAGAGAGAGAGAGAGAGGAGACTCCAAGCTTCAAGTTAGTGTCATTTCTCTTCAAATGGGATATACCCATGGATATGAAGTTCTTCAATTTCAGATTTTGAAATGAGGGAAGTGTAGAGCTTGATGAGAGGAAGAAGAATATGTATTTTATTTTGCATTTGGAGCATGGAGTTGGCTAGAACATGAAGTAGACGATGAAGTAGCCATGGAAGGAGAAGAGAAAACGTCAGCCATGGAAGAAGAAAGAGAGAACGGAAGGGAAGAAAGAAGAAAGGAAGAGAGAGGAGGAAAAAGAAATGAGGGAGGAGAGAGAGGGTTTTTGCTTTTGTACTTTTCCTTTCTTTCTTTCTTTACTTATTTAAGTCAAATGAGTCATAAAGGGAGGGGTGGGTCAATACAAAAACTGGCCCCCTTATTATATGCAAGCTAGAGTGTTTTTCGTCTTTTACAGAAAACACTTGTTAATTTACCCGGTTTTAGCACTATTCACCAACCGGGCCCGTTTTCTGGATTTTTCTCATTTCTTTCTTTAATTTAATGGCTCTTAGGCTTCCATTAATGTTTATTTATAGTTATTTGATGAACTATAATTTTTCCGGGTTCATTTGACCACCTAAAGTCACATTTTTGGGTTTTCTCGAAAAACGTGCGCTAAAGCTTTATTAGCATTTTAACACATTATTTGGATCCGTTTTCTTCGGGATTGTTCCTATATATTATTTAGGCCTTATTAAGCCTTGGATATCCATCTAAGACCTTTTCGAGGTTGTATTCTCCTATGGTCACATAACGCTCCTTTTAGCGTTTTTCACTTTTTAAGTGTTTTCTCTTTTCTTTTGGATTTATTTCTTTACCAAAATTTATTAGGCATTAATAGACTCTCAAATATTGTATTAGAGTAATTTAATCACCCTAATTAAGTTCGAAGTATTTCACTTGGTCATTTAGTCACTCAAAACTCATTTCCAAGACAATTTTCAAAAATGTGCGTTTAGGAGTTTTAAAGCACAATTTGTGTTTTAACATGTTTTTGATCTTGGTTTTCTTTGGTAATTGTTTTAAAATGTTCTTTATCATGTTAATAAGGTCTAGGAATGCCCTTTGGGTCCTAACCAAGGTTACATAAGGCCTAGAGCAAGTATTTGCATAAATTGTCTTTATTGTGTATTCTTATGTTTTCTATGGTTTAAATTGTTCACCAATGTTTCTAAGGCATGTTTTAGCCCTTTTACGTCATATCTTGATGTTTAATTACCATAGATAGGTTTGGGGTATTTCATAAATCGAGGTGGCCGAGTATGTTTGTCGACTCTAGGTGTCAAGTTTGAAGACAAGTCTCAATGGAAGTCGGATCTGATACAGATACCGACCTCTTACTACAAACACATGTGACCTGACCATTCTGGATTCCTCACCCCCAAGTTCCAATTAGTAGAAGTCTTGAAGACAATGTTTGTTTGTTAAACCTCTTTTGGTTATTAACCAACTAATATTTAGAGAGTGCTCCATATACTCATACAATTGTTTACTAACCGAAGTTAGTATATACACTCAAAGGTAAGTCGTGTTAACATAATATGAACACCAAACAAATACGGTAAACCGGTTTCATGCTTTATCTTGTTTAGCTGTACACATAAACACACAACGCACAAACTGAGGGACACCTCGTTAACAAGCAAGCAACAAGAAAACCATACCGTTCACCGTCGTCGTCGGTTGCCTACTATCCTCCGAAGTCCAATTACTCAAACCCTATAACATTCATCGAATTGGGTGGTTAATTCCTTTTAATTAACCTAAATCATTTCATCAATAATGATTTTCGGCTAATTATCACTATATCATCGTATTCAAACTTAATCTCATAAGTAATTTACTTCTCATTATATCTCCTACTTGTTCACACCCCTAATGACCATTATATGTCACCAAACAAGTCCTAATAATCTTCTAATAACAATACCATTCAATCCCACTCATTTAACTTCAAATTCTAACTCACGGACATAATTTTCAGTTGGTCTGGGACATGGTCCGGACCCTAGGTCCCGGACCAAGTAATTGCACTAACATTTGGGGCTTTTTATCATGTGGTCCGGGACTTGTTCCTGGACTTAGGTCGGCGACCAAGTCTCTATGTTTCTCTCGGGGGATTTTTTGTGTGTGGTCCGGGATTTTATACAAGGACTAGGTCCTGGACCATTCATTATTCTACAACTTTTGACAGTTTTGATTGTCATTCTACACTTGTTTCTTTGTCTATTTCTTTCCTAACCTTTCCACATGTATCTTAACACGGTCTTACACCATTATAACACTTTAAACCTTCTCATCCTTGGGTAACAACCCCTTTACATATTCATCCAAATATTGTAAATTGGTTACAATTATAACCCTAGACACTCTTGCATTACTTCCTTGTAACTCATTTCAAACCTCACCTTAAGTGGTACTACTTACCAATTATTTTCACAACTCTTCATAGAGTGTGCTAACTTCATTTCTTCAGTTCTAACTTCATAATCCATTGTTTACCAACCTAGTTATAGTATACTTAGTCACATTGCACTTCCATGCACAATTTCCTTTCCTTTACATTTTCTACTCATCATTTTCAAGCTTGCACATACTTATGCACTTCTAGTCATCTCTTAACACCTTACATCTTACTCTCAATCATCTTGACCATACTAAATCCCTCTTATACATTTTCATCTCCATCTTCCAAGTCCACCCATTACTTTCTAAGTTATACACAATAGTTCATCTCTAAGCAATACAAGACACTCCTACATCATTTTTCCTACAGATTTTTGTACAGCTCAACACACTCCCCATACCATAATTTTGGTGTGTTTAATTTACCCATTGAATCTCTAATCCCTTCTAATCAACTCTAGGTCATTCTAACTCATAAGAACACCTTAGTTTACTCATTTCTACTCAATTAACCTTTAATGATTCCTAGTAAATCCTAGGTCATAGTAAGTCACAACTACACTTAAAACACTTGGTTTCTACACCAATTTTTCCATAGCTTCTCTACTATATTGTTATGCCCAAAGGCATAGTCTTTCTTTCTTTCCTAAACAACCCAAGCTAATCAAATCCTTATCTCATTATATTCCTCACCTAATTCAAGACATCCACAATAACCACAATATGGTGCAATAATCTTAAATTGCATAGCACTAAGGCTCTTAAATGACATGGCTCTTAGACCCTTAAATGACATGGCTCTTAGGCCCTCAAATGACATAAATTTAAACATATTAATCAACATAGCCACCTGCATACAACAATGGTCCCATGGAAATTTACAAAAGCTCTTATAATTCACCTTAAGATTGTTTTTCTAACTCATATGTCATTAACTCCTTAGTCACAAGTTCATAAGCTTGTTTATATCATTTCCTAGGTTAATATAACCCATATTATAATTTAAGCTCTAGGCTACATATTTGTATCAACATAGACACAATTCCTTAAGGCATTAAGCTACATTAAGGCAGATCATTTACCTTAAGATTTCAAGCCCTTTTCTCTCTCTTTTCTTGGCTCTCTTGATTGAAAATTGGCCTAGGGAGTTTGTTCAATTGCTAACTTCTAACCAACATTCAAATGAAGGTAATGAGCACTAAGTAACACCCTTAGACTCATTAAAACAGTTCTAGAATACAAAGAGAGTGCTTAGTGCACTAAATTGAGTAATTTACCATAAGAATTTAAGAATGGAGTTTTGTAAGGAATCAAAGCAAGGCTTCCACTAAGCTCTTGAAGCTTGAATTAATGCTAATACAAGGAAAGGAATGAGGCACTTGAGAACCCAAATTCAGCCATGTATAAAAATGGAGAGAAACTCGAGTTTTTAGAGCTTTTCTTACCTTGAATCATAGAGGGAGTAAACTAGCTCTAGAACATGTTTTTCCTCTTCAAATGGAGCTCCATCAATGGAGTCCAACTTCATCTTTGGAGGTTTTTAAAAGAGCACTAGGAAGGTCTTGACTCAACTAGGAAGAATATGTGGTTTATTTGGATTTGGAGCTTTGTTGTGGATTGGGCAAGCAAAAGAAGCTCAAGAACAATGGTTTTCCAGCTTTTATGTTTTAGGAGAAGAAGAGAAGGAATGTGGCCAGCTGGGGGGGAAGGAAGAAATGAGAAGAGAGAAGAGAGGAGAGAGGAAAGTAAAGAAGATATTTGTTGTAAAGTAAGGTAATAATATTTACTACTTTTCCCTTCTTCTTATTCTGGAAAGTTGACATAATTTGGTGATGAGTCACCCCCTTCCCAGCTAGTTTTCCTTAAATATTTTAGGGGGTCATTTGACCATTGACCAAGGGAGAAAGAGCTACGGCCTTGTTTGGCACTATTTGGGAACTATTCATAATTAGTGCCCAATTTGTGATGTTTTTGTAAATTCTCTGAATTAGGCTTCCTAATGTGATACTAAGTAGTACTCATATTGATTAAGGTGTATACTTGGTCATTTATCCACTCAAAACTAATTTCTAAGACAATTTCTCAAAAAGGTGCTTTAAGGAGTTTTAAAGCACAATTTGTGTTTTAACTTTTTTTTGAGCTTGGTTTTCTTTGATGTTTGTTTTAAAATGTTATTTAGCATGTGATCAAGGTCTAGGAATGCCCTTTGGGTCCTAATCAAGGTTGCACAAAGTCTTGAGCAAGTATTTGCATAAATTGCCTTTATGGTGTATTCTGTGTTTTCTATGGTTTAACTTGTTTACCAATATTTCTAAGGCATGTTTTATCCTTATTAAATCATAAATTTATGTTTAATTACCATATATAGGTTTGGGGTATTTCAGCTCACATCTTCCCTAGATGTATGATGAAGATGGACATCAGGAAAGCCTTTGACACCGTTGACTGGAAATTCCTTCAAGATACCCTATCCTTTCTAAACTTTCCCTTGGAGTTTAGTAACTGGATAATGCAATGTGTCACTACCACCTCCTTCGCAATCTGCATTAATGGCTCCCCCTCAGTCTCCTTCAAAGGGGAGCGAAAAATCGCTAAGGAGACCCCCTATCTCCTTACCTTTCACGCTTGTTATGGACATGCTATCCCGGCTTCTAGATCAGCTTCACAGTATTCCAGGCTTTCATTACCACCCCTTATGCAAATCCATCCGCATCTCCCGTCTCTTTTTTACGGATGATACACTCTTATTCTATAGGGGTGACCTTAGCTCCTTATCTCTCATGCTTAACCGAGTCAATCTCTTCTCTAACACATCTGGCCTAATGCTCAACCCTGTGAAATCTAACTTATTCCTTGGGGGGGGGGGTTAGCCCAGCTCTTGCTGACTACTTTGCCAATCTACAGGCTTTAACTAGGGGTCTTTCCCCTTTTGCTATCTAGGCATTCCCATCACTACAGGAAACCTAGAGCCATAGATTTCAACCCCCTTTTAGACAGCATCCACAAAACAATAAACTTAGGGTAGTAAATCCCTCTCCTTTGGGCGTCGCCTCTCTCTGATCCAAAGTACTTTCTTTGGTATTGTGGGGTTCTGGGCCTCCTGTATCTCTGAAATACCCCAAACCTTAATATATTAATGAACTATCTAATTAGGATATACTAAGGCTAGAACGTGCCTTAGAAACATTAGTATAAGTGTTAACCAACAATTTACACCAAAACATGCTTTAGGAACAATTAGAGCAAATGATGTTTTAAAGAGTATAAATAAATTAGGGGAACTACCAATAAGTTCCCAAGAGATTTCAAATGTGAAATACCTCTAAGATTAGTAATAAACATTAAGCGGAATTAGCGTGTAAACTGAAAACGCACCTTAGAGCATAAAAATGTGCTTTAAAGAAAATGTGCTTTAATCATGTATACATGGAAAGAAAAGGCTAATGAGCCTAAATACCATAAAGAAATAAGGGAACAACAATTAAATGGTCATAGGAGCCATAGCGTATACACACAAATTAAGTATACAAAGTCCACAGTAAACAGGTACTAAACTGACGAAAGTCAAGGAGAAACCACTAAACGACTTGGTTTAAATTGGAATTAGCAACATGCTATTTCATGAACAAAGTTTCTAAAGGTTTTAAATATATTAAGGAAACATTTAAACTAGCCAAAACAAATTGCATAATCAATGTGAACCCGGAAGCACATAAAATGGTGTTTTAAGGCATTTTGGCTATGTAACATACCTAACACATGGTATAAGTCCTTATGAACGAATTTAATGCATCAAATATTACATAAATGCAATGAAGAAACAAAAATTTGGGTCAAACAAGGACCATATACTGCGGACATCAAGGGGGTGAGTCATTAAGGACAAAATGCTTTTAATTTCTACTATTCCAACTACTTAGACTTTCATTAATTGCCAAAGCATCTTGTCCCCATAGTGAATCATTAATCAGACTCTTACCTGTCAAATGAGAGCTCCCAAGGTCGTAGCTCATCCTCTCTTTGAAGAAACAACACAAAAAAACTCCATGTTCTTAGATTTGAGCCTTAAGGAAACCTTGCCTTGTAGAAATCATAACTTTCTCGTACAAACTCCAAATCACAAGCTTGACAGCTCATTGGAATCCTCTTTTCAAGAGATTTACAACCATAGCTCATGAGCCCCCAGATTCTCAGGAAAAACCATGAAGAAGTGCCTTTGATTCTCGAGGTAAAACATTGCCTTCTTGAAAACTTCTTGTTCTTTGGTTTTTGTTACAGCCGATTGGCATGGGATACTAACCCATCTTATTCTTCATCTTGTTGTATAATTTTGGAGCCAATTTCTCTAGCAAATTGCTGTCAAAATTTCTAAGGAAATCAAGCTTAAATATTAAGCTAATGGTTAATATATAAGGTAAATCCTACAACTACCTATTTCAAGGTTATAATTGTTGATCTATATGATCTAACATATTGTTCATCTTATATTTATTGCTGAAATTTTGGTGATTAATATTCAGTTTTTAGCTTATTAAAAGTTAATGTTTATTAAATCAAAGAATAGATTATACTCCTTATGATATAAGCTTCAATATAAGCTATCATAATATACAATAAAAATTCATATACTATAGTTTATATGGTGGCCGAAAATTAAGGGTATTAATTGAGTTAGAAAAAAATATCTAACTTAGTTAAATTAAAGGAATTAGTATAATTAAGAGTAATATGTAAAATTTAAGAAGTTTTAGTACCTAATGGTGATTACCGAAAATATATGAGGTCAATATGGAATTTTTGAGAGTTTAGACGGTGAGAAAATAATTGTAGAATTAAGTTTACAATTTATAAAGAGTTTATAAGTGTTATAAGGAATTTATAAGGTTTTTGGTATATTTAAGGATAATAAAGGATGGTATATATATACTATAACATTAGATAATTAAATCTGGTGATTTAGAGATGTTTAAAATGATTTTTGATGTTCAAAAATCTGTAGGAAAATTAGTTACGAAAATTTGAAATTAATTAGAGTTAATTTGGTTAATAAATAAGTTAGGATAAAAGAAAAGACCACAAGGGTAAAATGGTAATTTCCCTGGTCAAACATGGTCAAACTTGGTCAATGACAGTTTGTAAAATTTTTAGAGAAGCTAAAATAAAATTTATAGCAAAAGATTAGATATTAAAAGGATAAAGGAATAAAAAGTTAAGTTAAATTAACTTTAGGGGTAATATTGTAAATAATGGAGGGTTAGGGGGTTTGACCATAAAAGGCTGGTCAAACTTGGGTATATTTTGGTAATTGACCAAAAGTATTAAAGAAATTAATTAAGTAAGACTTTGGAAGAAATTAGAAATAAAAATAACAAGTTTAGAACTTGTTATGAGTTAAATAGAGATTAAGAGAAAAGTATGGGTAAGTAATGTAAATAACACATTTTTATGTGTTTAGAAGGTTAAGGAAATTAAATAAAGAATTTAGAAACAAGTTGTAAAAGAAATAGAGTTAAGACGGGGTTAAACGAGACCCGTATATAAATTAAGATATACGAGGGGTATACCCGTAATTTAATAAGTAAAGGAGAAATCAGTACTTAAAGTATTTCTTAATGAAAATACAAGTCATATTGGAAAAAGAAATAAATACGTATTGATACGGAGTGTCATACGGGCATATACATAAATTTGGTATACATGGAAAATACCCGTATACATGAATAGTAAATACGTATACATGAATAGTAAATACGCATACATGAATAGTAACTACGTATACATGAATAGTAAATACGTATACAGAATAGTAACTACGTATATATGAATAGTCAAATACGAGACGTATACATGAATAGTAAAATACGTATGTGTGAATAGTGAAACACTGTGAATAGTAAAATACGAGGTCGTATAAATGAACAGTAGAATACGAGACCGTATAAATGAATAGTGAAATACAGATGAATAGTGAAAAATACGAAAAACTAATACAAGGTCCGTATAAGTCTAAAGTTGTTAACTGTGCAACTAAATAACTGCTAACGACGTTAGTATGTTAATGAATTAGAATTGAGCTTGGAAACGCTCCTAAATGAACGAACCCGTTTAACGGTATACTATATACCCGGGTTAACCTAGGAAGAGGTTTAAGCTGAAAAGAGAACCCAATTAGTTCTAAGACACAAGATACTAATACTAGTTCTGGTTATAGATCTAGATAAGTCACAGCCGTTCGGCGGATTAGGCGAATGAGGGGTTAAGAGCTAGCCAATCTCCGGTGTACGGTATGGGATTCTTGTAGCTTGTTTGCTAACGGGGTCTACATCGGTTTGTGTGCTATGTGTTATTGTGATTCGACCAAGCAAGATTAAACATGAAACCAATTTATTGTATTGTTATTGTGTGTCCATTGCACACTAACACGACTTGATTCAGAGCTTGTTCATTAACTATGTTTAGTAACAATTGTATAAGGTTATAAATACTCCCTGTTGTTAGTTGGTTAATACCGAGAGAGGTTTAACTAACAAATTGTCAATGAGACTTCAGCTAACTGGAACTTGGGAGGAGAGGAATTCGGGACTGAGTCCGGTCATGCATGTTCAGGTTAGGAGGTCGGCATCTGTATCAGATCTGTCTTCCGCCTAGGGTCGACAAACTGACCCGACCAGCTCGAGTGAACAGTTCGAGGTGGGAGGAAAATTCAGGAGGCGCAGGAGGGTCAAGCCTACACCCCTCATAACTTAAGAATTAGTGTTTATTAAACCAATGGAGCTAATAACTCATTGGCTAGGGTTACTTTGACCCGACAAAAATAAACATATCAGTTAGAGAACAAGCGGTTCTATTAAGAGAACGGTTGACACTTATAAGGTATGGTCAAACACGAGAACTAAATAATTCTCAGGCCTCGGGATTTAGGAATCTAACTTACTCATTAATGGGTGTCCATTACGACGTTCGACTTATTTGAGCTGTGAATGTTCCACATAAATGTGTTGTTTGTTATCGTACTTCTTATTATTACTTGTATGAATAAACAATTGCATGTATACGATAAAGTAGTCGTGTGTAACCCTACTAGCTTGTGGGCTACATGTTTTCTATACCAGCAATATGCTGAGCCCCTGGGGCCTGTGATTTAAACTTTGCAGGTAGGTGCCAGACGAGGACTCAACCTGGGAGTGGGAGCGGGTAGTAGAGTACTTCGGGTTGCTTTTACATTTGTTACACGAGTTGTGCATGTACACTCGTTTAGTATATTGATGAGACGTTAGTATGACGTATTAGGATATGAAATACTCGGAATAAGTTGTGGTTTATGAATTGTAATGTTTTAGATGCTCAAGTAATTATCCGGTTAGTCAGACCGTGACTTGTTAAGAGAATAGGCCTAGTTAGTCACGTGGGTGACTAATGGCGGTAACACCAATTTAGTAGAACTTTACCGCTGCGTTGTTAATGTCCGAGATGGACTTAGGGCGACGATCGTTGTATTTGAAGATGGGGTGTTACAATCTCCACCTCTAAGAAGGCCATCAAAATAATCACCAAAAGTCTCTGTTCGTTCTGATGGTCTGGAGAGGCAGATAAAAACTCCACCCCCCCTGTGGCTTGGAGCTTTGTTACGAACTCTAAGAAAAATGGCGGTCTTGGTATTAAGGACATCCATAAGTGGAATATGTGCTTCATGCTCAAGATCATATCCACCATCACCCATGACCCAGAGCGCCTATGGACTCAATGGATCCATAAAAGTTTCCTGACTAACCATAATGTCTGGTCAACTTCAGCAAAAGGTAACGACCCCTGGACTTGGAAGCTATTCTTTAGGCCAGGGATTGGTGGATGGATGAGCAATGTGGGTCATTAGATGATGCATATTCTCTTTTCAGCTCCTACCCCACCCGCCCCAGGGCCAGTTCGCTCTATAATGCTGTCTCCATTCCCTCCCGGCCTTTCTGTGGTACAATGTTTGCTGGAATACTTGATCCATTCCCAAAGCCAAATTCATCTTGTTGATTACGCTTAAAGATAGGCTAAAAACTTGTGATAAGCTCCAATCATGGGGCATATATCTTGCTAACAGATGTTGGCTCTGTGAGCATGCTCAAGAGACAAGCAACCATTCTCTTCTTTCATTGCAGGTTCTCTAATAAGATTTGGTGGACCATCTGTGACTGGTTGGGGCTTCCCCCACAAATTAGAAAAGCCTTCGCAACTGCTCATCCTGGATCAACCGCTACTGTAAGAAGCACCGCCCTATCGAATTAGTGAAGAAAGTGGCAGTCGCTAACGTTGTCTATCATATCTAGATAAAAAAGATGCAAGTGTGCCATGGCCAGCCAAGCTAGAGACTCCTCTCTCATTATCCCAGACATCAAAGCAGCAATCAAGGCCGTCATTTGGATGAAGATGGGGAAATCGAGCACAGACTTTGATTGGCTAGATAGGGTCCTTTGCTCCTAAACAATCTGAGTATAAATGACCATTTTTGTACATCCTAGTATCCTATAATTTCGGAATTGTGATTGGGGCACCTTTTTGCCCGCTCTACGCTGTTTTGAGCTTCACGAGGGAAATTTTTGTATATCTGTGATGCCCCCTGTTTAGTTATCAGATATATAGGGCTTATATGTATCCAACTCTTTTGGAACACTTTACCAATTATATATATATACATCATTCATACAAAAAAACTAACACAACATGTTTTGAGGATTTGTGGTAGCAGGTTTAGGGTTAGAGCCTAAACCCGCCACTATGAACCCTAAAAATGCCTTCGACATTGTTTTAGCTTTACTAGGGTGGGTTTTGGGGGGTAAGGTAATCTATTTGGAAGTCGTTCTACAACTTACATTGTAGCAACTAACTCAACAGGATTTTAGGGTTTGTGGTAGCGGGTTTAGGGTCTAACGACCCTAAACCCGCCATTACAAATCCTAAAAATGCTTTCGACGTTTTTTAGCTTTCCTAGGGTGGGTTTTAGGGTGTGTGGGGTGAGGATAATCTATTTGGAAGTTGTTCTAGATGTACATATTTTTAATGTGTGGGGTTAGGGTAATTTACGTGTCGTGACAGTCCATGCAGATCGATCTGGATTGACTTGGAGGTCTCCTTTGTCGACAATCTCCCATAGTTTGGAGTTGAATGACTCGATGTGATGTTCGATCTCATTCTTCAAATGGTCGTAATTTGTGGATGTGAGTCTAGGGTGCTCAAAGTGCATCTTTTTGTTCTGATTTGTGAAAAGGTCTCCCATGTCTTCTTGATTGGAATGTCAGCTAACAAGGTTCTAATACCACGTGTAGGATCAGACTGTTGACTTAAACCACTTCAAGGTGTGAGTTTGTGAAATGGTTTGACTCAAGCAAACTAAGTGTGTAGAATTGTACTCGGGATGTGAATACTCTATCGAACTCAAACAGATATACAATATAAGTTATTTAATATTTCTTTGTAAAACAAAAATAACTTACACTACCCGTTAATTAGAAAGGATCCACTCATTGGTTTCAAACTTATCTATCCAACATAATTTCTAACCAGCACAATAATAAGTGTGATGAGACTATGACCTACCAAGAATGACTCTCTCAATGTGTACAAATTGAGACAAGTACTTTTCTCTCTCTTGAATATAGACCCAACTCTATAAAAGATCTCTCGATTAATTCTCTAAGAAAGTTTGTTTTACAAACGAAGTTGCAAGTCTCTTATATAATTCCGCTGATTTAAACTTTATGGAAAGTTAGTTCCTTAATTTTAGGAATTAATGTCTTCATGCTTAAATTTCAGAGTTTGAGCACCAAGTCTTCTGATAATGGTCATGTTGCATGAATTTTGATCAAAGGCTGATCGTTGATGACTGTTGTAAGACAGTAGTCCTTGCTCCTTAATTTTCACAACTGATTGACAGACTCACTTGATCTTTCAGCAAGGAAGGAGACTCATTCGACCGAAGGGCTCACTCGATCTTTCAGCGAGGATGGAGACTCGATCGACAGAAGGACTCAATCAATCTTTCAGTAGGGACAGACTGTAGTCTTGTTGACTGACTCGTTCGACGGAAGGACTATCTCAGCAACACCTTCTATACGTGGTCCATGTTATAGCTACACCATCTCGCTTAAGATCATATGAAATGACCTCTCAGTTGATTCTTTTGGACCGGGATCCCTCTTTTAGAGCATTTAGCTCACCTTTAGGGCAGACTCTTCTTTTGGACCAGACAAGAGCATTCCCATTCAGATTATAGATTCTCCGAGAACCAATTGACCTGTACCTACTTTCCTTACTATCCAGATCTATATCGGCATAATTAGCTTAATACATTACATTATTGGGATTAATCAAGGATGTTTCATTTCTAAAAAAGGTTTTAGCCTAAACACTCACTTGGTTGAGTGAGCGGTAATACTTTAGTTTAGATTTTATATTTCATTGTAGGTTTGACTTATTATATTGATATACGACTTTAGATAGTGGTTGGAAACTAAAGTGTTATACTTCTGCCTACCAAACCCTTAGCCAGAGAAAACTCCAACTCTAACATCTACTACCCTCAAAGAGAAAATCTTACCCAATAAACAAGCAATTCAAAAGAACCCATAACAACAAGCTTAACAACATCATCCATTTCCATGCACCCTCCTTCCGCGCGCCTTAGTCAATCATATAACCTGCATATTGAACCACCAACTTCTCCACCGATTCTTTCTTGTCTGCCATGCAAAACCCCACCTTGACCTCACAACAAGTCACAAGATCTCATCCAATGAACAACCAGCTAGAACAAAAGATGTAAAAAGGGATAAGACAGGAATCACCAAAAATGAAAAAAAAAAAAGAAAGCAAGACAAGTAGAAATCGAGAAAATAGCAGCTTGTAGGAAGATATGAAATATTAAAGGACAAGAGAAGTGGAAACCAGACAAACATGGAAGAAAAGAAAAGGGAGAAGATCAAGAATATTGCATTGCATGGACACCCAATCCCACTGTGCGTCAAGGCAAACCGAAATCAAAACTACAAAGATAAAACATGACCTGTACGAGAGGGGAAATTTACTCTAAATTCACTACAAGAATGAGGACATTAATTACTCATTGTTCAAATCAGCTATCGTACATTTGGTTACATGATAATTTGGTACATTATTGAAAATTACATTTTATTGAACAATCATAACTGAACAACCTCTATAATAAAATCAACATTTTCAAAAATTGATACACAAATCTATAAATGTGAACAATCTTTAAAATAAAATGAATGTAGACAAAATGAAAATTAGAGATGTTTTATTCAGAAAAGTGTACAGTAGAATACAAGCCTGTAATGTATATACCGGCACATGGCCTGGAATGATTAGAATCTTAGCCACGCAGCAAGCTCATCCGGGCTCACAAATAATCGGGCAAATTAAGTTAACCTGTATATTGATCTCTCTTCTAGTTACGTAACCTCTTTATTCAATTTATATTAAACAAAATATACTAGTAACTAAATATCAGTAATCTCTCTCTCTCTATATATGGCGTATATATATAATAACTCACTAACTCAGAAGAAATTGAAGTATCAACAATATCCAATCACATTGCGGCCGGCAACTGATCAAATCCGGCGCAGATCGCGTCGCCGTCGATATCATTCCCCAGCGTGGAGGAAGATTGAACATGTCCAATTCCAACCAAACATCATCAATGTCACTGTACAGATCCCTGGAGCTGTGGTTGACATTAATGGAGTCATACCCAACCAAATTCCTGCTCCAATTCCCAAGCACTCGAAACTAATTCTAATTCACTAGTCGTCGATTGACCGCGGCGGGAGCGTCGTTTGATGAAGACCATAAGGGACATTCGATATTCTCAGGTGCGGAAGGTTCTGGAATATCCCAGAAACAGTCCACTTCCATACTAGTATTATTAATCCCTTTATCATCCGTCTCCGGTAGAAGGTCTCGTCGGCGGTTAATAGATCCGCTACTGAGGTTTGAATAAGGTAGTCTGCGTCCTTGATAATTCCGGGCGAATTTGTTCCGATTCCGTCAACGTCTGGCTCACTTCTGGTGGCGAGATCAGATGCTGACGACCACGAGGAGGATTTTGATGTAGCGCGGGCGGCACTAGATGGGGGTCTTGCGCGGTGGGCGGAGGACGGTTGTGGTGGTATGATCAGGATTGACGTATCGCGGCGAATACCGCGCTAGGTCAATATCAGCCCTGCGGTGGGGTTGAGATCAGAACCGGTCGGTGAGGAGGAGGAGAATTACCGTTAATGTTGTCGCGGAGGTTTCGGATTGTGATCGACGGCGACTTCGACGGCGGGTCTTACGACATCCGCCACCAACGGGACGTTTGCGAAGGGATCCACCTCGTGTCCAGTACCTTTTACAGGACTTGCAGAAGAATCTTGGTTTGGGCTAAGCTGTAGTTATTGTAGTAGCAGAACTTTGTATTGGTGGAGGCGCATCGAGGGCAATTGGGTGATGATAATTGCGGTGCTGAGTAGTGCCTGCTCGTGTTGGGCCGTTGTTGTGGATTCATACAGGTACTTGGTGGTAGAATTGGGTGGTACTGATGGTTAAATTAGCCGAAAGCCAGATGCTAACCTAGTTTGTTTGATTTACTAGAAGTTTGAATGGCTGGATGGATGAATGGTTCGATCCTGAAGAGAATGAATTATGTGGGAGAAAGACACTTTACAAATTGGAAAGGCGCAAAGGAGGGAATAATAAAGATTATATAGAGAGATGAGAGAGGAAGTAATGTTGAGGATGATGATGGTGGAAGGAATGTGAACTGCTGGAGAGTGTGGAGATCGAGGAGTAGAGCAAGGAGGGAGGAAACAGTGGAACATGGGGATCATAGATAGTGAGGGAAAGGAGTTGGGCGGTCGATGAGCCTTGAGGAGAAAGGAAAGATTATGGGTTCTTAAGGTTCAATTGCGTTTTCCGACTACTTCCCTCTCTGTATTAATACATACAACACGCACAGTAGTCACTACTCATTGGTACCTAGCTATCTCATCATAAAGCCGTATGGCCCGCTTCATTATTTTCTCACATTCGCCAATTTTCTCGCCATTGAATTTTTTTATAAAGTTATTATCTTCCATTACACATCACAGATACCTCCAAAGTCAAAAATACATGCTGTTTTCACCTTTAACGGGATTTCTTCCCTTTGGCTGCGGCTCGTGTGCTGTGCTCTAACTACCTCACTGCGGGGGAGATGTCGACTTGTAAGTAAATTGAAATAGGATCAAGCTTATTAGAATATTTACAAGTAATATAACACCACTATTTTATTGTACATGCAACCATCTGATCTACTCTTATAGATGCATAGCTAACGTTTTTTTTTAGAAATTAACTAATTATAAATAAAGTAAGTTGTTATTTATATTAATGTTATTATTATATATATTTCGAAAAGACATGAAATATTTGAAAACGTGTAATTATTCGAATGTCTTACGTTTTATTTTTTTAGAAATTAACTAATTATAAATAAATTTTTCTGTTATATTAATGTAATTATATATATATATTTCTAAAAGACATATGAATATCTTGAAAACGTTGTATTATTCGAATGTCTTTTGTCTCATAATTTTGTGATTTATTTTTTTTTAAACTTCAGTTATTGAGTCATGGTTATAAAAACGGTATGATAGTACGGTCGTTTATTATGACATATTGTCGTTTTTTGCTATGAAACGATGACATTGTCGTAATGAAATCCGTCTCATCGAACATTTCGTCTTGGTAGTGACATACAACCAATAATCATCTGTATTCGTATTTACAGTGTTTTAAAAAAATACGGTATAAAAACTATTGAAAACAACAATTGATGGAGCAAAGAAGACTAGTTTTTTTTATTTAAATACTCCCCTAAATGAAAATAACGTGGCATTATATAGATTTTACTATAGAAAATGATGATATAAGCGCATCAACATTACAACTATAAAGTGTGAAATATTTGTATGAGAAAAATTTACAATTATACCAATCTTTTCTGTAACACCCCTACTAATTCGGTTCCTAATAATCCTATAAATGTCGCGCACAATAATATCTCGCAGCGGTAAATAATAACTATCGCCCTAATGGTGTCACTGTTATCACTCGCCCATACGGGTGATAACGAATTACCTGATAATCAACTTGCGAAACGTATTCCCGCAGTGACCACAAGAGATAGATAGTAGAACTTAAACAACTTAAAAACAAATCTAACATCAACAATTATTACAGACCGTGAGCATCTAAACCAAACACACCTCGGTTAAACAACCCGAGTCCAAAACAACCTGAGTATCACACCGTACCAAGTCTAAACCAACAGTAATATCACAATAGTCACGCCTCGCTGCGACCCACCAGTTATCACCTGCATGAAAGATGTTTGTGGTATGGAATCAGCCCCTGCTGAGTATGTCATCACATGCCCCGTCATGCCCCCAAAGACCCCTCAATTATTTGGTCGAGAGCATGAGGTTCATTACATGCAATACCGTTTTAATATTTAAAACTGTAAAACAATTAACAGTAACATCCATACAATAAACACAACCATCACCATATAAATATACCACAAGTATAACCAATGAACAACCAAGCGAAACAACGAGAACAATAAACAAGTACTAGTTCTCGTCCATGGTGTAGAAACCAATATCGTTCGCCACTGTATAATTCTTAACTTATTATTTTGTTCAGTTATACCTAGTGACAATGCCTCGTTAAAACGACATGTCTCTAGTTACCCATATATTATGGCGGGTCACCCACGGCAGTAGCCACTCCAACGGTAGAGTCTCCGACCAACGAGCCATTCTAGCTCACGGGAAATTTTCTTGATACTTGCGGACCCGTACGCGGACATCCTGGTATCGTTTTTGTGATCACAGCGCGCACCAAGAGCCACATCCTCCTGGCTTTACTTTCCTTCCTTAGTTAATTATTTATTCCATCGCATCGCATTACCAAATTTTCCTAACACAGCAGACTAAGGTCATTAGTCCAATCCGGAGTCTGTAAACTCGGGATCCAGTGTTAGATACAGAGCGGCGTATAGAAAGGCCAATGCTCCGTATAAAAGTCTCGGATAATATGTATATCTTATTATCCTAGTGCTACAACGTTTTTCTGACGATCCTTATATTTCATATAAGATAGCACCATAGCCGCTAGTTCGTTTTATATATATAGGTCCATATATACGAACCGGTACTGTTAACTCAACAACAGTAATAATAAGCAGCTATAAATATACAATTCATGCATATTAATTATCACATTCAGACAAACAATCTTATCACAGATCACACAGAAGTCTGAACTGAGGAAGCCCTCAGAGACAATCAGAGACACATAACACATACCGTTCACCCTGATGTATTACGGTGGAGTATGAATCAGCGAGATCCTATGCTCCTTGTGTAGTCTCTAACAATCTAAACAATACATAATGCTACTGATTAGCATACCGTATAACAACACAATCCTACGGTACCCCGTACCGTCACTACACCTCCCGGTTAACCCCCCGTTTATTAACTATCAATGTTTGTCGGGTTTTAGGTTTAACTCGAGATTGGAAAAGTGTTATATTACATGCGTAGTCTTGTTTGGTATATTAGTATAGTTATTGTTGAACTTGTTATCGCATGTAACTTAATGTTATTTTACAGATCGTATAGTTTGTTTCTTTATTGCATGTATGATTCCTTGTCATGCACTATACACCTCACCTTAGTATTTATTTTTCTAAGGTTTGTCTCTCTTTTTTTTTTTAAAATTCAATGTGGTATAATTCATTTGTAAACAATACTTTGAATTTTTGAAATCCTTATTATCCCATGAATACTCTTAACATTAGAATTCCATATCTAATGTTTATAATTCTTTCTCCTTATCTATTATCATTTTAATTATGATAATATATAATTATTGAACCATATCACATTTTCTACACCATTACATATATTTATTTATATGTGTATTATGGAACTATTTATTATATGGTAAGTCTTATAATCTATATTCATTCTTTTTAATGAATACCTCTTATATTATAAATGTTATATTCTTATAACATTAAAACCATATTATAAATTCCATTTAAAAATGTTAATATTTTCGAACAGCACCTATGTTCTTAAATATTTACAAAATCCACCACTTAATTAATATAATGTTACATTAGATATATAACATATCTTATGACATTTAAGTCATTAAAACAATTATAACTATAGTTATATTTTGTTTATAAAATACCAATAGCCCCCTTATATTTTCGGCTTTTATTATAACCACTAAACTTCTATAAAATCACAATCCAATCCCAATTTATAATACATAGTTTTCTAATTCCATTAAAACTATATATTATACCATTTCTTAATAAAACCTTATATATACTCCAAAATTACCAAACTATACCAAAAGGTTATAAAATTATTCTAACCTTATTTCTCCTCTAAATCTAAATCTCGGTTTCTATGCATTTGTTACCTATTGTAACAATGTTATAAAATACCATATATTATACTTATATAATTCATATGAACTCCAAATTTAACCAAATAAACTTCTAAAAATTCTAATAACTTAAGGACTTTACTAAACTCCATTTAGCACCCTTAAGTCTCGGTAATTACATTACTACCCCAAATCTTATAAATCTTTTACAATTTAATAAGTATCTTATTATAAGGTAGTATTTTAATTTCTTAAATTTTCCAAACTTGGTCAAAGTCTCCTATATAGTCAACTTTGACTCCTAATACCAAATGGGAACCAATTTTTCGGTAATTACTAATAATAACCTATACTTTTCTATTTTTACAATTTTGACCCAAAACTTTATAAAATGTTATAATTTTTATTAAATTCATTTAAAAACCCTAAATTGCTCTAAATTAAGCCCACGGCTTTCTAAATTCCTAGTAATTACGAATTGGCCCCAATTTTAATTATAAGCATAAATAAAACTAAATAAGCTTATAAACTTAAATTAAAATGGCCTAATGACATGGCCTTATTACAACCTTGAACTTGCAAAATAAATTACACAATAAATGTCTCAAAATATAGCATATATATTCGGCCTCACCATGGTTTAATTATTTTTCCACATAATGTCATAATTTGACCATTATGTTAATTAAATCTCTTAAATGACTAGCTTAATTTATCTTAGCCATTTTTTTTCCATTTTTAGGTCAATATGACCTATATATGAAGTTTCACTCTCGGCCATATATATATATATATGCTTAAAAATTATAAAAATCATAAGTTTAAGGTGTTTATACCTTGATTTATCCTTGTATGCTCTCGGCCACTTGTAGGAAAAATCACCACATGATTTAGACATGTTTAATACACAAAAACAAGATATGGTTACACTCCAAGCTTGAGCTTAACCATAAGGAATAATTAATGTAAGATTTAAGGCAAAAATCACCTTAAAAATGCAAGGGAAGTTCTAGGTGTTTTCGGCCTGAACCAAACACACCACAAGGTGTTAGATCCCCATATTGACATAGGAAATAGCTAGATCAAACAACTCTCTTGTTATTAGGTTTTACCTTGGAAAAATGCCTTAAAAGAGAGTATTTCTCTTGGATCTTGGTCACCCTTGCTCCAAATGGCTAACCAACTGAATGAATATGTAAATATGAAGATTATGAGTGTATAAACTCATAAAAATTGAAGGAAGAAACCGCATGGAAGATTGAGAAGCTTAAGGTATGTTTTTACCTTAAAATGTAGATTTGAACAACCTTGGTCCCTCTACTGGTCTCAACCGAGTTTAGCTCTTGTTCTAACCTTAGAACACTGAGAATAAGCCATAGGAATTGATGAGCCACGAAATCTAGGTGTTGGTAGTGAAAGATGAAGAAAAAGGGCTAAAAATGACATTAAAACACTTACCTTAAGAGCTTAGGAGCTAGGTTTGCCTTCCATGCTCAAGAACAAGCCTTGAGAGCTTCAGAGGAAGGGAGAGCTCGGCTGGGCAGAGAGATCGGACAAGGAAGGAAGGAGAAGGTGGGAAAGGTTGGAAATAATGTAAAAGTAAGGTTACTATTCTAAATTGGAGATTAGGTAGTAATTTGTCCCCAAAATCATTGTATGCTGTCTCCTCTCTTATTGCAGCCGATTTCCATGGTCCAAAGGGGTCAATTAATTGACCATTGACCATGCTTGGTCAATATTGACTCATGCGGGCCCCACTTTAGGGTTTTATTAATATTTTAATATTAAATTTGTAAAAATTCGTAAATTTCTGGAATTAAATTCCTAATATGATATAATATGATAAATATCATATTTAAGGATAATTATAATTTTTAAGCCCATTAAAAATCAATTTAAAAGGCAATCTCACAAAAACGTGCTTAAGGAGTTTTAGCGCACATTTTTGTGTCACAGGGTGTTCCTGAGCTTAGTTCTCCTTGAGAATGGTTTTATTGTGTTCCTTGCTTCATTATAATACTTAGGAATCCACTTTGGATCCTATTTGAGGTCATACAATCTTTATGGTGTCTTAAAGCACATTTTTGGCTTTACCGATCTTAAGGCGTGTTTTGCCTTGTTGAGATCTTTTAGATTGTTCCCCAATAATATTTAGATGTTTAATAATCATCTTAGATCATTAATAGATCATTTAATTATATTTTAAAGATTAGGGGTATTTCAGTCTACCCCCCTTAAAAAGGCTTCGTCCCGAAGTCCTTAATCCTCTACAGTTCACCTAAGGAATCAAGTTCCACTAAGTAACCAAACAGTCCATTGCTAGGGAGTAACTCCCACTAGGTTCAGACCTAGTCTATACATACAACATATATTAAATAATCAAACTCATGATATACTCATTCATATCACAGCACTAAACAAGGTGCACATCCAACTCACTCATCAAACCAAGTACTCAGCGGTACTATATATATTCAACCAGGTGCACTAAGGCACATACATACATAAAATGTATCATACAATCATCCAAACCACATGTATGACGCAGCATACCAACAAAACACAACACAAAAACAAGACCTAATGCACAACATGTGCGCAAGCCAAGTGGTGTCTACCCCCCTTAAAAAGGGTTTGACCACGAACCCGTACAAGTATCACAGCTACTACTCGAAGAGTGCTGGGTACTTCGCTCTCATGGAGTCCTCTAACTCCCATGTAGCCTCCTCCACCTCATGGTTCGACCAGAGAACCTTGACCATGCTAACGGTCTTGTTCCTAGTCTGCCTCGTCTTCGTATCGAGAATGCGGAGTGGTACTTCCTCATATCGTAGAGCGGGTCCAACTCTAAAGTCTCTGGCTGCAAAACGTGCGATGGATGGGGCACATACCTCTTCAACTGTGAAACGTGAAAGACGTCGTGCACCCTCCCGAGCTCTGCTGGTAAATCCAGTCTGTAGGCTAACGGGCCCACTCGCTCCCTAATCGCATAAGGTCCAACATACTTCGGGCTCAACTTGCCCTTCTGCCCAAACCGGAATATCCCCTTCATGGGTGACACTCTAAGGAATACCATATCGTCGGTAGTGAACTCAATGTCCCTCCTCTTGGTGTCTGCATTTGCTTTCTGCCGGTCCTGAGCTGCCCTCATGTTCTTCCTAATCTGTAGGACATCCTCCTTAATCTGCTCTAGGTACTCAGGTCCTAGAAGCGTAGTCTCGCTGGCCTCATCCCAGCATAAAGGAGTCCTACATGGTCTACCATAAAGTGCCTGAAATGGTGGCATCTGTATCGAGGAGTGGTAGCTGTTGTTGTAGGCGAACTCTATCAAGTGTAGACGCTCTAACCAGCTCCCCTGAAAATCTAAGGCACATGCTCTCAGCATGTCCTCCAGTGTCTGGATGGTCCTCTCACTCTGACCGTCGGTCTGTGGATGGAATGCCGTACTAAGCTTCAACTTTGTACCCAAGGCTTCCTGAACCTGTCCCCAGAATCTGGACAAAAATCGAGGGTCCCTATCAGAAACAATAGTCTTTGGCACACCATGGTGCCGGATCACCTCCTTCTGGAACAAGTCCGCTAACTTCGGAACGTTCCAGGTATCCTTCATAGCAACAAATTTTGCCACCTTCGTCAGACGGTCCACAATGACCCAAATCGTGTTCAGTCCTCCCTTAGTCGGTGGGAGACCGACAACGAAATCCATCGAAATGTCCTCGAACTTCCAACAAGGAATAGGCATAGACTGCACTAAACCTCCGGGTCTCCTATGCTCAAACTTAACCTTCTGACAGGTCAAGCATCTAGCCACATACTCAGCTACATCCCTTCTTCATCCCGCTCCACCAGAAATGAACCTTCAAATCCTTATACATCTTGACGAACCAGGGTGGACGGATAAGGACGAGCAATGAGCCTCCTGGAGTATCTTCTCCTTCAGGTCAGGAGACGACTCCGGAATACAAAACGGCCCTTCAGTCGAATCATGCCATCATCGCACAGTTCGAAGTCATATTTTAGCCTCTCAAAACAACCATCTATCATTTTCTGCCTGATACTCTGCATATAGTGATCACTCTCCTGTGCAGCTCGTATCTCATCAATCATACTGCTGTTTGCTAATAAAGTGAACAATGAATGAGCTCTGCGGCTCAGGGCATCAGCTACCACATTCGCCTTGCCCTCTTTGTACCTCAGGTCTATATCGTAGTCCTTCAAGAACTCGACCCATCTTCTCTGTCGCATGTTCAGCTCCTTCTGCGAGAAGAGATGCTGTAGACTCTTGTGATCAGAGTAGATAGTGACTGTCACACCATACAAATAATGTCGCCAGATCTTCAAAGCGAAGACTACTGCGCCTAACTCAAGGTCGTGTGTGGGGTAATTCACCTCATGCTTCTTCAGCTGTCGGGATGCGTAAGCAACTACCTTCCCGTGCTGCATAAGCACACAGCCTAGACCGGTTCCAGAGGCATCACAGTATACCTCGAACCCATCAGTGCCCTCAGGGATAGTAAGAACGGGCGCTGATGTCAGGAGATCCTTCAGCGTCTGAAAGGACTGCTCACACTCTGCAGACCATAAGAACTGGGATTCCTTCTTCATTAGATTAGTCATCGGTTTGGCTTCCTTGGAGAAGTCCTTCACGAATCTTCGATAATACCCTGCCAAACCCAGAAAGCTACGGACGTCTGTGACTGTCTTCGGCCTTGGCCAACTCTTCACTGCCTCAATCTTAGCAGGATCTACAGATATGCCGCTAGCTGATATAATGTGTCCTAGAAATGACACGCTGTCTAACCAGAACTCACACTTAGAGAGTTTGGCATACAGCTGGTTCTCTCTCATAATATTCAACACCTGTCTCAAATGCAACTCATGGTCTTCCTTGGTCTTTGAATAGATCAGAATATCGTCGATGAAGACTACAACTGAACTATCAAGATACTCTCTAAAAAGTCGGTTCATCAAGTCCATGAATATGGCTGGCGCATTCGTCAGTCCGAATGGCATAACGGTGAACTCGTAGTGTCCATACCGTGTCCGAAAGCTGTCTTCTCAATGTCACCCTCTGCAATCCTAATCTGATGGTAGCCAGATCTGAGATCTATCTTCGAGAACACACTGGCTCCTCTCAGCTGATCAAACAAATCATCTATCCGTGGTAATGGGTACTTGTTCTTGACTGTAACCGCATTAAGCTCGCGGTAGTCGATGCAGAGTCGCATACTGCCGTCCTTCTTCTTGACGAACAGCACTGGAGCACCCCAAGGAGAAACACTAGGTCGAATGAATCCCTTGTCAGGAGGTCCTCCAGCTGTAGCTTCAGCTCCCTCATCTCAGCCGGTGCCATACGGTAGGGTGCCTTAGCAATGGGGCCCGTACCTGGCAACAAGTCGACGGCGAACTCAACCTCGCGCACAGGTGGCATGCCTGGCAGCTCATCAGGAAATAAGTCGGAAAATCTACCACGACTGGAATGTCTACGTCCGTCACGTCGCTCTGTCTCGTGTCCTGTACATAACAGAGGAAGGCTTGTCGGCCCTTCCTAACATCCTTCATCAGGGATAATGCTGACACGATCTTGACAGTCGGCTCTCTCCTCACACTGCGGTATGACACTGTCTTGCCGCTCGGCCCCTTCAGTAGTAGTCGATGCTCTGCACATGAAGGCGGCCCTATATCTCTTCTGTCCAATCCATCCCACTATGATGTCAAAACCCAAGTTCTTGAACTCAATCAGATCAATGGGGAAGGTCTCAGTCATAATGCTGATCTCTAACCCTGTATACTGTCTGGTGCAACCTACTTTCTCCTTCGAAGGAAGGGTGACTGCAAAGTCTGAAAGCTGTTCGGGGGTGGCCCCCAGCTTCTTAGCAAACGTCGAGGAAATAAAAGAATGCGAAGCCCCTGAGTCGAACAGTACGGAAGCACTAACACCATCAATAGGAAAGGTACCTGAGATCACCTCTCGTATTAGCATCGAGTCCCAATAAATCACTAGTTTACTGTTGTTTGTAATTGTCATACCTGTGATGACATTACCAGACTCCTTGGCTTGCGCCATGTCTAGGATGCAGATGGTACCTTCCTTTCCATTTCTATGGCCTGAAGTTATGAATTTGGTATCAACAAAACTGAACACATATACTTGAAGGTAGAAAACTCTTATTTTATTCATTCCAACTGTATTATACAAGGTTACACACTTAACTACTACTATTACATCAGTACTGTCTGAAGGTCAAATTTAAACGGCCGGGTCGGATGTGGGTATCATTCACTAGAGCTGGTGGTGCGGTATTGAGCTTAATGCTCTTAATACCATGATATACAAGTCTCGACTCTCCACCAAATACTAACACATCCCCAGACTTGAGGATGATCTTGCTTGCTAGATCCATCCTCTTCTGGTCTCCATAAATGAACTCAGCATCATCGCCGATGGAAAAAGATACAACTGGTATTCCTCTGGTGATGGACTCGGTCGTCTCATCACGGTCCTGGTGCATTCCAAGCTTCCCTCCCTGTTCATAGTAATTGATGATGCAAACGTCAGGTGTCATGTCGGGTAATGGATAAACCTCACAGTCTTGAGCAATATCCATTGCGTTTCTCACCAAGGTAAGGAAACTCTCAGGTATACTAGGTATAGATACGTCACCTACCATCCTCACCTCTCGATAAACCCTAGCTTGTGGATCCCAATCTTTCCCTAAGCACATCATGTGCAGTTTCATTCTAGAACCACTAGTAAATACAGGGGTATAAAAACCTCCTATGCCCTTACCCAAAGCTCTACACTCATTCACTATGGTGATTTGCTCATCTAGGGTTAGGAACTCTCTGAGAAGTATCATGCCCGGTCTGACTACATGACACAACTCACTAGGGTACTCCCGTCTTTCTTCCACGGGTCTAGGTGATCTCTGTCTTGTAAGTGTGGGATAGCAGATATCGAAGTCTCCTAAGAGGTAAAAGGTTTCCTAGGTAAGTTGTTCATCTAAAGCGGTAACTTAAACACACATTCATGCTAAGGTAAAGCGTTTAACACTTAGTCATGCTTTCATACAATGGTTAAGGTTTCAAATGCTAACCTTCACCGCGCTGGGTACTAGTGCCAGCGCCTGAAGCTCCCGCTGCATTCAGCATACGGTTGCCCGGCGGGTTCCTCTGGCCCTGGTTCTGCTGCTGCGGCTGCTGCTGCTGCTGCCCTCTCTGGGCTTGGGGCGCCGGCCCCCTCTGGCCACCTCGAGCTCCACCTCCTCCAGTAGGTGCGCTCTGAGTCCCCTTCGGCGGGCGGTACGCTCGGCTATCAGGATTAGAAAGCACTCGAACGACCTGTGGCCCTTCTTTCCACAATGGTGGCAGTCCACCGCTTGCCCGGTGCAGTCGACACCCGGGTGGTCTTTACCACAGCGCTTGCAGTGAAAGTGGCGCTGGGGTGCAGAACCTATTATCATATCACACTCAGGTTAATACAAGGATGGCAATGGGTAGTGTAGTACTCAATTTATTCACAAGGTTAGATCGCTTACCCTTAGGGGGTACAGATCTAAGAGGCTGCACATCGTAGGTAGGCCCGGTCAGCAACGGGACCTTGTCCTTCCCTTTTTGGCTGGCCTGCTCCTTCTTCTTCTTCCTCCTCCAGGAGACTTTTTTCCTGTGATCGTCAAAGTGTCAGGAGTAGCAGGTATAAAAGCAGGCAGTAAGTAAGTAATTTAAATGGATTAAATAACTTAAGGTGGTTCTTACTTCCAGCCCTTACTGCCTCCGCTTCCAGCCTCAGTCTCCGCCTCTTTCTCTGGGGCCTTACGCTTCTGCCCCTGGCCGTCCTCCCGGCTGTTCACCATCATCTCAGTCCGAGAAGCAGCGTCATAACACTCCTGTAATACATCAATGAGTTCCCCGAACTTGTAATAAATCAAACTGAGTTATAGGTATAACTGTCAATTATTTTACCTGGACCGTAGGGTACAAGGTAGCACCCATGGCGGCCTTGATAGCATATCTCAACCCGCCTCTAAATTCTCCACCTTCACAGCATCAGAATAAACAACTCCTGGGACGAAGTCCAAGAGCCCAATAAACAAGGAGTAGTACTGATCTACTGTCATACTACCCTGCCTCAGGGCCTCAAACTCCTCCCTTTTCCTCTGCTTCAAATGAGCAGGATAGTACTTCTCTCTCAACAATTCCACAAACCAGTCCATCCAAAACCCTCTATAGCAAGATAATGTGCCTTCACGGACCTCCACCACGTGCTGGCAGCGTCCTTCAGGTGAAAGGCTGCTATATCGACTCGGTGCTCAGCAGGCACGTGTATGGCATCGAAGGCCTTCTCGTGCTCAACAATGAATCTCTCCAGGACAGTGGGGTCAGCAACTCCATCATAGGTAGGTACTCGCGTGTCAGCTACGCTCTTCAGCCAATTCGGCTCTCTAGGTGCGGGTACGGGTGGGACTACCGGTGGTGCAGGTGGTGCTCCTATATGGATACCTCCCATCTGGGCTAGCTGAGCGAAGACGGCAGCTACCGTCTCAGCCACGCCCACGGCTGGGGCCTCCGGAGGACCTGCTCCAGGCCCGCCGCCTCTTCCACCACCTCCTCTACCTGCTGATCGCCTCCCGGAAGACATCTGAAGAATTCAAAACCAAAGTCAGCTCTTGGTATAAATACCGTACTTTCCTTACCATATCTTAACTCAAATCATTTACACTATCTCTTGGTACTGGTGTGTAAATAACCTAGGCTCACGGTACTTAAACTACTATCTCTTGTAATCAGAGCGGTACTCCGCTCTGATACCACTTTTGTAACACCCCTACTAATTCGGTCCTAATAGTCCTATAAATGTCGCGCACAATAATATCTCGCAGCGGTAAATAATAAACTATCGCCCTAATGGTGTCACTGTTATCACTCGCCCATACGGGTGATAACGAATTACCTGATAATCAACTTGCGAAACGTATTCCCGCAGTGACCACAAGAGATAGATAGTAGAACTTAAACAACTTAAAACAAATCTAACATCAACAATTATTACAGACCGTGAGCATCTAAACCAAACACACCTCGGTTAAACAACCCGAGTCCAAAACAACCTGAGTATCACACCGTACCAAGTCTAAACCAACGTAATATCACAGTAGTCACGCCTCGCTGCGACCCACCAGCTAGTCACCTGCATGAAAGTGGTTTGTGGTATGGAATCAGCCCCTGCTGAGTATGTCATCACATGCCCCGTCATGCCCCCAAAGACCCCTCAATTATTTGGTCGAGAGCATGAGGTTCATTACATGCAATACCGTTTTAATATTTAAAACTGTAAAACAATTAACAGTAACATCCATACAATAAACACACCATCACCATATATATATAACCACAGTATAACCAATGAACAACAAGCGAAACACGAGGACAATAAACAAGTACTAGTTCTCGTCCATGGTGTAGAAACCAATATCGTTCGCCACTGTATAATTCTTAACTGTATTATTTGTTCAGTTATACCTAGTGACAATGCCTCGTTAAACGACATGTCTCTAGTTACCCATATATTATGGCGGGTCACCCACGGCAGTAGCCACTCCAACGGTAGAGTCTCCGACCAACGAGCCATTCTAGCTCACGGGAAATTTTCTTGATACTTGCGGACCCGTACGCGGACATCCTGGTATCGTTTTTGTGATCACAGCGCGCGCACCAAGAGCCACATCCTCCTGGCTTTACTTCCTTCCTTAGTTAATTATTATTCCATCGCATCGCATTACCAAATTTTCCTAACACAGCAGACTAAAGGTCATTAGTCCAATCCGGAGTCTGTAAACTCGGGATCCAGTGTTAGATACAAGAGCGGCGTATAGAAAGGCCAATGCTCCGTATAAAAGTCTCGGATAATATGTATATCTTATTATCCTAGTGCTACAACGTTTTTCTGACGATCCTTATATTCCATATAAGATAGCACTATAGCCGCTAGTTCGTTTTATATATATAGGTCCATATATACGAACCGTACTGTTAACTCAACAACAGTAATAATAAGCAGCTATAAATATACAATTCATGCATATTAATTATCACATTCAGACAAACAATCTTATCACAGATCACACAGAAGTCTGAACTGAGGAAGCCTCAGAGACAATCAGAGACACATAACAACATACCGTTCACCCTGATGTATTACGGTGGAGTATGAATCAGCGAGATCCTATGCTCCTTGTGTAGTCTCTAACAATCTAAACAATATAATGCTACTGATTAGCATACCGTATAACAACACAATCCTACGGTACCCCGTACCGTCACTAACACCTCCGGTTAACCCCCCGTTATTAACTATCAATGTTTGTCGGGTTTTAGGTTTAACTCGAGATGGGAAAGTGTTATATTACATGCGTAGTCTTGTTTGTATATTAGTATAGTTATTGTTGAACTTGTTATCGCATGTAACTTATGTATATTTGTAGATCGTATAGTTTTTTGTTTCTTTATTGCATGTATGATTCCTTGTCATGCACTATACACCTCACCTTAGTATTTATTTTTCTAAGGTTTGTCTCTCTTTTTTTTTTTAATTCAATGTGGTATAATTCATTTGTAAACAATACTTTGAATGTTTGAAATCCTTATTCCATGAATACTCTTAACATTAGAATTCCATATCTAATGTTTATAATTCTTTTCTCCTTATCTATTATCATTTTAATTATGATAATATATAATTATTGAACCATATCACATTTTCTACACCATTACATATATTTATTTATATATGTGTATTATGGAACTATTTATTATATGGTAAGTCTTATAATCTATATTCATTCTTTTTAATGAATACCTCTTATATTATAAATGTTATATTTCTTATAACATTAAAACCATATTATAAATTCCATTTAAAAATGTTAATATTTTCGAACAGCACCTATGTTCTTAAATATTTACAAATCCACCACTTAATTAATATAATGTTACATTCTAGTTATATAACATATCTTATGACATTTAAGTCATTTAAAACAATTATAACTTATAGTTATATTTTGTTTATAAAATACCAATTAGCCCCTTATATTTTCGGCTTTTATTACAACACCACTAAATTTCTATAAAATCACAATCCATCCCAATTTATAATACATAGTTTTCTAATTCCATTAAACTATATATTATACACATTTCTTTATAAAACCTTATCTATAACTCCAAAAATTACCAAACTATACCAAAAGGTTATAAACATTATTCTTAACCTTATTTCCCTCTAAATCTCGGTTTCTATGCATTTGTTACCTATTGTAACAATGTTATAAAATACCATATATTATACTTATATAATTCATATGAACTCCAAATTTAACCAAATAAACTTCTAAAAATTTCTAATAACTTAAGGACTTTACTAAACTCCATTTAGCACCCTTAAGTCTCGGTAATTACATTACACCCCATACCCCAATCTTATAAATCTTTTACAATTTAATAAGTATCTTATTATAAGGTAGTATTTTAATTTCTTAAATTTTCCAAACTTGGTCAAAGTCTCCTATATAGTCAACTTTGACTCCTAATACCAAATGGGAACCAATTTTTCGGTAATTACTAATAATAACCTATACTTTTCTATTTTTACAATTTTGACCCAAAACTTTATAAAATGTTATAATTTTTATTAAATTCATTTAAAAACCCTAAATTGCTCTAAATTAAGCCCACGGCTTTCTAAATTCCTAGTAATTACGAATTGGCCCCAATTTTAATTATAAGCATAAATAAAACTAAATAAGCTTATAAACTTAAATTAAAATGGCCTAATGACATGGCCTTATTACAACCTTGAACTTGCAAAATAAATTACACAATAAATGTCTCAAAATATAGCATATATATTCGGCCTCACCATGGTTTAATTATTTTTCCACATAATGTCATAATTTGACCATTATGTTAATTAAATCTCTTAAATGACTAGCTTAATTTATCTTAGCCATTTTTTTTCCATTTTTAGGTCAATATGACCTATATATGAAGTTTCACTCTCGGCCATATATATATATATATATACTTATAAATATATAGAATAAACAAATTATAATTGTTAAGGTGTTTATACCTTGATTATCCTTGTATGCTCTCGGCCACTTGTAGGAAAAATCACCACATGATTTAGACATGTTTAATACACAAAAACAAGATATGGTTACACTCCAAGCTTGAGCTTAACCATAAGGAATAATTAATGTAAGATTTAAGGCAAAAATCACCTTAAAAATGCAAGGGAGTTCTAGGTGTTTTCGGCCTGAACCAAACACACCACAAGGTGTTAGATCACCATATTGACATAGGAAATAGCTAGATCTAAACAACTCTCTTGTTATTAGGTTTTACCTTGGAAAAATGCCTTAAAAGAGAGTATTTCTCTTGGATCTTGGTCACCCTTGCTCCAAATGGCTAACCAACTGAATGAATATGTAATATGAAGATTATGAGTGTATAAACTCATAAAAATTGAAGGAAGAAAACCGCATGGAAGATTGAGAAGCTTAAGTATGTTTTTACCTTAAAATGTAGATTTGAACAACCTTGGTCTCTCTACTGGTCTCAACCGAGTTTAGCTCTTGTTCTAACCTTAGAACACTGAGAATAAGCCATAGGAATTGATGAGCCACGAAATCTAGGTGTTGGTAGTGAAAAGATGAAGAAAAAGGGCTAAAAATGACATTAAAACACTTACCTTAAGAGCTTAGGAGCTAGGTTTGCCTTCCATGCTCAAGAACAAGCCTTGAGAGCTTCAGAGGAAGGGAGAGCTCGGCTGGGCAGAGAGAATCGGACAAGGAAGGAAGGAGAAGGTGGGAAAGGTAGGAAATAATGTAAAAAGTAAAGTTACTATTCTAAATTGGAGATTAGGTAGTAATTTGTCCCCAAAATCATTGTATGCTGTCTCCTCTCTTATTGCATCCGATCCGATCTCCATGGTCCAAAGGGTCAATTAATTGACCATTGACCATGCTTGGTCAATATTGACTCATGCGGCCCCACTTTAGGGTTTTATTAATATTTTAATATTAAATTTGTAAAAATTCGTAAATTTCTGGAATTAAATTCCTAATATGATATAATATGGCAAATATCATATTTAAGGATAATTATAATTTTTAAGCCCATTAAAAATCAATTTAAAAGGCAATCTCACAAAAACGTGCTTTAAGGAGTTTTAGCGCACATTTTTGTGTCACAGGGTGTTCCTGAGCTTAGTTCTCCTTGAGAATGGTTTTATTGTGTTCCTTGCTTCATTATAATACTTAGGAATCCACTTTGGATCCTATTTGAGGTCATACAATCTTTATGGTGTCTTAAAGCACATTTTTGGCTTTACCGATCTTAAGGCGTGTTTTGCCTTGTTGAGATCTTTTAGATTGTTCCCCAATAATATTTAGATGTTTAATAATCATCTTAGATCATTAATAGATCATTTAATTATATTTTAAAGATTAGGGGTATTTCATTTTTCTAATCCTCTATTTTGTTCTTTTTTTACTTAATAATAGTGTGACTTTTTCTTAAATTCACTTGATGAACTTATTATAATCACTCACCAAAAGTTCTACAAAATTATTATTGTTATGTGATAAATTTATAATACTTAAATATAACAATATGAATTATTATAACAAAAATACAAGTATTATCACAAGTAGAACATAATTCATACTTGTAAATAGTTATTAATAAGTTTTTTTTTATTTAAATATTAATATTTCATCCGTACTTATCTGTATTACTAATCTTCCGGATATCCTTACTCTCAATGTGCGTTGAACTCCCTTACCGTTATTACAACCTTGATTGCAGTACATAAATTTTTTTAGTTTAAAACAAAAAATACTTCCAATTTAAAATATAGCAACAAACTGTTTTTTAAAAGTAGTTTCAGTTTAACCATCATCAAATTACAGTAGGTAGTTATTTTATTATCTATTTTGGAGGTTATTGTTTAGTAAAGTGTTGGGGGCCTTTGTTTGATATTTTTGTATTGTATTGTATTGTTTTATTTTGTTTTGTTAAGACTAAATTGTTTTGCAGTGTTATAATTTAACAATATAAGTCACTAAAGAAATAGACTGGACCAACCTACAAAAACGAAAACGGTCATGTCGTAACCGTCATCCATAATATCAAATAAAAGATTTTCTTATTTATGTTTTTTGAAGCAAGATTCATCATCAATATTTTTGATAAACTTGAAAATTTTATGTTTTTTTTCTTGTGCATGAAATACATGTTTTAATAGTGTGTATAAAATGAATTTATCCAACTACGAAGTGTGTCTTATTCAATTTAAAATAAATATTTTCACTACAATGTGAATATTAACATTTCACACACTACATAGCACACATTTTCATGGCTAAACAATTGTGTTCAAACTGTTAGAGAGCCATTGTGAATTAGACTCAAGAAGCTTCAAAGGTGTTGAGTGAGATCATTTCATATTAAGTCTATGATTTGGATGAAAAGTAATGCGTGGGATTTTGTATTCCCACATAAGGGTTAGGGTTGGGTCAGATTTTTTCCCACCTTTTTGTATTTTGCTGGTATGGCTATCCACCCCCTTTATTTTATCTTTTTAAAGGCCTATACAGTTTTTTTTAAACACACCTACCTATCCAATGTCTTAACATTACATTAGATAAGTACATAAGAGTCCACGCCAAAAATAAACTAAACTAACATTAATCAAATCAACTATCATATGCCATAGAATCCAAGACCTTAAACCAACTGGAGACATCCTAAGCGCATGAGCTAGGATAACTATTACTTGCAACTAGAGCCTAATGGGCTATTGCATGAGTAGCATGACAAAGGACAAACCATCGCATGGCTTTACGAATTAATCTACATCTTACTAAACACTTTACATTAGGAGATCTCTAAATTTAAACTAACACATTAAATATACTTTGTAAAAAACTATAAGTAACTATAACACTTAAAGGACCGAACAAACACATATAAACTAACAAACTACTGACTATTACATTTACGCCGTTCTCAAAAAAGCCTTCGTGGCTTATAGAAGTCCAACTGTAGAGTCCGTGGCTAAAACGCTTTTGCTTAAATACCCTAAAAAATTTTAAGCTTGTAGTAGGTTTCTATTTCCTAGTTCTTGGTGTATATTAGGCTAAGATGTTCGGTCTAGAGGTTTTCTTCCGGGATTCTTTCTTGGAAGCTGGTGCCTGGTGGAGGGTCCTTTCGGAAGTTTTCTTTCGGAAGTGGCTTGGTTTTTCTGGTCACCTGAAATACCCCGAACTTAAATATAGCGATTAAAATTCATAATATGTATTTAAGGGCCTAATAGTGCCTAAGTAATATTGGTAAGGAAAAAAATCCAAAAGAATGAAGAAACGCTTAAAAAGCGAAAAACGCTAAATAAGCGTTATATAACCATAGGAGGTACGAGACCTCGGTTAGAGTATTATGTGGATTCATAAGGCTTGTTCATGCCTAATTAGTGTACGGGAACGATTCCTGAAGAAAACGAATCCAAATAATGTATTAAAACGCTAATAGAGCTTTAGCGCACGTTTTTTGAGAAAACCCAAAAACGTGACTTTGAGTGGTCAAACAAACCCGCAAAAATTATAGTTCATTAAATAACTATAATTAAGCATTAATGGAAGCTTAATAACCAATAAAATTAAAGAAACGAGAAAATTCCGAAAAACGGACCCGGTTAGTGAATAGTACCAAAACCGAGAGTAAATTAACGATCATTTTCTGTAAAAGACGAAAAACGCTCCAACTAGTAGTAATGTGTGGGGCCGATTTTAGGAGTCAAATAACTCTCTCTCACACACACACTAGCTAACTAATAAAGAAATCAAAAAGCAAAAAGAGAAAAGTACAAAAGTGAAAAGCATACTCTCTTACCTCTTATTTAACTCATCTCTCTCCTTCCTTCCTTCTTCTCCCCCACCAATTTCTCTCTCTTCCTCCTCCCTTGTGCTGGCTATTTTGAAGCTCCAAAGAAAGCTCCAATGGCTTCCTCACTTCTCCTTCATGCTCTAGTCTCATTTGAACTCCAAATGCAAAAATAAGTATATATTCTTGCACCTCTCATCATTCTCTACCATTCTCTCTTTTCAAAATCTCAAAATAAGGAAGTTCATCTCCATGGGTTTTTCCCATTTGAAGAGAAATGGTACCAAATAAAAGCTTGGAGTCCCCTCTCTCCATTAAGGTAAAAATTTACATGAAAAACTCATGTTTTCACCATTCTTCTTTGTAGCCGATTTTGCCCATTTGTAATGCTCTATTTTTATCTCTCTTTTGAGCATCATTCCAACCTTGCAATGGTGGTGGGATCACCTTCTTGAACCAAGGGCTAAAACCCCTCTTAAAAGACTCCAAAGGTAAACCCTAGAATTAGTGTTCTAAGCATTTCAATGAATTAGTATTAATTTAAGGGTTAGTATTTTAATTACACTTATTTTTGTGTTCATTGGGTGATAGGAATGGAGTTTGGAAACTCCATTCCCCATGTGACTGATTTGTGCAAGAAAGAGAGAAGGAGGAGAATTGGAAAAAAGAAAAGAATAATTATGAGCTTAAGGTAAGAGCTCCTTCTTAATGCTAAATTTTAATGCATTATAGTAATGGGAATGGGTAAACTACTTAGAGAACCCAAAATATTGTACTAGTATTGTAGTTTGTGGAAGTTTGAGTATTTGTGAACTAGTATTTGAATTGTAGGCCTTAGAGCCAAATAAATTGTGTATGTGTATTGGGATTTTTGTTTGAGGAAGTATTTATGAATTGATATTGCTTTGAGTGCTGGTAGGACCCTTGTATGGGTGTGGCTAGTTTAGGAATGAATTTGGTGAGAAGGATGTATGTGGATAAGTTAGAAATGTAGGTAAACTGTGGCAAAATTTTGGTAGGAATTATGCATTTTTGGATGACTTGGTGAATGGGAGAACCAAGGTGTGTATTGGGTTGAGTAGAGATGTTTAGTAACCATGGAGTAGTAGTTGTAGTATGAGAATACTAGGGTGTAAAATCTGTAGCAAAGAGTGTTAAAATACATTGGAGAAGTTAGGAGGAAATATAGTGCAAGACTTAGGAAAATGAGTGTTGGACTTGTGGATTGATAGTGTAGTTGCTTGGAAATGAATTGGAATGGTAAAATGGAATTACAACAAAGTGCAAAATGCAACGAGAGGTGTAGGAATGCACAAGTGTGCAAAGTGTGAAAATGAGAATGGAAATTTGTAGAATTTGAGCAAGAAGTTGAGTAAGTAATGGACCATGGTTTAAGGAGTTTTAGTGAGTGTTTAGTGTGTTTAAACATGTATAAAACATGTGGAAAGATTATGGAATGATTGGAGGTGGATTAAGGGTTCATTTGGGGTTGAAAAATCATCCTAGTAGCAGTTTTTAGCAGGGTCCGGGACCTAGGATATGTACCATGTCCCGGACCGCTTCAAAAATTAAGCCGAGAGTAAAACCTGTAGGTGGTCCGGGACCTAGGTCCAGGACCAAGTCCCGGACCAATAGATAAAAGTGGCCTAGAGTGTATTTTGTGAATGGTCCGGGACCTTGGGTCCGGACCAAGTCCTGGACCACCTCTAAAATGTTACAGAAAATGAATTTTAGGGTTTAAATGATGGGGGATTGATGGGTAATGGTTTTAGAAGTTGTTAAGGCCTTGTTTGGTGACCTTTAAAGGCCCGAAGAAGTGTAAACGAGTTTGAGAAGTTTTTAAGAAATTTGTGGATTAAAGAACATTACGTTAAACCGAAATGACGGGATAATGGGGTAAGTACGGGAGTAGCAATTATGTATATACCGTAATGCTTAGTATTAATAGAACCATTTGGCATGTAGTCGGTGGTTCGAGAGTAAGATTCGAGGAACAAGTGTGAACCAAGGAACAAGGGAACACCCGGTAAAGTAAATCCCGGTGAAAGGTATGATTTCTTCATGCTCTGTATCCTAACCTGGTTACCCCAATTTGTGTGCTTATTTGATCACCTAAATAAGATAAATGCATGAATCAGACTTCAACGCACTTACTTGTGCTTGTATTATATTTGTTCTTGTTATATTTCCTTGAACATTTAGTTTGTATAATTCAAGAAATGAATGGATGAGGATGAAATGTATGTGTACTTATGTATTGTATTATTCCGTGGTGTGGATGTGTTGACTTCTACTAATTCCTAACTACCTAACTCCTAACGTAAGTATTGAGTAAATTGGAATGAGTAGAAGTCCGATATAGTTTCGGCCACGCGTGAGGATGAGGAGACACAAGAGGTTGGATCCAATTCCTGGCCTGAATCCTTTCAATGGACCAAACCCCTTAAATGGGTAGCATCCTAGATTGGTGAGCCACCTAAAGCCCGTGGTGGGACGGTGTAGTCCCTGCCCGGTGGTCACCACGACTTGACTTGAGTAAGTAAGTAAAGTATTGTATGAGTAATGGTCTTGGCTAGTGTAAGTCATTGACCTTGAGTAAAAGAGTAATGACCACCCGATTAACCCGGGTGGGTAAAGAAGCTAACAAGCATTGTGTATGTATTGTATAAGCGAAATTCCGTAAAGGTAAGTATGTATGGTTGACTTGTAATGTCTTCCTTGTGTGTATTGAAATGTATGTATGTGTGCTTGTGAAGTATTGTAATATTATGAATGAAGCATGTATGTATGTATGAGTAAAATGAATTGCATGTATTCGACCAAGTGGTCGGCGTACCCTCGCTAGTACGCGGGGTATGCGGAAGTCATATGCAGCGTAAGCTGAGCCCCTTGGGGCACTGTTTTTTGTGTAGGTACACTGTTTGTTCGTACAGGCGGCGTTATGCACAGTAGAGACCGCGGTATGCTTAATTGGGAATATTGTAGATAGTAAAGTATTGTATAAGGCTCGTAGCCCTTGAAGTATTGGAAAGTATGTAGTAGTGAGGTATGGGTAGATGCTAGACTCTTAGTAAGCATGTATAAACTTGAAAGAATCGTTGTATTTGGATTTGGATCTTAGTAAACTCGGTATGTTGTACTGTAATTATGGAGTATTGTATTGAATGGAGAATTGTAGTATTCAGTTTGTAATTGGAGTATGGATTGTAATTGTGTAGTACTCGGGTATTCCGGTCCATCAGACCGATGCTATAAGTAGTAGTAGGCCTTGTTAGTCACGTGGGTGGCTAACGGCATTGTATCACCCACCGTTGTGTAAGGAAGTATCCGCTGCGAAGTATGGAGGTATGAGGTGATTAGACGGTAATGACGGTATTAGCGGTAGGGGTGTTACATCACCTGCAAGTTTGAGTAGTTTGTAACCATTTTCCTATATTTACCCCACGTTCTTAATTACTTAGTGGAAGTTGATTGGCTTTATCTTCTATACCGTTAGTTATATAATACTCACTTGAACTTCTTATTACCTTAATAACTCCAAAGCGTCATAGGTAACTTCCCATTAAGAACGAAAACTTAAGTACACGTTCGACTCAAGTTATTCTCATTCTCTTGACTTTCCTACCTTCTACTTGAACTGTTCTTGGCATGCCATTCATTTGTAGTGGAGGCAAACCCGATCTAGAGTAATTCATAGTTCTTCATTTGTTCTACCCAGGGTTAGTGCTTGAATCTAAGTCTTTTGGATTGCCCTATGTATGAAAGGTATGAGCTTTTATACTTCCTATTTGGATTTGTGCCAAGTGTTACGATTCCTATATCTGGTGTGAGTGTAGTCCGTTGAACTACATAAATTATTCTCAAGTACTACTTAAATTATTATCCATAGTTTCAGGTACCACAAATATCAATCGAGATTATACTCTAATTTATGTGAGCAAGTCGTTTGTTCCGCTAAACCCCACAATACACTTCTCTTCAAGTTTTGCCTTGTCAAATATAGTCGAGATTCTTCTTTAGGTAAGAAAGGGATTTCTTTTATTGGTTTACACATCACTTTTAAGGTTCTAAACTTGTTCGGCTAGGCAGTCGTCCCCTTTTAAGTATGTCGGTCTGGTAGTTTTCTTCCATGTGTTTGGTCCTTGGTCCCCGGATGAAATTCTGGAAACTTTGGAATTATGGATTAAGTCCTAATTAAGTTTTGGTAATTGAGGTTAGGTTTTGGGTGCTTTGGAAGTGGTTCCAGCAATTGACTAAGAGAAAGGCTCAAGCAAGTTGCTATGTACAACCATTGACTCACCTTGGTCATATATGTGCTTGATTCAAATGTGAAATGATACTTAGGTGATTTCTATGGATTGTGAATTGATTAATGATCCCCGGTATGTTGGTTTGAGTGTGACACTATTGGTTTTGGCTGTTTGTGTGCATTGACAAATGATGGTTTGTGGTTTTGGACTTTTAAGTTCATTAGATTGTATGTAAAATTGATAAGGGAAGCTTTATAGGAAAACATTGACAAATTGATACATTCATTACGTGCTGCTACCAATGAATTGTAGTTTAAGCCACTAAGATCTACTTCATTGGTCAAAAGTACCTTAAGGGGTTGTGCACACTTAAGGTCATAGGTGAGGTTGGATGAGCCAAGACCCCAGTTGTTTGGTTAATCTCTGGTTTCAACCCTTTGTAAGGTGCATATTGGATGAGCTGTGACCTCAATGTTTGGGCGACACTGGTGTGAGCCTCAATTTTCCAACCACTATCCTATGCTGATTCTGGTTGATTAGGATCTGGTCAGGTTCTAGGTCCACTTATAACCTAAGCTGAATAACTATGCCATGCATATTAACTACTAAGTCCTAAGTTAGCTCACTGGAACCTATATGAGTAGCCACCTTATTTTAACCTACGACAAATTAGGAAAGGTAGAGTTCAGGGGTCAACTTTTTTCGGGTTCAATTTACTTTCACTACGATTCTAAGTCGTTTTTTATCTACTTAGTTATTTATGGCTTATTACGAAGTCGGTTAAATTAAGATGCGCAATTTTCTGATTTTTTTGTATATTGACTAACAATAAAAGTTAAAATTGAAATTACCTAAACTAGGGTTTCGGAAGCCGAATTAGGTCAAGTTTTAGTTCCGTCCATGGCCACAGACCTAATGTCTGAGCCCACGGACCATGGATAACCTTAAAAGACAGAAAAGTTGAAAGATCGAGAAAATGAAATTTTGAAAAGTCCGGGCCACAGACAGGGCGTCTGTGGTCCCAGACATGCTTTATAAAAACCCAAATTGTGAAAAATTAAACATCCCACCACCGTCCGAGAGAGTCCGAGCTTACGGACAGGGAGTCCAAGACCCCGGACATGGCGTCCGTGGGTGCGGACCACCCTCGGACGGTGGCTTTTAGGCAGTTTCCGGTGGTGTTATCGGCTCAAATTTTATGGGTATGTAGCTTATGAGATTTTAAACATGTTAGTAATTGAAACATATCAATTTGATTGTGAATTAAAGCCAAAACTTAATGAACAAGTAATAGGGCATAAACGAAAACTAATAGCAACTCAGAAGCCGAAAAGGTTGGCTCGAACCCAAATTTTGACAGAAGCTAATAAAGTCACGGGGAGTTAGAAAGGTAGAATTCTAACCTGTTATACCTTCGAATTCGAGATGATTCTTCACGTCGTGATTCTTCAGACGCCTTGTTGATGCCGATTCCGAACTGAGTTCGACCCGAGCTTCTGACTACTGGTGATTGAGAGTCTTCTTCATGTATTGGGGTTGATTTGGTGGTGGTTTGATGATTATGATGTGGTGGGAGTTGAAAAGCGTGTTTAGATGATGATTTTGGAAGGTTTTAGATGTGATTTCGGTGTTCGAGTGTTGAAAAATGTGAGAGGATTATGACGACTGTGAGCTATGATTGCCTAGGGTTATTGTTGTTGTATTTTGCTCAAGGGTAAAGGTCTCTTATATAGGCATCTCTAAAGATAGAGTAAACTCAGTTAAAACCTAAGTTTACCGAGATTTGGACAAGTGATTTATGGAGTGAGTTTGGCTATGAAATTTTGGCCATAAGAAAGGAAGATATTTCTTATTTTTGTAGGGATAAATTAAAAATTTTGTATAATGGAATATTTTTAAATTTAATTTCTCATCAGATTCAATCAAATATTACTAGAAAATTATTGGAAATTCAAAAAGTCAAAATTCCGAGGCCATTATGCTCTAAATGTCATCCTCTATCAAGTCTTATAATTTCAAAGCATTATAAGTTGATTTAAGTCATTTTCGAAGGAGAGAGAAATCTTACAAAGTGGCTTAGGTGCCCTAAAAATTACAAAAGTGCTCCTTGGGATGGCTAAGCTGTCATTAACACTCCCAAACACGTTGATCAAACCGAGATTCCTCATAATTTGACCAATACCCTTTACAACACTTATGCCTTAGAGACTATACTCCGGGGGGTCAAAATGTTTGGTTTATATAGTTTACTCCCGTCAATTAGACTTGGATTGGATATTAAGAGTCTACGTGATGTTTGAGTGATACTTCCAAATTTTTGGATCCTAAGAAACCCTGCATGTTATCAGAAATCGATGGATTGTGTGGAGCTATTCTAAGGCGCTAACGACCTAAACAAAAAAGAGATGTTATCGAGCTATTCGAAGGGCTGACTACCTAAACGATAAAAAAATGATGTCAAGCTATTCTAAGATGCTGAATACCTAAACGATAAAAATGAAATATTGTCGAGCTATTCTAAGGCGCTGACTACCTAAAATGCATGAAAGAGTTTTCGAGCTATTCGAAGGCACTGACTAGCTAAACGATAAAAATGGAATGTTGTCGAGCTGTTCTAAGGTTGACTACTTGAATGAATGAAATGCATTGTCGAGCTATTCTATGGCACTGACCACCTATAATGAATGAATTGATGTCAAACTATTCTAAGGCATTGACTACCTAAAATGACGAAATGATGTCAGGCTATTATAAGGCGTTGACTACTTAATAGAGAAGTTTAAGTTTATTGGGCTATTCTAAGGTGCCAAAACCTAGGGATGAATTAACTACACCAAGCATTCTAAGGTGTCGGGAACTATAAAACTGAATGAAATACGCCGAGCATTCTAAGGTGTCACGAACCAAAAAGTGAATGATGTACGTCGAGCATTCTTAGATGTTAGGAACCTAAAACTGATTGAAAAAGTAATGTGGTGTAAGGTTGAGTTCTTCTCTACTCAGTGAGTTCTTCTACTCGGGTGAGTTATGCTACTCTGGTGAGTTCTGCTATTTGGGTGATCGAGTTTTTCTACTTGGGTGAGTTCTTCTATTTGGGTGAGTTCTACTAATCTGGGGAGTTCTTCTACTCGGGTGAGTTCTTCTACTCGGCTGGGTTATGCAACTCTAGTGAGTTTTGCTACTTTGGTGAGTTCTTATACTCAGGTGAGTTCTTCTACTCTGGGCGAGTTCTACTACGCGGGCGAGTTCTGCTACTCTAGTGAGTTCTACTACTCGGGTGAGTTCTTCTACTCGGACGAGTTCTACTACTCTGGTGAGTTATGCTACTCTTGTGAGTTCTTTTACACGGGTGAGTTCTTCTACTCATGCGAGTTCTGCTACACAGGTGAGTTCTCCTACTCTGGTGAGTTCTGCTACATGTGTGAGTTCTTCTACTCGGGCGAGTTCTGCTACTCTAGTTGAGAATCTGTATCGCTAAAGAATCTGTATCTCCAGTTGAGAATCTGTATCTTTGGTTTTATGTTAAGGAGTTTCATATTGAAAGATGCTAGGAAGTAACGATAATGGTTTGTGCAAATGATTGTGATGAAAACCGATTATGAAAGTGTTATACCCAAAATATTGACACTAGGGAAAGGGCTCAAGTGCACAAATGCAAAGACAATGGCAAAACGGTCAAAATGCACCAAGGCGGGATTTTCCAAGGACATTCTCGGTGTTACTATTTTCATATGACTTGTTCACTATCTCCAAACACTTCCAAATACCATAGCATTATGAAAGACATTTCTTAATTTCCTAGATGATATTTATTTAAGAAATTTAGCTTTTAACTCATATTAAAAGCTAATTAACACATGAAATAGCCTCGAAATAGAAATACAAAAAGGTTTCCAAAAATCAAAATACACTTGTCACATGGTTAGAATGATTACATATAGTCATGAACCTGAAATTATTTTATTTGGAACCTCAGCCTAAAATTTAAAAGAGAAATTCAAACATTCTTGCAATTTTCTCTCTCCTTTGGAAGATAACGAAATCAAGTTTAAATGTCATGAAATTTTAACACAAGATATAGGATGATTTTTAGAGACTAACACCGTTGGAATTTTGTAATTTTAATTTTCCAATCGTAAGTTATGAATTGTGGGAGGTTCCAGATTGCAAGATTTTTATCTAATTGGTTATTTATCGAAATAACCCCATTCCAACTCTCACAATTCCTAAAACTCTTTTTTTATATTTGGCTAAAATTTCAGAATTTTTATCGACCTGTAGCACATTTTAAAAATAAGATTCTCTTAGAGCACAAAATCAGGGTTTTGGATTAAAATTTTGTTCTATCGATTTGGCCATGCTCTTTCTATAAAAGACCTTCCAAAAAATACCCTAGGGAAGAGGAGAACATTCCAAAAGTCAAGATACACAGCCGTTGGCCTTCTCCCCACGTTTTTGCTCTTCCAAGCCACAAATCAATACCGAAACTCTACTGATGTCACCCCGAAATCACCAAAAATACATTCGCTCTTCTCCCATTGAACTTCCAAGCACAAAACACCAAAAATATAGAACCAAAACGTGGTTAAAAACACAAAAAAGGAGGGTCCAGAAGCTCAGGTCGAAGTTGAACCGGATCGGCCACCAATGAAGCCTTCGGATATTCCCGACGTGAAGGAACAACGAATTTTGAAACCAAAACAGTTTAGAAACCAAATTTTCTAACTCCCCTGATCTCAATACACTTCTGGTTGAAATTTCTATTTGAATATACTTTTCCTTACTTCCGAATTAAGGTTTGTTTGTGTTTCTGCCTTCTAACTTGTTAGCTAAGTTTCGTATTAATTTTGACTTCAAATTGAATTCCTTCAATTACTAACGTGTTTATAATCTTTCAGGCTATATACCCATAAATTTTAAGCCAAAAAACCACCGAGAACAGCCTCAACGCCGCCGTCTGAGGGCGGTCCGCACCAACGGACACCATGTCCGGGGTCCCAGACGCCCTGTCCGTAAGCACGGACACCCCCGGACCGTGGCAGGAATTTAATTTTCAAACGTTTTAGGTCTTTTCAAACAATGTCCGGGCCTACAGATACCCTGTTCGTGGCCCCGGACTTTTCAATTTTTTCGCTTTCTTGCAAATTCGACTTTTCTGCATATTTAGGTTAACAAGGGTCCACGGCCTCGGACATTAAGTCCGTGGTTACAGACGGAAACAAAATTTGACTTAATTCTGCCTTTGAAACCCTACCTTAGGTAATTTCACTTTAATTTTCTGTCAAAAAATGTTAAAAAAATAAAAGAAATCAGAAGTTCGTGCACTTAGGTTAAAACGACTCGTAATAAGCCGTAATTAAACTAAGTAGAGGAAAAACGACTTCGAGGGGTAATAAAAGTAATTGAACCCTAAATAAGTTGAATACCAAGCCCCCGTACCTGAACTCTCCTGTCCTAATTTAATCTAGGTTAAAATTAGGTGGCGACTCTAATTAGGTTCTAGTGAACTAACTTAGGACTTAGTAATTATTGTTTTATGATATAGTTATTAATCTTAGGTTATAAGTGGACCTAAAACCCGACCAGATCCTAATCAACTTGAATCAACATAGGATAGGGTTCAAAAATCGAGGCTCGCAGAATGACGACTCTTCTGGGGACAAACTCATAATTTTAAACTTGTTTAATTTTAAGAAAAAGGGCTTAACTTAAAATTGTTTATTTATGGCTTTTATTACGGTGTTTGTTTACTTTCGTGCGCAATTTAAATTTTTGTAAATACGGATCATATGAGAGCGAGGGTCCACGCAAACTGATTTCACCTTGGGACCCACCTTAGGGTCCCCTGTCAGGGACTCGCACCTTTTAAGGTGATGTGAATAAGTGAGGGAAAGAGGAGGATGTCGTCTAACCACATCCCCTTAATACATGGGCTTTAGCCCTAAGCATTTTCTTGGCAGTGCCCTTACCTAGCCTTGTTTGGTCATTCAAAGACCCGACCGTAGATGCATATCTTCAGGTGATGTGAAAAGAGTGGGGAAGCCCAAAGAGAATAGCGCGTAAACCCTATTCCTTTGCGGTGACCTGGGCCCACACCTCAAGCACCTCTCCGAATCGATCCATACCCAAGTTGGTCAAAGCGTCAAGTGAGGACATGTTGAATTTGTGTGGGCCTTGTTTGCTGGTATGATCGGTCCACTACCTAGCCTAAAAATTGATAGGAACTTTTCCTACAACAACTCAGCCCACCTGAATTTATGGCTTTATTGTTTGCGGCTCAAAGGCCCTGTTTGGTTTAATATGTGAGTCATTTAGGCTTCGGCCCAAAAGTTTAGACTTATGTGATTTCTCTCTTTCGGCCCAATTTGAATTATCAAATTAGTTCTAGGCCCACGAAAAGCAAATTCACCTAAAGTAATCCATGGAAATCCATCAGGCCTTTCCATTTCAAGGCCCGTTAGAAAGACTTTTCACTTGGGCTTTGGCCAAAAATCCTAGGCATAGGCATCATCTTTCAAGCCCAATCAGAATTACTCGGCCCAAATTCCAATTCATATCTAGAACATGGTTTAGAAATCATTTCGGCACATGCACCTTACTTCTAGCCCAAACACATTCTGGCCCAAGTGCCCAATTCTCAGAACATTCCGGCCCAAGAGGCACATTTTTCAAACATTTCGGCCTAAGCGCCAGTTCACAGCTCATGAATCATTCGGGCCCATGTGCCTCTCTTCCAACTCATTTCGGGCCTTAGTGCCTACCCACAATCTTCAAAACATTCTAGCTCACGTGCTTTTCTTGCAGCCTAAAGAAGTTTTAACCTAGAACTTCTCGCAGCCTAGAATTTTAGCTCAGTCTTCTTTGTGTTTTCAAACACACTGCACTTTGGAAACAGATAAGCCCAAATCCCAAGTATGGTAGAGGGAGGAAACCCAATCCGCATAGAGGCCCAGTTTGCAGCCTTAGAGCAAAAGTACATGGCTGCCTTTGATGCCATGGAACAGAAGTATAGGTCCACCACTAATGACATGGAGGCTAAATATGTCACCATCATCGAAGAGCTGAAAAGCAAAATCAATTCCCCTGAGGTTGTGGTCAGGAAAACATTTCATGGAAGATTGATGACTCCGGGAACGAGCGCGACTACATCGAAGTTAACTCGTTATCCGGTGGGGTCCAGCATGCGCAAAGGTTTGTAAGGGAAGCCACCTCAGACCACTAACTAACTGCAAAACTCAAGAAGGCTTTGAAGAGGATCGAGCGCATGGAAAAAGCTAACAAGCCAGCTAGTTTCGATTACTCTTCTATGGCATCGTACCCCTAGGTTGATCTCCTCTAAAGTTGAAGCTGCCTACACTTGCTCTATACAAGGGTTCCTCACACCCCCAGATCCTTCTAGCGATGTTCGATTGGGGGGAGATGTCCATCCTTAGGTTAAATGACATGCAAAAGGCCAATGTTTTTCTTGTTACCTCGATGAAATACCTCAACGTTGGTACTTAACTGAGATGATGAATATCAAAACCTATGAGAAGGTTTGTGAGGCTTTCTTGCACCATTTTGAGTATGCTAAGAATCTCGAAGTCACCAGGTTCGACCTTGCCAGCTCTCGGCAGAGAGACAGTGAATCAATGTCCGACTTCATCAAATGGTGGAGAATGAAGGCCGCTGCTATGCCTACGAAAATGGATGAGTAAGAAAGATTCAAATGATTGTGGACAATATGAAGAAGCAATACAATAACGAGCTGAGTTGCACATACTTCCTTAATTTTGACATGCTGATGGGACAGGTGAGAGTCATGAAAATAAAAGATTCACAAAGGCGAGCTGAAGCTAGGACAGCCCAAAGCCCAGGGTGTGGGTATCAAGACCTTTAAGTCAGGACCGACAAAAGCAGCTCGAGTTTCATACCAAGTGAGCGCCATACAGAACCCGGTGCTGCAAAGCAGAGCATCAAGACTGCACCCCGATCCAGGAGGTTCTTCGCACCGAGACAGTTTACCGACATTGGCCGGCCTCTCAATCAAGCACTCGTGAAGCTACAAGAGCTAGACTTACTACAGCCTCTCACGCCTTGTCATGGGATCAACCAAGCCAGGGAACAGCTCCATCAGTTCTGCCAGTTTCATCAATTACCAAGGCATAGTACTAACGACTGCAGAGCGTTAAATCATAAGATTGAGGTCCTTATCGAGCAAGGACTCCAGTTTGTTGAGTAGGCAAATGTCTAGTAGTGTTTTGTTTATTCTTTTTGATTTTGTAAGCAGTTTATCACATTTTTATTTCAATGAAGTTTAGATTTTCAAATCTCAATCTTATTCTTTTCAGTTTGTAATCATGAAGATGATAATAAAAAATTGTGTTCGTCCACCTTGCACCTTCAACTAAGTCATCTTGCTCATCAGCAAACATCTCTCAAAACTAATGCTCATGAAATGGTCATTTTTTAGCAATGGAACAAAACAACTTGCCTTTTATTTCTAAAAGAGCGAACATGTCCAGCCAAACACCACATCTCACCACAATACATCCATAAAGTTATTGTCATAAACCTCAAATCAATACTGGGGGAAATCTGAGTTTAAGATTGACAATGATTATTTTTTTGTTTAAACGCGTGAACAAGTCTTTGAGTGAAAATTGCGCGAGAGTGTCTTTAGTGGTAAAACCAAGAGAAAATGAGCGTGTCACTTTTACACGACTCCAATGACACTACACTTAAAAGTGAGGCAAACTACTTAACTCCGACCGAAGGAAACACTTTGTAAGTTTACGCTTAGACGTATCAAAAGTAACAAAGAACGAATACACAACTATCAGGAATGACGAAGCACCTAGGTACAACATCACATAGCCAAAAGCTTGTGAACCCTGACATTAAACCCTAGGCACCCACGCTGAGCCTTTCGTATATCCCTTTTCGATATTATGAACTCCACAAAATAACCCAGTTGATGATGAATATCCAACCCGGTGACCAAAGAAAGCAAAGAACCAGACCCATAGATAACATTTTCATTAGTCCAAAGAAGCAACGCTGCTATCAACATGACAAAGTGATCTGTAAATGGTCCCAGAGTGACACAGGATCCAAAGAGCTCACACCAAAACAGCTCTCAAAGCTCAAAACCGGGAGACACAAGAACCCGAAGTTAAAATAAAAAAGGATAGAACAAAGAGGCAAACCCAAAGTGCCTCGAAAAAGTCTGAATGACGAAAAGTAGAGATATGGTGTAAAGAACGACTTCAAAAGTTTCAAGTCCAAAGCTCGAAAACAACGTCAACTCAAAGCAGTCATTTGACTTCAAGACAAGGAAAACAAATCCGAGGGAAGACGCAAGTTGCAATTTTGGTCACCCCTTTGAGCTCCACATACCTTAAATATCCTACCATGGTCCCGTTGTCTTTAATCACACCCCATGGCCACGTTATAAGCTTTAAAGACTTCCAACTTGGTAGTTGTGTAACTAATCGCGTGAAAGTTGCAGACTAATATTGTGAGTGGATGGAACTGGTGTAATTAAAACAATTGAGAAAGAAATTAATACTCAAAATATCCGTCGGGCTGCAAATAAAACCCGGTCGTAGTAGTATAGTAAGACAGAAGCGGCCAGGGTCAAACCGTGGGACTTATAGCGAAATAATATAGTACCTAAGCTTGTCACAAAAAGGGGGGAATTAATTGACTTGTTTTCGTAAAGTAAAACAACGATAAAATTAACTGAGTTGAAGATAAATTAAACGGGACTCCGGGTTCAGGTTTGTATAATCTGATTAATTATGTTATCTCTACCGGTTTATTCTAATAGTTTGGCAAAATTCCTGTTATTATCTTAAGGACTAAGTCATAGACTCATAAGAACTCGTTTACCAGAAAATGCTCGGTCTAATCCAGGTTCGAGCAAAACATATGTAAACGGACATTAAGTGCGAGGAATTGTAATTGCATCTGAAAATACTAACTTATTAAATCATAATAAGCTTTCTCCAGATTTACGGCTTAATTAACCTGTCTATTTATCACTGGTCTGATCAAAGTAGACTTTGTAAGCATTTTAATAAATTCATGAGATTTATTAAAAAGGCAAGAGATAAACTTTAATCGTAACAATAGTATTTATTTTAACCGGTAGAAATATAGATTACATAATTAAACAAACTACAGCTAAACCTTCCCGGAGTAAATCCTCCTTAGCCTGACATATTAACTGGTAATATGACAGTCAGAGGTTGGACGTAATAATAATGCGAGAGGTATAGATGGTGAATGGAGAAATGAAGAGAACGAAGAGTGGAGCGTGTACGTAGGATTTTGTATGTGGAATGAGAGATTTGGAGTGTTGAGTGCTGGGGATCGAATGTGTGTATTTGGTTGAAGGGTGCAGTGTGTTATATAGAGGAAGGGAAAAGGTTGATTGGAGACAGACGCATGAGGGAATTAAGGTAGGCACCTGATATTGATGAAGAAGCAGTTGACATGTCTGTAGGCGCCGCAAAGGAAGAAGCAATTGGGGAAGACAGTGGGCGAAGAAAACTGTCGCGTTAATTTCTGGATCTGCGTTGTATTTACACGCGTCCTTGTTTCTGTCCGTCCATTTATCCACGGACACATTTCCTCCATACACACGTCCGCCCCTTGTCCTGGCTTAATTCCATGGACTCATTTATGTCCTTGTTGCGTCCGCTCCTTGTCCTGGCTTAATTCCACGGACTAGGCTTCAAATGGCCGCGTCCGGACCACCGTCCGGATCACCTGGTCCGGACACCTCTATTGTGTCCGCCCTTTTATCTGCGGACGCACCGCGGACAGATTCCTGTCCGTCCTTATTAACCCGGACGAAGCACGGACGTGATTTTGAACTGTCTGGACAAGCCTGGTTCGGACAGGTCCTTGTTTCGGACAGTGGTTCGTACGAAATTGTTTTGCTCCTAAAATACTCGTTCCTGCTCCGATTTAAGATCCGTTTGCGCCTATGCGTTCGTCTCTTCGTCTACTTTGCTCCCAGCTTGGTTTTCCTCATGTTTAACCAATAAATTTGTGAGATAACTAATAAAACATAAACTAGAGGAAATTAATCAAAGTGGAGAGATGAGCAAGAAAAGTGCTAATATTAATATGTGAAATACACCTATAAAACATGCTCATTTGGACACTTATCACACCCCCACACTTATTTTTGCTTGTCCTCAAGCAAAACCATGTACCCAAGTAAGTAGGGAATGCTCAATACTAACAAATATTATTATGAAGGGTATGATAAGGAGGTGAACAGTTCAAGATCTTTAACTTTTTGAGGAGTGTGATCCATCAACTGCTGGTGGCATAGGTGTGCTCAAGGTAAAATAAAATTAGAGTTTCGGGGTATGATCCAAGGTGCTTCAATGCTTCTTTGTTTAGGTGACTCTGAGAACTTTTACCATGGCCAACTTCTCTTAAGAATGGGCATTGAGGAGGAAAAAAAAGAAAAGATAGATTTATGCATTCGTTTCACTTTTGCATAAGGGATGAGAAGATAAAATGTAGGCATCACGCCTTTGTTTTTAAGAACACTCAACTCTCTTTTGTTGGTTACCAATGGTGTCTCGCAAATCCCTTGCTTATTATTTTTTTCTTTTTTTTTAACAGAGAGGCACCCCTTAGCAATCCCTAAGAGAGAGGACAGAAAGAAACCCTGAGCAATAAAATCCAACCATTTGCAGATCATTTGGTCACACCGCATAAGAAAAATGCTCCTCAAAAGTAATCAAATTTTTGTACCCTTTATCCCACAATTCATAACACTATTTGTTTTTAAAGAGAACAACCTACATTAGCGGGGTCCATAATTTTAATTTTTGAACAAATGCAAGATAAGCAGAGAGATGTTTATTTAAAAATTTTAAGCACAATGTGTCTCCGAAAAGGGCTCTCCCCCACACTTAAGCTCAAGCAATGCCCTCATTACGTAGATGGAATTAAATTAACAGGGCATGCAATCTAATAAAGGAAAGAGTGTACTCCCCAAAATTCGTAGAGTGTGTAGAGCTCCCCCACACTTGAGTGCAACTGTGGAATGTCATGAAATGTACCTGTAAAGAATATTCTACACAGCCAGAAGTACTCAAGAAAAACCTGCATTTTATTATGATATATAAAAGGGAGATATAGTTCAAAATAGAAAACAAAATAAAATAAAAGGAAAGGCAAAGTATAGATAGTGGGTTGCCTCCCACCAAGCTGCCCGGGTTTAACGTCTCTAGCTAGACGCATTTGACCAAGCTTAGGTTGGAGAAGAGTTTGAGGGAGAGGTATCCGAACAGCTGGTGTTAGGAAGTTTGCACACTTTTTTAAACTTATGACGTAGAGGTGTCGTCTTCTGTTCCTTTGGGCTGGAGGCTTCCTCATATTCCTGCACAAAATAAATTGCTAACAGAGCACTATTATTTTCAAGAATACCAGCATACCTTTTTAGACGGGAGCCATTGACTTTGAAGCATTCTCCTTTCTTATTCTAGAGTTCGTAAACACCAAAAGGAGTAGTTCCAACTACTTGGAATGGGCCAGCCCAGTGAGATTTGAGTTTTCTAGGAAATATTTTCAATCTGGAATTATAAAGCAGCACCCAGTCGCCAACCTAAAGTCGCGTTTGTGGATCATTTGGTCATGGTGTTTTTTGGTGCGCTCCTTGTATATTGTCGCACCGTGGTATGCCTGATCTCTTAACTCCTCGAGTTCAGAAAGTTGAAGCTTACGCTTTTCTCCCGCGGCTTCTACATCGAAGTTTAGGGCCTTGAGTGCCCAATATGCCTTATGTTCCAGCTCTACAGGCCGGTGGCATGATTTCCCAAAGACAAGCTTAAAAGGAGACATCCCGATGGGAGTCTTGAATGCGGTGCGGTAAGCCCAAAGCGCATCATCTAACTTTAATGCCCAATCCTTTCGTGATGAGTTAACCGTTTTCTGGAGAATCCATTTTAACTCACGGTTTGAAACTTCTGCTTGGCCGTTTGTCTGGGGTGATAAGGTAGAGCTACCTTGTGACGTACCCCGTATTTACCCATAAGCCCTTCAAATGAACGGTTGCAGAAGTGGGATCCTCCGTCACTGATAATAATTCTAGGCACGCCAAAACGGGTAAAGATGTGCTTTTTAAGGAATTTGGTTACGGTCTTTGAATCAGCATGATGACAGGGTATGGCTTCTACCCATTTTGACACGTAATCCACTGCCACTAAAACATATTGGTGGCCCTGTGAGGAAGGGAAAGGTCCCATAAAATCAATGCCCCAACAATCAAAGAGTTCTACTTCAAGTATTCCCTGTTGTGGCATTTCATGTCTCCTAGATGTGTTACCCATTCTCTGACAATTATCACATTGGGTGCAGAATTGGTAAACATCCTTGTGAAGAGTCGGGCAATAAAATCCTGAGGCCAAGATCTTGGCAGCGGTCCTTGTGGGTCCATGGTGACCACCGGCTTCCCGTGAGTGACAAAAATGTATGACCCTGTGAACCTCATCTTCAGGGAGACACCGGCGAATCAACCCATCCGCACAGACTCGGAACAAATATGGATCTTCCCAGAAATAATGTTTTGAATCAGAAAGAAATTTCTTCTTCTGGGAGTAAGATAGATCATATGGTATTGTTCCAGAGACTAAATAATTGGCCAGGTCCGCATACCATGGCTCTTGTACCTTGGTGATAGAAAAAGCAGTCTCATCGGGGAAGAATTCGTTAATAGGCACACTATCCGTAGGAGTTACTAACCGGGAGAGATGGTCAGCAACGACATTTAATTTTCCGCTCTTGTCTTTGACTTCTATGTCAAACTCCTGCTGCAGTAGAAGAATCCAGCGCAACAAGCGAGGCTTGGCTTCTTGTTTTGCAAATAGGTATTTGAGAGCAGAGTGGTCTGTGTGCACTATGACTTTGCTTCCCCATAAGTACGACCTGAACTTATCAAGGGAGAATACTATAGCCAGAAGCTCTTTTTCAGTGGTGGTATAGTTCTTCTGGGCATCGTTTAGTGTCTTGCTGGCATAAGCAATCACTCGCAAAATCTTCTCTTTTTTCTGGCATAGAGCTGCCCCCCACTGCATAGTCACTTGCATCACACATGATCTCAAACGGGAGAGACCAGTCGGGTGATATGACAAAGGTGCAGGTGCAGATACCAATTTTTGTTTTATTGTAGTGAAAGCAGCTAAACAATTATCATCAAAATGAAACGGGGCATCTTTCAGTAGCAGGTAGGTCAATGGTTTACTGATTTTTGAGAAGTCTTGTATAAACCGTCGATAGAATCCTGCATGCCCGAGAAACGCTCGAAAATCTTTAACAGAGGTTGGTGCCAGTAATTTCTCTATAACCTCTACCTTGGCCTTATCAACCTCTATTCTTCAGCCGATACTTTATGTCCAAGGACAATCCCGTCCTTGACCATAAAGTGACATTTTTCCCAGTTTAAAACGAGATTTGTATCCTCACACCGTCCGAGGATCAAATCAAGTTGTGCTAAGCATTTATCAAAACTAGAGCCATAGACAGAGAAGTCATCCATAAATACCTCTATGCTATGTTCGATGAAATCAGCGAATATAGCTTGCATGCATCGCTGGAAGGTAGCAGGGGCATTACATAGTCCAAAGGGCATTCGTCTGTACGCAAAGGTGCCATATGGACAAGTGAAAGTGGTCTTGTCCTGGTCCTCTGGTGCGATTGGTATTTGGAAGTACCCTGAGAACCCATCTAAAAAGCAGTAGTACTCTTGCCCTGCTAGTCTCTCTAACATCTGATCAATAAAGGGGAGAGGGAAGTGATCTTTCCTGGTTGCCAAGTTTAAGCGCCTATAGTCGATACACACGCGCCAACCAGTGATTTTCTTTGAGGGATAGCCTCTCCCTTATCATTCACAACAGCCTCGATGCCTCCCTTCTTCGGGACAACTTGTACAGGACTTACCCATGGACTGTCAGAGATAGGATAAATGATGTTCGCGTCTAGGAGTTTCAGAACCTCCTTTTTAACTACCTCCTTTAGGTTAGGGTTTAGCCGACGTTGGGGTTGTCTGACAGTTTTGTAATTGTCCTCCATGTAGATGTGATGTGTGCAGTAGGAGGGATCAATTCCTTTTATATCAGCAATAGTCCACCCGATCGCTGTTTTGTGTTTCTTCAATACCTCGAGTAACCTCGTTTCCTCCCCGGAATTCAGAGAAGAGGAAACAATGACATGCAAATGGTCATTTTCAGCTAAAAAGGCATACTTGAGTTTAGAAGGTAACTCCTTAAGCTCGAGCTCTGGTGGCTGTTCTATTGATGGAATTGATTTTTGAGGTATTCTGTCAAGTCTTTCGATTGGTGGTCGGTAGGCTTGAAAACTTGCCTTTCCTTTCTCCACATACGCCAGCATGGCGTTAACTTCCGGATCCTCCACCTTTTCTTCTAGAGAAGTAAATAATACTTGCTCTAGCGGTTCAGTTTCAGCTTTCGGGATGGAAGATAGGGAATACATGTCCTCATCTGTAGAAAAATCACCTTTCCTCCTCATCATTTGTTAATCCCACTGTCTCTTGCGTGAGGAGAAAAGTTAGAGCTTTTCTTCATCATTTTCTGCATATCGAATTTGATCGTTTAATCCTCATATCTCAAGGTGATCTTTCCATCATGGACATCAATAATGGCTTTGGTAGTACTTAGAAACAGCCGACCTAGAATCAGGGGAACCTCAACATCGTCGTCCATTTCTAAATGACGAAGTCAGCTGGAAAGATAAAGCGAGCCACTCCAACTACCAGATCTCGGACTATTCCCATTGGCTTGATCTCTGAATCAGCTCAGTAGTTGGAGTTTTGAAAGGAACCGGTTGCATCTCCCTCCTTTACTTTTAAGAAGGTGGCGTATGGCATGATATTTATACTGGCTCCTAGGTCGCATAAAACCGCTTCCACAGTCCACTCCACCTATAAAAACACGGGATTACGGGATTTTCCGGACCTGTTTGTTTGGGAGGGAGTGCTCGAAGAAGGGCAGTAGAGCATTCTCCGTGAGGTGCACTGTTTCTTTTCCAGGTTTCTTCTTTTTCTTTGTTAAGAGATCCTTTTAAACTTGGGCGTAGTTGGGCATCTCTTGCAAGCATCGATTAGAGGTATGTCGAGAGTCAGTTTCTTGAAAATGCTCAAGAATTTGGAAAACTGTTCATCTAGGTGCTTCTTTTTCATCCTGTTGGAAATGGGAGTCACTATTTTTAGGAGAGGAAGATGGAATGTTGATGGTTACTCGAGAAGGAGATGGAGTAGAGTAGTAAGTAGAGGAGTGAATTGGATTTTTGAGGGAGGTGAGGCTGGATTTGGTTGTTTCTTCATCATTGATGTTGGTCTCTTCTTGATTTCTTTTTTCTTTTCTGGTAGCAAGTTCTCTTCCACCTCCTAGGCAGATTGCACTCCAGTTCGCTGATTGGGAATGTGCCATCTTCTACAAGGATTGAATTTGCTTGCTCTCTTGGATTAGGGTTAGTTTGTGAAGGGAATTGACCAGGTGGCCTTTGTTGGGGCGAGTAACTGTTGAATCTGAGATTGCAAGGCTTTTTGGTCTTTGCGCAGGGTTGCGACCTCCTCTTGCGTGTCTCGGGACTTACCCATCATTGCCTTAAACATCTCTTGCATTTGAGACATTTCAGATTCAGGATTCGAAGGAGGTTGAGTTGGTCGACTCGAAGAAGCATCATTGCCATAAGGCTGTTGCTGATACTGCCTTTGGCCTCCTTGAAAATTGGACTAAGTCTGTAATTTTGAGATGTTGTAGTGTATGTGGGTTTTGGATATTGTCGGTGTTGAGTAGCGAAGATTGGATTGCATTGGCGTTGGCCAAGGTTGCCTGTACCCTGAATTGTTGGAGATTATAGTTTGCTTCCTCTGCTGCTTTTAATTCTTGTAGTTGGGGGCATTGTTCATAGTCATGAGGCCCACCACATTGTGTACAAGAGATAGCAGGAGATGATTGGGACAGAGGAGCATAGCCTGGAGGGATTGTAGATGATCGGGAAATCATGACTTAGCTTGCTGGGGGGGGTAGGAGTTCATAGCCATCTGCTCAACCACTTTTGCAGCATTGCTCTCCATGAGTTGCTCATGGCTTTTCATCAGCCGGTCAAACTTGTTATTACTTTCCCCAACATGGTATAAACCTGGAGTGCCGCTCCTTGATCCACCGGAGGCCCAGTCTCTGATTTCTTCACAGAGAGACTCCATGCTATTCAGAAACTGTTCTCCTGGCTTCTTCAGAATGTCAGCCCCTAACGAGGACAGTACCATTGTTCTGCACGGACCGATCAAGCCTTTGTAGAACAATTGTGATACTTTTTTTACGATTGAGACAGTGAGGAAGTAAGTAGTAATCCTTTGAAACGGTCCCAAGTTTCACAAATATTTTCCGACCCTGGCTGCTTGAAATTGTAAATTTCAGCAATCTATTCCAACGTTCGGCTCGGGGGAGGAATTTGTCGTAGAACTTGGTGGCTATTTCATCCCAAGTACCAATGGTACTTGGTGTCAGGCTGTGTGTGATACCATTTGCTCGCATTTCCCGTCAGGCTGTGAGGGAATAATGACAGTCTCGCGTATTGAAGTACTGCGTCGGTCGCCGTTAGACTGTTGGCATGCTGCAAGAACTTGGTAACATGTAACAGAGCTTCGTCAGGACTGGAGCCATCAAACATGCCCAACTCCTTTACACATCGGATTTGATGATATGGCTTTAGCTTTTGCCACTCATCGTATTCGGATGAGGTAAGGTGAGGAAGGATGATGGCAGGCTGTTGTCCTAGATTAGACGGCCTGTTGATGTTTCGAACTGTCGCTGGTGAAGATGTCATGTCAGCTTCCGGGTTAGATTCTATCACTGTGGTGGTAATGTTTTGTTGAGTTCGTCTCTGCCTTAGAGTGCGCAGAAAGGTTCTCTCGATCTCTAGAATGTAACCAACCGTGTGATTATTAATATTTTCCGGGAGACTGTGTGACCTGGTAAAAGGCATTCACCACTCAAAACAGAAAAAAAAGAAACTCGTGATGTGTTAAAATAAATAAAAATCGAAAGAAATAAGGAGGGGGGAATTAAACAGTTAAACAGAAATAATTAGAAAATTAAAAACTTTTTTTTGACTGAAATTTAAATGACAAAATTAAATGTTAGGAATTAGATGACAGAAATTTAATGTTAGTAGTTAGAGACAGAAAATTAAAATGACAGAGAATTAGATGACAGAATTTAATGTTATAGTTAGAGACAGAAAATTAAATGACAGAAAATTAAAATGTTAGAAGTTAATTTACTTAAATTTAAAGGACAATGGAAATTAAATGACTGAAAAATAAATGACAATAAAATAAAGAGCTGAAATTAAATGTCAGAAATTAGATGTCCAAAATTAGATGTCAGAAGTTAGATGTCCGAAGTTAGATGTCAGAAATTAAACAAACAACAAAATAATATAAACAGAATATTATAATATAATAGGTGAATTATACGGGGCTTAGGGACTAGAATAAATCAAGTCCCCGACAACGGCGCCATTTTGCAGACTAATATGTGAGTGGATGGAACTGGTGTAATTAAAACAATTGAGAAAGAAATTAATACTCAAAATATCCGTCGGGCTGCAAATAAAACCCGGTCGTAGTAGTATAGTAAGACAGAAGCGGCCGGGTCAAACCGTGGGACTTATAGCGAAATAATATAGTACCTAAGCTTGTCACAAAAGGGGGGAATTAATTGACTTGTTTTCGTAAAGTAAAACAACAGATAAAATTAACTGAGTTGAAGATAAATTAAACGGGACTCCGGGTTCAGGTTTGTATAATCTGATTAATTATGCTATCTCTACCGGTTTATTTTAATAGTTTGGCAAAATTCCTGTTATTATCTTAAGGACTAAGTCATAGACTCATAAGAACTCGTTTACCAGAAAATGCTCGGTCTAATCCAAGTTCGAGCAAAACATATGTAAACGGACATTAAGTGCGAGGAATTGTAATTGCATCTGAAAATACTAACTTATTAAATCATAATAAGCTTTCTCCAGATTACGGCTTAATTAACCTGTCTATTTATCACTGGTCTGATCAAAATAGACTTTGTAAGCATTTTAATAAATTCATGAGATTTATTAAAAAGGCAAGAGATAAACTTTAATCGTAACAACTGTATTTATTTTAACCGGTAGAAATATAGATTACATAATTAAACAAACTACAGCTAAACCTTCCCCAGAGTAAATCCTCCTTAGCCTGACATATTAACTGGTAATATGACAGTCAGAGGTTGGACGTAATAATAATGCGAGAGGTATGGATGGTGAATGGAGAAATGAAGAGAACGAAGAGTGGAGCGTGTACGTAGGATTTTGTATGTGGAATGAGAGATTTGGAGTGTTGAGTTCTGGGGATCGAATGTGTTGTGTTTGTTGAAGGTGCATGGTGTGTTTATATAGAGGAAGGGAAGAGGTTGATTGGAGACAGACGCGTGAGGGAATTAAGGTAGGCGCCTGATATTGATGAAGAAGCAGTTCGACATGTCTGTAGGCGCTGCAAAGGAAGAAGCAATTGGGGAAGACAGTGGGCGAAGAAAACTGTCGCGTTAATTTCTGGATCTGCGTTGTATTTACACGCGTCCTTGTTATGTCCGTCCATTTATCACGGACACATTTCCTCCATACACACGTCCGCCTTGTCCTGGCTTAATTCCACGGACTCATTTATGTCCTTGTTGCGTCCGCTCCTTGTCCTGGCTTAATTCCACGGACTGGGCTTCAAATGGCCGCGTCCGGACCACCGTCCGGATCACCTGGTCCGGACACCTCTATTGTGTCCGCCTTTTATCTGCGGACGCACCACGGACAGATTCCTGTCCGTCCTTATTAACCACGGAAGAAGCACGGACGTGATTTTGAACTGTCCGGACAGTGGTTCGGACAGGTCCTTGTTTCGGACAGTGGTTCGTACGAAATTGTTTTGCTCCTAAAATACTCGTTCCAGCTCCGATTTAAGATCCGTTTGCGCCTACGCGTTCGTCTCTTCGTCTAATAAAACATAAACTAGAGGAAAACTAATCAAAGTGGAGAGATGAGCAAGAAAAGTGCTAATATTAATATGTGAAATACACCTATAAAACATGCTCATTTGGACACTTATCAAAAGTAATGGATTGAAGGCGTAAATCCAACAAATATCGAATTCAATGGTCTAGAAGTTATGACCGTAAGCAGGAAACAAGTGCAAACACCAAACACGCTGAGTGTAGGTTAGGAAGCACCATATCAAAACATAGCCTTGATCCCATAAGGACGAGACTTGTTCGCATGTTAATCAAAGAAAAAATACTGGGGGCAATCGATCGTTCAGATCGATTGCCATGAACTCTGGCTCAGGTTGCCTTCAAAAAAATACTGGGGGCAATTGTTGATGATAACAACTTGAAGCACCGCCACACTGGCTTACATAAGCCCTTACCTCCACATCATATCACACAGGCGCACATAAGCCCTAACCTCTACACAAACACTCTCAGGCCGTTATAGCCATGACCTCCACTCAAAAAGTCTAAAACTCCTGTAACAAACACTACACACCCCTACCAGCGGCATGTTCATCTCCTAAGAAACAAATTACAGATCTGAAATTTAGTCAGGAAGTGATAATTTAACTTTCCTTTTTCGGTAAAAAAATTCTCAAACATTGCCGCGTTTGGCACATTTTTGACAATTTCTTGCATTGAACAATTATTGACCCATACAAGCACTTCATTTTCATTTTACACTCTCTGCACACACCTTATCATTGCCACGTTTGGCACATTTTCAACAATTTCTTGCCTTGGAAAAACTTTGATCCTTACTAGCACTTTGATCATAGTCACGTTTGGCTTTTTTTCCACCGTCGTTTTTCATCACAATCATTTGCATGAAATCATTTTCATTTCATCTTTCAATACGAGAGCCCTCGTCATAAACCCGAAGATACAAATTCTTCAGAGATCCAGATTCTCGGCCAAAGATACAGATTCTTCAGAGATACAGATTCTCGGCCGAAGATACAAATTCTTCAGAGATACAGATTCTCATCCGAAGATACAGATTCTTCAGAGATATAGATTCTCATGCGAAGATACAGATTCTTCAGAGATACAGATTCTCAGCCGAAGATAATATTCTTTAGAGATATAGATTCTCACCCGAGTAGAAGAGCTCAACCTCAGGCTAGCCGTGAGCCTAATTTCTAACCATTTCACGAAGTCACACATAAGCCTATACCATCACAAAAGCAACTTAGGCACCCAGAAGTCCAACTTTTCATTATTCACATAAGGCACTACATAAGTCCTACCACTACAAAAACATCCAGGCACACATAAGCCACTCCACACACACATCACATCAATATCATTACATATTACACCTCTTTTCATTTCTAGGTTCCCGACACCTTAGATGCTCGGTATAGTTTATTCATTCTTAGTTTAGTCCACCTTTCACATTTTAGGTAGTTGGCACCCCATAATAGCTTGAAACATCTAGACTTCACTTTTAGGAAGCTAGCGCCTCATAATAGCTTAGCACAATCAACAGAATTTCAGCAGATATCCAAGACGGGGAGTTCATTCCTCAAGATCGGGCAAAATGTTTAGGTGTCACTCAAGCATCAACTATCCTTTTCATTTCCATTACAAAGCCTAGTTGACGGGGGCAATCTGTTATACCCAAAATTTTGACCCTCAGAAAAGGGCTCAAGCACACAAAAGCAAAGACAAGGGCAAAACGGTCAAAATGCACCAAGGCGGTATTTTCCAAGGACATTCTCAGGATTTTCTATTTTCATATAACTTGTTCACTATCTCCAAACACTTCCAAATACCATAGTCATTATGAAAGGAATTTCTTAATTTCCTGGATGATATTTATTTAGGAAATTTTGCTTTTAATTCATAGTATAACCTAATTAACACATGAAATTGCCTTGAAATAGAAATAAAAGAAGGTTTCCAAAAATTAAAATAAAACTATCACATGGTTAGCACGATTACATACAGTCATTACCTGAAATTATTTTATTTGGAACCTCAGCCCAAAATTGAAAAGAGAAATTCAAACATTCTTGCAATTTTCTCTCTCCTTTGGAAGATACCGAAGTCAAGGTTAAATGTCATGAAATTTTAACATAAGATAGAGAATTATTTTTAGAGACTAACACGGTTGGAATTTCATAATTTCAATTTTCCAATCGTAAGTTATGAATTATGGGAGGTTTCTGATTACAAGATTTTATCTAATCGGTTATTTATCAAAATAACCCCATTTCAACTCTCAAAATTCCTAAAACTCGTATTTTATCTTTGGTTAAAATGTAAGAATTATTATCGACCTATAGCACATTTTAAAAATCGTATTTCTTAAAGCATAAAATCAGGGTTTTGGATAAAATTTTGTTCTGTCAACTTGGTCATGCTCTTTCTATAAAAAGACCTTCCTAAAAACAACCTAGGGCAGAGGAGAACATTCCCAAAGTCAAAATACACAGCTGTCAGCCATCTCCCCACGTTTTTGAACTTCCAAGCCTCAAATCAATACCAAAACTCTATTGAGATCACCCCGAAATCACAAAAAAAACACATTCGTTCTCCTCCCATTGAACTTCCAAGCATAGAACACCAAAAATACAGAACCAAAACATGGTTAACAACACAAGGAAGGAGGGTCTAGAAGCCCGGGTCGAAGTTGAACCGGATCGGCCACCAAAGAAGCCTTCAGAGATTCCCGGCGTGAAGGAACCACAATTTTTGAAACCAAAACAGGTTAGAAACCAAATTTTCTAACTTCCCTGATCTCAATACACTTATGGTTGAAATTTCTAATCGAATTGACTTTTCCTTGCTTCTGAATTAAGGTTTGTTTGTTTCTGCCATCTAACTTGTTAGCTAAGTTTCGTATTAATTTTGACTTCAAATTGGACTCCTTCAATTACTAACTTGTTTATAATCTTTCAGGCTACGTACCCATAAAATTTAAGCCAAACACCACCGAGAACAGCCTTAAAGCCGCCATTCAAGGGCGGTCCGCACCCACGGACGCCGTGTTCAGGGTCCCGGATGCCCTGTCTGTAAGCATGGACAGCCCCGGACCATGGCGAGAATTTAATTTTTTAATATTTTATATTTTTCAAACTATGTCTGGTCCAACAGACACCCTGTCCGTGGCCTCGGAATTTTCAATTTTTCATTTTCTTGCAAATTTGACATTTCTGCATATTTAGGTTAACAAGGGGATACGTCCTATCACTAACACTGCATCATAGCATGCATATGTCCTAGGAAGTCCCATAACAAAATCTATCCCCACACTCTCCCACTTCCACTCAGGAACAAGAATGGGCTAAAGAAGACCAGCCAATCTCTGGTGCTCAACCTTCACCTACTGCCAGGTCTGGCAACGCGATACAAACTCAAAAATCTTCTGCTTCATACCAGACCACCAGAAAGACTCCCTGAGATCCCGGTACATCTTCACACCTCCTGGGTGTACCGATTAAGGGGCTCCAAGAGCTCCTTACGAGATCTCCTGGTGCAAAGCCACATCAGTAGGCACACAAATCCCATCTCTAAAACGCAAATAGCCGTCATCGACACCCTGAAATCTGAATCTTGGTTTGTAGACAGTCTCTCTCAGATCCGACATAACTCTGCATCTGTCTCCTGACTAGCCCTGATCTGATCGATCAATGTAGATAGAACCTGAAGGGTAAAAATCAACCCAGCTTGATCAGGTCTGACAACTCACATACCCATGCATTGCAACTCGAGAATTGACCTCTAAACTTCTAACAAAGCACAAGCAAGACCTGGAGCTCCTCTTCGACTTAATACATCAACCATTACATTCGCCCTACTAGGAAGATAGAGGATCCCCACGTCGTAGTCGTGAAACAGCTCCAGGCACCTTCTCTATCTCAAGTTCAGCTCCTTCTGAGTGAACAGAGACTTGAGACTCTTGAGGTCTGTGTAAACCTTACACGACACACCATACAAATAATGTCTTCAGATCTTCTAGGCGAAGACCACGGCTGCTAACTCAAGATCATGGGTAGGGTAGTTTTTCTCGCTTGGCTTAAGCTACCGAGAACCATAAGCAACTATCTTACCATGCTGCTTCAAAACACATCTCAGACCTTGATGAGATGCATTACAAAATACTTCTAGACCATCTATATGGTAAAGCCAAAATGAGAGTAGACATCAACCTCCTCTTAAGCTTCTAAAAGCTCTGCTCACAAGCCTCGCTCCACTCTGAGGAAGAAGGTCAAAGGGGATATGATCTTAGAGAAGCCGTCTACAAACTTCCTATAGTACCCCACCAAAATCAAAAAGCTGTGAATCTCAACAACACCGGTGGGCCTTACCCACTTTGTAATTGCTCTAATTTTCTCGGATCCACTAAGATGTCATCCTTCGAGACCACATCTCTCAAGGAGACCACTCTGTCTAGCCAAATGAAATACCCCTAACTAATAAAACATTGATTAAACATATAATCAAATAAATCAAGGCCTAAACATGCCTTAAAATCGATTGAAAACAACAATGGTCATCAAAAACAAGAATTACACCTTGTGACCATTTAGGGAAAATATGTGCCCTAATGAACTCTTTACGTTCTAAATTTAATTCCTAAAAATTATAACTCAATAATGAAACCGATAAAACAGTTGCCAAAGAAAACTAAGCTCTATAATGAGTTATAACATAAAAAGGAGCACTAAAACTCCTTAAGACACATTTTATGAAAGTGTCCAAAACTTGACTTTGAATGGCCAAATGGCCTTTTATACACCCTAATTAACATGTGTACTACTTAGTATCACATTTGTAACTCCTAATCAAGAGATTTATAAAAATTTCACAAGTTTGGCACTAAAATGTAAATAGTACTCAAAAAAGGGAAAATTATGCTTTAACTACTAAGCAAAGTCAATGGCCAATGAATGACCCATGTTTGATCATAATGGGCGGACTTTTAAAGGGATGGAAGACATCTCATCAAGCTTAATCTGAAATATCTTCCAAAGTTGGTGAATCACCACTTTACTATTTCATATTTCACCTTTCCTTAATTAAGTCATATTCTAGCCATTATCTTTCCTCTTGTCATGTTCCCAGCCAAGAATTACACTCCCTTAGCTCTTAGCACCTGAGCTTTTGTTCAAGAACAAAGCCACTCATATCCTTGGTATAAGGTAATGCTTTAAACATTAATTTAGCTCATTTTCTTCATCTTTCGACAACCTATCTTATGAGCTAAGCATCAGAACCTTCCATGGCTTATTTCCAGCGATTTTATCTTGTAAACAAGGGAGGATTTTCGGTTGAATATGGAACAAGGACCAAGGTTAGCAAAAACCATCATTTAAGGTAAAAATCTACCTTAAGCTTCTCTTGTGAACTCTGAAAATTCCAAGGATGTGTTGTTTGAGTTTATATGCTTATTTACTCTTCAAAATCATGTAGAAGCAGCAGCTAAACCATTGGCTCAAGTGTGGCCGAATTCAAGGGCAATTTCTACTTCATAAGTCATTTTGTCTAGGTAACTTCCAAGACCTTCATACCTTGTTGTAATCTTCTTAATTACCATGGTTTTGTGGATTTTGATACTATTTTACTTCTGTAAAGTAGGGACAAAATGCCTTGTTAAATCCTTAAGAATTCAAGGTAAAATCTAGTTTTTAATGACTTATGATTACCCTAATGGTTAGTTCAAGTTTGGAACCAAACCATATCATTATATTTCTGTTAGAACACATTTGTGGAGCTGTAGAAATTTTCCTCTAAAGTGAAATGGCCAAACAAGGCCTTGCCATTGCTAAATCAAGGTATAAAACACCTTAAACTCATCTTTGATATGTTAATATGTATTTAAGCTTATGTACAATATATTTCCTAGAGTGGACTAGGTGAAATGGTCAAATTTGACCTTAAGTTGATAAGGAAATGAGTTAGTAAATTATCTAAGTAATTAAGTTGCATAATTGTCAAATTTAAGATATTATATGGAAAATTGGTAAATATAGAGAAGATATGGGTAAGGCCAAGAGTTTAAGTTAGTCTGAGACATTTATGTGTAATTTATTGTATAAGCTAAAGTGTGTAATAAGGCCATGTCATTAGGCCATTTTAAATCAAGTTATTTAAGTTTAAAAGTATATTTAAATTAATTTATGCACTTAGCATAAGGTTCGGGGTGTAAACTGTAAATAAATAAATTTTAGAGGGTTATAGGTGTATGGCCGAAAACTAGGTGTTAAATGAAGTTTAAATAAAAATTATAAGATTTTATAATGTTTTGGGGTTAAATTGTAATTTCTGGAAAATATGGGGTAAGAACCATAAATAAAGGAAATATTGGTCAAGGCAGTATTAAGGAGATCAACCTTGACCATATGATAGGTGTTGACGGAATTAGGTAAGTTAAATGATTTATTTATGACTTTAAATCAAGTTATGTATTAATTTGTAAAAATTACATAACATATGGGGTGGAAATGTAATTACTGAAAAGTTTCTGGGTAGAAATGGTTAATATAACCATTTATAACATTTTGGTAAAGTTTGGTAATTTTTGGAATAATATAAAAGGCTATATACTAAGAAAAGTATATAATATATAGTTTTAATGACATTAAAAGTATAATATAGGAAGTTGGTGGGTTGAGGAATAAATTAGAACAAGCCATAAGGTCTGTTCGGTAATTTTAAACCTATATAACCATAGGTATATTATTATAAAGATTATATGTTATAATATATATATATATATATATATATATATATATATATATATATATAACATGATATAACATATGTGGTCAATTTGTAAATATGGAAAGTTAAAGGTGATGGAAAACAAATTAGAATAGAACCTAGGTTTGTTCGGATATTTTCAATATGTATAACCTTAGGTTATACCTTTTTATAAGTTAAAAATGTTATATTATATGGTATATATAACATTGTATAAAATGTGTGGTCAAATGGTAATAGTAGAAAGTTAAAGGGTTAGAAAATAATTTAGAATAGACCATAGGGTATGTTCGGTAATTAGAAATATTTTAAACTATGGTTAAAACTTATTATAAGGCTTAAAGTTATAAATATGATATATTATATGTATATATAGTATATATATATATATATATATATATATAATATATATATATATATATATATATATAACATAGTATAAATTATGAGGTGATATTTTAATAAATAAAAAATGTGGGAAGCTAATGAAATTTGATTTTATGAATTGTGCCTTTTCGGCTATTATGATAGTTTTATAAAAACTATAGGTTATAATTATAATGAGATAAAAATAGCATATTATATGATATAAGGATGTAATTGTAACATTATATAATTAATATGTTAGTTTTGTAAATATAAGAGGTATAGTGGGCTGTACCGAAAATATAAGAGTTGGAAAATGAATTTTAAACTATGGTCTACAATGTCATAAATGTGGTAACTAATATAGTATTAGTTTGGGTTTAAATGGAATTAATATAAGTAAGAATATTCACATGAAACAATGTGACAAACAATTAATAATGAGATTTATAAAGTAAGGTGTATATTGAATAAACTTTAGGAATTGTAATTATACAATATAAATGTTACATAATATTAAGATAAGAATCTTAATATAAGTTTGTATTATAATACAAACTAGTGAGGATAATCATCTTACATTAATTATGGAAATGTAACATTTAAATACATGGGTTTTATAATTCATGAAACTTACATATATAGATACATATATATAAATGTGTGAGGCATATAAATAAGATGGAGTATATTATGGTAGGAAACCATATGATAATAAATGGTGAATGACAATGCATGAGTATAGCTATAAACTTAAGTTACCAAGTTTTGAATTTAAATGTAACTTGTTACAAGGTTAATGGATTATATAATACAATGTATTATAATAAATGGTGGGATGATAATACCATATGATAATGTTGCATGTATAGATGCACCTATAGGTTATATGCCTAAGTTCAAGAATGAACAAGATTAAATGCATACAATGCGTTATAATGATTTAAACTCAACAGTCGAAGTATTACGAACTACGAGTCTAAGTAACGAAGCCGACTTATTTAGATAAACCCGTAACAATTAACTGTTGAAAATCCGGGGATGAACTGTCGGGGTTACAATGTTATTCGGAAATACCGGATCTAGTTAGTCATGGAGACTGACTCATAGTGATATTATTATTTTAGATCGTGCGTCAGACAAAGGCGCCAGACGAGCTTAGAGTTTTACGCATCCTTGGTCTGTGGTGTATGGTATGCGGACGGTTTTGATCTAGATTGTCCTGAGGGTTTCCTCGGGTCCAGACGTTATTGATGTGTGATAGAAATTCTTTGTGGATGCTTATATGCATGTGTGTGTGATTAAGCTGTATATCTGCTTGTTATTATCGCATTATTATTGTGCGCGAATGCCCATCGGGCTAATATTACGTCGACTATAGATCGACTTATATAAACATACATATGCGGTCAATGTGATGAAACGGTTGTCACATAATATAATACTCTTTGTATTATAATTATGTATATAATAACCTAAGTAAAACACTTAGGTACGTGATACGACAATGTCGGTCTCTAGAGCATCGATCTCGAACATGAATACGACCTAGATGACTTCTAGGTATGCGTAAGACCCATAGGGAAGCTAAGTCATAAATGTATTCTCCATAAAACTAAGAGTATGTCTTAGGAAATGATTAAGGCACTTAATCCTATGAGAGAATTGGTATGTGATGAGGAGAGGAAATCTAGTGTAGTTTACGAACTACCTGGTTGCGCATTTGTGATCACTGAGAGGATACCCGATCGGGTTCCGCTCTAGAAAATTCCAACGAGCCCACATAGATCGTTGGTCAGATGGTACCTGCTATTGGTACACGGCTACAACCTTTTCTATGGACACCTTATTAAGGCATAGTGGAAGACCAGGGGCCTCCGAATCTCTGGAAAACATGAGCACCTTTGTGTGTACTGGAGGACTACTGTCCATTTAAAAGATTAAATTCGGGTTGTCCTAACATGACACCCAACTGGTGTGTGAGTAAACATGGTGATGTTGGATGGGGCCTTAAAGGCCAAATATTAATACAAGTATGAATACCGTTGGCTAAAAGCGATTATTGCAGAATGTGTTATCGTGAGTGAGTGGTTAGAACTGGAGTTATTAAAATAAAAGGAAAGAAATTAAAACTCAAAATATCCGTCGGGCTGTAAACAAATCCCGGTCGTTGTAGTATAGTTAAGTGTAAGCGACCGGATATCAAACCGTGGGACTTATAGTGAAATAAGTAGTACCTAAGCTTGTCACAAAAGGGGGAGTTAATTGACTTGTTTCTGAAAAGTAAATAACAGATTAATTTAGTGACTGAAGTTAAATTAAACGGAACTCCGGGTTCAGGTTAATATGATATGATTAATTGTGCTATCTCTACCGGTTTAATAAAATAATTTGGCAAGATTCCTGTTATTATCTTAAGGTCCAATGAAAACTCATAAGAACTCGTTTACCTGAAAATGCAAGGTCCGATGAAAACTCAAGCAAAATGCGTGTAAACGGCAGAGGAGTGTGAGGAATTTTATTCTTGCAACTTGTATTAACTTAAACGATGAAAATAAGTTCCTACAGTTTTACGGCTTAATTAACCTGTCTGTTCGTCACCGATCAGATTAAAAACAGATTTTAGTAAGGCTTTTTAATAATCGATGAAATTTATTAAAAAGGGAGAGAAACAAAACTTTAATCGTAACAAACTGAATTTATTTTAACCTGTAGAAAAAAATTGCATAATTAATACAAATACATAAATTAACCTTCACCCGGAGTAAATCCTCCTTAGCCTGACATATTAACTGGTAATAAGTCAGACAGAGGTTGGACGTAATAATAATACGGAGGTGTGGATGGTGTATGGAGAAATGAAGAGGAAGAAGTGGGAGCGGGTACATAGGATTTCTGTAAATGGAATGAGAGATTTTGAGTGTTGAGTTGGGGGTGGATGGAACGTGTATGAGCGTGAGTAGTTTTTGATGAAGTAGCAGTGGCTTTTATAGAGGAGAGGAAGAAGAAGATCGATTGCGACAGAGGTGGAAGAGCATTGATGCCATAATTGCAGGGGACAGAGCTGATGAAGAGGTCAGGAAAATAGGTAGGCGGAAGCAAGTCGACGGGCGAAGTCGACGAGCGAAAGAAGAAAACTGGCGCGCGTGATTTTTAGTCACGTCCGCTCTAGCTGAGGCGGTGTGCAAGTGTGTCCGCCTCACGTCCGCCCCATTTGAGGCGGTTGCAAGTGTGTCCGCCTCACGTCCGCCTCACGTCCGCCCGGTCACATGTCCTGTCCGCCTAGCTGTCCGCCCAGCCCCCGTGCGGACGCATGTGGTCTATGCGTGACTCATTTCTTCTACAAACTTTGACCGGCTCTAGATTCTTCGTTTGGACTCCGTTTTCTGAGCCGTTTGCGTCCATGCGTTCGTCTCTCTTCGTCTACTTTACTCCCAGCTTGGTTTTCCTTATGTTTAAACAATAAACTTGTGAGATAACAATAAAAACATAACTAGAGGAAAACTAACCGAAGTGGAGAAAATGAGCAAGAAAGTGCTAATATTATATATGAAATACACCTATAAAACATGCTCATTTGGACACTTATCAATTATGCACTTTATTGCATTTATTCGATACATTAGTTTATGCAGCTGTTGCTTATGAAATGTAGTGATTGTATTGGTTGGATGACTCTGTGATTATGCATGATCTTTACAGTATTTATTATAAATGTAAACCGGACAAGCATGTAATCAACTTAATATCAAGATGGTCAAAATGACTAAGTGACCAATAGGGTCTGAATGCATACCTAGCATACTCAGCGTTTATCGCTGAGCCACCACGGCATTTTGCAAGTTGCTGATTATCATTGAAGCTGAAGTGTGGGACCCGGGTAGTTAGGGTTGTTGTTTTACTTACCGCACATGGAATCCGTTTTGTATAGCTATGTTAGACTTCAGATTGTACACTGGTAATGTTGTATACATTCAGATATGGGTAGATGCTCACTTGTCATCGGTGATGATTATGGACTTAGTATGATGTATAGGTATTTATCTTGTTATCACTGCGGTTTAGTATCATTGGTTATGTTGTTATTATATTTAGTTTATGCTTCGTTACTTGCATGGGAGAGTAATGGCGGGTGACACCCGAGTGAGGATTATTGTTATTGTTTATACTTTCGTTGTAAGACGTTTTTTATTATGCTATGTGAGGGATTATTATGTATTTATCGAGAGGGGTGTTACACCAGAGCTCGCATTGCTTCAACTTAGCGTACAACTCACACTCTCTCAAGGTCCGTAGGACAATCCTCAAGTTCTCCTAATGCTCCTCAGCGCTCTTGGAATAGCCCAAGATATTATCTATAAAGACCACTACAAACTGGTCGAGGAAGGGTTTAAGTACACACGTTCATCATGTCCACGAAGACCGAAAGAGCATTAGTCAACCCAAATGGTATCACTAGGAACTCATAGTAACCATAACGAGTCTTGAAAGTAGACTTCGGCACATCATCGGCCTTACTCGTCAACTAATGGTACCTTGAGTGAAGATCAGTCTTCGAGAACACTGTAGTACCTGCCAACTGATCGAAGAGGTCATTGATGCGGGAAGAGGATACCGATTCTTAATGGTAGCCTTATTCAACTCCCGATAGTCTATACACAGCCTGAAGGTATCATCCTTCTTCTTCACGAACAAAATAGGTGCTCCCCAAGGAGAGACACTAGGGCGAATGAAGCCCTTATCTAGAAGATCATGCAGCTGAACCTTCAGCTCTTTCAACTCCACCGAACTCATGCGATAAGGGGCCTTAGAGATAGACAGAGTCCCCGGCGCTAACTTAATGTGAACTCCACCTCACGATCTGGCGGAAGTCCTCGCACATCATCCTGATAGACCTCAGGGAACTCTCCAACCACAGGGATACTCTCCAGAAAAGATCCATTTCGCACCTCAGGCACATAACATAGAAATCCTTGGGAGCCCTTTGTCAAGAAGCTGACCACCTGCATCGTCGACACAATCACAGGCGAGTAGGGAACTGAATTCCCAGCATAAACAATACGGGGATCACCAACAACTAAAAAATAACCCTCATAGTAGCACAATCTATATGAGCATGGTGCTCTGCCAGCCAATCCATGCCCAAAATCACATCAAAACAGGTCATCATATCGGGATAGAGTCAACACAATGTCTTACCCCGAACTACTATGGGGCAAGCTCTACACACATAATCCATGACAAAAGGAGCAATACCACTTAATAGACTATTCACACACAACTCTACATCTCTAGGCACAACAGATAAACGAAACAGACTACCACCAAATCAGTAGACACAAAAGAGTGGGTAGCTCTAGAGTCAAACAAGCAAAATACTGGATGAGAAGAGATCTTGAGGATACCTGAGACCATGCGATTAGCAGCACAATCACACTCTCAGTCATAATATACACACGTGTCTGTGCCTGAGGCTTCCGCTACTCGGTATTCACCCCGAAATCTACACTAGCACCTCTGCCCCTTGAAGCCTCTGCCACTAGCTTGAGGGCACCACGCGATCCGGTGCTCCATGGACCTACACTTGAAACAGACCTCTATCTTCTTGTAGCACTCCCTACTAGAATGGGAGCGGCCATAAGCATCACACCTACTACTAGAGGAAGAAGAAGCTCCTCTGCAATCACACTGCGAAGCTTCTTCTAGGGAGGGGCGAAGTCCATCTTCTGGGGCTCATCGGCTCTATGCTTCCTCTTTTGGTTCTTACCGGACTTCCTCATCTTCAGGTCACTCTCCACCACCAAGGCCACATCCGCGACATCGCTGAAGGTTTTGTGGCGGAAGGGTGCCACAATCGACCTGATGTCAGTCCTCAACCCACTCTTAAACTTCCTAGCCTTCCGGTTCTCATCCGGCTCAGGCATATACTTCGAAAGGGAGAAAAACTACCTCATGAACTAATTTACACTCATCTTCCTGGTTTGTCTGAGTCGACCATACTCCAAGATCATCTGATCGCGGATACATATGGATAGAGCTGCTTATTAAAGCTCTCCGTAAACTGCTCCCAGGTCCACGGGTGGGGGTGCTTCCTTCCACCGACTTCCACCACTCCCTGGCCTCAGCCTGAACATGAACATGTCGAAATCTTCCCTCTGCTCCTCCTTGCATCCCATAACATGGAGGAGGTCCTTAATCATCGTGATCCAGTGGCTCACCTCCTGTGGGTCACCAGTGACATCAAAAAATGGAGGCTTCAACTTCAGGAACTCCTGAAGCGCCTTCACATTTGAGCCGCCACTAGTGCCAGCTCCAACTGCTGGCACTACAGTAGTACCCATGGTCTGCAGTACCTGGGTGACCACTTGCTGCACAATACTGGCGATGTCCCCTTGTGGAGCATCGCCCTGAAGAATGGCCGGTGTGGTGGCATACTGAGAATGTAAACAGAAAACTAATCAGAAGCCATCAAGCAATATAAATATTTGAGAGAACTGAATCCCAAACACACAGACATACCCGGAACACACAGAGAAAACCAAACCTTGTTCTGATACCGCTAAATGTAACGATCTTAAAACCGAGCTAGTTCTTAGGTCGTTACATACCGCACGCTATACTACCTAAGTCACGCAAGGCTCTGACTCGAAGAACTCGTAAGCCAGAAAGAACACCATTTGTATTACTTAAATCAACATTAACATAAGATCTAGAATTTGAAAGTGATACATAAACTATCCATGCTAGAAAGGCTACACAATATCGGGGTAAACCATAGTCAAAATATAAACCAAAAGCTTAGATTTCCAACTCTAAATCAAATACATAAGAAGATATAAGTAAATAAAACTAAAGCGCTACGCTTGGATCCCACCAACATTTGATCAATCTACAATAATAATATCGTGGAAAGGGGCGAGCAACCACATGCTCAGCTGGCAGCAACCACCATCATGAGGTTGCTCAAAGCGATTAAAAACGGTGAAAAGGAACATAAACAAAGTGTTCATATAATAAGATCAAAAACAGAAGGAGGTAAGGGAGTTTCACCAAATAGATTGGAACTCGATGGTTCCCAAATTAGAACATAACTCAGAAGTTTCACAAAATAGAGTGGGACACTAGCACCAAGCACACACAAATACAGAAAGGGTTGGAGACCCATGTATCTTTCAGATCGCTCGCAGGAATGGTCTGAAGGCCAAAGGGCTAGTCGACCCTCAAAACAGAAATGGGAATGCCCCAACACATACATAAACGATGACTACGTAGCAAGCCATGGGATAGCTCGGCCTAGCCATCCACGGATCAGAAACAAAGTAACTAGATCCCAAAACAGAGATTGACACTATCAAAGTTTATATGCGTGAAACACGCCTAAAATGCTGATAAAACGAAAATCAAAATGGAGCTCAAACAAGCAATTTAGGTGAAAACAATAGCCTTTCCAAACATGCGTCTGAACTTGCATGTTCGAGCATAAGCCGAAACTTCAAATACACAGGAACAAAGGTGTCCAAACATGCGTCCGAACATACATGTTCGGACACATGCCAAACTTCAGAAAATGAAACAAGACACATGTTCAAACATGTGTCCAAACGTACATGTTCGGAGACATGTCGAATTGAAATCAGAGAAAGGTCGCAAAGGGTTTCCAAACATGTGTCCAGACATACAAGCTCAGACACTATTTGAGACTTGTAGTCAAGAGCTGTCCTCGCATTCTATCCGCACATACACGTTCGATAGATGTTCGGACACATACAGATTTTTGAAAACTCGGAGTGCCCAAACGTATTGTCCGAACATACATGTTCGGACAGAAGTTTAGACGTCACAGAATCAGAAAGAGAAGCGACAGAAACCGCGGAAAACTCAACAAAATAGTGGAAATTGTACACACACACGAATCAGAGTAAAGGCTCAAGTAACCATGGGGATTTAGCCTTCAGAAAAGCACACAAAACTCTCAAACCAGGGATTAGAACCCTTGCAATATAACTTTCCCCATGGGTGAACTTTCATACCGAATCAGAATTACCACCTACCTCAATTGCAGCGTAGAAGAATCGCAATCCAAAGCAGATGCAACCCGCAATCAGACCACCGAAACACAAAATGAAGACTGTCACTGAATACCACAATTGCATAATTCTTAAATCAGAGAGGGAGAACCATAACTAACTTCTGAACCGACAAAAAAATCCATAAATCAAACCTTGAACTGGAGAAGGAGCACACCGTAGAAGTGGAACAACAATTCAACTGAGATAGAAATCACAATCAATAACAGTAGAAGAACTAGAAGAAAAAGGAGAGAACACAACACGCTATGAAGAAACATAAACTATCGCTCTGGAAAACTGAACGGAAAGAAAGAAAAGGAGTTTCCAGTCCTTTAATAATCAAATAAATCTTATCACCTTAATTTGAGAGGGAAAGGACCTTCTCACCTCATCTTCTCTTTCAATTCAACACACGTCCCAATCTAGCATAATGTAATCCAACTTAAAAACATATATAATACAAAACCGACTTACTTTAAATGAAACAAAACCTGGGTTAAAAATCTATGGTTTATCCCGATATTTTGTAGCCTTCGGGCATGAATAATTTATGTATCTCTTTCGGATTCTGGATCTCAAGTTAAGGTTGATTTAAGTAATAAAAATGGTGTTCTTTTTGGTTTTGTGAGTTCTTCAGGTTAGAGCATTGCGTGACTTAGGTAGTATAGCACGCGGCGTGTAACGACCTTAGAAATAGTCTGATTTTGGGGTCGTTACAGTGAGTTTTTTAGTATTAGTAAATACTAAGTTTCCACTTTCAGTCTTCTTCGTATTTTGTGCTACTATATGGTTTTCATATTGTTGCATCATCGATATACCTTGTCCAAGGTGGGCAATGGCGACATCATCAAAATACCACTATGTATGTTCTTGTATCTACCATTTATACCTATAAAAAATCTAGGGTTTGTTCATTTTTTTATAACCCTACTTATTTTTCTCAGATAACCACAAGTGCATTCTAAAATGTTCCGAATCTGCCTCTGCTCATTCCATAACCTAACCCATATGGTGTAGTATGCATTGATAGTGCTAGCACCCTGTTCAATTTTGTGCACGTCTTGCCTCAAGGCATACAATTGTACGCTGGAAGCTTTTTCAAATCGTTCGCACAAATTCTTCTAAATTCTTGAGTAGTAGCAAAATATATGACGCTTTCGCAGATAAATTCGTCAAGAGCAGCGGACAACCAACTTTAACTAGCCCATTGGCTTTCTCCCAAGGTTCAAGTTTCACCCCCATGTAGTTACTCTTCTAGATTTTACCACTGATGAACCCTAGCATGGATTTTTATATCAGACAAACTTCGAACAAGATTTTTCCCTTGTTAAATCCAATCCCAATGAGTTATGTGCCAATTGTTGTGTAGGGCTTTCTGACAGACAAACGTACAGATCCTCATCTCTTGATTTGGTGATCTTCGTTTCTTCACCAATGGTTATTTCTTCCTTTTCGATTTCTTCGTTGCCCTTTTCTTGCTGATGTTTCCTTTTTCGTTGTCGCCCATTGCGGCTGGACAAAGTAGGGATTGATCGATCAATGTAGCGCAATCGGAAAGAGGAAATTGTTGTGGATTAAGACATTGAGTTGTAGGGTTAGGTTTCAATGTTCGTAAAAGAAAAGGAGAGGTTATGTGGATGAAGGGTTTGTTTATTCTTTTATCTTGTTTTTCTGGTGGACACATATCACTTCTTGTTTCAAAAGCTCTGATACTATGAGAAAGAATACAATACCACCATGTTAATATAATATCTAAAACTAATGTGTGTGTACAGAAGAGAGGTTTATACAGAAGAATGTAGAAGGATTAAACTGTTACAAGTGGAGAAAAAATACAACAGAGAAAAATGTAATATAACTAATATAGAAGATACTATCTTATTCTAACAGTGTAGTAGTGATACTTTGGTAGTTTTCTACTCTTGGTTAGCAGATAGATTTGAATATCATGAACGATGATGAAGGTATGCTTGTCAAGCTATTATGGTCAATTCATGGTGTTGACAGGTCCCTCCAAAAGCTACTCATATACAACCTTTGGTGAGAAATTGGTCACACTTTACGGTAGTACTTTTTCTTGTGATCTTCAGTGTGATGGTGTGTATGTACTATGAATATGATCTCGGTTTTGTTAAAATAACGGATTTGGGTTGGTCGTTTTTAAAAAAAAAACACCCGTGCTCTGTCGTAAGAAAAGAAAGAAAGCATGTTGTTCTTAACCAATCCCGATGACGAGATCTGTATAGTAGTATAGTTAATATGATAACATACTTCTCGGCTATAGTAGTATATTAAATATGATAACGTACTTTTTTGTTTTAAAAAAAAATAACATACATCTCGGCGACATTCATTCAATCGTATGTTGGCTTGTCGCTTAATCTACGTACGATAGTCGTGCATCGATCTGAATCCATTGACTGATGATTATAATATTATAGGTCATCCGTTAAAATAAAATATAGGTCATCCATCACCGCGTGCGCGCGATCCAGGTGCATGATTGTGTATGGAATGACCTGTTTCTTCCGTAACATATCACTCCGGCTTGTACACTCGAGTACCAGTGCTTTTTTTTTTTTTTTTTTTAACCAACGAGGAAAGTATATTAAGAACAAATAGTTAGTATATCGGGAGGGAAGTCAGAAGACTTCCAACAACTCGCAGGGAGTTGATGTTTACTAGCTAAGAAAGCTAGGTTGTGAGCAGTGAATTGTCTAAGCGATTAACATGAAAGCATTGAAAATCCACTAGCGGACTCAAATGTGCCAAGGCATCATTGAGCAAAAAAGTTGTGCTGGCTGAAATACTGGTGGGACCAAACGCCGAAATATAAGCAACCACGGGCTTACAATCTGACAAAACCCGCACACTCCGAAAGGCAAAACGCTGAGCAAGGTGAAGACCTAAAAGAATCGCTGCAGCCTCCATATGGGAGGGGTCATGACGAGTGAAACCACCCCAAACAGCGGCAGCAATGACTGAGTCATGATGAGCTGCAACTGCCGCAATGCCAAACCTGCCGAATTTGTCGAGCCCTGCATCAACCGAGATCTCTACCCAACCGGGAAACTAAGACGGGCATCAGCAAGCGAAGGAGGGAAATCGAGGCAAAACAATTAGAGCTAAGCGAGAGAAAACTGTCTGCCTAAGACTAGCCAGCCTCCAAAAGGGAAACCCTACCATGTGAAAATTGACAACGTGCAAACCATAGACGCCAAAGGAGCGACAGCAGCAAGGTCAGCTGGGGCCGGGGCATGGCTAAGCAAGACTGTGTAAACCAATCAATAAAGGCAGCGTCAAACTGAAAGGGAGGAGGGAGTGGCATTCCTAGGCGGGCCCAATATTGCTTTATCGAAGGACAGCCAATGAACGCATGAACCAGTGTCTCACAGCGGCCACAGAGAGCGCACACCGCCAGGTCTGGGCAGTGAAGCCGATAGGCCAACAGACCTCGACAAGGTATTACTCCCTGCAAAAATTTCCAACCAAACAAACGAACACGGGGTGGAAGGTCCAACGTCCATACCCGCTTATTAGCCAAACCAGTAGGAGAAGCTGATAGAGAAGAGCTGGAAGGTTGATCCGTACAAGACAGAGTAACATCACAGTGATAAGCACTCTTCACGGTAAACTGGCCTGATGAAGTGAGACCCCAATACCAAGTATCTGGGGAAGCAGCATTAGTTGACAGATCCAAATTACAAATATGCTGAACATCATCTGGGTGAAACAGTGACTGAATAAGTGGGATATTCCAGGTGATGGGAGTGAGCATGAAATCGGAAATAGGAGCACTGCGAAGATGAGTAGGGAGAAACCAAAGGTAGGGCATGCCTCCCTCCTTGGAGGGAAGCCACCTGTCATTGACAAAAGTGGTGCGCCCAGTACCAACCCGCTTGTGACCTCCTGCTTGAATGAGGTCACGAACAGAGAGGAGACCCCGCCAGATTGGACTGGAGTTTGCAACGGGCTGGAGGAGATGGAGTGGACGACCACCAATATATCGAGCTCTGAAAAACTGGGAGACCAGGGACTGTGGTCGTTGTAGAATTCGCCAAAGCTGTTTTGCCAAAGGGCACGATTAAAGCTACGTAAGTCACGAAAACCCAAACCGCCAGAATTGAGAGGGAGACACAGCTGGGTCCACTTCTTCCAATGCATGGACTTGGAAGTGGGAGAGCCACCCACCAGAAACGTGAAATAAACATACTTTGATGGTGTTGAGAATCGACTGTGGCAAAGCAATAACCGACATGACGTATGTAGGGATGACCTGCAGGATAGATTTTATAAGATGCAAACGTGCCGCCTGGGATGTGACATGAGACCAACCCTGAATCCGACGGGCCACTCTATCCTTAATATAAGCAAAGACTGCATTCTTGTTACGACCAACCTGAACCGGGGAAGCCCAGATATAACCAAAATCTTGGACCACACGGCCGCTCAGAACCCCTGCTACAGCCTGACGAAGATTTGGCTGAAGACGATGGGAAAACATAATGGCCGACTTGTCCGCATTGATACATTGCCCAGAAGCTTGCTTGAAATCGTCTAAGATAAAAGACAAAGCTTGGGCATTTGTTGTATTGGCCTTACCAAATATGAAGCAATCATCAGCAAAGAGTAAGCTTGTAATGGGCGTGACAAGGCCGGGAAAGAGAATCCCTGAAACTGATTGACCTGAGCCGACAAATGGATGGCCGACGTCAGAACCTCCATACAACAAATAAAGAGCAGCGGAGATAAAGGGTCGCCCTAGCGGAGGCCACGCTGGGGCGAAAACGTTGCCCAGGGTGGCCGTTGATGAGGACTGATATGGTTGCAGTCGTAAGACACTTCCGAACAGCCTGTAACCAAACTGGATGAAAGCCCATCCTGGCTAAGACGTCTAAAAAAAGACCACTCCACCCGGTCAAAGGCCTTGGACATATCAACCTTATATGCAAAGAAACCCGCGCTGCTTAGCCTGGGTGGTGCGCATCAGATGAAGAATTTCATGGGTGATGAGGACCTGGTCAGAGATTAAACGATCTTGAACAAAAGCTGCCTGATTATCAGAAATAACATCTGGCATCACATGCTGCACTCGGTTAACCAACACCTTAGCAATGACACGATACAGAGTATGACATAGAGAAATAGGGCGGAAATCCGTGATAGAGGTTGCACCTGGCTTCTTGGGGATAAGGGCCAAGTGAGTGTGATTAAGGTCCGCAATGACTGTGTCTGTATTAAGAAATTCCAAGGCCGTGGCAATGAAATCCTCACTAATAATAGGCCAATATGTGCGAAGAAACACCCCATTGATACCATCAGGGCCCGGTGCCTTGGAAGGGTTTAGCTGTTTGTAAGCAACAACCACCTCTGCACGTGTGAAAGGCTGACCATTTGGTCAAAAAATGGGGCGGCACGGGCCTCCACACAAGCCAGCAAATGATGGTCTGTGTAACACCCCTCTCAATAATCACGATATAATCTCTCACATAGCAATAAATAAAACGTCTCGCAGCGGAAAAACAAATAACAATTACAAAACTCACTCGGGTGTCACCGGCCGTTACTCGCCCATGCGAGCAACGCAGCCAAACTACATCCAACTTCCAATACAAATAAACTGCTAACCGCAGTGATAACGAGAAACTCCTATACATCATACTAAATCCATAAATCATAAACATCGACAAGTGAGCATCTACCCAATCTTAAAAATACACAACCTTACCATAAGACCATACACCATCTTCATTGCTATACAACATCTCCAACTACCCTGTTCCTTGCTCTTCAGCTCCAACAATGATCAACAACCTGTAATGGTGTAGTATCAGCGATAGACGCTGAGTATGCCGGGCCTGGACCCTAATGGTCACTTGTCATTTTAAAACCATCTTATCATTAGATTGGTTTCATGTTTACCATTTTACTGATGTATTCAACATGTATTAAACATGCATAATAGTTTAACCATCCATCCAAATATCCATAAACATTGTCAACCATCCATCCAAATATCCAAACATTCATTTAATATTCCAAACAACATTTATATATCGAACGTATCGAGTAATAGCACTATAACGTACAATGTACATTCGCCGTAGCGTACAGTTTTCATATTTAATTTACCTTAGCCTTGTAGGCTCCATCCAACCATCAACACACAATAAAATAACCACAAGTATAACCAATGAACAACGAGAATAATAAACAAGTATTAAGTCTCGTCCATGGTATTGTTCGCCACTGTATAAGTCTCAATTGTTTTAGTTGTTCAGTTATACCTAGTGACAATGTCTCGTTAAAACGACATGTCTCTAGTTACCCATATATTATGGCGGGTCACCCACGGCAGTAGCCACTCCAACGGTATAGTCTCCGACCAACGAGCCATTAGTCCAATCGCATCGCGCACCAAGAGCCACATCCTCTTGGCTTTACTTCCATTCCATTAATTAATTAATTATACCATCGCATCGCATTACCAAATTTTCTAACACAGCAGACTAAGGTCATTAGTCCAATCCGGAGTCTGTAAACTCGGGATCCAGTGTTAGATACGAGAGCGGCGTATAGAAAGGCCAATGCTCCGTATAAAAGTCTCAGATATATTTATATCTTATTATCTTAGTGCTACAACGTTTACCTGACGTTCCTTATATTTCATATAAGATAGCACCATAGCCGCTAGTTCGTTTTATATATATTGGTTCATATATACGAACCGATACTGTTAACTCAACAACAGTAAATAATGAGCAGCTATAAATATACAGTTCATGCATATTAATTATCACATTCAGACAACAATCTTATCACAGATCACATAGATGTCTGAACTGAGGAAGCCCTCAGAGACAATCCGAGACACATAACAACATACAAGTTATATCAACCAAATCCGAGCCCAAGGAGCAACCTTAGGACAACTCGGATCAAACCCCTTTACATACCGTTCACCCTGACTGTATTACGGTGGAGTATGAATCAGCAAGATCCTACGCTCCGTGTAGTCCGCTAGCTCGTCAAGCGTCCTTGTCAGAAGTATACTCTAAACGGTAATAAAACTATAAGTCAGTCTCCATGACTAACTACATCCGGTATTTCCGAATAATAAGTAACCCCGACAGTTCACCCCTGTCTTCTACAGTTGTTGTTACGGGTTTCTCTAAAACAGTCGGTTTTGTTACTTAAACTCATACGTCATATTTTTCAACTGTTAAGTTTAATTCGTCGTATTTCTTTAAATCTTATCCACCATCTAGTTTAGGTGCATAACCTATAGTTGCATGTATGCATGCATGATTATTTTATATTTTTTTTTTCATATTGTATTATTTTCTCACCATTCCTTATCATACCATATTATATAATTCATCATCTTTAGCAAATAGTATTTGCATCCCAAAAATTCATAACATATAGTTTGTAACTATATTTTTTTTTTAAACAACCACCACCATTAATCATATGGTTTCCAACCAAAATATATGTCCACCTTATATACATTATCCTTGTGTATGTATATATTTTTACTAGTAATTCTCATGAGTTTAATAAACTCTTATATCATATGTTACATTTTATCATCTTATGTTAGATGATTATTCCCATTAGTTGTATTGTATTGTACAACTTATATTAAGATTGTTATCCTAATATTATAACATTTTATGTTGTACATTTACAACTCCTAAGGTTTATTCCCTAAATACCTTAGTGTATGGATCCCATTCATTTATAGTTTGTCACATTATTTTATGTGAGTACCTTTCCTTATATTAATTCCATCTAAACCATATCATTGTCATAACATTTATAACATTATAGACCTTAGTCTAAAATTCATCTTTCAACTCTTATTAACTCAGTATAGCCCTTAACTTATTTAAATTCCGTTTTGACCACATAACATTATGTAATGTTATACCATATTCTAATATCATACTATGTGATATTTTTATTCCCTTTAACTTATAACCTATAGTCTTTATACAAAACTATTTATTATTGCCTCTTAGGCACCATAAGAAAATCTTATTCTTTTCCATAAACCATAGTTTCCTTTATTTACAAAATCACCCCTTTCTTTTTACCATGTTTATATACCATTTAATATAACATTTCTAACTTATAAAAGAGTATAACCTATGGTTATTTTTGTAAATTCCGAACAGCCCTTGTGCTATTCTATAATTGTCATTTGGCCCTATTTATAACATATAGTCTTACCATATCATTAAAACCATATCTTATACACATATCTTAACAAATACTCTTATATAATTCCAACAATCTCCAAATTTCACCAATGGTTATAATATCCTTATTAACCCATATACTCTTGGTAATCACCATTCCACATCTATTTTTCTCCAAAGTGTCATAATGACATAATAACTATATATTATACATATATAGTTCATTTTAATTCCAAAAACAACTCAATAAATTCCTAAAAATTCCTAATAGCCCATGGGTGTTTAAAATACCATTGTACACCCTTTATTTTTGGTAATAACATATTTACCACATATGTTATAAAAATATTACCATTAAATACATAACTTATTATAAAACCTTAAATAAGTTATCTAACTTACTTATTTTGGTCAAAACCTAGCATATGGTCAATGTTGACCACCTTAATATTTCCTTGACCATTAATTTCCTTTATTCACGGTTTGTACCCATACTTTTCAAAAATTACCATTTAACCCCAAAACTTTATAAAATCTTATAAACTTTATTTTAACTCCTTTTTAACTCTAATTTTCGGCCTTATTATTCTAAAGCCCCCAAATTTAATTTAATTACATCTAAGACCCCTTCTTTTCGGTAATAATAGAATATCACCTAAACTTAAATAAAAACTTGTAAATGCACAAATAAAATGGCCTAAAATACATGGCCTTATTATTACAAACATTGGCTTGCAAAATAAATTACACATAAATGTCCCAAAATACATATAAATTTTCGGCCTCACCATATAATTTTCATTTATTTACCAAACTTCCACATAATGTCTTAAATTTGACAATTATGTTAATTAATCTCTTAAATGACTAGCTTAATTTATCTTAGTCATTTTTTTCCATTTCTAGGTCAATATAACCCATATTTATCATTTCACTCTCGGCCATGTTTTATATATAAGCTTAGAAATTATAAAAATCATAGATTTAAGGTGTTTATACCTTGATTTAGCTTGAATAATTCTTGTTTGAATTCGGCCAGCCTTAGATAAAGTTTCCAGAGCTTCTCTTGCATGTTTCAAACAGAAAACAAGGCCTATTTAGTCTCCAAGAAAGATCTAACCATAAGAAGTAATTTAATGTAAGATTTAAGGCAAAAATCACCTTAAAAATGCAAGGAGGGTTCAAGATGATTTCAACCTGAATCAAACACACCCACAAGGTGTTAGATCCACCATATTGACATAGGAAATAGCTAGATCTCAACAAGCTACCTTGTTATTAGGTTTTACCTTGGAAAAATGCCTTAAAAGAGGGTATTTCCTTTGGATCTCGGCCACCCTTGCTCCAAATGGCTAACCAACAGATTCCACATGAAAGGAGAAGAAGATGAGGCTATGACCAAAGTTTCACAGCCGAACTTGAAGGGAATCAAAAGTTATGAGCTTAAAGCACATTTTTACCTTAAAATGAGATTTTGAGCAACCTTGGTCTCTAAACTTGTTTCATTCGAATTTGATTGATGTTCTAACCTTAGAACACTGAGAATAAGCCATAGGAACTGATTAGTCACGAGATCTAAGCATAGGTGGTGAAGAGATGAAGAAAAAGAGCCAAAAACAAGCCTTAAACCATTAATTCGAAGCTTAGAAGTTAGGTTTACCTTCCCAACTGAAGAAGTTCGGTTGAGAGAGCTTGGGAGAGCTTGGAGGAGCTGCTTCACCGAAATGAATGCAGCTAGGAGAGAGAGTGACTAGAATGGCTAATTTGATTGAAAATGCATTATTGATTAGTTTATTGTCTCATTATTGGAGGTGACTCATCAAAGAGATAAGGAGGGGACATGGGGTCGGCTGATTGAAGAGAAACGAAGGCTCCCACGAATTGAGGCTTGATTGATCAAATAATGGAGCCTAAAGTGAGTGTATAAACTAATAAAAGGCAAAAGTAGCCTTAATTTAAGGAGACTTATTTAAGTCTTGTTTATTTGTTGGAAGTGACGAAATTTGACTCCCCCAGCCTGTGTATGTCGATCTCATGTGGTCCAAGGGGTCAAAATTTGACCTCTTGACCATTCTTAGTCAATGTTGACTCAAGCGGGCCCCCTTTAGGGTTTTATTAATATTTTAATATTAAATTTGTAAAAAATTGTAAATTTCTGGAATTAAATTCCTAATATCATATAATATGATATTTTATTATATTTAAAGGTATTTATAACCTTTTAGCCCATTTAAAACCATTTAGAAGGCGATACACAAAAACGTGCTTTAAGGAGTTTTAGTGCACATTTTGTGTCGCAAGGTGTTTCTGGGCTTGGTTTCTTTGAAACGGTTTTGTTGTGTTCCTTACATGATATTTGGTCATGGTATCCAATTTTAGGTCATTTAGAGGTCATTAGATTTTTAAGGTTTCTTAGAGCACCTTTTTGCTCTATTTGACCTTGAAGCATGAAAGTGCTTGTTCTTTGTGTTGGAGTGTTGTCCAACATTATAATATATTAATATTATGTTAATAGACTTAGGACAAATTTTTAGGTCCTAAGAAGTTCGTTTGGGTATTTATTTACCCTTAACAGTCAAAGGGTGCAACATCTTGTTTATGTTGACCACTGTTGTTCTCAGTTGACTTATAAGACATGTTCAGGCCTTAATTAATGTGATTAAATATTTAATCCATGTTTAATAAGTTTGGGGTATTTCAGTCTACCCCCCTTAAAAAGACTTCGTCCCGAAGTCTCTCAATTAAATAGGTAAATATATAAATGTATAACTACCCATTATTCTCATAATGTATATCTATGTGATATATCATTCACACACATCGTGTTGTGCCTATACAGCACATAGCCATCACTTGTGGCGTTAGTTCATCATATATGGATATAGGTGATCCATCAGCACCATCATTTCCTATCAGTTCTACCAACCCTGACAACCTCTCTGAGGTGTCCATAACATTCCATTGTTCCACTTTCCATATCTAATGATTCATTTCGTATCTAGGCGATACCATATGTAATCATTCTATAAAGCAATATGAATACATATCACAAATAGCATAAGGAAAGTGTTACACACCTGGTGTAAACACAACAGTCATACAGGTATCTCGTAAGATACATACATACAAGTGCACATCACACACAAACAAACCAAACAACGCACGCCCCGCGTACCAACCATAACCATCAAAACCAGTTCATTGTATGCTATGCATACTAAATAATTCACATACTAACCAAACAAACCTCGTATCCCCCGCACACCACCAATTCTCTTTTTTTTTGTATGCAATGCATATCAAACAGCCAAAACTTAGTGCACACATGTGCACAACCAAGAGGCTCTACCCCCCTTAAAAAGGGTTACGCCCCCGTACCCCACAAGTATACAACAGCAGCTCAACAAGGAGCGCTGGATACTTGGCTCTCAAAGAGTTTACCAACTCGTGGATTATCCTCATATCAGAGAGACGGGTATGACTCTAGCCCTTCTGGGCTCCACAATATATAAAGGGTGAGGCACTAACTATTTGTGCTCTCTCTAAGTTCCTTCGTATGGGCCCACTCACTCCGTATGAGGCGTAGACCCATGAACATAGGCTCAATTTGCCTATTTCCATTGTTGTGTGTCCTCTCATTAGGATCACTAGCAACATGCGTGTGTCTTCTCTCACTGATATTCAGCTTGAGGTATAATATGACATTGGCTACTGTTAGTACTTAGTGTCTTGCACTCGTCTTGTAATATAAGGCGTACCAGCCTATATGTCCATAAAGATGATGTTTGTCATCCATGTCTCCTGGTGGTTTTGTTCCGGAGTAACACACTGTTGTAGTTCTCTTTCTTTTCTTTCTTTTCTTTTTTTTACACACTCGTGTTGATATCCACTTTATCTTTCTACATTCCCACTAGATTAATAACTACACGAGTGCAATACCAAAACACTCAGTCATACAGAGTGCAGAGGCGTAAACGCTCAACAGCCAATATCCAATGAGTCCAACAGAAACGATGTGCGAATTATCCTGTGAGTGGTACATTCCGAATCCACTGTTCCTTGAGCAAGGTTTCTGCTATCATATAGCTTTATTTTTTCTCCTTGCGTAGTCACGCGTTTATATCCATATCATCTGGTAGATTTCCTCTGGATTGTAATAATTTACTCGATCCTTATGAGGATTCTACATATTATCCGTCCATAATGGGTTTCCCTGTTTCTTTTTTTTGGTTCCTGTCCTTGAACTGTTTCCTGTCTTTACTGTCTACTGTTCTCTGTTGAAGGTTTATGATTTCCTTAGCCCGTTGTTTACTCTGCGGCTCTTCTCGTCCATCTTCGAGGTAATCCGTCTTACTGTCCGTAGAATGGAGTTGACTACTTCTCGTGTTTCTAACACTACTTGTCTACTTGCATGGGGTACCGTACTGATACATTACTACTTACCCCGACTAACTTATAAATAAGTCTGTCAGGCCCACATGCTCCTAACGGAGTGCGGTCGTCCCATGTCTCGTTTAGTAAACTGGCAATGTCCGTCACACGGTTATTGTGAAGTATTCTGTTGTCGATCTCCCTCTGATGGATATCTTTTTTTTTTCTTCTTCTTCTTCTTCTTTCTTCTTCTTTTCTTTTTTTTTTGTTTGTCTTCTCTTTGCTTGTTTTTTTTTGTGTAATAGTTCATGTTATCAGTTATCTGTAATAAGTGCTATTGCCTTTGTGGCATCCGTGGTAATTTGTGCCATAGACTGGTATTATTCAACTCGGTGTAAGTAAAATCCGTGCTATATTAGCAAACTTGTTTCTCCTTTTTTTTGATCTCGTTGAGTACAACACATTTTCCTTTTTTCTCCCTGTTTTTTTTTATCATATCTCATCCATAGTTCTTATTCGTCCCCTCATCCATGTAATTGGATGTATTGCAGATTGCATAATAGCTTGAGCAACTTGGCTCTTCACTTCCCAACCATCCTCACTGACGGTGGTGCATCTACAAGGGTAAGCTTGTCCATGAGGACTAAACATTTAGCACTGGTAGTGATTAGCATTAAATGCGGTATACACTGTTGGTATTTGGCTAATAAGCCATGTCTGAAAATTCCTAAACAATTTAAACTGGTGTGGTTTACAATCACAGTGGTTGTATAATTTCCCAGTTGCTGTGGTTGAACTAACGGTCCTTCCAAAGTTGCATAGATTTCTAATCTTAGGGTTTGTATGAAAACGTTTGAAAAACATCTTTTTTTTTTTGGTATACATATATAAAAGACTTAAAAGTAGTAGTTGTTGCGGTTGCATTTGCAGTTGTTGTTACTGTTGCCGTTGCTGTTGCTGCACTTGCTCTAGCAAGTGCGCAAGGCAGATGGAAATTTCAGTAGTTTATTGTCATAGCGCTTGCAATAGCAAGTGCGCCATGCAGGTGGAAATTCTGGTTCAGTAATTCCCGGTCTCATTGACTCTTCGTCATTTGAGTATTGCTACATGATAATGTAAGCATTAACATTCTGTTCATTATATATTTTTCCGTCAAGGTTTAAAGCTTACTGGTACTGAGTACACATAATCTCAGAAGTCATACATAAATGGCGAGTGGTCCCCGACACACTCCCATATACTAATAACATAAGTTTGTTTAACATCCAAGGTAAGTACACAACAAAGTAAGTAGACAAAGTCTTCCACCAGCGGTCTCATGGAGTTCAGGTACTCATGCCCTATCTACTCCCTTGCCCTTCAGGGCTCCAGCATCAGTAGATGTCTGGCCATCCTGACCGCCTCGTGGTACTCCAGATCCTCCAGCTGAGGTCTTCTGAGTATTTTTTTGGTGGTCGGTAATTACGGCTCTCTGGGTTCATCCAGCATTCGAATTCCCTATGGCCCTCTTTGTGGCAGCACCGACACTCGACTTTGCGGCCTTCGTAGTCGACCCCAGGATGGTCTTCCCACAACGCTTACAGTAAAAATGGCACTGGGGCTGTCTGGTGCCTATGGTAGTAATTAAGTTTAAGTTACCATCTGATGTTTTAAAGGTTAAGGTAACAATTTAATTTAAGAGGTAGGTGTTCTCACCCTTAGGAGGTGCAGATCTCAAGGCTGAGCATCTATAGCTGGGCCGGCAACCGAAGGACGGGCTCTTTTCCCTTTGTTCCCTGGTGACCCTGCTGCCCTTTCTTTTTAAGAATTTCCTGTTCAAGATTTCGGGTCAGCATTCTTAAGGTATTTAATATGATAGATAATCTGAAATGGAATAAGTCCTTACTTTCCCTTCTTTTGGCTTTCGCCTGGAGATGCTCCTCCACCCTCACTCTCCCTCAGGGTTCTTCCTTTTCTTGCCCCGAGAGTCTCTTCCCGAGTCTGGAGCATTAGCTCCGTCCTCGAGGCAGCCTCATAACACTCCTGGAATCTCCTTGGTAAGTTCTCACAAAGCTAATTGGTAATGTAGTAAGTAAGAATTTCATGGCTTTCTTGTTGGTACCTGATGGTAGTGTAGAGGGTAGCACCCATCGCCATCTGAATGCGAAATAATAGTCCTCCCCGGAACTTCTCGACCTTCACGGTCTCTGAGTAATCCACACCGGGAATGGAGTCCAGCGAACCAATGATCGAGCGTAATACTCATCCACGGTCAGACCTCCTTGGGTCAGTGTCTCGGACTCCAGGCGCTTCTTCTGTTTGAGATGTGCTGGGTAGTACTTCCCTCTCAGCAACTCGACAAAGGCAGCCCCTGAAAAGTCAGGCGTAGCCAGGTGATGGTCCTTGACCAACCTCCACCAAGTGCTGGCTGCATCCTTCAGATGGAAAGCAGCAATGGCGACCTTCCTGTCGTCTGGTACTTGTAAAGCTTCGTATGCTTCTCATGTTCAACAATGTAACACTCCAAAGCTACGGGGTCGGTTCCCCAGAATATGTAGGTGGTCGGGTCTCTGTAACTGACTTCAGCCAGTTCGTTTCCCTGGGCTGTGGCGGGTGGGCTGGTGCTCCTCCTATCTGAGTACCCTGCTGTGCAAGAACGGCTGTAACCGTCTCTGCAACTCCTGGAATGCCGGGGTCACCGCCTCCACCTCTTCCAGTACCACGCCCTCTAGTTCCACTAGACATCTGTAGTACAGTATGTCACATAAATACTCAGTAAATTACCGTACACAACCAATAGATATTAAGCTGCCTTAAGGCTAACCTGTCACGCAATTTGCGTTACTAGACACAGTATCTTTTGAGACGAATCGTCTCGTACTTCCCAAACGTTTCCCAATTTTCCCAAGTCCTAAGCTCACTGTCTTAACCTATTGTCTCGTCATCAGAGCGGTACTCCGCTCTGATACCACTTTTGTAACACCCCTCTCAATAATCACGATATAATCTCTCACGTAGCAATAAATAACGTCTCGCAGCGGAAAACAAATAACAATTACAAAACTCACTCGGGTGTCACCGGCCGTTACTCGCCCATGCGAGCAACGCAGCCAAACTACATCCAACTTCCAATACAAATAAACTGCTAACCGCAGTGATAACGAGAAACTCCTATACATCATACTAAATCCATAAATCATAAACATCGACAAGTGAGCATCTACCCAATCTTAAAAATACACAACCTTACCATAAGACCATACACCATCTTCATTGCTATACAACATCTCCAACTACCCTGTTCCTGCTCTTCAGCTCCGACAATGATCAACAACCTGTAATGGTGTAGTATCAGCGATAGACGCTGAGTATGCCGGGCCTGGACCCTAATGGTCACTTGTCATTTTAACCATCTTATCATTAGATTGGTTTCATGCTTTACCATTTTACTGATGTATTCAACACTGTATTAAACATGCATAATAAATTTAACCATCCATCCAAATATCCATAAACATTCAACCATCCATCCAAAATCCAAACATTCATTTAATATTCCAACCAACATTTATATATCGAACGTATCGAGTAATAGCACTATATGTACAATGTACATTCGCCGTAGCGTACAATTTTCATATTTAATTTACCTTAGCCTTGTAGGCTCCATCCAACCATCAACACACAATAAAATAACCACAAGTATAACCAATGAACACAAAGCGAAACAACGAGAATAATAAACAAGTATTAAGTCTCGTCCATGGTATTGTTCGCCACTGTATAAGTCTCAATTGTTTTAGTTGTTCAGTTATACCTAGTGACAATGTCTCGTTAAAACGACATGTCTCTAGTTACCCATATATTATGGCGGGTCACCCACGGCAGTAGCCACTCCAACGGTAGAGTCTCCGACCAACGAGCCATTCTAGCTCACGGGAAATTTTCTTGATACTTACGGACCCGTACGCGGACATCCTGGTATCGTTTTTGTGATCACACAAGCGCGCACCAAGAGCCACATCCTCTTGGCTTTACTTCCATTCCATTAATTAATTAATTATACCATCGCATTACCAATTTTCTAACACAGCAGACTAAGGTCATTAGTCCAATCCGGAGTCTGTAAACTCGGGATCCAGTGTTAGATACGAGAGCGGCGTATAGAAAGGCCAATGCTCCGTATAAAAGTCTCAGATAATATTTATATCTTATTATCTTAGTGCTACACAACGTTTACCCTGACGTTCCTTATATTTCATATAAGATAGCACCATAGCCGCTAGTTCGTTTATATATTTGGTTCATATATACGAACCGTACTGTTAACTCAACAACAGTAATAATGAGCAGCTATAAATATACAGTTCATGCATATTAATTATCACATTCAGACAAACAATCTTATCACAGATCACATAGATGTCTGAACTGAGGAACCCTCAGAGACAGCCGAGGACACTACAACATACAAGTTATAATCACTCAAATCCGAGCCCCAAGAATCCGAGACACATAACAACATACAAGTTATATCAACCAAATCCGAGCCCAAGGAGCACCTTAGGACAACTCGGATCAAACCCCTTTACATACCGTTCACCCTGACTGTATTACGGTGGAGTATGAATCAGCAAGATCCTACGCTCCGTGTAGTCCGCTAGCTCGTCAAGCGTCCTTGTCAGAAGTATACTCTAAACGGTAATAAAACTATAAGTCAGTCTCCATGACTAACTACATCCGGTATTTCCGAATAATAAGTAACCCCGACAGTTCACCCCTGTCTTCTACTACAGTTGTTGTTACGGGTTCTCTAAAACAGTCGGTTTTGTTACTTAAAACTCATACGTCATATTTTTCAACTGTTAAGTTTAATTCGTCGTATTTCTTTTAAATCTTATCCACCATCTAGTTTAGGTGCATAACCTATAGTTGCATGTATGCATGCATGATTATTTTATATTATTTTTTTTTCATATTGTATTTTTTCTCACCATTCCTTATCATACCATGTATTATATAATTCATCATCTTGCAAATAGTATTTGCATTCCCAAAAATTCATAACATATAGTTTGTAACTATATTTTTTTTTAACAAACCACCACCATTAAATCATATGGTTTCCAACCAAAATATTGTCCACCTTATATACATTATCCTTGTGTATGTATATATTTTTACTAGTAATTCTCATGAGTTTAATAAACTCTTATATCATATGTTACATTTTATCATCTTATTTTAGATGATTATTCCATTAGTTGTATTGTATTGTACAACTTATATTAAGATTGTTATCCTAATATCTGTAACATTTTATGTTGTACATTTACAACTCCTAAGGTTTATTCCTAAATACCTTAGTGTATGGATCCCATTCATTTATAGTTTGTCACATTATTTTATGTGAGTACCTTCCTTATATTAATTCCATCTAAACCATTCATTGTCATAACATTTATAACATTATAGACCTTAGTCTAAAATTCATCTTCAACTCTATTAACTCAGTTAGCCCTTAACTTAATTAAATTCCGTTTTGGACCACATAACATTATGTAATGTTATACCATATTCTATATCATACTATTTGATATTTTTATTCCCTTTAACTTATAACCTTAGTCTTTATACAAACTATTATTATTGCCTCTAGGCAGCACCATAATAAAATCCTATTTCTTTTCCATAAAACCGACCATAGTTTCCTTTATTTACAAAATCACCCCTTTTCTTTTTACCATGTTTATATACCATTTAATATAACATTTCTAACTTATAAAGAGTATAACCTATGGTTATTTTTGTAAATTCCGAACAGCCCTTGTGCTATTCTATAATTGTCATTTGGCCCTATTTATAACATATAGTCTTACCATATCATTAAAACCATATCTTATACACATATCTTAACAAATACTCTTATATAATTCCAAAAATCTCCAAATTTCACCAATGGGTTATAATATCCTTATTAACCCATATACTCTTGGTAATCACCATTCCACCATCTATTTTTCTCCAAAGTGTCATAATGACATAATAACTATATATATACATATATAGTTCATTTTAATTCCAAAAACAACTCAATAAATTCCTAAAATTCCTAATAGCCCATGGGTGTTTAAAATACCATTGTACACCCTTTATTTTCGGTAATAACATATTTACCACACCACATATGTTATAAAATATTACCATTAAATACATAACTTATTATAAAACCTTAAATAAGTTATTTAACTTATTTTGGTCAAAACCTACCCCGTAATTAAAACAGTGATTAATTAGGCTAAGTATATTTTTAAAAGCTTAATTACACTAAAATAAATACAAGGGAACAAATCCCGAAGAAAACGGACCTTTAAAATGGGTTAAAAGCATAAACGAACCTTAAAGCGCGTTTTTCGAGGAAACCGGGAAAACGCGACTTTAAGCGGGTCAAATAGACTCGTAACAATTTTGGTCAACTAAATAGTCACTAATAAATATTAGTGAAGCTTTAGAACCAATAAAATTGATTAAACGGGAAAATTCCGGAAAACGGGTACCGGTTAGTGAAAACTGTAGCAACCGGTAAGTTGTGGGGTAAGAGTACAAATAAATAAACTAAGTGTGTCCACTTTGCAAATAAAAATAAATATCTGTGTGTGTGTGGGCGTGGGATCCGATTTCCCCCCCCCCCCCTCCTCACTCACTTAATGTGTCTTATTTGCTAAAAGAGAAACCTATTAACTAAAGCAAAAGAAAAAAAAATAAGTCTCTCACCTCACTTTTCCCTCTTCCTCACGTGGCCCTCCTCTCTATTCTCTTTCTTTTCTCCCTTCTTCTTCTACCTTGCGATTTTCATGGAGAAAGGAAGAAACTCACACAACTCCCTCCTTCTCTCCTCTTGTTAACCCATCAATCTTGCTCCAAAAAGTACAAAATTAGTACCATTAGAATCCCCTTGCAAAGGAGAACACTTCCCTCCTTTCAAAAATCCAAAAGCTCCATTTTCGATTTTAAGGGTATTCACCATTTGAAGATTCAAGTCCACCATTAGAAGCACCTTCACCTCCTCTTCATCTTGAGGTAAAAAGAATTTCGAAAATCCTTCCTTTCTAGCTCTCATTGGCATTTTAAGGATTTTCAGTTTTTGAACTCTTGGTTCCTTGTTGCTTCAGCCGATTTTGGCTCTTCCTTGGGCTAGGAATCTTGTTCTTTCTCACTAGTCAAGAGCTTCACCTACTCATTGGGAGGTAACACTCTTTTGTAACCCTAAAACCTAAATTCTAGGGTTAAGTATAAAATGAATGCTAATGGTATTGTGTATTGGTATGGGTTGTAGCACTTGGTGTGTGAACCTCATTGAAACCGAGAACAAGGAGAAAGAAGAGGAAAAGAAGAAGAGGAAAGGAAAGAAAGAAACTAGCAAGTCAAGGTAATGCTCTTACCTTGGGTTAGTGTGTATTGCATTGTAACAGTTTTTGAGTAAGTAAAATTAGTAATGTAATTGAGTAATGAGTAGTAGTAATGTAGTAGTGTATTGGAGGAGAGAATGTAACAGTTTTTGAAGTTTTAAATGATGTTTAAAACTTGGGAAAACATTGGGTAGTGGATGTGTGTATGTGCAGGATTTTATGTTGTTGTAGTAGTGTTGGAATTGTGAGTATAATGTGTGGTGTAACAGGTTGTGGAAATGAGAATATGTGAGCTGAGATAATGTGTGGAGAAAGTAAGAATATAGGGGAGACCATGTCAAAATTTGTGTAGAAAGGAGAGGACTTAAGATGTTTAAGAAGAGGAAGTATTTGGAGAGTTAAGAGGAGTGTTTTTGTAGTTTGCAACAGATTTTGAGAGAAGTTTGTAAATGGGATTAAACTAGAGTGTAAGGTAATGCATTTCAGATGCTAGGAATAACATTAGTTGAGGGAGCATTGGAGTATAGGAGTTAAGGTGGAAATCTGTAGCATAATAGAGGAAACAAAAATCTGTAGCATAAGTGAAGAGGAAACTAGCATGCGTGTTGAAATGAAATGAAGAAAATGTGTAAGTGAGTGTAGGTATTGTGTAGTAAGTTTGGGGGATGAATTAAGGTGGTTTAGAGTGTTTAATTAGTGCTAAATCATGTGGGGAAGTATTGATAAAGATTAGGGAAGCAATGGGTGAAATTGGGAAAAGAAAACAAGGCCTGTAGCAAAGTTCTGCTACTGTCCGACCCACAGCTGGATCGGACGCTGGGTCGGACAGGGCCTGAACAAACGAAAATAAACTTTCTGGAATCGTCCGACCCAGAGCCGTGAGTCGGACGTGGGTCGGACGGGCCTTGAGAAAACACCGGTAATTCATTCTGGAACCGTCCGACCCAGAGCCGTGAGTCGGACGTGGGTCGGACGGGCCTTGATAATCGACAAGAAATCTTTCGGGATGTTCCGACCCAGGGCCGTGAGTCAGACGTCGGTCGGACGGGCAAAAATTTTCGTCATCGAAGTTTCTGACTTCGTCCGACCCAGAGGTTGGGTCGGACGTGGGTCGGACATGGCTTGGATGACAAATCGAAACTTTCTGGAATGGTCCGACCCAGAGGGTATGGGTCGGACGGAATAGTGCTGGGTCGGACGGGAGTAATTTCAGAGGACGAAAACCTACTGGAATGGTCCGACCCAGGGTTGGGTCGGACGGTGGGTCGGACGGCCCAAACACTTACAAAAAAAAATGTTTTAATTATATGACTATAGTAATCATATATACATATATATATGCCTATATACCTATATGCATATAAATGTAGTAATACACCATTGATGAAGTAATAATGGTAAGGAAGTAAGTAAGTTGTAAGAAAACAAGTTTATGAGGTAGTAAAGAAAGAATGGTTTTATAACCAAGTATGAATGTAAAGAAGTAGTAAGTATACATTGAAGTATCAATGAGGGAGTAAATTAGATCAATAATAGATCATTGATCATACTACTTCATGTATGTATAGGAATCAAATAGTTGATCTCCAAGGGAACCGGTAGAACGTATTCGACGGTGAACGGTATGATTTCCTCATGCCCTGTATCCTAACTTGGTTACCCCGATTTGTGTGCTTATGTGATCACCAACAAGATAAATGCACGAATCGGACTTATATTGCACTTAATTGTGTTTGAACTATATTGTTCTTGTTTTATGCTCTTGAACATTTAGTTTATATAACTCATGAAATGAATGGATGGAAATGAAGTGTATGTGTAAGTATGAGTACTTGTGTATGTATGTATGTATGGAAGTAAGTATGGACTTCTACTAATTCCTAACAACCTAACTCTCCTAACATGAGTAATGAGTAAAATGGAATGAGTAGAAGCCCGGTATAGTTTCGGCCACGCGTGAGGATAAGGAACCACAAGAGGTTGGAACCGAATCCTGGCTGTAATCTTTTCCATGGACCAAATCCCTTGAATGGGTAGCATCCTGGATTAGTGAGCCACCCTAAAGCCCGGTGGTGGGATGTAGTAATCCCTGCCCGGAGGTCATACCGACTTAACTGGAAGTAAAGTATGTAAGAAGTATTGTATTGTATTGGTCTTGACTATTGTAAGTCATTGACCCGGAGTAAAAGTATTGAACACCCGATTAACCCGGGTGTGGAATAAGGCTAACAAGACCTTTATGTATTGGAGAATTGTATCTCCGTAATGCGGTGAGTATGTAAGTATGAATGAATGACGTGTATTGTATAAAGCATGTATGTATGTATGAATGAAACGAACCGCATGTACTCGACCAAATAGTTGGCGTACCCTCGCTAGTACGCGGGGTATGCGGTTATCATATGCAGCGTAAGCTGACCCCCCTAGGGGGAATGTTTTTACTCCACAGGTACCCGCGAGGCGTGAAGGTAAGGTAGGGTCAAGATGTGATTCTTTTTGGAGTAGTAGTAGGATTGAAACGGTGTACTGAGTTGTACACGGCTAAAGCCTTTTGTGTAGCCGGTGTACCATGTGGTACACCTTTTTGGATATTGAACCCTTGATTGAATAGTAAGGAGAGGATGTATAAACTCTCCATTTTTGGGAATTAGTGTTGGAATGTAATTCATATATTCGGTATACTCGGTAATCAAATGTAAGTAAGTATTTGGTATTGTAAAGTAAGTAGTATGTATGTATTCATTCTAATCGTCAGACCGATACGGTAAGTAGTAGTAGCCTTGTTAACCTAGGATGGTTAACAGCATTGTATCACCCGCCGGGAGTAGGTAAGTATTCCGCTGCGAGTAAGGTAATTATGGGAAGGATTAGAGGATAATTGAAGGATTAGCGGTTGGGGTGTTACACCTTAGTCTAAAATTCATCTTTCAACTCTTATTAACTCAGTATAGCCCTTAACTTAATTTAAATTCCGTTTTGACCACATAACATTATGTAATGTTATACCATATTCTAATATCATACTATGTGATATTTTTATTCCCTTTAACTTATAACCTATAGTCTTTATACAAAACTATTTATTATTGCCTCTTAGGCACCATAAGAAAATCTTATTCTTTTCCATAAACCATAGTTTCCTTTATTTACAAAATCACCCCTTTCTTTTTACCATGTTATATATACCATTTAATATAACATTTCTAACTTATAAAAGAGTATAACCTATGGTTATTTTTGTAAATTCCGAACAGCCCTTGTGCTATTCTATAATTGTCATTTGGCCCTATTTATAACATATAGTCTTACCATATCATTAAAACCATATCTTATACACATATCTTAACAAATACTCTTATATTCCAAAAATCTCCAAATTTCACCAATGGGTTATAATATCCTTATTAACCCATATACTCTTGGTAATCACCATTCCACCATCTATTTTTCTCCAAAGTGTCATAATGACATAATAACTATATATTATACATATATAGTTCATTTTAATTCCAAAAACAACTCAATAAATTCCTAAAAATTCCTAATAGCCCATGGGTGTTTAAAATACCATTGTACACCCTTTATTTTCGTAATAACATATTTACCACATATGTTATAAAAATTTACCATTAAATACATAACTTATAAAACCTTAAATAAGTTATCTAACTTATTTATTTTGGTCAAAACCTAGCATATGGTCAATGTTGACCACCTTAATATTTCCTTGACCATTAATTTCCTTTATTCACGGTTTGTACCCATACTTTTCAAAAATTACCATTTAACCCCAAAACTTTATAAAATCTTATAAACTTTATTTTAACTCCTTTTTAACTCTAATTTTCGGCCTTATTATTCTAAAGCCCCCAAATTTAATTTAATTACATCTAAGACCCACTTCTTTTCGGTAATAATAGAATATCACCTAAACTTAAATAAAAACTTGTAAATGCACAAATAAAATGGCCTAAAATACATGGCCTTATTACAAACATTGGCTTGCAAAATAAATTACACATAAATGTCCCAAAATACATATAAATTTTCGGCCTCACCATATAATTTTCATTTATTTACCAAACTTCCACATAATGTCTTAAATTTGACAATTATGTTAATTAAATCTCTTAAATGACTAGCTTAATTTATCTTAGTCATTTTTTTCCATTTCTAGGTCAATATAACCCATATTTATCATTTCACTCTCGGCCATGTTTATATATAAGCTTAGAAATTATAAAAATCATAGATTTAAGGTGTTTTACCTTGATTTAGCTTGAATAATTCTTGTTTGAATTCGGCCAGCCTTAGATAAAGTTTCCAGAGCTTCTCTTGCATGTTTCGACAAAAACAAAGGCCTATTTAGTCTCCAAGAAAGATCTAACCATAAGAAGTAATTTAATGTAAGATTTAAGGCAAAAATCACCTTAAAAATGCAAGGAGGGTTCAAGATGATTTCAACCTGAATCAAACACACCACAAGGTGTTAGATCCACCATATTGACATAGGAAATAGCTAGATCTCAACAAGCTACCTTGTTATTAGGTTTTACCTTGGAAAAATGCCTTAAAAGAGGGTATTTCCTTTGGATCTCGGCCACCCTTGCTCCAAATGGCTAACCAACAGATTCCACATGAAAAGGAGAAGAAGATGAGGCTATGACCAAAGTTTCACAGCCGAACTTGAAGGGAATCAAAAGTTATGAGCTTAAAGCACATTTTTACCTTAAAATGAGATTTTGAGCAACCTTGGTCTCTAAACTTGTTTCATTCGAATTTGATTGATGTTCTAACCTTAGAACACTGAGAATAAGCCATAGGAACTGATTAGTCATGAGATCTAAGCATAGGTGGTGAAGAGATGAAGAAAAAGAGCCAAAAACAAGCCTTAAACCATTAATTCGAAGCTTAGAAGTTAGGTTTACCTTCCCAACTGAAGAAGTTCGGTTGAGAGAGCTTGGGAGAGCTTGGAGGAGCTGATTCACCGAAATGAATGCAGCTAGGAGAGAGAGAGTGACTAGAATGGCTAATATTTGATTGAAAATGCATTATTGATTAGTTTATTGTCTCATTATTGGAGGTGACTCATCAAAGAGATAAGGAGGGGACATGGGGTCGGCTGATTGAAGAGAAAGGAAGGCTCCCACGAATTGAGGCTTGATTGATCAAATAATGGAGCCTAAAGTGAGTGTATAAACTAATAAAAGGCAAAAGTAGCCTTAATTTAAGGAGACTTATTTAAGTCTTGTTTATTGTGTTGGAAGTGACGAAATTTGACTCCCCCAGCCTGTGTATGTCGACCTCATGTGGTCCAAGGGGTCAAAATTTGACCTCTTGACCATTCTTAGTCAATGTTGACTCAAGCGGGCCCCCTTTTAGGGTTTTATTAATATTTTAATATTAAATTTGTAAAAATTGTAAATTTCTGGAATTAAATTCCTAATATCATATATATGATTTTTATTATATTTAAAGGTATTTATAACCTTTTAGCCCATTTAAAACCAATTTAGAAGGCGATTACACAAAAACGTGCTTTAAGGAGTTTTAGTGCACATTTTGTGTCGCGAGGTGTTTCTGGGCTTGGTTTTCTTTGACAACGGTTTTTTTGTGTTCCTTACATGATATTTGGTCATGGTATCCAATTTTAGGTCATTTAGAGGTCATTAGATTTTTAAGGTTTCTTAGAGCACCTTTTTGCTCTATTTGACCTTGAAGCATGAAAGTGCTTGTTCTTTGTGTTGGAGTGTTGTCCAACAATTATAATATATTTAATATTATGTTAATAGACTTAGGACAAATTTTTAGGTCCTAAGAAGTTCGTTTGGGTATTTATTTACCCTTAACAGTCAAAGGGTGCAACATCTTGTTTTATGTTGACCACTGTTGTTCTCAGTTGACTTATAAGACATGTTCAGGCCTTAATTAATGTGATTAAATATTTAATCCATGTTTAATAAGTTTGGGGTATTTCAGTCTGGTTGTGGGTTAGTGGTAGAAAACAGGTTCTGGAAGAAAGATCGTGCCACAAATTCCACACCAGCCCAAGTAGTAGCAGCGGGCAGAGATGGCGAAGAAAGGCTGTGGATCGCATTGCGGCGAGAGCGAGCCTTAAACTTATTGAAAAACAGCTTGTTGTTTTTATCGCCTGCCTGAAGCCAACTGATTCTGGAACGCTGCTGAAGACATATTTCATCACGTTGCAAGAGAGAGTCAACCGTAGCAGAACAGGCCTTCCATTTTGCCAACGTGGCTGGAGTTGGTGCTTGCTGATCCAAGTGATGAAGCTCAATCTGGGCCTGACGAAGAGCGTGCTTTTCGACCCATATCTGCTTAACTCCCCAGGACCGTAACCGTTGACCACAAGCTTTGACTTTGGATGTATAATCACGGTGAGCACTACTAGCCCAAACTTGTTGGACTATATCACGACAATGTGCATGCGAAGCCCAACAATTTTCAAAACGAAAAGGTTTTGGGCCGTGCCCGGTGGACGGCTGAAGCAATAACTTTATGCGCTTATGATCCGGGCGTCCCCAGCGCAGATGTGTGTTTTGGGCATGGGGATAAAGTGCAAGCCATGCATCATTTGCAACGAACCTATCTAAGCGACTTTGGACATTGTGGGGGTGCTCAGAGCGTTTGGTATATGTAAAACAAGAACCCCGATATCCCAAATCTTGCAACGAACAATCAGTTAAACAACGACGAAAGGCCGACATCGCTGCCTGGGATCTAAAAGCGCGTCCTCGGTGTTCCCGTAAGGCTAACACCTCATTGAAATCACCGCCAAGGACCCATGGTCCTTGCCATTTGTAACACCCCAACTAACAACAACACACTTATCAACAAACTACAGCGGAAACAAACTTCATCACATTACTTAACTTCTTGGTGTTACACGCCGTTAACCACCCACGTGGCTAACAAGGCTATTACATATACAATTGTACCGGTCTGATGGACTAGACTCCCGAGCGACTACACATTACTATCCCTTTCCTTTAACACAACAACAACATACACCTTTCAACTGTACCGAGTATTCACAAACTGATGCCGATAACAATCTCGGTCTTACTACACCTACTGTACATATACAACTTAAATGATTACCCATGTACAACGACTACCCCATCCTACTCTCGAACGGCTTCCTGCTCTTTGTACCTGAAATAGGAAAAGAAGAGAAAGGGTGGCCCCCAAGGGGCTCAGCACCTTTGCTGGTATGGTAATCCCGCAGCCCACATGCTACCGGGCCACGCACAACTAATTGTCGTCTTAGCATGCGGTTGATTATATTTAAATCATGCGTGTAACTATAAACACACAACACATAACATTTCGCCTCAATGGGCTCAACAAACAGATAACACATCCCTACTTGATAAGTCACTCATGGTATTCATTATCCCTAGAGTGTTTCTCCTCTAATGGAGCTACTTCCTTAATAGACGACAACTACCCATTAATCGGGTTATCCTTAAACGCCTCTTATCACAAACTGGGATTCATATCCATGATCCACATACTCCACATTTTACAACATATAACATGCATCCCATAACAACACATAACAACACTTTCACGTTTCAACGTGCACATAATAACATCGCAATAGAAATTGCATTACAACAACATCACATAACATAACGGGAACGGTTCTCTTAGGAACCGACCCAAACATTGTTAATACACTGGTGAGCCTAGAGAATGTTTCCAGTCTCATGATAAGCTCGTTACATAACTCGTTACCGTCTCGTTAAATGAACGGATAACTTAGCACAAGGTGTCTCGGATATAGTGATCCAAGCACACCGAACAAACATAACATAGTATGCCCATGTGGCCCGACGTGAGTCAGTAATAGCCTTGGTTAAGCTAAAGGGAAGGTTGGAAACCAAATTGGAAAACAACCATAACATACGGAGAGGATCGAACCTGATATGACAACGACCCACCATACTCACACGCGTGGCCGGAACAGACCGGACTCCTCACTTCCCTCGTTAGCACTTGTTAGAAGTTCAACATTGAACTTAATTAAACAATCACAACATAGGGTTAAGTCTTGTTAGACACACACAAGGGAAGGGAGAGTCATACATTCACACACAAACATCACACACAAACATCACATAACTAACTCACGCATAGTCGTGGTTAGAACGTTCCTTAGGTCAGAAACGTTATCACCGGATACCGTTCTCTTACGTTTACCTAATAGTGGTTAACTAGCCCTTCAAGCGCATTCGAGGTTACCGGTATCGGCACGTAAACATACAACAACAATAACGACTGTAAACTCGTTTCATGATTTATCTTATAACGTGGCAAACATACAGAAAAACACATTGACATACAAGCCGGTGTAATCCGGTAGGACACAGGTTTCAAGAAAACCATACCTGTCACCGGAGTCCACTTTATCGTGTCCACTTATGTTCCTCGAGCAATTCTCGAACAACTGTTAAAATTACATGTATTTTTATTAACATCGGGGTATCGTGATCATTTAAAGTCTAATGCTTATAACTTTTCCCCGTTAACTTAGTTACATAACTTCACTTTTTAACTTGTTTTACTTTTACATTTTAATACATCTTTTCCCCCACTAAATTGTCATTATAACTCACTTAACATGTCCTTAACAATCTTATAACATCACTACTTAATAATCCCCTCATTACATATCATTTTATAATCTTAACATTTAAATCATCTTACTTAACTTAATCTCTCAAGTCCATATATATTTATCTTTCTAACCATCAATACTCTCTTAATGGCGTACCACTAATACCACTTAACATTCTTAAATTAATTTTTTTTAAGGTCCGACCGACCCACCGACCGACCCACCCCCTGGGTAGGTCGGCTGCAGAGAGCATCGAAGTTCACAGTTTCAGCCCGACCGATCCAGACTGGGGTCGGTCCCCTGGGTAGGTCGGCTGCAGAAACTTCCCATATATTGTCAAACTTTCTCCAAATTTTTCCTCAAGCCTCCTAATGTGTTCTAACATCATTTGGCACATCAAACACACCTTTAGCCATGTACTAAACTCTTTAAATCACACACCAAAAACCATCTTATCATTCACAAATTCCTTACAAAATTCCTAGCACTTGGAATGTTTTCTCCTTAAGATTTCTAGGTGGTATTTCACCTATAATGACCACTATACCAAGGTGTTTCCTCTACACCTTAACATCATCTCTCAAACTTCTTTCTTACTAACTAAATCTCCTTTTTCACATCTTACCTAAACATCATTTCTTCCTTGTACACAACATTCCTAAACTTAAACAAACTTCTCCAAGACTTTAATACATCCACAAAAACACATATTGAATTCCTAGAACTTCCAAGATAATACCTAAATCCTTGTATCACACTAAATCGCCTTAGTACATGTTTTCTTCCCTAGTAAAACATTTGTTCACCTTTAACACTTCCTAGTTCACCAAAACTTACTTAAAACACTTAGAACTTCATATACATTTTCCAATTTTGCCATAGCTTCTCTTGTATATTCTCGCATCATCCAAACACTTAGGTTTTTACCTTATTCCATTCAGAAACCTAAAATCCACCAGAACTTTCTCACACACAAAACTCAACCAAATTTACACTACACTCACTAATATGCATAAACTAAATTGCTTGGCACTTAGGCCCTTAAATAACATGGCTCTTAGCCCTTAAATTGCATAAACCTTAAACACTAAATTTTCCACATAATATATTGCCTTTAACCTGCAAATACACTCAACATCACATATGCCCCTTAATAGTTTCCCTTGAGAGCATTTTACTAGTCTTCACCATTGGCTCCTTAGGTATTTTATTAAGCAAATCAGCTCATTTTCCTAAGCATTTACACTAACATTGAGATAGTTTGTTTTACCTCTTTCCTCTCAACTTCTTTCTTGTTTCCTTGAACCGAAAATCAGTAAGGAGTTTGATCACTTGTCAACTTCTAATCATATACATATAAGGGTAATGAGCTTAAGAATTCCACTTAAATCTACAACCCTAGTTTAACTAAGTTTTTTACTACACTAAATGATATTTACCTTTGAATTTGAAAGAGAACTTGAATATGTAACAAGAGGACTCCTCCTTGTCCCTTGAAGATTGAAATGGTGCTATGAAAGACAAGAGAAGACACCATCAAAGGTGATTCTCGTTACACACAAAAAGAGGGAATGTTGTTTTTTCTTTGATTTTCCTTACCTTGCAAAGGAGAATGACAAGGCAGAAAGGTGAGCTCAAGCTCCAACAATGGTAGGAATCTTCATGGCACCGAATGAGTTCTTGAAGATTTGAAAAGGGAAATGAAGATCTCACTCTAACTAAGACAAAGGTAGTCTTGAAATTGATTTTGGAGCATGGAGTCATAAGTTACAAGCATTCAAAGATGGAGAATGGCTACTTGCTGTAGCAAAACGAGATTGAGAAGGGAGGATGAAGATGAATACGGTGGTGAGTGAAGGAAATAAAGAGAGGAGGTGAGAGGTAAGTCTTTAGTTAAGATATTTATATATAAAAGGTAAATAGTAACTTTTACTTACTTTTCTTTTTCTTTTCTTTAGTTGCTAGCCAAGTGTGATGACTCACAATCTAAAAACCGTGCCCCCTTCCATCATAAGGATATTTATGGTCTTTGTTGACCATTTAACTAATTAAAGTTGACTTAAGTCAAAACTAGCACTATTTGAGCACTATTCACTAATTAAGGCACATATTTGTGAAATTTTTTATTTCCCATTGATTTAGACTTCCTAATGTGATACTAAGTAGTACTCATGTTGATTAAAGAGTAATGATGGAAATTTAGCCACTCAAAACCCATTTACAAGACAATTTTTCAAAAATGTGCTTTAAGACTCCTTAAAGCACATTTTGTGTTTTAACTTGTTTTCAAGCTTGGTTTTCTTTGGTAATTGGTTTAATATGTTCATTAACATATTTATAAGGTATAGGTATGACCTTTAGGTCTTATACAAATTTATCCCAAGCTTAGAGCACATTTTTGCTCTTATTGACTTTAAGGTATTTTCTTGTGTTTTGTTTGGTTTAACTGTCTACCAAAGTTTCCTAAGGAATTAATTAGCCTTATTAAATCATAATTGAATATTACCAAGTCTTGGTAGGTCCTTTGGGTCCCAACCAAGTTCACTCCAAGCTTAGAGAATGTTTTTGCTCAAGCTGTGTCTTAGTGCTTTATTGTGCTTTACTACCGTTTAAATTGTTCAATAATGTTTCTAAGGCACTTTTTAGCCTTTAAATATCATAGTTTAACATTTAAACATCATATCAAGGTTTGGGGTATTTCACCATTGCCCACGCAAATAACGCAAAAGGCTCCACGTCTTCCATTTTTCTGTAGCATTGGACCAACCATACACCCCCGTCAGACGCCACTCAAAACCCCCCGAAATGACTTACAATAACATCCACATGATGTGCAGAAAAACTAGAAAGAGTAACATGCAAATTCGCTTGCCAAAATAAAGTAACACCCCCCTTCCGACCTTCACTGTCCCCTGCAGCCCAATTATAATCCGGAAACCTAGATGCTACAGATCACATCTCAAAAGAAGACAGTTTGGTTTCAAGGATAATTACAAAAAGAGGCCTTTGTCTAGCCTCTAAACCCACCAACCAGCGAACTGCCGCGGCACTGCCTAACCCACGACAGTTCGTGACCAAAACAGACATCACCGGCCGGAAGAAAAACCCAATCGTCACACCGAACGTCCAAAGAGTGGAACCAGCCAAACAGAGGAGAAAGCCCCAAATCAAAAGCGCTGAAATCGACTAGAGGTCTAGGATTTACTCGAGCTTCTAGTGACCAGATGTGAGGCTTCATCAGAACATTACAAATCACTCTGAACACCTTAGCAGCAAAATCAGCAGCACCAACAACCCGCAAAGCAAACCTAGAAGAAACACACAAGCACCCAAACCAACATCCAGTCCAATCACAGCGGCCTCGTGCAATTTCTACCCGGAAGGAGAAGTCCCATCCAGTCCAATCACCCAATAGCATACATGCTCGCATCTTAGTTATCCGGTAATTTTGCATCCCTGGACGGCGACCAAGAGCACACCGCCTTTACTCATTCTCTAATTAGGCTTCCCTATTCTGGCGAACGACAACATACATACGGCTAGAAGTCGTTGATTGAAGCAAACCCTAACTTAGTCCTCTCTCGTTCAGCTCAAAGCGACCAGCATAGAAAACGCCCCCTTGTTGATTGAAGCAAACCCTAACTTAGCCTTCTCTCAGAAATTGAAAATGCCCATCGCCATCCCTTCGTGTCTGTTACACCGTTTGCGTTTCGCCGGCTATCGGCATAGAGCTCCTAAGTAGGCAGCTTTTTGAGGATCCGTTGTTAAGAGTATCAATACACCACGGTAAAATTGCAGCCCTTCGTGTCTCATCTTCATTCTTCAACTCACGGTAAAATTGCAACCCTAGACTGGAACGGGGAACACATCAGCGCCCTCTCCTTCTGAATCCCCTCTTTCTGAAAATCCTGACTGGCGGACCGACATTAAAAAAGAGAGATTTTTAACTTTTACATGGCAACAAATTCTTCATTGAATGCTATTACAGGCGACATTACATTTTTTTAAGTATAACTTATAATTTCTCATTACTAAAACAGATGACACATCTATCTCACTGCCCAAAATGCAAACGGTTACAATGTGATTAGGAATTTGAGTCTGGAAAAGGTAGAATTCATTTTCCTAACTATCTAGATCATCTAATCCCTTCGATCCTAGGTTCTCAGTATTATTCATTTCAAATTACCTTATTACCTAGATTGTACTTTCTGGAGAGAGAGCTTTGTAGCAAAGTAAAGATTCTAGACAAGAAGAGTGCTCAAGTGTAGATAGTGTGATTATTTCTACGGTGGAGAACCCCTATTTATAGTTTTTTCCCTTACAATTCTCACTGTTGTCAACCTGTCAATCTATTCATTCTACCAGGATGTCATTCTGTTAATGTAGAGCTATAAAGCGTTTTAAAGATGTGATCGGTCGCATGCGACCGGTCGCTTATCTTACATATCTTTTTATCTAAGTGAACAGTCGCTGGTGACCGGTCGCTATCTTATACTCCTGTGAGAAGTAACATAGTTAATACAATGTATTAGTGTTATATAAACACATTCACATGCTCCTAGCGCTCAAGACCACAGTAAGAGACAATAAAAGGTGTATCCTAGGAGCTATGGTTTTCTGGGTTGTGCGCATAGTAACATTAGTGACAATAAAATCAAAATCAGGGCCAAGACTAGTGATCATATGAGCCACCAAGTCTGTGTCACTGACTGGTGCTCCTGCAGCGGCTAAAGTTGAAGCAAATGGTTTAAGTTTATTGTAAAACTTAGTGATAGAGTCAGAGCCCTTTTTATAGTTCATCATCTGGCACTTTATATGCATGATAGTTGTAGACTGGGCATCAATGTTCTTAGGATTGCGATCCTAGCATATGATCGTAAGTGACCACTAGGATCGGATCGTGGGATCGTTCGATCCTATAAAAGTGAGTTATTATTGTTCAAAAGCAGGGCCATCTTGATGATTTTAGGGGCCCTGTGCTAAAGTCTAAAATACGTCTCTTATATAGAATTAAATTAATTTAAAATAAAAAATTACTAAATTAAAATATGTAAAATGAGGCCCTTTATAACATTCTATTTAAATTAAATTTAGACATTATATAATTTTCTCATGACAAACTCTAAAGAGAATAAATAAAAATTAGGCCTCACATATAGGGGGCCTTGTTCCGTCGGGCTGTTTGCACAGCCTAGTAGCCGGCCATGTTCAAAAGTATACATACGCTATAAAGAACTTCTATTTAAAGCATAAATTTTAATTTGAATAAAATATATAGCATTATTGAATTTAAAAATAATAAATGAAGACCACATGATTGTACACTTACAAAATTGAAATATAGATAAGAAAACATTATGAATCTCATAATATATTCCATAAAAAAAGAAAAAATGAAATAAGATAGGTTAAACATATATCAAATCCACAAACTGCATAATTTTTATGTTGTCTTTATTTCTTTCATCACCCTCCCAACAAATATTATGAGCTACAAGTTCTTTATTTACAAAATCATGGGTTTTCACATCCATGCTCATTCAAAAGATTAGTAAGCAATGAAACACAAAGTTAAAATGAGTTATAGCTTATTGTTTCAATTATACACCAAGAAGAAACAAATGAAACGAGTAATCAATAATATTTTATAATTTGTATTGGTTCTTTTAAGTTTTTTTGCATGTTCTACTTTAGAGTTTTATAACTATGAATTTTCCAATCATTTACAATATTAAATAACACTTTAAATGTTATACATTTTTTGAGCACCTAGGTATTGTAATCCTTTATAATGAAGAGTAACAAGAAGTGATAATTAAATCTTAATTATTATCCGCTCAATGACCTCAAAAGAATCTACATATCAAAGTTGTTGTAATAACTTCCAGTTGGAATGTTCAAAGTCATGATATTTTATGGATTATGAAACTTTGTACAAAATTTTAAGAACTTTTTGTTTCCTTAGACTTTATTAAGATACAATTAACATTAATATGAAAACCATAAACAAAAAATAAAATTGGGATCAATGGGACCGTACTACGGATCTAGAGTGTAGGATCGTGTGATGGAATTGTGGTCCTTTATCAATCCTACGTGGCTCCGACCCTACCTGCGATCCGGATCGTAACTATGAACTTGGATCGTAAAATCGTAGGATCATGGGATCGGATTGCGATTCTGTGAATATTGCTGGGCATAGAGCATTTTCTACAATGCATTCCGTACTTGAGTAGAAGTTTCAAGGTTGATTACCTTATTAACTAGGGAATCAGTCATAGAAGTAATGAGAACTGAAAGCACCAACTGATCCTATTGTTCCCAATGTGCTAGCTACTCAAGTGTGCCAAAAATGGGTTTGGGTTTGGAGCCATTAATCCACCCAAACATCCCTTAACCTTTGAGGTACGGTTCTAGCTGCTTCTTCCATGTTGGGTTGTTGTCAAGGTCTTATCATCTTCTTGTTGGTGCCATAAAATTTCTTTGTAAATGCATGTAAACTGTTCAAAGAAAATTCCTTTTCAACTTCACCTGATTTAACTACCTCAAGATTCAACCTTCGAAAGTCCTTCACTAGCTCCTCTTCTAGTACCCAGTTGGCTTGCTCTTCATGGCTCTTATTATGGCTTAAGGCATCAGCTACATCATTGGCTTTGCCTTAATGATACATGATATTCTGGTCATAATCTTTGATGAGTTCTAGCCACCGCCTCTGTCTCATATTCAATTATTTTTGTGTGAAAATGTACTTTAAACTCTTGTGGTCGGTGAAATCTTACATGATGTATTATACAGATAATGGCTCTAGATTTTTAACGCAAAAACTATAGCAGCCAGTTCTAAATCATGGGTAGGGTACCTTGTTTCATAATTTTTCAATTGCCTGGATGTAAAAGCTAATACATTTCTATGCTGCATTAGTACGCATCCTATGCCATACTTGGATGCATCACTGTAAACTTCAAATCCTTCGATTCCAGATGGAAACACAACTACCGGTGCTGATGTCAACCTGTCTTTTATAATCTGGAAGGCTTTCCCACAACTGTCATCCCATTTGAATCTTACTACTTTCTTCATCAGGTTCGTAAGTGGTTTGGCGATCTTTGAAAAAATCCTTGACAAACTTTCTGTAGTAACCTACTAGTCCTAGAAAACTTCAAACTTCCTTGACATTACTTGGTCTTGGCCAGTTCTTAATTATGTGAATCTTTGCTAGGTCTATTGATATGCCCTTCTTCGTAATGATATGCCCAGGAAAAGACACTTCCTCGAGCCAAAACTCATATTTTGATAATTTTGCATATAACTTCTTTTCCCTCATAATCTGTAAAACTTGTCGGAGATGATCCTCATGCTCTTCTTTACTCTTTGAGTATATCTGGATGTCATCGACGAAAACTACAACAAACTTGTCAAGAAATGGACTAAAGACTCTATTCATCAAATCCATGAATACTGCTGGTGCATTAGTTAATCCAAATGGAATAACTGTGAACTCGTAGTGACCATACCTTGTTTGAAAAACATTCTTCGCTATATCTTTACTGCTACCATTAACTGGTGATAACCTGACCTCAGATGTATCTTGGAGAACACTTTGGCACCTTGTAACTGATCAAATAAATCATCGATTCTCGGTAATGGATATTTGTTCTTGATGGTGCTTGGTTTAATTCCATGTAGTCAATGCATAGACTAGGGGTGAGCATTTGGATAATTCGGTTAACCGAAATCCAAATTACTGAAAAAAAATTGGTTTTCGGTTAATTCGGTTACAAACCAAATTAACCAAATTTTAGTCAAAACTGAATTAGCCGTTATCCAAATTATCCATAAACCGAAATTTTTTTAGATTAAAAACCGAACTGAAATCCAAATTTTCATCAGTTCGGATTTCGGTTAACCGAAATTTGAAAAAAAAAACCAAAATTTGAATATTTTTTTTAAGTTTTTCAATTAACCACGTGTTACAACCCACAGGTTGGTACAAACAAGAAACAACTTTTTAGATAAGATCAGCCACATGAAAATGACAACTCCATGCACTACTTGTCGATCACACTTCGCAAGTGTACCCATCCAAAATATAGTCACCAGATCAAGCTTTAGCTTCCAAACAAGTTGTTAAGTGCCATTAGTTTCACATACTCACAGATACTAGAAGACAGAAGCAGCACAGCGAATTCCAAAACCATGGCATCCTAGAATATCTTCAGTCCAAATCTATTCTCTATACACAAAACCATGACCGATGATGGATAGTATCACAAGATACCTAGAAAACAGTCTAGCAGAAAACAAAAAAATCTGGACCCCAACCAGCAGTATACAAGCTTCAATTTACCATTCCTCGGGAGCCATAGAAAACTTCCTTCCTACTCGCTAGGTAATATCCATGGGATAGTATTTCCACATCACAATATGTGAAGAAGGAAAGAATGATGGTAATCAAATAAAGATGTCAACAGAGGGTATTAACAGAGATCAAACAACACATATGTCAGCAAAAGAACTGATGTGACAGATTGTTTATGCTCAGCTGAATTCAGACCAGACAACATACATATTTCAGTTTATAAATAGAGTTAAAGAGTGATAAAAAACTGAAGTAATAAAGACTCTTTTATAAGCAGTAGCAGCTAAACACGCGTATTGTTTTTGAGTGATAAAAAACTGAAGTAATAAAGACTAGATTCATATATCACTCTGAAGTAATAAAAACTAAACTGCTATGACAGATTGTTTATACTCATCAGATTGTAATAAAAACTGAACTGTTGTGACAGATTGTTTAAACATCAAGAAAAGAGCAATGAAGAAACTTACCAAGAGTTTAATACTCCATATCATCACTCAAGTTGTTGTGTTGATTGAGCACTTGTCCATTCCTTAAAAAGAAGACATATAATATCAAATTATGATTCATATCTAGTAATAAAGAAGATATCAAGGCAGCTTCTACATACAAGTGAATAGTCTATTAAGATTTAAGTTTTCAAGTTATTTAAGATACCTTTCTCCAACTCAATGATTGCTTCTTCATCTTCTTCATCCTCAACTGAGGGCAGCTTTCTTAACCAGCTTTGAAAACATATGAGTTGTTCCACCATATTTGGACTTAAAGAGCTTCTAAAATCATTCAAAACCCTCCCTCCAGCACTGAATGTGGATTCTGATGCCACGGTGGAAACAGGGACAGCTAGCACATCACGAGCCATCTCGCTTAGAATTGGGAAGCGTCCTGCGTTGACCTTCCACCATCCTAAGACATCAAGCTCCCCTTTGCAAGGATCCTCTTTCAAGTACCTCTCCAAATCAGTCAAGTTTTCATCAGTAGTTATCAACGAATAGTACTTCTTATGTCTGTCAGTCATGGAGGAGGAGGTGCTTGGAGATGGAGTAACATGTGAAGATACTTCACTGTCAACATTGGAGTCAACATTTTTCAACTTCTCATACCACATGTACATCTCATTCAAGGCTTCACTAATATGGTTGCATATTTGATTCGCCATTTCAACATTTGATTGGTTTAAATCAGCAATGACCACCTCAACATATTTCCATTTCCACCGAGGATCTAGAATGCAACCAATATATATGAGCACATTCATTTTCTTGCTGCTGCCTGGTCAAGTTTCCATACCGCTATTCCACCAACTTCACCACTATTTAAGACCAGCTCAGCTTGAGTAGAATCAAGTTTGTGAAGTGCTTTACAAATTTTTAAATGAGAACTCAAAGAACTTGTACCACTGTTGTATGCAAAGATCAATTTGCAATGCTTGCACTCAGCCTTTAGAACTCCACTCTTAAATATCTTCTCAAAATGCCCCCAAACATGAGATCTAGGTGCCATCTCTTTTCTTTTCTTTCCAGCCAGTCGTGGTAACGTTGCTGTTTGACTTGCCTCTGGTGTTGCTTAACTTGCCTCTGCTGGCACTGCAGCAACTAATGCTGGAGATTCAGGTTGAGTTGGAAGGATAGTGTTGGGTTCTCTTCCAGATGCGACTGATTCATGTACATCTCTAGGTGTCCTAGTTGTAGTAGTGTTAGAAGCCATCTCTACCTGAGGTGAGGTCAACAGGATAAACATACGCGTCAAATAAATCATTCTACATAATAGGTAAACAGGGCTGAACTGTTCACTTAAATACAACATACAAAATAAGAAAATAAATAAGTAAGCAATTAAAAAATATTTGTATACACACTATACAATAATCTGTAACTACTTCACTAAATCTCGTCCAAATCTGACAATAGTAGCTAATACAAATAGATTTGTTAATGACCAGAAAAGCAAAGAAACTGATTGGTTAATGTATACAGCTACTAGAGCCTAAGGTTATATTTGTTGCTTTCAGCCTCAATTGGAATTTTCTAAATACTGTTCTATTAGGGAAAAGAATCTCCAGATGAGAAAAACGAATGCTACAAAGAAATAATTCAATTCCCTGATAATAACGGGAAGGAAAAATATAGTTTATTATTATTCTAATATTCCTCCCACTGATGGAAGCCACCTGGTTATTCAAATAGCAGATGAAAAGTTCAGTCTGTTGCTACACTATGAAACAATCTACTGTTTGAGCTAGTAATTTCACTTCGCCCATGATGAAAGCTTAAGAATCACCAACCAATTTATATTTAATTCCTCACTAGTATCAATGAATGAAGCAACTAATAGTAATAAAATCAAGTTTAATCCCCAACAGTAGTGCATGTATCTTATTATGAAGTTTCCTCGTAAGAAAATAAACACTTCCAACGCTTAACTGCGCACTGTGAAATACTCTTACACATGTTCCAGTATACATTTTTTACTTCTGCTCTACCACCAAGAGCACTATCAGGAAAGGCAAGTTCTGAAACAGAGGGAAGTAACTAAGCTAGTTGAGAGCAAAAGTTCAGACAAATGGGTGGAGATTAACCTCCTAGTTCTTCCAACTTTTCATGGGCTCTATTTTCTACTCAGCAGTAGATTGAAGTCCCAGCTAATTTAATAAACAATTGACTATCATATCGTACCATAGGAAAATTTGTAGAGTTTAATCTAGGCATCGGATTCAATTCAGCCAAGACTCTTTCAAGGGTGACAATTCTACTAAGTCGATTACGTTTTTCCAAAATCTTAGCTATCCCCTTTGCAATCTGATAATCAGACCTCACTGAATAGGTAATTAGATAAGAACCAACTACCAGAGCACGGGAGGGGAGAGGAGTGTGCTGCGTAAATAGGAAACAAGAACGTACTCCTACTCTCGCACTGCAACCTAGCCAACACCCCCAGGTTAATGAAAATGGATCCAATTTTGTGACCAGAAACCGGCATACAAAATAAGAAAATATATAAGAAACAAATCCAGAAGTACAAGAAATAGGCTCTAGTAGCTGTATACATCTTAACATATTCAGTCAGTCCATAGAGATAAACCGTAAATGACCAAAAAAGCAAAGAAACTGTCGTCCAGAAGTAAACCAGTTGCAGGCGACTAAAATGGAGAAACACGCAGGTGCAGCCGCCGAAGGAAGAGAAACACCAGGCCACCGCCAGTCGATGTCTGCCACCGTCCGTCTCAGTTCACCGTCTGCTGACGCTGCTCTGGCCTCTGTGATTGCAAATTGCGTCCTCATTTTTTTGAGTGAATCGGAGTCGGAGATAAGGAAGGACGAAGGAGGAAGGAAAACTAGATAAGGAAGGTCGAATCGAAGGTGGAGAATTTAGAACTAGAGAATGGAGATGGAGATTGGAGATGGAGAAGACCAGTGAAGACTGAAGCGGCGTGAAATCGTGAAAGAGTGTCGTGCGTGTGGCCTGGTGGAGGAAGGGGAATGCCGGAATGGGAATGGGGGGTTAGTGATAATGATAGATTAGATTTAGGGTTTTGTAATTCAGTAACTAAAGCCTAAAACTAAAAAATAAAATCTAAAAGTGTTACTTTTAAAAAAAAATTGGATATTTCGGTTGACCGAATTTTTGAAAGCCAAAACCGAAAACCGAACTGAATTATAATTTGGATAACCGAATAACCGAAATTTTAAATTCAGTTTTAAAATTCGGTTAAAAATCCAAAAAAAACGGTAAATTTGGATTTCGGATAAATCCAAATTATCCAAACTGAATGCTCACCCCTAGCATAGACGCATACGTTCATCTTTCTTTCTGACAAATAAAACCAGATCTCCCCACGGCGATACACTCGGACGAATATAACCTCTGCTCAGTAACTCCTTTAGTTGTTCCTTCAGTTCCTGCATATCATTTGGTGCATCTTGTACTGATGCTTCAAAATTGGTCATGTACCTGGTACTAAATCAATGTTAAACTTCACTTCACGGTCTGGTGGCATGCTTGGAATCTCCTCTAGAAAAACATCGTGAAACTCCCTTACAACTGCTATTTCTTTTGTTGGTGGTGTTGTCTTATGGTTCGTTGTAGTACTATCACCTTCTTCTTGAACATAGCATAGGAACGCTTGGTGTCCCTTCCTCACGTCCTTCCACAACTTCAATGGTGTCACAACTCTCACCCCACTGCTTTTACCCTTGTTTGTGTATGATATTCTTTCCCCTATTTTCCCCTCCAGACACACCTTTTGTTTTTCACAATAATACGTGCCTTGTTTTTGCTCAACCAATCCTTCCCCAATACTTCATCAAAATCTTTCAAATCAAACTCCACCACATCTACCCCAAACTTATTTCCCTCTATACATATTTTCACTCCCTCAATCTTTTTACCACACCTAACTATCTTTCCCGTAGGTGTAGACACAGCATAGTCAATCACAATTGTTGGTGTAATTCCTATTCTCTATATAAATTCAGAAGACACACAGGAACATGTTGCACCCGAATCAAATAATACTTTAGCGTTGGTATTATGGACCAAAAAGTACCTATTATAACATTTCCTTCTTCCTCTGCTTCAGCCTTGGTTATAACATGGATATGCCCTTGTTTCTGGTAGCCTCCACTTTGATTCTCTCCTCCTCCTTCTGTTGTTGCCTCCCCTGGTTACCTCCTTTGTCATTGTAATTCGTCCTCTAACCCCTACCTTGGTTGTTGTTGTGGTAGTTTTTGTTGTAGCAGCCCTGGTTATTTCCTTGTCCCTGGTTTTGATTTTTATTATTATCATTGTTCCTCCACCACCACCGAATTGTTTCTTATTACACTCGAATGACCTGTGTCCTAGTTCGCCACATTTAAAACATCTCACCAACCTTCCGGAGCACTCCACTCCAGGGTGATCCCTATTGCACACCTTACAGAAAAAGTGCCCATGCCTTCAATCTTGATTAGCTTTAATAGAACTTTGCCCTGCGTTGTTTGACATACCCCAGGGTATCTTCCCTACCTAGTGGTTATTGTCATACCTTGGCCTTTTATCTCAGTTTTCCTCACTTGATCCTGGTTTGAACCTTCTTTTTTGTTTACCCTGGACGTCTCTCCTTCTTTGTTGTACCCGGTACAAGTTTTATGTTTTACTATATGCCTCTTGTAAAGTAGCCACGGGAAGAACGCTTAATGCCTCCTGTAAATTCCAGTGTAATCCCCGATAAAACGTTAGACTTTAGCAGCTTCATCAGGAACCGTATTAGATGCAAATCTTACTAGCTCCACGAACTTATAGTGATATGTCTTCACACCGTCCGATAATTGCGTCAGCTATGTAAACTCATGATATTTTTGCATACGAACATGCTCCGAGTAAAATCTTTTTCTCATGATAGCCTTGAGTGCCTCCCACTCGAAATTTGGTTTTTCTTTTAATCTATCCTACTCTGAAGTCCACCATTGATCAGTCTTACCTTTAAATTAGTCAACAGCCCCACATACCGTCTTGTCCTCAAGACAATCAACAATCTCGAAGATCTTATCGAATTCCCTTATCCAGTCCTCTAGGATCATAGGATCTTCCACTCCCAAAAAGGTGCTAGGCTTCATCGTATAAATTCTTCTAGAAACTGTAAACCCCGATTTTTGAACCACTATCCTATGTTGATTAGATTGATTAGGATCTGGGTTCTAGGCCCACTTATAACCCAAGATTAATAACTACACATGTAATGCCCCTATTTAACATAAATGCAGTGGAAATAAAATACTAAGGTGTTAACAGATCATCGGGTTCCAAACACCCGGCACCAAACCTCACCAATTACAACTTATAAAATTACAAAAGTCACAGTCTGAACTCGAGAAAATACAACATAAACATAATAATAGCAAAATACATCAACTCTCTACAATTCTTTAATTCCCATCCCAATCACTCATACTCTTCGTGGCCACCTGTAAAACAATTCGTAGCTCCAAGATGAAACCAAGCAGCCCACCCGGGAGGGGTGAGTCAGTTCCCTGGAATGGAACTGATACGATCCTCCAAAACAAAAATTTAAAACATAACTCTTAAAATAAACAATAACTTGAAGTCAGACTCTTAAAACAAAACAGAGGAACAAGGAACTTTAAAAGTAATCAAGTTAAAGATAACAAGGCAGAGATAGAGATAAATAACAGAAAAATAAAGTTTGTCAATTAAAAGGCCACACCATGAGTTAGTGATCATTCACTGATTCTGTTAGATTCAATTCCAGGTAGGATTAGAAGGACTCAAGTAGTCACAAGGACTAGGAAAGAAAGAGAGATCTAAGAACCAACAACTTAAGAGTGGAATAAAACCAATTGGGAGAGATGGCCCCTACCGCCAGTCAAACGTCCACATGGACAAGGGATATATAGCCCTTCGCTGTTATACTCGTCCTTTTTGGACAAGGGATATACAGCCCTTCACTGTTATACACATCCTTTTTGGACAAGGGATATACAGCCCTTCGTTGTTACCGACCCGTTCTCAGTCATCGGTGAAGACGCGTGCACGTCACAATAAAAAGACTCAGCTCATGGATGAAATGATATCCAGAGTCAAAGGAAGAATTTACCAAGATTGACATTTTCCCATATTCCTAGCTACCCCACTAGATCATTAACTGCACAAATGCAATACCAAAACACTCAGTCCTACAAAGTGCAGAGGCGTAAACCTTTGGCAGTTAATATCTAATGAAACAACTAGATAGGAAGAACCAATAACCATGTAAGTTGTACATTCAAGGCTCAATTAGTCACATCAAGCTGAGTTAGTCACACAAATAGTTTCCTTTTGAAATTCATTTAAGCTCAGTTAGTGTTTTTCAAAAACGTCTCTTAAGTCTGTTAGCAAAAGTATCTGAGTACGAGAAATCGTACCTAGTATGTGTAGAAGCAGTAACTAACTTGAGTGAGTGATCTCCCACTAATAACCTATAATTAAGGTGTTCCAAGTATTGATTAGTTAAGGAACTTATAAAGCTAAATATCTTCTATGTTTATTGATTTATAGTTTCGGGTTTACAATTACTCATTCATAAGGATTTGGGCTAGATCTTGTTAATTAAATCTTTCATTAGGCCCATTTCATTTAATCTAGAATGATTTAGGGTTTATCTTGAGAGTGGCCCAACCTCCCGTTGATTTGTTTAAGTGGGCTTTTGGAGTTCATGGACTTGGGCCCAGTAGGGTAGCCCAAGTCCGTGTTACGTTTTCGTTAATTGATTAAATTTCCTAAAAAGGATTTTGTGAGGTTTTGAACATGCAACCTCGATCAAGTTCCGGGTTTGACTTGACCTTTTACGCCATTGAATTTGTATGTCTTAAGTGTGCATCTTAGTTTATTCCAAATACTTACTCTTGAACATAGGTTAGCTTAATTAAACTCTGAAGTTATAGTTGATTAATTTTACTTTAATACCTGATTAAAGTTTAGGATATGTATTTCTCCTAATGGTCCGCCTATGAGTCACATTAATATTTAATATTTTAATTGTTACGTATGAGTTAGGTTTACTCTAATATGTTTCCCTTATTACATTTCCTATAAGGTATGTACTTCCTTTACTTATTTTTAATATATATATATATATTAGGATTTATTCAAGACATTCTTTATGTAATTTATTGTATTTAATTATTTATATTAACTTTTACACATATCTACTGTGAGCCTCGATTTTAAACCCTTATCCTATGTGGATTAAGTTGATTAGGATCTAATCGGGTTTTAGGTCCACTTATAACCTAAGATTAATAACTATGTCATATAACAATAATTATTAAAACCTAAGCTAGCTCACTGGAACCTATTATGAGTCGCCACCTAATTTTAACCTAGACCAAATTAGGAAAGGAGAGTTCGGGTTCGGGGGCTTGATATTCGACTTATTTAGGGTTCAATTACTTTCATTACCCTTCCTAGGTCGTTTTTCCTCTACTTGGTTCATTTACGGCTTTCTACAAAGTTGTTTTAACCTAGGTGCGCGCTTCTGTTTTTTTTTATTTTTTAACGTTTTTTGACAGAAAATTAAAGTGACATTGAAAGTTACCTAAGCTAGGGTTTCTGAGGCAGAATTAAGTCAAATATTTATTCCGTCCGTGGCCACGGACCTAATGTCCGAACCCACGGACCCCAGTTAACCTAATTACACAAAAAAGTCAAATTTAAACAGAAACGAGATTTTGAAAAGTCCGGGGCCACGGACAGGACGTCCGTGGGCCCGGACATGTTTTATAAAACCCTAACTTTTGAAAATAAAAATATCCCGCACCGTCCGGGGGCGTCCGGCTTTCGGACAGAGCGTCCGGGACCCCGGACATAGCGTCCGTGGGTGCGGACCGACCTCGGACGGCGGCGTTAAGGCTGTTCCCGGCGGTGTTTTTGGCTCAAAATTTATGGGTACGTAGCCTGAAAGATTCTAAACATGTTAGTGATCAAAAGTTTTCAATTTGACTACGAATTAAGGACGAAACTTATTGAACAAGTTAGTGGACAGAAACGCAAACAAACCTTAATTCAGAAGCAAAGAAAAGTCAATTCGGTTAGCAATTTCAAGCAGAAGTGTATTTAGACCAGAAGGGTTAGAGAATTTGGTTTTTACCCTGTTTTGATTTCGAAAACTTGTTGTTCCTTCACGTCGGGAATCTCTGAAAGCCTCGTTGGTGGCCGATCCGGTTCGACTTTGACCCGAGCTTCTGACCTCTTCTTCTTTGTGTTGTTAACACGTTTTGGTTCTGTATTTGTGGTGTTTTGATGCTTGGAAGTTCAATGGGAGAAGAACGAATGTGTTTTTGGTGATTTTGGGGTGATTTCGGCAGAGTTTCGGTGTTGGGAGTGTTGAAAACGTGGGAGGCAAGTGGACGGCTGTGTTTTCTGACTATGGGGATGATCTCCTCTGCCCTAGTTCGTTCTTGGGGGGTCCTTTTATAGAAAGAGCATGGTCAAATTGATAGAGCAAGATCTTTATCTAAAAGACTGATTTTGTGCTCTAAGAGAATCTGATTTTTTAGAATATGTTTCAAGCCGATAAAAATTATGAAAATTTCACTGAAGGTAAAGAATGATTGTTAGGAATTTTGAGAGTTGGAATCGGTTAGTTTGATAAATAATCAATTAGATAAAAATCTCACAATATGGAATCTCCCATAATTCATAACTAATTATTGGAAAGTCGAAATAACGAAATTCCAACGGAATTAGTCTCTAAAAATCATCCTCTATCTTGTGTTAAAATTTCATGACATTTTGTTTTGATTTCGGTATTTTCCAGAGGAGAGAGAAAATTGTAAAAATGATTGAATTTCTCTTTTAAATTTTGGGATAAGGTTCCCAATAAAATAATTTCAGGTTTATGACTGTATGTAGTCATGGTAACCATGTGACAATTTTATTTTAATTTTGGAAACCTTTTAATTTCTATTTTGAGGCTATTTCATGTGTTAATTATTAAAGAAATTAGCTTATAATATGAATTAAAAGCTAAATTTCCAGAATAAATATTATCAGAGAATCATGAAATACCTTTCATAATGACCATGATATTTGGAAGTGTTGGAGATAATGAACAAGTCATATGAAAAATAGAAAATCCCGAGAATGTCCTTGGAAAATCCTGCATTGGTGCATTTTGACCACTTTGCCCTTTGTAACACGTATGCCTTAGAGACCACTCCGGGGCGGTTGAAATTTTGGGTATAACAGATTGCCCCCCGTCAACTAGGCTTTGTAATGAAGATGAAAAGACTAGTTGATGCCTGAGTGATACCCCAAAATTTTGGATCTTAAAAGGCCCTATATGCAGATTGCGTCGAGCTATTCTAAGGCGCCGACTACCTATGAGTGAGAATGAGATGATGTCAAGCGATTCTAAGGCGTTGACTACCTATAATGAAGTAATGTCAAACTATTCTAAGGCGCTGACTACCTATAATGAGTGAAATGTGCTTAATGTGATGATGACTTGTATGACCTAGGTGCATCTAGGGACCGGAACCTATTCCGAAGTGTGTGTAAAAGGTTAAGGACTGAGAGTGCCAAACGTGCAGGTGCTAAGGAAGTGGGTAAGACTTATGACAAGCTTGAGGGTGAGTTCTTCTACTCAGGTGAGAATTTGTATCTATAAAGAATCTGCATCTTTGTGTGAGAATCTGTATCTGAATCTACGGTGAGAATCTGTATCTCTGAAGAGTCTATATCTATGGATGAGAATCTGTATCTCTAAAGAATCTGTATCTTCGTGGTGAGAATCTGTATCTCTGAAGAATCTGTATCTTCGGGGCGAGAATCTGTATCTCTGAAGAATCTGTATCTTCGGGTGAGAATCTGTATCTCTGAAGAATCTGTATCTCCGGGGTGAGAATCTGTATCTCTGAAGAATCTGTATCTCTGGGGCGAGAATCTGTATCTCTGAAGAATCTGTATCTTCGTGGTGAGAATCTGTATCTCTGAAGAATCTGTATCTTCGGGACGAGAATCTGTATCTCTGAAGAATCTGTATCTTCGGGGTGAGAATCTGTATCTCTGAAGAATCTGTATCTCGGGGCGAGAATCTGTATCTCTGAAGAATCTATATCTTCGGGGTGAGAATCTGTATCTCTGAAGAATCTATATCTTCGGGGTGAGAATCTGTATCTCTAGGCTATGATGAGGAATTTCGTGCAGACGGATGCAAGGTAAACTTTATGCAAATGATCATGATGAAAGTTGATTATGAAAGTGCCAAACGTGGCTATGATGATGTGCATGTCAAAATACAATCAAAGTGTATGTAGGAAACTTGTACAAAACAAGAAATCGTTGGAAAATGTGCCAAACATGGCAATGTTAAGGATCAAAAATTGTCCAAAGCAAGACATTGCAAGAGAGTGTGCCAAATGTGGCCATGATGAGGTTTATGAAACCGAAGTGTTTAAAGGAAAGTTGTTCAAGACAAGAAATCGTTGAAAGAGGTGCCAAACGTGGTAGTGTTTGAAGAAAATTCTGTTTAGTGAAAAGGAAAGTGAAATTATCATCTCCTAACTATAGACTTGGGACTTGTAATTTATCCCCTACGAGATGAACATGCCGCCGGTGGGGTATGGTGTATGATGTGAAGGTAAGGGCTTATGTGAGCCTGTGGTTTTGATGTGCGGGTAAGGGCTTATGTGGGCCTGTGTAGTGGAGGTGAGGAGGTAAGGGCTTATGTGGGCCTGTGTGTGTATGAAGTGAAGGTAAGGGCTTATGTGGGCCTGTGGTGTTTGATGTGGTGGTAAGGGCTTTTCCTGTGGTGGGGATGGTGGTGCTCAAGCTTTAGGTTTCAATTGATGTTGTCATGGCAATTGTTGGAACCAACAATTGCCCCCAGTATTTTTCCTTAGGACAATCTGAGCTAGAGTTCATGGCAATTGATCGTTCCGATCAATTGCCCCCAGTATTTTCTTTGATTAAACGTGCGAACAAGTCTCATCCTCACAGGGTCGAGGCTTATGCTTTGATGTGGTGCTTCCTATCCAACACTCAACGTGGTTGGTGTTTGCACTCATTTCTCGCTCATGGTCATAACCTCTAGACCATTGAATTCGATATTTGATGGATTTACGCATTTGATCTGTTACTTTCACGTGATTGGACACACAACTATCAAGTCGGAAGTCTTCAGAGCTTATAACGTGGCCATAGGGTGTGATGAAAGACGACGGGATCATGGAGGGATATTTGAGGTATGTGGAGCCTAAATGGGTGACCAAAGCTGCAACTTGCGTCTTCTCTCGGATTCATCTTCCTTGTCTTGAAGTCGTCTGGCTGCTTCATGTTGACGTTGTTTTCGAGCTTCTGGACTTGGACTTTTGAAGTTGTCCTTTACACCATTTCTCTTTTCGCTATTTGGATTTCTTCGAGGCACTTCGGGTTTGCCTTTTTGTTTTATCCTTTATTGACTTTGCCTTCGGGGTTCTTGTGTTTCCCGGTTTTGAATTATGAGAGTTGTTTTGATGTGAGCTCTCTGGATCCTGTGCCACTTTGGGACCATTTACGGATCACTTCGTCATGCTGATAGCGGCATCGCTTCTTTGGACTGATTAGATTGTTATCTGAGAGTCGGGCTCCTCGCTTCCTTTGGTCACCGGGTCGGTAATTCATCATTGGCTGGGTGATTCTGTGGAGTTCATAATATCAAAAAGGGATATATGAAAGGCTCAGCGGGGGTGCCTAGGGTTTAATGACAGGGTTTACAAGCTTTTGGCTATGTGGTGCTGTACCTAGGTGCTTCGTCATTCCTGATAGTTGTGTATCCGTTCTTTGTTACTTTTCGCAGGTCTATGAGTAAATTTACAAATTATCTCCTTCGGTCGGAGTTATGCCATTTACATTTTCCTTTGTATGTGGTCCCACCGGAGTCGTGTAAAAATGACACGCTCGTTCACTCATGGTTTTTCCGCTCAAGACACTCTCGTGAATTTCACTTAGAGACTAGTTCACACGCTTAAACGAAAGATTAAAGATGACGATCCTGAACTCAGATTGCCCCCAGTATTGACCTGGGGTTTATGACAACACTTAAATAGATGCGGATTTTGGAATGCTTCGTGGATATTATGGGATAGTCTATGGTGTGAGGACGGACATGTTCACCCTTTTAGAAACAAAAGACAAGTCATTTTATTCCATAGTCGGGAAATGATTACTCTGTGATCCCTTAAAAAGAAAACAAATTTTTGTGTTTTTGTTTTGTTGAATGAATGCACAAAAAATTACGAAAATCGAACTATGCTCTTATTCACGAATGGAAAGATAACATCAAAAGTTGTAATCTAAAATGATAAAGAAAGCTAACTACCATAAAAGTTAGAAGAATGATTGAGAAAAGAAAACTACTAAATCGAGAAAACTTCTGAAATAGTGATGTTGAACAGTCTGATGCCAACGTGTTGAAGACTGGAGCTGTTGACCGTCGGGGCGCCATTGACCATGATTGTCTTCCTTCCAAGCTTCGAGTGGGCCCTGTAGAATGCCCATGGGTTATGTAGGAAGTAACTGGGCCTGAGTCTTCGCCAAACTGAGAGTGAAGTGCATAGATTAGAGTGATTCCTAGACTAGAACGGACATGTAGGCCTGAATCCAGAAATTGAGCAAACAAGCTGAAAGAAATCACATGGACCGTGAATGGGCCACTGGGCCGAGGGATAAGCCTTGAAGTCTAGATTCGTTTGATGCTCTTGTTGGGCCTTGAAGCCGGAAACTGGAATGAATTATGCAAACTATCTTGGATTCAAATGTTTTATGGGCCGAAATTCTGATTGAGAGCGAAGCTCATAGGCCAAAACTATGAATTGGTCTATGGGCTCAAATGGAATGAGTTATGAGTGTGGTACTTGGGCCAGAATGATTGCTCTATATGTGAACTGGAATTTGGGCCGAGTGATTTTGGTTTGGCCTAACAGATGACACCTAGATCTATGGTTTTGGGTTAGGGTCATGATAAGAAGTCTACCTAGACTAGAATGAGCCCTTGGGCCGGAATGTGTTTGGGCCTGAAGTAAAGCACATGAGCTGGAATGGTCCCTAAATCACAAATGGGCCTAACTTTCTTCGGGCCAAGAAGATGGTTGCTAAGCCGAAAAAGATCTTGTTTTCAGGACTTGTGAGTTATTTCAAGTTCAGATGGATTTCCTTTTTATGGGCCTAGAACTAATTGGATAATTCAAAATGGGCCAGAAGAGAAATCACCTAAGTCTAGGCTTTTGGGCCGAAGCCCGAACGACTCACATGTTAAACCAAAAGGGCCTCTGGGCCGCAAACAAATAGAGCTGCCAATTCGTTTTGGGCTAGGTTGATGTAGGAGAAGTTCCTATCAATCTCTAGGCTGGGTAGTGGGCCGATCATACAAGCAAACAAGGCCCACACAAGTTCAACATGTCCTCACTAGACGTTTAAATCAAACCGGGTATGGATCGATCCGGAGAGGTGCTTGGGGCGTGGGCCCAGGTCACCACAAAGGAATAGGGCTTGCACGCTATTCTTTTGGGCTTCCCCACTCTTTTCACATCACCTGAAGGTGTGCGTCTACGGTCGGGTCTTTGACTGACCAAACACAGGGCTAGGTAAGGGCACTGCCAGGAAAACGCTTGGGGCTAAGGCCCAGGTATTAAGGGGGTGTGGTTAGACGACACCCTCCTCTTTTCCCCCGCTTATTCACATCACCTAAAAGGTGTGAGTCCCTGACAGGGGACCCTCAAACGGGTCCCGGGGTGAAATTGGTTTGTGTGGACCCTCGCTCTCATATGATGCGAAGGTGCAGAAAATTAAAGTGCGCACGAAAGTAAACAAACAGGTAATAAAGCCATAAATAAACATTTTCAAGTTAAGCCCTCTTTCTTAAAATTAAACAAGTTAAAATTAAGAAGTTTGTCCCCAGCAGAGTCGCCAGTCTGTGAGCCTCGATTTTAAACCCTATCCTATGGATTAAGTTGATTAGGATCTAATCGGGTTTTAGGTCCACTTATAACCTAAGATTAATAACTATGTCATATAACAATAATTATTAAAACCTAAGCTAGCTCACTGGAACCTATTATGAGTCGCCACCTAATTTTAACCTAGACCAAATTAGGAAAGGAGAGTTCGGGTTCGGGGGCTTGATATTCGACTTATTTAGGGTTCAATTACTTTCATTACCCTTCCTAGGTCGTTTTTCCTCTACTTGGTTCGTTTACGGCTTTCTACAAAGTTGTTTTAACCTAGGTGCGCGCTTCTGTTTTTTTTATTTTTTAACGTTTTTTGACAGAAAATTAAAGTGACATTGAAAGTTACCTAAGCTAGGGTTTCTGAGGCAGAATTAAGTCAAATATTTATTCCGTCCGTGGCCACGGACCTAATGTCCGAACCCACGGACCCCAGTTAACCTAATTACACAAAAAAGTCAAATTTAAACAGAAACGAGATTTTGAAAAGTCCGGGGCCACGGACAGGACGTCCGTGGGCCCGGACATGTTTTATAAAACCCTAACTTTTGAAAATAAAAATATCCCGCCACCGTCCGGGGGCGTCCGGCTTTCGGACAGAGCGTCCGGGACCCCGGACATAGCGTCCGTGGGTGCGGACCGACCTCGGACGGCGGCGTTAAGGCTGTTCCCGGCGGTGTTTTTGGCTCAAAATTTATGGGTACGTAGCCTGAAAGATTCTAAACATGTTAGTGATCAAAAGTTTTCAATTTGACTACGAATTAAGGACGAAACTTATTGAACAAGTTAGTGGACAGAAACGCAAACAAACCTTAATTCAGAAGCAAAGAAAAGTCAATTCGGTTAGCAATTTCAACCAGAAGTGTATTTAGACCAGAAGGGTTAGAGAATTTGGTTTTTACCCTGTTTTGATTTCGAAAACTTGTTGTTCCTTCACGTCGGGAATCTCTGAAAGCCTCGTTGGTGGCCGATCCGGTTCGACTTTGACCCGAGCTTCTGACCTTCTTCTTTGTGTTGTTAAGCACGTTTTGGTTCTGTATTTGTGGTGTTTTGATGCTTGGAAGTTCAATGGGAGAAGAACGAATGTGTTTTTGGTGATTTTGGGGTGATTTCGGCAGAGTTTCGGTGTTGGGAGGTTGAAAACGTGGGAGGCAAGTGGACGGCTGTGTTTTCTGACTATGGGGATGATCTCCTCTGCCCTAGTTCGTTCTTGGGGGGTCCTTTTATAGAAAGAGCATGGTCAAATTGATAGAGCAAGATCTTTATCTAAAAGACTGATTTTGTGCTCTAAGAGAATCTGATTTTTTAGAATATGTTTCAAGCCGATAAAAATTATGAAAATTTAACTGAAGGTAAAGAATGATTTTTAGGAATTTTGAGAGTTGGAATCGGTTAGTTTGATAAATAATCAATTAGATAAAAATCTCACAATATGGAATCTCCCATAATTCATAACTAATTATTGGAAAGTCGAAATAACGAAATTCCAACGGAATTAGTCTCTAAAAATCATCCTCTATCTTGTGTTAAAATTCATGACATTTTGTTTTGATTTCGGTATTTTCCAGAGGAGAGAGAAAATTGTAAAAATGATTGAATTTCTCTTTTAAATTTTGGGATAAGGTTCCCAATAAAATAATTTCAGGTTTATGACTGTATGTAGTCATGGTAACCATGTGACAATTTTATTTTAATTTTGGAAACCTTTTAATTTCTATTTTGAGGCTATTTCATGTGTTAATTATTAAAGAAATTAGCTTATAATATGAATTAAAAGCTAAATTTCCAGAATAAATATTATCAGAGAATCATGAATACCTTTCATAATGACCATGATATTTGGAAGTGTTTGGAGATAATGAACAAGTCATATGAAAAATAGAAAATCCCGAGAATGTCCTTGGAAAATCCTGCATTGGTGCATTTTGACCACTTTGCCCTTTGTAACACGTATGCCTTAGAGACCACTCCGGGGGGGTTGAAATTTTGGGTATAACATCTACATTCAATATATGGTTTATAATATAAAGTATTTTCCTTTGTTTCATTTCAGTATATTAGTTTCTATAGTATATAGTTAACATAAATGTAGATTAATTTAATTCCTTGATTTACTTAAGATAATATTTTGTTTCTTTTATTTCTTTACTTCACTTAAAAGTTTATACTCAAAAATATTTATTAACGTTATGTATAAAGGTTAGTTTTAGCCATCTTATATCATTTCCAATCTGTAAAGTTTATTAATCAACTATACTTTAATTTTTGTTACATTTAAACTCATAGGTTATAAGATAACTTATGAAAAATTCATAAACACAATTTTTAGACCTATATACCCTTGTCTAAAAATCCCCAAATTTAATATATAGTAACTATGATATTTTAGACATATTATAAAAATTTTATTCATATAAATATCTTGGTTAATTATCTAAATAAATCCAAAATACCCAGAACTTACAAAATTTATAACTTACGTTTAAAAACTCAAAACCCATATTAATTTACATGAAAATAAACTAGATTTTATAAGGAATCTATGGTTAAAATTTTGTGTCACAATACATTAGGGAAAGCCATTAAATAAATTCAACAAGTTAGAGTTTTATTCTGGAATTTATATTACTTAATATATTACTAATCTTCCACGTTTTAATCTCGGCCGTCCGTTCCTCCTAACTACGATCGGACGGCCCAGAATCGGCGAGTTCATCAGAAACCCCCAAACGAATGCCGAGTACGTTTTCCCTGATTTCTCAAAATCTACAAAACCAAATTCGTTGATTTTTGTTTCATTGGATTCAAAATTAAAAGACGGTTTCAATGGTACCAATTTCATGAATTATAATGCACAGCTCAGTGATTTCGAATCTGGGTTCATGACTTAGGGTTTATACGGTTTGCGAATTCGATTTTCTTCAAATTCTCGCTATACATTGAACTATAGGTTAAATTAGTATTTGGGTTAGACCGGGAATACAACAACGAATGACATAATCGGCGGAATTGATCGGGAACTTACCGGAGTCGCGCCGGCGAGGAAAATCGAAATCAGTTTTCTGGAAAAGTTCAAACCTTCAAGCTGTTCGAGTAGCGAACTTTGCAGATCTATAAAATACGTTTTAGATCGAATTAGGCCATGTTTTTGGGCTTAATCAAAAGAGGAGATGTAGCTCTACAATTTGATAGAAACATCTTAATCTAATACGTAATACATAGGAAGAAATCTAAACTAAAAGTTTTGGGTTTATACCTTGCGTTTTGCTGGAAAATCTATGATTTTATGTGAAGTTCAGGTAGGCAACTTTACAGACCAACTCGTGCTAATTGATAGGGATTCAATCCACGAAACCTACCACATTTTAAAGTAGACATGTAACTCTAAAAACTAGTGGAATAATTACTGAAATTGATGGACTAGAGAGAAAGTTACAGATCTCACAAGATCTGAGTTTACCTAATGGTTTTCTGGAAAAACCCTGGGCATGATACTACCGAGATTGAGTTGGGAACTTTAGACGCCTCGATCTTCCACACGATTGAGAATTAGCATTGGGTGTAAACAGGAAAGTTGTAGAGGAGTTAAATATCTACAAAATGCGCTATAGAGCGTGAATTTTCATTAACGGATGAAGAAGATATGATAAGACGACGTTTACCTTATCAAATCGGTTTCTGGAAAATCTGGGTTGCAGATTCTCGGGGAGGCAACTTCAGATCGACTTGCGGCAGATGTAGAAGGAATTAGGTTAAGTGTGAGTAATGGTTAGAAACTAGGTTTGTAGGATAAGAGAATGCAGAAGACGGCGTTCAAAAATACCTAGAGACGGCGGAGATATTGAGGTCACAAGATAGGGCAACGATCAGGAGGTGGCTGAGAATACTTAGCCGAATTTCTGGGAATTTCCGGCTAACTAGCGTGGCACTACTCCCGAGGTGCGCCTGGCTGAGTCAGAAAACCCTAGCCACGTCAGCAACCTTCAAAATTTTGGCTCTAAACTTCATTATATCATAACTTTTGCTAGGATAATCTGTTTTTAACGTTCTTATTATCAATCTTCTTGGTTTTTCATAATCTTTTTATTGGTATAGGTTTCATGGGCTGGTTTGACCATTCTCAAAAATTAACCCTAGTGCTAACAGAGAATTTGTTAGGATAAATATATACAAAAAGAACAAAATAAATAACTAATCCTACAACTCTACTACGGGTAGCAAAATAAAACCCGGTCGGAGTATAGTGTAAATATATTACGACCGAGAGTATCGTACCCAAGGGACTTATAGAAAATTAGTCCTAATCCGGGCAGAAGCCTATTCTATAATAACAAGGGGGGAAAAGTAAATGTAATTCTAATCTAAAATAACTAACTAAAATCCTAACTAAATGTATGATTCGGGAATAGATCAACCCCAGTACCACTGTGAACACTTAATACATAACAAGTCTCTGAAATCACCCGAACAAATGAACGTGCCGGATATCCTGCCGGATAGTTTTTGCACGGCATGTTCAAAGACGTTGAATATGCCGGACAGAACCAACCCGGCACTAGACCCGGCAAGAACGAAATGTGAATTTTTATCCCAGTTTCGAAGCCCGAAAACAAGGACTCACTATCCAAATTCGAACCCAACAATCTCTCGTCAGTATTCGACTGAAATAATGAAAATGGATAAGGTTATTCAACTCTTTCGGTGTTGTCATCTACACCTCTGCATCTAACAACGGTGGAAGACCACTAAGATCTTTAACCAAAAACACTCTTGTCTTTTGAACCTCAAGTGAAATTTAGAAGATAGGAGAACAAGTAGCGAACTCATTCTGCCTTATATGGAAATCTGAATCTTAGAAAAACTTGGGAATATATATATTGAATGATCAAAGTGTTTACAAGGAAGAACTCATCCCTAACCAAAACTAACAAGGATTCTGCATCACCATCCACACAACTACAAGAAGAGAATACAAAGAGGGAGAGGAGATGTTAATAGCCTTAACCCGTCAAGGTCTTTCTTCTCTTGCGTGGATGGATCTGCAAACGTTCCTTGGACACCAACACTTGGAGTGGGGCGGAAACTGAGATGTGAATGGAGTATAATATGGTGTTGAAGTGTGTTGAATTGTAGCCTTCCTCGGCCTATTATAGGCATCAAAGTGACTCTTGCCGGGCGTCGTGCCGGGTCCCCAATAGCCGGCACACGTGTTAAATGCGCCACTGCTAACGGTCGAAACCGTCGATTCCGCGCGAAACAGTGCATATGCCGGGTAGAAGTTACCCGGCATCACACCCGGCATTGGCTAAATCTCCAACGGTCAATAACGGCCATCGTCTGGTCAACCGTGGCGACTCTTCACTTATGCCGGATAGCATATACCCGGCATTATGTCCGCAATGCCTCTTTTCTGTTCTGTACTTATGCCGTGCAGTAACTACCCGGCATGGAGTCCGGCTTCAACTAACTTTTGCCTAGAAAATCATTCCTTGCACAGAAAAACTCAAAAAACATAAGATTGCACAAATATTATACTTTAACACATAATTAGCATAAATAATCATAAATATAACTTTATTTAGATAAATATAATACTAAATCTAGTGCATAAAATATGATAAGTCTGCGGCTTATCAAGGCCCTACACTTACCTTTTGCTAGTCCTCGAGCAAAACAAGATTAGAAAGAACTAATTACTTATGCACAAAACAGATAAACTTTAAAATGAAATGTAGATAAATATTCTCAACTCTAAGACTCTAATTCATAAGTATCACTTAATCTACCTTATTCTATCAAAACATACTAATGGGTATAAAACAAAGAATTTTTCAAAACCGATCAAAAGCTTTTGGGCTATTTTGCATAAGGGATTTTTGTATCTCTCCTTTTTCCGGTTTCCATCATTCAGCTCTATTTTTCAAGAGTTTCTGAATGTGGCCAAGACTCTCATCATGGTTTTTATGAATCAGCCCTATTTTGCAAGGGTTTCTGAATCAACCATGATTTTTTTTTGCATTGAAGAACTGGGAATTTAGGAGAAAAATAAAAGGAAAAACTCTCGTTTCTTGCTTTTATTCTGAGGCACTTTTTTTGCAACCTCAAGGAATATATTGCTTTTCCTTTGGAAGAAGATTTTTTTTCTTTCTTTTTTTCTTTTTCTTCTTCTTTCTTTTGCACAAAAACCCTATCTTAAGATTTTCACCCAAAAGAATTCTCACCATTTTGAAAAAGAAAAGAATAACACCCAGAAGTATAATAAGGAAAGAATTAGGAGAAAGATCATATACTCATGTTAATAAAGAGAATCAAAAAGTTAAAAACAGGAATCTATAAGTCATTAGAGAGCTTACCTCTTGAGAGAACAAGCTTTATTCATTCCTAATCTTATCTTAATCAGAAACACGCAAGAAGTTTAGTAAACATTGAATAAAACGCAAAACTTATGCATATTATTAAAACTTATTATTTTTTTAAGGGGGGTCCTTGCCCTACACTTGGCAGGAACACTGTCCCCAGTGTTCGAAAGAGAACAAAAATGTTTTTTTTTTTTTTTTTAATAAGAAACTAAAATAACTAGGTTGAAAATATTGACGAAAACAAATCATATATATAAAAAAAAGAAATTAAATGTAAGAAAGGCTCCCCTGTTTGACATTGAAGGTGTGAGGAGGACCCGCCCTACACTTAGCCTTTTAGGCTACTTGGCGTTATCTGAGATCCTTGGTAGGATGGTGACCGAATTCGCATGCTCCCGTGGATTGGTTTGCGTTTGGGACGGAAGCTGACCTTGCTGTCTTGGTTGCATCAGAAGTTGGTAATTGCAACTGCAACGATTTGTGCTCCTTGCGAATGGTCGAGATCTCGTGTGAGCATCCTGGGTCTTGTTCATCAGGGCTGACATCATGTCACGAAGTTCAGCCATTTCAGCCTCTGATGATGATGTAGGGTGGGATGGTCTGTATTGCTTGGACCTCCCTGGTAGCCGGCTTGACTCTGAAAGTGTTGAGGGGGTTGGTTCCCCTGTTGCCATGGCTGCCGATACCCTTGGTTACTCACATAATTGACTTCCTCAACATTCTGAAAGTCTGACATGTCGGGGCTCGAAGCGTGTGGTCGTGCACTAACACGTTCGCTTGTTGAGGAAGTTTGTTCATTGCTAATTGCTCCACCACTTTCTGTAAAGCGCTAACCTTCGTTGAGTGGGCGTTACTCTCCAATAACTGCTCATGACTTTGCATAAGTTTGTCAAATTAGCATCGCCCTCTCCGACTTGATATAAACCAGCGGTACTACCCTGGTGCCACCGGTGGCCCATTCTCTTATCTCTTCAAAGAGATTCAACCCCACTAAGGAATTGATCTCCAGGTTCTTCAATATGTCTGCACCAAGGGAGGAAAGGATCATGGTCTTGCATTGGTTGACCAATCCCTTGTAAAACAACTGAGATAGTTGTTCCTTGGTGAGGCCGTGGTGTGGACATGTGCGCAGCAACCCTTTGAATCTGTCCCAAGTCTCACAGATGTTCTCCGAGCTGGTTGCCTAAAGTTGTAAATGTCGGCGATCATCTCCAGGGTGCGACTAGGGGGCATGAATTTGTCATAAAACTTGGTTGCCATGTCCTCCCATGTGGCGATGGTACTGGGGGATAGACTGTGGTACCATTTGCTGGCGTTCCCGTAAGACTAGGGGGAAGAGAGCAAGTCTGGCGTATTGGAGGACATTGTTGTGGAGTTAGGTATTTGTGTGTTGCAAGAATTTGGTGATGTGAAGCAAAGCATCGTCCGGGTTTGTACCATCGAACATACCCAATTCCTTGATACCGTATTTGATGATATGGCTTAAGTTTTTGCCATTCATCGTATTCGTTTTGTGGAAGGAGAGGGAGGTCGATTGCGGGCTTTTGGCCTTGGTTGGAAGGCCTGTTTATTTTCGGACGGTAGGTGCTGCCATTGGTGTAGGATCTGCTTCTTGTAGGGTTCGTTGTTGCCTTAAAGTTTGAAGCAGGGTTCTCTCGATCTCCGGATCAAAGTTGGCTAAATTGTCTGGAGTACTCGTTGACCGAAGAAGCATTCACTTGGTTAACTTCAGGAGGAGTAAGAGAAAACGTTATAATATTCGTATAATAAAAGAAATAATATAATGATATAATTAGAATTATGAAAATACACAAATGAACAATTTTTTTGTTATGCCGGACACAGAGTGCCGGGTGGTTCTTATTCGGCAGTGGACTTCCTCCACTAATGCGGGGTGTGTACAACCCGGCACGCTACCCGGCGTGACCAAAAATCGAACATAACTTATTTAAAAGAAAAAGTAAGGAAAAATAAATGTAAGAGTAATAAGGGATTGTAGAGGATCATTACTAACTGTCCCTACTTATTTACGACAATAATAGTGAGAGAATTTGAACATGCCGGATGCCGTGCCGGGTGCGATTCGTCCGGCATAGGACTTCCTCCGAACTGCCGTGTGTAGAAAACCCGGCATAATACACGGCAAGTTCAAAACTCGAAATCTAAATTAAAGAATCGTGATATAGGGACTACTAGAAGAGGGAAATAACGAATGGGAGTAGCAAGAACAACTTTAAATTGCCAAGAACTCCATACTGTAATAAATTTTGAAAACTTTGAACATGCCGGACGCAGTGCCGGGTAAAACATATCCGGCATCAGACTTCCTCAGAGTTTGCCGGGTGACGGACGCCCGGCACCAAGCACGGCACATTCAAGTCTGCAAAACTAAGGGCGAAAATAAATTAAAGAATCAAAGAATCAAAGAATCAAAGAATAAAGAATAGGGCGTTTTACCGAATTTAGGACTTGGACTAATTCCAAGTCCCCCGGCAACGGCGCGCCAATTTGCTAACAGAGAATTTGTTAGGATAAATATATACAAAAAGAACAAAATAAATAACTAATCCTACAACTCTACTACGGGTAGCAAAATAAAACCCGGTCGGAGTATAGTGTAAATATATACGACCGAGTATCGTACCCAAGGGACTTATAGAAAATTAGTCCTAATCCGGGCAGAAGCCTATTCTATAATAACAAGGGGGGAAAAGTAAATGTAATTCTAATCAAAATAAACTAACTAAAATCCTAACTAAATGTATGATTCGGGAATAGATCAACCCCAGTACCACTGTGAACACTTAATACATAACAAGTCTCTGAAATCACCCGAACAAATGAACGTGCCGGATATCCTGCCGGATAGTTTTTGCACGGCATGTTCAAAGACGTTGAATATGCCGGACAGAACCAACCCGGCACTAGACCCGGCAAGAACGAAATGTGAATTTTTATCCCAGTTTCGAAGCCCGAAAACAAGGACTCACTATCCAAATTCGAACCCAACAATCTCTCGTCAGTATTCGACTGAAATAATGAAAATGGATAAGGTTATTCAACTCTTTCGGTGTTGTCATCTACACCTCTGCATCTAACAACGGTGGGAAGACCACTAAGATTCTTTAACCAAAAACACTCTTGTCTTTTGAACCTCAAGTGAAATTAGAAGATAGGAGAACAAGTAGCGAACTCATTCTGCCTATATGGAAATCTGAATCTTAGAAAAACTTGGGAATATATATATTGAATGATCAAAGTGTTTACACAGGAAAGAACTCATCCCTAACCAAAACTAACAAGGATTCTGCATCACCATCCACACAACTACAAGAAGAGAATACAAAGAGGAGAAGGAGGATGTTAATAGCCTTAACCCGTCAAGGTCTTCTTTTCTCTTGCGTGGATGGATCTGCAAACGTTCTTGGACCCAACACTTGGAGTGGGGCGGAAAACTGAGTGTGAATGGAGTATAATATGGTGTTGAAGTGTGTTGAATTGTAGCCTTCCTCGGCCTATTTATAGGCATCAAAGTGACTCTTGCCGGGCGTCGTGCCGGGTCCCCAATAGCCGGCACACGTGTTAAATGCGCCCAACTGCTAACGGTCGAAACCGTCGATTCCGCGCGAAACAGTGCATATGCCGGGTAGAAGTTACCCGGCATCACACCCGGCATTGGCTAAATCTCCAACGGTCAATAACGGCCATCGTCTGGTCAACCGTGGCGACTCTTCACTTATGCCGGATAGCATATACCCGGCATTATGTCCGGCAATGCCTCTTTTCTGTTCTGTACTTATGCCGTGCAGTAACTACCCGGCATGGAGTCCGGCTTCAACTAACTTTTGCCTAGAAAATCATTCCTTGCACAGAAAACTCATAAAAACATAAGATTGCACAAATATTATACTTTAACACATAATTAGCATAAATAATCATAAATATAACTTTATTTAGATAATAAATAAATAAATATACTAAATCTAGTGCATAAAATATGATAAGTCTGCGGCTTATCACCTAGCAAGGCTAAAGGAGCTCTAAGGCTTCTTTGATTTATATTGACTTTTATGATTGAAATCAATGCCCCAATTATTTCTAAAATATTTATAATATAATTGGAGTGCCTAGAAATTTTTCCAAGATTTATTGACTTATAAATCTTATTATAAAATTCATAATACTATATAATAATTAGTATTTAATATATTATTTAGGGTTTAATAAAAGAAATCCCCTAAATTAATTTAGATTAATTTATGGGATATTTCAACAAATGCCATATAGCACTAATTATTAAATCCTAAGTTAGCTCACTGGAACCTATTATGAGTCGCTACCTAATTTTAACCTAGGGTAAATTAGGAAAGGAGAGTTCGGGTTCGGGGCTTGGTATTCGACTTATTTAGGGTTCAAATTACATTCATTACCCCTCCTAGGTCAATTTTCCTTTACTCAGGTTATTTTGGAATTTTACGAGTTTGTTTTACCTAAGTGCACATGTTTCTAATTTTTTTGTATTTCTAACACTTTTTTGACTGAAAATAAAAGTGGAAATTGAAACTACTACTAATCTAGGTTTCGGAGACAGAATTAGGTCAAATTTTGTTTCCATCCGTAGCGACAGACCTAATGTCTGAAGCCACGGACCCTAGTTAATCAAAATAGTCAAAAAGGTTGAAATAACGAGAATGAAATTTTGAAAAGTCCGGGGCCACGGACAGGATGTCCGTGGGCCCGGACATAGTTTTGAAAAACTGTTAATTCTGAAATTTCAAATCCCGCCACCTCCGAGAGCATCTGTGCTTACGGACAGGGCGTTTGGGACCCTGGACATGTCGTCCGTAGGTGTGGACCGCCCTCGGATGACGGCGTTAAGACTGTTCCCAGCGGTGTTTTTGGCTTAAGTTTTATAGGTACGTAGCCTGAAAGATTCTAAACACGTTAGTAATTGAAGGAATTCGATTTGATATCAAAATTAATACAAAACTTAGCTAACAAGTTACTAGACAGAAGCTTAAACAAAACTCGATTCAGAATCTATAAATGGTCAAATGGCACAAAAAGTTTGACAGAAGACTAATGATGAAATACCCCAAACCTAGGTATGTTAATTAAACATAAAGTTATGATGTAATTAGGCTAAAACATGCCTTATAAACATTGGTAGACAATCTAAACCAAAGAAAACACAAGGAAACCCCATAAGAGCAATTTAAGCAAAAACATGCTTTAACCTTGGAGTAACTTGGATTAGCACCCAAATATCCTTTTATGACCTTATTAACATCCTAATGGACATGTTAAATCAATTATCAAGGAAAACCAAGCTCAAAAACAAGTTTAAACACAAATTGTGCTTTAAGGACTCTCAAAGTACATTTTTGAAAAATTGTCTTAGAAGAAGGTTTGAGTGGCTAAATGCCCATGATTACACTTTAATCACATGTTAATAATTAGTATCACATTAGGAACCCTAAATCAATGGGAAACCAAAAATTTCACAAATATGTGCACTAATTATGATATACCCAAATAGTGCCCAAAATAAGTCAAATGACTTTCTTAAGTGGTCATTGTCAAACAACACCTAATATCTAAGTGAATGAGAGGGGGACGGTTTTGAAGGGGATGAGTCACCATAGGCTTCAGCAAAATATGAAAAGAAGAAAGTAATGAAAAAGACTATTTACCTTTATTAAGCAAATATCTTCTTTAAGCCTCTCTCTCTCCTCTGTTCTTCATTTCCATCCTTCCCCACTGAATTCTTCTTCATTATTCCTGTGGAAAACCGTTCATGCTACAGCCATTCTTCTTCCATCTTTATTTGCTCACCAAATGTTCATTTTAGCTCCAAATCAAAACTAAGCATAGATTTCTCTTAGTTAGATCAAGCCCTTGCTCCCTATCTTTTCAAAACTGGAAAAGCTTCATTTAGGTGCCAAGAGAAAACTCCATTGAAGGGGGGAAATCAAATTTGAAGAGCCCATTTGGTTCTCCATTCATCCAAGGTAAGGAAAGTGAAAGAAAAATCAACTTTCCTCCCATTTTTCTTAATGTCCAAAATTACCTCTCATGGAGTCTTGCTTTTATGCCTTGAATTAGCTGGTTTCCAATATCTAAAGGACTAGAGGAGGTCCTCCTTGATTCATTACCAAGTTCATCTTGAAACTTCAAGGTAAACATCCATTTTTAATGCCTTAAAACACATTTTAACCTAAGATTGAGTTCTATGAGTTTAGGCATGTTGCTTAATACTCATTTAATTATTTGGATGTGTATTAGAACATTGGCAAGAGAATTAAAGCCTTGGCCGATTTTCCATCAAGAAAACCAAATGAGGAAATTGAGAGAAAAGCTTGAAAAACAAGGTAAATGTCTTACCTTAAGGTAGTTTAGTGCTTTAAGGGATGGGATTGAGATAAATACTAAATGTAGCTTGGACCTTACATTAGGTAATGGGTTATATGACCTAGGAAAAATAATTTAAACAAGCTTGTGAACTTGTGACTAAGGAGCCAATGGAAATGAGTTAGTAAGATAAGCATAAGATGGATTATAAGAACACTTATGTGCTATGGGAGCATTGTTGTGTATTTGCAGGTTGTGTGAAATTCAGTGTTTAATTTTAAGTCATTTAAGAGCCTAAGATCCATGTCATTTAAGAGCCTTAGTGCTATGCAATTTAAGATTATTGCACTATATTGAGTTGGTTATGAATGGTTTAGATTTGGTGAGAAATATCATGAGGAAAGGATTTGATATGCGTGTGTTGATTAGAGGAGGAAAACTATGCATTTGGGCATGATAATATACTAGAGAGGCCATGGCAAATTTTGAGTAGAAACCAAGTGTTTTAAGTAGTTGTTGTGAGTGTTATGACCTAGGTTGCGCTAGGAAGCACTAAAGGAGTTTTGGTGGAAATAACTAAACTAAAGTGTTCTTGAGGATTAGGAAGACCTAGTGTTTGTTAGGAAGTTTGAGGTGGAATGGGTGAGTAAACCACCATGGATGAGAGTGTATAACCATGTTAATGGTGAGAAAATTGAGTAAAGAAGATGGAAATGTTTAAAAGGAATTTAGGATGGTCATGTTGAAGGAGTAAAGGTGTGTCTAAGGCTAAGTTATTGTGTAGTTGGGTGAGGAACAAGGTTAAGGTGTTAAGAGTATGGTTAGTAATGCTATATATGTTCAAGTTAGGAATGATGAGAAGAAAGTGTAAAGGAGAGGAAATTATGCATGGAGATGCAATATGACTTTGAGAACTTTGAGAGGGTTGAGTAAAGGAAATGGGTATGCATAATGATGCTTGGGGAGTAATTAAGATGGTTGTGAAGAAACATTATGATTAGTTGAGGTCTTAGGCAAATTTACAAGTTGGAAGTGTAAGGAATCAAGTGTTAAGTGTAAGAATTTAGTAAGAATTTGAGTAAATGTTTATGGAGATTGTTGGATGGTTTAAGAGGGTTTTGAGGTGCTAAAATGATGTTAAAACATGTGGAGAAACATGTGGAATGATTAGGAAAAGATTGGGGTGAATTTGGAGTTCAAAATGAGAAGAAAAACACTTTGAAAAATAGGTTCTGCTGTGGACCGCCCCTGTGGGGAGGTCCAGTGAAATTTTGCAGCGTATGATGTTTCTGTTGTGGACCGCCCCTGGGAGTGCAGAGAAAAAAATAATTTTTTTTTCAAATTTTAAGGTTGATAAGAGGTATTAGTGGTATGCCATTAAGAGGGTAATGATGATTAGAAAGACAAGGATATAAGGACTTAAGGGATTAAGTTAAGTTAAGAATATAAGTGTTTAAGATTAAGTTTATAAGTACTTAAGTGGTATTAGGTAGGGAGCATTAATGGTTAAGTAGGTTAGGTTGATTGGAAAAGTAATTAACACATAAAACTGAATGAATGTTTTAGGACTTGAGTATGTGGACTCCGGAGGATAGTAAGCAACCGAACAACCGACGGTGTACGGTATGGTTTTCTTGTAGCCTGCTTGCTAACGAGGTGTCCCTCGGCTTATGTGCTATTTGTTTATGTGTGCCGACTAAACAGATAAAGCATGCAACCGTAATATTATGTTTATTGTGTGATTGTGATGCACTAACACAACTTTACCTTAAGAACTTACTAACAACGTTTAGTAAAGAATTATGTGAGAATAAGGAACACTCCCTAATATTGTTTTATTAGTAACCGAAAGAGGTTAACTAACAAACATTGACTTTGCGACTTCCACTAACTGGAACTTGGGGGGGAGTGAGGAATCCGGAATCGTTCCGGCACATGTGTATTAGAGGAGGACGGTATCATTATCAGGTCCCGACTTCCAATATGACATGTCTTCGGACTCGTCGCCTAGAGTCGACATAAAGACTCGGTCACCTCGATTTCTATTTGAGGTGGGAGGCATTACTGAAGAGGTGTGGTGGGATCTACCTAAATCCCAACTAATTCTAACAAATATTGTTTATGTAAACCAATGGAGCTGATAACTCATTGGTTAGGGTTACTTGACCCGACAAGATAAACAATGAATTAAGGAACAACCATTCTAAGTAAAGAGTTGACTTTATTGAGATAAGAACTGAGATATGATTTGAGTTAAGGTTTGAGATAAAGTACAACCAATTCTAATTAAAGAACGGTTAGTACATTGAGATTGAGGTAAGGATTAAGATTGAGGTAGGATAAGAATGGACTAAGATTAAGAGGTATCATTTTTAAGGAGTTAAAAGACTAACTCACTTACTAAGGGAACGCTTTTAAGTCATTCATTGTGTTTGAACTTTGATTGTTCATATGTGGCTTGTTGTTTTTGCACTTCTTATTTATGTTGTGAATCTAATCAACTTCATGCTATCGACAATTAGTCATCGTAGCCTCGTTAGCTTGAGGGCTATAAGAGAATCGTACCAGCAAAGGTGCTAACCCCCTCGGGGCTGCTGTTTATATTTGCAGGTGAATGTCAGAAGACGACCGTCCTGAGAGTAGGATCGGGTAGAATTACTGGGTTGTTTTACTTTTGTTACACGAGTTGTGCATGTACACTCGTTTAGTAAATGGATGAGATGTCAGTATGTTGTATTAGGATATAAGATACTTGGATTAAGAACATGTATTTGGTTAAGATTTTAGTATACTAATGTTCGGTATATTCGGGTCCATCAGACTGTAGCTAGATCTTGGAGTATTTAGTAAGCCTAGTTAGTCACGTGGGTGACTAACGGTGGTAACACCAATCGTTGTAAGAATTCCGCTGATGTTGAGGTAAGTAAATGGAGGTTTATGAGATGATTATGTATTTATGAGTTGGGGTGTTACAAAAAGTGATATCAGAGCGTAGTTACGCTCTGATGACAGGAATTACCGAACTTAGGAGGATACCGAGTTAGAGTTTGAGTTATGGGTTAAGGGTTGAGAGATAGAGCGAGAGGTGCGTTAGTTAGGACTTCCCGGTGCTTACCGAATACCTATATACCTAAACCCGCCCTCCACTGCCCTAGCTTTAAAATATAGGGAGCAAACACTAGAGAGAAGAAAGCCTTCTCTTACTCGGGGAAACCCGATCTAGCTGTTAGATAACATTAAGCAATACAAGAAACACCTCGTTGTACAACAGTTTACGGAAATCTTGAAGGTCATAATTGGAGCGCAACTTTGAAACAAGCGCTGCCAACGGAATTCTACCAGTAAGAGAACAGTAATTACCGGCAACATGGGTCGACATGCTACGCAGTCGAAATAACCCGCCATACCAATAATAATAAAAGCACTACGAGTGCAATGGAGAGGAAAAGAGGAGCGACATGAGTACCAGACAGCGGTCCGAAAGAGCATAGCTGTGGGATAATACATAGCATGAGAATTTAGACTACCTGAAAGTCCAGTTTGAAACGGGGACTCCGAACCCCATACAATTAGAAAGGTTACAAAACCTGACCGACATGGCGCAAACAACTATGAAAACGCATACACACAAGTTGTATACTGGAATAGGACTACGATGTAGTGCCTAGGGAGAATTAGTACTTAGTAACCACGACAAACGTGTGGAAACGGGAGCGAGGATTAAGACATAAGTAAAGAACAAGGGGTTCCCTCAAAAAGAGGAACGCCCTGATAAGTGATTGTACTGTCAACACAACCGAAAACTGTCGGACGGTCAGTTATCCAAAACAAGAGAGCATCTAAGGAGTCCCGAGGACTACCAATTACATGGAGATTAGGAGGAAGTACCACTACTGACGTACACGGTACCGATAGCCCATCTTGCATGGCGTACTTGCAATAGCAAGTGCTACCACGATTAAGCTATACGGAAAGCCATCAAGGCAAGATAGTAGAGCGCTACAGTTATGACGTATATTAATACCGGATTGCAAATCCATAAGAACTAGAGAATGAGACCTTGGAAAGGCCTAACGGCCTGACCATGATGAGATAAGTCGACGCACCAGTCAGCAGGGAGCTGAACTTGGACAAAATACTAAACTATATACATTTTAGCATCAGTACAACCTACCACAACAACAACCGACAATACGGTAAGAACACCCAATCCCGAACCTTGAAGGGAAAACCCTAAGAGGTCGCTCAGTAATCCAAGCAAAACACTACATAAGTAATAACATACGAGGAACGTATTACTAGATACAATGAAGATGGATGACATAACAATTTTCAGCAGGAACGGGATAGAACTCCCGGGATGACCCCTAAGAATACCAAAAACAACATTCTTCATTGAAGATGTTGGTAAACCCCGGAAACAGGGATTGAGGAAATGAACTTAAGCTATAACCTACTAAGGATTAAAGACATACAATCCCGACAGAGGGAAGCTCAGAGGACTACACCACGGAGTGGCTTAGCCGAGCAGAACAAAACTCATGAACGACAGTTAGCATTGCTGCCTAACTCGTTAACACCCAAGTATGATTAATCATTAACGAGTGGCATAGTCAACAAATGTTGAACGAAGCGTTGAGATGGAAGCATAAGATGACAGTATGATATCCAACTTAGACACCGTAAGGCAGACGCCTAATACGAACCTAACCATGATTGCTAAAAGACATAAGTCTATTAAAACGACATAATTGTCACAGACACGGGTTAACGCCAGATCACCTGAACGAACTTCCATAGCGGGAAGCAGGATGCAGTAACTTACCATGAGACCCAGTACTACATTTAATATGTAACCTAATGGGGGATAGTGTTCAAGAACCCGAAATGTATGAAGATAGCATATGGATGAGTAAGAGTACAACAGTGAACCGAGCACCGGCTCTCACTCAATGACATTAAGCACTAAGAGCCTACGAGCCAAGGATGTTAACCACATCAGAGCCCGAGGAGCAGGAAGGCATAAGAGGACTTTTTTAAGCCATGAACGAACTGCAATTCGTAAATATGAACGGTTACAAAACCTATAACTTAGATTGTGGAAGCGTTGCCAGGAAAGGGCACCAATGAGAATATTGAGATAATACATTGTCAGGGGTGGAGAACGAACCATTCCTTTTAGGGTGGGGATACCTATCCTTGTTGTGGGGCCATGAGTGGGAATAAACCCCTCAAAAAGGGCTTTCACTTATTAAAGATAGAATACTTTTTTATTAGAAAATGGAAACCGTAAACCTTGAGATTATGAAATACCCCAAACCTTAATATATTGTTTAAACACCTAAATATGGTATATTAAGACTAAAAAGAGTCTTAGAAACATTAGTAAACAAATTTAAACAAAAGAAAACACAAGGTGTGCTTTAAGGTCAATAAAGGCCAAAATGTGCTCTAAGCTTGGGGTAAGCTTGGTTAAGACCTAATGAACTTACCAAGATCTTAGTTATGTGTTAATGAATATATTAAACCAGTTACCAAAGAAAACCAAGCTTGAAAACAAGTTTAAACACAAAATGTGCTTTAAGGAGTCTTAAAGCACATTTTTGAAAAATTGTCTTGTAAATGAGTTTTGAGTGGCTAGATGTCCATCATTACTCTTAAATATATATGTGTACTATATAGTATCACATTTGGATGTCTATATCAATGGGAAATCAAAAATTTCACTTCTATGTGCCTTGTTTTCATGAATAGTGATTTTTATAAGCTATTTTGTAACATATGTTTGTATAAGTAATTAAATTGACAAATAAAGACTATATTACCCCTAAATACTAATGGGGGCCGGTTTTCTTAAGTGTGGTGACTCACCACTCTCTTGTTAACATATTAAGTAAATAAGGAAAACTAATTAAACTTACTTTTACTTTATTACTACAAATATCTTCAAAAAGGTAATTCTATCTCATTCTCTCATTTCTCCTTGTATTCACACGGCTCCACCTCTCTTCTTCCTTCTCTTCCACGGTAATACCACACCACCTCCATTAAACCTCTTCTTTGATCTTTGTAAAATCTTGCTCACTTGTCCAAATCAAACACAAACACCACCAATCTCTTCCTCTCATCAAGCTCTTCATTCTATCTTCTTAAAATTCCAAGACCACCATTCCGGTGCCATGGAGTTCCACCATTGAAGGAGCTTGAGCTTGTATTTTTACATATTGTTACTCTTTGCTTCTAGGTAAGGAATCTCAAATAAAAACTCCATTTCCTTCATGTTTTTGTTGTAACCGAAAATACATATTGAAGGAGCTCTTTGTGTGACCTTGTTCTAGCTTCATTCCAACTCTTCATGGACTAGGTGGAGTCCTCTCTTGTTCGATATTCAAACTCTCTTCAAAGAGCAAGGTAAAACAACTACATTAATGTTTTTGAAACAATGTAAAATTAGGGTTTACAATGAGATGAAGCTTATAGCTTGAATACTCATTATAATGTTTGTATATTGTTTAGAACTTGTCAAAGAATCAAATACCCTACCGGTTTTTAAAGGAAACAAGAAAGAAGTTGTTTGGAAAAGAGGTAAAACTACTAACCTAATGTTGTTTAAATGCCTTAGGAGAAATGAGCTTATAATGCTTGTTAAAACTACCTAAAGAGCAAATGGCGAATGACTTAGTAAAGTATCCTCAAGAGCTTAGTAAAAGGCATATGTGTTGTTGAGTGTATTTGCAGGTCAAAGGCAAATATATTGTGGAAATTCAGTGTTTATGATTTATGCATCTTAAGGGCCTAAGAGCCATGTCATTTAAGGGCCTAAGTGCCATGCAATTTAAATTATGCACTATATTGTGATGTAGTGCTTTATGAGTGAAGTTTGTGTATAATAAGTGCTTGATGGATTTTAGTGTTCTTGGTTGTTGGTTGGTGAAAACAATATGTATTGGTTTAGTAATGTTCTAGGAGAACCTATGTCGAAATTTAGGTAATAAATGAGAAGTTCTAAGAGTTAAAATGAGTTTGATAAGTTAAGAGGCGTTTAGATTGGTTAAGTGTTGTTCTTGTGAAAGAAACATGCATTAAGGTGATTTAGGATGTAACAAGGACTTAGACATGAGCTTGAGGTTTTAGTATGTACCAAAGTCATTTTGGACTTAGGTAAAGACTTAGGCAAACTTTGGTAAAATAAGGAGAAAGTGTAAGCTTAGGAAAATGGATTTCAAGGATGACATAAGGAGTTTTAGTTTGTAAGAAATGATGCTTAAGTAATGATGTTGTGTGGAAGAAATATCTTGGTATAATGATTAGAATAGGCAAGGAATACCACTTAGAGACTTAAGGAGAAGATACTATAAGTGTTGGAGGCTTTGGGGAAATTTGGTTAAGTGTTAAAGGCTTAGAAATTTGAGTATAATGCCTTGTCCGAACTTCCGTCCGGATGTGGAAGTTCGGACAGGCTCTGTTGGGTAAAGGAATTCTCACTCGCGAGCAGTGTCCGAACTTGGGAAGTCCGGACACTAGTTCGGACGTACCCATTCTTCCTTAGGATTATCCTCGAACTGTGTCCGAACTTGGGAAGTCCGGACACATGTTCGGCGCACGGATTTCTGTCTAGATTTTTCTCGGCTCACGTCCGAACTTCCGAAGTCCGGACATAAGTTCGGACGTGTGTCTGTTTCTGTCTAAAGTCACGGCTTGCGTCCGAACTTGGAGGTTCGGACACAAGTTCGGACGGGCCACTGTATGGACCAAAAATTGTTGTTTTTAGAAGGGAAATGTTATCTAAAAATGGTAATAAGTTAGTAATGATATTCTAAGGTTATATAAGGCATGTTAGGAGTGTTATAATGGTAAATAAAAATGGTGAAGAGTTATATCAAGTGTGAAAATAAAGTAAAATAGATATGTGACGTAACAAGTTAATGATGGACTAGTGCGTTAATTAACCGACGTTACTAATGTGTTTAGGGTTCTCTCAAGGTGGAAACGAAACGAGGCAAGGACCAAGGTATGGTTTTCTTGCAGTCTGTTGTCTACCGGTTTACACCGGCTTGTGTGTTGTATGTTTTTCTGTGTGTTTATGACGTTATAAGATCTAAACATGTAATGAGTTTACAGTTGTTCATATAATTGTGATGTTATGATGTGACTCTCTTCCCTTGTGTGTGACTAACATGACTTACCACTTATTGTGTATTGGTTGTTAAGTTCCACTATGAACTTCTAACAAGTGTTAATTGGGGAGTGAGGAATCCGGTTGTCCGGTCATGCATGTAAGTTAAGAGAAGATATCTGAATCAGATTCGACTCTTATGTTGTTAAGATTGTTCTCCTTAATTTGGCGTTCGATCTCCCGCTAGCTTCCTCCAAAGCTTACCTATTCTGACTTATGATCGGTTTAGTGGGAACATGTGTTTGTGTGGTGTGTTCGGGTCACTAAATCCGAACCATCTGTGACTTAAGTTACTCGTTCGACTAACAGAACGGTAATGAGTGTGTTAACGAGCTTAACATGAGGGTGAATCATTCTCTAGGCTCTTGTGTTATTTGACCCTTGTGGTTTGTTATTGTGGAACGAAGATCCACTGTGTATGTGATGTTGTGCTGTGCACTATTGTTGCTATGCCACATGTTATGTTATGTTATGTATATATGAATGCCATGTTATCATGACAATTAGTTGCGCGTATCCCGGTAGCCGATGGGCTGCGCGTTAACCATACCAGCCAAGGGTTGCTGACCCCCTCGGGGGATCCATATTTCTTACTGCAGGATGAGGATCGAAGAAGCGGAGTGGCTCTAGATCCTAGGATGTGGTTTACTTTTGAGTACTTTTGGATGTTGGCCCGGGATGCGCCTGTGCTCCCGTGGCGTGATATATATTTGGTTGTGACAGTTTACAGTGATGTTTATCAGTGAAGGATGTATGTAATACTCGGTATTGTATATGATGTATTTATGGTTTAGTTTTATGCTCGGGAGTCTGATCATCAGACCGGTACACTTGTATTTATTCTGCCTTGTCAACCACGTGGGTGGTTGACGGCGTTGTAGCACCGAAGCGTTAGTTACTGTTTAGTTATTTATTTCCGCTGCGATTTCATTTAGTGTTATGTGCGTAGTAGGGGTGTTACAAAAAGTGGTATCAGAGCGAAGTATCGCTCTGATGACTAGAATACCGAGCTTAGGGATATACCGAGTTAGGAAACCTAACTACAGTTACTTCAGTGAACATTATGGAAAGGTTAACCACTAACTAAGTGTGGAGATACCTAATTGTCGGGAAGCGTTACAACCGTTGGACCGATAAGTGTGCAAGCATATTGCTAATGATTATTCATGTGAATACAGATGGCAGGTAGACCGCGTGGTAGAGGCCGCGGAAGTGGTACTAGTGATGCGGGTGACCAGGGCGAGAGCACTACGGCTCAGGTTATGGTGGCTGAGGCTGTAGCAGCCGCTGTAGCCCAATGGTACCCCAGCTTGTAGCTGCGATACAGCAGGGGCAGATGCCCGGAGTTCAACCACCACCGCCACCGCCACGAGAGACCAACTGGGTCAAGGCATTGGCAGACTTGAGACCCCCTTCATTTCATGGGGAGACCGACCCACGTAAGCTGGAGGCGTACATCTCCGAGTTGGAGACCGCCTACGAGACCTTGGCTGTACCTGCAGAGGCTAAGGTCCGTCTTGCCGCTTACTACCTGAAGGGTTCGGCACAGAACTGGTGGAAGCTTGTGAGAGAGGACCGGATGGCGGATCCTCAGTTTGGATGGAGGGAGTACACGGCTCTACTGCGAGCCAAATACTACCCTGTGCATGTTCAAGAGGCCAAGCGCCTGGAGCTGGATAGTCTGAGGCAGGGGGACAAGGTGTCGGTTGATGAGTATTACACTGCATTCACCGGCCTTATCCACCTGTTACCGGACCTGGGATACTCGAACCGGGTGCTGGTAAACCGTTTTACAACGGTCTCAGCCACCGTCTTCGCTATGGGATGGGGCCAGCTGAGTATACTACCTTGCAGGTAATTTAAATAAGAGTGATGTGAATATGTGTAGTCTACAAGTGAGTATTAATGTGAGTTTGCGAGTATGTATTGCGGGGCATGACTGACATCCTAAATTCAGGAGTGCTATCATGCCGCTGCTAAGGTGGAGATCACCGTCCGTCTGAGGGACGAGGAGAATGCGCACAAGCGCAAGGCCACGAGCGAGGGCCAGAGTCCGCAGGGGTACGGGGAGGAGAAAGAAGAAGAAGAAACCTTATCCCCAGCCCCAGAAGAGTCAGCACCAGGGTGACAAGGGCCAAGCCCAAACCACCACAGCTGAGGAGCCACTGAAGCTCACATATGCTTATGCGGCGAAACCCCTACGCTCTTACCCACCTAAGGGTAATTATTTAATCTTGTGTGATAAGTTGAAGTGTATGTTGATAATTGTGAGACAAGTATTGATGGTGTATTGTGATAGCAGCTAGCACGGGCTCTGGACCGGAGCGCCACTATTACTGTAAGTGGTGCAATGGAGACCACCCCGGTAAGGACTGCAAGGGAAATGAGGTGCAGTGTCGTTACTGCGAGAAGTGGGGTCACCGTGACCATGAGTGTTACCGGAACCCCAACAGCAGAGTCAACAAGCCAGGGGGCAGTGGAAGGGTAAGGCCACAGCAGCTATTGATGGCCCGAAGACGGCTAACCAGCCACCCACAGATCAGAGGCACACTGATTCCCAGAAGGGGAAGGGGTCGGGACCTAGCAAGGCCGCCCTGAATGTGGTGGACCGGTCTGAGGCGCCAGGGCCCTCTTCTAGACCAGGTACCGCCTAAACTGTTGAATGTAATAAGTGATTGCATACCGCATTTCATGCATGTTTGTACTAGTGAGTCCAATGTGACATCATGTGAGTGAAAAGTTAAAGTATAGTGTGAAAGTCACCTAATTAGATAATTCTAAACTTAAAGGAACCTTCAATATATGTTATCCAATCCCACCCCACCAAACCCTGAAGAAACCACCATCAACATCACCGACTTTCCAATGGAGCAATGTCAGGTTATCCAGCCAGGTATGATACTTTAAATGGATACCTGACACCGGAAGCACAAATCCATGTCATCAGACGATGCGACGAACTTGGAGCAAACCTGGAGGTTTCTACACCCGAATACCCGAACGGATCAAGAATGCAATTGAAGATGATGTGCATGGGTAAGGACTGGAACCCTTACACCAAGTCATATCAAGAAGTGCGAGCTGAAGATGGAGCAACAGTACCAAGTATACCTGAGGAGTTCCGTGCGGTCGTTAATCACGCCGTGGGAATTGCTCAACAAGTTGAAACGGATTCAATTCCAGTGTGAAAGCAGATTGTGTATTGTGAACTTCTACCAGAAAGGTGGACGGTTAGGTTACACCAAGATAAGGACGAGTCACCCGAGTCTCTAAGTAAGGGAGTACCCGTGGTGTCTTGGTCCATTGGTGATACCGCAGTGTTTGTGTATGGCGAGCAGAAGCGTGCTGATCTCGCAAGGAAGTTAATACTAAAGTCAGGAGATGTGTTAGTTATGGGTGGGCAGTCAAGGATGCTATACCATGGCATCAGGAAGATCAAACTGAATACCGCACCGTCGGCAGTGATCAATGCCACACACATGAAACCCGGACGTTTGAATTTGACCTTCAGACAATTCTAAAGCCTTGTCAAATTGTGTAATGTATTATGCCAGTATATGTTAAGGGAGTTATGTATGTGTTAAGTTATATCACCATGTAAACCAACAATGTTGTAAAGAGAAGGTGTTAATGAATAAAGTGGAGTTATTGAAGTATATCAACCGTGTTGTTACCCAGTACTTATTAGTTTGCCAATGAATTAGGCTGTGCACTCGGAACGGGAGGTACACTGAGTGTCTGCAATGAGGCAGAAGCCGGCAAGAGCGGCACAATCCTCACCGGTACCTTTCCAGTCAATGGCGTGGACGCATCGATCTTGTTCGACTCGGAGCCTCACACACATTTATTTCGCTATCTTTTGCGAAGAGGCTGGGGTTAGATGGAGATGAGATGCCAGACTTCTTGGTCACTCTCCCATCGAAAGAGCGGATCAGGTGTACCCGCTACCACCGAGATCATTGTAAGAATCAGGGTGAAGAGTTTCCGATCGACTTGATAGAGTTCGACGGACTGGATTTGATGTGATTGTCGGGATGAACTGGTTGGAGCGGTACAAGGGCAGAATCCTATGTGCCGAGCATCGACTGCTTCTTCGGAGTCCATCTGGGGTTACCATATCATACCGCCAGAGGCCCAGGGAGCCTTCGACACAGATCATCACCGCCATGGCCATGTATCGTGAGTTCGACGAGGGAGTGATGTATACCTCTGCTATGTCCAGGACATAGAGAGAGACCCAGAGTTTAGTTCTGATGTGCCGGTAGTGTCGGAGTTTCCTGATGTATTCCTAAGGAACTGCCGGGCATGCCGCCAGCACGAGAGGTTGAGTTTGAGATTGACTTAGTTCCGGGCACGGACCCATTGCGAAAGCACCTTATCGTATGGCTCCAGCAGAGATGACAGAGCTCAAGGAGCAGCTGAGAGACCTACTCGACAAGGGCTTTATCCGCCCTAGTGTTTCACCATGGGGAGCGCCGGTCCTCTTCGTGAAGAAGAAGGACGGTAGCCTCCGCCTGTGTATTGACTATCGAGAGCTGAATGCTGTTACGGTGAAGAACCGTTACCCTTTACCACGCATCGACGATCTATTTGATCAGCTGAGGGGAGCATCAGTATTCTCCAAGATAGACCTACGTTCCGGATACCATCAGATTGCCATCCGTGACAGTGATATCGAAAAGACAGCATTCAGAACTAGGTATGGGCATTATGAGTTCACAGTTATGCCGTTTGGCTTGTCAAATGCACCAGCTAAGTTCATGGACTTAATGAACCGCTTGTTCCAAGATCAGTTGGACAAGTCTGTGGTAGTCTTCATCGATGATATTCTTGTGTATTCTAAGTCAAAAGGTGAGCACGAAAGCCACCTGAGAAATGTGTTACAAACATTGAGGAGGAATCAGTTGTATGCAAAGTTTTCGAAATGTGAATTTGGTTGAACCAAGTATCCTTTCTTGGACATGTGATTTCTGAGGCCGGGATCGCTGTTGATCCGGCAAAGATAGATGCAGTGCGCACCTGGCCTAGGCCGAAGACAGTTACCGATATCAGGAGCTTCCTCGGTCTGGCAGGTTATTATAGGAGGTTTGTGAAGGACTTCTCCAGTGTCTCGAAGCCGATGACTTCCTTGATGAAGAAGGATGCACCATTCGAGTGGACAGTCGACTGTGAGAGTTCTTTCAGAGTCTCAAGGATGCTCTGACATCTGCACCAGTCCTGACTATACCAGACGGTCCAGATGGTTTTGAGGTCTACTGCGACGCATCAGGCAGAGGTATGGGTTGTGTTGATGCAACACGGGAAGGTCGTAGCATACGCCTCCCGACAGCTGAAGAAGCATGAGGAGAACTACCCTACCCACGACTTAGAATTGGGTGCCATTGTCTTCGCATTGAAGATATGGCGACATTATTTGTATGGGGTAAGTGTGACAATCTATTCTGACCACAAAAGCTTAAAGTATTGTTCACTCAGAAGGAGTTGAACATGAGGCAAAGAAGGTGGGTTGAATTTCTGAATGACTACGATATTAATCTGCAATATAAAGAGGGTAAGGCAAATGTGGTAGCTGACGCATTGAGTCGCCGAGCACACTCTCTCCATTCGCTAGTCTCTCATACTGGCTTGGTTGAAGAGGTGCGGAGTGCTTAGATGACGGATCAGTATGCTGGAGATCCGGCAGAAGCTTATTGATGGCACATTCGAGGGTCAGAAGTACGACTTCAGACTCCACGATGATGACCTGATTAGGCTGAATGGCCGATTGTGTATACCTAGGAGTAGCGCTGAGTTGAAGGAGCGCATATTGAGTGAATCCCATTGTTCTACTACTTCGATTCACCCGGAGCTTCAAAGATGTATAAGGGTATGAAAAGATATTTTTGGTGGACAGGAATGAAAAAAGATGTAAGTGATTATGTGTTGAGGTGTCTCACTTGCCAGAAGGTCAAGTTTGAGCACCGACGGCCTGGTGGTATGGTACAGCCAATGCCAGTGCCTGAGTGGAAGTTCCATGATATCTCCATGGACTTTGTAGTAGGGCTTCCACCTGCAAGGGGAGGTCTGAATATGATATGGGTTGTAGTTGACCGACTGACCAAGGTGGCCCGATTCATTCCGATGAAGGACACCTGGAAAGTGGCAAGATTGGCAGAACTCTTTGATAAAGAAATTGTAAGACACCATGGTGTACCGAAAACGATTGTATCTGACAGAGATACCAGATTCTTATCCAGGTATTGGAAGTCTACACGAGAGGCATTGGGTACTGAACTGAAATTGAGTACAGCGTTTCACCCACAGACCGATGGTCAGAGTGAGCGCACCATTCAGACACTTGAGGATATGCTACGTGCTTGTGCACTTGACTTTCAGACCAGCTGGATTGATAAGTTACATCTGATCGAGTTTAGTTACAACAACAGTTACCATGCTTCGATCAAGATGTCTCCCTTCCAGGCCTGTACGGTAGACCATGCCGCACGCCATTATGCTGGGATGAGTCGAGTGAGACGGTCATTATAGGACCAGAGTATCTTGAACAAGTTCAGGCAGAAGTTCGCCAGATCCGGGCTAACATGAAGGCAGCTCAGGATAGACAGAAGTCGTACGCAGATGTGCGCAGACGTGACCTGGAGTTCGCCGTGGGCGATCAGGTATTTTTGAGAGTATCCCCCATGAAGGGATATTTCGTTTTGGCCAGAAGGGCAAGTTGAGCCCAAAATATGTGGGGCCTTATGTTGTGACGGAGCGGATCGGCCCGGTAGCCTATAGACTAGATCTACCCGCCGAGCTGGGCAAGGTACATGATGTATTTCATGTGTCCCAGTTGAAGAAGTATATGTCTCATCCGTCTCATGTGCTTCAGCCTGAAAGGCTAACTTTAGAGCCGACCATGCGATCAGTGGAGACTCCGGTACGGATTCTGGATACTAAGACTCGAGACACTCGCCATAAGTCTGTGAGACTGGTGAAAGTTCTTTGGTCTAACCAGGACGTTGAGGAGGCCACTTGGGAGCTGGAAGATAAGATGAAGGCGAAGTACCCGTCATTGTTTACTTCTTAGTCCTTATGTGTATAGGGTACGGGGCGTACCCCCTTTTAAGGGGGGTAGAGCCGTTTCGGTTATGTGTGTACGACGTGTATTTGAATACATCGTCTATGTTATATTGTTATGTTACAGACCGTTGTGTCTGAATGATGTGGATAATGTTGTATGGACCTTGTGTCCAATGTTATGTTGTATGGACCTGGTGTCCAATGTTATGTAAGTGTGTTGTTAATGATGTATGGAAGTATTGTTTATAAGTATTCCCGTGTTCTAATATTTAGGATATGTGGAAGTATGAACTTTGAGGACAAAGTTCTTTTAAGGGGGGTAGATTGAAATACCCCAAACCTTAATATATTGTTTAAACACCTAAATATGGTATATTAAGACTAAAAAGAGTCTTAGAAACATTAGTAAACAAATTTAAACAAAAGAAAACACAAGGTGTGCTTTAAGGTCAATAAAGGCCAAAATGTGCTCTAAGCTTGGGGTAAGCTTGGTTAAGACCTAATGAACTTACCAAGATCTTAGTTATGTGCTAATGAATATATTAAACCAGTTACCAAAGAAAACCAAGCTTGAAAACAAGTTTAAACACAAAATGTGCTTTAAGGAGTCTTAAAGCACATTTTTGAAAAATTGTCTTGTAAATGAGTTTTGAGTGGCTAGATGTCCATCATTACTCTTAAATATATGTGTACTATATAGTATCACATTTTGATGTCTATATCAATGGGAAATCAAAAATTTCACTTCTATGTGCCTTGTTTTCATGAATAGTGATTTTTATAAGCTATTTTGTAACATATGTTTGTATAAGTAATTAAATTGACAAATAAAGACTATATTACCCCTAAATACTAATGGGGGCCGGTTTTCTTAAGTGTGGTGACTCACCACTCTCTTGTTAACATATTAAGTAAATAAGGAAAACTAATTAAACTTACTTTTACTTTATTACTACAAATATCTTCAAAAAGGTAATTCTATCTCATTCTCTCATTTCTTTCCTTGTATTCACACGGCTCCACCTCTCTTCTTCCTTCTCTTCCACGGTAATACCACACCACCTCCATTAAACCTCTTCTTTGATCTCTTGTAAAATCTTGCTCACTTGTCCAAATCAAAAACAAACACCACCAATCTCTTCCTCTCATCAAGCTCTTCATTTCTATCTTCTTAAAATTCCAAGACCACCATTCGGTGCCATGGAGTTCCACCATTGAAGGAGCTTGAGCTTGTATTTTTACATATTGTTACTCTCCTTTGCTTCTAGGTAAGGAATCTCAAATAAAAACTCCATTTCCTTCATGTTTTTGTTGTAACCGAAAATACATATTGAAGGAGCTCTTTGTGTGACCTTGTTCTAGCTTCATTCCAACTCTTCATGGACTAGGTGGAGTCCTCTCTTGTTCGATATTCAAACTCTCTTCAAAGAGCAAGGTAAAACAACTACATTAATGTTTTTGAAACAATGTAAAATTAGGGTTTACAATGAGATGAAGCTTATAGCTTGAATACTCATTATAATGTTTGTATATTGTTTAGAACTTGTCAAAGAATCAAATACCCTACCGGTTTTTAAAGGAAACAAGAAAGAAGTTGTTTGGAAAAGAGGTAAAACTACTAACCTAATGTTGTTTAAATGCCTTAGGAGAAATGAGCTTATAATGCTTGTTAAAACTACCTAAAGAGCAAATGGCGAATGACTTAGTAAAGTTCTCAAGAGCTTAGTAAAAGGCATATGTGTTGTTGAGTGTATTTGCAGGTCAAAGGCAAATATATTGTGGAAATTCAGTGTTTATGATTTATGCATCTTAAGGGCCTAAGAGCCATGTCATTTAAGGGCCTAAGTGCCATGCAATTTAAATTATGCACTATATTGTGATGTAGTGCTTTATGAGTGAAGTTTGTGTATAATAAGTGCTTGATGGATTTTAGTGTTCTTGGTTGTTGGTTGGTGAAAACAATATGTATTGGTTTAGTAATGTTCTAGGAGAACCTATGTCGAAATTTAGGTAATAAATGAGAAGTTCTAAGAGTTAAAATGAGTTTGATAAGTTAAGAGGGTTTAGATTGGTTAAGTGTTGTTCTTGTGAAAGAAACATGCATTAAGGTGATTTAGGATGTAACAAGGACTTAGACATGAGCTTGAGGTTTTAGTATGTACCAAAGTCATTTTGGACTTAGGTAAAGACTTAGGCAAACTTTGGTAAAATAAGGAGAAAGTGTAAGCTTAGGAAAATGGATTTCAAGGATGACATAAGGAGTTTTAGTTTGTAAGAAATGATGCTTAAGTAATGATGTTGTGTGGAAGAAATATCTTGGTATAATGATTAGAATAGGCAAGGAATACCACTTAGAGACTTAAGGAGAAGATACTATAAGTGTTGGAGGCTTTGGGGAAATTTGGTTAAGTGTTTAAAGGCTTAGAAATTTGAGTATAATGCCTTGTCCGAACTTCCGTCCGGATGTGGAAGTTCGGACAGGCTCTGTTGGGTAAAGGAATTCTCACTCGCGAGCAGTGTCCGAACTTGGGAAGTCCGGACACTAGTTCGGACGTACCCATTCTTCCTTAGGATTATCCTCGAACTGTGTCCGAACTTGGGAAGTCCGGACACATGTTCGGACGCACGGATTTCTGTCTAGATTTTTCTCGGCTCACGTCCGAACTTCCGAAGTCCGGACATAAGTTCGGACGTGTGTCTGTTTTCTGTCTAAAGTCACGGCTTGCGTCCGAACTTGGAGGTTCGGACACAAGTTCGGACGGGCCACTGTATGGACCAAAAATTGTTGTTTTAGAAGGGAAATGTTATCTAAAAATGGTAATAAGTTAGTAATGATATTCTAAGGTTATATAAGGCATGTTAGGAGTGTTATAATGGTAAATAAAAATGGTGAAGAGTTATATCAAGTGTGAAAATAAAGAAAATAGATATGTGACGTAACAAGTTAATGATGGACTAGTGCGTTAATTAACCGACGTTACTAATGTGTTTAGGGTTCTCTCAAGGTGGAAACGAAACGAGGCAAGGACCAAGGTATGGTTTTCTTGCAGTCTGTTGTCTACCGGTTTACACCGGCTTGTGTGTTGTATGTTTTTCTGTGTGTTTATGACGTTATAAGATCTAAACATGTAATGAGTTTACAGTTGTTCATATAATTGTGATGTTATGATGTGACTCTCTTCCCTTGTGTGTGACTAACATGACTTACCACTTATTGTTTGTGTTGGTGTTAAGTTCCACTATGAACTTCTAACAAGTGTTAACTGGGAAGTGAGGAATCCGGTTGTCCGGTCATGCATGTAAGTTAAGAGAAGATATCTGAATCAGATTCGACTCTTATGTTGTTAAGATTGTTCTCCTTAATTTGGCGTTCGATCTCCCGCTAGCTTCCTCCAAAGCTTACCTATTCTGACTTATGATCGGTTTAGTGGGAACATGTGTTTGTGTGGTGTGTTCGGGTCACTAAATCCGAACCATCTGTGACTTAAGTTACTCGTTCGACTAACAGAACGGTAATGAGTGTGTATAACGAGCTTAACATGAGGGTGAATCATTCTCTAGGCTCTTGTGTTATTTGACCCTTGTACGTGATGTTGTGCTGTGCACTATTGATGCGATGCCACATGTTATGTTATGTTATGTATATAAATGAATGCCATGTTATCATGACAATTAGTTGCGCGTATCCCGGTAGCCGATGGGCTGCGCGTTAACCATACCAGCCAAGGGTTGCTGACCCCCTCGGGGGATCCATATTTCTTATGCTGCAGGATGAGGATCGAAGAAGCGGAGTGGCTCTAGATCCTAGGATGTGGTTTACTTTTGAGTACTTTTGGATGTTGGCCCGGGATGCGCCTGTGCTCCCGTGGCGTGATATATATTTGGTTGTGACAGTTTACAGTGATGTTTATCAGTGAAGGATGTATATAATACTCGGTATTGTATATGATGTATTTATGGTTTAGTTTTATGCTCGGGAGTCTGATCATCAGACCGGTACACTTGTATTTATTCTGCCTTGTCAACCACGTGGGTGGTTGACGGCGTTGTAGCACCGAAGCGTTAGTTACTGTTTAGTTATTTATTTCCGCTGCGATTTCATTTAGTGTTATGTGCGTAATAGGGGTGTTACAGATTACCTTAGAACGTACCAGATACACTTGAGTAATAAGGAAGGCTGCATAGGCAGACCACATATCCAACACCCGGGATTAAGAATCAGTAATTGTTAGAGATAAACGTTGAGAGTGCACAATATGGCACGCCAAGGGACCAACGCTCAATAGAGCTTGTGACTCAATGGATGAATTCTTCGGTAACCAGTTAAATCACTTGGTAAATAACATCATAAACGATGGAGGTATGTGAGAGAGATTAACCTACTTATGAACCCAAAATTGAGACAAAACGTCTTCACATTAAGAGGTAACAATTTTACAACACGGTACGGCAACCGCCATACACTGAAATTAGAGAGCTCCCAGTGTGTTTACACCAGGAAGAGATTGAATATAAGATAAGACATTAGAATAAATGTTTGAGGAGTTGTACCATCAATAGACAACAGAATAAAGGCGAGCTACCATAGTAGCAGAAGCCATACAACAGTACTGGTATAAGGGGATTAAGTCATGGTGCGCAGTAAAGCGACCATCATATATAAACCGTCAAATATTGACATAAAGGCAATTAGATCTATGAGCTAAGACAAATATAAGTAAGGAAATAAGATGGTAGACAGACTGTGCATTGACGCCAGTAGTCTATACCGTGCGAGGTAAGATTTCACAGGAAGCACACTTTCCATTCCTTAAGGAACTGGAAGTGCGTTCCTAGTAGATCAACATGAGAAACAAGATGATAGGCTCGATGGAAGAGACCTCAGTTACTAAAGGATCAAGTCTGTACTGAATATAGAAAGAAGCTAGAGCACGCCATATCTAAGAACACAGTAGATGGATTTCCCTTGATTAAGTTCAAGAAGGACACTAAGTGTTATTATGGAACGATGAAAGAGGAGATCGACAACAGAATACTTCAGAATTAGCAATAGCTAAACGTGTGACGGACACTACGAGTTTACTAAAACGAGATGTGGGACGACTGCACCCCACAGGGGCTTGCAGGCCTGACAGACTCATTTATGAGTTAGTCGGGTAAGTAGTAATGTACCAGTAAGGTACCCCATGCATGTGGACGAGTAGTGTAAGGAACACGGGAAGTAGTCGACTCCGTACCACGGTCAACGACGCAAGACGAGACGAGAGCAGCTACTACTACAAACAGTTGGAGAGAAGGAACTCAGTTGAACCAATGACACAAAGGAATCGGAGAACTCGTTTCAGACAGAAAATAATTAAGAATTATGAAGTGCGATGAGCACGAATTATTAAGTGCAGACATAGGACATGTCTTAAGACGTTGGAGATAAAATTGTAAAGCGCAATAAGCACAAAACAGTAGTTTCAAATTGAGAATCATCCTCAGGCCAAAGGTCAGTTGGAAAGAATGATTTAGACACTTGAGAGAACACTAAGAGTATGAACATTAGATCTTCAAAGAGAATGGATAGACAAGCTACAACTCATTAAGGCCGTGTATATATAAAGATAACATGTGTCCATTGAGAGACCTTTAGTACTAAATTATAAGCATGCAGGAGAAGGATATACAATACTGTAAAAGGATAAGATAGGCAAACTAAGCCTAAGGTTATCGGAGTCGCGCAGCGGAAGCTAGCAGACCGGCACCTTAAAAGTTTCATATATCTAATGAACGGGAAAGGAAAGATGTACCACACATCTCCAGTTGGATAAATATATGACTTATCGACCGAATGCTTTAGAACATTTGAGGCTGAACCCGAGCGCATCAGAGAGACTGGTAATTATACCGATAAGAATCCTAGATACAGAGACTAAGCCATTAACATGGTTAAGACCCTCTGATCAGATCATAACGAGAGATAGATGACATGGATGCTGGAATGTTTATTGAGAATTAGACATCTTGAACATATGTTCAAGGATGATATAATGTTGATTACGTGGGCGTAATCCATTTTAAGGGGGGTAGAGTGAAAAACCGCTTAGCGTATGTTTATGTACGGAGTACGTAAACTACGGTGTGCATAGCACAAAAGAATTTGAGAATTTGCTTTACATAAACATTTTGAGATTGATTATGGTTATTGCGTACAGAATATGCGAATACCATACGTATTAAGTACCTATCTTGTTTACTTCGGTGTGAGTACAAGTTAAGAGAACTAGTGAAGAGAATTAAAGAGACTTAAGGAATATATGAGATATGAGTCGGTATGAAACTATATGTGAGATAAGAATAAGATAACACTATGAGATATTATTCGATATGAGTATGAGGCAGGAAATAGTAATGATATGAGGTATAAGATGGTAAGAACTGGTATGAAACCGATATAGAACTTAGTAGGAGTTAAAGTCCTGAGGTAATTACTTAGAGATGAATTGAGAATGTTTGATGGACTGAGTCTACACCTTGGAGATGTATTGATTACGACTAGAAAGACTAAAAAGATAGAAAATTGGAAATGAGTGAATTACTTGATGTTTGAAATTGACGTGGGAGGTGAAACTTGATTTTCTAGGGATCAAGGGAAACCAAACACAAATTGGGGTGGAAGTATAGTTCTAAACTGATGCAGATCACATCAGGGTTGGACGATTCCTGAAACTCCCTACAAGTGGTCACAATTAAGCACGTAAGAATGGAGGCATTAGAATAAAACGAAATTGGAGTTGATTGTATTTTCAATTAGAGGAATTATTCCTCACTTGACCTCGTAAAAAGGATTTCCTTTTTACTGAGTCTCGCCCATGAAGCCGAGGGCGCATAAGCCTTTGTCTCTGGACCAGTGACATGGGGAGAACAGAGTTGTTTTGAATTCTAGCCCGTGAAAGCGAGGACGAATGTGCCTTGTCTTCGGACCGGTGACATGGGAGAATACGACAAAGTATATGACTGTTTTAATCTTCCAAAGGACCACGGACCAGAGATCGTAAGTGTCCAATAGTTGGTACCTACGGGCGATATCTTGTATTACTCGCTCATGAAGCCGAGGACCTGTGAGCCTTCGTCTTCTGACCGGTGACATGGGGAGGATGCAACAAAGGGAATTTTGAGTGCTATACATGCGTAAGCATGCTGTGTGATATTTGAGTATAAGTATATGACAGACCTAATGAGTTAATAAGTGTAAGTACAAATAATCATGATCTATATGATCTATGGAATGAGATAAACCGTGTAATCTAATAAAATAAGATGCATGGGAACTTTGGGGACAAAGTTCATTTAAGGGGGGTAGATTGAAATACCACAAACCTATTATGATAATTAAACATCAAGTTATGATGTAATTAGGCTAAAACATGCCTTATAAACATTGGTAGACAATCTAAACCAAAGAAAACACAAGGAAACACCATAAGAGCAGTTTAAGTAAAAACATGCTTTAAGCTTGGAGTAACTTGGATTAGCACCCAAATATCATTCGAAGACCTTATTAGCATGCTAATGGACATGTTAAATCAATTATCAAGGAAAACCAAGCTCAAAACAAGTTTAAACACAAATTGTGCCTTAAGAACTCTTAAAGCACATTTTTGAAAAATTGTCTTAGAAGAAGGTTTTGAGTGGCTAAATGCCCATGATTACACTTTAATCAACATTTTTACTAATTAGTATCGCATTAGGAACCCTAAATCAATGGGAAACCAATAATTTCACAAATATGTGCACTAATTATGAATAGTACCCAAATAGTGCCCAAAATAAGTCAAATGACTTTCTTAAGTGGTCAATGGTCAAACAACACCTAAATATCTAAGTGAATGAGAGGGGGGACGGTTTTTTAGGGGATGAGTCACCATAGGCTTCATCAAAATAAGAAAATAAGAGAAAGTAAGTGAAAAAGACTATTTACCTTCATTAAGCAAATATCTTCTTTAAGCCTCTTCTCTCTCCTCTCTTCTTCATTTCCTTCCTTCCCCACTGAATTCTTCTTCATTCTCCCAGTGAAAAACCGTTCATGCTACAGCCATTCTTCCTCCATCTTCATTTGCTCACCAAATGTTCATTTTAGCTCCAAACCAAAAACTAAGCATAGATTTCTCTTAGTTAGATCAAGCCCCTGCTCCCTATCTTTTCAAAACTGGAAAATCTTCATTTCGGTGCCAAGAGAAAACTCCATTGAAGGGGGGAAATCAAATTTGAAGAGCCCATTTGGTTCTCCATTCATCCAAGGTAAGGAAAGTGAAAGAAAAATCAACTTTCCTCCCATTTTTCTTAATGTCCAAAAATTACCTCTCATGGAGTCTTGCTTTTATGCCTTGAATTAGCTTGTTTCCAATATATAAAGGACTAGAGGAGGACCTCCTTGATTCATTACCAAGTTCATCTTGAAACTCCAAGGTAAACATCCATTTTTAATGCCTTAAAACACATTTTAACCTAAGATTGAGTTCTATGAGTTTAGGCATGTTGCTTAATACTCATTTAATTATTTGGATGTGTATTAGAACATTGGCAAGAGAATTAAAGCCTTGGCCGATTTTCCATCAAGAAAACCAAATGAGGAAATTGAGAGAAAAGCTTGAAAAACAAGGTAAATGTCTTACCTTAAGGTAGTTTAGTGCTTTAAGGGATGGGATTGAGATAAATACTAAATGTAGCTTGGACCTTACATTAGGTAATGGGTTATATGACCTAGGAAAAATAATTTAAACAAGCTTGTGAACTTGTGACTATGGAGCCAATGGAAATGAGTTAGTAAGATAAGCATAAGGTGGATTATAAGAACACTTATGTTGCTATGGGAGCATGATAAGTGAGAAATACATAGACATTTAAGGGTTTAATTTACCCTATACTTACTCATTCTCAGGATAATATTTCTCACTTATCGTATGTTTTTCCTAAGATTTATGTCTTGATATTGCTGATATATTTTATGTATCAAATACAGGAAAAAGTGTTGGAATCAAATAGTTTATTTCACAAGCTTTCCAACGCAACAAACGGCGAGTAAAACGGACTTATAACGAAGAATCTGGAGCCGGTTGAAGATCGCGTGAAAATAGAAAACATTTTTATTCTGTCCACGTGAGGACGTCAGCTGCGTCCGCATGATTCTGGGCGGACAGGAGGGCGGACAACAGAGACGTCCGCATCAGCTTTAGGCGGACAGAGGCGCGGACGGAAGACAGAGGCGCGGACATCAGCTGTGTCCGCGTGAGTTCTGGGCGGACGGAGGCGAGGACGCAGAGACGTCCGCGTGAGTTTTAGGCGGACAGAAGGGCGGACACACATGCGGACGTGACTGAATTGACGCGCGAACAGTTTTCTTCTTCCTTCTTCGCGGCGCCTACAGACAACAAGATAAGGGCTGCTGACAGTCCTGAAAATCCTCACGCGTTCTGCAAACCCAATCCATCTACCTCCCTTATCTTGTTAATCCACTAGCACGCATGCTCCAGCTCTTCTTCTGTTTTCTTCTTCTTCCTCTCCTCTATATAAACACTACCACTTCATCAGAAAAACCGCGCACATTTGCCCGAAGTAACTCTCTGTAATATTCACGTTCTCTCCCAAATCACACTTCTTCCACAAAATTCCATACAGTGCGTACGAATGCAGAGAGCTCTTTCTTTTCTTTAACTGTACTTTGTTTTAATGGCTGTCGTGCTTACGACTCTGTTTGTATAATTATGTCTGAGTAAAAACCTTAGCTCCCGGGTTGAGAAGCAAGCTTATTTTACTAAACTGTGTTACGTAGACTTTCTAATAAAATCTGTTCAAGCAATATTTTGATTCTCCTCCTTAATGCGCTCTAATATTTAGGCCATTTATTAAAGTGATATTTGTAGTTTCTTGTCAAAATGCAGTGCTGAGACAAGATTCTAGACAAGAGAAGTCAAAGCAGGTTAACGACTAGAAGTGAGTTTCACCTATAGGTTAACCAGTCTCCAATAGGAATTAATAATGCGATTAATTTATTAATAACTTGAGCAGGATTTGCGCTTGTTGTTTAAGTTAATCAGGGTTTATTAGACAGGAAACGGTCAATAAACTAATTAAGATTCTTGAGTTTATTGCTAAAGTGGGGAAGTCCACAATAATATAATTGAGTAAAATAGGTGAGCAGAACAACCCGGGGTGCTTCCTTAAAAAAAAAGAGTTTCATAACTGCTATTTTAATCTGTTTTAATTAATTGTTCTTTTTACTGTTTTGTTTACACTAAGTTCTAAACCACAATTTCTCTCAAAAAATGATAAGTTTCTGTTCAGTAGTCTAATTAGAATTCTCAATTAAATTGCACTTTCATTAGTTAAACCACAGCAAGGTCCCCAAGAGTTCGACACCCCACAATTCCACTATTCCGCAAAACGATTAGGTACACTGCCTAGGTTGAAGAAGTAGTCACATATTTCTCCAACAAGTTTTTGGCGCCGTTGCCGGGGACCTCCGGCACGGTTAACTGACAGTTTTTAATTTTATTAAGTTTTCTATTTAACTATCTAACTATCGGACATCGGACATCTAATTTCTGACATCTAATTACTAACTCTTTATTTTATTGTCATTTATTTTTCAGTCATTTAATTTCCATTGTCCTTAACATTTAAATTCCATTGTCCTTAACATTTAAATTCCATTGTCCTTAACATTTAAATTTCTGTCAGTTTATTTCTGTAAACTAACTACTAACTTATAATTTCTGTCCTTAACTACTAACTTCAAATTTCTGTCCTTTAAAGTTTCTGTCATTTAATTTCAGTAACTAACTTATAATTTCCAGTATACTAACTCCTAACTTAACACTTTAGTTGTTTCTATATATGCGTCGTACTCGATCTGCAGGTAGTCCTCAAAACGATTTTGAACCTGAGATTGAAAGATTTCTCCACAGAGAAAGACGACAACAACGTGTAGAGATGGCAACTCGACAAACTCTCTGCCAGTACCAGCAACCGTCAGTTGAAGGGAGGCCTTCTGCTATTGTCCTTCCTCAGGTCACTCAGGCTGAACTAGATGCTGGCAATTCAAAACCAGTTTCATTACCACACTCTACCACCAGGGCCAATACAGCGGGCTAGATTCAGATGATGCTCCACACCATATATCTGCATTTCTTGATTTTTGTAACACTTTTAACAAAACAGGAAGTCTGAACGAACGCATCCGTCTGCAATTGTTCCCCTATTCATTGAAAGATGGCGCCTCCAGGTGGCTGAGAAGTTTACAACCCAGCAGCATCCACAGTTGGGCTGAGTTAGCAAACAAATTTCTGGCAAACTATCTATCCCCCGTCCAAAACAAGAGAAAAATTGCTGAGATCACAAACTTCTGTCAAGAACCAGGTGAATCTCTCTATGATTCGTGGGATAGATTCAAAGAATTACAGATATTATGCCCACATCACGGTATGAGTAGCCAGGAGCTTGTTTTATCATTCTTTAGAGGCTTAAATGATTCTAACAAATTGTTGCTAAGTTCCTCATCTGGAGGAAATTTTATGAAAATGACCGGAGAAGAAGCAGTTGATCTACTGGACCAGATGACCGCCAGCACCAGACAGTGGTGTAAAAATAAGGGGAGAGGTGAAGTAAAGAAAGAAACCGGTATCTACAGTATTCCCCCGCAGGATCATGTGTCTGCTCAACTAGCTGCACTCACAAAAGTTGTGGAGAAACTAACTCTTAGTCAACCACAACAAAAAGCTGTGAAAACAGTAGCCACTTCCCCATATCTGACTCCCTGTTGCGAAAACTGTGGAGGAGCTCATGAAACCACAGACTGTGATGGCTCAGGTTGCAACAGGACCCTTGAGGAGGTAAGTCTGATTAACAACAGACCACCAAATCCTTATCCGAACTCCTACAACCAAAATAATTGGAGGAGCAATCAACAACCATGGAGGAGTTATGACCCACAGTCGAGCAACCAAGGTTTCAACCAAAACCGACAACCGCAGTACAACCGACAACAGGAACAGCCAACCAACTCACAAGGAGACATGGGCGAACTAAAAGGCATGATGAATCAGCTTCTGAAACAAGGTCAGGCGATAAATTCAAAATTTTCTGAGATAGAAGCCAAAGTTGCTGATCAGGCTACTATAACCACGAATTTGGAAAGACAGATAGGTCAGATTTCCCAACAGTTGGCTCAAAGACCAGTAGGTTCACTCCCGAGCCAGACGGATCCAAATCCCAGGGAGCATGCAAAATCAATAACCCTAAGGAGCGGGAAAGAGCTGGTATCCGATGCCCCTGAAACTGAGGAGAAATCTAATGAACAAAAATCTGACAAAGAAGACGTAACAATTTCCAAGGAGAAGGAGTCTCATGCATCCCTTACTATTAAACCGTCACAGGTTTCATATGATATTCCAATCCCATTTCCTGACAGATTAAAGAAAAAGAATTTGGACGACCAATTTGGAAAATTTCTTAACATTTTTAAGAAATTAACTATTAATATTCCTTTTTCTGATGCCTTAACACAAATGCCTATTTATGCAAAATTTATGAAAGATATCTTGTCTAACAGGCGATCTTTACAGGAGAATGACACGGTGAAACTAACCGAAAGAGTTTCTGCAGTACTCTTAAAGAAGCTACCACCGAAGTTGGGAGATCCAGGTCTCCCTATCATTCCTTGCGCAATTGAAGACATAAATTGTGGTAACGGGTTGTGCGATTTAGGCGCAAGTATTAATTTAATGCCTTTATCTATATTCAAGAAATTGGGCATAGGTCAATGCTCTCCTACTCCTGTTCAGCTCCAACTAGCTGATCGTTCCATAATTCACCCCGAAGGAAAAATTGAAGATTTAGTGGTTTCTGTTGGCAAGTTTATTTTCCCCGTGATTTCATTGTTATAGACATTGAGGAAGATAAAGATGTCCCACTAATCTTAGGTAGACCTTTTATGAGAACTGCGAGAACTTTAATTGATGTTGAAGGAGGAAAAATAATTTTAAGGCTTCATGATGAGCAGGTAGTTTTCGACATGACCCGGAACATGAAGCATCCTTCTGATACACAAAACTGTTTTTCTATTGACACTATTGACTCTTTAGTACAGGAGACGTTCCTCAGCAAGATGAAGAAACATTTTGGAAAGATGTCTTATGGCATCTTGTGAAGCTGAAGACGAAAATCCCGATATTGCTCTCATGGCTGAAGAATTAAACAAACATAAGCCATATTTCCCTTCCTACCGACAAAGATTCGAGCCAGTAGAAAGAAACGCAGACAGACCAAAGCCATCCATCGAAAAAGCACCTACAGTCGAAATGAAACCTCTTCCTCCTCATTTAAAATACGCCTTTCTAAAAAAGCCATCTGATCTACCAGTTATTATCTCTTCTAAATTGACAGATGTGCAGGAGGAGGAACTTTTAGGGGTGCTACGCCGTCATAAAACCGCTATCGGTTGGTCAATAGCGGATATCAAAGGAATAAGCCCATCTCTGTGCTCTCATCGAATTTACATGGAAGATGATTTCAGGGCTTTAGCACAACCACAGAGGCGTCTCAACCCCGTTCTTAAAGAGGTGGTCAAGAAAGAGGTAATAAAACTACTTGACGCTGGCATTATCTATCCAATTTCAGACAGCAAATGGGTAAGCCCAGTGCAGGTGGTACCCAAGAAGGGCGGAATAACTGTAGTTCCCAACGAGAAAGGTGAGTTGATTCCTCAACGCACCACTACCGGTTGGAGGTCTGTATAGACTACAGGAAATTGAATACTGCCACACGTAAGGATCACTTTCCCTTACCTTTTATTGACCAAATGCTGGAAAGGTTAGCAGGTCAGGACTATTATTGTTTTCTAGATGGCTATTCAGGATACTTTCAGATCCCAATTGCTCCAGAAGATCAGGATAAAACTACTTTTACCTGTCCTTATGGAACATACGCTTATAAAAGAATGCCGTTTGGATTATGTAATGCACCAGCTACTTTTCAACGGTGCATGATGGCTATTTTTCTGATTACATTGAAAAATGTATAGAAGTCTTTATGGATGACTTCTCTGTCTTTGGTTCGACATTTGATACTTGCCTGGAGAATCTTGATCTTATTTTGGCCAGGTGTGAAGACACAAATCTAGTCCTGAACTGGGAAAAATGTCACTTCATGGTTCGTGAAGGGATCGTGCTTGGACATAATGTGTCTTCCAAAGGTATTGAGGTGGACCGCGCTAAAATTGAGGTAATAGAAAAACTTCCCCCTCCTACTACTGTCAGAGGTATCCGAAGTTTTCTTGGACATGCTGGTTTTTACAGACGATTCATTAAAAACTTTTCCAAGATTTCTAAGCCTCTCTGCACTTTACTGACAAAAGATGCTAAATTTCATTTTTCTGATGAATGTTTAGCAGCTTTTAATTTGTTGAAAGAAAAACTTGTCTCTGCTCCTATTGTTGTATCACCCGACTGGTCACAACCTTTTGAAATCATGTGTGACGCCAGTGATTATGCGGTGGGTGCTGTTTTGTGCCAGAAATTGGATAAGGTTCTGAGAGTAATTTATTATGCAAGCCGCACTCTTAATGATGCTCAGAAAAATTATGCCACCACCGAAAAAGAATTACTGGCAGTCGTCTTCGCTTTGGATAAATTCCGTTCATATTTATTGGGTAGTAAGGTCATTATTCATACTGATCATTCTGCTCTCAAGTATTTATTTGCCAAAGCAGATGCAAAACCAAGATTGATAAGATGGATACTTCTCCTACAAGAATTCGACATCGAGATAAGGGATAAGAGAGGTATCCAGAATGTCGTGGCTGACCACTTATCAAGAATGGAGGGACCAGAAGACGACAAACCCATCAATGAATTTTTCCCGGACGAGGCAGTTTTCACAATTCAAACGGCAAGAGACCCTTGGTTTGCCGATATTGCAAATTATCTGGCTACAAAGATCATCCCAGCTGATATGACTTATCAGCAGAGAAAAAGGTTCTTTTCTATTGTCAACATTATTTATGGGATGATCCATTTCTTTTCAAAATCTGTGCAGATGGTATTATCAGGATGTGTCCCAGAGACGGAGATCAGAAATATTCTTCTCCATTGCCATTCTAGAGAAACCGGCGGACATCACGGTCAACCCGTACAGCTGCAAAGGTACTTGAATCCGGTTTCTATTGGAACACCCTTCACAAAGACTGTCATGCCTTTGTATCTACTTGTGATCGGTGTCAAAGGCAAGGTAATATTTCTCGCCGTAATGAACTACCCTTGAACAATATGCTAGAAGTCGAATTGTTTGATGTTTGGGGGATTGATTTTATGGGACCCTTCCCAAATTCTTTTGGAAATTTATACATCTTAGTAGCAGTCGATTATGTCTCTAAATGGGCGGAAGCCCTTGCTTGCTCTACTAATGATGGTAAAGTTGTGATGAAGTTCATCAAGAAAACATTTTCTCTCGATTCGGTGTTCCAGAGCAATAATCAGATGGTGGATCTCACTTCTGTAATCGCCAGTTTAATGCTCGCCTGAAGAAATATGGAGTCCGACATAAGGTTGCTCTACCATACCATCCTCAAACGAATGGTCAGGCAGAGATAACAAATAGAGAGCTAAAATGGATTCTACAGAAGACGGTGAGCTCTTCTCGAAAGGATTGGTCCATTAAATTGGATGATGCGCTCTGGGCGTACCGTACCGCCTTCAAAACACCTATCGGCGTGTCTCCCTACAAACTAGTTTTTGGGAAGGCATGTCACCTGCCTGTGGAATTAGAGCATAAATCTTATTGGGCTCTAAAGGTGTTGAACTTCGATCTACAACAAGCCGGTGAAAAAAGAAAGTTCCAGTTGACAGAACTGGAAGAACTAAGGTACAACTCATATGAAAATGCAGTGATTTATAAGGAGAAGACCAAGCGTTGGCACGATAAGATGATTGCCAAGCGAGACTTCAAAGTGGGAGATTATGTCCTCCTTTATAATTCCAGACTAAAGTTCTTCCCAGGTAAATTAAAATCCTTCTGGTCTGGACCATTTAAAATAATATCCACCTCTACTTATGGAGCGGTAGAATTAGAAGATAAGAAAGGAGGATCATTTAAAGTCAATGGAGCTCGTATCAAGTTATATATGGGAAACACGTTGGATAACGAAGAAGCTTTTGCGCTTCTTTTCAAAGAACCAGTTACAACTTGAATCACTGAGGTACGGTCTAGCCAAAGACCTTAAAGATGGGCAGCTTGGTAGGAGGCACCCTACTATCTATCTTTTTAATCTGTATTATGTTTATATTTGTATTTTATTTATGCTAAAAAAAAGAGTGAAATAAAAAGAAGAGTAAATTACTCAGAACCCCCTTGAGGATTGGGAATAATACAGTTAACCCCCTTGTGTTTATCATAATTATTGGTAACCACCTTGAGGTTACAGTATCTTTGACTATGAGCCTCCGAACTATAACTCTATTATCAAAACGCTAACCATGTGCTGACCCATCAACATATTCACATTATTAATGACATGCTGGACAAAGAACACTACTTAATCAGCACTCTTATTGTCCGAAAAACGTCAACCTTTCCTCAAAAATGCATCTGAATTGGGATGAGGGAGAGTTAAACGATGTTGATTAAGCAGTTTTGTTGTCCTGGTCCGCATTAATAATGTAATTAAGCTGATTAGTCAACATATAGTTATCGTTTTGATAGCAAAATTATAGTTCAGGGGCTCATAGTCAGAGATACTGTAACCTCAAGGTGGTTACCAATAATTATGATAAACACAAGGGGGTTAATTGTATTATACCCATTCCTGAAGGGGGTTCTGAGCAATTTACTCTAAAAAGAAAGAAGAAAGAACGAGGAGAATTAACTTGAGTTCTTCTGGCTGTTTAGAATATTTATTCCAGGTACATATTACGTCATTCTACAGCTGAACTCAAGTGTGGGGGAGCTATACTACATATTCTGCATGAAATCAGGGGAGTACACTATCCATACCTTGCTCTTTAAATTTCAATATCTCTTATTTCCATGCTTTTTGATCATTACCCAGGTAGTTTGCATGCCCTGTTATTTTAATTCTTTTTATGCAATGAGGGCATTGCTTTGGTTCAAGTGTAAGCTTGCTCTTAAGTTTTTCTTTTTCGACACTGTGTTTAAATTTGTTAAGTGATTAATAATCAAAGAAGGAGCCATAGAGGGAGTAATGCTGGTATTAACAGGTTTAAAGGGTACACACAAAAAAAAAACACTCTGCTCCTTACTCAAAAAAAAATTCTGAGGAAATTATCATTTGAATTTTGTTTTGACTTTGAGCCTGGATTTGAATTGGAATGAAACGGTGGAAAAAAACAAGGCAAGGTACTCCTCTGATCCAAACAGGCATATTCTGATCCTAAACAGGCCTCGTCCACTCGGTTATTAAGTTCTTAGGGGTGCTTCATCACCCGGCTACCTAAGGTACTCGGTATCTAGGATAGTAGACCCAAAACTGCTACAAGGGTGGAGAGAAAAGTCTGAGGTGAAAGAAAATGAACTTCAAAATTGAAGTATCTGTGCATTCGGTACCAAAAATAAAAAATGAAAAAAAATCATCATTATGGATCATGAGTATGTGGCATTGAAAGGTATAATGGAATAAGATTTTACTTCATGCCCCTTGTCGTTCAAGGAAATGTGAAAGTAAATGGTGGATTGGCTCAGGGTTAAAAGCAGAATTCTCATGGTATTACTTCTCTTTCTTTTGTAGGACTACAGAGTTATTCTCAGAAATAGAGAAATATAGCTAATAAAATTAATGTTATTAGTACCCTTTTAAAATCTGAAAAGATTGGCAATTACCTCTTTTGTGCTCTCCTTACTTGTTTATTGTCTGTTTAACTTGTTTAAACATTATGTCAGAAAGATTTGCTTGAGGACAAGCAAAAGATAAGTGTGGGGGAGTTTGATAAGTGAGAAATACATAGACATTTAAGGGTTTAATTTACCCTATACTTACTCATTCTCAGGATAATATTTCTCACTTATCGTATGTTTTTCCTAAGATTTATGTCTTGATATTGACTGATATATTTTATGTATCAAATACAGGAAAAAGTGTTGGAATCAAATAGTTTATTTCACAAGCTTTCCAACGCAACAAACGGCGAGTAAAACGGACTTATAACGAAGAATCTGGAGCCGGTTGAAGATCGCGTGAAAATAGAAAACATTTTTATTCTGTCCGCGTGAGGACGTCAGCTGTGTCCGCATGATTCTGGGCGGACAGGAGGGCGGACAACAGAGACGTCCGCATGAGCTTTAGGCGGATAGAGGCGCGGACGGAAGACAGAGGCGCGGACATCAGCTGTGTCCGCGTGAGTTCTGGGCGGACGGAGGCGAGGACGCAGAGACGTCCGCGTGAGTTTTAGGCGGACAGAAGGGCGGACACACATGCGGACGTGACTGAATTGGACGCGCGAACAGTTTTTCTTCTTCCTTCTTCGCGGCGCCTACAGACAACAAGATAAGGGCTGCCGACAGTCCTGAAAATCCTCACGCGTTCTGCAAACCCAATCCATCTACCTCTCTTATCTTGTTAATCCACTAGCACGCATGCTCCAGCTCTTCTTCTGTTTTCTTCTTCTTCCTCTCCTCTATATAAACACTACCACTTCATCAGAAAAACCGGCGCACATTTGCCCGAAGTAACTCTCTGTAGTATTCACGTCTCTCCCAAAATCACACTTCTTCCACAAAATTCCATACAGTGCGTACGAATGCAGAGAGCTCTTTCTTTTCTTTAACTGTACTTTGTTTTAATGGCTGTCGTGCTTACGACCTCTGTTTGTATAATTATGTCTGAGTAAAAACCTTAGCTCCCGGGTTGAGAAGCAAGCTCATTTTACTAAACTGTGTTACGTAGACTTTCTAATAAAATCTGTTCAAGCAATATTTTGATTCTCCTCCTTAATGGCGCTAATATTTAGGCCATTTATTAAAGTGATATTTGTAGTTTCTTGTCAAAATGCAGTGCTGAGACAAGATTCTAGACAAGAGAAGTCAAAGCAGGTTAACGACTAGAAGTGAGATTTCGCCTATAGGTTAACCAGTCTCCAATAGGAATTATTAATAATGCGATTAATTTATTAATAACTTGAGCAAGATTTGCACTTGTTGTTTAAGTTAATCAGGGTTTATTAGACAGGAAACGGTCAATAAACTAATTAAGATTCTTGAGTTTATTGCTAAAGTGGGGAAGTCTACAATAATATAATTGAGTAAAATAGGTGAGCAGAACAACCCGGGGTGCTTCCTTAAAAATAAAAGAGTTTCATAACTGCTATTTTTAATCTGTTTTAATTAATTGTTCTTTTTACTGTTTTGTTTACACTAAGTTCTAAACCACAATTTCTCTCAAAAAATGATAAGTTTCTGTTCAGTAGTTTAATTAGAATTCTCAATTAAATTGCACTTTCAGTTAAACCACAGCAAGGTCCCCAAGAGTTCGACACCCCACAATTCCACTATTCCGCAAAACGATTAGGTACACTGCCTAGGTTGAAGAAGTAGTCACATATTTCTCCAACAGAGCATTGTTGTGTGTATTTGCAGGTTGAAAGCTTTTATATGTGTGAAATTCAGTGTTTAAGTTTAAGTCATTTAAGGGCCTAAGAGCCATGTCATTTAAGAGCCTTAGTGCTATGCAATTTAAGATTATTGCACTATATTGAGTTGGTTATGAATGGTTTAGATTTGGTGAGAAATATCATGAGGAAAGGATTTGATATGCGTGTGTTGATTAGAGGAGGAAAACTATGCATTTGGGCATGATAATACACTAGAGAGGCCAAGGCAAATTTTGTGTAGAAACCAAGTGTTTCAAGTAGTAGTTGTGAGTGTTATGACCTAGGTTGCACTAGGAAGCACTAAAGGAGGTTTTGGTGGAAAGAACTAAACTATAGTGTTCTTGAGGATTAGGAAGACCTAGTGTTTTTTAGGAAGAGTTTGAGGTGGAATGGGTGGAGTAAACACACCATGGATGAGAGTGTATAACCATGTTAATGGTGAGAAAATTAAGTAAAGAAGATGTAAATGTTTAAAAGGAATTTAGGATGGTCATGTTGAAGGAGTAAAGGTGTGTATAAGGCTAAGTTATTGTGTAGTTGGGTGAGGAACAAGGTTAAGGTGTTAAGAGTATGGTTAGTAATGCATATATATGTTCAAGTTGGGAATGATGAGAAGAAAGTGTAAAGGAGAGGAAATTATGCATGGAGATGCAATATGACTTTGAGAACTTTGAGAGGGTTGAGTAAAGGAAATGGGTATGCATAATGATGCTTGGGGAGTAGTTAAGATGGTGGTGAAGAAACACTATGATTAGTTGAGGTCTTAGGCAAAATTACAAGTTGGAAGTGTAGGGAATCAAGTGTTAAGTGTAAGAATTTAGTAAGAATTTGAGTAAATGTTTAAGGAGATTGTTGGATGGTTTAAGAGGGTTTTGAGGTGCTAAAATGATGTTAAAACATGTGGGGAAACATGTGGAATGTTTAGGAAAAGATTGGGGTGAATTTGGAGTTCAAAATGAGAAGAAAAACACTTTGAAAAATAGGTTCTGCTGTGGACCGCTGATAAGTGTCTAAATGAGCATGATTTATGGGTGTATTTCATATATTATATCAGCACTTTTCTGCTCATTTCTCACTTATCGTATGCTTTTCCTCTAGTTTATGTTTTATTGTTTATCTCACAAAATTATTGGTTTAACATGAGGAAAACCAAGCTAGGAGCAGAGTACACGAAGAGACGAACGCATAGGCGCAGACGGCTCGAAAAACGGAGCCCAAACGAAGAATCTAGAGCCGGTCAAAGTTGGAAGGAAAATAGGTCAATGCTTGTTGTGACTGCATGGGCAACCGCCTATATTAGGCGCGGACGTACAGGCGGCCACCAACACGAGCGGACTCACACAAGCAACCGCCTGTTAGCCAGGCGGACCAGCAGGCGGACGTGAGGGAGTAAGTAAGCAACCGCATGTATATGAGGCGGTTGTTCAGGAGGACACCACGCGGACGCGTGTAAAATTCCAGATCTGAGACGCGAACAGTTTTCTTCTTCGCGCGCCGTCTGCAACTTGCCTTCGCTGACTTCTGCAACTCGTCCACTCTGCAACTTATCCATCTACTCTGCACACGCTCTGTCCCCTGCAATCAATGAAGGAAGCCATAAATGAAGCAATCAATGCTCTTCTTCATCTGCAATCAAATTCGTACGGATCTAAACCTCTATATAAACCCACGCCCTCTGCTCAAATAAATGAATTCCCTTCCTCACAATCCAAAGCAGTAGACGTATCATCCCATCCAGTAAATAAACCATCGCTCACTCCCACGATCCATTCCATCCTCTTATCTCCCACTTCTCAATTTTAGTTTTATTCTTCATTCCACCACGAAGCAGAAGCGCGATAAGAAGAACAGAAGAAAAGGGAGCTGGAGCAAAGCGAATCGCAGTCCAGTCTCCGCCGGCAGTCTCCAAATTAATGGCTATTTCTGTTTCCTTTTTATTACTGTTAATGTCTGAGTGATTTTACTCGTATCCTAGGATGGGGTTTGACCTTAAATAATTCAGACTTATTATTAATACCAAGTTTGCTTATAAATATTTGTTTTGTCTCTCTAAATTATTAAATGCTTAACAACTGATCATTTTTAGCATTTACGGTTTCTCTTATTTCAATGATTTTGTAAATCTGAGAATAGACCACAAAGAGAGAAAAACGTTAGATATTATCTCCTTGATTAGCAGATAAAATCCATCGCTGTTATAAAAAGAATTCTCACTTAAAGCTAATTAATGATTTTAGACTTTTTCTGATTGTAAAAAGTCTATTGATTTAATTAAGAGTTGTCCTTATCTATGATTTAGGAAGGCCACAAGATTAATTCTTAAACAGACAAATAAGAGCAAATTAGGATTATAATTATTGTTGTACTTAAATAAATATTTCACCTGTTTCACTTATTAAACTTGTATTAATTCCTTTCAGCAAATATTGTTAAATGCTTATTCTGACAAAATACTGCATTTATTTGGTAGCTATCAATATATGATTTTGAGATAGTCAAAGTACCACAAAGGAATTAATCTTGGTATTTACACTCCGGATTGAGCAGGAAAATACTAAGGCTATTAATAGGAGTTCGTAACTGACAATTATTAACTCTAATAGGCAATAAATATTTGAGACAGAATTATAAAATTGTTTAAGTAATTTAGGAAATTCCCCCGCTATCCTAGGATACCTTTTTCCATCCATTTACTTTATTTTACTGTATTTATTATTTCTATACTAATTCTAAAAAACAAGCTTGCCTCCGGCTAAACCCCAAGTTACATTTTATGCATTTTTATTTGCCTTTTTGTACATTTGCTAAACTGGATAATTAATTAGATAATTGCGAAGTCTCTGTGGATACGACCTTGTTGTACTACGAAGATTGGGTTCACTGCCCATAATTAGCAAGATAGTTTAACTACTATTTTGCCCATCAACCGCCCCTGTGGGGAGGTCCAGTGAAATTTTGTAGCGTATGATGTTTCTGTTGTGGACCACCCCTGGGACCTCCCCAGAGGGGCGGTCCAGTGCAGAGAAAGAAAAAATAATTTTTTTTCGAATTTTAAGGTTGATAAGAGGTATAGTGGTATGCCATTAAGAGGGTAATGATGATTAGAAAGACAAGGATATAAGGACTTTAGGGATTAAGTTAAGTTAAGAATATAAATGTTTATGATTAAGTTTATAAGTACTTAAGTGGTATTAGGTGGGGAGCATTAATGGTTAAGTAGGTTAAGTTGATTGGAAAAGTAATCAAAAACCTAAAACTGAATGAATGTTTTAGGACTTGAGTATGTGGACTCCGGAGGAGAGTAAGCAACCGAACAACCGATGGTGTATGGTATGGCTTTCTTGTAGCCAGCTTGCTAACGAGGTGTCCCTCAGCTTGTGTGCTATTTGTTTATGTGTGCCGACTAAACAAGATAAAGCATGCAACCGTAATATTATGTTTGTTGTGTGGTTGTGATGCACTAACACAACTTTACCTTAAGAACTTACTAACAACGTTTAGTAAAGAATTATGTGAGAATAAGGAACATTAGAGGAGGGCAGTATCCTTATCAGGTCCCGACTTCCAAATATGACTTGTCTTCGGACTCGTCGCCTAGAGTCGACATAAAGACTCGGTCACCTCGATTTCTGTTTGAGGTGGGAGGCAGTACTGAGGAGGTGTGGTGGGATCTACCTAAATCCTAACTAATTCTAACAAATATTGTTTATGTAAACCAATGGAGCTGATAACTCATTGGTTAGGGTTACTTGACCCGACAAGATAAACATGAATTAAGGAACAACCATTCTAAGTAAAGAGCGGATGACTTTATTGAGATAAAAACTGAGATAAGATTTGAGATAAGGTTTGAGATAAAGTACAACCAATTCTAATTAAAGAACGGTTAGTACATTGAGACTAAGGTAAGGATTAAGATTGAGGTAGGATAAGAATGGACTGAGATTAAGAGGTATCATATTTTAAGGAGTTAAAAGACTAACTCACTTACTAAGGGAACGCTTTAAGTCGTTCATTGTGTTTGAACTTTGATTGTTCATATGTGGCTTGTTTTTATTGCACTTCTTATTTATGTTGTGCATCTAATCACCTTCATGCTATCGACAATTAGTCGTCGTAGTCCCGTTAGCTTGGGGCTATAAGAGAATCGTACCAGCAAAGGTGCTGACCCCCTCGGGGGCTGCTGTTTATATTTTGCAGGTGATGTCAGAAGACGACCGTCCTGAGAGTAGGATCGGGTAGAATTACTACGGGTTGTTTTACTTTTGTTACACGAGTTGTGCATGTACACTCGTTTAGTAAATGGATGAGATGTTAGTATGTTGTATTAGGATATAAGATACTTGGATTAAGAACATGTATTTGGTTAAGATTTTAGTATACTAATGTTCGGTATATTCGGGTCCATCAAACCGTAGCTAGATCTTGGAGTATTTAGTAAGCCTAGTTAGTCACGTGGGTGACTAACGGCGGTAACACCAATCGTTGTAAGAATTCCGCTGAAATGTTGAGGTAAGTAAATGGTGGTTTATGAGATGACTATGTATTTATGAGATGGGGTGTTACAAATGAAGTCGTGGGAATCCAAAGAATAAAATTTCAACCTGTTTTACCTTTGAGATTTATGAGATTCTTCATGTCGAAAGACTTTCGGTGCTTCATTAAAGTCGGTCCCGGATTGAGTTCGCCCCGAGCTTCTGACTATTGGTAAATGTGGATGTTCTTCATGTTTTGGTGATGGTTTGGCTGGTGTTTGATGATTGTTGAAGCGTTGGGAGTTGAAAAGTGTGTTTATGTGGTGATTTCAGTGAATTTCGGTGAGATTTCGGTTCTTGGATGTGTGAAAACATCGGAGACTTGTGACGGCTAGGTATTCTGATTGTTTGGGGTTCTGAATCTTCTTTTCTCAATGGTTAAGGTTGTGTGAGCCTTGATTTTTTAACCCTATCCTATGTTGATTCAAGTTGGTTAGGATTTGGTTGGGTTTTAGGTCCACTAATAACCTAAACTTAATATCTATGTCATAATACAATAATTACTAAGTCCTAAGTTAGCTCACTGGAACCTAATTAGAGTCGCCACCTAATTTTAACCTACATTAAATTAGGAAAGGATAGTTCGGGTTTAGGGGTTTGGTATTCAACTTATTTAAGGTTCAATTACTTTCATTACCCCTCGAAGTCGTTTTTCCTCTACTTAGTTTTACGGCTTGTTACGAGTCGTTTTAACCTATGTGTGCAAACTTTTGATTTTTGTATTTTAACATTTTTATAGAAAAGTAAAGTGAAAATTGAAATTACCTAAAAGGGTTCCGGGGGTCGAATTAAGTCAAATTTTAATTCTATCCGTGGCCACGGACCGAATGTTCGAACCCACGGACCGAATGTCCGAACCCACGGACCCTAGTTAATCTAAGTGAAGATAAAAGTTGAATTTAAAACAGAAACGCAATTTTGAAATGTCCGGGGCCATGGACAAGGCGTTCGTGGGCCCGGACATGTTTTATAAAACCCTATTTTTGAAAATTTTGAAATCCTGCCACCGTCCGAGAGCATCCGTGCTTACGGACAGGGAGTGCGGGACCCCGGACATGGCGTCTGTGGTTGCGGACAGCCCTCGGACGGCGGCTATGAGGTTGCTCCCGACAGTGTTATTGGCTCAAATTTAATGGATGTGAAGCCTGAAAGATTCTTAACACGTTAGTAATCAAATATTGTCAATTCGGCTTCAAATTAATGACAAAACTTGGCAAACAAGTAAGGAGGCAGAAAACAAATAAACCTTAATTCAGAAGCAAGAAAAGTCAATTCGATTAGAAATTTCAAACAGAAGTGTATTGAGATTAGGGGAGTTAGAAATTTTGGTTTCTAACCTGTTTTGGTTTCGAAAATTTGTTATTCCTTCACGTCGGGAATCTCCGAAGGCTTCGTTGGTGGCCGATCCGGTTCAACTTCAACCCGAGCTTTTGGACCCTTCTCCTTGTGTTGTTAACCACGATTTGGTTCTGTATTTTTGGTGTTTTGGTGCTTGGAAGTTCGATGGGAGAAGAACGAATGTGTTTTTGGTGCTTTCGGGGTGATTTCAGTAGAGTTTCGGTATTGATTTGAGGATTGGAAGTGCAAAAATGTGGGGAGAAGGCTGACAGTTGTGTATTCTGACTTTTGGAATGTTCTCCTCCGCCCTAGGTCATTTTTGGGAAGGTTCTTTATAGAAAGAGCATGGCCATATTGATAGAACAAAATTTTATACAAAACCCTGATTTTGTGCTCTAAGAGAATCTGATTTTTTAAAATGTGCTACAAGTCGATAAGTTTCTAAAATTTTAACCAAAGATAAAATATGATTTTCAGGAAATGTGAGAGTTGGAACAGGTTATTTCAATAAATAACCGATTAGATAAAAATCTTGCAATCTGGAACCTCCCATAATTCATAACTTACGATTGGAAATCGAAATTATGAAATTCCAACGGTGTTAGTTTCTAAAAATCATCCTCTATCATGTGATAAATTCCATGACATTTGAACTTGATTTCGGTATCTTCCAAAGGAGAGAGAAAATTGCAAGAATGTTCAAATTTCTCTTTAACTTTTGGGCTGACGTTCCAAATAAAATAATTTCAGTTTCATAGTGTATGTAATCATGCTAACCATGTGATAATTTTATTTTAATATTTGGAAACCTTTTTTTATTTCTATTTCTATTTCGAGGCTATTTCATGTGTTAATTAGCTTATAATATGATTAAAAGTTAAATTTCCTAAATAAATATCATCTAGGAAATTAAGAAATGTCTTTCATAATGACTATGGTATTTGGAAAATGCTTAGAGATGGTGAACAAGTCATATGAAAATAGAAATTCCTGAGAATGTCCTTGGAAAATCCCGTCTTGATGCATTTTGACCGTTTTGACCTCCCTGAAAGTGTTATATTTGCTTGTCTTTCGGATTTGGAGGATAGTGAAGCTAATTGGCCAATCTCCTCATTGTTTTTGGTTCTGATGTATGATCCGGTGACTGTTTTAATATATGAAGGCTGAAGATTTACTAAAAAAAAGGGAGAATTCACAAAATACCACTGTTTGAGTTTCTAATTCACAAAATATCACTGTTGTGACATGTTCATTGGGTCACACATGTCACATATGAGCTTACAAAACTTCAAATTTGATATTAGACCAAAATATAACACTTTAGCATCATCCATGTAAAGTTTCATCAATTTTGGACAACATTTAAACATTTTTAAAGTTGAATTACAAAAAAAAAACAGTGATATTTTGTAAATTAGAAACTCAAACAGTGATATTTTATGAATTTTCCTAAACCAAAATTTACTCAAATCTAGATCCGGTTTCTCCTACAGTTGAGACTAGGGATTGTGCGGGAAGGCCGCTCAATACTGGGTGCAGGCATATGCCACGGTGGAAAAAAATTACACGTCAGCACTTTCTATCTCAGAGAACGATCAGCGCTTTAGAGTAGAAACAAACACCCAGAATCACTTCATTCGCGCGATTTCTGAATTGATTTCACCGAATTGAAAGAACAAACAGCATTTCGTTGCCACTAAACATATGGATTCGATCGATCGATTTAGCTGAATAAAAATGCGTGATAGCTGAACAGAGCTACGCAATAACACTGAAATCAATTCGGGAACTGCAAATCGTTCTTGAAGTGCAATGGACAACATGATGGAAGAAGCTGTGAACGAACGGTGTACAGAGATTGTTGTGTATGATGCAGGTAATCGTCAATCTTCCTTCACCTTAAACAATTATGTTAATCGATATGCACATCCCCCAATTTTCGTCAATCTTTGCGGTTTTATCTTGAATCATAAGCTCGATATGCATATTCCTCAATCTTCATCAATTTTTGCGTTTTCTCTTGAATCGTAAGGTGATCGATAGAAGATCTTCGTCAATGTTTGCCGTTTTTTCTTGAATCATTAGTTGATCGATAGAAGATCTTCGTCAATCTTTGCCGAACTTTTGATAATCGATCTGTGTTCTGTATACTGTGCGTGACCTTACATATATATTGAATGATATATGTATCACAGTTTAAAACTTAATGAATCATTTATACATATTAATGAATCATTTATACATATTAATGGATCATTTGATATTGTAGGGTCTGATCATACTGAACAGCCGATTGTGAATGAAACCACAGAAGTTGTTTTTACTGAAGCTTCATCATCAGAGTTGATGGACAAAATTGTTAGTTCTGAAGAAGAATCTTATTATTTGTACAATGATTATGCACGTCGGTACGGATTTGGAACAAGAAAGCATTCAACCAAGTATAAGCAAGGTACTAAAATACTATGCTCTAAAGAATACCGTTGCTGCATGTCTGGTATGAAAGATGCGAAGAGATCCCAGGGAAGAAAATATAGAAAACTTGATGTTAGAACAAACTGTCCTGCAATGATAAAATTTTCAATTGACAATGTTGGAAAATGGTTGGTTACAAAGCATGTCATGGAGCACAACCATCCATTTGTTGCTCAAGATCATATTCATTTGCTTAGATCACACAGACAAATCAGTGCAGAACAGTTGGAATATATGAGTCACATGAAGGATAGTGGAATACAAATTTCAAAGGCGTACAAATTTTTGTGTGAAGCATCTGGTGGAAAGGATAAAGTCGGATTCACACAGAAAGACGCATATGATGCATTAGCTGTAAAACGTCTTCAAGGTTTTGATGGTACGGATGCAAATACTCTGTTAGAAACCTTTAGAAAAAGAAAAGAAATAGAGGATGATTTTTTTTACGATCTTGAAGTTGACACTGAAGGCAGACTTTGTAGCTTTTTCTGGCGTGATGGACAGATGCACAGTGATTACAGAATATTTGGAGATCTTGTTGTGCATGACACAACATATCGTACTAATAAGTACAACATGATATGTGCACCTTTTGTTGGTATGAACAACCATGGATTCAACATAATGTTTGGTTGTGGTTTTCTGCTCAATGAAAAGATTGAATCCTTCAAATGGTTGTTTGAAAAGTTCCTAATGTCAATGGATGGAATCAGTCCACAAACGATAATGACGGATCAATGTGCTTCAATGGCATCTGCAATTGAAAAGGTTTTCCCTCATTAAGTCATCGGTTGTGTGTTTGGCATTTGATGGAAAATGCCAAAAAGCACATCAACAATTTGATCCGTAGCAGCAAAGGATTCAATGATCAATTCCAATACATACTAAAAAAATGTGAAACAGAGGCTGAATTCAACACACTTTGGGCAAGGTATGACCTAATATCATGAATAAATAGATCATAGTTATATATTTATGAATCAAATATATTACTTAGCAAATCAATAGTTTCTAGAGTTTAATGTTTAATTGTTTACATGCTAGTAGTTGATTTTGTGTTCTGATATAAATAGTATAAAGATGTTATTCTATTAATGAATCATTTGTTGTAAGTGATGTATCATTTGATTTAAATGGTGAATCATCAGTATATACAAAATGCAGAGTCACTGATTTATATTGGCATGCTTGATATACATCTCGTTTCATGTTGTCACATGTACATTCTAAGATTTGGCTCCTCTTATCTATAAGTTTCTCCTTCTATAATGTATTCAGGCTTCTTGAAACACATAAATGTGAGAACAATTCATGGTTGAAGCGGCTTTATGAAATGAGGAAAAAGTGGTGTCGTGCATTTACAAAAGATTACTTTTCTGGAGGTGTACTCTCATCACAAAGAAGTGAAAGTACAAATCATGCTATATCAAGGAACCTTAGTAAGACATCAGGACTTTGTGAGTTTTACAAAACTTTTTGCAACGTGATTTCAGCTTGGAGGGATAGACAGATGGAAGAAGATTTAAGATGCTTAAGAGGGAAAGTGGATTTGATAGCAGATGGTGTTAGCATTCTGTCAGAAGCAAGAAATGTGTACACAATTAAGATTTATCTACTCTTTGAGGCTGAATTTAAAAAGGCTTGGGCTTGTCACTATGAATTTTATAAAGAAGAGCAGAGTACTAGTACTTATTATGTTTGGCAAGGAAACGTTGATATATTTAAGCAAACAGTAACATTCAACAAGGAGAGTTCTCATGTGTTCTGCTCATGCAAGCTTCTGACTGAGGTTGGAATTCTATGTTCCCATAGCTTAAGAATACTGAATGTAAATTGTGTTGACAAGTTAGATGAGGTTTACATTCTCAATAGATGGAGAAGGGACATATATGATAGAAGAAAGCATGAAGGTGTTTTCCTCTTTATTTTTCGTTCTGATATTAAGTACTTCTTGATGTATTATTTGTCGTTTTTGATGTACTATATAGTTATATTTAATGAATCATTTGTACTTTTGCTTTACAGGATCTGATGCATGTAGATTTGACACAGCCATTGACGACCAATTTTTGCAGTCAAATTGGATGATGGTCATGTCCAGAAGAATAAATCAGATCCTAGCTGAAAGTGCACCCAATGAAAAGGCAAGAGATTTGTGTGAGAGAACATTCAAAAAATTGAAGGATGAAGTTGATGCTGAATTTGGAAGTGCAAGTTATGATACTACTAATGCAGGAAGAACCCCATTGAAAAATCCACAAGGGGCTAGAACAAAAGGGCAAAGAAATGATAGGTATAAGTTATCATGATGTGGTTTATTGTGTTTATTGTATTGATGGAGCAATACGATTGATCGTTGAATTTTGTTAATAAATTTGATTTGTTATAGATGGAAATCTGCAACAGAAAAGATACACAGAAGAGCTGCAAGGACAAAAAAAGCTGCAGCTGCAAAGTTAATAAAGAAGGCTGCTATAAATTCTTTCAGGAGTATCCATGAAGATACACAATCTCAAGGAGTTTCTTATGCACATCCCGTGCATGGTGGTGATAGACTTGTCACCATAGTCCCAGATTTAGAAAAATAAGTGCATACCATAGCCTTTAGGAAGTAAAAAGTGTTTGATAGTTTAAATCTACAACGTAGATATTGCTTTAGGTGTGTGATGTATCATCACATTTTCAAATGAATCATTAGATACGTTTGGTGAATCATATAGTAACTGATTTGTGTTGGCATAAATAATGAACCATTTACCTGATATGATGAATCATTTATCTGATATGATGAATCTTTTAGCTGATATGATGAATCATTACATTTTCTGACTAGATGAATCATTCAGTAACCTTCAAAGATATGAATCAAAAGAGTGCGAATACAAAATTCCTGTACAAATCATTCAATTTCTAGTTTTCTGTTGGTAGTTTTAATCCAGAGTGTAGATTTTGCTTTAGGTGTGTGATGTATCATACACATTTACAAATGAATCATTAGATACATTTGGTGAATCATGTAGTAACTGATTTGTGTTGACATAAATAATGAATCATTAAGTTGATATGATGAATCATTAAGCTAATATGATGAATCATTTTATTTTTCTGACCAGATGAATCATTCAGTAACCTTCAAAGATGAATCAAAAGAGTGAATACAAAATTCTCGTACACATCATTCAATTTCAAGTTTTCTGTTAGTAGTTTTAATCCAGAGTGTAGATATTACTTTAGGTCTGTGATGTATCATACACATTTACAAATGAATCATTAGATACATTTGGTGAATCAAGTAGTAACTGATTTTTTTTACATAAATAATGAATCATTTAGCTGATATGATGAATCATTAAGCTAATATGATGTATCATTAAGCTAATAAGGTTTCAGCAACCTTAAAAAGATGAGAATCAACAGATAAGTGTGTGTTAGAAAATTTTGTAGTAGACGCCATTCAGTCGCTAGTATGTTGTTGTCTAGCTTATACCAAAAACTAATGTACTAAAGTATATGACCACCCAAAGTTAATCCCCCCACGATGTTATAAGATCAATACAGATAGCTTCAGAACTTCTTTCACTAGCTTCAGAACTTCTTTCGCTTCAATGATGTTTGAAGATCAGAAACCCTCAAATTCTTGTCATGTATAGCAAGTCTGAAAGCATACTTCCTTCGCAGCATACTCAGATCAGCTTTCTTTTTTCTGTGTAAACACAATGTAGCAAAATCAGTTAAAAACACATAAAGATAGAAAAAACCAAAACAAAAATTAGTTAGTACTTACACCATCAGTATTAAATCCAATGTTCCATGAGGGTACGTTGCCAGGATAACTCTCCATGTGCCTCAATGCATAGATACCACAATCGATGGTGTTACTTTTCTTCCTCCATGGCATATCAAAGTAATTGATCTCAAAACATAACAGCTCTTTGGAGCGTTCTACATCATCCAAGAACTCTAGAAATGCAGCAACAAAGTTTACCTATACAAAAAAGGTTAGAAAAAAAGACAAAATTACATAACAGACACTAGAAAAAAAATAGAATAATGAACTACATCGATAACAATCGCTTACCAACAACTTAACATCAGCTCCATACTTTTCATCATTGTTGATGCCTTCCGGCAACGACATATTATCTATAACTTCTACACTTGATGATGCGAAGTTAATGACAACCAAATAGTAATGCTGATGAAGAAAACAGGGGAAGAATATGTGATGAAAATGTTTGAGTTTTGAAGGATTGTAACCACTGAGTTGCAGCTCATTCTGCATTCTATGACGAGCAATCTCACTTCTATCAGCATCCCACCTATATCTTGATCAAGAAGTATAGACTAGGGGCACAAAAAAAAAAAAAGAAAGATTGTAAAAAGATGGTAAGAAAAAGAAAAAATATCAGTTATGAATAAGATAAATATAAAAGCCAGAAATGAATCATTATAGATAACCAGTGAATCAAGACTACTAATTAGTGAATCAAGACTGCTAATTAGCGAATCAATACAACTAAGAGGTGAGTCATAAGATAAGTAGAGAGCTATATAAGAACTTACACTGGGAGTGTCGTAAAATAAAATCTCTCTGATTTGTCAAATGAGTAATTTCGGTTGTCATGGTTCAGAATAGAAGAGAAGGCATCAACCACATGAACATGAACTTGAACATCTTTGTCAAGTGATGCCATTTCTTCACGGGTGATCTGGGTTACACCGTCATCAAACACAAAGTCCCTTAAAGACACAGAGAAATAACAATAGTGAATCACTAAAACAATGAATAAGTAGAATTGATGAAAAAAAAAAGAACAAACGAAACAATAAAGAAAAAAATGAACTTACGAGGGGTTTCCTCCAGAAATAACATATTCAATCACTTCCGTCTGAAGACGAGTAAATTTTTCTTTAACATTAACAGGAGCAACAATAAGAGAGAAAATAGGAGTTCGAGCATAAGCAGATGGACAAGTTCTTCTACTAAACCTAGTTGGCTTTGGAGGAACCTTTTCTAACTTGGATGCCCCCCTCACTTTACCTTCAATCTTTTTAGTCTTTTCTTTCTCTCTTCTGTTACCAGCTTTCTGTCGAATAGAACTATGAGGCATATCATCTGTCTCATCTACCTCCATTTCCACATTATTGTCATCTACAATACAATTGTTACCACACTCCTCTTCAGCTTGTTCAGTTTCTAGGGGGTTGGGAGAATCGGGGTGTTGAATGTCAGCTTCTTCAGTTTCTATGGGGGTGGGAGAATCAGGCTGCTGAATGTCAGCTTCTTCAGTTTCTAAGGGGGTGGGAGAATCAGGCTGCTGAATGTCAGCTTCTTCAGTTTCTAAGGGGGTGGGAGAATCATGCTGCTGCAAATCATCTTGTTCAGTTTCTAGGGAGGTGGGAGAATCTGGCTGTTGCATGTCTGAACTAGAACCAGCTATATTATCATCCACATGGCAAGGAGACTTAAACAAATTTTCAAACAACTTTGAACTAGCTCTAGCTACTTTATCAACAACATCCACATCCCCAAATTCATCCCTAAATTTCTCCAAAGAAGTGTAAGCAAGTTTTACACTGTCACGCACAGCTTGAATCTGATGAGAAGCATCCTGAATACCAAAAAAAAAACCAGTAAAATAAAATAGTAATTAATGAATCATTATATGAGAAATAATGAACTATTTAAACAAATTAATGAACTATATAACAAAAATCATAGAAACAGAATTAAAACAGCCCTCACCTTTTTTTGAATGGAGCCAAGAACCGCATCAAAGTTACCAACATCAGTGGTAGGGAGTTCATCCACAACAGCGGCAGAACAAGACGGAACAGTAACATCAAGAGGAGGATTAATAAAACCTGTCCCAAACCCAACTTCCTTTTCCTCTTTTAATCTATCTCTAAATCTAGATTGACTCCAACAACTAATTGTTAGGAATGACCTAGGACCAGAAATTGCACCTATGGAAGTCCTATTAAGGTAGAATAAGGTAAGGAACAGCAAACTTCCATTAAAGAACTTCTTAGAACAATCAGATTTATTCCAAGCCTTCATAGCTGCTTTCAACTTTACCAAAGTGTACTCGCACCAATCCATATACTTGATCTTGGACACGTCCATCAAGGAATATAGAACATTCCATGAGCACAAATTATTTTGGTTAGCTGAGAGTAGTGTCGACACAGTGAAACATACAAAATCCCTTTTGAAATCATCTCTTGATTTTTCAGATAGTTTTTCACCCACAACCATTGTCATAGGTCCTCTATCAGTCACACCATACCCACGTCTCCACTCATCCATAAACCTAGTAAAAGCAGTTGGTGACTTCCGTTTTGTACTTTTTGCCTCCACTACAGGGATATCTCCCTTGGGTAACCCGAGACAAGCGTGGACTTCATCTCGAGTAGCAACTAACTCCCTATTAGCGCTCATTTTAATGGCAGATCTACGATACTCAAAATTCTGAACAAGCCACATACCCAACTGCATATTTAGAGTTTTCAAAGAAATATGCAGCAATGATCCAAAACCTATATCAACTACAGCTTGCCTCTGGTGATCATTTAGACAACTTACAACAAAATTGAAATTACTCAGAGTAAGTCTGGTTCTAATGTTTTATGTTGCTTCATCAGACTTGTTTTCCTTGGAAGATTTAATTGTTTTAGAATGCTTTCTCTTTGAGTTTCTGGTGATAGATTGGGATCTATATCAATGAAAAACAAAAAGATATCAAAAACAGAAACTGTGAACCATAAAGCTTTATTAGTGAATAATTCAAACTAATTAGTGAATCAAGGAGTATTGAAGTAACTGAGAATCAGTGTGTAGCGATAGGTGAGGATAACAAACTTCAGTGTGCAACGAATCAGCAATAGATGATGACAACAAAAATTCACCGTGCATAACTAATTAGTGAATCAAAACAAGTATTAAAGTAACTGAGAATCAGTAATTAACAGAATCAAACCATACAGAATGCTACTAGAGAATCGTGATTGACTAAGACTAAGAACCATTAGTGAATCAAAACAAGTATTAAAGTAACTGAGAATCAGTAATTAACAGAATCAAACCATACAGAATGCTACTAGAGAATCGCGATTGACTAAGACTAAGAAACCTAATTTCAAAATCGAAGAATCAGAAGTAAAAACTGTAAAACGAGAACAAATGAATTATTCCTAGTAACAACTTACTCCTTATGAACTACTACTTCACGTGATTTAGCCATAGGAGAGGATGTTGCGATTTCAGATTCGCCGGTGAGGTATCGTTCGTGAGCAACGCGTACAGGAAAGATGGTCCAGCAAGCTTCGTGGAACTAGAGAAGCAGAAGAGAGAGTTCGAGTAAACGCTTCGTGGAGTTGAGTAATTATCGACACTGATTAGAGGAGAAAGGGAGAAGAAGAAATGTGAGGAGGGGGGGAGAGCAGAAAGGGTTGCGTGAGAGTCGGGAGGGTTAGGGAAGAATAAGTTCTTTTGGAAATTAACATTTGTATAGATAACATATTCATGTAGAAAGATGACTGGAAAAAAAATGCCATGTAGGACTGTCCCACTCCTAAGTAGGAGCAGCCGGCTCGTACCTACGAATCTGCGCCAACCTTAAACTTCTGCTATAATAATAGAGCAAGACTGCAAGAGTCATTAAAGAATGAATATTTCTCAAGAATAGGGTAGTATTTGCGCTGAAATTCCGAAATGCAATTTTGTAAATAATTTTCAACGAACACATGCACTTTCGCTTACTTACATGGGTAGAAGGTGCAAACATACCCTTCTCACAGAATATACAAATAGTAGTAGCATCATGAAAAACACTAAACAAGCTGGTCGTGCTCTGTGTGCCGCTCAATACTTGCATTCATACACACCGGGAAGGGGTAACATTAAAATACTACACAAAGCACGAGTACTCTCTCCTCCGCCATTCTGATAACGGGATGGAGTAACATAGACCTCATCTTAACTTTCAAAACTCCCTAAGCAGAAGATGACGACTCCCCAAATCCAGCTCCCAGAAGGCTATTGGTTGCACCATCTCTACCACCATGCTCACCACTGTGTCCCAAGGCTCTCTCTTTCCATATCTGCTCCACCTCCTGGAACGTCAGCCCTTTTGTCTCAGGAACATACACAGCCACAAACACAAAAGCTGCCAAGGCAACCACGGCTATCATCAAGAATGTTGTGGCAGTACCAACAGCATCTGCCAGGGACAGGAACGTCTGAGCCACAATTAGGTTTGAGACCCAGTTCACTGTCGCGGACATCCCGCTGCATAAGCCCCGGTACGCCTCAGGATATATCTCAGAGTTGACAGCCCAGGGGACAGGACCCATTCCAGGCGAAAAAAAAGCTATGTACAGGGCTAGCCCCAACACAGCAAGCCATCCAGCCGAAGACCCACTGCTGCTTGAATCCGAGATGTAGAAGGACGATGCGAGGATGATGAGGGCAACAAACACACCAGAAAGACTACCAAGAGCAAGCTTCCGACGTCCAGAGTGGTCAATGAGGTAGATGCCTACAACAGTCCCTGCGGCATTTAGGCCCGCAACAATGAGGGAGATGAGGAGAGCAAGTTGGTTGGAGCTAAACCCAGCCATCTGGACAATTGTTGGGCTGTAGTACATCACGGTGTTTATTCCAGTGAATTGTTGGAATGCCTGCCAAGTTCAGGTATAGGGAGATGTCAATTTCATCATTCAACCAAAATTATATCTTGATATACAAAGACTGTTACAAATAGACTGAAGTGGTCTAATCTGCAGACAGTGTGGCAACATAAAACTACATGAGACAGGCAAGTTGTTGAAGCCAATGTCATGGGAAGGAAAGAAATTTAATTCAAAATATGTAGTACCGTGTTTTCTGTCTTGCAGTAAACACTGGTACAAATGAAAGGAGATCAGTAAGTATCAAGCAGTCTAGCACACTTTAAGCCAAAGAAATCTCAAAATGGCTGCAACAGTATCATTCAACAGATGCCCAAACGGAAACAAACTAATCAATCTTACCTGAAGACCCGCACCCGCAATAAAGGCAAGTCTGATCTCTTTGTTTCTGAAAACATCCATGTAGCGGACAGATTGTTTCAGTTTCTGTTCTTTCTCCAACGCAATAGCAAGGTGATCAAGCTCATCTTCTAGCCTAAATGGATCATAAATCTGGGAAAGCACAGCAACAGCCTTGGACTTCTCTTCCTACGAGAAGAATAACTGCTTATTTCATATACAGAAAATTTTCCGGTGAAGCATAGTTGCACATGTAAAAAATTTCCAAATTTAAACTGCAAACCTTCATGTAAAGCCAGCGAGGTGACTCTGGCAAAAATAGCATAAGGACAAACTGTATTATAGCAGGCACACCAGCAACGCCAAGCATCCATCTCCATGTTCCTGGGACCTAATCGGGTAAATTTTAGGATGTTCATATGTGAAAACAACGAAGATATAATAAAGAGTAGGCAATAATTGATTTGGGCCTCAATGTATGAAAATTAGCATACCAATTATTTGGTAACTCGAATGCTTAGCTGAATAAGGCCACGATAGACAACTCATGATACAACAGTGATGGAAACAAAAGGCTTCTTATTATCCGTTTATGACACATCATATACTGACTGTATAACCAAGGACCCATTAAAAGTTAAAAACCAGTTTTTCATCCAAAGCCCCCTCCAATTTCCTTAGTCAAACGTTTGTGCATGGAATTCACAAGACTGAGAAAGGATGACTAAATAATGTCAGTAAATGATAATGTTTAGAGTTTAAAGCAATTTAAAGCTCTTCCCTACCCCATCCTTGCAGGTAGGGGAAAGAGGCTAACTGTAACCTCTTTACCATAAATTAGAGAAACTCCTCCAGCTAAGAACCATCAGTGCAAATATAGTGTAAAAGAAGCTAACTGAAAAAAAAAATTAATTGCTTAATTGCGTATGTACAAAACTGAGAGGCAAGAGCCCTATTTATACAGCCGTGTAGGGGTTTTCTAAAATCTAAACAATAATATCAATTTATTTATCTATTCTGTAACTAACAGAATAAATAAAATATCTTCTTAATTATTCTCTGTAACAAACTGAGTAAGTATTACCTAACTATATATTTACATGTAACAACCAACCTAAATAATACTAAATAAATAGAATAATATATACGACAACACTCCCCCTCAAGCTGGAACATAAAGATTTTGCATTCCAAGCTTGGAAACAAGTGAGTTGAATCTTGGGCCATGTAACGGTTTGGTGAACACATATGTTGTTTGATCATCTGATGGAACATAACTAAACACAACCCTGTTCATCCAATTTCTCCTAGATAAAATGTCTGTCAATCTCCTCATGCTTTGTCCGGTCATATTGTACTGGATTATGAACAATGCTTATGGCTGATTGGTTATCACTCCTTAGCTCTATAGGTGTTTCCAACTCAATCTCGAGATCAGATAAAATTATCTTGATCCACAACAACTCACAGCCCATGTGCTAAAGCTCTAAATTCTTATTCAGCCGAAGATCGAGCTAAAACATTTTGCTTTTTGCTTTGCCAATTAACCAAATTGCCTTCAAGAAAAACACAGTATCCTGTTGTAGATCTTAGATCAACCAAAGATCTAGCATAATCTGCATCAGTAAAAGCTTCAAGATCTAATTTCTTCCCTCGAGCAAACAAAATGTTTTTGCCTGGAACTCCTTTTTAGATAATGCAATACACGATATGCAGCTCGTAGGTGTGATTCTCGAGGATCATGCATAAACTAACTAAGGAAGCTAACAGCATAGGCTATATTTGGTCGAGTATGTGCCAAGTATATCATCTTACCACATAAACGCTGATACATTAGAACAATTACTCTAGGTTCACCCTCTTATTCCTTGAGTTTCTGGCTTGGATCCATAGGTGAACTCACTGGCTTACATCCGTACTTGCCTGTCTCAATCAATAAATCAGTAATATACTTCTGCTGGGAGATAAAGATCCCATGGGATGATCGAGCTACTTCAATTCCTAAGAAATACTTGAGAGAGCCAAGGGTTTTGATCTCAAATTTAGATTGCAGTTGTTGCTCTAGTCTCTTTTTTCTCACTCATCACTTCCTTCCACTATAATATCATCAACATACACCAACAGAATAACCACTCCACCTGAGCGCGAGTGTCGAATAAACAGTGTATGATCACCTTGACTTTAATGATAATCAGCAGCTTTCATAACCCCTGCAAATCGCTCAAACCAAGCTCTTGGAGACTGTTTGAGGCCATACAAAGCTTCTTCAATCTACAAACCTTATTCTTCTTGTCAGAAGCATCAAGACTTGGAGGAATTCTCATGTAAATCTCCTCATGCAAATCATCATGAAGAAAAGCATTTTTAACATTATATTAAGGAAGCCCCCAATCAAAGTGAGCAGCAAGATAAAGGATGATTCGCACTGTATTGAGCTTAGCTACAGGAGCAAAGGTCTCTTTTTGATGGTCTATCCCATATGTCTGTGTAAATCCCTTAGCAACCAGTCTTGCCTTATAGCGTTCCAAACTTCCATCTGCCCTGTATTTAAGAGCAAAAATCCACCTGCAATCAACAATATTCTTCCCTTGTGGTTTATCAACGATTTCCCAAGTTCTTTTTTTCTCAAGTGCCCTCATTTCCTCTTTCATGGCTTCCCTCCATTTTCTTTTTGCTAATGCTTCAAAAACAGGACTACGAATATCAATCTTATAGAGATTTTGAATGAACAAGGCATGAGAAGGAGAGAAGTGATCAAAGGAAACAAAGTTAGACATAGGATAAAGAGAAGTTTGAGTGCACCTACGAAGTCCTTTTCTAACAGCAATGGGAAGATCAAGCGGATCATTTGACTCGTTGATGGAAGCTGGAGTGTCTTTAGAATCAGCATTTGGAGTAGACTCTTGGTCCTAATTCTGCAGATCCATGGTCCCTACTCTCCTGGAATAAACCCTCATTAATAGAGGTTGTTCCTGTGGTGTGGGGTTAGGACTTAGTTATGGAGCTATAGGTGACAAGGTATTTTGTAGTGCTATGGGAGACTGTTGTTGTGAGGTTGGAGATGATGGCTGTAAAGAGAAATCAAACACTATTGTCTGATTCATTTAGTACTTGAGGGTTATTTACCAGTCCTGGTTGTGAGGATTATGAGTGTTTTGCCATAGAAAGAAACATCCTCAACAAAAGTCACATCAGCAGACACATACATTTTTTTTTGTGAATGGATTATAGCACTTATAACCCTTCTGGGTCGGAGAGTATCCTAGGAAAATGCACTTGACAGATTTTGGGTATAGCTTCCCTCTGTGAGCATTGTGAACATGGACAAAAGTTGTACACCCAAACACTTGAAATTCAAGGGCATTAGAGACTTTATAATCAGGGTAGACCTTCCGAAGACACTGAATAGGACTTTGATAATGGAGAGGCCGAGAAGGAAGATGATTAATAAGGTGGCAGGCAGTAAGAATTGCTTCCCCCAGTAAAATTGTGGCACATTCGACTTGAATAATAAGGCCCGAGTAACTTCTAAGAGATGATGATTCTTTAGCTCGGCTACCCCATTTTGTTGTGGGGTATATACGCAAGAAGATTCATGAATTATGCCCACTGAATGGAAAAAAACTGGTTAGGGACTGATTGAAGTAGTCTTTGGCATTATCAGTTCGAATTTTTTTTATGGTGGTGTTAAAACTGATTTTTTGATGAAAGTATAAAAAACAGGTATAATCTCACTTACGTCACTCTTATTTTTAAGGAGAAACACCCAAGTAAACCTTGTACAATCATCAATAAGTGTGACAAACCATCAAGCACCGGATATATTTATCACATTAGAGGGACCCCAGATATCACTATGGATTAAAGCAAAAGGAGTACTACTTTTATTATGAGAGGGAAACAAAGTACGAGTGTGTTTAGCTTGTTCACAAGGCTCACAAAGGAAACTAGAAACATCAACGTCAATAAACAAATTAGGAAACATATGTTTCATCACACCAAAAGAAGGTGACCAAATCGATGGTGATAGAGCCAAATCACGTCTTCTTTTTTGTTGGGATTGGTATGAAAGGCCATTTTTGTGGTGATTGAGGACGGCAAATCCAGATAATAGAGACCATTTTTCTGCTTAGCAGTTCCAATCATCCTCCCCGAATTCTAATCCGGAAGAACACACCAAGAAGGAGAAAATATAGCAAAGCAATTTAGATCATTAGTCAGTTTGTAGACAAAAGCTCAATTAGCTGACAAATCTGGAACATGAAGGATATTTTTCAATTTGAGATCATCAGAAACAAAGAGGTTTCCTTGCCCAACAACCTTGGCTGAAGAACCATTAGCTATAGTTATGTGAGAATTTAAAGAGCAAGGCTCATAGGTATTGAAAGTTATGGAGGAAGATGACATATGTGAAGTAGCTCCGGAGTCTATAATCCAATGTGAAGGAAGAGCACTTTCTGAAGCATTTAAGCATGTTGAGAATAGAGAATCACCCGATAGAGTAAGAGAACACTGACCGACGTGAGAAGAGGCACCTTGTGATTTATCCAACGAAGCCAACAAATTTTTGAGCTTTTCTATATCAGTCGAACTCATGGCTGGAACTGCTGTTAGATTTGCCTTTCCACGACTTTGATTATCTCGATTTTCTCGAAGATGTGGGTACAATTGCCAGCATTGCTCCTTATTGTGGTTGGACCTCTTGCAATGACTACAAAACCTTTGTCCTTTCTTCCCTTCTCTAGTAGTGAGTGTTGTACTCTCAACTGTATTTGTTACTTGTTTATGCTCCAGCATGACACTTCTTCTACTTTCTTCGGCCTTCATTGTGGAGACCACCTCTGCTAAAGAAGGCAACTTCTATTGACCAAGAATCTGAACCCTAACTTGATCATAGATAGGATTCAGACCAGCAAGAAAGACATACACTCTGCCCTTCTCAACAAATTGTTTAAAGGGTTGTGCATCCTCAGTACACACCATCTTGATGTTGCAAGATTGATCAATTTCAGACCACAAGTTTTATAATCTTGTAGCATATTTTGTGACTGTTTTCTCACCTTGATGAGTAGTGGTTGATTTAACATTCAGATCGAACAGCAAAGCTTCATCCTTGAAATGAGAGTATGATTGCTCGATGAAGTCCCATACCTCTTTTGCAGTCCCAAGGAACATACTGGTGACACTGATATTCGGATCCATCGACTCCCACAACCATAAAATGACTATGGCGTTTGTTTCAGACCACGCCGAGTCATCATCTGTTGGTTTGGATTCTAACAGATGCTTGACAACACCTTTCCCAATGAGATAAATCTTCACATATTGAGACCATGTAAGGTAGTTCTTCCCGTTGAATTTATAAGCACTATTACTGCTTAAAAGTTCCACCTTTTTAGGTTTAGAATGAGACTGAGTTTTGTCTTCACCAGCCATACTAATTTCCATACACTGAAGATAAAGATTATTGGAAAAGAGAGATGGCTTCTATAATTGATTGGGAGATGAAGTACGAAGAGAGATTTATTGGGGAAGGAATAAGATAGCGGCTGCAGATTTGAACGCCTAGAGATAGATGTGAAAAAGAACGACAGCAATGGCAGATCGTTCCAGCTCTGATACCATGAAGAATTTTATTAATTGCTTAATTGTGTATGTACAAAACTAAGAGGCAAGAGCCCTATTTAGACAGCCCTATAGGCAGATTAGGGTTTTCTAAAATCTAAACAATAATATCTATTTATTCATCTATTCTGCAACTAACAGAATAAATAAAATATCTCTTAATTATTTACTCTGTAACAAGCTCAGTAAATATTACCTAACTATATACTTACATGTAACAACCAACTTGAATAATACTAAATAAACAGAATAATATATACGAGAACACTAACCCTGAGCCTTGGATCCACCACATTATGACTCATATCCTACCAATTAGCTTGACATCATTTCCTGAAAAAAAAATGGACCTTTTTGCTATAATGTCAGTGTCTATACCGTGAGGTCAATGTAATAGAGATTTTCATGGAGCCACAGAAGAGATGTGAGAAGTTTTCATAAATTGGCTGAACAGAAATTGGAAGTTAGGGGCCCTAATCCAACTAGACTTCAAAAAGGCATATGAGAATGTGGCAGGGATATTTGTGGACTCGGTTATGGGAGCAATGGGTTTCAGTCTTATTTGGAGGAAAGAATAAAAAGCTGCATACAAACTGTCACGATTTCCATGCTGATTAATGGCATCTCAATGACCCCTTGCAAAGAAAAATGAGGGATGAGGCAAGGCAACCCTTTATGGCCATTTTATTTGTAATCATAGCTTAAGTTGGATGATGAAAAAATCAAAAGAGCCGGAGTGACAAGAGGGCTTAGAGTTTGGCTCACCCGCAGCCACATTCTCACATCTACTGTTTACTGATGACACCTTGATCATCAGAAAGTTGTAAGAGCATGATCTTGAAGCAGCAGTCAATATTCTCCTCTGTTTTACAGAGATCTCAGGCCTTTTCATCAACCTCCAGAAATCAACATCATACCCAATGAAATACCCGTAAATTTTGGCATAGGATTTAATTAATATGTAGATGGAGTGAATATGATTCTATAACATAGGTAGTTGGGAATGATAAATAGAGGCCCAGAGAAGCTATATATTCATCTATTCCTAAAACCGCCTGCAGTGACTTAAATTTCTTTACTCCAGCGAAATTATAAGAGTATATATATTTATTCACCTATTTCCAAGTCTAATAACGTGGTTATGTATTCCTGGTTTTGAAAGTTCAAATCAGATTTTACTACCTCTAATAAATGAGTATTGTTATTAGCATTGTTATTATTATTAGTATTGTATTTATTATATCCAAGAGCACAAGTAGAATTTTGCTTCTTCCTAAAATATCTTCCTCTTTCTATGTCATTTTAAATACTGAAATGTATTCCCACTCTTTCACGATTTCCACTCATTCTTTTCCTAACAATTAACTAGTTTCCTCCTATTTTGGGATTATTAATTAAATAATATCCCTTACTTTTCTAACTCATGAATCTAGATCCTTCCAACGTTTTAACGTTATTCACTCACCCAACTTTCAAATTATTATTGTTGCAGTAGTTATTAATTCACCCCTTTAAAATTGTTTTATAATATTGATTACTAGCCCTTCCTTCCTTAGATTGGACGTGTCTATTAATTTATTTATTTTAAACCTTCCTCACTTATCTATTTAATTTCCTATTTAACTGCACGATCAGTATCACGTTAGTCCTCTTCTTGAACGCACTTTCTTTTCACGCTCCTCTCTTTCTTCAAGCCTCAAACCTGCTCAATTCACGTTCTTAATCTTCCTTCGCCGCTAGGCTGCTTCTCTGGAGCCGGTTTGGGTAGAAGGGTAAGGGAAATCTACTGGTAAGGTTAAGTAATAGTTTCGTTGATTATCCAAATAGTTTCTGATGGAATCCCTATTTGTAAATCTAGACCCCGAGTTCTCCGACGGGTGCTACGGCTGATCTGGCTGGTTGATTCCATTGTGGTGAGCGTATCCAGGTAAATGTTGTGCTCAACATTCTCTACCTCTGTGTTTTTGCGAATTAACAATGGATTGGTTTGGATGGGATTTTGATATTGTGGAAGTTTGGGAATTATTTCCCCTGTGTATTCTGGTGAGATGTTTTGCAAAGAGTTTGGATAAATGTTTTGGGAGACTTTCTTTGAATTGGTTATTGGCTTGTTGGTACCGTTTGGTGCCCCGTGTATGTTGTTGGTGCCTTCGTGGTGCTCCGTGAATTATTGGTACTGTGTACCCCGTGAATGTTATATCAATTTTTGCCTGCAGACATTACTTGCAGTTAAGCTCTAATGATCTACTCCTTTGGGTCATAAGTTACCTTCTGGGGGGTGTGCACACTTAAGGACTTAGAGTGAGGTGGGATTCTAATTTTTGCGACCCCAATTTGGGTGTCGTCCGTGTATACCATTAATTTGATTCTCTGAAAGTTCTCCCCCGCTATGTTTTGTGTTTGGTAATCGGAGTTGGTGAAGTGGTTTACGTTTCAGTGCAAGTATTGTTTTATAAATACAAAGTGGATTTTAAAATGTATTTTACGAGTTGAGACAATGTTTACTCAGTTTTGCTGATTTGCGCGATCCCTTCGCGTTTTCTATTGTTGTCTTATGATCGCAGGTACTCATGGCTGAGTTGGGGATTGGGACACGCTATCACATAGCTTAGGATGACTGGATAAACACTTCGTATGATTTTGAGTTGGGTTGTGTTTCGGAATTACATTGTTTTACAATTTTGGAAATGTTTTGGTCTTTTGGTTGGTGGTTTAAAGCCTGAGCACTCTTCGTTAGAGTGTGGCGGTAACGCCCATTTGGATTTTGCAATTCCACTGCTACTTACTTTGAAATGTTTAGTTTGGTGTTGCTTCCTTGGAAAACGATAGTCGTGATGAAGTATTGCACATTATTTAAGTAACCTTTCAATAGTGTTTAGGTGTATCGTTTGAAGTACTGCCTTACTGAAATGATTCTCCATTTGATCGCTGAGTTATCATGTTTATTTTGATGTTGGTTTGGTTCTGTTTTAGCTTTTAAAAAATGTATTCCAGGACCTGTCCGAACGTCCGTCCGGACATCCATGCTCGGACAGGCCCCGAGAGTTCAAGTGATTTTTTCTCTGTTTTGTCATGTCCGAACTTCTGTCCGAACATCAACGTTCGGACATCAGGCGAGGACGGGGTCGACTTGCAAGTCCCGACTTATGTCCGAACTTGCAAGCTCGGACCAACGTTCGGACACACGTAAAGGATTTTCGGACTTTTTGAAACTCGACTTGTGTCCGAACTTCAAAGTCCGGACGCAAGTACGGACGTCTTTGGTTTCCAGACTTTGAACTCTCGACTTGTGTCCGAACATCAATGTCCAGACACAAGTTCGGACAATTGGATTTCCGCGGTTTAGTTTTCTCGGCTTGTGTCCGAACTTCTCATGTCCGGACACAAGTTCGGACCAAGCCTATTTTGAACATTTAGGATTCGTTTGGGGTCCGTTTTCGAAGCCGTTTTCACCGTTAGATTTGTAATTTAATAAGATATGTTTTAAGGCAAAATCCAGGGTGTTACACCCAATCAATTCATCAGAGGAAGAAAAGACACATCTTCTGAGGGCGTTCAACTGCAAAGTTGGTGAGCTGCTAGGCAAGTATTTGGGATGCCCTTTAGTGGCAAACCCAAGAAGAAGAGGGACCTGGAAACCAGTTGTGGACCGAATTAAGAACAAGCTAGCAGTGTGGAAGTCAATGTGCCTCTGAAGGGCAGGGAGACTTACTTTGATCAGATCAGTCAAAAAAGTATCCCTATGTACTACTTCTGCTTCTTTAAAAGCCAAAAATAATGTAGCCGATTGTAGCCTTTCAGCGCAGATTTTTCATGTCAGGAGGTGAAGGAAGTTGTACGGCGTCTTGGAATAGGTATGCGAAACCAAAAAATGGTGGTGGGCTAGGTATACATAACCTGGAGTGAAAAATAAACACAGCACTCTTGGTAAAGTGGAAGTGTACATTTTTTAATAAAGAGTGCCTCTGTGACACACTTGATGGGTCTTTTATATGAAATCAAGACTGAAACCCATATTACAGATGAGTGCTGGAGAATTCATGGTAGAAAAAGGTTATGGCAGTCAGAATTTTGGGACGATCAGATCAAAGAGGTAACTGATAATGGGATAAAGATAAAGAGAGGGGAAACAAGATCAGATTCTAGTGAGATGCATGGTTGAGCTCGATACCATTGATGATGGAATACCCCAATCTGTTTCAATTAAGTGTACAAAAGGAAGCCACGCTGGCTGAAATTTCATTATGGAATGGTGAGAGGTGGAGTTGGAGTCTGTGTTGGAGACGGGGGATATTTAGGGCAGAAAGAGAGGAGGTGAATGAGCTCCTTCACAGGCTACAAGCTGTAGAACTAGACCGAAACCCATCAGATGAGTAGCTGTTGCAGCACAGTGGGATCTCTGGATTCAATGTTAAAAACATTCAGCTCATTGCGGCTCGATTGGGTACAACAGATTCAGAGGATGGAAGAACTGATGCACTCAGATGGGGTGGGAATGCAACCCAGGGTGGAAATGTGGGTGGGGTGAAATTAAAGGATAGACAAAGTACTAGAATGGTGCTGTTGGGAAGGGCATACTCACTTCAAACCAATGTCATTTTCTCTATGAGGGGGAGGTATGAAATGATCATACCACTAGTTCTTTAACTGCAGGGTATCTAGAAAAATATGGTGGAATTTTCAAAACTGGTAGGGTATTCAGATGGTTTTGCCCATAAGAGGTTACGCATACTACAGGGCATGGAGAGGGGAAGGGCATGGAAAAGGGAGGAAAAAAGAGTACAACACATGTTTCTTCTATGCAGTATGGAATATAATTAAGATGAGGAATGAATTGGTGTTTAAAAGGAAGCACCAGTTAATAATTTGTTAATGAGAGTTACAAAGCTTCACATCTAGAACCGACAAAGACTTGATGGAGGGATTTTCCCATCCAATTGGTTTTGTTTAGTGGATAGAACGGAATGGGAGACTGTATTAGAAAAGAAGGGATGACAATAGTATGCCATTATGAGTTGACCATTCAATGTACATTTGTACGCTGTTTTAGTGCGTTCTTAGCTTGTATGGGAGATTGGTTCCACAACACCCTACTTTCGTATGTGTTATGATCAATGATCATAAGACTGAAATTGGTAGTTTGACGAAGTATGCTCATTCTGCCCTAGGGGTTTTTTTCTAAATTTTCTTTTGTACGGTAGTCTAGTGGCCCATTCCCAGCAGCTTTTTGGGTGGTAATTCTACAATATAAGGCTATTTGTCAATATCTACCAGAAAAAGGAAAAAGGTCATGGCCAGTCATTGCATCCCTACGGATTTGGCAGGATTCATATGACAGAGCTCTATCTGTGATTATTCAATGGAAAGTCGAAAGAGCAGACATAGTCAGATTTTGGGAGGACCCATGGATTAATGGGATAACCCTGAAAATCAGCTTCAGAAGACCATATAGCATCAGTAGGGATAAAGGGAAGATTGTGGCACAAATGAGACAGAGGTGTTTGGCAGTGGAAGATTGAAAGGAGAACGATGCTTTCCAATGTGAGGAAGACCAACTATCCAATGTAAATCAGATCTTAACCAATATGTGCATAGGGCCCTCCAATGGTGGATTTTGAGTGAAATAGATATTTGGAAAGGCCTTGCAACCCCAAGAGTTTATCGAACGGTTTCACTACTCACTAATAATGTGCTGTTCACAAAAATGAAGCTCATGGAGAGAAGTGCGATACCTCTTGGCAGAAATAACTGCAACTAGTGTGGCAAGATTTGAAGTAAGATGTTCAGATAGTGGGGAATCAAAAGTGGATGCCCTGGTCAGTTAACTCTTTCCTCATCAACAGGACACGATATGTAAAGGGAGGAAGAAAGAGAAAAGTCGAGATATTAAGGGGCTTCTTTTTTTTTTTTGGTTGTATATTAAGGGGCTTCTTTACAACCTGGTGAGCCTGGGACATAAAATACAAAGCAGTTTTTGCACAGATAGGACTGCATGCTTGGTTACGCAATGCTATGAAGGGTCCCACTCCATTATCCGCTTTGCTTCATGCAGCTACTATGGTAGCTGCTGGTGTTTTGAGAGATCCATTGGGTGGACATCAAGCAACAGTGGAAAGAGCCAAATACATGGTGTGGGGTTCGACACAAGCAGACCTCATACCAAAATGCTAAAATTTAATATTTTTTGCTATTCGACCTCACAATTTTCACCAAGGATACATACTGGCATGCTAAATCTAGTCTTACAATAAAATTAGAGGCATTGATAGCATCTATGATTGACAAAAGATTTGAGTGCAGTCAAACATTCATCCATTGATAGAATGAAGCATAGACCATCACGCTACTATTTTAAAAAAACATGCAAAGTATGATAAAAACGACAAAGAGAAGGAAATTGTCATAAGATATAATGAGAATATGAACAGGACCGGGAAAGATAAAGCAGCTCTATACAGGGAGCCGCACCTACTCACCAAGTGGCCCTTTCCTGAAAGGTACAGATCATTGCTTCCTTCAGGAACACATAGTCAAAGTGTTGTAATGTTGCAGCAAAAAGTATAATAAAACCTATCACAACAGTATGTTTTACAAAAATCATAACGGTTCAAGCAGGGACAGCCAGAGATCAGCAAACACAACCAAATTCACAGCACTAACTTTAACTTAATAGGAAAGACATACTTAAGAACAATCTATGTAGGTTTTCTACAAAAAAGTGCCCACTAACTCTCTTTGTTCAGAGAAAACATTGCACAACAAAGACACCCATAGTTATATCAAGACAAGAGATCTGACCTCCGTGAAAGCAAGATTAACAAGGTAGGAAAGGAACTGTCCACCAGTAATCATCAACACATTTGCGCTCACCAATCCACCTCTTACTTCAGTTGGAGATGCTTCAGCAATATAAACTGGGGCAGTAACAGATGCTACACCGACACCCAATCCAACAAGAAGCCGGCCAAATATCAGAACATAAGGATCTGGTGCAGCAGCCATGACAACGGCTCCTGCTGCAAAGACAACATCTGCTATCATAGTTGCTTTTTTACGTCCATAAGAATCATTGATCCATCCACCTGTAGCAGCTCCAATGATAGCACCCACCAGTGCCATGCTAACAATTGTTTCCTGGAACATAAAATGTTGGATTTAATATGCAAGAAATTGAAAAAAAAAATGTTCCTACTCCGAAAGCTCTACAGCAATCACTCTCTCATGCAATCATGCGGAGCATTCTTACAATATCTACTTGCCATACAACTGTATCATCTAGCAAACTCAAACAGAAAGGCATAGAAAGAAACGGTTGTTTGGTCCATCCGAACAGCCACTATTGTTGTAATTATTACGTAACTAGTGTTGTAATTATTAAGTGTCTAGTGGCTGTTCAGTTGCAGTTAATTATTAGAAGCTGTCCAGCTGTAATTAATTGAACTCTTCAGCTGATTATAGTTCCTAAGCAGGATCTCTAGAAGTCTCCTCTCTCTTAAACAGTTCTAGAACACTCTCCCCTCTTAGACATTCTCTCTCTATATATGGTTGATCACTTCTCAAAAATAATCACATCAACGATTACTGCTGTAAACTTCAGAAACTCCCCAGCTAACAAATGGATAGAGACAGAATAAGAAAGCAATTACACCGTAGTACCTGCAAGAAGCTGCTGTCAGCAACTTCTTGAAAGTCATCTTTAATATATAAAAGAGCTCCTGATATGACACCTGCCAACAGAATTTCAGAAAAAATAGTGACCTATCCAATAATACTAGCTTCCAGAAAAACATGCAAATCCAAAATTTCAGCAATGGAAGAACAGAAAGGATAATAGCAACAACAAAATATATAATTCATAATAGGAGCTAAAAAAACATCACATATGCCAAGCTCATAACATGCGTACAGCCTTATTAATATCAAATTTGTCAAAGGATACTAACAAATTAAAGAATGTTATTCTTAAAAGAGCAGTATCAAAAGTTAAAATGTCTTGGGAGCATGTTATTGGTCACTACTTAATTAAACAATGACAAGCTTGATAAACACTGATGAATAAGTGCATCGACTGTTTTAAATATGGAATATAGGGCAGTATAAGCCGGTGGATATGCCAGTGGCAAGATGCCCATTGCATTAATAGGGCCTATTTAAAAACATCAATGGGATCTTAACTGAATATTCAGTGTAAAACTATCTATGAAAGATGCAGAAAGTGGATCTGAAGGGGTTTTAGAGCGTGCAAAATATTGAGAAAAGTATTATTAGGTTTAATAGATAGTAGAGCTGAAAAGAATTTAGGTTTATATAGGGGAAGAAGCATTCAGATAGGTAAGGGTACATAGTAAGCGAACTGTGGATGCTAGTCGATAGTAATTTAATAAGGGAAAAGACTTTTCATTTGATAAACTATTCAACTCCATTATATCTCTTTAGCGGTTCCACTTTCTCCTTCTCCCATCATTTTTTTTTTTTGATGATGGTCATGGTGGATGGTGTGGGGGAGTTGATTTCAACGTTCACTTTAATGAAATTTTCATACTTCATTCAAACATAAATGAATGTGAACGATTATGGGGAGGTGGGCTAATGAGATATATATATGAAACACTATAAACATTGCTCAAAAACAATATGCGCAAATAATTGAGAGGTACCTTCAATATCAAACTGGAGAGCAAAAACAATGAACCGACAAACATAACCCACAATGATAGAAAAGTTTACCAGAATTATTTGATCAGTCCACATATATTTCAAAGGGGCTTAGACAAATAGAATGACATGCAATATGGAAAAGGGGTTTCCAGGATCACAAAATTACATGTCAGGGATTCAAAGTATAAATATCCGCTTTGGCCTTCCATAATACTAATGCACATAAGTAGTCATGAGTGAGATTCCTGTAGGAAAATATATCAGATAACCGGCACATCAGATTAGGTACTGCAATAAAATTGGAGGCTCGCAGCATTTGACTTAAACAGGTCTGCAATTGTGAGAATTGTGATATAGATTAGTATCATTGGGATTCCACAGTATTTTCAACCGCCTCGTAGTAGCAACAGAGAGCTTTCCCAAATGAAGCCTGAGGCAGGGACCGTCCACACAAGTAGATATAAGCAAGCGGTGGTGTACCTCCCAATTTTTATTAGCATAAGATAGACATGTGGGCTCAAAAGTGAGACTGGGGGCAAAGATAACACGTGAGCTATTTGATTCAAGCTCTAACACAAGAATTCGCAAAAACAATTCTAAGAATCGGATATAGAGAGCTGTCATTGCAGTGCTGATCAGCAGTTACTGAGAGCTGTCACTACTACACATTTGACCAAACAATCAAAATCTACAATTAATAAATGAAAAAAATGAGGGGATAGACATATTTCAGTACATCAGTTGCTACACAAGTTACCAGTGTCATAGCCAAACAGTAATCCACCGATCCCAGCAACCAGAGTCAGACCCACCACATATCCATTTCCAAATAAACTGATCCTCCTTTCTGGGTATGCTTCTAAGTATCCAGAGCTTCCCGGCACAGATTCAATCGTCATATGTCAAACAAACTTCCAGCACTCACCCAACTGCCGTACATATGTAGAAGCAACGAATTATTATCTCAGTAAAAAAGGGCAACGTCAAAAGACGCGGCGCAGAACGTAATTCAATCACACTTTCTTGAGTAAGTCGTTCAAATTCAAAAATTTGATGGAGGAGCACGGTACTGCGTTTTGAAATTTCATGCGGCCAAAACCATGAACAGCAAAGAGCGAACCGCCCCAGGCAGATAATACACCGAGCAAAATGAAAGGAAACGGGGAGGCCGTTCCAGACGTGAAAATCACAAGGAAAGAAAAAGCAAGAACATCCATACAGAACTTTCCAGCAAGAATTATTGTAAATTATTTCAAACGAATAAATAACAAGAGGGTTTTAGATTTGTTTGCCGTTATTGCAAGTATCCAAAAGCAACAGACAAAAAAAAGTTCGGGAAAAGAGCCACAATCTCGGAACCGGGTGGAATTGGAAAAAGAAATGCCAAATTACCATGTAGCGCTAGAAGAATATAGCAATCAACTTCCCGGGCGGTAGAAAAAGGTTTCCACCCTGTTCAGCTGTAGAATCGACAGCGATATCGATCCAGGTAGCTGATCGGGGTATGGAGGACAAATAATACAGGAACTCCTGCGAAGAAGAAACAGCGTACGAGAGGGAAGAAGCAGGCAGCAGATAAGTTAGAGCAACCACGGCAGTGGAGAGTTAAGTAGTCTACTCCCCGTCCTGAATTGACCGTCTGTTCACTATTTGGAGTGTCGTTTGACTTAATATTAATATAAGATAAAAATTTTTAAATTTGAATTTTGCAAATGATTCCTTACATGATAAACTATATGATACTGTTTCATTTTATAAATTATTTTATCTTATATGTTAAATATTTGAAGTGGAAAAACGTGCCATAAAGCAAACAGGACGGTCAATTCAGGACGGAGGGAGTATTTAACTATCCTCTTCTCTCACACTCTCTTCCACATAAAGCTATGTCACCGTTCAGCATGGTTGTTTTGTGGTTGTTTTGGTCTGACTGTTTTGTGGTTGTTTTATATATGGCAGTATATTATTGGAGTAGAATGTAGGTCCCACGTGGGACCCCCAAAACAACCAAGAATATGCCATCTCCGAACGAACCCTATCAGAAAAAGAGGGTTTCTTAACCCCAAAATATGCGGGAGAGTTTGGTGACGGATGACATAATTCCGTCCCAGACGGAAACAAATCAGATCGTCGATGTAAAGAGAGGTGGTGCAGACCAACGGTTGCGATTATATAATAAAAAATATGTCATATTGTTTATTTCAACTTCTGAACGAAGTAATTAGTATTAATTTCTTATTTAGGGTCTGTTCGTTCATGACTTTATTTTTCTTACTAGATTAATGTAGTATTATTTGACACCTGTCTTAGTTTTATTTGTTAATTTTTTAGCTGGGCTCCACCCTCCCACTCACAAAGACATCTATCCAAAAGCTGTTATATGCTGCGTTTGAAAAAACTACCAGATTAATCCTGGCACAGAACGGACCCTTAGAAGTTCAGCCCAATTATCTCTCTAAATTACAAATGTCATCTCTATGACTATCCGTCATTTTTCTAAAATAAATACTATTAAACAAAGTTTTTGTACAAAAATTATAAAATGTAGAAAATATGTTTCATTTGTATATCTTTTTTCAATTTATTATATTGTACTGATACCTTTATTTATGTTTTTGTAATATTTTATTTAATATGAATAACATCATTATTATAGTATATTTCATAAATTACATAAAATCTTTTTATAAAGTCATATATAACTGTACTTTCTTAATTCTATATTATACATATGCAAAAAAAGACGAGTTTACATCATTCTTGATAAACCTAGAGGCGGTTTGTAAATTATAAATTGGGTTGTTGAAGTCAATTTTACATATTCATTTAATTTTGATTTTTACGTATCCACGATAATTTATAAACATACCATTGATGATTAGAAACATGTACATATCTTTCTATAATTGTGTCCATCATAAATTTTAAAAAAGATGACACTAATTGTTATATATCTTTCTTTTTGTCGCTCTTATCGAATCATTGTGTATACAAATATTTTTCCTACCATTTATTGGTTTATAAAACTTGAGTGATTGATAAACCTGAATGCTATAAACGTCTAAAACGATAAACAAAGTTGTTGGAGTTGATTTTACGTATTCATTAACCTTGGTTTTTACATAACCGCAATAATTTATAAACGTTTCCAATGATGATTAGACACATGTACACATCCTTTTATATTTGTTTTCATCAATTTTTTTTATATGACACTAATTGTTATATATATTTTTCTTATATCGTTTTGAATCATTGTGTATAAGAATATTGTCTTACCATTTATCATTTTACAGAGCCTGGCTGATTGATAACGGAAGGCTATAATTTGTAAACGTTTCCACTGATGATTTGAAGACAATTTTACGTATTTAATAACTTTGGTTTTTATGTATACATGATAATTTGTAAACGTTTCCACTGATGATTAGAAACATGTACACAACCTTCTATAATTATGTCCATCATTATTCTTTCTAAAAATATAACACTAACAGTTATATACTCTTATTTTTTTCGTTTGGTCGAATCATTGTGTATAAGAATATTTTCTTACCATTTATCACTTTATAGAGCTTGACTGTTTGGTAAACTAAAGTCTATAAATGTTTGGAAACGATAAACTGAGTGGTTGGAGTCGAAATTACGTATTCATTGACCTTGGTTTTTAGGGTTTGTGGTAGCGGGTTTAGGGTGTCCCGCTACTACAAACCCTAAAAATGCCTTCGACATTTTTAACTTTCCTAGGGTGGGTTTTGGGGTGTTTTAAGGGGTAGGGTAATCTATTTGGAATTTGTTCTGTACTTTATATTGTAACAACTAACTCGACAGGTTTTTAGGGTTTGTGGTAGTGGGTTTAAGGTTTAACGACCCTAAACCCGCCACTACAAACCCTAAAAATGCCTTTGATGTTTTTTTAGCTTTCCTAAGGTGGGTTTTGGGGGGGGGGAGGGTAGGGTAATCTATTTGGAAGCCGTTCTATACTTTACATTGTAGCAACTAACTCGACAGGTTTTTAAGGTTTGTGGTAGTGGGTTTAAGGTCATTAGACCCTAAACCTGTCACTACAAACCCTAAAAATACCTTCAACTGTTTTTAGCTTTCCTAGGGTGGGTTTTAGGGTGTGTGGGGTTAGGGTAATCTATTTGGAAGCCGCTCTATACTTTAATGTGAGGATGTACATATTTTAATGTGAGAATGTACATGTTTTAATGCGTCGATATACTTATTCAAATGTGAGAATGTACATGTTCAATTATGAGAATGTATATCGTTTCCTTTGGTCATTCTTATCGCATCATTGTGTATAAGATTTTTTTTTTACCATTTATATGTTTACAAAGCTTAACTGATTGATGAACCTAAAGATTATTTTGGAAACAATAAACTAAGTTATTGGAGTCGATTTTACGTATTCATTAACCTTGGTTTTTATGTATCCACGATAATTTATAAACGTTTCCACGGATGATTAGAAACATGTACACAAGCTTCTATCGTTTCCATTACTAATTTAAAAAATGTGACACTAACGGTTATATATCGTTTCCTTGGGCTGTTCTTATCGCACATTGTGTATAAGAATTATTTTCTTTACCATTTTTCAGTTTTCAAAATTTGAGTGATTGATAAACCTGAAGGTTATTTTGGAAACAATAAACTGAGTTATTGGAATTGATTTTATGTATTCATTAACCTTGGTTTATATGTATCCATGATGATTTAAAAACGTTTCCACGGATGATTAGAAACATGTACACAACCTCCTATAATCGTTTTCATCACTATTTTAAAAAAGGTGACACTAACTGTTATATATCGTTTCCTTTGGCCGTTCTTATCGCACATTGTGTATAAGAATATATTTTTCTTTACCATTTTTCAGTTTTCAAAGTTTGAGTGATTGATAAAACTGAAGGTTATTTTGGAAACAATAAACTGAGTTATTGAATTGATTTTATGTATTCATTAACCTTGGTTTATATGTATCCATGATGATTTAAAAACGTTTCCACGGATGATTAGAAACATGTACACAACCTCCTATAATCGTTTCCATCACTATTTTAAAAAAGGTGACACTAACTATTATATATCGTTTCCTTTGGCCGTTCTTATCGCACATTGTGTATAAGAATATATTTTTCTTTACCATTTATCAGTTTTCAAAGCTTGAGTGATTGATGAACCTAAATGTTATTTTGGAAACAATAAACTGAGTTATTGGAATTGATTTTACGTATTAATTAACCTTGGTTTTTATGTATCCACGATAATTTATAAACGTTTCCACGGATGATTAGAAACATGTATTTAACCTCTTATAATCGTTTCCATCACTAATTTAAAAAAAGTGACACTAACTGTTACAGATATTTTCATTTGATCATTCTTATTCTTACCATTTATTAGTTTATAGAGTTTGACTAATTGATAAACCCAGAAGGATATAAACGTTTGGAAACGATATACTGAACTTTTTAAAAATGTACTAAGTCTAATTTAGGAACTTAAATTTGAATTATTATATGTTTAATTTTTTATATAATGTTATAGAATCAATAAAATATTATTTAATAGTTATATATATATATATTATATTTATATATACTGACCGTATAAAAAATTGTATGTAATTTTTGACTTCGTACTGTGGAGATCAAAAAGAATGGAGGAGGAAAAAAAAGAGTTCAAAGTTTTGTATGAATCAATTTAGATTTAAAGAGAAACATCCTACTATTGAATACAACCATAAATAAAAGAAAAAAGTGGGCCAGAGCCACAGAGGGTACCGGAGTGCATGCGTATGAGCATAAATATTTTTACTATGCTGATTTTTTTTTAAAAAAAAGAGTCCGTCGCTGACGGACATTTATCTTTCGTCAGTGAATCCGCACCCCAAAATATGTCTCTCTCATCCACTTCATCATTTCCTTTTATTTTTTTTCCTTGTGTCAGTAAGAAACCCCCAAGTCATCTAAAATTTTCATAATTTATAATATATCGTTTTTTCAAAACATGCTCATAAGATACCACTAAAAGTTTTGAAATTCACAAGTTACCTCTAATCCGGAAAATGATCTTAAATGATGACTATTTTACCCCTAACATTATAGTTAATATTTCAAGTTTACAATATGCCTATTTTTTATTCAGTATCATTTTATGAATATTTACAATAAAAATGTTAGAAAATTTTATTAAATGTCACTAGATTTTTGGCTAATTCATGAATTGCTACTAAATAAAGTTACAAAATTTAAAAATATATAAAAAAAATTGTAAATTTTTAAATAAAATTACAAATTGCAAAAACAAAATTTTTTAAAACAAAATTTAGAATTTGTTTTTAAAAAAAGTTATAGAAAATTTTTAAAATTTTAATTTTAAAAACTAAAATATATAAAAAATTATTAAAATTTTAAAACCTAAAAACTATTAAATATCATAAAATATATAAAAAATAAATATTTCATCGAATTTTTTTAAAATTATTATGTATCATAAAAAATAATACAGAGTTGAAAGACGTAATTTATATTCTATTAGGTGATATTTTTCGCTTTTAGTATTATACGGAGTTTAAAGACGTAATTTATATTCTAAGAAATATTTATTTTTTGTAACATTTTATTATATTGAATAGTTTTTAAGTTTTAAAATGTTAATAAAATTTATTTTTAAAGTTTTCAAATTATATATATTTATAAAGAATCTAAATTTTGTGTAGAAAATTCAGTTTTTGCAATTTTTTATTTTTTTAATTTAGATTTTTTTTTTCAATTTTTTATATTTTTTTGAATTTTGTAACTTTTAATAGCATTTCATGAATTAGCGAAAAATCTAGTGGCATTTAATGAAATTTTCCAACATTTTTATTGTAAAATTTCATAAAATGCTCGTGATTAAACAAAAAGGACTTATTGTGAACTTGAAACATACCTAGAATGTCAAAGGTAAAATAGTCATTATTTAAAGTCATACCCCATATTAGGGGTACTTTGCGAATTTCAAAACTTTTCCCATATTTTTAATTCAAGAGAAACCACTAAAAAAATTAAATGTAATTATTATTTGTGTTGAAATTCATTAAATGTCATAATGGTTGACCAACAGGAACAAAAAAGATAAAAATAGACGGAAAAAACAAATATAAAGTATATTTATAATTGTTGAAAACATGTGATGTTAAAGTACTAATATATCTTTAAAAGTTTATATTCTATTTTATGTTTAATTATTTTTCTAATAAAAAGATAAGAATTCCTTAATGTTTTCGGCACCACTGCCATCAAGTCTAAGAAATCATATTGAAGAATCTTTGGAGTTAAAGAGGTTAGTAACGTCGCCCTTTATCTTGGATTCCCAAGTGAAGTGGGAATATATATATAAACATAATTTCTCCTACATCAAAAACAGGGTTCAAGCGTTTATTAAGAGTTGGCAATGCTCAGTTTCACAAGCTAGATGAAGCATACTTATAAAGTCGGTTCTCCTCGCCATACCCTCATTTGTGTATTGGAGTTATGAAGCTCCATATTAGCCTGATCAAAGAAATCCAAGGAGCCATTAGACAATTCTGGTGGTCTGGCTCACTTGCGAAGAAGGGTATCTGCTGGCGAAGGTGGGATACATTATGTAAGAGTCTTGACAATGGTGGATGGGGTTTCAGAGATTTATCATCCTTTAATAACGCTCTATTGGCTAGACAATGTTGGTCGATTATTGAACAACCGAACCTTATGGTGTCGAGATTCCAGAAAGCCATATATTTCCAAGAATCAGACATGATCCATGCTTATCTTGGTGCAATACCAAGCCCAATTTGGCGATCCTTGGGGCTCCCTTTCCCTACTGGAGTTTGGTGCAAGAAGATTGATTGGCGATGGACTTTTACCCGCATACTCGATAGATTTATTCAAGGAAAGCCAAGTTGCAAACCTTAGGAATGGTCCATCTCTCAACAAGTTTGTAACCAAGGGATGAGATGTTGGAGGATGGACAAGATCACACAATGGTTATGTAAAGAGGACACATGCCTTATCCATAAGATGGTCCTTAGTATCTCGAATAAACCGGATGGATGGGGCTGGGAGAAGTAAAAAAAATGGAGTATTCACTGTCAAACCTGCCTATCATTTGGCCTTTATGATCAAAACTCAACAGGATGGATTCCCCTCTAGTCGCTCCCAGATTGAAGCTGCAATGAACAAAATCCGATTGGCTTAGGTTATAAGTGGACCTAGAACCTAATCAGATCCTAATCAACCCAATCAACATAGGATAAGGTTCGAAAAAACCCGGGCTCACAGACTGGTGACTACGTAGGGGACATAATCCTTAAGTATAACTAGCTATATCTTAAGGTAAGAGGACTTAACTCAAAAATGTCATTTAATGCTTTTATTGTATTGTTTGATTTACCGTTGTGTGTATTATTTCCTTATACATTATTGTAGTTCATATGCGAGCATCGAGGGTCCACGCAAACCTATTTCACTCAGACTCGCTTTAGGTGGTCCTTGTCGAAGACTCACACCTTTTGGTGATGTGAATTAGGGGGAAGAGACGCATATCGTGTAAACCACATCTCTTTCATACATGTATTATACCCAAAATTTTGACCCTTAGGAAGGGCCCTGGTGCACAAATTGGAAGGCATGGGCAAAATGGTCAAAACGCACCAAGTCGAGATTTTCCAATGACATTCTTGGGACTTTCTATTTTCATAGGACTTGTTCACCATCTCAAAACACTTTCAAACACCAAAGTCATTACTAAAGGCATTTCGTAATTTTCAGATAACCTTTATTTAGGAAATATAGCTTTTAATTTATATTATAAGCTAATTTTCTTAACAATTAATACATGAAATAGCCTCGAAACAGAAAGAAAAGGTATCTAAACATTAGAATAAAATTGTCACATAGTTAACATGGCTACACAGTCATAAACCAGACAAATTTCATTTGGAAGCTTAACCCAAAATTTTAAAGAGAAATTCATACATCCTTGCAATTATATCTCTCCTTTGGAAAATACCCAAATCAAATCAAAATGTCATGAAATTTTCACAAGATAGAGGATGACATTTAAGAAATAACCTCATTGAAATTTCAAAAATTTTGAACTTCTGATAGTTAGTCATGAATTATTAGAGGTGCCAGATTGTAACATTTTTAGTAAATAAGTTAGTTATCAAAATGACCAAATTTCAACTCTCAAAATTTATAAATATTTTCCTTTATCGATGGTTACATTTTCAAAAAAATTATCGACCTATAACCTATTTTATTAATTCATATTTTCTTTAGGTTTTCGGTAAAAACATTCTTTTATCTTTTGCTCAGCATTTTTGTATAAAAGGACCCTCCCCAAACCACCTAAGGGGCATCACAGAACTCTCCCAAGGTCATAAACCCTTCTTCAAGCTTTGCCTCCCACATCTTCAATCCTCTTGATACTAAAATTTTGCTGAAATCACCCCGAAACCACCAAAAACTCTTTTTTTTTCTCCCACCAAACATTCCATCATCAAAGCACCATCAAATCAGAACCAAAACATGGTAAACAACACCAAGGAAGGGCATCTAGAAGCTGAGGTCAAAGTCCCACCGAATTGACTCCCAACAAAACAATCAAAGAATCCTGTTGTGAAGAATTGATATGTCATGGTCATTAAAATAGGTTACAAATTCAGTTTTCTTAAACTTTAGATCTCTACTTATCTCTTGTGTGAATTACCAATCAAATGTAGGGTTTTTTATTAGTGTTTTCTAGTTGTACAACTTTCTGTATTTGGAATTTGTGCAATTCTTGATCTACTTTTTGCTTTGATCTTGGAGTGCATGCCTAAAATACCCCAAACGTAAAATCTTATGAGTCACCATCCATTCCCCGTGGTGGTTTTCACATACTTCATTATGAACCTCTTATATTAGAGTCTGCCCCTTTGAAATACCCCAAACATAAGTATGCTAATTAAACATCAAGTTATGATGTAATAAGGCTAAAACATGCCTTAGAAATATTGGTAGACAATTTAAACCAAGGAAAACACAAGAAAACGCCTTAAGGGCAATTTAGGCAAAAATGTGCTCTAAGCTTGGAGTGACTTCGATTAGCACCCAAATATCATTATAAGACCTTATTAACATGATAATGGACATTTTAAATCAATTATCAAAGAAAACCAAGCTCAAAAACAAGCTTAAACACAAAATGTGCTTTAAGACTCCTTAAAGCACCTTTTTGAGAAATTGTCTTAGAAATCAGTTTTGAGTGGCTAAATGCCCATGATTACACCTTAATCAACATGTGTACTAATTAGTATCACATTAGGAAGTTAAATCAATGGAAACCAAAAATTTCACAAATTTGTGCACTAATTTGTGAATAGTGCTCAAATAGTGCTAGTTTTGACTTAAGTCAACTTTAATTAGCTAAATGGCCAAACAAGGCCTTATGTATGTTAAATACTAAGGGGGGGGGGACGGTTTGTAAGGGGATGAGTCACCATAGGCTTCATCCAATAAGAAAAGAAGAAGAAATAAAGTGAAAAAGAACTATTTGCTTTTTAAGTTAAATATCTCACCTTTACCTCTTCTCTCTCTTCTCTTCTTCATTTCTCCTCTTCCCCACCGGTTTTCCTTCCTTTTATCTGCTCCAAAACCGTGAGAGCTTCATCCATGGCACCTCCATGTTTAATTGCTCACCAAACACTCATTTTAGTTCCAAATCAAAAAGTGAGCATAGATTATTCTTAGTTGGAGCAAGACCTACCTTTCTCTCTTTTAAAATCATTCAAAGCTAAAGTTTGGTGCCATGAGAAAACTCCATTGATGGAGGAAAATCAAGTTTGAAGAGCCCATTTGGTTCTCCATTCATTCAAGGTAAGAAAAATGTAAGAAAAAACATCTTTCCACCACTTTTCTTACATGGCCGAAAATTACCACTCATGGGGTCTTGTTTTTATGCCTTGTTCTAGCTTGTTTTATTCACCAAGGACTAGTGGAGGTCCTCTTTCATTCAATGCCCAAGCCTACTTTGAGACTTCAAAGGTAATCATCCACTTTTATACCTTAAACACATTTTTAACCTAGGTTTTCATTCCTTAAGGTTGGTATATTGTTTAGCACTCATGAGAGTCATTGAATATTGATTAGAACATTGGCAAAGGAAATTTAATGGGTGGCCGAGATTCATTCAAGAAGAAGGTCTAAGGAGGAAGTAAAGATAAGCTTGAGAAAACAAGGTAAGATGCTTACCTAATGGTGGTTTAAGTTTTAAGGGGTGAGATTTAGATAAGTACTAATGTGGCTTAGAGCTTACATTATGTAATGGGTTATATAACCTAGGAAAAAGAATTTAAACAAGCTTATGAACTTGTGATTAAGGAGCCAATGGGAATGAGTTGATAATATAAGTTTAAGGTGGATTTTAAGAGCATCATAACTACTATGAGATTGATGGGTGTAATTGCAGGTTAAAAGCTATTACATGTGGGAAATTCAGTGTTTAAAATTCATGTCATTTAAGGGCCTAAGAGCCATGTTATTTAAGAGCCTTAGTGCTACGCAATTTAAGATTATTGCGTTATATTGAGTTTGTTATGAATGAGTTGAATTGGGTGAGAAAATAATGAGAAAGAATGCTGTGTGTGAGATGGTTGAGGAAAACAATGCATTTGGGCATGATAATATACTAGAGACATGGCGAAATTTGAGTAGAAAACAAATGTTTAAGTGGGTGGTGGTGAGTTAATATGCCCTAGGATTCACTAGGGATCATTCTGAGGAATTTGAGTGGAAATGAGTTAACTAAGGAGTTCTTGAGGTTTAGAATGACCTAGAATTGTCTATGAGGAAATTAGAGTTTAGATGGGTGTATTGAACACACCAAAGTCATGGTAAGAGGAATGGTGAGACTTGTGCTAAATTTGAAGGAGGAGGTGTATAATGCTTTAAGATGATTTAGGTATGAACTAGAGAATATAACAATGAGAATTTTGGGAAGCTTGTGTAAGTGAAGAGGATGCTAGTGGTGGAACAATAAGGTTTTAGTTAGATGGTAATGAGTGGACTTAGGTGATGGGAGTGAAGATTGTAGGAGAATGTTGTCGATTGTCGAGGAAATTAACTAGGAATGTATAAGAGTGTAAGATCATGAGAATGGTGAGTAAATTGAGTAAAAGAGATGTAGATGTCTAAGGAGGGTGTAGGAAGGTCAAGGTAAAGAAGAACAAGGTTAAGGTGCTAAGAGGATGGGAAGAAATGTTTAGGTATGTCCAAGAGTTTAGGAATGATGAGTAACAAATGGAAGAGAGAGGAATTTGTGCATGGATATGCAAGGTGACTTGAGGAAGTTTTGGTAAATGAAATGAAGATGGAAAATGATGTTTATGAAGTGCTCAAACTGTTAAGGAGGGAACACTTGGGTTGGTTGAAGTGTTGGTAAGGTTACAAGTTGGAAATGTAAGGAAATAAGTGCTAAGTGTTAGGAGTTTTAAAAAGGATTGAGTGAATGTTTAAGAAGATCTTTGGAAATTGTTTTGGAGAGTTTGGTGGAAGTTCTAAGGTGAGTTTAAGTGCCCAAATGGTATTAGGACACATGGGGGAACTTGTGGAGAAGTTTGGAGTCAAATGGGAATTTAAAAACAAAGGTTTGGAGCCAACCGACCTTAGGGACCGGACCTGCAAGGTCGGTCGAGCCCAGTTTACACTACCGGAAAGAGTTTCTGGAATGGACCGACCTTGGGGACCGGACTTGCAAGGTCGGTCGGGCCTGAATTTTGTATGCGGAATAAGTCTCTGGAATGGACCGACCTTGTGGACCGAACTTGCAAGGTCGGTCGGGGTAGAATTTTTAGACGGTAATGTGTTCTAGAATGGACCGACCTTGGGACCGGACTTAGCAAGGTCGGTCGTAGTGTAAATTTTCTAACCCAGGAGTCACTGGAATGGACCGACCTTGGGTAAGGTCGGTCGGTAGGGTCGGTCGACCCAAAATATATAAAAAAACTTTAAATTCTAAAGATGTTAATTGGTATTAGGGTATGCCATTAAGGGGGTAAGGATGATTAGGAAGATAAGGACCTAAGGGATTAAGATAAGTTAAAGCTTTAAATGTTAAGGTTAAGTTTGTAAGGTTAAGTTTGTAAGAACTTAAGAGGTGTTAAGTGGGGATCATTATGGGTTAAGTAAGTTAATTAAGTTGAATTAAGTTAAGTGATTAACAACCTAAAACTGAATCAATGTTTTAGGACTTGAGAGTTTGGACTCCGGAGGAGAGTAAGCTACCAAACGACCAACGGTGAACGGTACAGTTCTTCTTGTGACCTGCTTGCTAATGAGGTGTCCCTCGGCTTGTGCTATTTGCTTTTGTGTGCTCACTAAACAAGATAAAGCATGCAACCGGAACAATATGTTTATTGTACTGTTGTGTGATGTTTGAAAACTAACACAACTTACGGTGAGAACTTACTAACCAACGTTTAGTAAGGAATTGTGTGAGACTAAGGAACGCTCCCTAATATTAGTTTGTTAAAAACCGAAAGAGGTTTAACCAACAAACATTATCTTGAGACTTCTACTAACTGGGACTTGGGGGGAGTGAGGAACCCGGGACTGACTCCGGTCATGCATGCTAAGGAAAAGGGGGTCGGTATCTAAAGCAGATCCAACTTCCGCTTAAGGACTTGTCTTCGGACTTGTTGCCTAGGGTCGGTTGCCGGCTCAGCTACGTTGGACATCCAGTCCAAGGTAGGAGGCTTTAAGATGGTGTGGTAGGATCACCTAAATCTTAAATTATAAGATAAGTTGTTTATTCAACCAATGGAGTTAATAGCTCATTGGCTAGGGTTGCTTTTGACCCGACAAAAATAAACATTGAGGTAAGGTACAAACATTTCTATTTAAAGAGAGGTTTGTATTCTAAGATTAAGTTAGGGTTTGAGATAAATTACAACCATTTCTATTTAAAGAATGGTTTGTATCCTAAGACTGAGATAACCTACATCCATTTCTTTTTAAAGAATGGTTTGTTTTCTAAGACTAAGATAAGGACTAAGATTGAGGTAAGATAAGGTTGGATTGAGAATAAGAGGAAACATAATCTAAGGAGTTAAATAATTGACTCAATAATTAAGGGAACACATTTAAGTCGTTCTTTGTGCCTGAACTTTGATTGTTCATATTTGGCTTGTTGTTTACTGCACTTTCTATTATGTTGTGCATCTAATCAACCTCCATGCTATCGACAATTAGTCGTCGTAGTCACGTTAGCTTGCGGGCCATGAGAGGATCGTACCAGCATTCGTGCTGACCCCCTTTGGGGGCTGTTTTTACTACACAAGTGAACGTCAGGAGGCGGCCGTCACGAGAGTAAGATGGGGTACGCGTGTTACGGGTTAAGTGTGGCCTACGAGTTGTGCATGTACACTCGTATGGCATTTTGAGTTAGTAAGATGTATAGGATGTGAGGGGATTGTAAGAAGGATATGTATTTGGTTAGGATTGGTATGCGCTAATGTTTGGTATATTCTGTTAGTCAGACCGTGGCAAGGTCCTGGAATGTAATTGAATCCGCTGCTACGTTTGTATTTAAGGTGATAAGTTTGTGATAACCACGATTGGATCGAGATGGGGTGTTACAAAAAGTGGTATCAGAGCGTAGTTACGCTCTGAAGACAAGAAATACCGAACTTAGGAGAATACTGAGGTTGAGTTTGAGTTATGGGTTAAGGGTTGAGAGATAGAGTGTGAGGTGCGTTTGTTAGGACTTCCCGGTGTTTACCGGATATCCATAGTACCTAGACCCGCCCTCCACATCCCTAACCCTGAATATGTAGAACAAACGCCAGAGAGAAGAAAGCCTTCTCTTACTTGGGAAAAACCCGATATGGCAGTTAGTTAACATTAAGCAATACGAGAAGCACATCGTTATACAACGGTTTACGAAAACTTGGAGGTTTTAATTGGAGTGCAATGATGAAACAGGCGCTGCCAACAGAATTCTACCAATAAGCACTAGTAGAAAAAATGTTTTTAATGACGGTGTTTAAACCACGGTTAAATGGAAAACCGTGGTTTAAAGTTTATAAACCACGGTTTTCATAGCAACCGTCATTTAAGGTGCATACCAGAGCGCATATACCACGGTTCTTAAGGAGCCATCGTATATAGGTTAGTTATATACCACGGTTTTCAGGGCAACCGTGGTATATAGTACATGCCGGAGTGAATATACCACGGTTCTCGGGGAACCGTCGTATATAGTGTACCTATATACCACGGTTTCTAGGCAACCGTCATTTATATTGCACATCTTACTATATTAAACCACAGTTTTTTGATGAACCGTGGTATATAGTCTAGGCGGGAATTTTAATTTTCGGCCGAAATTTAACACGACGCTTTCTCTCTATTCTCTTTACATATCGACGAAGCACTCTTCTTCTTCATTCTATTCAACCTCACGGTAATTTTGGAACCCAAACCGATGAACATGCTCTGCAACTATTCTTCATTCTCTTCAACTAGCTCACGATAATTTTTGCTACCCTAAATCGCGAACAAGGAACATGCTCGTCCTCACTAATTCTCTTGTTTTTTGGTAATTTTTGCAGCTTACACTTGCGAACAAGGAACATGCTCGTCCTCACTCACTCATTCTCACTGTTATTTTCGCAACCATAACCGGCGAACAAGGAACATGGCCTATGCCTCCATTCTTCATTCTCTTCAACTTCACGGTAATTTTGCAACCCACCGCGAACAAGGAACATACTACGCCTCCGGAACATTATTCACTCATTATTTTGCAACCCTAAATCGCAAACAAGGAACACACATGTTCTAGCTTCTTCATTCTCTTTTGTGCTCTGTTTGAGATCTGCGTAGCGGCGCTTCGAATCGCCGGCGATTTTGAAAAAAAATTCATAGACTATAAACCACGGTTATACTTATAACCGTGGTTTATTCGTTGATTTTATAGATAATATACCACGGTTTTAACCTATAACCATCGTATAAAAGGAATTAAAACCACGCACTGACCTTAACCGTCGTTTAAAATCGGTGAAGACCGCGTCCAAAAACGGTCTTAAACGACGGTCATAGCAAACCGTGGTATATAGTCTACTTTTAAACGATGGTTATCAACCGTGGTATATAGGCAATTTTCTATATGCGACGGGAGCATAAACCACGGTTCCTAACCGTGGTATATAAGTAAAATAACCGTGGTTAAAAACATTTTTTCCACTAGTGAAGGGAACGGTAATTACCGGCAACGTGGGTTGACATGCTACGCAGTCGAAACAACCCGCTATACCAATGATAAGAAAAGCACTACGAGTGCAATGGTTAGGAAAAGATAAGCGACATGAGTACCGGACAGTGATCCGAATGAGCATAACAGTGGGATAATACAAGGCATGAGAGTTAAGATTACTGGAAAGTCCAGTTAGAAACGGGGACTCCAAACCCCATACAAAAGAAAGGTTATAAAACCTGGCCGACATAGCGCAGGCAACAATAAGAACGTGTACTACTGTATACCAGAATAGGACTATGATGTAGTGCCTGAAGGAGAATCATTACTTAGTAGCCACGATTAATGTATGGAAACGGGAGCGAGGATTAAGACATAAGAAAATAACAAGGGGTTCCCTCGGAAAGAGGAACGCCTGATAAGTGACAGTACTGTCAAGACGACAAGGAAACTGCAGGGTGGTCAGTTATCCAGAATAAGAGAACATCAAAGGAGCCCCGAGGACTACCAAAGATATAAAAGATTAGGTGGAAGTACCACTACCAACATACATAGTACCAACAACTCATCTTGCATGGCGCACTTGCCGTAGCAAGTGCTACCACGGTTAAGCTATACGGGAAGCCATTATGGCAATATAGTAGAATGTTACAGTTATAACGCTTATTGGTATCGGATTGCAAATCTATAAGAATGAGAGAATGAGACCCTGGAAGGCCTGACGGCCTGACCATGATGAGATGAGTTAATACACCAGTCAGCAGGGAGCTGAACTTGGATGGAATACTAAATGGAATAAATATCAGCAACAGTACAACCTACTAAAACAACAACCGATAGCATGGTAAGAACACCAATCCCGAACCTCAAGGAGAGGAACCTAAGAGATCGCTCAATAATCCGAGAAAAACACTACGTAAGTAACAACATACAAGGAAGTATCAAGAGATACAATGAAGGCAGTCGACATAACGACTTCCAACAGGAACGGGATAGAACTCCTGAGATGACTATTAAGAATACCATTAACAACAATCTTTGTTGAACATGTTAGTAAACCCCGGAAACAGGGACATAGGAAGTGGACTTAAGTTATGAACTACCAAGCATTAAAGACATATGACCCTGGAAAAGGAAAGCTCAGAGGACTACCCCCATAGAGCGGGCATAGTCGAGCCGGACAAACTGATGAATGACAATTAATACTATTTGTCTAACTCATTAACACCCAAGTATGATTAATCATCAACGAGTGGCGTTGCCAACGAGAGTTCAACGAAGCATTGAGATGGAAGCACATGATAACCTGGACAAATATCCAATTTAGACACCGTAAGGCAGATGCCTAATACGAACCTAACCTTGATTGCTAAAACCAAGCTAAAAAACAAGCTTAAACACAAAATGTGCTTTAAGACTCCTTAAAGCACCTTTTTGAGAAATTGTCTTAGAAATGGGTTTTGAGTGGCTAAATGCCCATGATTAAACCTTAATCAACATGTGTACTAATTAGTAGCAAAATGGTAAAGTTTTTAAATTCACTGAGCGAAGTAAAACTGACTGAGCGAACGAGTTCAGCTAATTTGTGAATAGTGCTCAAATAGTGCTAGTTTTGACTTAAGTCAACTTTAATTAGCTAAATGGCCAAAAAAGGCCTTATGTATGTTAAATACTAAGGGGGGACGGTTTTTAAGGGGATGAGTCACCATAGGCTTCATCCAATAAGAAAAGAAGAAGAAATAAAGTGAAAAAGAACTATTTGCTTTTTAAGTTAAATATCTCACCTTTACCTCTTCTCTCTCTTCTCTTCTTCATTTCTCCTCTTCCCCACCGGTTTCCTTCCTTTTCTCTGCTCCAAAACCGTGAGAGCTTCATCCATGGCACCTCCATGTTCAATTGCTCACCAAACACTCATTTTAGCTCCAAATCAAAAAGTGAGCATAAATTATTCTTAGTTGGAGCAAGACCTACCTTTCTCTCTTTTCAAATCCTTCAAAGCTAAAGTTTGGTGCCATGATAAAACTCCATTTATGGAGGAAAATCAAGTTTGAAGAGCCCATTTGGTTCTCCATTCATTCAAGGTAAGAAAAATGTAAGAAAAATCATCTTTCCACCACTTTTCTTACATGGACGAAAATTACCACTCATGGGGCCTTGTTTTTATGCCTTGTTCTAGCTTGTTTTATTCACCAAGGACTAGTGGAGGTCCTCTTTCATTCAATGCCCAAGCCTACTTTGAGACTTCAAAGGTAATCATCCACTTTTATACCTTAAACACATTTTTAACCTAGGTTTTCATTCCTTAAGGTTGGTATATTGTTTAGCACTCATGAGGGTCATTGAATATTGATTAGAACATTGGCAAAGGAAATTTAATGGGTGGCCGAGATTCATTCAAGAAGAAGGTCTAAGGAGGAAGTAAAGATAAGCTTGAGAAAACAAGGTAAGATGCTTACCTAATGGTGGTTTAAGTTTTAAGGGGTGAGATTTAGATAAGTACTAATGTGGCTTAGAGCTTACATTATGTAATGGGTTATATAACCTAGGAAAAAGAATTTAAACAAGCTTATGAACTTGTGATTAAGGAGCCAATGGGAATGAGTTGATAGTATAAGTTTAAGGTGGATTTTAAGAGCATCATAACTACTATGAGATTGATGGGTGTAATTGCAGGTTGAAAGCTATTACATGTGGGAAATTCAATGTTTAAAATTTATGTCATTTAAGGGACTAAGAGCCATGTTATTTAAGAGCCTTAGTGCTATGCAATTTAAGATTGTTGCGTTATATTGAGTTTGTTATGAATGAGTTGAATTGGGTGAGAAAATAAGATGAGAAAGAACTTGATGTGTGTGAGATGGTTGAATGAGGAAAACAATGCATTTGGGCATGATAGTATACTAGAGAAGCTATGACAAAATTTGAGTAGAAAAAAAAGTGTTTAAGTGGTGGTGGTGAGTTAATATGCCCTAGGATTCACTAGGGATCATTCTGAGGAATTTAAGTGGAAATGAGTTAACTAAGGAGTTCTTGAGGTTTAGAATGACCTAGAATTGTCTATGAGGAAATTAGAGTTTAGATGGGTGTATTGAACACACCAAAGTCATGGTAAGAGGAATGGTGAGACTTGTGCATAAATTTGAAGGAGGAGGTGTATAATGCTTTAAGATGATTTAGGTATGAACTAGGGAATATAACAATGAGAATTTTGGGAAGCTTGTGTAAGTGAAGAGGATGCTAGTGGTGGAACAATAAGGTTTTAGTTAGATGGTAATGAGTGGACTTAGGTGATGGGAGTGAAGATTGTAGGAGAATGTTGTCGATTGTCGAGGAAATTGACTAGGAATGTATAAGAGTGTAAGATCATGAGAATGGTGAGTAAATTGAGTAAAAGAGATGTAGATGTCTAAGGAGGGTGTAGGAAGGTCAAGGTAAAGAAGAACAAGGTTAAGGTGCTAAGAGGATGGGAAGAAATGTTTAGGTATGTCCAAGAGTTTAGGAATGATGAGTAACAAATGGAAGAGAGAGGAATTTGTGCATGGATATGCAAGGTGACTTGAGGAAGTTTTGGTAAATGAAATGAAGATGGAAAATGATGTTTATAAAGTGCTCAAACTGTTAAGGAGGGAACACTTGGGTTGGTTGAAGTTTTGGTACGGTTACAAGTTGGAAATGTAAGGAAATAATTGCTTAGTGTTAGGAGTTATAAAAAGGATTGAGTGAATGTTTAAGAAGATCTTTGGAAATTGTTTTGGAGAGTTTGGTGGAAGTTATAAGGTGAGTTTAAGTACCTAAATGGTATTAGGACACCTGGGGGAACTTGTGGAGAAGTTTGGAGTCAAATGGGAATTTAAAAACAAAGGTCTGGAGCCGACTGACCTTAGGGACCGGACCTGCAAGGTCGGTCGAGCCCAGTTTACACTACCGGAAAGAGTTTCTGGAATGGACCGACCTTGGGGACCGGACTTGCAAGGTCGGCCGGGCCTGAATTTTGTATGCGGAATAAGTCTCTGGAATGGACCGACCTTGTGGACCGAACTTGCAAGGTCGGTCGGGTAGAATTTTCAGACGGTAATGTGTTCTGGAATGGACCGACCTTGGGACCGGACTTAGCAAGGTCGGTCGTAGTGTAAATTTTCTAACCCGGGAGTCACTGGAATGGACCGACCTTGGGTAAGGTCGGTCGGTAGGGTCGGTCGACCCAAAACATATAAAAAAAACTTTAAATTCTAAAGATGTTAATTGGTATTAGGGTATGCCATTAAGGGGGTAAGGATGATTAGGAAGATAAGGACTTAAGGGATTAAGATAAGTTAAAGCTTTAAATGTTAAGGTTAAGTTTGTAAGATTTAGTTGTAAGAACTTAAGAGGTGTTAAGTGGGGATCATTATGAGTTAAGTAAGTTAATTAAGTTGAATTAAGTTAAGTGATTAACAACCTAAAACTGAATCAATGTTTTAGGACTTGAGAGTTTGGACTCCGGAGGAGAGTAAGCTACCAAACGACCAACGGTGAACGGTACAGTTCTTCTGGTGACCTGCTTGCTAACGAGGTGTCCCTCGGCTTGTGTGCTATTTGCTTTTGTGTGCTCACTAAACAAGATAAAGCATGCAACCGGAACATTATGTTTATTGTATTGTTGTGTGATGTTTGAAAACTAACACAACTTACAGTGAGAACTTACTAACCAACGTTTAGTAAGGAATTGTGTGAGACTAAGGAACGCTCCCTAATATTAGTTTGTTAAAAACCGAAAGAGGTTTAACCAACAAACATTGTCTTGAGACTTCTACTAACTAGGACTTGGGGGGAGTGAGGAACCCGTGACTGACTCCGGTCATGCATGCTAAGGAAAAAGGGGTCGGTATCTAAAGCAGATCCGACTTCCGCTTAAGGACTTGTCTTCGGACTTGTTGCCTAGGGTCGGTTGCCGGCTTAACTACGTTGGACATCCAGTCCAAGGTCGGAGGCATTAAGATGGTGCGGTAGGATCACCTAAATCCTAAATTATAAGATAAGTTGTTTATTTAACCAATGGAGTTAATAGCTCATTGGCTAGGGTTGCTTTTGACCTGACAAAAATAAACATTGAGGTAAGGTACAAACATTTCTATTTAAAGAGAGGTTTGTATTCTAAGATTAAGTTAGGGTTTGAGATAAGTTACAACCATTTCTATTTAAAGAATGGTTTGTATCCTAAGACTGAGATAACCTACATCCATTTCTATTTAAAGAATGGTTTGTTTTCTAAGACTAAGATAAGGACTACGATTGAGGTAAATAAGGTTGGGATTGAGAATAAGAGGAACATAATCTAAGGAGTTAAATAATTGACTCAATAATTAAGGAATGCATTTAAGTCGTTCTTTGTGCCTGAACTTTTGATTGTTCATATTTGGCTTGTTGTTTACTGGACTTTCTATTATTTGTGCATCTAATCAACCTCCCATTCTATCGACAATTAGTCGTCGTAGTCACGTTTAGCTTGGGGGCCATTAGAGATCGTACCAGCATTCGTTGCTGACCCCCTTTAGGGCTGTTTTTACTACACAGGTGGACGTCAGGAGGTGGCCGTCACGAGAGTAAGATGGGGTACGCGTGTTACGGGTTAAGTGTGGCCTACGAGTTGTGCATGTACACTCGTATGACATTTTGAGTTAGTAAGATGTATAAGATGTGAGGGGATTGTAAGAAGGATATGTATTTGGTTAGGATTGGTATGTGCTAATGTTCGGTATATTCTGTTAGTCAGACCGTGGCAAGGTCCTGGAATGTAATTGAATCCGCTGCTACGTTTGTATTTAAGGTGATAAGTTTGTGATAACCACGATTGGATCGAGATGGGTGTTACACCCTCTGGATGGGAAATGCATCTTAAGGCCGGTCTTCCAAAAGATCTTTTGTATAATAGTCCATTTTCCATAAAGTATGAGGCCACCCTTCTTTATACTTTTTTTGATTCTTTTAAGTCATTCGGAATAGTTCCTTCCTTTATGAATCTTATGATTGGTGTCATCCAAGTTTCGTCTAAGGATGTCTCTTCGATAGCCATCATTTCTTTGGTTGTGATGCTGGAACCTCCTTTCACCTCCATCCATACTTTTCTTGGTATTCTTTCTGCTATGCTGGCTAGTTTTGCAAGGATATCTGTTTCTACATTTTATTTTTGACGGATATGTCGCAGCTCACACCTTGTGAAAATTATACTTTAGCTCTTGTACTTTTGCCAGATACTTCTTGAGATTGTTCTCCTTTGCCTCGTATATGTTCTCACTTTGTCTTGCAACGAGCAAAGATCTACGAGAACCTTTAAATCTGTATTTTCATATTTTTGTTAATTTCTTAAGAGAATTTTTTTTTATTTATTCTCTCTTTTTTTTGAGATTTTTTTGAACCAGAAAAACCTCTTGCCCCCAAGCTTGTCGCTACGTTTAGACCCTGGATTAGCGCCTCATATTGTGCTTCATTATTTGTTACTTCAAATTCTAGCCTGAAAGCATATTTCAACTCTCTTCCGTCCGGGGTATGCACAACCACCCCCGTGTGTGCCCCTATTTTGCATCATGCTCCTTTTACATGAACCACATATGGCTTTTGACAGACCTCTTCGTTTTGGGAGAAAATGGCTTCCGTGATGAATTCTGCTAGGGCTTGTGCTTTTATTGCGGTCCAGGGCTCGTAGTGGATTTCAAATTGTGTTAGTTCAATAGTCCAACTTACTATTTGCTTAGAGGCATTTGAGTTATTGGCTATCTGTTTTATTGGCCAGTTGATCCGGACGCAGATCCGGTGTGACCGGAAGTATGGTCTCAACTTCTGGGAGGCTACTACAAGTGCAAACATCATTTTTTTGATGCTTGTGTATCTGGTTTCTGTTGGGGTTAAAAAAATTTCTGTGCAATACATTGGGATTTCCTTTTTTCCTTCTTCCATGATTAGGACTGCTGCTACTACCCATTCAGATACTGAAATGTATAAGAATAAGTCCTGGCCCGGGGCTGGGACTTGTAACTTGGGGAACTTTTTAAGCATGTCCTTGATTTTTTCAAAGGCTATTACACATTCTTCTCCCCATCGGAAGCGCTTGTTTGACCTGAGTGTGTTAAAAAGGGGATAGATTTTCTGCAGCTTAGAACAGAATCTTCTTAGAGCGGTAAGTCTTACATTTAAGGTTTATACATCTTTGATGTTTTTTTGCTGTGGCAACTTTAAGACCGCCTAGATTTTCTACGGGTCAACTTCTGTTCCTCTTTATCCAACAATGAAACCCAAGAATTTTCCTTGAGTTACTCCAAAAACACATTTCTCCGGATTGAATTTGATTGGAATTTGTCCAGAGTGTTGAATGTTTCTTCCAGATCTATCATATACTGTTCTTTGGAGTCGCTTCTTATGACAATGTCGTTTACATATGCTTTGACATTTCGTGTTAACTGATCTTTGAACACTTTATCGACCATCCTCTAGAAGGTTGCACCTACGTTCTTTAAACCATATGGAATTACCTTATAGAAAAAGGTTCTGGAAGAAGTGATAAAGGATATTTTTCTTCATCCGCTTTGTTCATTTTTATTTGGTTGTATCCTGAGAATTCATCTAAGAAGCTTAGGATAGTGCTTTGGGCCATTCCAATGACTAGCTTATCTATTGAGGGGAGTGGATAGAAATATTTTGGACATGCTTTATTTAAATCCGTGAAATCTACACACATTCGCCATTTTCCATTTGCTTTTTTTTTTACCATAACAACATTTTCTAGCCATTTGGGGTAAACCACTTCTCTTATGAATCCTGCCTGGAGAAGCTTGTCTACCTCCGCCCGGGCTACTTCATCCCTTTCCCATCCTATGATTCTTTTCCTTTTCCTTATTGTTGGATGCTTCGGGTCTATGCTCAAGTTATGCTGGATAAGTACTCTGGGCATCTCCTCTGGCCTCCAAGTGAACGTTTCCCTTCTTTTTTTCCAAGAATCTCATTAAATGAGTGTTCTCCCCTGTCAAAGGCATTTTCTATTTTAAAGAATTAGAAGGATCAAGCTTTAAAAGTACCTCTTTTGGTGGGTCCGCAGGTGAGTTGTGACCTTTTTGTTCTTCTGGTTCCGGGGCTTTCAGTCTTTTCTCAGGTATTCAAGCTTTGAGCCTACAGTTTTGACTATGTCATCCTCAGAGAAACCCTCTACTATTCTTACCTCTCATACCCGGGCCAATTTTTTGCTTCCCCTTACTGTTACAATTTTTCCGGATCTGGTGAGGTATTTCATTTTGAGGTAATATATGCTGCATATGGTTCTGAAAACATTGATCCCTGATCGTCCCAAACACATGTTATAGCCAGAGAGTCCTCTTACAATATAAACAGTCAATTTTTATGTTCTTCTTTCATTCCCAAGCCCTAGGGTCATTGTGATGTCTATGCTCCCGGAGGCTTTGGTGGTAATCCCTTCAATAAATCCTAAAATTGTTGTGTACGGTTTTACCTTTTTCTTCTGGGATATCCAGCCTTCTACAGGCTTCCAAAGTGATGATATTTTCCCCTACTCCGCAATCTACTAAGATCCCATTTATTATCCTATTGTTAATTTGAGCTCTGATTACCGAAGGGTCATTATGTGGATAAAAAACTCTTTTGCCTTCCTCAATAAAATATATTAGGAGCAGAGTTTCTCGTTTTGCAACATTCCTCTCTGGTAATTCTTGATGTACCTCATGTACATGCCTTTTCCTCTCGTTTGTTGTATAAGGCCCTAACTCATATAATAGACCTGTAATTTACTTAATGGGAAAAATGGTATGTTAGAAGAAAAGGAAAAAATGGGCATTTTATCTTTCCTTTCTCATTGAGACAATCATTCTAGTTACAAAAAAAAAGATTTTGCTGATTTTTCTTCCTTCCTTATTTTGATTTTTTTCTTCTTACAGACTTGTGACAACCCAAAAAAATGTGTTGTGATCTATCTCGGGGTGCACTTCTTTTTCTATTTCTGACCTGGCCCGGGCGGAGTAGTTGTTGCCCGCGGGGTAATCGCTGCCAGCCTTTTGATTTCCTGGATATGTTTTCTTCTTTCTTTTCAATTCCTCAGTTCTATTGAGCTCTTTGAGAGAGTGGCACAGTTTGTTGTTCGGTGATTGTAATGCCCATGATATTCACAGTACGCCACCGGGGTTTCTCCATTCAATTGTTTCTTTGGTTGGGGATGAAGTCATTCTCTTATTGCGGCTGCATATCACCCATGACTTATCTCAATTGTCCTTGTCTCAAAGTAGGTAGGGTTAGGGATTGGTTGACTCTTGGTGTATGGTTTGTATCTGGACCCTCCTCTAGAGGATGACCCGTTGCATGAGAAATCTTCTCCCACAGGCTTCTTGTCCGCTGGCATTGGATTTTTGAAGGTAGCCATCAGTTCCATTGCTTTGTTTTCAGTTGTTTATGACTTTAGGAATTCATGTAGCATCTCAGATAACTCTCCGTGAGTTTTTGGTGCTTTGATGGCAATTTTCCCTACCAGCCTGGGATGTGCCAATCCATTTCCAAATGCTTTGATTAATATCTTCTCGTCAACATCATCGATCTCAGCTACCTGTCTGTGAAACCTCTCGTTGTACCCCCTGACACTTTCTTCTTTCTTTTGTTTGATGTCCATGAGCTTAATGGTTTCCTTATTTATTTTTTTGCTTGCTGAAAAATATTGTTGGGATTCCGTTGTTAGCTGCTTGAAGCTCAGAATCGATTGTGGAGGTCTTGTGGATATCTAGATTAAGGCTCTCTTTGGAAAGTGTTCCCGGGAAAAGATTGCACAAGGCCAAGGAAATGATGCCCTGTGTTCATGGTGAACATGAACTTTTTGACATGTTGAGCTGGATAGCCCGTTCCATCATATTTCAATTGTTGGTGCTACGAAGTAGGGAGGGAGTTTCTTCTTCTTTATCCTATCCAGGCCCAGGCCTCACTGCGCAGGCTGGCTTGCCTGGTTCTCATTATGTTTTTGTACGTCCGCACTTCGTCGCCCGGGCCTTGTCGCCCTAGCCTTATCGTGTGGGCCTTGTTGTATGGGCCTTGGTGTCTGGGTAACTTCTCTGCTCCTTTCACAGTCCAAGAAGATTCAGGTCCAAGTGCCCATTCATAACTATAATAGCATTCCAGCCTAAGAGCCTCGTTTCCAGTTCTTAGAGATTCAGGCTCAAGTGCCTCATTCACCGTCAAGAGTTCAAACTTTTCAAGAGCCTACTTAGAGTTCATTGGATCCATTTGTTGTGGGAAAGAAGTTGGAATAGGAAGATCACGGTCATCTTTGCATACTCCCAACGACACATCATAGTTGAAAGCTCGAACGTTAGGCAGATTGGCAACATTCGAGTTCGATGAGGAGTCTGAGGTTCACATGCATTCTACTACATAACTTGTCATGCATCCCTCATAAAATAACTGTTTTAAATTGAACGACTAAGAAGCATCGGTTTTGAAAATTCATCTTTTTCCCGAAGCTTATAAGAAAATGGTTTTTTCAAGCTCAAAACCTTTTAACCTAAAATGACAAAGACATGATAAGATTTCTTTTCAAAGAACATAAACCTTTTACCGGAGTCAATTTCTTTCAAATGTCTTTTAAAATGAGAGTTCATGAAATAATCATGTTCAAGCAACGAAACATGAAAACTTGTCCTTTGTTTCTGAAAAGTTGAGCATGTTTTGCGAGACACCACAACCCATTCCCAAAGCATCCAAGTAACTCACAGAACTTATGAAAACAAGCAACCTTCAAATCATTGTTGAAAACCTCGAAGTAATACTAGGGACAATCTGAGTTAGGATCGTTTATGTAATACCCCTAAAGTTTATGAATATAATTAAGGGTTAATTAATTAATTATAGAGGCTAATGAGCCCTAAATTAATTAAGGAGTTATATAACCTCCAAATGTATTTATATAAACAAATACATATAGTCCAACAAGGTCACTAAACCTTACATAAAATATTAGACTAAAGTGGGAGTAATTATAAGGAGAAATCAACTAGGAAAGTTGATGTAACATGTAATATATCATTACATGAAATAAGAGCACAAATGCGATGAGTGAATTAAAGCATATACTTAACTAGTCATAGTGAATAGTAAAGTACACTAATCACTCAAAATACCAAAGAATACAACAAGATACAAAGGAATACACCTTAGAACAAGGTAACTACACAAGTTACCACCTAACACATGAAACAAGTCCAAAAACACAACATGTAACACTTTAACATTATAAGTTTCAAAAATTACAAAAAGTAAACCCCATAGATATTTCCATGTTGGCCGGCCACTTTTGAGAGGGAAAAGCAACATAAAGCAAAAGCAAAAGCAATAGCACTATAGAGGAGGGAAGATTCCAAGGCACAGAAGTCTTCTCCATGGGAACTACCACTCACACTCTCTTTCACACACCCATTCCTCTCATTTCTACCATGCACTCATGCGACAGCTCCCTCCCTTCTCTCATCTTAGACTTTATCTTCTTCAACCTCTCTTCTTCTTCTTCTCTTCAAGCTCCAAAGAAGACCATTAATGGTGAAGTAACCTCTTTACTCTTTTTTCCTCCTAAACCTTCATCTTTCTTCTTCAACAACACCAAACAAACCCCTAGCTTAACAACTGCAAAAAATGCTAGCACTTTTAGAGTCCAGAATCTATAGAGAAATCATAGAGAAGAACTAGCTAAAGTTCAACCAAGCTTAAGATAAGAAAAGGTGTTCTAAGCTTCCATCTTTTCCTTTGTTCCATACATGGCCAAATCCATCCTCACTTACACTATGTTTCTTCATCTTTTAACACATTAAGAGAAGCTCCTTATACTCCTTTTGTTGGCTAAAACTCCAAGGAGAAACAACCATTTCAAATAAGACTTCAAGGGTAAGTCATAAACTAAGGTTTTAAGTACTTAAATCATGTTCTATGTATAGATCTATACTAGATCTAACATGTGTCCTATTTTCTATAATGAAGAGGCAAAAACCTCATTTGGAGCTCTAAGGTAAGATCTTACTCCTTAATGCACATTTTGGTGCTTTAAGCTTTAGGTTATTCCTTAATCTTTTTTAGGTATCTAAAGACCCTAACTTTGCTTCCTTTTACCTTCTTAAACATTACCGAAAATTGAGGTTACCCATCTTGGGTTTTGTTGGCTGAGAGCAAAGGAACCAAGGAGAAAAAGGCTCAAAAATCTACACTAAGCACAAATGTAAGCTTCAAACCTAAGCAAATGAGTTTAACCTATCATATAAGCCTTATATTTGTCCAAAAATATAAAATAAACCCTAATTTGTGTATAAGGTAGAAATTTCAAGTGATAAATCAAAACATAAGAGCATAAAAAGGGTAAGTTCTACCTTAAGGCTCATTTTAACGTTTTAAGATGTTTAAGCTTGGGAACTAACTAAAGCCATGGGTTAACCTTGTAAAATGGTCTAATATTACCTAAGATAAGACATAAAATCATACTATCATGATTGGTAATGACTACCAAGGACTTAAGGACTTAATTGTCACATTAACTTAAGTTTAAGTGGTTTTATGCAAATTATCAACTATGAGAAGTATTGAAATTGTTATGGCCGAGATTAAGTGTTGAATTATCAGTATTTTATGTCCATTGGGAGTTTATTTTATGGCTTGTATTATGGTCACAAGTTTAAGTTAAGTTTATAAGCATTTAAAGGTTTTTAATGCTTTAAGAGTTAAGGATTGTTATAGTATTTGATTGGGTGTGAAAATCTGATACTAAGAGGCTATTTGGATGAGGAAAACAACCTCAAAAGGTTGGTGTAAAAATACCTAGGAAATTAGGTATTGTTTGGATTTAGTTTAGTGCTAAAATTGGGCTTAAAAGTAATTAAAAGTATAATGAATGTTCAAGGATCTATGAGATTGATGGATAAGTTGTATAAGAGGAATAAGATGGTATTTGGTGTTCCAAATGGTAAATAGGCCGAAAGTTAGACCATACTTGGTTAAGGAATGGAAAATACAAGTGTGTAGACACCAAAAATTCTCACCCCATAAAGCAAATTCCGAAATAATGAATAAAATAAGGAGGGTCGTCGCCTTTCTTTTCAAAACTTATAACGTGCATGCCAAAATGAACCATTGTTTTTTGACAAATTTCTTAAACTTTTTTTCAAAGCATTTCAGAAAAACATAACTTTTTGAAAATGAATTTCCAACAACCATCCGGTTTTGAACCATCCCCTTAGTTTTACTTATTATACTATTTGATTGATTATATTCTGTTTTTGTTGCTTATTTTCTATTAATTCAGTTTCTTTTATTTTTCATTGTGTTACTTAGATATTTTATCCTATTTATTGCTACTTTAATTTTCTTCTAGCATTCAGTACTTTCATGTTATTTATGTTATTATTTTATGCACCTTTCACTATTTTCATATTAATATATTTCGTTTTTTCTCTTATTTGATTAAATTTCTTCTCATTTCATTTTATTTTGTTATTTGTTTATCCCATCTCATTTACCGCTACTCGTACATACTTAATTCAACTTCTATTTTTATTGTATTCACTTGTAATTTTTATCACCATTATATTAGCACTATTTCGTTATTTCACGCACTTATTATCATGTCATTTAGTTTATTTTATACTTTATTATGTTTTCGCATTTTTATCTGCATTTTATTATTTCGTAACTCTTACAAGGAAATCAATTCATTAGATAAAACCATTTCGTTTTATTGTATATTTCATTTAGAATGATTAACGTTTTTGAAAAGACTATTCAGTCCGAAGTGGAGTTTCAGTATTATTTTCTCTCAGGTATATTCTGAATTTTGGGTTAGTGTAGCTGGTTAAGGTGTTCACTTGGGATTCAAGCGATTTCGAGTTCAAAACTTGAAGACTTTTGTTGCATTTTGTTTTCTTTTCTTAGCTCGCATTAGAGCTTAGTTGTTATATTCGGTGTTGATATATTGAATCTCGTCATAGCGTAACCGGTTAGTTTCAGTGACAAGGAGGGAAAAGGCCCAATTCGATTCTCAGATGAGCAAAGTCTCATTTTTATTTTTTTAACCTTCATAACAAGCCTCATCCGTTGACCCGGTCAAACCCTACCCAAGTTGACAAAACCCTAAATTTCTATTATAAAGGGACTGTAGCATCTAAAATAAAAAACCCAGCCGACGCCTCCATCTTTTCCCTCGGTTTCTTCGATCTTTTTTCTCATCATCCATCTCCAACTCTCTCGTTTCTTCTCACCTGGATAACCCTAGCCATTACTGTTCACAGAGACTCCATCAATCTTCTTCCCTTGACTAATTCTTCACTTCGGCTCTCTATACTTCCCCCTCAAGAAGTCTTCCAGGCACCGATTTCCCGCATCTTGATCCCTTCTGTCCAAGTGAAAACGGTGAAAACTCTTAGCTCCTCCTCTTCTGTTTCGGCCACCGCCATCTCTCCCTCTTCGTTCTTCCGGAAAGAGAATTGAAACACACAAGCACATCTGAAGAAACATTCATCAAAATCACAATGAAACCCTTTTTCTCCTCCAGAAAACTACAAAAACCACCACCAACACTCCACCATCATTGGATCTCATCATCTCTACCCGTATCTTCAAACAGACACAACACATTTTCCCTTTCGTTGCTCTGTATGGAGTTATTGACATTTATGGTGTCAATTCTTTTCTTTATTGTGATTTTGCCGCCATTTTCTTCTTCATGTTCACCATACATATCCAAGTGGATCCAAATCCACCAAGGAGCTCAGAGTTGAGGCGGGTGTGAAATCAAGTTGGGTACAAAATTGTTGCTGACTCTATCTTCCTTTTACACCTGACGCTCACGATGATGCTAGTTTACCCTGCTTCTTTGTTGCTACCACCTGATCTCGTTCGTTTTATTATCCGTGTATATATTCCCAGATAAGTAACAATCACCTTTGGTCTTTGTTAATCTCTACGAATATGGGTTAGAATGTGTAACACCCCGGTTCCCTCCCATATTATTATCTCATTTATGTTTAGACCTTGCAGCGAATATTAACAATTAAAAACTGGGTTGCTACCGCCATACTTAGATAAGTAAGTACCAAGGCTAAACACACCTTATCTTACAACAAATCTCTTACTTCCTTAAACTCAAAATCAATTACAGTATATATATATATATATCTTTCAGATGCGACGACAGGTCATCATTACAAATCGCTCTCATAACTACATACTGCCCGGTCGCTCACTAAACGTGCCCAGTCGGTCTACGATTAATCCCAAAACTAACCAACACCCGGGCGCCTTTCAATTACGCCCGGTCATAGACACTACCCTTTACTTGACCGGTCACTTATAAACACAGACACATGTGAGCCTCGATTTTTAAACCACTACCCTTTATTGATTCGAGTTGATTAGGATCTGGTTGGGTTCTAGGTCCACTTATAACCTAAGATTAATAACTATGTCGTAAAACACTAATTATTAAATTCTAAGTTAGTTCACTATAAACTATTATGAGTCGCCACCTAATTTTAACCTAGATTAAATTAGGAAAGGTAGCGTTCGAGTTCGGGGTATTCGACTTATTCAGGGTTCAAATTACTTTCATTACCCTTCCTAGGTCGTTTTTCCTCTACTTATGCCATTTACGGCTTGTTATGAGGTCGATTTAACCTAAGTGCGCAAGTTCTGATTTTTTTGTGTGTTTTAGCTATTTTTCAGAAATTAAAAGTGAAAAGTGAGATTACCGACACTTAGGTTTTGGAGGCAGAATTAGGTCAAATTTTGATTCCGTTCATGGCCACGGACCTAATGTCCGATCCCACGGACCCTAGTTAATCTAGTTATACAAAAAGGTCGAACTAAAAAGAAAACAAGATTTTGAAAAGTCCGACACCACAGACATGACATCCGTGGGCCCGGACATGTTTTATAAAACCCTAACTTTTTGAAAATTTAAAATCCTGCCGCCACCTGAGAGCGTCTGTGCTTACGGACAGGGCGTTCGGGACCCCGGACATGACGTTCGTGGGTGCGGACCGCCCTCGGACGGTGGCGTTTAGGCTGTTCACTGCTAGAAAAAAAGAATAAAAAACGGGCTATAAAACACGCTTTGTGTAGTAAGCGTTTTTTTACAGTGGCCGGAACACATAAAAAACGCTTTGTGTAGGAAGCGTTCTTTAAAGTGTATGGCCGGAGCACATAAAAAACGCTTATATTAGGAAGCGTCATTTATAGCTCTTAGTAAGACACTATAAAGAACGCTTCTTAATAATAAGCGTTCTTTATAGTCGACTATAAAGAACGCTTCTTAGTAATAAGTGTTCTTTATAGTCGACTATAAAGAACGCTTATTATTAAGAAGTGTTCTTTATAGTGTCTTACTAAGAACTATAAATGACGCTTCCTAATATAAGCGTTTTTTATAAGTCAAGTTATAATAGACGCGCATTTTTTTGCTCAAATTTGAACATGTCGCTCTTCTCTCTTCTTAGTCTCCATATATTCTCTTCTGGACATGGATTTTTTGGCTCAAATTTGAACATGCCGCTCTTCTCTCTTCTTAATCTTCCATATATTCTCTTCTGGACGTGGATTTTTTGGCTCAAATTTGAACATGTCGCTCTTCTCTCTTCTTAATCTTCCATATATTCTCTTCACTCGCGTTAATTTTGCAACCTGCGCTGCACCTCTTCAATTCTCTTCTCATGGTAATTTTACAACCATAACTGGCGACCAAGGAACATGGATTGCGCCTCTTCCATACTCTTCGATCATAGAAATTTTGCAACCGGTCATAACTGGCGAACAATGAACGTGCTTTGCACCTCTTCCATTCTCTTCACTCATGGTAATTTTGCAACCCTAACTAGTGAACAAGTAATATAATGCTCTGCACCTCTAGCTTTCATTCTCTTCACTCACGTACTCTTGTGCTTGCGAACAAGTAACATACTACTCTGCCTCTATCTTTTCATGGTAATTTTGCAACCCTAATTAACTGGCCAACAAGGACATGCATGCTCTGCGCCTCTTCCATTCTCTACTCACGATTTTGCAACCCCTGGCGAACAAGGAACATGCTCTACGCCTCTTTAATTCTCTATTCACAATAATTTTACAGGTTTTTGTATGTCGAATATGTGAAAATGCATAGGGAAAGGGAAAATAAAAAAAATAAAATAATAATAATAAAGAACGCTTCCTTATAAAAGTGTTCTTTATTCTATCAAAAATATGGCGCCAAGACACTATAAAGAACACTTCTTATAAAGAACGCTTATTATTAAGAAGTGTTCTTTATAGTGTCTTACTAAGAGCTATAAAGAACGCTTCCAAATATAAGCATTTTTATAAGTCAAGTATTAAGAACGCTTCTTAAGCGTTCTTTATAACTCTTACTTTTTGCGTCGTTGGCATACAAAACGCTTTATAAACGTTCTTTTAAAGCCGAAATAAGCGTTTTTTATTCTTTTTTTTCAGCAGTGGTTCCTGGTGGTGTTTCGGCTCAAATTTTATGGGTGTGTAGCCTGAAAGATTCCAAGTATGTTAGTGATCAAAAGAATTCAATTCGGCTTCAAATTAATGATGAAAGAATTCAACGTGGCGGAAGATAAAGAAGTGAGTAGGACTTATGATGAGCCACAAACATTTATGGAAAACAGATGTTAATCGAGGTTGAAATCAAAACTAACATGTTCTTGGTATATGTATACCACATACAATAATGAACAGACGGATGAGGAGCTGATGAAACTCAGAGGGAGGTAATAGGGTGGAGGACAGCCACAGATAAGCCCGTATTAGATGAAATAGACGTGGTGTCAAAAGGGTGTAACTGTGATGAACCACAAAAATAAGAAGTGAGTAATAGTTGTAGTTTTGTGAAAAATTACGATCATGAAAAACAACCCTCAACTCACTTGTTTTCCCCTTTTTTGGAATTTGTCACATCCGATGGGAGCAGTAGAGGCGGGCGGTGAGCGGAGGCAGTGAGGTGGCGGCGGTGAAGCTTGATCACGACATTGCTCTCTATCCTGTGTGTGTTCATCGTAAAAAATTTATCTTTATTAGGATGAACAATGGTAAGTAATTGTATCACCCCCATTTTCTAGACCTTTTTTTATTTATGTTACTATTTCAGAACAATACAGCAGAAGACTTGTAAGTTCTACCCGAGGTGCTACCGCCACACCCACACTCACTGAGGATGCTAAGCCTTATTACCACTACTATACCAAACTAATATATATATATATATGTTTAAAAACCACACCATAACCTTTAACAACTTATACATCCATAGACTAATATCTTCTTTCAAAAATCATCACTAGTTTACACAAGGAGTTTAAACCTATTACAACGAAACTTTATAGAAATGCTACATCACCTTCTAACGTTAGTCTGTAGTTCCATTAGCTCCTATCTCTCATGCAACTTCTTACCCTGTTCATGTGGTCAGTCATACAATCACAAAAAAAGACAACAGGGCACATGCCAGAAAACAAACATCAACAAAGCTGAGTAATTCTTATTACAACATGTAAATTCGTTTAGCTTATAAAACTTTTTAAGAAATCATATGTAACATCACAAAGAACCACACCAACATATATCACCAGAAACCATAACAAATATTACCAAGGTACATAAGTATACACTCACATAATACCAAGTAGTAACCACAAGATTAAACAAATCACATCAGAACCTTCATCACTACCTGTAAAATACATTTTATCTTTGTGTAACTCCAATTATACAATACAATAGCATCACAGATGTAAACATAGAATAATCATAGCAAGATCCAGCAAGTTCCATGAAAAATACCAAGTTCCACCACAAGTACAACATCCAAGAATACAATGGCCGTATGTGCGGATTTATAGAGTCTGATCTCTTCCAATGGCCGTATGCCAAGATATATAGAGTCTGACCTCTCTACCTCACCCCATGTCCATAAGTGTGTACACCCCCTATGAGTCATCATCCCATAGAGTAGATCATGATGGCTTACCCACAATTCATTGGTAGTGGGGAAAAATCAGTGGTCGGCCTCCGAGGGCTCATAAACTTGTAATACCAAGTACCATAGTCATTACCAAGTGTTCAGGTTGTTCCATCACGTCCTTAACCTTATTAGGACATCCACACAACATACCAGGAAGAATCAAAGTACATAACCACCACTAACCAAACAAAAACCATGTTAAAGCACATATAAAACACCTATAAAATACCTTAAAAACAAACCAATGTTTAAGGTCCTACCTCAGTGTAACTTCAACCTACCTTTTTTACCAGTTCAATACCAACATCTTGTGAGTAATTAGACACGGAATCTAAGCAATATAGCTCCGAAAACCTCTTCATAACTTTAGTAGAAACCAGAAAGGTTTGAAAGCTTGATTTTAGGATTTATCTGACCATTAACTCATCAAAACTCAACTGGTGAACTTACCCACGAACTAGAACATTGAATAGTGATAATTATACATCATTTTTAGCTTAAAACCCACAGAGTTTGTTCACCAAAATTATGCAGAAAGATGGATCCAAGTTAAAGCGCAAAAGTCACAGAAATTGACTTAAGAATCCAATGGTTGTTCACCAAGTTTCCCAGATCTTCTGGAGGCCTATTATATATCAAAATAACCATTTAAGAGTATAATTTCACACCATGAAAATATTTAGAATAGAACCACAGCCTTAGCTGTCGAACCAAATCAAAACATAAACTATCGCCAGAATTGACATTAAAGGAAATATGGTTGTACCCAAGAACTACCTGGATTCTTCTTGCCATAAATTTTGACCAAGAATTAGTTACTTCAATAAGCTAACAGGGGACTCCAAGATCTTCCAATAATTCGTCTGGAAACACCTCCAAAACTTCCCACTTCTTCACGGCTTCAGCATTGCCTAGGTTCCTTGGCTTCTGTTTTGGAGTTCTTGGTTGGCTGGCTTGTTCTACCTCATAATTTGATTTTCTTTGTGTTTAAGGAGCTTAAGAAGTATATTTATGTGTGGCATAATCCCAAGTCGTGGCTCATCTTTTATAGGCAAAAGAAAAGGTTACTTAAGCTAAAGGAAAAGCTTTCTTAAGGTGACACCTCACATGACACCATCTCTTCTCCTATTGGCTATCACTTTGGCTGAATATTTAAAGCGTGACTAGTATTTCTAGGATGGAAGCAGCATCAATGATGGGCTGAAACAAGCATTTATGAGCATTAAATGTGCATTAAATGTAGCCATCAATTTTAGGCCTTGTTTGGCTAGGTGTAGCCGCCAATTCTTAGCCTATGTTTGGCTGGATACTCTAAGGTTTCTTAATGATGAAGAAAGGTCAAGATAAGGATGGAGAATACCTTGTTCTTTGCGCCACATTAATGTGTAATTGCTTAAGGCATGTTTCTTCATGTGAGGGAAACCTAATACGTTTCTTCATGTGAGGGAAACCTAATACGTTTCTTCATGTGAGGGAAACCTAATACGTTTCTTCATGAAAGGGTTTCCTATATTTTTACACATACGTTTCTTAATGAGTGGGTTTCCATCCTAAGAGGGTTTCCTTCCTAAGGGGGTTTCCTTCCTGTGAGGGTTTCCTTCCTAAGAGGGTTTCCTTCCTAAGAGGGTTTCCTTCCTGAGAGGGTTCCTTAATTTTCACACTAATGATCATGTGACACCTATTAATGATGCTAGGATATTCTAATATACAAATGTCTAGGCAGAAGTTGATTATATAACAAAAATTCCTAAGCACCTCAAACACATGCTGACCTCCATGTAGGTTACCACCTCGTGCTTACTTCCAAATACGTTTCCACCTCGTGCTTACCTTAACTAGGTCACCATCTTGTGCTTAACAAGTTGCTTATGGTGTTTAATACGGAGAAAAGTGATTATGATGGAGTAAAACCTACTATAGGGACATTTTCGGCTACTAGGGTTTTACCGGGTGTTCTAAGATTTTCTAAGGCTTTCCATCTCGGGTTACTAGGGTTTCCTTGGGTTTTATTAAGTTTCCAAGGCCTTCCTAGGGTTTTTAAGGCCATTTCCATGATTTTCAGGACTTTCGGGAACTAGGGTTTCTAGCATTTCCAGGACTTCCACGAATTAGAGTTTCTCGCGTTTCTAGGACATCCTGTACTTCCAGGTCTTCTAGGTTTTCTCATAAACTTGGGTATTTCATTCTCCCCTCCTTAAACAAAGCTTCATCCCCAAAGCTAAAGCTTACCACAAGACTCAGTATTACCATAAAACATTTACCACCAATACATAAATATCACTTATGCCACAAGTAACAATAACACTTTAAATAACAACAATTACAACTCCACAAGTCTTACCTATTCCACATAAATAGATTATGGAAACATAATCAAGGCATATCATTTCATACATATCATGATAAACACATTATTCACACCACTTCACCCCTGGATTACCAAAACCTATGAATTTCATCCTTATGCTTTATTTTATCTTCCTCCCCTCCTCAAAAATAAAGTTTCCCCTGAAACTTGATAACTAACCTCAACCAAATGATGTGGGTGTTTGTTTCCTCATTTTACTCTCTAATTCCCAAGTGGCTTCTCCAACTCCACGCTTCCGACGCGCCACTCTGATCTCTACTTATGCTTAAGAGCTAAATCCTTCAGGGTTTCAAGCCGACCTCTTTTGGCCTCCCCTGTGTAGTCACCATTCTACACACATACATGTTAGTCATGAACATTCACCCACAAGCATTCACACACAAATATTCAGACAATGATCACCTATCTTTTCCCCGATCTATAACCTATTGCTCTGATACCAAGTTGTAACACCCCCAGTTTTGAAACCTATTTTTTATTTCTATTACTATTTCAGAACAATACAGCGGAAAACTTGTAAGTTCTACCCGGGGTGCTACCGCCACACCCACACTCACTTTGGATGCTAAGGCTTATTACCACCACTATACCAAATTAACTTTTAACTTTTAAACTCATATATATATGTTTAAAAAACCACACCATAACCTTTAACAACTTATACATCCATAGACTGACATCTTCTTTCAAAACTCATCACTAGTTTACACAAGGAGTTTATATCTATTACAACTGAACTTTATAGAAATGCTACATCACCTTCTAACTTCAGTCTCTAGTCCCTTTAGCTCCTCTCTCTCTCATGCAACTTCTTACCCTGTTCCTGTGGTCAGTCATACAATCACAGAGAAAAGACCACTGGGCACATGCCAGAAAACAAATGTCACCAAAGCTGAGTAATTCTTATTACAACATGTAAAATTCGTTTAGCTTATAAAACTCTTTAAGAAATCATATGTAACATCACAAAGAACCACAACAACATACATCCCCAGAAACCACAACAAATATTACCAAGGTACATAAGTATACACTCACATAATACCATGTAATAACCACAAGATTAAACAAATCACATCAGAACCTTCTTCACTACATGTAAAATACATTTTATCTTTGTATAACTCCAAGTATACAATACCATATCATCACAGATGTAAGCATAGCATAATCATAGCAAGATCCAACAAGTTCCATGACAAATACCAAGTTCCACCAGAAGTACAACATCCAAGAAAACAAAGGCCGTATGCCCAGATTTATAGAGTCCGACCTCTTCTAATGGCCGTATGCCGAGATATATAGAGTATGACCTCTCTACCTCACCCCATGGCCTTAAGTGTGAACACCCCCTATGAGTCATCAGCCCATATAGTATAACATAATGGCTTACTCATAATTCATTGATAGAGGGGATAAATTAGTGGTCGGCCTCCAAGGGCTCAAAAACTTGTAATACCAAGTACCATAGTCATTAGTAAGTGTTCAGATTGTTCCACCACGTCCTTAACCCTATTATAACATCCACACAACATACCAAGAAGAATAAAAGTACATAACCACCATTAACCAAACAAAAACCAAGTTAAAGCACATATAAAACACCTTTAAAATACCTTAAAAACAAACCTCTGTTTAAGGTAATTACCTCTGTGTAACTTTGACCTAACTTTTTAACAGTTCAATACCAACATATTATGAGTAATTAGCCACGAAATAAAAGCAATATACCTCCAAAAACATCTTCATAACTTTAATAGAAACCAGAAAGGTTTTAAAGCTTGTTTTTGGGTTTTATCTTACCATTAACTCATCAAAAATCAACTTGTGAGCTTACCCACGAACCCGAACATTTAAGAGTGATAAGTATACATCATTTTTAGCTTAAAAACCATGGAGGTTGTTCACGAACACTATACAGATAGCTGGATCCAAGTTAAAGCACAAAAGTCACAGAAATTGACTTAAGAATCCAAGGGTTGTTCACCAAGTTTCCCATATCTTATCGAAGACTATTATATATAAAAATAACCATTGAAGAGTATAATTTAACACCATGAAAAGAGTTAGAAGATAACCGCAGCCTCAGCGGTTGAACCTAATCAAAATAGAAACTGTCGCCAGAATTGACACTAAAGAAAGGATGGTTGTACAGAAGAACTACTTGGCTTCTTCTTTCCATAAATTTTAACCACGAATTAGGTACTTCAATAAGATAATAGGGGAATCCAAGATATTCCAATAATTCACCTAGAAACACCTCCAAAACTCCCCAGTTCTACACGGCTTCAGCACTGCCTAGGTTCTTTGGCTTCTTTTTTAGAGTTCTTGGTTGGATGGCTTGTTCTACCTCTTAATTCTAGTTTCTTTGTATTTGAGGAGATTAAGGAAGTAGATTGATGTGTGGTATAAGCCCAGGTAGTGGCTCCTCTTTTATAGGCAAAAGAAAATGTTACTTAAGCTAAAGGAAAGCTTTCTTAAGGTGACACCTCTCATGACACCATCTCTTCTCCTATTGGCTATCACTTTGGCTGAATATTTAAAGGCTATTTCATGGCTAGTATTGCTAGGATGGAGGCCGCAACAATGATGGGCTGAAACAAGCATTTATGAGCATTCAATGTGCATTGAATGTAGCCATCATTTTAAGGCCTTGTTTCGCTAGGTGTAGCCACCAATTCTTAGCCTATGTTTGGCTGGATACTCTAAGGTTTTATAATGGTGAATAAAGGTCAAGATAAGGCTGCAGAATACCTTATTCTTGGCGCTACATTAATGTGTAATTGCTTAAGGCATGTTTCTTCATGTGAGAGAAACCTAATTCATTTCTTCATGAAAGGGTTTCCTATATTTTCACACATACGTTTCTTCCTGAGTGAGTTTCCTTCCTAAGAGGGATTCCTTCCTGAAAGGGTTACCTTCCTGTGATTGTTTCCTTCCTAAGGGGGTTTTCTTCCGGAGAGGGTTTCCTTATCCTGTGACACCTATTAATGATTCTAGGATATTCTAATATACAAATGTCTAGGCAAAAGTTGATTATATGACAAAAATACCTAAGCAACTCAAACACATGCTGACCTCCAAGTAGGTTGCTACCTCGTGCTTACTTCCAAGTAGGTTGCCACCTCGTGGCTACCTCAACTAGGTCACCACCTCGTGCTTAGCAAGCTGCTTATGGTGTTTCATAAGGAGAAAAGTGATTATGATGAGTAAAACTAACTATGGGGACATTTTCGGCTACTAGGGCTTCACCAGGTGTTCTAAGATTTTCTAAGGCTTTCCATCTCAGGTTACTAGGGTTTCCTTGGGTTTTATTAAGTTTCCAAGGCCTTTCTAGGGTTTAAAGGCCATTTCCATGATTTTCGGGACTTTCGGGAACTAGGGTTTCTGGCATTTCCAGGACTTCCAGGAATTAGAGTTTCTAGCGTTTCCGGGACTTCCGGAACTGGGACTTTTAGGCTTTCTCATAAACTTGGGTATTTCAGTAATAATCAATCAAAAATTTTGTTTTCTAAAATAGTTTTATACTCAATACAACTCTACTTGTATAACTACAAAGTCATTCAAACTCATAAAACACATATACATATTTTGGTTTCAAATGATTAGAATATATCAACTAAGAAACATTTAGGTTCAATTTTCAAACTTTATATTGGTCTACATTAGTATCCTTACACATTAATTATCATTAGCTATCCATTAAACTACACATACAATTTAAACTAGTAAAAAAACCATGGAAACTAGTAGGGGGCATTTTGTCGAACACCTTGCGTGCATGTGAATGATTTTGTAAAATTACCCCAAATTTATTAATTCCAATCAAACCCATCAATATATTGCAATTCAAAACACATAAATCACCCAACAATCACAGATAAAAAACACTTTGACACCCAATTTTAGTAGAATTCGAAAAATAAAACTAACCTAAATTGGGGAGTATACAGCCGTAGAGAGTGGGGGTGACTTGAGCGGCGACTTGGGTGGCAACTTGGGCGGCACACGTTGGCGGCGGTGAAAGAAGCGACCAGCGGTGGCTCACGGCGGAACGTACTCAGGCGGAGGCGGTTCGGTGGCGATTTATAGAGTGAAAGAGAAGAAGAAGAAGAAGAAGGTGAGAGCGTAGCAGTGTTCAATCGAGGCGACGGTTTCTAGTTCTGATATAATGACATTTTTCGGCGGTTCCGACATAAAACCGCCAAAAATGTTGTTAGAAAAAAAATAGATTTTTGACGGCCGGAACCGTCGATAATCTATTTTTTTTTTCTAATATCATTTTCAGCGGTTTCTAGTAACGAACCACCGAAAAAACATTGAACTTACACCTTCTTTCGGAGAAATTGATAAAACCGCCAAAAAAGTCGGGCCGAAAATGACCCATTGTACTAGCGTAAGAAACAACTGCTGAAATAAGTGTTTTATTTTTCACACCTTTAAGAGTTTAGAAGGCAATATTTTAATATATAAACGCAAGAAACGTTGTCCTGATAGAGCTAGTACATTGTACTGATATAATGAGCTGGTTCTGCTGTCAATATATTTTCTCTGCAGTAAGCAGAATAATAAAGATGGGTTTATATCCTAATCATCTCCGTTACACTCAAGGCCATACCCCGATTCGCAGATAGTAAATTAGAATAATTCTGATGCGTTGTCTGCCATTGCACATAATTCTCTTTAAATTAACCAAATCAAAATATGACCAAATGCATATAGGATCAAGATACCCACACCACATCTCTTTAATCAGGACAGAAACAAACCCTAAACCCTATAGTCGGTAATAGGAACGAACCAAAAATCAGAAATATAATCTTGTCGTATTCTACCTTCCTAATCATCTCCCTAGCTATATGTTTACAAGAAGAAGTACATCGTCCAACAATTATTTTCTGACGTATTCTAAGGTGGATGGGGCAAGCGCGCCATTTCGAGATTATGAGGAGAGATAGCGCTCAATGAAGCTGAAGGACTATTAGTAATAGTCTTACCGATGGCTTGTTGATTGTTGGGAAGAATCTCACTGAAGAGATTGTCTTGATGAAGGAGGTGCTGTGGTAAGAAAGTGTAATTATGACTCAACCCGGATAATCTATCCGCCCCATATGCCGCACTACCACTACTACTACTACTAATAAACCCTCCTGCTACTGTTGTCTCAGCTGTTGCGTGACCATCTACAAGGCCAATCTGTGTTTGGTCTACATGGTCGCAGCTACCATATAAATGATGATAATCGTCGTCGTTATCATTGAATGGTACTACTGTGGTATTTCCAATAGCCGAAAACCTTGCTGCTGGGGGCAACGCCACTGCCTGACCACTTTCCAAGATCCGGCCAGTAGGACAACTTAAGGTGGAAGAAGAAGCAGCAAGGGGAGGAGAATGATTAGAATCAGGACCTGTTAGTTTTTGAACAACATCCATGAAATTTCTGGGGCTAGTGTGTATTACTTTGGGGGAAACAGCATAGATAATCACTGGTGGAGGAGGAGGAGACGGTGGCTGTTGTTTCATACAAGATGATTGAGTGGCTGGTGGCTGCCGAACTATCGGTGGTTTCTGGATCTTGTGTGATTCTTTTCGGACCTTCAACGGGGCTGGTCTAGGACCTTGGAGCTTTCTCTGTTGCTGAGGGACGAATATTGATCATAATGGTCCATTTTTAACTCGGAGACGAAGTCACTGAGATTCTGCTATTAATGGAGGATGGAAGGCGGCGGAGATGATAGGAAGGTATGGATTGGAAGAAAAAAAATATAGGAGCGAAAGGTAGGAAGAAAGTGATCAACGCATATATAATTAACATGATACAGTATGTAGATGTGCCATTGCCGTGCTGCTGTCTCTTTCTTCAGTTGTGTAAAATAAGTATTAGGTGAGATCGGACGATTTTTATAGAGGCAATGAGGTCAAGGTCAATGAATATTGTAATATAACTGTCAGTCTGTCACATAATGATACTCGTTTTCTCGTTTCCTTGTCTCGGTCAGTCCGGATGGTAGGCTGCTTACTACGGTGTTTTTACGAAACCGGGATGACAAGGTCTTCTGAATTTGTCTTCGATAGCAGTTATAGAAAGACATGCACGACCAGGCCCACGCTAGCTTCAACTGGATTTTATTTTATGCCATTTATATCCTTGCGCTAGTGCAAGATGATGATGACATATGTAAGTTCGTAGTATATATATTCAGTGTAAGACTGAACAACAAGATATTATAAATGATAGATGAACAACCATCTTATGAAAACTCAGCTACTAAATTTTATTAATGGTTTGAAAAACTTTTCATTTGATATGTTTAACATCTTGAATGATCACTCTCACAGACAATCAATCTCAATTAATAAAAAATAACTCCTTTTAATTCACGCTTATTTTCTCTCTGCAAAGTGGCATCCCTACATATATCTCATCTATACATATATCACTACAAAAGAATTGTCTTTCACCAACGGTAAAAATCCGTTGGAAAAGGCTAAAAAACTGTTAGTATAGATTCAAAATACCTACTCCAACAGAATGGATATCTGTTGGCACAAACACCGTCACTATAGACCTTTACTAACGAATTAAACATCCGTTGTAGTTGGTATTAGATCATATCCAACATTTTCTAACTATTACTAGAAACTTTTACTAACAGATATGACATACTAGAAAATGTGGTATATACCAACACTTTTTTTCGTTGGTAAAACCAGTACAACATATTTTTTCCATGCTCACAAGTACTAGTTTATCAATACAAACACCACATTGAGGTCACAAAGAAGAAGCTTATTTATGATCTTATGTATCAATATGTTCATCCATACAAAAACTAACCATTTGAACTAGACAAACTGTAAAAGAGTTTCAACTTTCCAATAGGTAGAACTCTACCACTGTATTACGCTGCTGTAAAATATTTCAATTCATACAACTATGTAACAATATGAACTTTATCAAACTTTGAGCCTTGGTTGAAGGTACAACTATCTCTCTGATGCATCTGAGCTTGTAGCCATCTGTCATATAAATTAGAAACTGCCATTAATCATACATTGCTGAATGAAGTAAAAATGCAATATAACGAGCAACAACCAACAAATGCATAGTATACTAAGGTACAACAACACTTGAGCAATTTGTATCTTGTTGCATAGTATAATAAGAGTACAGATGCATATATATACGCACTCTCGGTATATCGAACTTCTGTCCATTGCAAACTTGTGTCTCTAACATTCCCTAATTCAGCAGTTACAAGCACTCAATAAAACACATACAAGCTAGATAATCATTAATATCTAAATTGAATACCAAGACTCAAGAGCATAAACAACACAAAAATATTGCATGATCAAAAGAATAACAAATTAACAAACCTGAGCATAGCATAAGAGTGAGCAGCTAGATATCCATTAATCCTTTGTTCAACATGGGATGAAAAAAAGTTATAAACTGAACCAACCCAGGCAGAGCATAAGAGTGAGGCAGCCAAACAAAAGATAAAGGGGCATACCTGTGCATATAGAGCAGTACTTGGCGAAGGAAAAATCTGTGTCAAGACTCAAGAGCATATGACAGCACAAAAATTTACATGATCAAGATTAAACAAATATAACAAATATTAAATGACAAACCTGATTATATGCAATGTGGAGAAGTCATTAGCTACAATTATATTTTCATATATAAATTATAATCAATTCTTTCATTTCTACTGCATTTATAGAAGGGACCATTTAAATTGTTCAGAACTTCTAACATTGTAAGACGACCCTCAAGAAATTATAAAAATAATTGGAGAATGCATTAGTATAACATGTAGAATGCAGACATATAGCATGAACGCAAACGAATGTGCTCAAGTGTTGAGAATTACAAAAATGATGATAATATAACAACTAAAAGAAGATGTCAATTATGGACTTCCTACACACCCTATAAAACTTACGGATTTCATGTTAAAACATTTCAAACTTCTTCAAACCAGTGTTGAGAATCTACCTAAAACCACTTAGAGAAACTAAATAGATAATCTCGTTTAAAATATATATTCTCTCTTTCCTAAATTTGTTCTTAACATCTTATCCTCTATAGATAATAATCTCAGATATTATATACTAACAACTCTCTCAACAACAAAGATAAATCGGGTAAATAAAACTGTAACCGCCCCTATTTAAAATAATACACGGAATAAAAAAAACTCTAATGACGATTACAGATCATCGGGTTCCAAACACCGGTACAAAACCTCACCAATTACTACTTACAAATGTTACAGTCTGAACTCGAGAAAACAGTGTAAACATAACTTAAAATAAATAAAGCAACTCTCCACAATTCCTAATTCCCCATCGCAATCACTATACTCTTCGTGGCACCTGTATGACAATTTCGTACCTGCAAGATGAAACCAAGCAGCCCACCCCGGAAGGGGTGAGTCAGTTCCCTGGAATGGAACTGATACAATTCTCTAAAACAATAGATTAAAACATAATTCTTCAAATAAAACAGTAACATGGAAACAAACTCTCAGAAGTAAACAGAGAATAAAAACTTCAAAAAATCAAGTTATAGAGAAGAGAGAACAAGGCAAAGATAGAGACAAAGAACTTAAAACCAAGTCAACCACTTAAGAAGTCACACCATATAGTTAGTAAGCATCCATTGTTGATGTTGGTACCATTCTGGTTAAGAAGAGAGACTTAAGTAGTCACAAAGGACTAGGAAGGACATGAATATCCATAACCCTGGTAGACAATTTATGTCTCCACCATTTCAGAAGATTGATTCCCATAGGCAAACATACTCAAGAGTGGAATAAAACCAATTGGGAGAGATGGCCCCTACCGCCAGTCAGTTGTCACAAGGACAAGGTAAACAGACCTCCGCTGTCAGTTGTCCATATGGACGAGGTATAGTAGACCTCCGCTGCCACCGACCCGTTCTCAGTCATCGGTGAAAAGTGAGTGCACACTAATAGAAAGAATCCATACTCAATACCAAGATTGACATTTTCCCATATTCCCACTAGATTATTAACTGCACAAGTGCGATACCAAAACACTCAGTCCGACAGTGCAGAGGCGTAAACCCTCAACAATTAATATTGAAATACCCCTAATCATTAAATAATTAAATAATGGAAATTAAAGGTTTATTTGTGGGATCAAGAAACCATAAGAAAGCACAGAAACACCTAGGCGTTAAAAACGCACCTAAACTCCTTAGGTAAAAAACGAGCGTTAAGCCGGACCCTGAGTTAACCAAGTCATACAAGTCAACTAATGATCATAATATGACCCGATAGTCCATTAATTACCGTTTAAAACCAAATGCTCGGAGTAAGTTTTCAATTAAACGAAAAATGCCTAGAGGAACCCTTGTGGGCCCCATAAACCCTAGAAAAGGCCCGGGAATGCCAAAGTGGCACGAAACTCTAAATAAATCATTCTTAGAGTTCATATCACCATTAATTATATTCTAAAGAGAATACTCAAGTTAGATTTACAAGAAAACATAAAAGTGCGAAAACTCCTTAAAGCACGTTTTGTGTAATTGCCTTCTAAATTGGTTTTCAATGGGCTTAAAAGTTATAATTACCTTTTAAATATGCTAATATATCCTATTATATCATATTAAGCATTCCTAATTCAAAGTTTTCAAAAATAATACTCCCTCTTATTCTAATTATAAGTCATTCTAGACTGACTTTTTCACATTTTTTTAAGAAAGAGTTTAAAAATACTAGTATACCCTTACTTTTTTATATGGAAAAAGTAAGTTATTGGTAATTGGTAAGAAAAGTAGAGTGCAATGATAATAATAATTAAAAAGTAGAAAGGGTAAAAGTAGAAATATAGATATAAAAAGTCTAAACGACTTATAATTTGAACATATTTCTAAAGCCTAAAACGACTTATATTTAGAATAGGAGGGAGTAATAATTAGGCATTTAATAATGAATAGTACCCAAAATTAACATTTAACTACTTAATCTAATTACAAGTCAACACATCTCCCTTGGTCTTGACTATGTTGGGCGGCCCACATGGGGCCCTCTCCCATGCTGATTTGTCATTTTCAAACACAAGGAACAAGCTTCCAACACCATTCCATGATTTAAGGAACTACTATTACCTTTCTTATACAATAATCTAAATATTACACTTATGCTCCTTGATTGATTAAGTCTCCACATGAGGGACTCTTTCCCTCTAATAATCGATACCAATCATTTATGGTGAGTCATTAAGCATTACAAAACATAAAATAAGCAAAAATTGACTTTAAAGACAAATTGGCTTATCTCCTTCATTTGCCCCATTCCAGCCGTGGAGTCACCATCCATATGCTCCCTCCAGCTTCTCCATTATCGTAAGTGAACACCAAGAACAATTGGTGTGATCTCTTGATCTAGGTAAGCTCCTAAGGCAAGTTTAAGTCCATTTTCTTCATCTTTCTCTCCTCTTTCCATTGATCTAGGCTCCAACCATTTCTATACATGTATGTAGTGTGTTTTGGAGGTTAAAACAAGAGGAAAAATTGGCTGAAACAAGTATAAGGAGTATAGTTCAAGTCTTGACCATTTAAGGTAAAAATGTGCTTTAAGCACATATCTCTTTTTCCTTGTAAATTTCGGTTGTAAAACTTGGTCCCCTAGCCTTATTTTCTTCTCCTTTTCATGTGGATTCAGTTGGTATACCAAGATCTACAAGGAGTAGCTAGATCCATGCCAAAAACACCATTTTTGGCATCTTAAACAAGGTAAATCTTAGCCATCTTCCAAGCTAGTTACCCACGTTTTGTACCTTGTTTTAAGAGTGTTTGATACTCTTTCTCTACTGGAAAAATAGGGCCGAGGTAGAACTCCAACAAACTTGAAGATCTAAGGTAAAATTCATGATTTCCATGACTTAAACTACTTCTTATGGTTAGCTCATGTTTGGAGTTTAATCATGTCTGTTTTCTACCATGAAGACAAGTAGATCAAGCTGTGGAGAAATTCTCCTTAAGGTGGCGAGACCAAACAAGGTCTTAACCTTGCTAAATCAAGGTATAAATCACTTAAACATTAACTTTGCTAGGTTAATATGTTCTAAAGCAATTCTATAAAAAGTGCCGTGAGTGAATACAGCCTAAGGGGTCATGTTTGACCTTAAATAATCAAAGAGATGACTTAGTAAATTTATCTAAGTAATTAAGTAACATAAATGTCAAAATTAAGACTTTATGTGGAAGATTGGTAAATAATGAAAAAATACATGGTGAGGTCGAGATTTATAAGTATTTTTGGGACATTTATGTGTAATTTATTTTGTGATCAAATGTTTGTAATAAGGCCATGTACTTTAGGCCATTTTATTATTTATATTTAGTTTAAAGTAGGTTTTAGGCGATATTTATATATTACCGAAATGAATAAGGGGTTGGAGTATAATTAAATCAAATTTGGGGGCTAAATATTTATTAAGACGAAAATTAGAAGTTTAAAGGATTTAAAATAAAGTTCATAAGATTTTATAAAGTTTTGGGGTTGAATGGTAAATTTTGGAAACTTAGGGGTTAAAACTGAAAATAGAGAAAGTAATGGTCAAAGAAGTATTAAGGAGGTCAATCTTGACCATTGGGTAGGTTTTGACCAATTAGATAAGTTAAATAATTTATTTAAGGTTATATAATAAGACAAGTATTTAATTGTAACATTTTTATAATATATGGGGTGTTTATGGTGATTACCGAAATTAAAGGGTGTGCAATGGTATTTTAAACACCCATGGGCTATTAGGAATTTTAGGATTTTATTGGGTTGAATTGGAATTAAGATAAGCTATATGTGTATAATATAAAGTTATTATGTCATTATTACATTTTGGAAAAGTAAAAGGGGTGGAAATGTAAATAACCGGAGTTAATGGTCTAGGAATAATATTTATAACCTTTTGGTTAGTTTGGTGATTTTTAGAATAATAGAAGGTGTTTTAATAAGATAAGTGTATAATATATAGTTTTGATGATATTATGAAACTATATGTTATTAAATGGGTCAAATCGTAATTATAAAAGTTGGAGGGTTAATAATGAATTAGAACAGAATTTAAGGGCTGTTCGGATATTGGGATATATATAACTATAGATTATATTTAAATTAAGGTTAAAATGTTATATCATATGGTGTATATAACATGGTATAAATTATGGGGTGATTTGGTAATAAACATAAAGATATGGTAGTTAATAAGATTGGTTAAAATGGCAATACCTTTTCGGTAATTACCATTAGTTTTGTATAAAAACTATATGTTATAAATTATAAAGATAAAGATATCATATTATATGATATTAGTATATGGTATAACATTACATAATGTTATGTGGTCAAAATGAAATTAAAATAAAATATAGTGCTGTACCGAATTTATAAAGGTTGGAAAATGAATTTTAGACTATGGTCTACAATGTTATAAATGTTATAACAATTATATGGTATTAATATGGTTTAAATGGAATTAATATAAAGGGTATTCACATTAAATAATGTGACAAATTATAAATAAATGAGATTAATAAACTAAGGTAAATGTTGGATAAACCTTAGGAGTCGGAATTACACAACATAAATGTTGTATATTATTAATAATGAATCTAATATAGGTTGTGACAATATAACACAACTAATGGGAATAATCATCTCACATAAGATGATAAAATGTGACGTATGGTATAAGAGTTTATTAACTCATGGAACTTGCCTATTGTTTAAATATATATATAAATACGATAATTATGTATATAAGGATGGTACATAATTGTGGTTGGAACCATATAATATAATGGTGAAGGTTACTACATGAAAATAGTTTATAAACTATAAGTTATAAGTTTTGAATTCAATATAGTTTATTACAAGATTAATGGATTATATAATACATTGAATTATAATATGGTGGATAATAATAATATACGATAAATAATGCATTATACATGCAACAATAAGTTATAAGTATATTATGCATGCAACTGTAGGGTACAATACGTACCTATACATGCGATGGAACAGTTGAATTAAATGTACGAGAACAAATGAACTTCTGTGAAAGCGTGACACTTATAAACTACTATGAGTGGGAAAAATATAAACTCTCACGTTCGAAACCGACTCCACTGTTAAACCAAATATTTATACAGACATTGAGTAGGAGTTTAAAGGATAACGGTAACTTAAATAATAGTGGGAATCCGGGGATGTAGTACTGGGGTCACAGACTTTATTCGGAAGTACTGAGTCAATTTGTCATGTGGATTGACACCTAGCATTCCTCAATTTTTAGATCACCTTTGGGCGTGCGTGCTCGAGAAGCTTAGTGGACTACACTGCGCATCCTCGGTCTAAGGTTACGGTATGTGAAGAAGGGTTTGATCCGGGTTTGACCTAAGAAAGGGCCCGAAACTGTTTGATAACTTGTATGTTGTGTTGTGGATATGTGCATATGATGATGTGTGTTAATGTGTTATTTAAATATGCGCGAGCGTCCTACGGGACTAACACTATGTCGACTATAGATCGACTTATATAAACATACATATGCGTTGAGGTGATGACACAATGGTTACTGGATATAATACCCTTAGTATTATTATTAAGAACATGATAACCTAAGTAAAACACTTAGGTACGAGATACGACAATGTCGGTCTCTAGAGTATGGATCTCGAAACATGAATATAACCTAGATTACTCTAGGCATGCGTAAGACCCATTGGGCGGCTAATTGGTATAATGTAATCTCCATAAAACTAAGATTACATCTTAAACATTATGAGAGAGTTGGTATGAGATGAGTGGAGGAATCCCGGTAGTCTACGAACTACTTGGTTGTGCATTTGTGATCACTGAGTGGTATCCGATCGGGTCCCGCTCTAGGAAATTACCCAACGAGCCCTAATGGATCGTGGGACAGGTGGTACCTATTTTTGGTACATGGCTACGGTCTTTATATGGACGCCTTACGAGGCAAAGTGAATAGTCAGGGGCCTCCGGACCCTCTGGCGAAATGAGCACCTTTGTGTGTACGGGAGGACTACCGTCCATTGGTAAGGTTAACCGTTGTCCTAACATGACGCCCAACTGGTGATTAAATAATATGTTTGGATGGAAGGGGCCTTGAAGGCCAAATAATATTAAATATGGAAACCGTTCGCTAAGGCGATTATACACTGTACTGTTATTATTCGATACGTTCGTTTATGCGACTGTTTTTCGTGACATTTAATGACTGTTAGATTGGATGGATGATTATATGTTTTATTTGGTTGTTATAGTTTTGATTATAACTGTAAAATGGTAAAGCATGAAATCAATCTAATATCAAGATGGTTAAATGACAAGTGACCAATAGGGTCCAGGCCCGCATACTCAGCGTTTATTGCTGAGCCTTATGGCTTGTTGCAGGTTGCTGTTCATCGTTGAAGCCAAAGTACGGGATCAGGGTAGATGCTCACTTGTCGACGGTTATGGTTTTGGGCATAGTATGATGTATAGGATTTATCTCGTTGTCACACGCGGTATGGTAATGCTGTTTATTTTCGTTGTTGATTTAGTTATGCTTCGTTACTCACATGGGCGAGTAATGACAGGTGACACCGTGTGGAGAGTTTATGTTGTTATGCTTCCGCGGTGAGACGTCTTTTAATTATGCTACGTGAGGATTATTACGTGTTTATCGAGAGGGGTGTTACAAATATCTAATAGAAAGAATCCATTCCCAATAAGGCTGACCAAACTCGACTCATGGATGAAACAATACCCATAGTCCAAAGGAAGAATTTACCGACATCAGATATTTTCATATATTCCCAGTTACCCCACTAGATCATTAACTGCACAAGAGCAATACCAAAACACTCAGTCCTACAGAGTGCAGAAGCGTAAACCCTAGGCAGTTAATATCTAGTGAAACAACTAGATAGGAGGAACCAATAACCATGTAAGTTTCACATTCAAGGTTCGTTAGTCACATCAAGTTGAGTTAGTCACACAACAGTTTCCTTTTGAAATCCATTCAAGATCAGTTGGCATTTCCAAAACATTCCATAAAGTCCGTTAGCAAAGTATCTGAGTACGAGAAATCGTACCTGGTTAATGTTGTAGCAGTTCTAGTAGACTCGTGCAATCATTCAACAATACTCTGAGGAATATTAAAGATAATCTATTATCATAACTTATACCCTAGGTTAAACTTAAATAAATACCTCACTCCTGTTTCTAAATCTCGATTATCTTGTAAACCATTGCTTAAATGTTACGTATAACCTTTGACTTATCTTAGAATGTTGTATAACTCAAGATTGTAAGACCAAGGAATGTATTTTATTAACACTTGTTAATTGTTCCACTCTTATCCACTTTGCTCATATTAAACCATAATTCTCAATTCCAGACTTTTGAGATCCTCACTACAAGAAAAAACAGATTTAGCTACTGATGATTTGCTACCGCACATATATTGGTAGCTACTTTCAGAAATTACTACTGATTTTTAATGGTACTAACACAGTGGTGTCTATTTTGCTACAACAAAGACAATGGTAGCTAGATTTTTTAACAGTAGCCAAATCGATATCGCCTGACAAGACTGCTACCATTAGTAGTAGCTATTTTTTATTTCATCTTGGTTCTTTTTGAAAGAACAATTTAGCTACCAATGTTGGTAGCTAAATTACGGAATGGCTACTGCTGGATGTAGCTAATTCAATTATGGTAGCTATTGCGCTACTATTAAAGCAGCGGTAGCGAAAAATATTATAACTAGTAGCTAAATTGCTACTAAAAGTTGCTACTACCAAATAGATAAGCTAAGTTAATGAAATTGCTACTGACACTCATCACGATTGCCGTTCTGCTACTGTTTGGGCATCGGTAGCGAATATTTTTAGCAAGCATAAAAATTGTTACTATCTTTAATTATGAATTGCTACCGACTAATGATGTTAATGAGATTATGGTTAATATTGTGTACATTATAAGAAATGATAGCTAATATTTTTAAGCGATAGAAAAATTATAATTCTCTTATAATTTAAATGTGTGATACGTATATAATTCAAAATACACAACTATTTATAATTATGAGAAAGATATATTTTAAGAAATTACCCCAAATTAATGTATATAAAGATAAGTATGAGGAAGTATATTATTATTTTGCAAAAAATCCACCATAACTTTGAAACTATGGATAGCGCAAATGGTTAACTACCCAATTAACAATTTTAATTATGTCATTATTATCCCGATAATAGTTTATCATCCAGACCTAAAACCTAAACACACACATATCCCATCATGTTAAAGTGTTGTCTTAAATCAAAAACAAAAACTGAATTAGAGTTGAGCATCATGAACAGCTAGTCAAGTACATTAAATCGGATCATTATTAAAAAAAATCTAGTACTTTCTGTAATCTAAAAAAAATGAATTAAAATATGGCTTTTAAGATATGAAATCGAGTAAACTCAGAAGAAAAGACATCTCAAATTCGAAGAAAAGATTTTAAAAAATCCAAAGTAAAAAGGGGACGATGAATTGCTATTACACATATTGGTATATAAATTGAAAAATTGCTACTAATTTCTAATGTTATTAACAGAGTGGTAGCTGTTGTGCTACAGGAGCAACAATGGTAGCTAAGTTATGTTACTTGTTACCGCCAATAGTAGCTATTTTTCTTGAATCTTGAATCTTTCAATAAACTACTAATTTGCTACCAATATCGGTAGCTAAATTAAGAAATTTTTGTTGCTGGTGGATGCTAATTCACAAATGGTATTTATTGTGCAACTATTTCGAATAATAGCAAAAATATTATAACTAGTAGCTAACTTGCTACTATCTTAAAGTTTCTACGGCCAAGTAGATAAGCGAAATTATGAATTGCTATGACACTTGATTATAGTTGTTATTATGCTACTATTTAGCAAATGTTTTAAACAAGTAGCTAAATTGCTACTATATTTAATTTCAAAATTGCTACCGACTAATAATGCTAATAATACTTTAGTTGATACTATGCTAGAATACAACAAATGAATGCGGTATCAAAATTATTATTGTCTTATAACTTAAACGTGTGATTACTATATAATTTGAAATACTAACCTATACTGCTACTGCCATAGTGGACATATTATCTTTTTATATAAATATTTTAATTTTTTTAATTTTTTCAATATAGTATATGTGTTAGCTTTTAGCTATCAAAATTTTGAAAAAGAACAATAATTAAATAAAAATTTCTAATTCGTGAAAAATAATTAAACTATATACCACTACTAGAATTTTTTTTATCATATAAGATATACCTAACATAATTTTTTTTTGATATTATAATATTTTTAAGTCTCAAAGTATCACACATATTAATACATTATAAAATATATTAAAAGTATTAATTATTTAATTAGTACATATGTTGGTTAAAATTTACAAAATTAATATAAAAATAGTAGTAATAATAATTTAAATTAGTTAAGTGTGTATATATATGTGTGTGTTTATATATATTTAATTTAATACCGTTTTATTACTCTATGATGCTTTTATTTACAAAAGCCATATAAACTAATAAAACATTAAAAAAACTAAAAATAATTACAATTTAAAATTAGTTGACGTGTAGGTTAAAATTTACAAAGTAAGTAAATATATATATATATATATATATATATATATATATATATATATATATATATATATATATATATATATATATATGTGTGTGTGTATAATTTATAATGTTAAAAGTATACAAAATTATAATAAAACGTACATAAATATACTATATATTAATGTTTTTAATTTACAAATCAACACACAAATTAATAGGATTTTGAAAAATAGTAAAGTTATAACAATTTAAATTAGTCAAGATTGTACAATATTATACATCTATTAAAATTTATAAAAATATTATATTATACAAATTTACAAAACATAATATATATTTAGAAGTTTTAATTGTCTTATAATGATGTATATTATATTAGTATTTGTAACACCATATAATATGACTTAATTAAATAAGTAACTTTACATAATATATTATCTTTTTTATAATTTCTGACATTTCAAAGATTTTTAAAAGATATATATGTATATATTTTTTAGTTTTTTTTAATTTTAAGCCAACAATATACTTAAATTTTTATTAGCTTTACTATTTTGGTCGCATTAAATAATTTTTTTATATTATATAAATTAAAATATAATGTAGCATAATCGGCCGTATATCTATTTTATTAATTTTAATATATCACTGGTTTGATCATGTCTCGGCAAAAACTTCCATTTATATTTTACAGTATCAACCATTCAATATATGCACGCAGTTTCTATATATAATGTGAATAATTATCATGACACAATGGTTAAGACATTCTATACTAGTAGTAGAGCCTTATACCACTATTCTAGTATATCGATTTTGTTATTGCTATACTAGTAGCTTTTTTGCTACTGCTATAATAGTGTCGATTTCGCTACTATTGAAGTAGTAGCGATTTTGTTACTGCTACATTAGTATCGATTTTGTTACTGATGTACTAGTAACGATTTCGCAACTGTTATACTCGAAGCCATTTTGCTACTGTTACACTAGTAGCCATTTGGTTACTACATTCTAAAACGGTAGTAATATCTAGCTATCGGAAAAGTAGTAGCGAGGCCAAAGCGAAATAGCTACCGCATTCCAAAACGGTAGCTATTTTTAATTTAGCCACTAGGACCTTTGCTACCACTGTATATCAGTAGCTAAATCATAAAATGCGGTAGCCCATTGTGTTTAGCTACCAAAACTGATGATTTAGCTACTGATATACAGTGGTAGCTAAATCTGGTTTTTCTTGTAGTGCCTTATGTCACCAATGCATTCTATGTTATTCAATAAATCTTAGAATTTTAATAATAATTCTTAAGCTCAATACTTTTGTTCTTACTTTAGAATAAACATCATATTATGACCTATGATAGGTTTATCTTAGAATACTATACTATTATTTCACAATGTAATGTAGTTTTATCAATATTTGCTAGTTAACCCATTATGATTAAATCTTCCTCTTAACTTAATTAAGATCTACATCTTGTATATGAGAATCATAGTGTTGTAGATGCATTGTATTATAACCTAATTGAGCTACCAAAATCAACTATCTTACCTTTAGTTCAAAATGACTTCTAATTACAACCATTTAATAATCTTGTCATAAGATGTTCAATTACTTTCCATCTTGAATTAACTATATTCTAATAAACTTAGAATTATCGAACTCTTACATTTAGTATTCAGAAAGTATATTATTTGCTTTATCATTAACTATATAACAAAGTGTTTTAAGATAACCTTTTACGTATCCTTACTTACATTAAATTTCCTAACTGTTTTATTTTTACACACATTCCCGCTACAGACTATGTATAATCCTTTTATACTAAATTTTAATAAACTTATGTCTTAAATACGTTTTTCGGATCGTTTACAAAACCTAAGGTTTCAAAGGAATAACTTCATAAATTAATCTCCTTTATTATGTTTTAGGATGAACATTATATCTTAAATTAAGGTAAAATTTATCTAAGAATTAAATCCTCATTCATAAGTGAAATTGACAATTATTTAATAAGATAATCTATTCTGAAAAGTTCTCGTATTTTATATTTAAACAACATATTAATATTTCTAGTGTCGTAAAGTAGATCAATATAATATCTTATGTAACTTAGTTCCATCCGATTAAGGTTCAAAAGTTTTAAATATCTAATTTCCATTTACAACTCTTTTATACGTTCTACTACTAAATACATCACTTAATTATAATCTCCCATTTTAATATTGGTAATAAATGTATTTTATATGGCTTATCTAATTTTTAAGAAACTTAAGGATTATTATTTAGATTAACTTCCTAATCATAGTTTCATATCATAATCCTTTTAATGATTTTATCTTAAAACATTAGGTTATTGTTCAAAACTATAAATGTTATGAAATGATTAAATCCAGGCTTATTAATCCACTTCACAATTAGATGTAAAAGTGTTTCATTTATTTAATTATTAATTATATAATAAGATCTATTTGTGTAACATTTTATGAAATCTAATTACAAATTCTCCTAAGTCTTAACTTATCAATTACTTAACCTAATTATAGATTTACATTCTCGTCATTGACAAATAATATTATATATGTATTTTAATATGGTTTATATAATCTTAGAAATTAAAGGTAACTCCATAAGTTTAATTTCATAACCATAATTTAATACCACACCTTATAATACTTTTATTAGTAATATGTAGAGGTTTAGTTTGATTTATTAATTCCTCCATATTATTTTTCCATAAGGTATTTTATTTCTTTAGTTATGTCTAATGTATATATTTATACTAGGATTTATTCAAAACATTCTTTATGTAGTTTTATTGTATTTAATTATCTCTATTAACTTTTACACATATCAACATCCGATACATGGTTTAAAATAAAGTATTTTCCTTAACCTCAATTAAGTATATTAACTTCCATATTATATAATAAATAAAAATGTATATTAGTTAAATTCCTTGATTTAATATAAGTTCCTATTTTATTTCCCTCATATAAGTATATATATATATATAATATTTACTTCACTTAAAAGTTTATACCCAAAATATTTATAAACATACTGTTACTAAACGTTAGTTTAATCTTTTCATATTTTCCCAACATAAAAAGTTTATTAAATTACTATACTTTAATTTTTGATACATTAAAAACCATATATTATAAGTTATTCTTATGAGAAATTCATAAACACAATTTTTAAACCCATTTACCCTTGTCCAAAAATTCCCAAATTAAATATATAGCAACTATAATATTTTAGACATATTATAAAATTCTTATTTGATAAAATATCTTTTTAATTTACCCAGATAATTCCATAATACTCAGAACTTGCAAAAATTATAACTTACTTTTAAAAACTCAAAACCCATATTAACTTATATCAAAATAAACTAGATTTTATAAGGAGTATGTGGTTAAAATTTCGTGTCAAAATACATTAGGGAAGGTCATTAAATAAATCCAATAAGTTAGGGTTTAATTTTGGAAATATTATAAATCTTAACCAACTTAAACTTCCCTATTCTAATCTCGGCCATCCGTTTCTAAAACCTACGATCGGACGGCCGCTATCCTTCGAGTTCATCAGCAAATACAAAACGATACCCGAGTACTAATTCATTGTTTTCTCTCAACTCACAGAACCAAATCGACTGTTTTTGTTTCATTGGATTCGAAATTGAAACGAATCTATTGACACCGATTTCTCCACATATATTGTAGTATTCTACGAGTTCGATTCTAGGTTCGAAGAGAATAGGGTTTATGTCGTTTTTGATTTCAATCTGACGAATTCTCCTGATATAGTACGTAATAGACTAAATTGATACAAGGGTTTGGTCGACAATGAAAAATCGATTAGCAACATCGGAAGAATTGGAAGAAAAACTCACCGGAATCGCAACAACGGAGGAATTCGAATTCCGGTTTTCTGGAAAAAACGAACTTTGAGCTATTCGAGTAGTGAACTTTGGAGATCTATAAAACACGTACTAGATGGTGTTAGGCCATGTTCTTGGGCTCATTAGAAAGAAGAAACATAGCTCTACAGATCGATAGCCAGAACTTACTCTAACTCGCAATACACAGGAAGAAATCTAAACCGAAAGTTACGAGTTTATACCTTGCGTTTTCTTATGATTTTATGTGATGATGAATCGGAAACTTTAGACGCATCGCTTTCCCAATTGGTTACGAATCAGCCTTGGTCATTAACATGAAAGTTGTAGAGGGATTAGAGATCTACACACCACGAGCTATAGAACGTGGATTTTTGTTCACAAACGAAGAAGTTATGATCAACAAAGTTTACCTGATTTCAGTAAAATCTGGAAATCTGGGTTTCGGTTTCGCAGGGTGGCTACTTTGGATCGAATTTACGGTCGATGTAGAATGATTTAGATGGTGTATGAGTAATGGTTGGAAATAGGGATTATAGGAGAAGAGAATGAAGAAAACGGCACTGGAAAACTCTCAAAGACGAGTGAGATATCGGTGTTTAAAGTTAGGGCAAAAACACTGATGGAGGTTAAGATACTTAGCGAATTTTAGGCTAAGTACCGGCGTGCTGTGTGAGCTTGACACGTGGCAGTTTTCAAATTTTTGACTCTAAACTTTATTCTATCATAACTTTGGCTAGGATGATCCGTTTTTGACGTTCTTTTTATCGATCTTCATGGTTTTCCATAAACTATTTATCGGTACAGGTTTCATGGGCTGGTTTGACCATTCTCAAAAAGTCAACCCTAGCAAGGCTTAATAAGCTTTAAGGTTTCTAGGATTTTATATTGATTTTTATGATTCAAATCAATGGTCCAAGTATTTCTAAAATCTTTGTAACATATTTAGAGTGTCTAGAAATTTTTCCAAGATTTATTGACTTATAAATCTTGTTATTAAATTCATAATACCATATAATAATTAATTTAAATTGTATTATTATTTAGGATTCAATCAAAGAAATCCTCTAAATAATTTTTAAATAATACCATATAATAATTTGATGTTTAATAATATTATTAAGGGTTCTTTTAATTAAAAGAAATCCCCTTCTAAATTAATTTAGATTAATTTAGGGGGTTATTTCAACAAATCTAAGATTCTTTACAGATGATGCATAAATAGTTATTAGAGATAAATGTGTTGAGCAGTAGACTGGCACTTAATGTGTGCAAACCTGGTATGGTGACAGAAACCATATTCCCATAAAGTATAGAAATACCCTTGAAGATGAGAAGTGTGAAGATTCTACACAAATTAAATACCGACAGTCCAAGACCAAGTATTCACCATATTCCCTTTTTGCGCAATAAAAAATGGTACCAGACTAATGCTCACGAAATGTAAAATGGCATGTATAACAAACATATTAGCATTTTATACAATTTAAATGAAAGGAAAGTATTTCAAGAGCAACCACATTAAACACATAGCTACAAAATCCAGAACAGGAGTGTCAAGTGCACAAACAGAGGAAAAGTCAGCCAAAAGGAGCAGGGTAGTGTAAAGGAATGTGTGGATGATCTAGTGAAAGATAGGGAAACAACAACCATAAGAATCCCTAAACAAAACTTAACTTGCTACTATCGCCCCCTGATGCTTCTACAGCTTGGTCAGACGCTGCTCCACCGACCTCACGGCCTCAAGAATCTCTTGCAATTGACCCGACACAGAAGATAGTTGTTTATAAGTCTCTACATTTGCCATTGTTGGATATTTCACCACCCACTAGTTTCCCACCAGTCCAAGTCCCATTTTAGCCAAAGTAGCATTGGACATTGCATGGTTATGATTCAAAACCTTTGTCGGCATGACAGTCAAATCCACAGCATATTACTAAAAAACCTTAGTCAACCGGGAAGCATAAGGAAGGGATGAAGTAGAGTGAGTGCTTGCATGGTGCATGTGAAACATCATAAAAAGACGCAGACTGATAGGAAATTTCTAAACCAAGCACCCCATTAAACATACATTCAAACAGTTCACAGTCCCACGTTGATCACTACGGGGAGCTATACCTTGATAAACTACCATGTGCAGAAGGCGCTCTAACACAACTAACATCCTCTATGGGTAGTAGAACGTATTTTCTTGTTTTCGATTCAATACCAAATTACCTAAACAATTCCTCATTAGATAGTTCTTCGGTAAATGTATCAATGTCTCTAGAAAAAACTTTAACACTACTAGTAGGAAGCTCAAGTACCACGACAAGCAAATGAGAGTAGTAATTCAATGTCAACATCCCCAACCTTTGATTTTTTCAAGTAATCATCCTCAAAGCATAAACTACGATAGAAATCTCGAACAACATCCCAGTAAATGTGCGTCCCCAAAGTAAAGACAGTAGACCAGCCTTGAGCTGATAAACAACTTGCTAGAGCAGACAATCAATTCTTTCTTAGCCAAGCATAACTCACCCTCTTTCCAATAATTATATGTGCATTTTTAATTTCCGCTTTAACATTGGGTGACAAGGAAAGGAATTGCATGTTCAGTCAGAGTTAGACCCTCGAGGTTACAGTTAAGTTGTACCAAAAGATTAGACACCCTTAAGTTCATCAAACACAGTAGTAGGAGAGACGCAACGACGTCGCTTTGAAGTTAATACATGAGGTTTCGTGGTTGCAGCTCGCTTATGACGCTGAAGAGTAGCCAATGGTACGTCGTCATTGTCATAGATATATCAGGTTGAGACGCTGAAGACGGTGGCTGAGTAGGCTGGGAGCGAGGAGGTCTAAGAGATCATGGAAGCCGAAGATAAGAAGCAGAGGATGGTAGAGAGTGAACTTTATATTTACACGGACGATTAGATGGTGGATTAGAGATAAATTCAGGCTCAGGGGTGCAGGGTGAGACAGGTGACTCGGAAGAAGAGACTGGAGGAGGAACACTCAAATGGGACCTCGAAAGGTGGAGAATCATCAGCACATTTTATGGTTTTGGAAGAAGATTTTTATGGGGAACATAAATAGGCAGTGGAGGATATTCTATGGCTATGGGATTGGTGGAATATGTTTGGGTAAGGTTGAAAATAGAGCAGAATTAATAAGGGTTTGATCAACATAGATCATGACCGGCAGTGGTAAAACAAGATAGTGAGGAGAAGAAAGAGGAGAAGCTGTTGACGGGCAAACACTGGATCATAAGGAAAATCTCCATTGTAGAGATGGAAAATTAAAAGAATGAGCAAGAAACAAAAGAGGAAGCGATAAGAAGAACAGACAAAACTGACTCAATGGAAATAAACAAAAAATGGGTTTAGGACTAACACAAGAACAAAAAGAAGAAGGAATATTGGTGAAACGGGAGGCAAAGAAGTAGTAGTGGGTGGTTGTTTTTTTTTAAATAAGAGAAACAGAAAATAAAAAATAATGGAATAGATGGAGATCATGGCCATAACGTGCGCTAAACAAAACGTGGTAACAAATAAAATATGTTCCAGATCAGGCACATTGTAAATTATATCATCCATGGGATAAACTCACTCTTATTTAGAAAAATGTATGAAACACTCCACTCATGCCTAAGTACCATGTTTGAAATTGCCAAAAAGGTAATAATACAGTAAATAAAAGTGATGGACCTTAATCAATATTAATCATGCCCAGTGCTAGACTGAGACGTGAAAATATTTCTCGGGGAAGCTGTTTGGTGAAAATATCAACTAGTTGTTGATCAGTAGAATAGTGTAACAACTCCACAATGCTTTTTTCAACTTGATTATAAAGAAAGTGATTACGAATCTCAATATGCTTCATCCTTGAATGTTGCGCTGGATTATTGGATAAAGCAATAGTGGATTGATTATTCTAGTAGATTAGAACAAGTTATTGTGGTAATCCATAGTCCGCCAACTGAAATTGCGACCAAAGGACTTGAGCACAACAAGCAGTTGCTATTGCAATGTATTTTGCTTTTTTCTACAAAGAAACTGAGGATTATTTCTTAGAGAACCACGATACCTCACTTGTAACCAGCAGTTGAGTACACCTAGAGGTACTCTTACGATCAGTAAGCGATCCTCCAAAATCAACATCCGTAAAGGCACACAATATGGAAGAGGTTCCTACATGATAAACCATTCCAAGGTTAGTAGTACCTTTTAGATAAAAAAAATCCTTTTAACTGCTGAAGATGAGGTACACAAGAATCAGCTTAGAAGCGTGCGCAATAACACACTATATAACAAGTCCGGCCGGCTTGCGGCAAGATACATGAGAGAACTTGTAACACCCCTACCGTTAATCCTATGCTTACCGTCTAATCGTCCTAATAATCCTACTACGTCGCAGCGGAAATACTACTACTACTACGGCGGGTAATACAACGCCGCTAACCGCCCATACGGCTAGCAAGGCTTACGCTACCTACAGTTACGGTCTGATGTCTAGATATACCGAGCTACTACGTTCCATACCGAATACAAAGCTAATACTTACATTGCAGGATTACCGAGTATTTAAAGTATTTAATTACATCCCTTTCAATTTTCCCAAAAGAATGAGTTTCTACAAACTACTCATCTACACCATCCCAATATTCCTTTCATTATCCAAAAGGGTGTACCCTATGGTACACTGGCTAACAAAAACCTATAGCCGTGTACAACATAGTACACCTTTCTCCATTCATCAGTTACAGACAAAAAGAAATTAAACTTAAACTCTTCATCATCTTCACTCGTCTTGAGGACCTGCGTGTAGTAAAAACATCGCCCCAAGGGGCTCAGCAAAAGTTGCGAATAAACTCCACATATACCGCGTGCTAACTAGGGTACGCCGACTATTTAAGGTCGACTGTACATGCGGTTCATTAATTTCATACATACATGCTTTACATACATCATACAATCATGCTCGATACAATACACAACCCAAAAACAACAATACAATTGCACACACAATACTTACCTTCACAAGGGTTAGCCAAATTACGCATCCGGGTTAATCGGAATGCCATTTACTCTTTTACTCATTACACATTACTTACTCTTACTTATACTTACTTACTTTTCCATGCTTGTTTACTCATTCTTACTTACTTACTTTACTCATGTTAAGCCGGTATGACCTCCGGCCCAGGGACTACTCCGTCCCACCACCGGGATTTACTTGACTCACCAATCCAGGATGCTACCCATTTAAGGGGTTTGGGCTGTGGACCAGTTAAAGAGTCAGGAATTGGAGCCAACCTCTTGTGACTCCGCATCCTCACGCGTGGCCGAAACTATATCGGACTTCTACTCATTCCAATTTAATTACCAATTTAAGTTAGATTGGTTAGCATGTTAGGAATCAGTTAGAAGTCCAATCACAATCACATTCGGTCACAATACAGTATATCACATACACACACTCATATTCATCCATACATTTCATGAATTATGCAAACTATGATTTAAAGAGAATATCCAAACAAAGAATAATCTCATGATATTCACAAGTAAGCATACTATGTCCGATTCGTGCGTTTATCTTATTTGGTGATCAATTAGCACATAACACACAAATCAGAGTAACCAAGGTAGCATACGGGGCATGAGGAATTCATACCGTTCACCGTTGTACTTGTATCCGACGTTCCTTCGGTGTTCACAATCCAAGTCCTAACATATACATACAATTGGGTGGTTAATTACACTTACTTAACCTTACTAATTACTTTACTAACATTTCCTGGTTTATACTTACTAATTCATTGTTATCCAAATACATGTACTTAGGTTACTTACTTAAGATTATTTTCTAAGCTTGTTTATAGCCTTAATGACCTTTAAACATCATTAATTATGTCTTAAGTATCTTATAATATCATTACCCATCCTTACCCATCCTTAGTTTAGCTTTAAAACACATTCTGTACAAGTTTTGGGTTGGTCCGGGTTACTGTCCGGGTTTACATACCCGGACCAACATGCTGGGCAACTCCTTGGGTAAGTTTATCGACTGGTCCGGGTTTATACCCTACTATACAAACCCGGACCACTTATTCTCAAAAGCTACGGGTATGTTTTTTGTATGGTCCGGGTTTGTGTACTCCTTTGCAAACCCGGACCACTTGTTTTGGTAAGTTACAGGTATGTTTTTGGGGTGGTCTGGGTTAGTGTCCTAGTTTGTAAACCCGGACCACTCCTTTTGTATAAGTTTCTGTCGAGTTTTAATGCTGGTCCGAGTTTGTGTACTGGTTTGCAAACCCGGACTAGTTACAATTTTACAATTTATTTATGTTTTTGAACTTGTTTCAACCCCAAACTTCTACCAATCTCTTCCCTAATATTTCTACATATAATCTAGCATGTTTTTACATTGATCAAGCAATTTAAACTAGCCTAATCCCACTCTCTAAAAATCTGTTACATTAGCACACTTACACTGTTAATTTTCTCTCTTGTTACAATTTTCCTTCTCCAACAAAGGCTACAAATTTTCCCATTCTTATTCCCACTAGCTAAATGACTGTACAACTAACCTGACTTAGTTTGAAAACTCTCACTACACCATTTCCAACTTCACTCAACTACATCTCTCCCTCTGTTACAAAACAAAATGAACATCCCACTCTTTTCTTCTCTGTAAACCCCTTCTGTTTCTTTCTTTCCTAATAACAAACAAGTCTCTAATTTCTACCCAAATTTTGACATAGGTTCCCTATATTTCTAAGTGTTCTCACCACATAATTTTGCACACTCAACATAGTTCCCAACCTGTTCAACATATGCATTATTCTCACCACATTCTAAATATCACTGCACACTTACTACTTACACTTAACAATTCATTTACTTGTTTTCAAAAACTTCAAACCACAAATTTGATTAACATTAACATTCCCATTCTTTTCCTACTGTTACGGTGGTTTTGACTTTACTAGAGCAATATACTTATACATACACAAACATTAAAGACTGTACAAAGGCTTCCATTACCTTAGCTTCCTTGCTTCTTTATCTTTTCTCTCTTTCTCTTTTACAACTCCTCCTCCTTCCTTTGTTTTCTTGATTTATTCAAGCCAAGCTACTCCATGTAACAAGGTACACACATTCACACCAAAACTAGTAAGTTTCCTACGTAGGTTTTAAACCCTAGATTATGAGGAACCACTTAAAACCCTTAAGAAGTCTTACCTTGAGTTTCTAATGGAGTTTTGAGTGGAAAAATGACAAGGCTTCAGCTCCTCTTTGAAATGCCAAAACCGGCTGAGTAATGTAGTAGTGGTGTTTCACGTGAGTTTTGGATTTTGCAAGGAAAAACTGGAAAAGAGTGAAGCTTTGGTCTACTTCTTACCTTAGAACATGGAGAAGAAGATGGGTCTTCAAATGGTGCTCCTCAAGCTCTAAAATGATTATACCCTCAAAATAAAGTTGGAGGTTTTAGATTTTTGAAGGGTGTAAAACGATCTCCAAACCGATACGAATTCAATGGTATAATTTTTGTGGTGTTTGGAGGTGGTTTAGGCTTTCAAAGGTGAAGAGGAAGTGGGCTGCTGTGAGGAGCTCTCAAATCGCCATGGTTGGAATAGAGAGGAAGAAGAAGAGTGTTGGGCAGAGTAAAAACGTGAGAGAGTAGTGTGTGAGGAGAGAGAGTGTTTACTTTTTGCTTTTTATTTGTTTTGTTTGTTAGCACATAAGGAGGGAATAAGAGAGGGGGTATGGCTATTAAGTCAGCCGGCTACACACACCTCACATGGGGGTTTTTAAAATCTTATTTGTAATAGTGGACACACTAATTTATTTTATTTACACTTTTACCCCACAACTTCCCGTTTTTCACAGTTTTTACTAATCTCTCGTTTTATTGATTTTATTGGTCCTAAACCTTCCCTAATGTTTATTAATGACTATTTAGTTGACCAAAATTGTTACGAGTCTATTTGACCCGCTTAAAGTCACATTTCCAGTTTCCTCGAAAAAACGTGCTTTAAGGTTCGTTAGGTTTTTAATCTGTTTTAAGGATCCGTTTTCTTCAGGATTATTCCCTTGTGATTATTTTGACATAATTAAGCTTCTAAATTACTTATTAGCCTAATTAATCACTATTTTTAATTACGGGGTATTTCAGAACCAATCATTGCATAGTATCTAGTGGGATCCGTGGCTTCCACATGCGACTCATCACCAAGTTTGATAACACTAGAAATTGGGTAAAATAGGTTTTGTATAATCAAAACCAAACTTAGTTGTCAACTCAGTAGCATACTTCCCTTGCCAGACATAGGTGTGAGTTTTAGTCTAACAAATCTGCAACCCTAGGAAAAAGGTAAGCTCTCCCATACTAATCATATAAAATTATTAGTCATAACAGTTTCAAAAGATTTTTGCCAGTGTAGCGCTGGTGGATCCAAAAACAATATCATCAAGGTAAATTTGGACCAGCAACATGTCAGATTGTTCAAACTTTAGAAATAAAGTGCTATCTACTTTACCATAGGAGAATCCTTGTTGAAGTAAATATGTAGTAAGGCGACCATACCAAACCTGAGTTGCTTGTTTCAATCCACAAAATGATTTCTTCAAGAGATAAACATGGTCAGTTTTAGACTAATTAACAAACTCACGTGGCTGAGAAACATAAACTTCCTTATCAATATATCCATTTAATAAAGCACATTTCACAGCCATTTGGTACACCCAGAAAGCCCTATGAGCATCAAAGGAAACCAACATACGTATAGCTTCCAATCGAGAAATGTGAGCATATATTTCATCATAATCAATACCTTCCCGTTGAGTTTACCCCTGAACAACCAACCGTGCCATGTTTTGTGCAACATGACCATCTGTATCTAGCTTGTTCCGATAAACCCATCTTCTACCAATAACATCCTTATGACTAGGTCAAGAGACCAAAGTGAAATACCCCAAATATTAACTACTTTAATTAATAATGAATTAATTAAATAAAAATAATTAATGAGAGATTAAAGAATTAAATATCCTTAAATAAGTAAAAGGGAACAATATAATATTTAATTATACCCTAAAAAGTTGTTAAGAAGCATTAACGAAGCCTAAAATGATATTGAGGAGGTTTAAAAAAACAAATGTAAATGAAAATATTATTAACGTTTTTACATTGAAAAACGTGTCACAAATATTTAGAAGTGAGAACGAGGTCTTAGACACCTTATAAGATTATTTGGGTAATTTTAAAAGCATTGGAAAATTGGTTAAACAGTTAAAATAAAAGATGTCGCATTTTTGCCTAAATGGTGAAACGCAAACCAATTAGAAATTAAATGATAATTAATCAAATTTATAAATAACAATAATAATTATAGTTTCAAAGTATAAATTTGAATTCATAAAAAGGTCCGTCTCATTAAATGGGACAACGGGCTACAAACGGCATAAAAATGGACAAAAAACGAGCTAGAAACGACTTATATATATAATGTTCAAAAAATATAATATCAGACATGGCCGACCCACCCAACAAAATTGGGCCAGCCCAGTCATTTCCTTACTTCTGGTCATAACCCAGCCCCAACCCTGAACACACAAAAAAATCAAGCCCATTCTCTCATTCTCATTCTTACGGTAATTGCAACCCTAGACTGAACAAGGAACATTCGTGCCTCTCTATTCATTCTATCATGGCAAATTAAAAACCCTAGCCGATAGAATTACCTGCTCTTGCCATCTCTCTTCATCTCTTCTTCTTCTTCTTCCTCTTTTTCCCTTAACTTTCCTTCACTAAAGCAACCTGACTGGCGAACAAATCTTGTGCCTCCCTTCTGATCTTCTTGCATTTATCATCTTCTCATGTAATCTCTACTGGCGAACATGGAACTAGACCTCTCTTGCTGATTTCTGTTTCGGCAAGAACAAGGAACATACTTCTGCTGGAATCCGAGTAAAAGTGGTAAGATTGCTCTCAATCCCTTGTGATTTTCTTGTGTGCTTGGGGTCGATTCCGAATGTCTTACTCCTCTTATGCTTTTCCCTTCCTTGTTTGAGCTGTTGGAACAAAAAAAAATTAGAAAGAAAACTATGGTGGTGTTCCCATTTAGTGAAATTGAAACCTGAGGTAAAATCTGTACATTTTCCTTCATTCGTGTCAATTCTGAAATCCACATAAACCCTGGCCTCATCTCTTTTTCATTCTTTGTGTGATTCACATGTGGGTCTGGCCAGAGGCTTTTTTTGTTAGCCAAGGTTCGAGAACCGCAAGGGAAAAAAGAAAGTAACCCTAATCGGGTATGTAAGTATTTAGATCTGTAACTTTTACATTTTAATATTCAATATAATCCCTAGATTTAAACTCAGAACTCTAACTATCTCCTTATTTCAACAGGGCCAACACTGGGGCTTGGAAAACCCATCTCTGGAGACTCTAAAGGTTACAAGTTAACCTTTAGTTATCTATTTAAAGTCTATCTAATTATACTTCTATTGGTGTCCAAAAATTTAGACCTTTGATGTGAATCTTGGTGGTTGAAAGTGATGATTCAATGGTTAGGTTTCTGGTGGAAGTTGGTATGTTGAAAGTCTTGAAGTTCTTTGTTCTTGAGAGCGTTTAATAGTTTTAGAAATTAAGGTTGTTTAGTGTTTCTGTTAGACCCGAATTTTAAGGTTATGAGTGTTTTTAGAATATGAGAATTCTCGGTATTGTATGGTGGTGGTGGAATCCATAAAACAAATTATGGTTTTGAATTGGGATTTGGCTGTGGTGTAAGTGGTACGACAGTGGAATAAAAAATTAGGGTAGGGTTGATTTGTGTGAAGTTATGGTTACTTTTGAAATTGAGGGGAATTGGAAAAATTAGGGTTTGAACTTGGGGGAATTTAGAATTAGAGGCAGGATGGGGTTTAGAATGTAAATTAGAGTTTTGTAAAAGTTAGGGGTGAAACTATAATTTGTAGATGTTTGTATCAATTGAGAATTGGGTAGGTAAAATTGGTGGTTATGGTAATTCTAGAATTTAGTGGTAATTGGGTGGGGTGTGTCTGGTATTTTCAGAACTAGTGTGACTAGGTTAATTAGTTGCTAATTAAAATAACACTTGGATTTAATTATGTAATGTTTGGTCAGGGTTTTACTGATGTTTATGCTATAAATGTTTTGACTAATGTATAAATGTTGTATAGACCAAACTAATAAGACTAGTCTCACTTTTATTTTATTAAGCACAAACTTTAAATGGGCCAAATCCAGAAAGAGTATATATAGCCCAACTGTGGACCATCGACTTTAGAAAAATTAGAACCAAAACTTGATAATTGAAATTGGGCCTACCCTATACCAGAGGCCCAAATCATAGATGGTTCCATTGGACCCTTTGATTAAAACATAGTACCTTGGACCTTGACCAAAAATATAGATCTTTGATCTAGAGTTTGAACTATATTCAGCAATAGGCTTAGAGTACAGCCAACCTAGATATTGAGAACTAGCTGAGCCAAATTAGTGAAGGATAGTTATTTAGGGCCAAACCAGACAAATATAATTAAAATAGACAAACTGAATAGTGATAGAATTCAAGCCCATAATTTTACTAAGCAATAGAATTCAGTGGGCTTACAGAAAAGCCCAGTAGACCTAGACCAAATAATCTAGCTAAATTAGAGTTAAGTTGAATGGGTTGGAATGATTTAAAATTGTTCTATAAAATTTGTGTTAAAAATTAGATATAAATATTGGTGGAGTAAAGACTGGAGGATATGAATGTATATATTTGTGTAACATATATAATACATGTATGTTTATATATATAAGGAGTTTATTACATATGCATTTGGATTATTTTATGTATAAGAGAATGACATAATATATAATGTTGATGGGCATTACAAAGGCCTACAATTATGTATACATAGCACATATGTATAATACATGAACATAAGATAATAATACCAAATAATATCAAGGATTATAATAACCTACAATAATGAAAAAGGTTATTGTATAAGTGGTTGTATATGTATAAATACATATACATATATGTATAAAACATATACATATACATATATGTATATATATACATATAAGTTGGCGGAATGAGTGAAAGAACATTTTAAGGGGGAATATACTTATAATATAAAGTTATAATTCCGAACCACTAAGATTTCATGAACTATGGTACATAAAATAATGCCTTGATGTAACATAGTCATGGCATAAATGAGTTAACAAATAATAAGAGGTAATCTTGTAACTCACATGACACAATGGAAACAAAACACTTAATTGTTTCACAAATACGTTTAGACATTATACGAGAGCAGTAAGTAATTAAATGTTCTTGATTAATCAGATTTTAGGAAAGGGATAGTCGAGATGTCTGCCGGACTCGACGGTTGTCATCTACGGTGCAAGGTATGAATTTCTTGCAGCTTGTTTGCTACCGAGTTACATCGGCTTGTGCTATTTGCTTGGGTGAGATGGCCAAAAGAATAATGCATTGAAATGAATTATTAGGTTATTCCGTGTTTGATTATCTGTTGACTTGTATACTTGTGTGTGGTGCTACTAGCTACACCTTGGAGTAGAAATAAATACACACGAGGAGTATTTGATATGGTTGAAAGGAACCTAGACAATTAAGGAAAGGTTATACCTATTGACAAATGGATTCACGAATTTCCCTCTAACCTCCCTTGGATACCTATTCGACACCTGACATTGTTGTGGCTCGAACTAACATTTGACACACCTAACTATTGGTTATTGAGGGTTGAGAGGAAATCCGGTGGTACTGGCTACGGGTAGTATATTGGCTGGAGGACGGTATCTGTATCATATCCGGAATCCACAAATTATTATCCCAGAGCCTAGAGGTTGGCTCAGCGTCTTTGACTTTTACTCACTGACGGGGGATTTGATTAGTCATGTGTCACACTAACGGTCATGTCATTTGGTAGTTTAACACTCACTTATTTGGGTTCAACTAATACCCGGTTAGTCATGCGTCATCCCGACGGTCATGCAATTAGGTAGTTTAAATACTCATCCACTAGGGTTCAAATAATACCCTACTAGTGATGCATCACACTGATGGTCATGCAATTTGAGAGTTTGATACCCGTCTATCAGGGTTCATAAATACCCAAATATGTATTGACTTGAACTTAAAAAGTGACAATCCCATCGTGTGGATCGTCCGAGGATAATTGAGTGAGGTTGTTCTCAAGATTTCAAATATAATCTTGAGACCCAGGTTGAGCAGAGCACTGACTTATTTTGTTATTTGATGTTGCACTCTTGTTGGATGGTTGTATTGGATTGTTTGGATGGATATTTGTGACAATTATTGTATGTTGTGTGTTTACAACATATATAATATATTATATATATATTATATATATTGTTGTAATAAATCAATTCTTATATATATTGCTGTATAACTCAGTGCATGCTCTCGACCAAGTGCCGTTGTGTGGCCCGGTAGCTTGTGGGCTGCACGTCTTTCGTACCAGCCGTCGTGTTGAGCCCTTTGGGGCTCATGTTATTTTTCAGGTACCTGATGGTGACTTGACCCGACCGAGAGTAGGCGGGGTAGACTTGGACCAGGAGCATTTCGATTATGTATCATCTCGATTATAACTTATGTACTTTGCCATAAGTCGAAATGTATTGTAATTTGGGAGGCGAACTTAGTGGAACTCGGTATGTATGTATATGGATTATGTTTGGAGTTTATTTTGGAGTGTGTATTCAGTTCGTCAGACCGTTACAAGTGGAGTTAGTAAGGCCTTGTTAGTCACGTGGGTGACTAACGGTGGTAACACCGGCATTTAGTTTAAGTTTTTCCGCTTAGATTTTGATTAAGTATGATAAGGTTAATTACCGTTAATTATGTTTTAAGAGTTGGGGTGTTACACAAAGTCCAAACATCATTACGATCAAATTCATTCAGCTTCTCTTGCATTGCTAGGATCCACTTAGAATCCGTAAGTGCCTCCTTGATGTTTTTAAGTTCAATCATAGACAAAAAACCTTCATGGGCATAAATTTTATAAGGGGAGTTTTGAGTCAGTTGTCTCGAGTTTAAGTTTGAGAGGAGATTATCGAGAGTGCCACCAGGGGCACGCCTTGGTGGAATGACCGGTGAAGATGTGTCAGCTTTAGATTGTGTTACTGGAGGAGTCACAACATCAGATGTAGATTCTTCTTGTATGGGAGCAATATCAACATCTGCAGGTTCTTGAGAGGAAGGAGTTGGTGGTACTATAGAGTCGACTTGATAAGTATTAGATGAGATTTGAGGAGAATGAGGTGTTGGGTCTGAGTCTGAGTAATCTAAGTCTTGTGAGCGAAGTATACTAAGTCTTAACCAATGTTTTGAGAAGAATGATAAAATTTAAAGCTGGTGTGAGCCTTGATTTTTGAACCCTGTCCTATGTTGATTCAAGTTGATTAGGATCTTGTCTGTCGTTCTAGGTTCACTTATAACCTAAGCTTAATAACTATGTCATAAAACAATATACTAAGTCCTAAGTTATCTTACTGGAACCTAATTAGAGTTGCCACCTAATTTTAACCTAGAATAAATTAGGAAAGGAGAGTTCAGGTTCGGGGGCTTGGTATTCGATTTATTTAGGGTTCAATTACTTTGATTATCTCTTGAAGTCGTTTTTCCTCTACTTACTTCAATTACGGCTTATTACGAGTCGTTTTAACCTAAGTGCGCGAACTTCTAATCTCTTTTATTTTTTAACATTTTTTGATAGAAAATTAACGTGAAAATTAAAACTACCTAAACTAGGGTTTCAGAAGCAGAATTAGGTCAAATTTTGATTACATCCGCTGATAAGTGTGAAACATATAGACTTTTAAAGGTTTGATTTACCTATTATTCGCAGTAGTCTAGGCAATATTGATCACTTATCATGTGATTTCCTATGATTCATGTTTAGATGAGAGTTGATGTATTTTATTTGTGAAATACAGGAAATAGTCTTAAACATGCATCTTTTATCTCATAAGGATTACAATGCAACAAACAATGATATATATAATATATATATATATATATATATATATATATATATATATACAAATGATCATCACACTGTCGCATTAAATTCTTGCACAATATTCCTACACGATGATAATTTTCACACATGGGCTGCACTCAATTTATCAAAAGTGATCATCACATGCCGAGATTTTGTTCTATACAGGTTTAACTTTGGTCCGGGAGCTGGTAGTTGGAAAATACCCAGACCGTCACAATAAGGAAACATGGCCTGACGTTTTGAAATGGAAAAGGAGTAATTAATTACTCATTGGTGGCGCTGCTATTTTGGCGTACACATGAGGGAGATCAACTTTTATATATCATGATTAATTGATGTACACTATTTTATTCGCGTGGAATTCATTGTTACAAAACGCTGCACCTAACTAAAGCACACAAGCAGTTGGGTCATATAAAGGGACTTGCTTTCCACGCCGTGGGAGGTCATGCCTCCAGAGTTTGGGCCTGTACCTCTCGCTAATGACCACGCCGTGCCTCTCACTTGAGGCTTTGTGCGTCTTCTCCCACACATACAACACCCACCACACTTCTGAAAGAGGATTTAGGTAGAGACACGAGACGACGGAAGATGGAGCGGGGAATCTTCTTCCCTTTTTATCTAAACTGTCAATGTGTTCTTCCTTTGTTATTTTTTTTATTTTTACAGTTATGTTTGAGTGGTTAGTTTAGCTCCCGGGATTGAGGTAGTAAACCGGATCTTTATATTTATTTTGTAATCTTTTTACTAATTCAATAATGAAATAATTTAATTCCAGTTCTTCATGCGCTTTAATTCTCTAGCTAATTATTAAAGCTATATTTGTAGTTTTCTAATCAACACGAGAGAGCTGAGAGAGATAACAAGATATAGGAATTAAACTTGATTAACGATTAGAAGCGTGATCTCGCCTATAGGTTAATCGGTCTTAAATAGAAACTGTTCTTTATGCGATTGGTTGTGTCCGGGTTAGAGCATTAGTCTGCTACTAGTTCTAGCAAATTGTTAGGATTTGTTAGACTTAGTCGTTGACGAATTAATTGTAGTTTCTGAGTTTATTGCAAAATTAGGGAAGAGGTTATTAATAGATTAGAAAGTGAAGGTTTGCAGAACGATCCGGGGTGCTTCCTTTTATTTAGAGTTTTACTCTTTATTTATTTGTTTAGTTTGTTTTACTATTTTATTATTTTATGTTAGTTTGTTGAGTCATTCTTTATATTAAATTAAGTAAAACTTGAAAAAGTAACGTTTCCTGTTTTATTAGTTTAGCTTCTCAGTTAATTAATAAATTGCTAATTAATTGAACAAGGTCCTTGAGATCGACAACCCCCACTTAATTCACTATTCCACAAAACAATAGGTACACTGCCTAGGTAGAGATTGTTATAACCCAAAGTTCGTTATATTCTTTTATTTCGTTCCACGTTATTCTAAGTTAACTTACTTTACTTAGGACAAGGAAGTCCTTCTTAAAGAAGTTGAGGACGAGGAGGTCATTTGTTTTTCCATCAGTTTAATCAGGTGAGGAGGATAATACCCTTAATTTATTTATTTCCTCACTAATTATCCTCTCTTCTAATCACGTTTCCACGACGTTCATTCTTTCCCCTCACTCTGTCAGTTTTGAAATACCGTCAATACGCTCCTCTCTTCTCTGTTCTCTCTCTTCCAAAGTACGTTCAATCAAGTACCCAAGCTCTGCTGTTGTGTTCTTGCAATTCGAGTTCTGCTGCGGATTCTTCTCGCCGTTGCACTCCGGTTCAGGTTAAGGTAAGGGCGTCGGTTGTTCTTGTGTAAATTCTGCAATTGGGAAGCCTACTCTCTTCTGATTTAGATTTCTACAGTCTGATTGTCAGGATCGTCAATCCTTCTGCGTGGCTGTGTTCGGACTCCCCTCTGCGTTTCCTTTGCTATTGATTCAGGTACGGATTGTGATTTCGTGGGCAATGGCAGTTTCTGATTTGGGAATTTGGTTCTGATTTCGGTCTGTTCTTCAGTTGTGTTGTCCGGGTGTATTGTCGTTCTGCATTCGGGAATTCTGCGTTGGTCTGGACTCTGCTATCCAGTTTGGATTTCGTCTGCTGTTAATTCGAGGTAGGTGGCTTATGGATTCGGCTTGTGTGTTCAGCCTTGGGGAGTTGCGTTCCGGTTCTGAGTTAATGTGTTTTTGCCTTGCAATAGTGGTTGCGAATTGTCTTTGATGGTGTTTAATGCTTACAAACCCCCAAGGTTGTTTTCTGAAAACCTATATTGTTTTGACAGTGTTTTGATGCTTCTGTTCTGTGTGAAAATCGCCTCTGTTCTCTGTATTTTTCGGCGTGTCCGAACTTCTGTCCGACCGTTGAAGTTCGGACATGCCCTTCTGCGCTTAAACTTTCTAAAGTTTTCGCTGTGTCCGAACTTCTGTCCGAGCTTTGAAGTTCGGACACAGCCTTCTGTTTTTCTCTGATTTTGGCTTCGACTTGTGTCCGAACATTGATGTCCGGACACAAGTTCGGACTCTACACGTTCTGATTTCCGAAGAACGTCCGAACATCCGTCCGAACTTGGATGTTCGGACACCTGTGACTCTTCTTCTGTTTTGAAGTTCGACCTGTGTCCGAACTTCGTAGTTCGGACACATGTTCGGACATCTGCCTGATTTCGACTTCTGAGTCTCGACTTGTGTCCGAACATTGATGTCCGGACATAAGTTCGGACATGCCTCTGTTTTGACAATAACCTGCTCGTTTGAGCTCCGTTTTGACTTCCGTTTGCGGGGTTGGATTCCCCTTCTGATTTCCAAGCCATCTATGTGCTTTCTGGTGCCTTTGGTGCACATATGCTTATCTGTATTTAAGCTTCTGTTTTGGGACCTAGTTATCTCTGTGTCTGAGCCTTTGGATGGCTGGCTACGCTGTCTCGTAGCGCGCTATGTAGGATCCTTCTGTTCACGGGTGACGTTCCCCGTTCTGTTCACGGGTGTTTACACCTGTTCTGTTTACGAGTGAGGTTTCCTTGTTCTGTTCACGAGCTGGTTGCTCGTTCTGTCTGTATGCTGTGATCGCTAGTGTCCCACTCTGTTTTCCGCTTCTGTCTGCTTCTGCGCTGTTTATTCCCTTAATGAATGGACTTCTGTTTCTGATTTCTGACATGTTTATGGATTCTTTGACTCCTTCTGATTTGTCACTATTCTGTAAATGTTTTGAGCATGCTGGTTGATGAAGTTGGTCATCTACTGGGCATAGTTGTGTGCTCACTCCCCTACTTCTAACGCTTTTGCAGATTGATTAGCGAGGATCGTCTACCCTCAGCTTCTGGAGTTTAGTTGCTTTGTTATTTAGTTCTTTTGAGACCTTTGTATTGAATTTGGGCCTTTGGGCATATTTTGTTAGCTTCCGCTTTTGACATCTGTTTGGTGGGTTCTGTAATGACTTTTGGGGATGTTCTAACATCTCTTTGATTATACTTTATTTAAGTATTCCGTTTGGGCCTTATTTGTTATCTGTTTAAGTTTGCTTATTAGAGCCTTGCGTTATTATGTAATAATACGCGGCGTGTAATACCCCTAACTCCCAGGCCAGTGTTTACATTTAGTGGTATCAGAGCTCTGGGTTCTAATCTGCTGGGATTTTAAGTTAGCCAGTCAGTCAGAAACGTCAGTGTTAGTGTCTGAGTCTAACTGCTGTTGGACTTTCAGAATGCCGCCAAGAAGAGCAAATAACCCTCCAGGGAATGTGGCTGATGCTGTTTAGCAGTTTATGACGCAGCTCATGCAGACCATGGCTGCAGGGGGTGGTCCAGCTGGAGGAGGACCAGCTGGCGGAGCAGGCCCAGCTGGGGCAGATGCTGGAGGGAGGAACGTGAAGGCGCTTCAGGAGTTCATGAAGCTGAAGCCGCCGTCGTTCGATGGGGCAGGAGACCCCCAGGTGGCCAGTCATTGGCTGTCAGAGGTGGAGGACTTGCTACGTGTGATGGGCTCAGAGGAGGAGCAGAAGGTGGACTTCGCCACCTTTCTGTTCAAGGCCGAAGCCAAGGAGTGGTGGAGGTCAGTTATGGGGAAGTTCCCACAGCCTTGGACGTGGGAGCAGTTCACTGGGGAGTTCAACAAACAGTTCTACCCCGACGTTTACAAGGATCAGCGCATTATGGAGTATAATCGACTACGCCAGGGTCGGGACATGAGCGTTGAGGAGTACGTCCGCAAATTCATCAGCCTGTCTAAGTTTGCACCTGAGCCTGATGAGCATAGGAAGGCCAGGAAGTTTGAGAGTGGCTTGAGGCCAGACATCCGTTCTGCTGTGACGCCCCTGCGTCACAAGACCTTCAGGGACGTTGCTGATGTCGCCCTGTTGGTAGAGGCTGACTTGAGAGGTCGCCAGTCGGGAGGGAAGGACCAGAAGAGGAAGCAGAGGTCGATGAGAGCGACAGGAGGGATCAGTCTGCTTCTCAGAAGAAGCAGTCTACTGGAGACCGAGCTGGAGACCGCTCTGGAGACCGCGCACGAGATAGAGGTGGTTCGTCTTCGTCAGCTCCCGCTCCGAAGTGCCAGGTCTGTGGCAAGTTTCACAGAGGTCAGGACTGCTACAGGAAGTCCGGGGCCTGTTTTAAGTGTGGATCCATGGGACATAGGATTGCTGATTGCCCTCAGGCTGAGAGGAGCAGGGGTAGTTCTAGAGGTAGAGCCGTTGAGTCTGCTTCAGGGTCCAGAGATCGAGACCGGGCTGAGCAAAAGAAGCCCTAGGGCCAGGCCAGAGTGTACGCGATGGCTCGAGAGAGAGACCGATCGACTGACAGAGTTGTCACAGGTATTCTCCAGCTGTCGTTCTCGTTCTGTTTTCTGTTTGTTTGACTCTGGAGCCACCCACTCTTTTATTTCTGCTGAGTTGGTGGGTGAGCTCGGTTTGCCTGTTGTGCCTCTGGGTGTTGAGCTGTGTGTGCATAGTCCATTGGTTAGGGACTCTTCTATGTTGTTGAATTCTATCTGTAAAGCTAGTCCTATGTTAGTCAAGAATAGGATTCTGTGTGCTGACCTCATCCCGATGGAGATGACTAGTTTTGATGTAATCCTGGGCATGGATTGGCTTGCTGCGCACCATGTCCACATCGACTGTGCCGCTTTGAGAGTCACTTTTGAGGAGCCGGGCCAGCCCCGTTTGATTTTAGCAGGGAATGGACTCCCGTGCTCGCCGCCAGTCATATCAGCGATGCAGGCGTTCCGCTTTCTGAGGAAAGGATGCCAGGGATATCTGTGCTACATCCCTGAGGTTCACAAGGATGCGAAGCTGGAGGACATACAGTGGTCAGAGACTTCCAGATGGTTCCAGGATGACGTTACCTGGGCTTCCCCTATTAGAGAGGTGGAGTTCTCGATCGAGCTCGCACCTGAGACTCAGCCCATTTCGAGGGCCCCATACCGGATGGCGCCTGCTGAGCTTAAGGAGTTGAAGGTCCAGTTGCAGGAGCTGCTGGATAAGGGCTTCATTCGCCCGAGTGTGTCGCCTTGGGGAGCGCCAGTGTATTTGTAAAGAAGAAGGACGGTAGCATGCGGTTGTGCATTGACTACAGGGAGCTCAACAAGGTTACCATTAAGAATAGGTATCCTCTCCCGCGCATAGATGACTTGTTCGACCAGTTAGCAGGAGCTAAGGTGTTTTCGAAGATCGATCTGAGGTCGGGATATCATCAGTTGAGGATTAAGGCAGACGATGCCTAAGTCCGCTTTCAGGACTCGTTATGGACATTACGAGTTCCTAGTGATGCCATTCGGGCTGACGAATGCGCCTTCTGTATTATGGATGATGAACCGGGTGTTCAAGCCGTTTTTGGACCAGTTCGTTGTAGTTTTATTGATGACATCTTGGTGTATTCCAAGAGTGCTGAGGAGCACGAGGAGCATTTGAGGACCGTTCTCCAGACCTGAGGGAGAACGAGTTGTACGCGAAGCTGAAGAAGTGTGAGTTCTGGTTGGATCAGGTGGTGTTCTTGGGACATGTTGTCTCAAGGATGGTATCTCCGTGGATCCGGAGAAGATTCGAGCTATTACGAGTGGGCCAGGCCTACTAATGTTGGGATATTCGTAGCTTCCTTGGATTGGCGGGCTATAACCGCAAGTTTGTGGAGGGCTTCTCCAAGTTGGTGATTCCGTTGACTCGTCTGCTTCAGAAGGATGTGAAGTTCGAGTGGAGCGATGCCTGTGAGCAGTGTTTTCTGGAGCTGAAGAAGAGGTTGACTACTGCGCCGATCTTGACTCTTCCAGAGGGGACCGAGGGCCTGGAGGTTTTCTGTGATGCGTCCCATAGGGGACTTGGGTGTGTTCTGATGCAGCAGGGGAAGGTGGTTGCATATGGCTCTCGTCAGCTTAAGCCATATGAGAAAAACTATCCGACCCACGATCTGGAGCTAGCTGTTGTGGTGTTTGCTCTGATAATTTGGAGGCACTATCTGTATGGAGCAGCGTGCAAAGTTTATACGGACCACAAGAGCCTCAAGTATCTGTTCACTCAGAAGGAGTTGAACTTGAGGCAGAGGAGGTGGCTGGAGTTATTGCACGATTATGATCTGGAGATCCTCTACCATCCTGGTAGAGCGAACGTTGTGGCTGATGCGCTCAGTAGGAGGGGTCCGTCTGGGAGTCTGGTGTGTGCAGAGGTCTGCTCTGGAGTTGCAGCGTATGGGTATCTGGGTCGTCCGACCAGAGAGATCTGGGATGTTAGCAGCATTGCAGATTCAGCCTACCTTGATCGACAGGATCAAGGCCAGTCAGGAGCTTGATGTCAGTTTGGGTAAGATCAGAGATGAGATAGCTGCGGGTCAGGAGTCTGAGTTCAGGGTTTCAGAGGATGGCTGTCTGAGGTTCCGAGACCGCGTCTGTGTGCCTGCTGACGATGCTTTGAGACGTGAGATCATGCAGGAGGCTCATGGAGCTCCTTACTCGGTACACCCAGGAGGTGTGAAGATGTACCGGGACTTACGTGAGACATTTTGGTGGAGCAACATGAAGAGGGACATCTCCGACTTTGTATCCAGATGTAGGACCTGTCAGCAGGTCAAGGCCGAGCATCAGAGACCAGCTGGTTTGCTTCAGCCTCTTCCCGTTCCGGAGTGGAAGTGGGAGAGCGTCGGTATGGACTTTGTTATGGGACTTCCTAAGACTCCGAGGGGTTTTGATGCAGTTTGGGTCATTGTGGACCGGCTCACGAAGAGCGCTCACTTCCTACCAGTCAGGAAGACCTTCAGTTTGCACCGTTTGGCTCAATTGTACATGGATGAGATTGTGCGTCTACATGGGGTTCCTGCTTCGATTGTGTCTGACAGAGATCCGAGGTTTGTGTCCAGATTCTGGCAGAGTTTGCATCAGGCTATGGGGACGAAGTTGTCTTTCAGTTCAGCTTATCATCCTCAGTCAGATGGTCAGACAGAGAGGACGAATCAGGTCCTTGAGGACATGCTCAGAGCATGTGTGTTGGACTTCGGGGGCAGTTGGGATCAGCACGTTGCACTGATGAGTTCGCTATAATAACAGCTTTCAGACCAGTATCGGGATGGCTCCGTTTGAGGCCTTGTATGGCAGGAGGTGCAGATCACCCATCTGTTGGGATGATCTGAAGGAGAGAGCTGTGATTGGTCCAGACTTGGTTCAGGATGCTGTGGGCAAGATTCAGTCTATCAGGAGCGTCTGCTTGTGGCTCAGAGTCGTCAGAAGAGTTACGCCGATCAGAGGAGACGACCTCTAGAGTTTGAGGTGGGCGACCATGTGTATCTGAGGTTTCTCCGTCGAGTCGTCGGTTTGGGAAGAGAGGCAAGCTTAGCCCTCGTTTTGTGGGTCCTTTTGAGATCCTAGAGAGGATCGGACCGGTTGCCTATCGTTTGGCTGCCTCCGTCTTTAGCAGCAGTGCACAATGTGTTCCACGTTTCTATGCTGAGGAAGTATATTCCGGACCCATCTCATGTGATCGACTTCAGACCGCTTCAGTTGAGGGAGGACTTCACGTTTGAGGCAGTTCCTTCGAGGATTCTAGCGCGGGATGTCCGCAAGCTCAGGAGTAAGACCATGCCCTTGGTGAAGGTGCAGTGGTCGGGTCAGTCCGAGGAAGAGGCGACCTGGGAGGTCGAAAGTGAAGTACGTTCTAAGTTCCCCGCCCTTTTCGAGCAGTAGGTATGTTTTAATTTCGAGGACGAAATTCTTTTAAGGGGGAGGTGATGTTATAACCCAAAGTTCGTTATATTCTTTTATTTCGTTCCACGTTATTCTAAGTTAACTTACTTTACTTAGGACAAGGAAGTCCTTCTTAAAGAAGTTGAGGACGAGGAGGTCATTTGTTTTTCCATCAGTTTAATCAGGTGAGGAGGATAATACCCTTAATTTATTTATTTCCTCACTAATTATCCTCTCTTCTAATCACGTTTCCACGACGTTCATTCTTTCCCCTCACTCTGTCAGTTTTGAAATACCGTCAATACGCTCCTCTCTTCTCTGTTCTCTCTCTTCCAAAGTACGTTCAATCAAGTGCCCAAGCTCTGCTGTTGTGTTCTTGCAATTCGAGTTCTGCTGCGGATTCTTCTCGCCGTTGCACTCCGGTTCAGGTTAAGGTAAGGGCGTCGGTTGTTCTTGTGTAAATTCTGCAATTGGGAAGCCTACTCTCTTCTGATTTAGGTTTCTACAGTCTGATTGTCAGGATCGTCAATCCTTCTGCGTGGCTGTGTTCGGACTCCCCTCTGCGTTTCCTTTGCTATTGATTCAGGTACGGATTGTGATTTCGTGGGCAATGGCAGTTTCTGATTTGGGAATTTGGTTCTGATTTCGGTCTGTTCTTCAGTTGTGTTGTCCGGGTGTATTGTGTGTTCTGCATTCGGGAATTCTGCGTTGGTCTGGACTCTGCTATCCAGTTTGGATTTCGTCTGCTGTTAATTCGAGGTAGGTGGCTTATGGATTCGGCTTGTGTGTTCAGCCTTGGGGAGTTCGTTCCGGTTCTGAGTTTAAATGTGTTTTTGCCTTGCAATTGTGGTTGCGAATTGTCTGTTTGATGGTGTTTTAATGCTTACAAACCCCCAAGGTTGTTTCTGAAAACCTATTGTTTTGACAGTGTTTTGATGCTTCTGTTCTGTGTGAAAATCGCCTCTGTTCTCTGTATTTTCGGCGTGTCCGAACTTCTGTCCGACCGTTGAAGTTCGGACATGCCCTTCTGCGCTTTTATTCTCTGAAGTTTTCGCTGTGTCCGAACTTCTGTCCGAGCTTTGAAGTTCGGACACAGCCTTCTGCTTTCTCTGATTTTGGCTTCGACTTGTGTCCGAACATTGATGTCCGGACACAAGTTCGGACTCTACACGTTCTGATTTCCGAAGAACGTCCGAACATCCGTCCGAACTGGATGTTCGGACCCTGTCTCTTCTTCTGTTTTGAAGTTCGACCTGTGTCCGAACTTCGTAGTTCGGACACATGTTCGGACATCTGTCTGATTTCGACTTCTGAGTCTCGACTTGTGTCCGAACATTGATGTCCGGACACAAGTTCGGACATGCCTCTGTTTTGACAATATCTTGCTCGTTTGAGCTCCGTTTTGACTTCCGTTTGCGGGGTTGGATTCCCATCTGATTTCCAAGCCATCTATGTGCTTTCTGGTGCCTTTGGTGCACATATGCTTATCTGTATTTAAGCTTCTGTTTTGGGACCTAGTTTAGCCTCTCTGTGTCTGAGCCTTTGGATGGCTGGCTACGCTGTCTCTAGCGCGCTATGTAGGATCCTTCTGTTCACGGGTGACGTTCCCGTTCTGTTCACGGGTGTTTACACCTGTTCTGTTTACGAGTGAGGTTTCCTCGTTCTGTTGCACGAGCTGGTTGCTCGTTCTGTCTGTATGCTGTGATCGCTAGTGTCCCACTCTGTTTGTCCGCTTCTGTCTGCTTCTGCGCTGTTTAGTCCCTTAATGAATGGACTTTTGTTTCTGGTTTCTGACATGTTTACGGATTCTTTGACTCCTTCTGATTTGTCACTATTCTGTTAATGTTTTGAGCATGCTGGTTGATGAAGTTGGTCAACTGGGCATAGTTTGTGCTCACTCCCCTACTTCTAACGCTTTTGCAGATTGATTAGCGAGGATCGTCTACCCTCAGCTTCTGGAGTTGAGTTTAGTTGCTTTGTTATTTAGTTCTTTGAGACCTTTGTATTGAATTTGGGCCTTTGGGCATATTTGTTAGCTTCCGCTTTTGACATCTGTTTGTGTGGGTTCTATATGACTTTTGGGGATGTTCTAACATCTCTTTGATTATACTTTATTTTTAAGTATCCGTTTGGGCCTTATTTGTTATCTATTTAAGTTTGCTTATTAGAGCCTTGCGTTATTATGTAATAATACGCGGCGTGTAATACCCCTAACTCCCAGGCCAGTGTTTGGGGGGTGTTACAGAGATAGTCATTATTTCTGCTAACATCCGTTGCCACGGACCTATTGTCCGAACCCACTAATCCTAGTTAACTTAGTTATACAGAAAGTCAAATTGAAAGGAAAAACGAAATTTTAAAAACGTATGGGCCATGAACAGAACGCCGCTGGGCCCAGACATGCTTTGTAAACCCTAAATTTTAAAAAACTTGAAATCCGTTGGCATCCGAGGGTGTCCGTGGCCACGACAACCTGTCCGCAGGCCCGGACAAAGCGTCCAGGGCTACGGACACCCACGGATGACAGGTTTTAGGTGGTTCCCCACAGTGTTTTAGCTCATAATTATGGACGCATAACTAGAAATTTCTAAGATGTTTAGTAATCAAAGATTTCGATTTGGCTTAAAATTAATGCAAAACTAATGAACAAGTTAGTGGGTTAGAAACGAAAAACAAATGCTGATTCGGGTTCCGTAAAAAGCTGGTTCGATCTTGGTTTTGATAGAAGGTAATTAAATATGTGAGGAAATAAGATATTTTCTTACAAACCTTTGTTTACTGTGGGATTATGGTGATCTTTCACGTCGGGATACTTCAGAGCCTCGTTGATGGCGGATCTGAAAGAGCTTTGACCGAGCTTCTGATCCTTGTTGTTCTCAACGTTCTTCACGTTTTGGTGGGTTTTAGTGTTATTTGATGATGATGATGTTTTGGGAGTTGGAAAAAGTGTTTAGAAAGTGAGTTTGGTGAAGACTTGGCAGAATTTCGGGGGCTTGGGAGCTGAAAAAACGTGAGAGCAATGAGACGGCTATGATTTCTGACTTGATAAGGCTTAAGAGCTCTGGTTTGATCAAGGGATAAGGTTCCTTAAGTAGGCCTCACTAAAGATAGAAAAAAATGTGGTAAAAACCGAGATTTATTGATGTTTTAGCTCAAAGGCTTTTCAAATAGGAATTTGATTATGAAATTTTAAACATGTGTAAAGGATAATATTTCAGAGATTTTTCCAAGGTGGAATCAAATTTTTTAGATATTGGGATATTTTTAAATTCAATTTCTCTGTTGGATTCCATCAGAAATTGCTGGAAAATTATTGGAAATTCAAAAAATCAAATTCTATAGCCATTATGCTCAAAATGCTCCTCTATCATGGTTAAATTTCAAAGCATTTCAAGTTGATTTAAGCCACTTTTGGAGGAGAGAGAATGCTTATAGAGGCATAAGAGCCTTTAAAAATTAAAAAATGCCCCTGAAGATGACTAAACTGTCCCTAATACTCTGGAATGCGCCGATCAAATGGGAATCCTTGCTACTTGACCAAGCTACCATTTGAGAATGCGCACTTAAACGACTCTCTTCCGGGGGGTTAAAATTTTGGGTATAACAGATGCCCCCCGTCAACTGGCTTGTAATAAATTGAAAAGACTGGTTGATGCCTGAGTGATGCCCTAAATTTAACCAGTAACGAGGAATGAATTCCTTGTTCTTGATTTTAGCTGAAAGTTAATGACTATGTTGAGCTATATGAGGTGTGCTAGCTACCTAGGAGAGTAAGTCTAAGAAATTGGGCTATTATGAGGGTGCCAACTACCTGAAAAACGAAACTTGAAATTATTGGGCTATTTAGAACGCCAACAACTAAGAGAGAAGCTAGACTATTGGGCTATTATAAGGCGCCAACTACCTAAGGGAGAAGTTTAAGACTATTGGGCTATATGAGGCCCCAACTACCTAAAACGTGGAGAATGAGTTTAAATTAATAATGAAATAAGCTAAACCGAACATCCGTGGTGTTGGGAACCTGGAATTGAATAACCTAAGCTGAGCATGAAGGTTGTCTAGTGATGAATGAAAAGACACGTGATCGGCAATGAAATTGAATGAGTGGTGTTTGATGAGTGCAATGTGAGTGGTAGGACTTAGGTGTGCCTTGGGTGTTTTGTGGTGGCAGGACTTATGTGTTGAGCAAGGTACAACTTATGGGTGCCTGAAATGATTGAATGTAAGGTAGGTCTTATGTGTGCCAAGTGAATGATTGTAAGGGAGGTCTTGATGGGGCCTGAAAATAATTGAATGTAAGGTAGGTCTTATGGGTGCCTAAAGTGAATGAATGTAGGTTAGTTCTTTTGGGTGTCTAGGGTTGAGTTCTTTACTTGGGTGAGTTCTTAACTTGGGTGAGTTCTTCTACTGGGTGAGTTTATTATCGGTGGAGTTCTTCTACTCGGGCGAGTTCTTCTACTGGGGTGATTCTTCTACTTGGGTGAGTTCTTCTACTCGGGTGAGTTCTTCTATCGGGTGAGTTCTTCTACTCGGGTGAGTTCTTTACTTGGGTGAGTTCTTTACTTGGGTTAGAATCTGCATCTCTAAATATCTGAATCCTCAGTTCTATCTTGAGAAGTTCGTTGTTGAAAAATGCAATGATGATGTTTTTATGCAATTGATTGTGATGTAAACCGATGGTGAAAATGCCAAACTTGACTACGATCAAAGTGCTAGTAAGAAAAAAAATCATCCAAAGTAAGAAACCATTGGAAGATGTGTCAAGCGTGGCTATGATGTGGTGTGTGCAGGGATGAAATCAAAGTGTTTGTAAGAAAACTTGTTCAAAACAAGAAACTGTTGAAAAAGGTGCCAAACGTGGCAATGTTGAGGTGTTATGTGGAAGTTGTAAACTACAACTAAAGTGTTTGTTGGAAACTTGTCCAAAACAAGAAACTGATGAAAAAGGTGCCAAACATGGAAATTCTTGAGAAAAAATATACAAAAAATGGAAAGTGAAATGCTCAATTCTTGACTAAGAATTTCAGATCTACAATTTGTTTCTTAGAAGATGAACATGCCGCTAATGGAAGTGTGTGGTGTTTGTTGTGGGAGTTTGAGACTTTCTGAGTGGTGGTCAGGTATGATGACGGGCCTGTGGTGTATGATGTGGAGGTAAAGGCTTATATGTGCCTGTGTGGTGGTAGTGTTTGTGGTGCTTAAAGCTTGTGAAGGGTTAAGCTTTGGGTATCAATTGGTGTTGTCATAGCAATTGTTGGAACCAACAATTACCCACAGTATTTTTCCTTAAGACAATCTGAGCTTGAGTTCATGGCAATCGATCGTTCTAATCGATTGCCCCCAGTATTTTCTTTGATTAACTTGCAAACAAATCTCATCCTTGCAGGGTCAAGGCTAATGTTTTGATGTGATGCTTCTAACCTTCACTCGACATGTTAGGTGTTTGTGCTCATTTCTAGCCTATAGTCACAACTTCTGGACCATTAAATGTGATATGTGATGGATTTACGCATTCGATTTGTTAGTTTCACGTGATTAGGTACATAACTACCAAGTCGGAAGTCTTTTTAGCTTATAGCGTGGCCATGGGGTGTGATGAAAGACAACAAGACCATGGAGGGATATTTAAGGTATGTGGAGCTTAAAGGGGTGACCAAAGCTGCAACTTGCTCTTTCTCTTGAATTTATCTTCCTTGTCTTGAAGTCATTTGGTTGCTTCGTGTTGACGCTGTTTTCGAGCTTTGAACCTGGAACTTTTGAAGTCGTCCTCAATTTCTCTTCTTTTTGTCATTCGGATTTCTTTAAGGTATTTTAGGTTTGCCTCTTTGTTTTATCCTTTCTTGACTCCACCTTCGGGGTTCTTGTGTCTCCCGGATTTGAGCTTTGAGAGATTTTTTGATGTTAGCTCTTTGGATCCTGTGTCACTCTGGGACCATTTGCGGATCGCTTTGTCATGTTGACAACGGTTTGTTCTTCTTTGGACTGATGAAAATGTTATCTGAGAGTCAGGCTCCTTACTTTCTTGGTCACTGGGTTGGATATTCATCACGAGCTGGCTTGTTTTGTAGAGCTTATAATATCAAGAAGAGATATATGAAAGGCTCAGCGGGGGTGCCTAGGGTATTTTCAGGGTTCACAAGCTTTTGGCTATGTGGTGTTGTACCTAGGTGCTTCGTCATTCCTGCTAGTTGTGTATCTATTCTTTGTTACTTTTCACAGGTCTGAGTGTAAATCTACAAATTATCTCCTTCGGTCGAAGTTATGCCGTTTATCTTATCTTTAAATGTGGTCTCACTGGAGTCGTGTTAAAATGACACGCTCATTCACTCATGGTTTTTCCACTCAAGACACTCTTGTAAATTCTCACTCGAAGATTTGTTCACACGTTTAAATGAAAGATTAAAGATGAAACCTAAACTTAGATTGCCCCCAGTATTGACTTGGGATTTGTGACAACAATTTGACGTGTGTGCACTTGGAACCGTCTTGTGGGTTGTGTGGAAGTTTTGGGGTGAGTAGTGGTGTTTGGTTGGACATGTTCATCCTTTTAGAAACAAAAGACAAGTCGTTTTGTTCAATTGCCAGAAAATGACCGTTTCATGAACATTAGTTTTGAGAGATGTTTGCTGATGAGCAAGACGATTTAGTTGAAGGAGCGAGATGATCGAACACATTTTTTTTTATTATTTTTGTGATTACAAACTAAAAAGATAAGAAACTGAAATTTGAACATCTAAACTTTACTGAAATGGAAATATCATAAACTCCTGACAACTTTGAAAAGGGAAATTTAAGCAACAAAACACTACTAGACATTAGCCTACTCGACAAACTAGAGCCCTTGTTCAATGAGATCTTCAATCTTATGATTCAGCGTCATACATCATCATTTGTGCCCTGGTAGTTGATGGAAATGGCAAAAACTGATTGAGATGCTCTCTGGATCGGGTGATCCTGGGACAAGGCGTGAGACGCTGTAGTAGGTTCAACTCCTGTAGCTTCACGAGCGCTTGACTAAGAGGTCAACCAATGTCGGTAAACTGTCTCGGTGCAAGGAACCGCCTAGGACGGGATGAGGTTTTGGTGCTCTGTTTGGAAACACTGAGTTGGCGCACATTATTCACCTGTCGTGAAACCGGGGCATTTTGGCTGGCCTCAACTTAAAGTTCTCGACACCTACACCCTGAGCTTTGGGTTTCCCTAGCTTTAGCTCGCCTTTGTGAATCTTTTCTTCCATGATTCTCACCTGTCCCATCAGCATGTCAAAATTAGGGAAGTATGTGCAACTCAGCTCATTGTTGTATTGCTTCTACGTATTGTCCACAATCATTTGAATTTGTTCCTGCTCATCAATCTTTGTGGGCATAGCGGTGGCCTTCATCCTCCACCGTTTGATGAAGTTGGACATTGATTCATTGTCTTTTTGCCGAGTACTAGCAAGGTCGGACCTAGTGACTTCGAGATTCTTAGCATATTCGAAGTGGTGCAAGAAAGCATCACAAATGTCCTCATAGGTTTTGGTGTTCATCCTCTAGGTTAAGTACCAATGCTAAGGTATTTCGTTGAGGTAACGGCAAAAACCTTGGCCTTCTGCATGTCATTCAACCTAAGGATAGACATCTCTCTATCGAACATCGCTAGGTGAACCTGCGGGTCTGAGGAGCCCTTGTATAAATCAAGTGTGGGCAGCTTCAGCTTCAAAGGGAGATCATCCTCGGGGTACGATGCCATGGAAAGGAAATCGAGGCTAGCTGGTTTGTTAGCTTTTTCCATGCACTCGATCCTTTTCAAGGGTCTCTTAAGTTTTGTAAAGTCAAGGAATCTTCCCTTCGCACATGTGTACATCAGGCCATTGTAAAGAAGAGGAAGGAAATGTTGAAAAGCAAAAGTTACAAAAATAACATGTAAGTACACCTATCTAGATAGAATAATGACTAATGTACTTTACTTATTTCCTTCCCCATCTCCCTCCAACTCTCGGCTGATATGCACCCTCAACTCCACAATATGTTTCGATTACAGCGCCAAAGAAGGAAGAAACAAAGCAAGACTTGACAATAAAGCAAAATAAGTACACCTACTTATATAAACAATGACTAGTAGTACTTTATCTCTACCTCCTCCTCCATTCCCTCTCTACTCTCGGTTGACAATTGTTTCCAGCCCCACCATTTGCCATCGGTTACAACAAAGAATAAAAGAAACAAGGAGGATGAGATTGGACTTGAGCTATCAAACAAGTACAACATAAAGTGTAAAGTAAGGAAACTACACTACCTATACCCATCATTCCATTGCTTCTTTTGTAAAAATTCGGCTGGCAGCCTATTAACCATTCCCATCAATACCGATTACCCATGCTAGAAGAGGGAGAAAGAAAATAAAAAAAAAACAAAGCAGCTTAACTTCTTCCCCTTATATTATCCAAGCTAAACAACAATTCCCCTTGCTCATGCTTAGTACGTCTTTTTCCCCCTCTCTTCTCTTCTCTCTGTTGGTGGTAGCATCACCACACTCTCCATTCTCTCAACCGAAAACAAGCAGCTATAGCATCCTCTTCATACTTTTTTTAACGGAGAACATCAACAACCAGCCAAGGTTGTTTAACATCATTTCCACCCTTAACTCTAATCTCATGATGCCTTAAACTCCACCCCCTTACACTGAAAGTCTTCAACGTTTTCCCTTCATATTTAAGCTGAGAACTAGAGCATGGGCTATTGGAAAACTAGCATTAGCAAGGTGAAATAAAGGTAAGAAAAATGGATGTGACTCCTCCTTATCCTCTCGATTTTTTTGCCAGAAATATATATCACTCTTAACACCTTCCTAAACTCTCCATTGTGCATCAGCTGAAGGAGTCTTTCCCCAACCTTTCCTTGAACAAACAAAACCACCATTGAACAAGTTACAACCACAAGGTGGAGGTAGGTAAGAAGCTCTCTTGAAACATCTCTTTTCCTCCTTCCTTTATATGTCTGAAAAAAGCTTCCATTAACACCTCCTTATACACCCCATTATGCACTTAGTGTGGAGGTTCCAGCCCCTCCCTTGAACCAACAGACTGCTCCAAAACGCCTTGCAAGTAGCTACAACACAAGGTAATAAACCGAGACATGTAATGTCCTTTCCAAACTTTTCTTCTTCATATTGTTTTCCATGAAACTAAATCTGCTCCTTGCACTCCAGATGACTGAGAGTATAGGTTAAGGTTCATGAAGTTTCACAAGGTAAACACCCTCCTTTTTAGCTTCATAAAATACATGTTTAAGTCTTAAACTAGTTACATGAAGAGGTCACTAAATGAGCCTTGTTTCTTTTGTGTATATATGGCCGAAATGGGTCTGTTTTGCCCATGGGGTTGTCATGAATATAGGAGGCCATTCCAAGAGGAAAACCAAGTTAAAGAGGTAACTTACATAACCGAGATCTTAAGGGCTTGTACTTGTGGTTTAAGCTCGAATATCATACCAAAAAAATCTAACAGAAACTATGCACTATGTAGATCCGAGAAGAACAAGAGCGAGTGCTGAGAAAAGTCCTTGATGGTCAAAACAAGGTAGAATAATGTCTAAACTATACTTGGATATTTTAAAGTTCATGACATTGTAACAATGAGAATACTGAGAGCATATATGTATTTAGGGGTATTGTTGAACTTTAAACATGCATGGAAATTTTTGTAGAATGTTAGACTAGAGAAACTAAGTATAAATGATTTACCAAAGTCAAGTTGTAACTTATTAAATGATAGAAAAATGACTTAAAAGGAGGCTAGGAAAAATATAGAACAAACTGTGGGGGAATGACATGATTAGGGATATCTTAATGTCATTAAGTAGCTAAGTTTATATTATGCTTAAGGACATGTATTTAGACCATGTTATGGTAATTATTTAGAGCTTTAAATGAGGATTATTGAGTTTTAAGGGGTGGAAAAGGAATTTTATAAACTTCTGGTACTAGGATGTAATTTAAATTAACATAATCATCTAGAAGCATTTTAGAAGAAAGTTAGTGAAATTTTAAGGTCATAATGTGAAATAAGAGAATTGTAAATCTTATAAACATTTAAATGAACAAAAGATTTATATAAGGGGTAAAAACCACAATTTAATAAAATATGGGGTATAGATTTTATATAAAAGCCGTAGGTATTTATTTAGGAATTTAAAAATATAAAATGTGAATTTTATAAAAGTAAAAGGGGTTAAATGCAAAAAAGGGTCATTTCGTAAATAATAAGAAATGTGGGTAAAGAGAGAGATTTAATGGCCCACCTTTACTATATGAGAGGTTTGACCAAATTAGGGAAATAGATTAATTGATTGGTGATTTAACAAAATATTAAGTAAGAAGAATGAATTTATAAAGATTAAGGGGTGGAATGAAAAAAAAAAGAAGAATTAGGGGTAAACCGTAAATAAAAGTTGTAAGAGTCAAAGGGGTATTTAGGGTGGTCAACTTCGACTATATGAGAGGTTTAACTAATTTAGTACATTTAAGTTAATTAAATTAGAGATTTAATAAGCATTAAGCTAAAAATTGAATTTTTGAAACTATATGGGGTTGGAATAGAATTACCGAAAATATAAGAATTAGAATGTGAATTTTGAGATCCTAGGGGTCTGTTTGAAATAGTTGAAAATTCTGAGCAGATTCGGTAATATAACAAACATGTCTATAATCTATGGTTGTAGTGTTAAAGTATAACAATTATAAAACTATAAGGGTGTAAGTGTAATTTTTCAGAAAATATAGGGCTGGGATGAAACCAATGGGAACATAGGAATTGTTCGTAAGTTAGGAAAAAACTCAGGGTTGATTTTAGTGATTTAATGAATTAAGGTTATAATATATAGTTTAAATAGTAACATGTCGCATTTATAAAACTTGTTGGGTTCAGTGATAAATTACTGAAAAGTTAGGGAGTAAACTGGAATTAAAATAAGTTAGGTGCTGTATGAAATTTGGGAAAAAAAATCTGGGTTGGAATTGAGATTTAAATAATTCATATGTATAATATAAGGTTTAAGTGTTAAAATTGTAAGTCTATAAAATAAGGAGGGTTAAATTACAAATGAAAGGAAACTATGGGCTAGTAGAGTAATTTCTGAAATTATATGTGTATATATAGAATGGCTGGAGCGATATATATATATATATATATATATTTATATGTATTGTGTACATATTAAAGTTGAAAAGCCTTAGGTTATAATTAAATAGGAGTAGAAATGTAACAAGGATAATATTTGGTTGGTTTTATAAATAAAAAGAAAAAGAAATGGGAAAGGGATGTAATTTCTGAAACTATGTGGCTGGTGGAAAATTTAAGAAATATATGCTGAAAATAAAATAGAGTTTACAATGGTATAAGTGACATTAAGATAAAGTATAAAGAGTTATGTCATGGGGAAATTGTTGTAGTATAAACGTACCTTGCAAACATTTACATAAATGATGAATTGATTCATTATGAAAAATGTTGCAATTATATAGCATGACTGGTAAAAACGAAGGGAACATATAATATGATTGATAAATCATGTAAGGTGTTATATGATTAAAAGTAAAAACGTGACGTAAACAAATGAACATAGTAACAACTATACATTATATGCAAGCATCCGTGATTAATATCCATGCACCCATGTGAGAACGAGAGCATAAACGATAAACGTAGTTAGAGGATTAAACTCCATGCAAACACGTATGCGAAAATGTATACATTTAATTCTCAATGGAAAAACGTTGTCGATTTATCGAATAATACGTACTCGCAAACCGTAACGTATAATAATATCTAAATCCCAAGAGTAATGAAAAAAATAAGTCGAATGAATAACCGACTAAGAATTAACTACGGGATAGAGGTTAGAACTTATCTTGACACGATGAGGTAGGTTCGAGATGTAAACACTAATTTTAGATTAAATTTCCAGTAGACCGGGTTGCGAGTGTTGAGTTACGAAGGATTAGAGGGTGAGTGTGATCCCGCACGCTAGCACTACGTCAGTGTACGGTACATTCTATATGGTCCGAGTGTTCCTGAGGGCTTCCTCGGGTTCGGGTATGTGTGTATGCATGATAAGAGTGATATGTTTGCTATGTGTTGTGGTTATGGATTTAATTATCTATTATTTTGTGATCTTTATTGTACGTGACGGATTACAATTTGGAAATCGTACATGAAAACTTGGATCTGATTGTGGATGACAATATGGAAATGGTAAAAAGAAAATGACTATGATCTTATTATACATACTTGAGGATGAAGGTAGCCTAGGTGATGTCTAGGCAAAAGTTAACGACCTTAAAGGTCCTTACATGGAGAATATACTCTGCATCACCTAAGCATATATCTTAGGTAAAGGTCACGAACCGAATTATATGGTGGGATTAAGTAACTAATAAAGATGAGAAAAAATCCAGGGTATTCACGGACTACATGGTTGTGCATGGGTGATCACCGAAGAGAGGGAATGACCAGATAGAGTTCTCTCGCCATGGAAATTCCAACGAGCTGGATACGATCGTTGGTCAGAAGGCACTGATGTAGGTGCAATGACTCCGGCAGTCAGGCCTCTACGGACTCCTGACAAGCCGCACTATTATAGTGCACCAGAGTGACTGCTCCAGAAGAGGAAGCTTATACGGGTTGTCCTAACATGACGCCCACCTTAATTGAACAAGTTAAGTAAAAGTTAAGGAATGACTTAAGGAAATATTCTTAGCCCTGAACAACGAAACAAGAAGACCTTAAGGCCGCATAACAGGATCGTTCAAGAGAGTATAGCTCTCGCACTGTTAATTGACGTTGTTGATATACTTGCTTATTGCTTGTTGTGGAATGGTATGGTGCTTGTATGAAGTTATATGTGATGATTATTGTTATACTGTTATTGTAAATGAAAACGGTACAACATAAAATTGGAACAGCATGTTAACAATTGGGCTAAATAACTTGAGTAGTCTTAGGCCACTAGTGGAAAAAATGCTTTTAACCACGGTTATTTTGCCTATATACCACGGTTAGGAACCGTGGTTTATGCTCGCGTCGTATATTCACAAATTAAGATAAACGACGGTTAGGAACTGTGGTTTAAAGTGAGCGAAAAAACCACGGTTTGTCGAAACCGTCGTTTAAGACCCCTTCTCCCGCGAACATTCACTGACTTTATACCACGGTTGTGAGTCTGAACCGTGGTATATAGTGCATTATAAATGACGGTTTTACGTAAAACCGTGGTATAAGTCTATAGAAATCAACAATAAACCACGGTTATATGTAGAACCGGGTTTATAGTCTGCGATTTTTTTCCCAGTTCGCCGGCGCTTTAGCGCCGCCGCCTTCGGTGTAATTTCTCAACAGAGAGCGCAAACAGAAGAGAATGAACAGGCCAGAACATGTATGTTACTTGTTTATGTATTAGGGTTGCTAAATAATGAGTGAAGTTACATTATGTTCCTTGTTCGTCGGTAGGTTGCAAAATTACCGTGAAAGAGAATGAGAGAGGGCGAAGCGCCGGTTAGGGTTGCACAAAATTACCGTGAAAAACAAGAGGCGCAGAGCATGTCATTGTTCGCTAGTGTGGGTTGCAAAAATTACCGTGAAAAACAAGAGGCGCAGAGCATGTCATTGTTCGCCGGCGATTTACAAAAATTACAGAGGCGCAGAGCATGTCCTTGTTCGCCGGATCGGTTTGCAAAAATTACAGAGGCGCAGGGCAACAGTGTTCCTTGTTTTCCAGTATGGCGAAGAGCATGCATGTTCGCCGGTGGGTTGAAAAAATTACAGAGGCGTAGAAGAAGAAGAAGAAGAAGGAGAAGAGTTGCAGAGCATCCTTGTTCGACGGTCTAGGTTGTAAAAGAGTGAGGAGAAAATATATATAAGAGAAAGAGCAGCGTTAATTTTCGGCGAAAATTTGAATTCCCGCTTAGACTATATACCACGGTTCTAACAAGGAACCGTCATTTAAAGTTTTTTGACCACGACTAAAAACGACGGTTTTGACAAAACCGTGGTATATAGAAACCCTATATACGACGGTTCTCCAAGAACCGTGGTATATTCACTCCGGCATGTACTATATACCACGGTTGCCCTGAAAACCGTGGTATATAACTAACCTATATACGACGGTTCCGGAAAAACCGTGGTATATGTGCTCTGGTATGCACCTTAAACGACGGTTTCTATTAAAACCGTGGTTTATAAACTTTAAACCACGGTTTTCCATTTAACCGTGGTTTAAACGCCGTCATTAAAAACATTTTTTCTACTAGTGAGGGTTCATGTAGATTATATAGTTTCGTGCTCAGCGGTTGTGCTGAGCCTTTATGGCCACCAAATTACAGGTATTTGATCGAGGACGTACAGGAGTGCGGGACTTTTGGGGGATAGTTAGCAATTTACCAACATACGATACCGTTGTTTTCGTTTAATGACTTTCGGACCTTGTGGTATTGGGTTAGGTAGGTGGCTCATTGTTCTTTCTGGATTTATTCGGTTTGTAATCTTTGGTTGTATTAAAATCTCTGTCATCACTGCGGTAGGTTAGATTGGATATTTAGTAAATGCTACATAACTCGCAAGGGCGAGTGATGGCGGGTAAGGCCCTGTTTATTTTGTATCCGACTTTCAATTACCGCTGTGAATCGACTGATTATTATGTTAGGCGCGCTAGTTTATCCGGATTTTAGAGTAGGGGTGCAACAACGCAGGGCAATTTACTTCTTTTTTTCTTTTTTTTTCATTTCTTTATCTTTATCACAACACAAAATTTCAATGGTTGTAACTTTTAATATATAAGTCCAAATGAAAAAAATCATGTCATTGTGCACCGAAATTCAAGCTCTTCAAAACAAGACCAACAAGAATATGTTTTGAGAACTTTGAAAAAAATCATCCATATGTACAAGTTTTCTCCCTTATATGTATAGATTTTAATCTAAGGATGTACATATTTAATGATTCGTACAGATTTATGTGACCATCTGTATATTTTTAATGCGATGATGTACATGTTTTTACATTTGGATGTACAAGTTTTAATGAATATTTGTACAGGTTTGTATGACAATCTCTACAAGTTTTCTTTTATGTTCTGTACACTATATATGTAAAATTTATCCATGACTGGTCTTGTTTTGAAGAGTTTGAATTTAGGTGAACAATGATATAATTTTTTTTCATTTTAGACTTATATATAAAAAGTTAAAATAATTTAAAGTTTTTATGATAAAGAAAGAAAAAAAACTTTAAAAAAAGAAACCAAAACGGGCCCGCATGTCGGTATATGGCTACAGTGACCTTTAGCCAAGAGAGATTGTTTTAAATGTAGCCAAAAATAACTACATATACTTGTAACTAAGAATGATTAAGGGGATATGCACATGAATATTAAGTAATTTATTCAGAATATACACACTACAATTCAGCCTCTCCTAAAAGCCGCAACAGCAACGGCACACCAAATTTAATACGTTTACATCAACTAACATATACAACATACAAGATTTAATAGAAGCTCATAATCTAGTGGCGCCTTAGACTTGAAGAAAAATATGATCATGGATAGTACAGCGCCACTCTGATCTCAATAAGCTCACTTGCAAGCCAACAAACCAAATCCACCAAAGGACACATAGTCAGGCATTCATCTATGTGGTGTGGAGACAGGGGCGGAGACAGAGGGGATAGGGGTACAACACACCCCCAACTTTGCTAAATTACATAAAATTATAGTGTAAAACATTTTTTTTTTAGAAAATTCTGATAAAAGACACCCTAACTTTTTATAATTTTATTCATGCTCCCCTCAACTTCAATTTTTGGCTCCGCCCTGCAGAGATTTATTTTCAACATGATATTCAACAAGCAAGTATTTTTAAAGGCTATTCTTCGAGTAGAGATATATAAAGTGAGGAAGAGACAAACAGAAAATCAGACCCAATGAAAGCAGGGGCATTAAATATTAAACTAAAGGGAAATTGGATCTTTTCATATTACATCCTCTTATCACGAAGAAATGAGGGACACTAATTATATAATTAATACCTCATGTCTGAAAATCCTAACGTTCAGGTGCAATTTTGTAGAAGTTAGCACAAGCACGGCAAATGTGTGTATATAGAACAATAGAGGGGAAAACAAATCAACAATTTGAAATCAAGCTTATCGGTATATCAAACGCCTTAGTTCGTGGTTCAGGAACTGTGAAGAAAAAGCAGCTCTACTTGAAACGAACATAATAGTTCGACCGGAGGAACTCTGCCCCAACAAACTATTGAAATGATTCTTTTACAGTTGATTCTGCAAAAAGACATTGAACAACATCTACCTGTTCTCCATCGACTAGAGGCACCCTGTCCACTAAACTTAGGCCCTATATGGATTAACCTTGCGTAGGAACCCATAGGTTTTCGGGTATTGGGCTTTCACCAATGTTTTTGTTACTCAAGATCGATATTCTTGTTTTCGTTTTGTCCAGCAGAGCTCGCACCGTTTGCAAAATTCGCAGATTGGTCTGACTCGTAATCAACTTTTGACTCCAAGTTCAATAGCCTGGCCGTAATGATGTTAATTTGTGGTTACATTTGTAAGTAGCTTGGTGCATCTTTATTCTGTTTCATATATGTCTAAGGATTCACAAAACCATCAATTTGTGTTCTTTATACGTTTTACATTTTTATATGCTAATGTTGGTGCCTAGTGTAGCTTTCTTCACTTATTCTTTGGGATGGGAGGTAGTAGGTGCTGCAGGCTGCTTCATATTTTTTAATTCATTTCTGGTATACAAGTCTTAGATGGATAAAACAGCTATAAAAGCTATGATTGTCAATCTAGTTGGTGATTTTGGAATAGCTCTTTGATAAGCCGTAGACTTATCATGTTTTATAAGCTAGAATTATAGTATTATTAGTTAAAATAAGATTATAATAGATAGTATTTACATTATTTTGTATAAAAAGCCATTTTATATGATCAGACTAATGCTTTGAGTGTTTTCCATGCAAAGGACAATTCCTGCCGGATATGGAGCCGGATCCCTGATGCACGGCATGAATGTGCAATTGGAAGGAGTCTTTGCCGGGCATGGTGTCGGGTGTCCTGTAGCCGGCATAAGTAAACGTCGCGCCTATTCGCCAAATGATAACGGTTATTTATCGTTAGTAAATACTCAGAGCCGGGCATGGTGCCGGATATTCTATATCCGGCATAGGTGACTTTTCGCGCCAGGCGGTTTTCGACCGTTACTGAAAAGCACGTGTTTTATTCACACGCCGGATAACTTTTACCCGGCATGGGACCCGGCATCTGAAGATTTTCAAGTCTATAAAAGGGCCGAGAGTCTGCACTTGGAAAACACTTCATTCATATTGCTTTACATTCTAAATCACTCAAATTCGCGACGAACTGCTGCCAAGGAAGTGCTGCGAATCCAACCTGAAGAAAGAAGACATTATCGAGTTCAAGGGAATTCTCATCAAGTTGTACTCTTGATCCTCCTTATATCTTCTCTCAATGTTCTGGTTGGTTTGGTAGACTCTTTGGTTGCCTTGATTAGATGATTACATTGTAAACACTCTTTGATCATTAATGGAATTTTCGAGTTTCGTAACCCGAGTTTTAATCTCCTTGCAAATAGGACAAGGGTAAACCCTTGTTCTATCATCTCAAAGTTCTATTTAAGGCTTTTTAAAGCAAGAATGGAATAGGTTATAATTCTGGTAATCTTTAATATTGTTACTTTGAGAAGTAGGTAACAAATGCTAAGGTTTAGGATAATTTCTCTTATTTCCCATTGTTCTGTTCGTATTCGCGGCATTATTTATGCACGATGCGAATAAGGATAATGAGTTCCTTTTATCATAATTGAAACTGGAAATGTTATTTATGAAATGTACGATGTCGGATGCGAGGCCGGGTGAAAGATGTCCGGCACATTCAAAGTCTTTGAATGCGCCGGGTATCCTAAGTCCGGCACAACACCCGGCATATACATTTTGCGAGAAAGAGAATCCTTTTCGAGACTTGCCACTTTTGATCCGTGATCATATGAGTTCTTACATTGTTAATTGACCCTACTCATGGTTAGTTCGTTGTGAATAGTTAGTTTAATTACTTTAGAAATACTTATACACTTTTCGCCCCTCTTTTAATTAGTAATTACCAAGGCTAGGACTAATTTTGTATTCAAGTCCCTAGGGTTCGACTTGCTTGGTCTTAATTTGCTCCCCTGCTACTTTTGACCGGGTTTTTGTTTGCTACCCGTAGTAGATTGAGTAGGTTTTCCTTTAGTTTTATTTGTGCCGTGCTTGGTGCCGGGTATTACTGACCCGGCAAATTCTTGATTTTTTCCTATATTTCTGATTAATCTCTTGTACATAAATGTGTATATATTACCTACTAAAATCTCTGTTAGCAAAATGGCGCCGTTGCCGGGGACTTGGAATTAGTCCAAGTCCTAAAATTGGTAATTGCCTATTCTTTATTCATTGATTTTGTGTTTTTTTAAGATGTTGCAAATGCCGGACATAATGGGACAACCTAAACCCCGCATATTCGGAGGGAGTCCGAGCCAGGTAGAATACTTCCGGTATTAGACTCGGCACATCGCAGATGCAACTACAGTTTTGTTTACATACTTTGTTTATTCCAGACCGTTTCCTCTAATCAATTAATTGTTAAATATTATTTTTCTCTTTAATTACTTTTGTCTTAAAAATACTCTAATCTCTTGTTTTGCTCCCCTTGAAGTTATTACGGTGAATGCTTCACCGATCAAAAAGTCTTCCTCGTAATTTATCCACCCTCGATCCGGAGATAGAGAGGACCTTTCTTAGTTCCTTAAGGCAACGAAGAAACCAACAAAACAACTTCCCTACACATTTAGAATAAAATTCAACAAGTGCAATGGCCACCGCAACCGTTCGCAATATTAATCGGCCTTCCAATCAAGGCCAGAAACCAGCCATCAACCTCCCTCCCCTCACACAGAATGAATACGATGAGTGGCAAAAACTCAAGCCATATCATCAGATCCGTTGTGTGAAAGAGTTGGGCATGTTCGATGGTTCCAATCCGGACGAGGCTTTGCTCCACATAACCAAATTTCTGCAGCACACCAATAGCCTAACTGCTGCAGACGCTGTCTTACAATATGCCAGACTCTCTCTTTTTCCTCATAGCTTGACCGGCATAGCAAGCAAATGGTACCATAGCCTAACCCCAAGTACCATCTCCACTTGAGAGGACATGGTAACCAAGTTTTATGATAAATTCTTACCACCAAGTCGCACCCTGGAGATGATCGCCGATATTTACAACTTTAGGCAACCAGGCTCGGAGAACATCTGTGAGACTTGGGACAGATTCAAAGGGTTGCTCCGGACATGTCCTCATCACGGCCTCACCAAGGAACAACTTTCCCAGTTGTTCTACAAAGGATTGGTCAGCCAATATAAAACCATGATCCTATCCTCCCTTGGTGCTGACATACTGAAAAAGCCAGGAGAACAATTTCTAAATGGGATTGAGTCCCTGTGCGAAGAAATCAGAGATTGGGCCACTAGAGAAACAAGGGGCGGTACCCCCGGTTTATACCATGTGGGAGAGAGCGACAACAAGTTCGATACTTTGATGAAGAGTCACGAGCAGTTGTTAGAGAGCAATGCTCAAACATCAACCAAGGTGAGTGCTTTGCAAAGGTGGTGTAACAAATGGCGATGAATGCTCTTCCACAGCAGGCGAACGTGGTTAGTGCACGACCACACGCCCAGTGTCCCGAACTGCAAGATTGGAAGAATGTTGAAGAAGCAAACTATGTGAGCAACAAGCCTGGGTTGAGGCAACCATGGCAGTCTGGGGGCCAACCCCCTCAGAACCTTCAAAACCACGCCGACTACTCAGGAGGTCAAAGGCAATTCATGCCGACTTCCTATGGCGGATTCCCTTCAAATCGACCTCCCCAATCTCAATCGAACTCGGAGGCTGAGATGGCAGAGTTGCGAGACATGATGACGACACTGATGAACAAATCTCATAATGCTCATGAAGAGATTTCAGCACTTCGCAAGGACCACAAGGCGTTGCACTCGCAATTGCAGCAACTCCTTACTCAACCGAGACCTTCCGGTCACCTTCCGTCCCAGACACAAGTTAATCCACGCGAGCATGCGAAGTCCGTCACCATTATCTCGGAGAGTTCCGAGCATTGCACCACATAGAAAAAGACCAAGTGTAGGGCCTTCTCAATCAGGCCCGCATCGTAACAAGAGAGCAATTCTTACATTTCCTTCTAATTGCTTTTATTTAATTTATATTATTATTATTATTATTATTTTATGCTCTTTATGTTTCCTTTAATATATATATAAAAGAAGAGAGAGATCAAGATGCCGTGTTCTACACCGGGTAGGCATAACCCTGCAAAGGAATATTCAACGTGTCGTGCTCGAAGCCGGGTGGCATATATCCGGCTTTACGAAATTTAATATGCCGGGTACAATGTACCTGACACTCTACCCGACACATCGCGTTTCTGAAAAAAAAATTACCTCGGGTAAGTGGGGTTACAGCCCCCACTTTTTACCCTACGCAGACGCCGCATCCACAACAGCTTCCACCACAGGCGACGCCACCGTGCACTCCAAGGAACAACTCCAGCGCAGTCCAGTCGCATTCCACACCACAAGACCACCGTGAGCCATCTTTCCTATTTCTACAAATTACAAAATCCAAAACCAGGTTCCTAATCGACTTCCTATTTTTGAATTCAATTTTTACTGTTGTTTAGTTCAAGTATGTCGTTTTTTTTAATTTCGTGGCTTAGTGTAGTGCTTTCGGGAATTCGGAACCTTCTGTAGTTGATTTAGGTGCTCTGGTGTAGTTATTTGCGTTTTTGAAAAAATCTGGGTTCGAAGTTTGAATGTGCGGATGGGTTCTGTCCGGCATCCCATCCGGCATTCAGTTGTTTGCATGCGCCGGGTTGATTTTGTCCGGCATTCTGTCCGGTACACATGTCTGATTAATTTTTCTTTGCCTAATGGGATCCTAGTCTTCTGAATTAATGCCTAGGACAATGTTTTGTTGAAAATTAATCAATTCGACATACAATTAGGAGAATCATGGCATAACTCCCGATTATTCAAAATATACCCAACTGCTATATCTGTAACATTTGATAATCTGTTGTGTGTGGTATTCGGTTTTCCTTTCTACTACTTGCAGATGACTCGGTGAAAAACAGTTACTTCTCATCCCTTGATTCAGACGAGGATACCTTCTTTGAGGAGTTAGATGCAGCTCTAGGAGAGGCTACTCCAGAGGAGGACGAGGCTGTTCCTGCTCCACCAGAGCCACCTCGTCGTTCTTCTAGACGGGCAGGTAAGGAGCCTGCCTCCAGTAGTGCTCAGCCTCCACGGAAATCTACGACGAGGCGGAAGAAGAAGCGCCCTTCTCCTACAGCTCAGAGTGGGCCGGGTTCGACATCCTCAGCACCAGAGCTCGATGACTTCGGGATTCCTTAGCCCCTACCTTCTCGTCCATAAGGACCCGCAGTTCGATTCCAATGGGTTTGTTAGCGCAGAGGCCGCCCGCTACTACAATCAATCCAAGCAAAAGGGCAAGTGGGTGCAAGAGCGGCGAATTGACCAGACAGTGAGCCCGCTATCTGAGATCATCTCCCCATTTCAGAGGCATGGCTGGTAGGGATTACTAGAGATTGGTCAGAGGCACTTCTACGCTGACCTAGTTCGTGAGTTTTATGCTAATGCTGAGTTCCTTGGGCCACCCCAAGTCTCCGAGGTACAGATCCGTTCTTATGTTTCCTGTACACGTATTTTGATTTCACCTCGTAGCATAGCGGATGCCTTAGGCATAGAGTATGACCAGAGGCAGAGCTCATTCACTAGGCAGTATCTTGCCACTGCCCATGCTGCTATTATTGCTCAGTTTGGAGCACGGACCCGTTATATGAATCGGGCCCATTCTAAGTCTCGCCCTGTGATCCCTATCGCCTTCATCACGGACTTGCAGCTTAAAGTGGCCATGGAAATCATTAGACATAACATTAGGCCCTGTAAGCATGACGAGCTCAATGACATGGATTGTGCCCTTCTTGAGTATCTTCTTGGGCCACCACCGAGTGATGTTGCAGCTCGATTTCCGGTGCACCGGCTGATGTTTGCTCAGTTGGTTAGGGCGATTCTTCATCGAGATACTCAGCGCCCTGTCTTCCCGATGCTACTACATCACCGTATCACTCAGACTTTGAGGGAGGATCAGATTCCACGAGGTCTACAGTTTCACAAGGAGTCCTCCCTCATTGACCTCGCACTCATTAGGCAATGGTGGTTTCGTGAGTCCGCACCAGGAGAGTACCGGTTTGTTCCTTCAGCATAGAGGCCTAGGGCCACTGCCACTGCTCAGGACTATCCGAGCTATGAGGGATCTGAGCCCCAGTTGATGCTACCCCCTCCTACCTCCTCCGCTCCTCAGCCTTCTGCCCTCGCTCCTGACTTGGGTCCCCTTTATGAGAGGATGGATCATTTTCAGCAGACCCTTGAGCAGCTGCGGCAATCCTTCGATGTATACCGACAGTCTCAGCAGGATACCTGGACTGATTATGAGGCCTTCCGGGCCAGCTATGAGGGGTATCGTTCTGAGGTTACCAGTCGAGTTGAGACAGTGGATCAGCGCCAGCAGGAGATGGCCGCAGGTCAGCAGGTATTTCGGGAGCAGGTCATCCAGTGCCAGGAGGAGCATGAGCGGCGAGTAGATGACCGCTTTCTACTTGCAGTCGACAGACTTGACCGTTCCCGGGCTGAGGATAAGAAGATGCTAAAGAAGACGATGGAGTGTTCGATGAAGGCATTCTTCAAGAGTATTCTCAAGAGGGAAAGGAAGAAGAGAAAAGCCCGCAAGGAGGCGAAGAAGCAGGGTCTCCCTACCCCTAGCTCCTCCAGCTCTTCAGACTCCTCAGAGGCTCCTTCTTACTCGCCCCCACCACCACCACCTTCATCCGCGCCGGCGGCAGCTATATAGTTCTTTGTCTCTCTTTCTAGTTTTCTTTACCTTCATTTTCTTTCTTTATGTTCTTTCTTTATATTTTTCATATACACTTAATGCTTAACTACTCTCCTTGTATTATGGAAGCTTGGCACTTTATGAGTTTTTGATTTCAGTTGTTCTTATTATTATTGAATTCTGTTGTGAACAACTCCAATCATTGGCTCATCACAAGTGTAGGGCATTCTACCATCTGCCATAATCTGGGGAGTATATTGTTCTTTCAATTTTCTTCAGTTTCTTGTCTATTTTTTTCTTTCGAACACTGGGGACCGTGTTCCTACCTAGTGTAGGGCAGGGGGACCCCCCCCCCTTTGAAAAACAAAAAAAAAAATTGAAAAGAGATTTTATTAGTTTCAAATTAAAAAAAAGAGATTTATATACATATATAGCATGTCTAGTTTATACAATATAATAAGTTTTAAGTTTATTAACTTTCTACTCAGCTTTTTGTAGTCTCTGATTAAAGTTGACATTAGGGAAGGCTAATATTTGTTCTCTCAAGAGGTAAGCTTTCTAATGACCTTTAGATATTATTTTCTCACTTCATGATTCTTTATGTTCAACATGAGTATATGACCTTACTTCTACTCTTGTCCTTGATCTACTTGTGGGTAATATATCTTTCTTTCCTTTTCAAAACAGTTCAGTTCTCGTGGGTGAATATCTTAGAAAAGGGTGAAGAAAAAGAAAAAAAAAAAAGCTTCAAAAAAAAAAGAAGAAAACCTCTTCCAAAAATATATGAAGCATCATGAGGTTGCAAAAGTGCCTCAAAATAAACGCAAGAATTGAGAGTTTTTCCTTTTGTTTTTCTCCTAAATTCCCCGTTCTTTAAATGCAAAAAAAATCATGGTTAGATTCAGAAACCCTTGAAAAATAGGGATGAACCAATCAAAACCATTGATGAGTGTCTTGGCCGCATTCAGAAACTCTTGAGAAATAGAGCTGAATGTCGGAAACCGGAAAAAGGAGAGATACAAAAATCCCCTATGCACAATAACCCATGAGTCTTTGTTCCGTTTTGAGATGGAATGTTTTACTTTTACCCACTTGTATATTATTGATAGGATGGGAAGGACTAAGTGATGCTTATGAGTAAGAGTCAAGTAGTTTGGAAAAGAATATCTCACTGTCATTCTAGAGTTTATTTATTTTGTGCACAAGTAGTTACTCTTTTCTGATTTAATTTTGCTCGAGGACTAGCAAAAGGTAAGTGTAGGGTCTTGATAAGCCGTAGACTTATCATGTTTTATAAGCTAGAATTGTAGTATTATTAGTTAAAATAAGATTATAATAGATAGTATTTACATTATTTTGTATAAAAAGCCATTTTATATGATCAGACTAATGCTTTGAGTGTTTTCCATGCAAAGGACAATTCCTGCCGGATATGGCGCCGGATCCCTGATGCACGGCATGAATGCGCAACTGGAAGGAGTCTTTGCCGGGCATGGAGCCGGGTGTCCTGTAGCCGGCATAAGTAAACGTCGCGCCTATTCGCCAAATGATAACGGTTATTTACCGTTAGTAAATACTCAGAGCCGGACATGGTGCCGGATATTCTATATCCGGCATAGGTGACTTTTTGCGCCACGCGGTTTTCGACCGTTACTAAAAAGCACATGTTTTATTCACATGCCGGATAACTTTTACCCGGCATGGGACCCGGCATCTGAAGATTTTCAAGTCTATAAAAGGGCCGAGAGTCTGCACTTGGAAAACACTTCATTCATATTGCTTTACATTCTAAATCACTCAAATTCGCGACGAACTGATGCCAAGGAAGTGCTGCGAATCCAACCTGAAGAAAGAAGACATTATCGAGTTCAAGGGAATTCTCATCAAGTTGTACTCTTGATCCTCCTTATATCTTCTCTCAATGTTCTGGTTGGTTTGGTAGACTCTTTGGTTGCCTTGATTAGATGATTACATTGTAAACACTCTTTGATCATTAATGGAATTTTCGAGTTTCATACCCCGAGTTTTAATCTCCTTGCAAATAGGACAAGGGTAAACCCTTGTTCTATCATCTCAAAGTTCTATTTAAGGCTTTTTAAAGCAAGAATGGAATAGGTTATAATTCTGGTAATCTTTAATATTGTTACTTTGAGAAGTAGGTAACAAATGCTAAGGTTTAGGATAATTTCTCTTATTTCCCATTGTTCTGTTTGTATTCGCGGCATTATTTATGCACGATGCGAATAAGGATAATGAGTTCCTGTTGTCATAATTGAAACTGGAAATGTTATTTACGAAATGTACGATGCCGGATGCGAGGTCGGGTGAAAGATGTCCGGCACATTCAAAGTCTTTGAATGCGCCGGGTATCCTAAGTCCGGCACAACACCCGGCATATACATTTTGCGAGAAAGAGAATCCTTTTCGAGACTTGCCACTTTTGATCCGTGATCATATGAGTTCTTACATTGTTAATTGACCCTACTCATGGTTAGTTCGTTGTGAATAGTTAGTTTAATTACTTAGAAATACTTATACACTTTTCCCCCCCTCTTTTAATTAGTAATTACCAAGGCTAGGACTAATTTTGTATTCAAGTCCCTAGGGTTCGACTTGCTTGGTCTTAATTTGCTCCCCGGTACTTTTGACCGGGTTTTTGTTTGCTACCCGTAGTAGATTGAGTAGGTTTTCCTTTAGTTTTATTTGTGCCGTGCTTGGTGCCGGGTATTACTGACCCGGCACATTCTTGATTCTTTTCCTATATTTCTGTTTAATCTCTTGTACATAAATGTGTATATATTACCTACTAAAATCTGTGTTAGCACTCTTCAATCTAGATAGATAAAGGGATCATTAATTTTTTTCGGTAGGTCTTGAATCGATTGAAATGAAATGGTGAATCTATTTCTTCCCCTCTTTGTCAATAAATTAGAATTTTTGGCATGATACATTCGATTATAATATCAGTTTCTATTATTCGATATAATAAGTTTTGAATAATCAGGAATCACCCTCTGTACAACTAGAAAATGCAAACTCAAAATTTTGTGTCTCACGTAATCATTGAAGAGCTTGAACTATATCTTTGTTCGGGAGGAAAAAAATGTGCATTGGAAGGCAGTGTTTGATTTTGTAAGGTCTTGTATATATGAATTTATAAAGAAGTATATATAAAGATGACAACTTTTTTCAAATTTTAATTGCGCAAACTAAAAACAGAGTTTGTGAATTCAGTAAAATATATATTCTTGAGCAAGCAACCGTGGATTCATTGATAGATCAAATAGGATGGGAATATACATTACTTACATCAATGGCCCATTATTTAAGTGCATCCTCAATCCATACATTTTATCATGTTATCTCATTTTCCCTACACCCACACTTATCCCCCCTTGTCTAAAATCAATATTATAAATATATATGTAGTTCAATACAAACAAATAATTCAGCAAACAACCAACAGAAGTAATAAGAAAACCCATCAAAACAGAAACATACTACTTACTACACACAAAGTAGTCCTGCACACAATAGATACACACATCGATCCATCATCCTCAGTAGTCAGTACTAGATACTACTTCCCCTTCAATAACTTCTCGAGCTCATACTCATCCCGCCTCACCAGCCTTACTTTCAATCCATGCTTCATATACATCGTCAAAGCCAGCTTAGGCACAACAGGGTGACCCTTTACCACTTTGACATGGTACCTGCTTATCACAGACGCCGCCACAAACTTCATCTGGTAATATGCAAAATCCTTCCCCAAACAGAGCCTTGGTCCTCCGTTAAAAGCTGTGAATTTATAAGCTGACTCACTGATAAACCTGGTGCCGTCCTTACCCAACCATCTCTCTGGGTTGTACTCCATACAATCCTTACCCCATATTGCCTCCATTCTTCCCATAGCGTGTATGGCGTATATTACCTTTGTTCCTGCCTTGAGTTTTGTTCCATCTGGGAATACGTCGTCTTCCACAACCTGTAATTTTTTTCAGTAATAAATTGATTAGAGAGAGTTATTTGAAACCATTTGGTTAGGAGGAGTATGTATACGAGGTTGGTTTTTATGTATTAGTAATATGATATTGTGAATTGGTAACCTAACTAACACGACTTTGTATATGATAGTTTGGAAGGGTTCATTTCCGTTGAGCAATGATTTTGACCCCAATACAATAATAAGAAGTAGGTACTATCCTATCTATTCGTCATGATGTCATGTATACAACTACCTTACTAATAAATGGTTTTCAATTTGTCACCTAGCGTATATATTTCGTTAGCACAGAGATTGGATATATAATGGATTGATATTCTTTGCTGAAACAGAATTTTCAACATTTACGATTAAAAAAAAAAACTAAATTCTCAACTGTAGATGGTAAATTTAATGTTGGTCTTTGGAAACATGATGATTTGGTATAGCCAGAAAAAACATAAGTTAACTAATTAAATGCTCAACGAGAAAGAAAGTTTGTACTATACCCAAAGAGAAACAGAGGATTTGGAGAAACAGAGAAATGAATGAACTGAGGATATAAACTTACCTCCTTATGATCAACCGGAACTGAAGGATAAAGCCTGAGCGCCTCCGTAAGCGCCGCCTGCAAGTAATCCATTCTCTTAATCTCCTCTGGTCTAAACACCAGTTCTTGATCAATTTCTTTACTTTCCTGATTTCTATCTCTCAATACTTGAGAAATTTCCTGCAGTATCCGATTCTCCACTTCAGGATGCTGATCCAGTAACCAGAAGAACCAACTCAACGCCACAGATGAAGTATCTCTACCCGCCAGTATAAAATTCACACAAATATCTCTTAGGAATTTTGTTGAGAATGCGTTACCATCTTCATCCTTCATCTTCATAAACACTGTTAACAGATCCGATCTCTCCTTATTGATATTTCCATCCACGGTGTTTGTAGTGGGTGTGGACTGTTGTAGAGTGATGAGCTCTTTCTTTCTGGTTTCAATTACGTTGTGTGCAAACTGATCAACACCCAGAATACAATTTTTAAGTTTCTTCTCAGGTCCAATGTTCATCCATCTCATTAATCTCCATACATACGTTGGTGTGACGAATCTAAACACAGTGGCTTCAGTTGCATCTTCAAAGGCACGAGCGAATGGTATTTCGGGTAGACCAGGTCGAAGACATCCAGGATCAACACCGAATGCGATGATGCAGACATTATCAAATGTTAGTCTGAGTAACACTTCTTGCAAATCAATTGAACTGGTTTGTGTTGTAAGGGAGTCGTCGAGGACGGGTATGAGTCTGGAGTGAACGAGGTCGATAAGGGAATCTGTAGTGAGTTTCGGAATCGTGTGGAGTGGAATTCAATGCTAGCGGCTTTGCGTTGGCGTTGCCATGTGTCGTTATCGGCGTTGAATATGCCATCACCGAGGAGGTCACGGACGGTGTTACGGAAGTATTGACCTTTTGGGAAGTTTTGGAATCGGGATTTCAGGAGGTGTTCGAGGTTTCGTGGGTCAGCTGTGATGATGCAGTTGAGATTACTGAAGGATGGACCTTTGAAGTGGAAGGTTAAGTTATTGCGACGGTGGAGAATGGAAGTAATCCAAGTGTAGAGATCGGTTTGTAGAAGGGAGAGAAGGAGGGATGGGAGCATTCCGAGAATGGGAAAGGTTGAGAGACCTTGTGTGGATTTTGTACGAAGGGTGTGGATTGTGAGGAAGACGGAGATGGCTAGGAGAATCTCCAGGAGTTGAAAGGAGAAAAGAATACTAGGCATTTTGATTGATGAAGTTACTTAGAGATTGGTGAGGTTTAATTTGGTCTGTTCGGAAGGATGATATATGAATGTATGAGATTGAAGGAGGGTCGACCTTATTATGGTATGATGGTGCTCTACTAACTAGTAATATTGTAAGGATGCACGCGTTTCTTGTCGTGCACAACTTTTTGTCCTAACCAAACCAAAACATGCAGTTCTGATTTGGTAAGCTGAATTCTCTTACTACTTTTCGTTTCTGATCAGACAGACAGCAGAAGGGGAAGGAGAGAAATGAAGCTTAACAGACAAGAGGAGAAAAATGAGTGTGAAGAAAGAAAATTGGCAAGTATTGAGGTTTAAGGTATCTCCGGGTGGATTTTTCAAAACGGAAGAAAGATGGAAATGAGTTTGAGTTGGGTGGGACGGTTAACCTGTTTTGCGCAGTTTCCCAACGCCCAAATCCCTTCATTGTCAATTGACTCGATTCACTATAAACTACTAACACCTCTCTCTCTCTCTACGTGTCTTAATAATGTTTCTCGAATCTATAAATAGGTACGGTTATTAATTACTACTATATAGCTATAAATACAATTATTTTATGTCGAAAGTTTCTTGCTCATGTTGTGTTTCGCCACTTGAAAGTTCTCATTTTTTTTTACATAATTTGAAACTTCATTCATAAGCAGATTAATGTATTACAATTTACAATCATATTCCGAGACCAGAGATAATAGTAGTTGTCTTTCATAAGATGGTTCTTAGCCTCATCGGTACTTGCCACTACAAAAAATTGTGTATCTTTTAACATAAAAAATTGACAATTTTTAACGCATATTTGTGTCGAAATTACCAAATCAACACAACAATAAAGTGTCAAGTATGACACCGTTGAAAAAAATATTATCAACATAAGTTGTTGTAGTTTCCTACATATATTTGCGTCGAAAAGAATATGAAACCAACACAAATTTACGCAAGTATTGCGTCGAAAAATAATGTAATTTTTTCAAAAAAAAAAAAATGAAAAGATCATCACACTTACAACACACAATCGATATCATGTGAACCCATTTCTCGTATTAACACAAAATGTTTCTCGTCTTAACACAAAAAGTAGTAACCTTGATGATCATGTAGACTAATGCACGCTTACACCATAAAGGATAACATATCCAATGTATAGAAATTACATTGTACTTAGAGCCAACTTGCAAACTTTCAAAGCCTTAGTGTACATCATAGAACAACAAAAACAAGACCCTCTAGAAAAAGACTTAGTCTTGAACAAAACAAGATAAAATATGAGTCATCCCACGGCATCTTGAGTTTACCTTCAGTTGTAAGAGATTTCAGCTCAGCGTTGTTGGTGCCAGATGGATCTTGCTCACCATACAAGTTGAGATTACTACCAGGAGCAGATGCTTCCGTTTTCAAACAGGTAAGAGTTCGTTCTTCCCTATATTATATTAGATGTTTCAATCATTAGAAATAAACACTATCAATCTCTATGTTTAAGAGTTGAGAGAAATTTAACAATGAGTAAGCTAGACTGTCACATAGGGATTTCTTAAATGAGAGATGAATCAATAACTAAGCCAAACCATCATCTTTTTCAAACCTCAGGGTCTGTAGCAAACCAGGTTCTTAGCTATCTTCCTAACATTGTTGAGTTATGACCTGATAATTCAATATAAACTAATTCCAATAATGATGCACACTCAATATTTCCACATTGGTTAGGACTTGAGAACACCAAACAAATTTGGGAGCTACTGCATATGTGGCAGCTTTATGTTCTTGGCCACGTACAAATCTTCTTCGCACAAATCAAATCATTTTTGATAATTCTGCAAGAAAATACATCATACCATAGTAAGTGGAGGAGTGAGTTTCATAATTTTCTTAGCCTTGTGTACCATGTTATGAGTGGAGCAAAAGACCAAGTTCCATTATATACACTTGTATGAATCTCTACTGCTAAGAAATCAAACATGACTCAAATGGTAAATAGGCAATACCACAACTTTTGAACCATTCCAACAACACTTAAGCCAAAAACAAAACACTATTAGAAATAGTGACACTGTAACTCTTTAGGTACTACTTGAGCTTATTCTAAAACCTGTCTAAATAAGCAGAAAAAGAAGAAAAACACGTTCACTGATGTTTTCATAAAAAATGGCTAGTGAAGCTATAATATATCAAAGTCCCTCACAAGAAATGACTCCTTTTATTAGAGAAGCATCCTTAATACAACTCATCCTTTCATAGGCATCAACTTTGCGATGGCAGATTCCTATTTTACCACAAACCACACAACTAGAAAAGAATAATATAAGCCAGTCATAAGAAATCCGACAGCTAGGATACCCAATGGCCTTTTACCTGATAAGCAACAACTCCAACATAAGCAGCTAAGAATGAACTAGCAGCCACTAAATCCAGCATAAATCCCACAACAGTGAAAACCCGAAGGAGCAAGTCCTACAGAAGACACATAAATGATCTTAAAAAAAGACCTTCTCGGTCTAGTGGTCCTATTCATTCTAATATATGGACAACTAGCCATTTTGAAATTACACACCAATCACACCTCAACAGATTTAACACCCCAATTATTTCCCTATATCGGGTAAAAATTAGTTATCTACCCATTCAAGTGTCTCATCACATGCCCATATTTCTACATGAGCGAGCACTAGGATTGAAGTTCATCACAACAAAAAGGACAAAAACTACATACCACCAGAAACTTCTGTATATCTAACGAATCTCAAGGACAGTAAAGCACATAATGGAATGTATAAAGGAGAAAAGCATGAGTCCAAGCAAATGAGAATTGCTTCTGCAGTTAAGTTTTCATGCTACTCTGATAATCAATGCTTAAAAATGCACTACCAAGACCATACAGACTCACTAGGTAATAGTTTCTGAAATTGGTAGGTTGACTTCTAGCACCCAGTCTCCTCTCAAATCTTGAATTTGTAAACCGTACTACTTCTAGCTATGGAAAATTCTAGGAAGAACTACACCAGAAAGCACTATTAAATGTTTATTAACTATAGAAAGTTCCAAAAATTAAAAGTGATGATTATTAACTATAACTTCATGTCTACAGAAAAGCAATCACGAGATAGGAGACTAGAAAGCATGAGCATATACGACTTAGGAATGGTGGCGTCTAATTAACAAGATGAAACTTGAGTCTCAAAACAGCTTGAAGAAAACTGAAAATGAAATTACTAATTCGGATTACTTATTCTCTGTTCCATCACATAGGGTAGTAAACAAACAACACTTAACAAAAGAAAGGTCAAACACACAAACAACATCGCACTTCAGAAGAGATGAAGCTTAATTGACCATCATACTAAAGAGCGACTGAATTGGCATACAAAGATGACGGAAAATCAGAGAATCTTACCAGGCAAGCGACAACACGTTCGACTGAAAAAACACATCAAATAAGAGAGGAAAGAGATAGAAATAGGAATTATGCCACTAAAATACTCAAGAAAATCGACAATCATCATAATATACTGCTGGTGAAGACGAAACTAGAAGCTTCACATATATTGATGAACGGTGATGAGTCTAGAGAAGAAGTCCACATAAAATGCACCTGAGAGAAAGATAGAATTTCAATTTCGAAGAATTTAGGGGAGAGCGGTGGAGAATTCCTATAGTCCACTCCCCTTAGTTTTGTCTCGCTTTTTCGTGTATGCGATCGATTGCACCTGCAACAAACTGAACTGGATAGGGAACGATTTAAACATCTTTTGCTTAGTGATTGTAGGAGTAATGTCGATCGAGCAGAGGGATGAGGTGAAGTGCAGATATACGAGGGATCGAGTGAGGTGGTGAAATGAGGTGATGTGCTAAAAGGTGGGGGCGGAGTTCTTTTCTCTCTCAGAGTGGGAACGAGCCTAGGGTTTGAGCTTAGTAGGTTTATATAATATAAAACATTTGTACACCCCAATATCCATGCTATTAGCGTTATAATATATCTTCACTTTTCAACGCAAATTTGTGGAGCGTCAAATATAAAGTGTTTTAATAGGTCTCTTTTTTGTACTGAATAATATAAGTGGAACAAGCAAATCTCCTCTTAACTATAGATCTTCCAAAAGTAATAGAATTATTCATGCAAATCTTTCCTTGTACATCATGTCTTCAGGAAAAGCCTTCCTGTTAGAATCAAGCACTAGTTCATAACACATGTTATGGTTACCCACATGCAAGAGAAGTTTCAAAGTAATTGGTCGTATTATGAAACTAGTAAAAGGCACACTAAATATGCTAAAATCAAAATGATTCTAATCCAACCAAGGAGCTTCGGGCACATAAGAGAAGCCACTCTCGGGATAGAAGATTTTCTAAAAAGTATGGACCATGCAAAAGTCCAAGCTAAGGATCACTAGAGCAGCAAAAATATCTAATAGAGGAAAACGATCTTCCCAACAAGCCCAGACCATATGCATGTTGAAACATTGTAAAACCTAGAAAGTCAAGAGCATCAGACCACAAGAAATGAAGCAGTAAGCCTAACAACCAGCAGAAGTATATTCTCCACAAAAGGACCAAGACAACACGAGTCCCACTGCACCACTCAATATTCAAATCGTGATGTTTTGAAAACATATCAAAACCCAAATCCATGATACCTAAAAATCTGTGGAGAATTCAATTTCACAGATAAAAGAGCCAATCGACAGGAGGCCTACAACCACTACGGCCGGATCTGCCAAAGGAGACTAAAATCAACGAGGGCTTCACACTGACAGCAACCCACAACAAACACATAAAGAATATAGTGAATAGCTACCTCAATCCACAATAATAGAACCGACAGATTTGGCACTCAGACAAACCACTCAAACCCAACAATCAGGTTACCTTGTGAAAATATGCTCTCCGAAAACCCTACCTCAATGCTTCCAAACAAACAATTACTTCGAATACGTGAACTTGCAGACTAAGAGAACCAGCTATATTGATTTTTGTTTGTCGTTTCTTACCCTTTGGATGTGTTGATGTTGTTGCACACTATGGGCAAACCTTTTCTTCTCTCACTCTCTCTCTCTAATGAGTATAATGTGGCCAGAAAATAAGGGAAGATCGGAGAAGATGGAAACAAAATTAGGTTTCCCAGATGAAGACCTCAAATCTACAATATCTTGATAGAAAAATCACACGGAAAGTGTGAACTCCTAGGGTGATGGCCTCCATAACCGCCTCTTAAAGGGAGAACAATACACCTATATGTGTGTATCCGCCACTTGAAAGTGTTGATTATACTAATGATTATGTATATTTTGATTAGTTATATAAAGAATTAATAAACTCGACAATGAGAAATATAACTCGGTATAATTATCATTAATTTTGTTTTATTCTTCATCATTGGCTTTTTTTAAATATTATGGGAGTAATAATTCTAGAGTAGTTTAATACTCCTGAATATTCCTACTATATCTACAATACAAGTGTAGTTTGAAACTAACTAGTGCTCCGGATATGTCCTCGACCGGTCATGGACGTGTCGTTGGGTTAGACGAGTTTGATGGTTTATGTAGAGAGACGATAATTCACAAACTGGAAACTCCTTTTCGATTGAGAATTTACTCTCTAGAAATTCACTTAATCTCCCCCCGCCCAACCTATGAACTCTGGGACAGTTCTAGACTTATTACCAAAGTCCTCTACCCTCTCCTGACTACAGGCCTATGGTTCCCCAACCATTCCTTGATTCAGTCAATTTACTAAACACAAAAGTATAGAGTTGATTACACAGTCGAACCATGCTCACTAACTCTTTAGTATACAAACACTCAGATGGATACAATATGACTCACGCTTGTGCTTGTTGTTCTACTTCTTATGTGTGTCTCTGCTCTTCAATACGACATGTTCTGAATATATACATCATCAAGCTAACTTATAACTACCAATCTATGATAGGCTATTCACTAGGGTTCGATTGATCTTGTTCCCAACGGAAATAACTCTACTCAAGGTAGGCTAATTACCATCTAGATGGTAGGCACAGCCATGACACGTGTCACTCACTGAGTGTACACATTGTAGGTAAGAGTTCAAGTGGTCTGCTGCTCTTGGTGATGTCTACTTGCCTAGCCCGATGGCTTCATTAATGCTGTGTAATTAATGCCTCTTTATGACTTCAGATTATGTCTTGTTATCTTGTTCATGATTATGTTTCTTTAACTCGCTTTGTCGTGAACTCTACCAACTTCGCATGTGTTGTTGGTTCACTTATTCTTAATTGATGTATCTTACATTCTTGGACATTTCTGATGCTGCGAGTCGTTGTGTTGTGCAGGTGTTCAGTGTGTACTAGGAGCTCTTTTGGAGCTTTGTAGACAGGTGCCCGACTGGTAGAACACTAGTCGTGACCAGAGTGTGCTTGTAATCTTACGTGCTAAGTCACTCTTTTACTTGTTACTTGATCTTAATACTTAGATAAACATGTCAGATAAACAACACATGTTTGATATCATCAAAACCTAAGGAACTTGACTTAACAATTTCCCCCTTCTTTATGATGGCAACCGATACAAAAATATTTTGTGACAATTGTGTTAACTCCAGAAGAGAGAATTCCCCTTAACAAGGATTCCCCCTAAGTTGGTTAAGAGTAGTGAAGAGAAGTGTGACCATAAGAGCTGAAATTTTTAAGATATGCACAAAACATGGTAGAAGTTCATTACAAGCTAGTACACATCTTTTCCCCCTTTGCCATACATCAAAATAAGACAACAACTAAACGATTGACATAATTCAAAAGTCTAAGTCTTTCATAGATTATAAACAACAAGTTGATGGAGACATTTAGAGAGTGTGGCATTTGGAGGTAGTGGAGGTGGATATATCTAAAGCATGGATTTCTTCAGTAGAGTCACTCTCAAAGGTTTTGTTTTTGAGAGGGGATCTGCTGTGGTTGAAACTTCTGAGTCTATGGAGTATAAAGAACAACTTGTATAGTGTATGGAACAAGTCATGTTAGATTGTGTAGGTCCTGTATTGATGGACCAGGTTGTGGAAAATTTTGAATCAGGATCTATGTAAGCTTACTTTCTTGGATGTTTGGTGTACATAAACTTATGAATGCTGAAGTAGACTGTTTGCTTATTTGAGCTTGTTGAACTCTGTGGCTCATGTTCCATGATGACAAAGAAGTGAATTAAGGGCGAGATGTGTATGAGATGTAAGAAGACAGTGAATGAATGTGAAGGAATACGGAGAATAGTGTGATGACTAATCCTGGGTTTTTAGACAACTGAAGGATAGGCTCACCGAGTGATCAGAGAGGGGTAATAAATAAGTCACCGTCATTTTGTGCAGTCTATGTAGTAAGCTTTTATATGTCAAGTAATGGGGTTTGATTAGTGGAATGAGGTGATTGAATGTCTCTCATCATATTGCAGTTTTAAATCAAGAATTAGTAGACGTGTCATTGTAGCCAATCATAAATGAAAGCATGCATTCATTTATAGAATTCGATGGTTGCAACATGCATGTCAAAATTGATTAACAACATGGAAACAGATTCGTCAATGGCAAAAGAACATAAAAAAGGGAAAAACTAACTTATTCTAAGATAGCTCGTGGTTTCTCTCAAGCCTCTAAGAGGCATAGAACTCTCAAGCTATGTGCTTATCTATGTAATCTATGGCCTCTTGAAACATAGATTGGACACTAGACTCCTCGGAGACAACCTGAACAGCTGTAAGAGTAAGTCTTACACGCTGAAGAATATCTCGAGCTTGAGTATCCAGACTGGTCCTCAGCCTATCCTGGAAAAGTGAGAAACAACGCTTTCTCTTTAGAGATGATGACTTGGCAGTTGGGTGAGGCTCTGATCGTGAGTCTTTGCTCTTGGTGGGCTGCGACTGGACTGTGAGCTTATCTCTTTGGGTCTTGATCCCCATCTTAGACAACATCTTTGAGTAGATGCTGTCTTGAGCGCTCCACGAGCACGCGGTGAAGCACTCGGTCTCTACTCCGAAAGTGAGTAGAGCCTCTATGACCACTCTTTCATGTACTAACCCCTGATTGACGTGTCTACTCTCATCAAGGGTAAGGAGGATCATAGCAGGGAGATCCAACTTTTCCTTGGTCTTAAGGGCGTACATTATCCTCACGTTTCGAGCATTGACGATGTGGGTGCGTTGATTTCTCGGGGTGATGTTGTGGGTGAGGATGTTATGCAGTACCCTATCTGCTATGGATATCTGGACAGCGTTGAAGTTTTTCATTGTCACTCCCTTGTTAAAGAGATTGACCATCTTGACTCCCTTGTGTCCGAGATTGTTCCAAGTTGTGTCCTTGGGCATGACCAATCCTTCAGTCTTCAGTTTGAAGTGCTCAGCGATCCACTTCTTCGTGATGTTGATGTGGGTATTCTGTACGTTGGAGATGAGATAGTCGTCGTCATCGCTCTAAAGTGGTCCCAAATTGAGCATGTGCTCCTTGAGGAGCTCGGTGTAGCCGGGGATTGGCTCCTGGTAGAATTCACTGGTGGAACGCGAACCTTTAATGACGGTGCTTTAATCACGGCTTTAACAGACACCGTGATTAATAGGAAGGCCGGAATTAATTAACGACGTTTATTAAATTAACCGTAAGCAATAATCGATCGGAGGTAGGCGCGTCTTTTTTAGGACGGACTTTAGATGACGGTTATTAGTGAAACCGTAATCTAAAGTCCTGTGTTGATGCGCGCTTTACGGTCAACGGACTTTAGATTACGGTTTTACTAATAACCGTCATCTAAAGTCCGTCCTAAAAAAGGCACGCCTACCTCCGACTGATGGTCAACGACGTCGTTTTGACCTGACGCCAAATATTTCCCGTATTATTTGATTTTTTTCGACGCCGCGCGTAATCGTAATCTAAAACATCGTTTACAGTGTATTTTAGATTAAAAATAACTTTATATTAATGTGTTACATATGTTTGATCGAATAAGACTCATGGCCGTGGGTACATGAGTCAATACCATCGATCTTGAGTTCGAAACCCAGCATAGGCCAAATTATTTTCGCGCTATTTTTTTAACATTACACTTTAGCTTATGGTTCTTTAGGAACCGTCATTTAAAGTGTGACTTTAGATTACGGTTTTCATGTAACCCGTAATCTAAAGTCCTTTTAACATTTGCCCGTTTACTTTGCACATTGTACTTACAGTAACTCTTCTTCTCTTTCGCGCTATCTTCCTCACTGAAATTGCCTCCTCTCTCCCGTCACCTTAGTAACGGCCATCGCCGCCGTCGCTCCCACCACCTTTGTCACTCCCATCGCCGCCGGTCACCACCCATCTACGTACACTGGTCGTCACCGTCGACATCTCTATCGTGTACTGGGTATGCACGCGGTCGATCAATTGTTGTTTTTTTCTAACTTTGTTCATATGCATGTCGATTGCTAGTTCTAACCTCGTTTCTGTCGAATCCTGAGAGTGTAATGGCAAATGTTCTAACCTTGTTCATATATTTGTGCCCAGATTCACAGTTAATTACAACCTAGTTCGTGGGCTGATTTCTGCACTACTTGCCCACTTCGGTGCAGTAACGGTAATTTTGCAAACCAAACTGTAAACTGCTGTATTTACTTATTCTTAGCATTTAGTATTACAATTATAGTAGTGTAGTTTTAAAATATAAAACTAGTTGAGAGCCTTTGGTCTGGAAGATATATCTCTTAGCAGATTCGAAGTTGTGATTCTTGTTTGCTGATTGTTGTTGCAGTTGATTTCTTGTACTTGTAAATATTTCTTTACGGTTAATAGAGCTTACCTTTCTTCTAGATAAATATAAAATTAGTGTATAAGTAATTTTAATGGTGCGTGTGAATTTGACGTTGATAAAACTGATTGGGAAACGTCAGAAATATAGGGGAGATGCTGTCGAATTTTTTCCGCGGTTTAGCTAGCATTTTAACCTTGATTTTTTGATGAATTCTAATGTTGTCGTTTTTCCTTTATGCATCAGGACTACGACTTTATTTTGTTCCGACCTCAACCGTCTTTGCATCGGCTAATCGTCTACCAGAGGTAAGATTTACATATATACATACAGTATTTGACAAACTACCAAACATAGTTATCCGCCCAAGATATACCTAATAGAGGTATATCTTCGGCAGTCCCTGTCGGGACTGTCCATGATTGTTAAATCTCACACCTAGGGTGTGAATGTGTTTTTAATATGTACTTTATTGATTATTTCAGCAGTATCTCTTTATTGTTCTTCGAATGCATATATTATTGATTAATATCATAATATCGTGCATTTGAAGAACTGTAGGGAGATGCTGCCGAAATTTTCAATAAATTACATATTAAAAACACGTTCACCGGTGGGATTTAATACTCATGGATGGATTTAGGTTGATAAGATACAAAAGTGTAAAGACTCTGTCACGGGTGACGGTATGAAATGGCTGCCTTCATATAAATAGCTAGAAGGAGATGGAACATTCGTGGATTTACAGCGGAAATTTGGACGACAAGTTTTTAGAAGGAGTTGATAAGTTATGCACGGTGTTGGCGAACAATCTGAAACCTACAGACAAGGGATACATATTTTGTCCGTGTATCGACTGAAACAATCTGAGATATCGCGGCGTTGAAACAATTAAGGAACATCTGATCCGCCGCGGTTTTACAAAAGATTTCCAAGACATAATCCGATGGCATGGTCAGAGTGCGTTCGATGTTATTAAGCCTGACGAAGGGGATAATGGTCAGGCAAACAAGAAACAGAACTTGGAGATGATACAGTTGCGGGTGATCCAGAAGACGTTACAGCGAACGTTGAGCCAGATTTCTGGGATGATGACATTGAGACTATGCTCGAAGATGTGGAACGACATTACTCTAACACGCCAGACAAGTATGAAAATTTGTTGGATTCATCCAAACACCGTTGTACCCCGGGTGTGACCCTACAAAGTTAAGCAAGTTGAGTGTCGTCCTCAAGCTATTCAACTTGAAAGCGAAACATGGCTGGAGCGACGTAAGTTTCACTGACCTCCTGGAACTATTGAAATACGTTCTTCCGGTGGACAACGTTTTACCAACGACTACGTACTCAGCCAAAAAACTGATGTGCCCAATGGGTATGGAGTACCAGAAAATTCATGCTTGTCCAAATGGTTGCATGCTGTTTGGAAATCGGATGAATTTGCTGAAAGCTGTTCAGCATGTGGAGCGTCGCGGTATAAAAAACAACAAACTCACATCAGCGGTAGTAAGAAAGGTTCACCGGCTAAGGTACTGTGGTACCTGCCCATCATTCCAAGGTTCAGACGTTTGTTCTCCATTGAGAAAGACGTAGAGAATCTTCGGTGGCATTCAGTTCACAGGAAAAAGGATGGCAGATTGAGACATCCCGCTGATGCACCACAGTGGAGAAACATAGACATAAAATTTCCTGAGTTTGGTAACGAACCGAGAAACCTAAGGCTAGGCTTGTGCACGGATGGGATGAACCCTTACGGTACTTTGAGTAGCATACACAGTACCTGGCCTGTGCTTTTGGTTATTTACAATCTACCGCCGTGGTTATGCATGAAACCAAGACACATCTTGTTGTCTTTGTTAATATCGGGTCCAAAGCAACCGGGCAACAAAATTGATGTATTCCTACAACCTTTGATAGAGGATCTACAACTCTTGTGGAATGAAGGGGCTACGGTTTACGACTCATTCAGCAAAGAGGACTTCAATTTGCGTGCTATGTTGTACTGCACAATCAATGATTTCCCCGCCTATGGTAATCTTTCAGGCTATTCAATCAAGGGGGCGTTGGCGTGTCCGATTTGTGGTGAAAACACTTGTAGCATTCGCTTGAAACATAGTGGAAACAACGTGTATATGGGCCACTGAAAAATGCTTCCAAAAGGACATAAGTATCGAAAGATGGCGAAAGAGTTCGATGGGAAAACTGATCACAGCGTGGCGCGCCAGCCTTTGACAGGTACAGAGATTTACAAAAAGTTGGATAATATTGTCAACAACTTCGGGCCGCCAACCAAAAGTGGTGAAAAAAGTGTCTGGAAAAAGAAATCAATATTTTGGGAACTCTAGTACTGGCAGCATCTGGAGGTTAGACATTGTATCGATGGGATGCATGTCGAGAAGAACGTGGGTGAAAGTATAACTAGCACCCTTTTGAACATAAAAGGAAAGACAAAGGATCATTTGAAAGGAAGAAAAATTTAATTGAGTTGGGCATACGCACAGAGCTTGGCCCGCAAGAACGTGGAAAACGCACATTCTTGCCTCCTGCCTGTCACTCTGTCTAAAGAAGAGAAACATAGTCTATGCAATACCCTTTACAACATCAAGGTGCCATCAGGTTACTCCTCAAACATAAGAAACCTAGTGTCCATGACAGATTTCAAATTAGTAGGAATGAAATCTCAATTATCATGTCCTACTTCAAGAATTTTTGCCAATTGCATTACGTGGGATCTTGCCGGATGCTGTCAGACACACAATCACAAACGTCAGTGTCTTCCTCAAATCCATTTCGTCTAAGGTTCTTGATGTGGACACTCTGTCTAAATTACAAAAGGATCTTATTGTGACAATGTGCCAGCTGGAGATGTATTTTCCTCCATCGTTCTTCGACATAATGATACATCTCCTCGTGCATCTTGTAAGAGAGATTCTGATGTGTGGTCCTTTGTACCTTCGCTACATGTATCCGTTCGAAAGGTACATGGGTGTCCTGAAGAAGAAAATAAAGAACCGTCGTCACCCAGAGGGTAGTATTATAGAGGGCACTATCACAGAGGAAGTTGTAGACTTCTGCACCAATTACCTAGAAGGTGTCGATACCATTGGACTTCCACGTTCTAGACACGAGGGCAGATTGAAGGGTGTTGGCACGGTTGGACGGAAACTGAAAAGAATTGACATAGACACTCTTAACAAAGCTCATTTAGTTGTGCTAAGTCATCTTGAAGATGTCGAACCATACTTTGATGAACACTTGTGTGTTTTAAGATCACAATATCCAGACGTGAGTGATGTTAGACTACGAAATGAGCATAATAGGACATTTGTCAGATGGTTCAAAGACAGAGTCTTGTCCGATCAGTCCACGAATGTGCCTGAACTGATTAAAGTAGTTGCATTTGGACCAAATCTGGACGTAATTTCTTATGAGGGGTACGATGTCAACGGATTCACCTTTTTCACAGAACGTCAGGATCAGAAGTCAATGAATCAAAACAGTGGCGTAGAGCTTGAAGCTTATCAAAACTTATATGACATCGGTGTTGTGGGTCACAGTCCAGTCTCAGTAAAACAATCATATTTCGGTGTTATACAAGACATATGGGTATTGGACTACAACAGCTACGAAATGTGTGTTTTCCGCTGTAACTGGGTTAACAACAATCATGGCTACCGTGAGGAGGAGCATGGTATGAAACTGGTTGATCTGTCTAGAGCTACTCCCACTGTTGAGCCATTCGTTGTTGGGACGAAGGTTAAGCAGATATTTTATGTAACTGATCCCTGTAATCCTAGATGGTCTGTTGTGCTTAAAGGGAGAAGAGGAATAGTTGGTGTGGATGGTGTGGTTGATGAGGATGAGTATGATGCAGAAGATGAACCTCCAACTGTTCCTATTTCATTGGAAGAGGCTGAGGTCACAGGTCATCGTGAGTATATATGATCAGACCATAACGAGGGAATGTGGGTTGAGAGATAATGGTGTATGTAAGTAATTACTATTAAAATTTATATGAAATTAACACTTTTTTATTTCTTGCTTGTATATGACCATTATGAAATTCTTAATTTAATTCAAATTTTATTTCAATCCTTGCAGGCATGGCTGATCAGGACATGGCTGATGAAGATTCGATTTATTGCCGTGAGTTCAAAATGAGCAGCAAATGGTACCGGTTCATTCTACCAGTGCCGCTACTGCTGCTGGCCCATCTACATCTGCTGCTGCTGCTGTTGTTGGCCCTTCCATGAACCTTCTACGAGTGCTACTCAGAGACCCAGAGGTAGAGGTCCGACCCGTGGGTTGAAACTGTAGAAACCGGATGAGATCAGTCTTATGTGGGACAAGTATGGGAGGTATTGTGGGGGCAGCAGGTTAGAGTTCGCTAGTATGCTAGGGACTCTGGCCAGATCACATTGCTGCATCAACCACACATGGAAACAAGTCCCGGAAGAAGTTAAGGAGACCATCTGGAAGAGGGTGCAAGAACGATACAAGATCCCAGAAGAAGTGAAGAAGACTGTTCTTTCTTTGGTGTCGGCAAAGCTAAATCATTCCGCCACTACTTGGTTGAGCACTGGATCAACAGGGTGCCCCCACGTGAGCCTCCGCCGTATGTTGTGTACAACGGCATGATCACTGAAGAGGAGTGGAAGGTGTTCGTTGAGCGGCACTCCACCCCCGAGTTCAGGGTATGTTTGTGTGTACTCTTTTATGAATTAATGCTCATAATGCTTTATCCCTGATTTTCTAATTAATTTTCTGTTGTACTTTCTTAACAGCAAATACAAGAACAAGCACGGCAAAACCGTGAAGCTAATCTCTACCCCCACACCATGGGACGAAGGGGATATATGGGCAGCCTCGACATGTGGAAAGAAGTTGGTTTGCTGACACAGAGGAACGAGGATGGAAGTGAATGCCCGATCGAGGATGTCTCTGAGGCGAGGAGGGTGCAGATGTTCATATTGGGACGCTAGAAAACGACCAGCGAAGGTCAGAGGATATTTCCTCATGCTGCGACGGAACAACTGGCTAACCAAATTGTAAGTATTTGAAAGTAGTTGTTAAATAATTTACTTACATACTCAACTATTTGTTGATCTTAAATATAGTGTTAACATCTTTGACAATTGGACAGTATGAAGCGGCACAGAGAGGAGAAATAGACATACACGCTCCTCCTTCTCAAGACGACGCTCTCAATCAAATACTTGGGAAGAAGGATCACCCGGGGCGTGTTAGAGGATTTGGGAGAGAAGTACGTCAGAAGCACGTATTCCTGCCGTATACTAGGAAGGGGTAAATGAGTGTTGCTGAAGTCGAGGCGATGGTAGAGCATAAGTTCGCTGCTGAGCGCCAAGCTAATGAGGAGAAACAGGCTGCTGAGCGCCGGGCTATCGAGGAGAGGCTGTAGGAAGCTTTGAATTCGATCGCACATGCGACTACTCAGCAGCAGCATGATCCTCCTCGGCCGTCTTCCTCGTCTAGTTGTGCTCCGGCCACTGACCCGTACCCGTTTGCCAACATCCAGGTTAGCTTTGTTTAACTATTTTTCTCCTTAAATAAAGTCATTTAAATAGTATTAGATTAGACTCACTTATTTATTTCACGTATTATCTCTATTTATTAAAGGAGCAAAAAAATGCCGTCTCCAAATACCATTAGAAGGGCACCCTATAGATGTGACCTACGGGACAGTGTTGCCATCAGGTCCACTCACGCTCATCAATTTCGTACGTCTACCCCCATTCTACGCGTGTGTGACCTTGGATCTGATAATTGTTAGATTTGAGCATGCATACCTTCCAATGGCGTTTGACAACAAATGCACGCTGATTGATGCGAAGGGAGACATATTGCCCTGGCCAGCATGTTATATTGTTGTCACCGATGAGGTAAGACTGTTTGACAACCATTTAGTATCTAATAAAATGCATTATTTAGCATTAAGTGTCTAATATCTATTATAGATCCCTGAGCTTCCTCGCCGCGTATCCCGGCCCAGACTAGAAGAGATCAGCAGCGCGCGAATCCTGAGATCCCTGAGCTTCCTCGCCGCGTATCCCGGCCCAGAGAAGAAGAGATCAGCGCGCCGGCGAATCCTGTCAGAAGTACAAGGGTATGTTCTAGATAAATGTTTAATGTCTATAATAATCAATTAGTAATTATCTTTACATTTATGCTTTACTGTTTGTGTGTGAAGGGTAAGAATCCAGTGAGTCGGGGTGCGAAAGTAAGAATCCAGCGCCCGTCCGGGGTCGCACCAACTTCTGAGGCGCCTAAAAATAAGTTCTCACTGCCACAAAAACTTGTTAATGTTTTGGGGCCTCGTCAGATGAATCTCTACGACAAGATCATTTGAAGTCACTCAAACTATCAACTTCATGATGACGCTTCCAAAGTCGATGTTTCACTACGAAGAAGATATGACCACGGCGATCAACTTTGGGACATCAGAGAGATGATGTGTGGAGATTACCTGAACATTAACATTATTCAAGCTTATCTAAAGTAAGTGTTCTTTCCTCATACTGTAAAAACATATAGAATAAGTATCTATGAAGTTGCATTGGCTAACTTTTTATAGTACATGTGATATAATAGAGGTCTGCTTGAGAGATGTGCTGAGAAGACATCACCTCCATTACTGCGGTGTGCCCGGAGCGTTTATCGTACGACTCAGTCACTAGGGACCCGGGGAGGTTTTGTGAATACATGATCATTTTCAATGTTGTGATGACACATAAATTATTCATTCTAATGCCGTATCACCAAACGTGAGTTCTGATATAAAATTACATACTAATTAGCTAACTTTTTACCTTCATTTCTCATTTCATTTTGTATTTGACATTGTAGCCACCACTGGGCTTTGTTTATATTCTGCGCTGCCACCGCTACTCTGCTCGTTCTAGATCCACTAGGGCAGTGGACAGAATTCAACACTGAAGACTTAATCAAAGAGTAAGTTTTTATTACTATTTAATTGTTTGTAAGTTTTTTGAACCAAAATTAATGTACTTGTTCATTTTGCTAAACGCTTTTGTTAATATATGTAACAGTTGTTACAAAAAACCCCTCAGGGAGAGTTTGGTGATTTGACCGTCGATTACATCAAGGTTTGGTAATTCATGTATTTCATTCGTGCTGCTATTATCTTTGTACAATTGTTTTACATTTGTGAATTTTGGTGATTTAGTGCCCTACCCAAAAGGATTCTAAGTTGCGGGTACTACGTGATGCGGTATATGTACGAGTTCTGCGGGTACTTCCCAGTTTAAGAATGATAAAGACAAGGTAATACGAACGCTGTCTTGTATTTAATTCTTTCGGCAGATTTTTTGTGTCTTTATCTTAATCTCATTATGTGTTCCATTCCTTTTCTTGTTCCAGATTAAAGAGCATTTTGCCAAATTCTCGACTTACAGTCCAAACGACTTGTATCATGTCAGAGAGAGCATGTCAGCCATATTTATGAGAATGGAGTGGTAGACTAGCTAGCTCTGATGCTGCTATGATAAATTTTGTTTTTCATGTACAGTTTTCTGCACTGTTTTTGTACTGTTTTATGCTTCTGTTTTCTGCTAGCTGCTGCTGCTGTAACAAATTCTAGCTGCTGTATTGAATATTTTTTGTAATGAATTGCTAGTTGCTGTAACAGATTCTAGCTGTTGTATTGAATATTTTTTGTTGCTGTAACAGATTTTCGATCTGGTGTATATTAGATGTTATCTCTGTTGCAATTGTGCGCAGAGAATGAATTTGTGTTGTTGGTATTTGATTCAGGTGTTTCAATTGTGCAGTTTCTGCACATCTATTGGTCTGATGCCCTCTGTTGCTTATCTATTATAATTCTGGCTCTGTTGCAATTGTGTAGATTTGTAAAAAAAAATTACACTTTAGATGACGGTTTAAACAATAACCGTAATCTAAAGTCCTTTGGGCGCGCGCGCCAAAAGACTTTACATTACGGTTATTGTTTAAATCGTCATCTAAAGTGTACACTTTACATTACGGTTTTACCAATAACCGTAATGTAAAGTCAATGACACGCGGGACGGAAAAGGGCCTTTAATTACAGTTTAAAACCGTAATTAAAGACGTCGCCATCTTTAATGACACCCACGTAGATTACGGTCCAGAACCGTAATTATACACGGTTTTGGACCGTAATTAAAGGTTCGCGTTCCACCAGTGATTCGAGCCATCCTTGGAATTTTATGAGCTCTACTATCTCTCCTAGGCCCATTTTCTCTATCCATTCTACATCTAGTGTCGTGGGCAGAACTAGACAAGACTTGTCGTCTACATTTGCAGCCTTGATCAACCTTGGCTGCAGCTGGCTAAGCCTCTGTAGGCGCTTGAGCGACTAGGCATGTGGTGGTTTGACGATAGCCTCTTTGGCTTGGAAGGGCTCTTCCAGCTCTTGCTCCTGGGCTGAAAAATCCATCGTTGTTTCCCTTTTGCCCTCTTGATCGATCTCTTCATGTTCCTCAAGATTTAAGGGGATTGGTGATTATGATTCTGTGTCGCTTCCTTTTTTTCTCTTGACTGATCGGTGAGGAGTCAGGGACCGACCAGTTACCACTTGGACAGGTGGACTTTCCTTTTCAGCAGAGTCTGATGTGGTCAGACCTTCTTCTTGAGTTGATGCTTCTTCTGATGGTTCCTTTTGTGACTTCTCGTCACTTTGAATTTCCTCCTCTTTAACCTCATGAGCTATCTATTCGATGGGCTCTACGGGATTTTATTCTTCACCCTCACTTGTGATGTGAAGTTGTCTAAAGGCAAGTTCTGGACTAGATTGAGTTTTCCTTGACTCTTGTTGTTTATGTTAGAGTCATTTTGCCACTCATGGTGTTTGAGTTTGGCTAGCGGAGGCATGGTGAAGGTGTATGACTGATGATTTTGAACTAACTGAAAATGTATATGACTTCTCTCTTCTTTTTTTCTTCTCTCATGGTTGCAATGCATGTGTATTGCATTGTGCTTGGTTGTATTTGTTGGTGTGTTTATTTAGGGGACACGTCTTGCAGATACCGTGAATTTTCACCACATAAAGCAAGGTTTATGAATGATGTATAAATGTAAGGGGTCACTCCTTATTCGTTATTTTCTTTATCCAGTACGTGCATGCCAAAAGAATCCAGTTTTTGAAAAACAATTTTGAAAAAAAACACGTGTTTTTGAAGTGGTGGATTTTCTCATTATGGATTTTGATGCTCGGTCATTTGTAAATAATATAGGGAGTGGGGAATCCTATACACATTGTTCTAAAAAAATCCAGAGGGAATGTAAACCTATACATGTAATCTTTTCATAAATGGACAAGAGAGAAAAGAATCATAGGGGAAACCTATACATCATCTATCCTAAAAGTCATTAAAGGGGTAATTTTAAGCTAAACTTCTTCTGAACTTTACTGATCCATCTTCGGGCTTCTGACTGAATGCTCACTCACGTTTGGCTTTTAATTGGTTGCTCGCTTATCTTTGGGCTCTCGGTTGGCTGCTCGCTCGTCTTCAGGTTCTTGGTTGGTTGTTCGCTCGTCTTCGGGTACTTGGTTGGCTGCTCGCTCGTCTTTGAGTTCTTGGTTGGCTGCTCACTCACCTTCTGGTTCTTGGTTGGCTGCTCGCTCCTCTTCACGCTTGAGCAACAAAGTGGCACTGCTATCAAACAATACGGCCTGGTGTTCCTCAAATTCTCTACATTCTTGGACTTGACATTTGTTTGGATGTGGTCGGTTTTTATGTCTTTCAATTTGTTCCAAAGGTTCGTGTTCTTCTTATTTGCGACACTCCTGAACACGAATGGCTATTGACAGTCTTCATGTCGCTCAACTCGGGTTAGTGCACCTCTGATTCTCGGTTTGAATGGTTGGTGTTGGTCTTCATGTTTCTCGGCTAGTTCCATGGGTTGGTTTACCTTTGACTTTTGGCTTGAACCACTTCTGTTGACCCTCATGCGCTCCGCTTGCTCTAGTGAGAAATGAGGGATAATTTTGAGAAAGGAAAGGTGAATGATCTAGCACAAAATCTTATGTGAAAATCCACCACTTTCGGGAAAACACGTAATGACTAGTACACACCATGGTAATGACCACTACTCTTGAAGGTGGGTAGAACTTCAAAAATAATGGGTCAACCTAGGGACTAATTTATTTATTTGAAATACATTTATGAAATTCATTTTTGAAAACTTCATTTGAAAACTATTTTCAAAATTACTTTGAAATGATATTAGTGAAAAATGTTGTTTGAAGTTTTATTTTCAAAAGAAGGTTTTTGAAATCTATCTTTTTGAAAATTGTTTTGGAAATGACATTTTATTGAACGACATGTGTGAAAGATGAAGTGACAAGTTTTAAAACCCCAAATATTTGTGAGTAAAGTTTAGGTGGGACTCTAAACTAAACGAGCTCATAAAATAGCTTTAGGAGACATGCAAAAGAGAATTCCGAATGTTTAGCAAAATTTAAAACAAATTGGTTTGGAAAGGTGGTTACACAGAATACGGATAACTTGCATTAAATTGTGGCTAGTTTTATGTGGAGCTATAAGTGTTGATGTTGGGATAATCACTTTCCAAGTCAATTATGACTCCGTCTCACCGGGGGAACCATTGTCCTTTCACTGTTCATCTCTCGGGATTCATCTCTATCATAGATAAAGTCCGTCGTCGGGTGCTTAAGTTCAAAAAGTCAGGATACCCGAAATGATAGGGAAACATACACCAAGGCCAGTGATTATCCGACAACATGCTCAGTTTTTGAGAAACTTGGGGAAGTATTGCATGGGATCGCGTCTCCCTTCGTCTGCACGATAAGGTGTGTCTAAAGTCCAAATTATTCACTGACTACGCTTTTTCATGTATGGGTATCCGGTAAATAAAGGATCCACTATGAATTTGTAGCGTGACATTGGGACACCCGTGGTGCAGAGGATACATAGAGAACTAAACCCTTGCAATCTTCAAGGTAAGACAAAATGGTGGTCAGACAGTCATCATACAAGGAGGTGACTACCCATAAAGCCTGTCCTAGATACCGAATCAGGCTACTAGACACTAAAGGCTCAGAGCTCACCATATGCTAGCTTTTGACTCGAAGATGGAGGATATTTTTGGATCATGAGTTGTCAAGGCATAGATTGATGACCATCTCACCCCGTGGGAATAACCATTCAATGAATGACCCAACTTATGGGGAATCAATCATGGACCAATTGACATCCCGTGACTCATGGATATAGCGGGTGACACAGAGGAATGTCTATCCTAAGCTACCCAATGCACCCCATAACCTGCAATAATAGTATGCAAGCGGTAAATAAAGTGGTGAGTTCACACCAACCTATTTACTAAATGTTTGCCTTAAGGGTGATAATTCCAATTTGCTTGCTTATTAACCTAAAGGGAAGTTAGCTTCATTCAGTTCTAAGTGTCTCTTTCTAATCGTGAGCTAATTATTAACCCAATTGTTGTCATGTTTGTTGAGGATCTATCAAGTCCTAACTGTTCTCATCAGATACACACTCTAAGTGTGGAGTAGAATGATTCTAATGGCTTTGAAATGAATCCCTTGAAGGTTTTTGAAAGAAGTGAGGAAATCCTGACAATCTTGAATGGAGTTCAGTCTTCCTTGGCCAGTTTTATGAGAAAAACTTACTCAAGTTTTCCCCAGCAGATTCGCCATTTTGTGTAGGGTGGTTTTTTCAGTATAAGGGGGGCCTCTCTAAATGGTTCTTGACTGAAAAAGCCTAGATCCTAAAATGTCATTCTATGGAGGATGAAAACCCATTATTCTCGCATCCCTCAAACACCTACTCCATCGTCCGTCTTTCCTAGAATGCTTAAGGTGAATGGTAGTGAGCACTACACCCGCTCTCAATGGGCTCCACACGGACTTGTGCCCTAAAGGCAAAAATTGACTAGAGTTGCCACCTAGTTTGACCTAAGAATACTAGGAAGGAAAGGGAAGGAGGGTTCTATGAACCATTGGTTGACTTTGAAATTGTTGCCTATGGATAGGACTTATCTGGTCATTTACAGAGATTCTGTGTGGGTTCATACTAGGTTACACCCCTTAGAAGTGGCAATGACCACGACTTTGGATTGGTGCCTGAGGAAACCTCGGTCTCCAATTACAGGGATTGCCTTCTTTCAATACCTTTTTAGAGAGATTCATCTTTATAATCCACAAGGATATGATGGGATAAGAAGAGAGATAGATAGTAGATGAGGCGAGCTTTCCTGTAAAGCTAGTGCCAAATAAAAGATTAATAGGTTGAGAGCTGGTCGAATGTAGAATGGAAAATCTGGAAAAGGTTTCAGGGTGGAGTGAATGAAGAGGACCTAAAGCCTAAAAGTTTGAGGGTTTAATGTGATTCGGAAATGCTTTGAGAGGTATGAGTACCATCTTAGAGTGGGAAAATGTTTTTTAATTGGAATGGGGTCGTACCCTAGATGGGCTGCCTACGTACTCAACTCCTTGTTGAGATCAGACCTTACGTAGTTCATGGTTTTTTAGGGTTTTGGAAACTTTTATGTTTGTGAAGCTTAAGAGATTTAGGAGAATTCGTGACTTGAAACATTCCTCGGTCTCGGGTCTGATTTCTCCTAGTTGTAGAGAACTTCATTAAAGTCTCCTAGCACCAGTCACGCCTTAGCTTGGTCTTTTTTGAGGGATTTAAGGAGGCTCCGGGTGCGACTTTTTCTAGCCTCTGAGGGAGCCCCGTAGAAACCTGTAAGGAACCAAGTTCAAGTTTATAAAATATGGAACTTTGTGGGGTTTGAAGGTATTTAAGCGTTGTTTAGATTTGAGAGTTTTTCGGAGATGCTTGAATCCTCCTGAGATGTTTGAAGTATGGGATATTGTAGTCCGTGAGACGCTCAGGTCTGTGAGACGTTTGAAACCATGAGATGCTGAAATCTGTGAGACACTCGAATCATTGGGATAAGAAAGACTGTGAGACGTTTAGGTCTGTAAGACTTTCAAAGTGCGGGGAGATTGGAATTTAGGAGGTGATTCGAGTCCATGAGATAATTAGAGTGTGGGGTATTTGAGATTCAGAGGAGTTTGAAATTTCAAGGAATTTGAGATATATAAAATTTGGAATTATTTGGGATTTAAATGAATTTTTGAATTGAATTGGATTGTGGTTTGGAATTAGATTGATTTTTGGTTTGGAATTGAATTGGAAGCGAACTGAAATTGAATTGAATTGAATTTGGAAATGAAATCGAATTGGGGTTGAATTGAAACTGAATTGGAATTGGATTGAAATTTAATTGATTTTGGATTGAAATGAATTGGCATTGAGATTGAATTGGGATTGAATTGAAGTTGGAATTAGATTGGATTGGAATCAGAATGAAGAATTGGATTGATTTTGGATTGAAATTGAATTGAATTTGGAAATTGATTTTTAATGAATTTTGAATTGAAATTGAAATTGATTTTGGATTGAAATTGAATTGGAATTGGATTGTTTTGAATTTAATTTGAAATTGAAATTGGTTTTGAATTGAATTTGGAATTGGAATTTATTTTGATTGAGTTCAAAATCAATTGGAAATTGAATGAATTTTTGAATTGAGTTGGGAATGAAATACATATTTGAATTGAATTAGAATTTGAGGTGGATTTTTGAATTGGATTGGGATTGAATTGAAGTTGGAATTTGATTGGATTGGAATCGGATTGAAAATAAATTGGAATTAGATTGGAACTAAAGTTAAATTGAATTCAATTGGGATTGAAGTAAAAATGAAGTTGAACTAGAATTGAATTGGAATTGAAGTTGAATTGAAGTTGAATGAATTTTGAATTGAATTGGAGATGAATGAATTTTTGAATTGAATTGGAATTGAATAAATTTTTGAACTGAATTGGATTTGAGATGAATTTTGAACTGAATTGGGATTGAGATGAATTTTGATTTAAATTGGGATTTGAATGAAATTTTGAATTGAAATGGAATTTGAAATGAGGTTTTGAATTGACTTGGAATTTAAAATGAAACTTTAAATTGAAATGAAATTTGAATCGAATGGAAATTGAAATGAATTATAAATTGAATAAAAAAGGATGATTTTTGAAATAGACTTGGGTTGATCTTTCTTTGGGCTGATTTATTTTTTTGAGTCGAATTGGGCTTATTTTTTTAACTAATTAAGCCATCCTCTGTATTGGACCGGACTTAAGATTGGGTAGGATTGGAATTGGGCCGAGTTTGGATAATGGACATGATTTAAGCCTAGGAAGTGGGTTTGATTTGAAATTTGGATTGGGCTTGAAAATGAGCCAGTAAATGGGTCAGATTGGGCTTCAAGTTTAGAAATGGGCCGAAAAATTGGATTTGAAAATGGGCTTGAAATTACGTGTGAGCCTCGATTTTAAACCCTATCCTATGTTGATTAAAGTGATTAGGATCTAGTTGGGTTTTAGGTCCACTTATAACCTAAGATTAATAACTATGTCATATAAAAATAATTATTAAATCCTAAGCTAGCTCACTGTAACCTATTATGAGTCGCCACCTAATTTTAACCTAGATCAAATTAGGAAGGAGAGCTCGGGTTCGGGGGCTTGGTATTCGACTTATATAGGGTTCAATTACTTTCATTACCCCTAGAAGTCGTTTTTCCTCTACTTAGTTTAATTAGGACTTATTACGAGTCGTTTTAACCTAAGTCCGCGAGCTTCTGTTTTTTTTTGTGTTGTTTTTAGCATTTTTTGACTGAAAATAAAAGTGAAATTTGAAATTACCTAAACTAGGGTTTCGGAGGCAGAATTAGGTCAAATTTTGTTTCCGTCCGTAGCCACGGACCTAATGTCCATAACCACGGACCCTAGTTAACATATGTGAAAATAAAAGTCGAATTAAACAGAAAAAAAAATTTGAAAAGTCTGGGGCCACGGACAGGATGTCCGTAGGCCCGGCTAGTTTAGCAAAACCTAAATTTTTAAAATTTTAAAATCCCGCCGCCGTCCGTGGGTGTCCGTGGTCCCGGACCATCGGTCCGAGATCCCGGACCACCCACGGACAGGGGTTTTATGGTGGTTCCCAAAGGTGTTTTCGGCTCAAAATTTATGCACATGTAGCCTGAAAGGTATACAATTCGTTAGTAATTGAAAGATTGCAGTTTGAAGTCGAATTATGTACGAAACTTGACGAACAAGTAACAAGGCAGAAACAAAAGTAATTAGCAATAGAAGCGTAAAAAGGTTAGTTTGAACTCAAAATTTGACAGAGAGTTAATAAGGTCGTGGAGAGTTAGAAAAGTAGAATTGCAACTTGTTTACCTTCGAATTCAGGAGGATTCTTCACGTCGGGATTCTTCGGAGGCTCCGATGGTGCCGGTTCCGGATTGAGTTCGACCCGAGCTTCTGGTTGTTGATTGTTGAAGGTGTTCTTCACGTTTTGGAGGTGGTTTGGTTGATGTTTGATGATTGTTGATGTGTTGGGAGTTGACAAATGTGTTTAGATGGTGATTTCGGGGGATTTTTGATGTGATTTTGGTGCTTGGATGTGTAAAAACGTGAAGAGAATGAGACGGCTGCCTTCTTTGAGGGTCTAGGGTTCTTGAGGTTCTGATTTGATCATGGGATAAGGTTCCTTATATAGGCTTCCTTAAAGATAGAAAAATCCGGTAAAAACCGAGATTTACCGACGTTTTAGCTCAAGGGCTTCCAAAAGGAATTTGATTATAAAATTTTACACATGGGTATAGGATGATATTTCTGATTTTTCTAAAGTGGAATCAAATCTTTTGGATATTGGAATATTTTTAAATTCGATTTCTCGCCAGATTCAATCAGAAATTGATAGAAAACTATTAGAAATTCGAAAAATCAAAATTCCAGCGCCATTATGCTTCAAATTTCGTCCTCTATCATGGGTTAAAATTTCAAAGCATGTTGAATTGATTTGACCCTTATTTGGAGGAGAGAGAAAGCCTATGGAGGGGCTTAGGAGCCTTAAAAAATTACGAAAATGCCCCTGGAGATGACTAAGCTGTCCCTAGTACTCTGAAATGTGCCGATCGAACTGGGAACCCTCGCTACTAGCCTATTAGTAGAGACTCTCTTCCGGGGGGGGTTGAAATTTTGGGTATAACAGATTGCCCCCGTCAACTAGACTTTGTGATGGAAATGAAAAGGCTAGTTGATGCTTGAGTGATACCACAAAATTTTGGATCTTAAAAGACCCCACATGCAATTGAAATCCGATAAGTTATGTCGAGCTGTTCTAAGGCGCTGACTACCTAAATGTAAAAATGAAGTAATGTTGGACTATTCTAAGGCGCCGACTACCAATAAGAATGAGATGATGTCAAGCTATTCTAAGGTGTTGATTACCTATAAAGGAATGAAGTACGCTGAGCATTCTAAGGTGTCGGGAACCTGAAAGCGAATGAAATACGCCGAGCATTATAAGGTGTCGGGAACCTGAGATTGAATGGGATACGCCAAGCATTATAAGGTGTCGGGAACCTGAGATTGAATGGGATACGCCGAGCATTATAAGGTGTTGGGAACCTGAGATTGAATGGGACACGCCGAGCATTATAAGGTGTCGGGAACCTGAGATTGAATGGGACACGCCGAGCATTATAAGGTGTTGGGAACCTGAGATTGAATGGAATACGCCGAGCATTATAAGGTGTCGGAAACCTGAAGTTGAATGGAATACGCCGAGCATTATAAGGTGTCGGGAACCTGAAAAGAGATGTAATGATATTGATGTGATGTGTGCCTAAATTGATAAATGTAAAGTAGGACCTATGGGTTCCTAAGTGGAATGGTAGAAATTAGGTTCATGACGAGCCTGAGGTTGAGTTCATCTATTCTGGTGAATCTGAATCTTTGGCTGAGAATCTGCATCCCTGAAGAATGTGTACCTTCGGCAGAGAATCTGTATCCCTGAAGAATCTGTACCTTCGGCTGAGAATCTGTATCCCTGAAGAATCTGTACCTTCGGCTGAGAATCTGTATCCCTGAAGAATCTGTACCTTCGGCTGAGAATCTGCATCCCTGAAGAATCTGTACCTTCGGCTGAGAATCTGTATCCCTGAAGAATCTGTACCTTCGGCTGAGAATCTGTATCCCTGAAGAATCTGTACCTTCGGCTAAGAATCTGTATCCCTGAAGAATCTGTACCTTCGGCTGAGAATATGTATCCTTGAAGAATATGTACCTTTGACTGAGAATCTGTGTCCCTGAAGAATCTGTACCTTCGACTGAGAATCTGTATCCCTGAATTGCGACGAGGAGTCTCATACGAATAGATGCAATGGTCATGATGAAAGTTGATTATGAAAGTGCCAAACGTGGCAATGAGGATGTGCATGTCAAAATACGATCAAAGTGTGTGTAGGAATTTGTCCAAAACAAGAAACTGTTGGAAAATGTGCCAAACATGGCAATGTTAAGGATCAAAAATTGTCCAAAGCAAGACATTTCCAGAAAGTGTACCAAATGTGGCCATGATGAGGTTTATGAAACCGAAGTGTTTAGAGGAAAGTTGTTCAAGACAAGAAATTGTTAAAAGAGGTGCCAAATGTGGCAGTGTTTGAAGAAAATTCTGTTTACTGAAAAGGAAAGTGAAATTATCATTTCATGACCATAGACTTCGGACTTGTAATTTATCTCCTAGGAGATGAACATGCCATCGGTGGGGTATGGTGTATGATGTAAAGGTAAGGGCTTATGTGGGCCTGTGTAGTGGTTTGGGCCTGTGTGGTGTATGGTGTGAAAGTAAGGGCTTATGCGATCCTGTGTGATGTATGATGTGAAAGGTAAGGGCTTATGCGGGCCGGTGGTGTATGATGGTGGTGGTGATGTTTGAGCTTTGGGTTCCAATTGGTGTTGACATGACAATTGTTGGAACCAACAATTGCCCCAAGTATTTTTGCTTAGGACAATCTGAGCTAGAGTTCATGGTAATCGATCGGAACGATCGATTGCCCCCAGTATTTTCTTTGATTAAACGTGGGAACAAGTCTCGTCCTCACAAGGTCAAGGCTTATGTTTTGATGTGGTGCTTCCTAACCTACACTCAGCGTATTTGATGTTTGCACTCATTTCTCGCTCATGGTCACAACTTTTAGACCATTGAATTCTACATTTGATGGATTTACGCATTTGATCTGTTACTTTCACGTGATTGGACACACAACTATCAAGTCGGAAGTTTTTAAAGCTTATAACGTGGTCGTAGGGTGTGATGAAAGACGACGGGATCATGGAGGGAATTTGAGGTATGTGGAGCTTAAATGGGTGACCAAAGCTGCAACTTGCGTCTTCTCTCGGATTCATCTTCCTTGTCTTAAAGTCGTCTGGCTGCTTCATGTAGATGTTGTTTTTGATCTTTTGGACCTGGACTTCTGAAGTTGTCCTTTACACTAGTTCTCTTTTTGTCATTTGAATTTCTTCGAGGCACTTCGGGTTTGCCTTTTCGTTTTATCCTTTCTTGACTTTGCCTTCGGAGTTCTTGTATTTCCCGGTTTTGGGCTTCGAGAACTGTTTTGATGTGAGCTCTTAAGATCCTGTGTCACTCTGGGACCATTTGCGGATCACTTCGTCATGCTGATAGTGGCGCCGCTTCTTTGAACTGATGAAGATGTTATCTGAGACTCGGGCTCCTCCTTTCCTTTGGTCACCGGGTCGGACATTCATCATTGGTTGGGTTATTTTGTGGAGTTCATAATATCGAAAAGGGATATATGAAAGGCTCGGCGGCGGTTCCTAGGGTTTAATGACAGGGTTTACAAGCTTTTGGCTATGTGGTGTTGTACCTAGGTGCTTCGTCATTCCTGATAGTTGTGTATCCATTCTTTATTACTTTTTGTAGATCTATGAGTAAATTTACAAATTATCTCCTTCGGTCGGAGTTATGCTGTTCACCTCACCTTTGAATGTGGTCTCACCGTAGTCGTGTAAAAATGACACGCTTGTTCACTCATGGTTTTTCCACTCAAGACACTCTCGCGAGATTTTCACTTGGAAACTCGTTCGCACATTTAAACAAAAGATAGAAGATGACGAACTTAAACTTAGATTGCCCCCAGTATTGATTTTAAGGTTTGTGACAACAATTCGATAGATGTGGACCTTGAACCTCTTTGTGGGTTGTGAGTTGTGGTGTTTGGTTAGGCATGTTCAAATTTTCAGAAACAAGATGCAAGTCCTTGTATTCCATTGCATAGTCAAAAAATGATCACTTCGTGATCCTTGAAAGACGTGAGTGCTCTTTTTTTTATTTTTTCGAATTAATGAATAATGCTTTGTACAAAAATCATGAAAATGGAACTATGTTTTATTCAACAAAAAGAATAATGTTGGAAATTACAAACTCAGGAAAACTACCGAAAATGATCAAGGGAACTAACTACTATAAAAGTTGAAAGACAACTAATCAAGAAAAGAAATGCATTTAATGAGAAAAACACTAAAAAAAACAACATTTCTGATGATGCTTGGGCACGCGTGCTCTGCGCTCTCCACCATGTTCTTAGAATTGGAGCCCTTGGTCAATTAGATCCTGGATTCTGTGTTGTAGGGCCCTGCAGTGGTCAGTGTCGTGACCGGGCAGCTAATGGAAGTGACAAAATTGATTAAGATCCTTCCCCAAATGAGTAGTTCCTGGCCTCAGGGCGAGCGGTTGCATCGGATATCTTCCTCGAAGCTCTTCAAGTGCTTGTCTTGGTGTTCGACCGATGTCTGTAAACTCTCTCTGTCGAGAATTCCGTCGGGGTGGTTCTACTGTCCCAACGCTCCAACCAGGTCCTCTTGACTGTCGATCACTGTCTTCCTCATGTTGCCTGGTTCTCTTGCGGGTGCAGCTTTAGATGCAAGTTGCTGCTCCCGGTTGCCTAATCACTTTCCTGAGTTCTGTAGCAATTTCTTTGACATTCCCCTCCGATCCTCGGACCCTAATGGAGCCAACTTCAATGCAGTCATAAAGGGTGTTGAGAAGCCTGTCCACTAACTCATCCCGAGCTTGACGTTCGGACTCGAGGGAAAGAGCCTTTTCCTTCAACTCTTCGATAACAGCTGAAATACCCCAAACCTTGGTATGATGGTTAAACATTAAAACATGAATTATTAAGACTAAAAAGAGTCTTAGAAACATTAGTAAACAAATTTAAACAAAAGAAAACACAAAATGTGCTTTAAAGTCAATAAGAGCTAAAATGTGCTCTAAGCTTGGAATAAGCTTGGGTAAGACCTAATGAACTTACCAAGACCTCATTTATATACTAATGAACATATTTAATCAATTACCAAAGAAAACCAAGCTTGAAAACAAGTTAAAGCACAAAATGTGCTTTAAGAAGCCTTAAAGCACATTTTTCAAAAATTGTCTTGTAAATGGGTTTTGAGTGGCTAAATGTCCATCATTACTCTTAAATATATATGTGTACTATATAGTATCACATTTGGGTGGCTATATTAATGGGAAATCAAAAATTTCACTTCTAAGTGCCTTGTTTAGGTGAATAGTGATTTTTATAAGCTAGTTTATAACATATGTTGTATTAAGTAATTAAATTGACAAACAAAGACTAAAATACCCTCATTATAATATAGGGGGCCGGTTTTCTAAGTGTGGTGACTCACCACTCTCTAGTTGATATAATAAGTAAGGAAAGAAAACTAATTAAACTTACTTTTTACTTTATTACTACAAATATCTCTTAAAAGCAAATTCTATCTCCATTCTCATTTCTTTCCTTCATTTCCCACGGTCTCAACCTTCTTCTTCCTTCTTCTTGCTGTTCTCTCTCGGTAATACCACTACCACCATGAAAACTCCATCTTTGACCACTTGCTAAATCAAGCTCACTTGTCCAAATCAAATTCTAAGACCACCAATCTCTTCCTCTCATCAAGCTCTTCACTCCTATCTTCTCAAAACTCCAAGAGCCCCATTTCGGTGCCAAGGTGTTCCACCATTGAAGGAGCTTGAGCTTGTATTTTGACATATTATCACTCTCCTTTGCTTCTAGGTAAGGAATCTCAAAGAAAAATCATGTTTCCTCCATGTTCTTACCTTGACCGAAAATACACATTGATATAGCTCTTTGTGTGACCTTGTTCTAGCTTCATTTCAACTCTTCATGGACTAGGTGGAGTCCTCTCTTGTCATATATTCAAACCCTCTTCAAAGATCAAGGTAAAATAACTACATTAATGTTTTTGAAACAATGTAAAATTAGGGTTTACAATGAGATGAAGCTTATAGCTTGGATACTCATTATGGTGTTTGTATATTGTTTAGAACTTGACAAGGAATCAAAATACCATACGGTTTTGTAAGGAAACAAGAAGGAGGTGTTTTGGAAAAAGAGGTAAATCTACTAACCAAATGTTGTTTAATGCCTTAGGAGAAATGAGCTTATAAATGCTTATTAAAACTACCTAAAGAGCAAATGGTGAATGACTTAGTAAAGTGTTCTCAAGAGACTAGTAAAAGGCATATGTGTGTTGAGTGTATTTGTAGGTCAAAGGCAAATATATTGTGGAAATTCAGTGTTTAAGAGTTAAGCACCTTAAGGGCCTAAGAGCCATGCATTTTAAGGGCCTAAGTGCCATGCAATTTAGGTTATGCTTTAAATTGTAATGTGGTGTGATTTGAGTAAAGTTTTGTGTGGGAGAGTGTTCTTGGTGATTCTAAATGTTCTTGTGTGTTTAATGGAGAAAACAAGGTGTTTAGGTTTAGTAATGTTCTAGGGGAATCCATGTCAAAATTTAGGTAAGAAGCAAGAAGTTCTAAGTGTTTACATAAGGTTTGGTGAGTTAGAGGTGTTAGGAAATGACTAGGTGTTTTACAAGAGAAGATATAATGTCTTAAGTGTTCTAGAGTGTGACAAGGACTTAGGCATGAGCTTGAGGTTTAGTAAGTACCAAAGTCACTTTGGGACTTAGATTGAGACTTAGGCAAACTTTGGTAAAATAAGGAGGAAGTGCAAGCTTAGAAAAAGAGATTTCAATGATGACATAAAGAGTTTTAGTTGTAAGAAATGATGTTTAAAGTAATAATGTTGTGTAGAAGATATGTCTTGGTATAATGGTTAGAATAGACAAGGAATACCACTTAAAAACTTAAGGAGAGGATACTATAGGTGTTGGAGGCCTTGGGGAAATTTGGTTAAGTGTTTAAAGGCTTAGAAATTGGAGTATAATGCCTTGTCCGAACTTCCGTCCGGATGTGGAAGTTCGGACAGGCCCTGTTGGGTAAGGAAATTCTCACTCGCGAACAGTGTCCGAACTTGGGAAGTCCGGACACATGTTCGGACGTACCCACCCATCCTTAGGATTATTCTCGAACTGTGTCCGAACTTGGGAAGTCCGGACACATGTTCGGACGCACGGATTTCTGTCTAAATTTTTCTCGGCTCACGTCCGAACTTCCGAAGTCCGGACATAAGTTCGGACGTGTGTCTGTTTTTCTGTCTAAAATCACGGCTTGCGTCCGAACTTGGAAGCTCGGACACAAGTTCGGACAGGCCACTGTATGGACCAAAAATTATTGTTTTAAGATGGGAATTGTTATCTAAAAATGGTAGTTGGTTAGCAATGATATAATAAGGTTATATAAGACATGTTAGGTGGGTTTTAAAGGCAATTAAAAGGATGAAAAGTTGTGACAAGTGTAAAATAAAAATAAACTAGTAATGTTGAGTAGATAATGTTAATAATGGACTAGTGCGTTAATTAACCGACGTTACTAATGTGTTTAGGATTCTCTCAAGGTGGAAACGAAACGAGGCAAGGACCAAGGTATGGTTTTCTTGCAGTCTGTTGTCTACCGGTTTACACCGGCTTGGGTGTTGGTTGTTTTTCTGAGTGTTTACGACCTTATAAGATTAAGGCATGAAAAGAGCTTACGGTTGTTATATTATGATGTTGTATTATTATGACCCCTTTCCCTTGGTGTGTCTAACAAGACCTATACACTTGTTTGTGTGTGACTTAGTAAGTTTACTTGTATGACCACTAACAAGTGCTAACCGGGGGAGTGAGGAGTCCGGTTGTTCCGGCCACGCGTGTGATGGACGGGAGTCGATATCATATCCGGTTCGGCTCTCTTGGTGTATGTATAGGTGGTATTCCAATTTGGTTTCTACCTTCCCTTAGCTTATCCAAAGCTAGTTACTGACTCACGTCGGGCCATAGGGGCATACGTATGTTATTTCGGTGTGCTTGGGATTACTATATCCGACACACCTTGGGTATAAGTTAACCGTTCTATATAACCGGACGGTAACGAGGTTGGTAACGAGCTTAACATGGGATTGGTAAAAATCTCTAGGCTCACATGGTATACTAACTATGGTGGAAGGTTCCTTGTGAGGACCGATTCTATGGTGTTGTGTATTGTTATGATGCTATGCAATTTCCCTTGCTATGCTTGATATATACATATATATGTTGGATGTTTTAAAATGAATGCCATGTTATTATGACAATTGGTTGCGCGTATCCCGGTAGCCGATGGGCTGCGCGCTAGCCATACCAGCAAAGGTTGCTGACCCCCTCGGGGGCTCCATATTTTATTGCAGGATGAGGATCGAAGAAGCAGAGTGGCTCTAGGTCTAGGTTGTTGATGTATTTTGACTATGTTGGTTGTTGAGCCCGGGATGCGCCTGTGCTCCCGAGGCATTACATTTTGGTACCGTTTGTTAAACAGTGGTGGATGATTACGGTTGGTAGGTATGATGTAAATTAAATACTCGGTATGGCTGGTTATGTTTATATATGGATGTTAGATTCTATGCTCGGGAGTCTGATCATCAGACCGATACACTTGTATTTATTCTGCCTAGTTAACCACGTGGGTGGTTAACGGCGTTGTAACACCAAAGCGTTTAGTTTTGTTTGGTTGGTTAATTCCGCTGCGTTTTCGGTAGTTGTTAGGAGCGTTGTAGGGGTGTTACAAAAAGTGGTATCAGAGCGAAGTATCGCTCTGATGACTAGAATACCGAGCTTAGGGATATACCGAGTTAGGAAACCTAGCTACAGATACCTAAGTGAACAGATTGGGAAAGGTTAACCACTAACTAAGTGTGGAATTACCTGGTTGTCGGGAAGATGCTATAACCATTGGACCGATAAGTGTGCAAGCATAATGCTAATGAAATGTTCATATGAATACAGATGGCAGGTAGACCACGAGGTAGAGGCTGCGGGCGCGGTACTGGAGGTATGGGTGACCAGGGCGATGATACTACGGCACAGACTATGGCTGAGGCAGTAGCAGCCGCCGTAGCCCAGATGGTACCCCAGATGGTTGCTGCGTTACAGCAAGGGCAACTGCCCGGAGTTCAGCCACCCCCACCACCGCCACGAGAGACCAATTGGGTCAAGGCGTTGGCTGATCTGAGACCGCCATCATTCAATGGGGAGACTGATCCTCGAAAGCTGGAGGCGTACATCTCCGAACTGGAGACCGCCTACGAGACCTTGGCAGTACCTGCTGAAGCTAAGGTCCGTCTTGCCGCATACTACTTGAAGGGTACGGCACAGAGTTGGTGGAAGTTGGTGAAAGAGGACAGGATGGCTGATCCTGAGTTTGCTTGGAGGGAGTACACGGCTCTACTGCGAGCCAAGTATTACCCTGTACATGTGCAGGAGGCCAAGCGCCTCGAGCTGGATAGTCTGAGGCAGGGGGATAAGATGTCGGTTGATGACTACTACACCGCATTCACCGGCCTTATCCACCTGTTACCAGACCTTGGGTATTCGAACCGAGTGTTGGTGAACCGGTTCTACAATGGACTTAGCCACCGTCTCCGCTACGGGATGGGGCCAGCTGAGTATACTACCTTGCAGGTAATTGGAGTACTTTATTGTGAAACAATCTATACCTTGAGTGAATGTTAATGTGAGTGGGTAAGTTGTTTTTGCGGGGCATGACTGACATCCTAAAATTCAGGAGTGCTATCATGCCGCTGCTAAGGTTGAAATTACCGTCCGTCTGAGGGACGAGGAGAATGCGCATAAGCGCAAGGCCACCAACGAGGGCCAGAGTCAGCAAGGGTATGGGGGAGGAAAGAAAAAGAAACCCTACCCTCAGCCCCAGAAGGGTCAGTATCAGGGTGACAAGGGCCAAGCCCAGACCACCACAGCTGATGAGCCACTGAAGCTCACGTATGCGTATGCGGCGAAGCCTCTACGCTCCTACCCGCCTAAGGGTAATTACTTAATCATGTGTATCTAGTTCAGGTGTATGTTGTTAAGATGGAAAGTGAGTATTGATTGTGTGTTTTTGTAGCAGCTAGCGCGGGTTCTGGACCGGAGCGCCACTTTTACTGTAAGTGGTGTAACGGAGACCACCCCGGCAAAGACTGCAAGGGGAATGATGTGAGGTGTCGTCACTGCCAGAAGATGGGGCACCGCGAATTTGAGTGTTGGACGAACCCCAACAGCAGGAACTATAAGCCAAAGGGGCAGTGGAAGGGTAATACTACCACGACCACTGAAGGCCCGAAGGCGATCATTCAGCAGACTTCTGACAAGAAGTACACTGAATCCCAGAAGGGGAAGGGTACGGGGTCCGGCAAGGCCGCCCTGAATGTGGTGGACCGGTCTGAGGCACCAGGATCCTCTTCGAGACCAGGTACCGCCTAAACTGTTAAATGAAAAAGTGATTGCTTACCGCATTTCATGCATGAGTGTTAGCAAGTCTAAGGGTATAAACATATAAGTAAAGAGTTAGAATATAATGTGGAAAACACCTAAAGTTAGGCAATTTGAAACTTAGGAACCTTCAATATCTGTTATCCAATCCCGCCCACACCAAACCCCGAAGAGACCACCATCAGCATCACCGAATTCCCACTGGAGCAATGTCAGGTTATCCAACCAGGTATGATACTCTTAAATGGATACCTGACACCGGAAGCACAAATCCACATCATCAGACGTTGCGACGGACTTGGAGCAGCACCAGGAGGTTTCTACACACCCGAATACCCGAGCGGTTCGAAGATGAAGCTGAAGATGATGTGCATGGGTAAGGACTGGAATCCCTACACCAAGTCATATCAGGATGTGCGAGCTGAAGACGGAGCAACTGTACCAGGTATACCTGAGGAGTTCCTTGCGGTTGTTAACCACACCGTGGGGATTGCTCAGCAACTTGAATCGGAACCGATTCCGAACGCGGAAGCAGACTTATGCATTGTGAACTTCTACCAGAAAGGTGGACGGTTAGGGTTACACCAAGATAAGGACGAGTCACCCGAATCTCTAAGAAAGGGAGTACCCGTGGTGTCTTGGTCCATTGGTGATACCGCTGTGTTTATGTACGGCGAGCAGAAGCGTGGTGATCTCGCAAAGAAGCTAGTGTTGAAATCAGGTGATGTATTAATCATGGGAGGACAATCAAGGATGTTATACCACGGTATCAAGAAGATCAAATTGAATACCGCACCATCGACAGTGGTAAATGCCACACATCTGAAACCCGGACGTTTGAATTTGACTTTCAGGCAGTTTTGAGCCTTGTGTAATCATGTAATGTATTAAGCCAATGGTTTGACAAAGGAGCTATATCTAGCCATGTCTACAATGTAACCAACTTATGGTGTAAAGACTGTGATAATGAATAGGAATGTTGTTTTGGAGTGTATCAACGTGTTACTACCGTATACTTATGAGTTTGCCAATGAATTAGGCTGTGCACTCGGAACGGGAGGTATACTGAGTGTCTGCAACAAGGCAGAAGCCGGCAAGAGCGGCACAATCCTCACCGGTACCTTTCCAGTGAATGGCGTGGATGCATCGATCTTGTTCGACTCTGGAGCCTCACACACATTCATTTCGCTATCATTTGCGAAGAGGCTGGGGTTAGACGGTGAAGAGATGCCAGACTTCATGGTCACTCTCCCGTCGAAAGAGCGGATCAGGTGTACCCGCTACTACCGAGATGCTGTTGTTCGAATCATGGATGAGGAGTTTCTGATCGACTTGATAGAGTTCGACGGACTAGGTTTTGATGTGATTGTCGGGATGAACTGGTTGGAGCGGTACAAGGGTAGAATCCTATGTGCCGAGCATCGACTGCTTCTTAGGAGTCCATCTGGGGTTACTGTATCATACCGCCAGAGGCCCAGGGAGCCTTCGACACAGATCATCACCGCCATGGCCATGTATCGTGAGTTGCGACGAGGAAATGATGTATACCTCTGCTATGTCCAGGACATAGAGAGAGACCCTGAGTTTAGCCCAGATGTGCCGGTAGTGTCGGAGTTTCCTGATGTATTTCCTAAGGAACTGCCGGGCATGCCGCCAGCACGAGAGGTTGAGTTTGAGATTGATCTAGTTCCGGGCACCGGACCCATTGCAAAAGCGCCTTATCGTATGGCTCCAGCAGAGATGACAGAGCTCAAGGAGCAGCTGAGAGACCTACTCGACAAGGGCTTTATCCGCCCTAGTGTTTCACCATGGGGAGCGCCGGTCCTCTTCGTGAAGAAGAAGGACGGTAGCCTCCGCCTGTGTATTGATTATCGGGAGCTGAATGCTGTTACGGTGAAAAACCGTTACCCTTTACCACGCATCGACGATCTATTTGATCAGCTGAGGGGAGCATCAGTATTCTCCAAGATAGACCTACGTTCCGGATACCACCAGATTGCCATCCGTGACAGTGATATCGAAAAGACAGCTTTCAGAACTAGGTATGGGCATTATGAGTTCACAGTTATGCCGTTTGGCTTGTCAAATGCACCAGCAAAGTTCATGGATTTAATGAACCGTTTGTTCCAAGATCAGTTGGACAAATCAGTGGTAGTCTTCATCGATGACATACTTGTGTATTCGAAATCGAGAGGTGAGCATGAAAGCCACCTGAGGGATGTATTGCAGACGTTGAGAAAGAATCAGCTGTATGCTAAATTTTCTAGGTGTGAATTTTGGTTGAACTAAGTATCATTCCTTGGACATGTGATTTCTGAGGCCGGGATCGCTGTTGATCCGGCAAAGATAGATGCAGTGCGCACCTGGCCTAGGCCGAAGACAGTTACCGACATCAGGAGCTTCCTCGGTCTGGCAGGTTATTATAGGAGGTTTGTGAAGGACTTCTCCAGTGTCTCGAAGCCGATGACTTCCTTGATGAAAAAGGATGCACCATTCGAGTGACAGTCGACTGTGAGAGTGCTTTCACGAGTCTCAAGGATGCTCTGACATCTGCACCGGTTCTGACATTGCCAGACGGTCCAGATGGTTTTGAGGTCTATTGCGACGCATCAGGCAGGGGTATGGGTGTGTGTTGATGCAACACGGGAAGGTCGTGGCTTACGCCTCCCGACAGCTGAAGAAGCATGAGGAGAACTACCCTACCCACGATTTAGAATTGGGGGCCATTGTCTTCGCACTGAAGATATGGCGACATCATTTGTATGGGGTGAGCGTGACAATCTATTCCGACCACAAGAGTTTGAATACTTGTTCACTCAGAAAGAGTTGAACATGAGGCAAAGAAGGTGGGTTGAATTCTTAAATGATTATGACATCAATTTACAGTACAAGGAGGGTAAGGCAAACGTGGTAGCTGACGCATTGAGTCGCCGAGCACACTCTCTCCATTCGCTAGTCTCTCATACTGGCTTGGTTGAAGAGGTGCGGAGTGCTCAGATGACGGATCAGTATATGGTGGAGATTAGACAGAAGCTTATTGATGGCACATTCGAGGGTCAGAAGTACGACTTCAGACTCCACGATGATGACCTGATTAGGCTTAATGGCCGGTTGTGTATACCGAGGAGTAGCGCTGAGCTGAAGGAGCGCATACTGAGTGAATCCCATTGTTCTACGACATCGATTCACCCCGGAGCTTCAAAGATGTATAAAGGTATGAAAAGATATTTTTGGTGGACTGGAATGAAAAAGGATGTGAATGACTATGTGTTGAGGTGTCTCACTTGTCAGAAGGTCAAGTTTGAGCACCGACGGCCTGGTGGTATGGTGCAGCCAATGCCAGTGCCGGAGTGGAAGTTCCATGACATATCTATGGACTTCGTGGTAGGGCTTCCGCCTACAAGGGGAGGTCTGAATATGATTTGGGTTGTGGTAGACCGACTGACCAAGGTGGCTCGATTCATACCGATGAAGGACACCTGGAAAGTGGCTAAGCTTGCAGAGCTCTTCGACAGAGAGATTGTAAGACATCATGGGGTTCCGAAAACGATTGTATCTGACAGAGATACCAGATTCCTATCCAGATATTGGAAGTCCACACGAGAGGCACTGGTACTGAACTGAAATTGAGCACAGCGTTTCACCCACAGACAGATGGTCAGAGTGAGCGCACCATCCAGACACTTGAGGATATGTTACGTGCATGTGCACTTGACTTTCAGACCAGCTGGATTGATAAGTTACATCTGATCGAGTTTAGTTACAACAACAGTTACCATGCTTCGATCAAGATGTCTCCCTTCCAGGCATTGTACGGTAGACCATGCCGCACGCCTTTATGCTGGGATGAGTCGAGTGAGACGGTCATTATAGGACCAGAGTATCTGGAACAGGTTCAGGCAGAAGTTCGCCAGATCCGGGCTAACATGAAAGCAGCTCAGGATAGACAGAAGTCGTACGCTGATGTGCGCAGACGTGACCTGGAGTTCGCCGTAGGCGATCAGGTATTTCTTAGGGTATCCCCCATGAAGGGAGTATTTCGTTTTGGCCAGAAGGGCAAGTTGAGCCCGAAATGTGGGTCCTTATGTTGTGACGGAGCGGATCGGCCCGGTAGCTTATAGACTTGATTTACCCGCCGAACTGGGCAAGGTACATGATGTATTTCATGTGTCCCAGTTGAAGAAGTATATGTCTCATCCGTCTCATGTGCTTCAGCCGGAAAGGCTAACCTTAGAGCCAACCATGCGATCAGTGGAGACTCCGGTACGGATTCTGGATACTAAGACTCGAGACACTCGCCATAAGTCCGTGAGACTGGTGAAGGTCCTCTGGTCTAACCAGGACGTTGAGGAGGCCACTTGGGAGCTGGAAGAAAGATGAAGGCGAAGCACCCGTCATTGTTTGCTTCTTAGTGTTTATATGTATAGGGTACGGGGCGTACCCCTTTTAAGGGGGGTAGAGCCGTTTCGGTTATGGTTGTGTACGACATGTATATGTATACATTGTCTATGTTATGTTACAGACCGTTGTGTCTGAATGGTATTATGTGGTTTGGACCTTGAGTCCGTTGTGGTGTAAGATGATGGTAGTTTGGAATGATGTTTTGGAAGTATTGTTTTATAAGTGTTCCCCGTGTTCTAATAGTAAGATATGTGGGAAGTATGAACTTTGGGGACAAAGTTCTTTTAAGGGGGGTAGATTGAAATACCCCAAACCTTGGTATGTTGGTTAAACATTAAAACATGATTATTAAGACTAAAAAGAGTCTTAGAAACATTAGTAAACAATTTAAACAAAAGAAAACACAAAATGTGCTTTAAAGTCAATAAGAGCTAAAATGTGCTCTAAGCTTGGAATAAGCTTGGGTAAGACCTAATGAACTTACCAAGACCTATTATATATAATGAACATATTAAATCAATTACCAAAGAAAACCAAGCTTGAAAACAAGTTAAAACACAAAATGTGCTTTAAGAAGTCTTAAAGCACATTTTTGAAAAATTGTCTTGTAAATGGTTTTGAGTGGCTAAATGTCCATCATTACTCTTAATATATATGTGTACTATATAGTATCACATTTGGGTGGCTATATTAATGGGAAATCAAAAATTTCACTTCTAAGTGCCTTGTTTAGGTGAATAGTGATTTTTATAAGCTAGTTTATAACATATGTTGTATTAAGTAATTAAATTGACAAACAAAGACTAAAATACCCTCATTATATATAGGGGGCCGGTTTTCTAAGTGTGGTGACTCACCACTCTCTAGTTGATATAATAAGTAAGTAAAGAAAACTAATTAAACTTACTTTTTACTTTATTACTACAAATATCTCTTAAAAGCAAATTCTATCTCATTCTCTTTCTTTCCTTCATTTCCCACGGTCCAACTTCTTCTTCCTTCTTCTTGCTGTTCTCTCTCGGTAATACCACTACCACCATGAAACTCCATCTTTGACCTCTTGCTAAATCAAGCTCACTTGTCCAAATCAAATTCTAAGACCACCAATCTCTTCCTCTCATCAAGCTCTTCATTCCTATCTTCTCAAAACTCCAAGAGCCCCATTTCGGTGCCAAGGTGTTCCACCATTGAAGGAGCTTGAGCTTGTATTTTGACATATCACTCTCTCTTTGCTTCTAGGTAAGGAATCTCAAAGAAAAATCATGTTTCCTCCATGTTCTTACCTTGACCGAAAATACACATTGATATAGCTCTTTGTGTGACTTTGTTCTAGCTTCATTTCAACTCTTCATGGACTAGGTGGAGTCCTCTCTTGTATATATTCAAACTCCTTCAAAGATCAAGGTAAAATAACTTTAATGTTTTTGAAACAATGTAAAATTAGGGTTTACAATGAGATGAAGCTCAAAGCTTGAATACTCATTATGGTGTTTGTATATTGTTTAGAACTTGACAAGGAATCAAAATACCATACGGTTTTGTAAGGAAACAAGAAGGAAGTGTTTTGGAAAAGAGGTAAATCTACTAACCTAATGTTGTTTAATGCCTTAGGAGAAATGAGCTTATAAATGCTTATTAAAACTACCTAAAGAGCAAATGGTGAATGACTTAGTAAAGTGTTCTCAAGAGACTAGTAAAAGGCATATGTTGTTGAGTGTATTGCAGGTCAAAGGCAATATATTGTGGAAATTCAGTGTTTAAGATTAAGCACCTTAAGGGCCTAAGAGCCATGCATTTTAAGGGCCTAAGTGCCATGCAATTTAGGTTATGCTTTATTATTGTAATGTGGTGTGATTTTAGGTAAAGTTTGTGTGGGAGAGTGTTCTTGGTGTTCTAAGTGTCTGGTGTGTTTAATGGAGAAAACAAGGGTTAGTTTTAGAGTGTTCTTAGGGGAATCCATCTCAAAATTTAGGTAAGAATTTCTAAGTGTTTACATAAGGTTTGGTGAGTTAGAAATGTAGGAAATGACTAGGAGTTCATGTGTTTTAAAGAATGATTGAACTAGGAGTACTCTAGAGTGTAATAAGGACTTAGGCATGATCTTGAGTTTAGTAAGTACCAAAGTCACTTTGGGACTTAGATAGACTTAGGCAAACTTTGGTAAAATAAGGAGAAAGGGTAAGCTTAGAAAAAGAGATTTCAATGATGACATAAAGAGTTTTAGGTTGTAAGAAATGATGTTTAAGTAATAATGTTGTGTAGAAGATATGTCTTGGTATAATGATTAGAATAGACAAGGAATACCACTTAGAAACTTAAGGAGAGGATACTATAAGTGTTGGAGGCCTTGGGGAAATTTGGTTAAGTGTTTAAAGGCTTAGGAATTGGAGTATAATGCCTTGTCCGAACTTCCGTCCGGATGTGGAAGTTCGGACAGGCCCTGTTGGGTAAAGAAATTCTCACTCGCGAACAGTGTCCGAACTTGGGAAGTCCGGACACATGTTCGGACGTACCCACCCATCCTTAGGATTATTCTCGAACTGTGTCCGAACATGGGAAGTCCGGACACATGTCCGGACGCACGGATTTCTGTCTAAATTTTTCTCGGCCACGTCCGAACTTCCGAAGTCCGGACATAAGTTCGGACGTGTGTCTGTTTCTGTCTAAAATCACGGCTTGCGTCCGAACTTGGAAGCTCGGACACAAGTTCGGACAGGCCACTATATGTACCAAAAATTATTGTTTTAAGATGGGAATTGTTATCTAAAAATAGTAGCTGGTTAGTAATGATATATAAGGTTATGTAAGACATGTTAGGTGGGTTTTAAAGGCAATTAAAAGGATGAAAATTGTAACAAGTGTAAAATAAAAATAAATAGTAATGTTGAGTAGATAATGTTAATAAGGGACTAGTGCGTTAATTAACCGACGTTACTAATGTGTTTAGGATTCTCTCAAGGTGGAAACGAAACGAGGCAAGGACCAAGGTATGGTTTTCTTGCAGTCTGTTGTCTACCGGTTTACACCGGCTTGGGTGTTGGTTGTTTTTCTGAGTGTTACGACCTTAAGATTAAGGCATGAAAAGAGCTTACGGTTGTTATATATTATGATGTTGTACTATTATGACCCCTTTCCCTTGGTGTCTAACAAGACCTATACACTTGTTTGTGTGTGACTTAATAAGTTTATTTGTATGATCACTAACAAGTGCTAACCGGGGGAGTGAGGAGTCCGGTTGTTCCGGCCACGCGTGTGATGGATGGGGGTCGATATCATATCCGGTTCGGCTCTCTTGGTGTATGTATAGGTGGTATTCCAATTTGGTTTCTACCTTCCCTTAGCTTATCCAAAGCTAGTTACTGACTCACGTCGGGCCATAGGGGCATACGTATGTTGTTTCGGTGTGCTTGGGATTACTATATCCGACACACCTTGGGTATAAGTTAACCGTTCTATATAACTGGACGGTAACGAGGTTGGTAACGAGCTTAACATGGGATTGGTAAAAATCTCTAGGCTCACATGGTATACTAACTATGGTGGAAGGTTCCTTGTGAGGACCGATTTTATGGTGTTATGTATTGTTATGATGCTATGCAATTTCCCTTGCTAAGCTATGAAATATATATATATATATATATATGTTGGATGATTTAAAATGAATGCCATGTTATCATGACAATTGGTTGCGCGTATCCCGGTAGCCGATGGGCTGCGCGTTAGCCTACCAGTAAAGGTTGCTGACCCCCTCGGGGCTCCATATTTTATTGCAGGATGAGGATCGAAGAGCGGTGGCTCTAGATCCTAGGTTGTTGATGTACTTTTGGCTATGTCGGTTGTTGAGCCCGGGATGCGCCTGTGCTCCCGAGGCATATATTTTGGTACCGTTTGTTAAACAGTGGTGGATGTTTACGGTTGGTAGGCGTGTTGTAATTAAATACTCGGTATGGTTGGCTATGTTATATATATGGATGTTAGATTCTATGCTCGGGAGTCTATCATCAGACCGATACACTTGTATTTATTCTGCCTAGTTAACCACGTGGGTGGTTAACGGCGTTGTAACACCAAAGAGTTAGTTATTGTTTGGTTGGTTATTTCCGCTGCGAATTCGGTAGTTGTTAGGGGCGTTGTAGGGGTGTTACAATTCTAGTCTCTAAGCCCCGGATAATTCACTTACTATATTATAATATTTTGTTTATACTATTTTGTTTGTTGTTTATTTTATTTCTACTAATTTCTGTCATTTAATTAATCCTGTAATTTAAATATTGTATTAATTACAGTCATTTATTTTCCCAGTCATTTAAAATTCCAGTCATTTATTTTCCTGTTATTTAAATTTCATTGTCCTTTAAATTTCAGTAATTTAATCTCTGTCATATAAATTCTGTCATTTAAATTTTCTATCATTTTATTTTATGTCATTTAAATTTCAGTCTATTAAATTCCAGTTCTTTATTTAATTGTCATTTAATTTCAGTACTTTATGTTCTAGTCATTTAAATTACTGTCATTTAAATTCCCTTGTTATTTAAATTCCAACAAGTTAATTCTGCCCTTTTTCTTTATTTTATTTATTATTTACATTTACTTAAATTGTATTTATTTTTTTTCTTTTATGTTTGTTTATTTTCGTTTTATTTACTCTTGTTAAAAAAAGTAGTTCTTTATTTTATTTTATTGAATTGTTTCTTTTTAGCTGTTTAAATTCCCCCTCCATATTTCTTTTTATTTCTATTTATTTTATCACATCACAAGTTTCTTTTGCTGTTTTTAGTGGTGAATGCCTATTACCAGGTCACACAACCTTCCGGACAATATTAACAATCATACGGTTAGCTACATCCCTGAGATCGAGAGAACTTTTCTGCGCACTTTTAGGCAGAAACGATCTCAACAAAACACAACAACCACGGTGATAGAATCTAACCAGGAAGTAGACATGACATCTTCACCAGCTACAGTTCGTAACATCAACAGGCCATCTAATCAAGGACAACAGCCCGTCATCATCCTTCCCCACCTTACCCAATCCGAATACGATGAGTGACAAAACTTGAAGCCATATCATCAGATCCGATGCGTGAAGGAGTTAGGCATGTTCTACGGCTCTAGTACGCGAGATTGTCCTTGTCCCTCACAGCCTGACGGGAAATGCGAGTAAATGGTACCACAGCCTGACACCAAGCACCATTGGTACTTGGGATGAAATGGCCTCCAAGTTCTACGACAAGTTCTTGCCCCCAAGCCGAACAAGCAGCCAGGGTCGGAAAACATCTGTGAAACTTAGGACCGTTTCAAAGGACTGCTGCTGACGTGTCCTCACCATGGTCTCACAAAAGAACAATTATCTCAATTGATCTACAAAGGCTTAATCAATCAATGCAAAACAATGGTACTCTCCTCTTTAGGTGCTGATATTTTGAAAAAGTCAGGGGAACAGTTTCTGAATGGGATAGAGTCCCTCTGTGAAGAGATCAGAGACTGGGCCACAGGTGGATCAAGAGGAGGCACTCCAGGTTTATACCACGTAGGAGAAAGTGACAATAAGTTTGACTAGCTGATGAAAAGCCACGAGCAACTCATGGAGAGCAATGCGCAGTAGGCAATGAAGGTAAGCACCCTGTAGAAAGTAGTTGAGCAGATGGCCATGAACTCCTACCCCCAACAAGCAAAGTCGATGACTTCCCGATCACCTACCACCCCTCCGGGTTACGCTCCTTTATCTCTATCTTCTCCTGATTTATCTTGTACGCAATGCGGCGGGCCACACGAATATGAGCAATGCCCCGAGTTACAAGAGTTGAAGGCAGCCGAGGAAGCGAATTATGTGGGTAATAATCAAGGGTTCCGCCAACCTTGGCAGCAGAATGTTCATCCTAATCTCCGATACGGTAATACAAACAACATCTAGAATCCACGTACACTCCAGCCTTCCCAAAACTACAGGCCACAATCGAATTACCAAGGAGGCCAGAGGCAATTTCAGCAACCTCCATACGGTGAACTTGCATCTTCTAGCTGACCACCTTAACCTCAATCTAATCCAGAGTCTGAGATGGGTCAGATACAAGAGATGTTTAGAGCGATGATGAACAAATCTCAACACTCAGGAGGAAGTCTCAACTCTCCGGAAGGATCAAAAGGCATTGCAATCTCAGATTTAACAACTCCTTACCAACAAAGGCCACTTGGCCAACTTCCCTCACAAACCAATCCAAATCCACGTGAACATGCAAAAGCAATTCATATAGACGAGGGAGATGACAACAACACATTTCAAGGAACCACAGAGGTAAATGCTGTCACCTTACGAAGTGGAAGGAACTTGAATACATAAACGAGTAACGAAGATCGCGTAGAGGATGACATAACTCCTCCACCACTACCTTCGTCTGAGACACGGACTCCTATCCTTCCTACTCCCCATCCTCCATCTCGAATTACTATTGATGTCCCTTCTTCTTCTCGTAAAGATATGGAGCTTCCATTTCCTAATAGGATGAAGAAGAAGCATCATGATGAACAGTTTGCAAAATTTCTGAGTATTTTTAAGAAACTGACACTAGATATTCCTTTAATTGATGCTTTGCAGGAGATGACCAACTATGCAAAATTTCTAAAGGATCTCCTGACAAAGAGAAAGAAGAAGACCGATAAGGACACTGTCCACCTTACAGAGGAATGCTCTGCTGCCCTCCTTCGAGCACTTCCTCCTAAACAGACAAATCTAGGATACCATGTTGTCCCATGCTTTATCGGTGGAATAGATTGTGGAAGTGGTTTGTGCGACTTAGGGGCCAGCATCAACATTATGTCTTACGCTACCTTCTTAAAAGTTCGAGAAGGAGAGATGCAACCTGTATCGTTCAAACTCCAGTTGGCCAACAGATCGGAAGTCAAACCAATGGGGATGGTCCGAGATCTAGTAGTCGGCATTGATCATCATCTTCCCAGACGACTTCGTCATTCTGGATATAGATGGGGATGTTGACATACCCCTCATTCTAGGTCGACCCTTTTTGAGTACTGCCAAGGCCGTCATCGATGTCCATGATGGTAAAATCACCTTACGGTATGAGGATGAGAAGATTGAATTTGACATGAGGAAAATGATGAAGAAATCCTCCAACGAAGCTCACCCCTTGATAATGGTAAATTTGACTGATGATGATGAGGAAGATTGTGACTTTCCCACTTACGAAGATGTATATTCTCTATTCTTCTGCATGAAGGCTCAGGCTGAACCATTGGAGCACATTCTCATTGCTTCTCTGGAAAAAGAAACTGAAGATCCAGAGGTCAACACCACATTAGCCCAAGTGGAGAGAGGGAAGGCGGGATATCAAGCGTATCGCCCTCCGATGGAGCGACTTGACAGAGAAATTAAGAAACCAATCCCTTTTGTTGAGCAACCACCCGAAATCGAGCTTAAAGAGCTACCTCCGAACCTTAAATACGCTTTATTAGCAGCTAATAAAAATTTGCCTGTTATTATATCATCTTCTTTAACTACAGGGTAAGAAGACAAGCTACTTGAGGTTCTGAGAAAACATAAAAAAGCAATCGGGTGGACTATTGCTGACATTAAAGGAATTGATCCCTCCTACTGTACGCACCACATCTACATGGAGGACAACTACAAATCTATCCGACAGCCCCAGCGTCGGCTAAACCCAAATCTGGAGGTAGTTAAGAAAGAAGTTTTGAAACTCCTAGACGCAGACATCATTTATCCCATCTCCGACAGTCCGTGGGTAAGTCTTGTTCCGAAGAAGGGAGGCATCGAAGCGGTAGTAAATGACAAAGGAGAGGTTGTTCCTCAGAGGAAAATCACTGGTTGGCGCATGTGCATAGACTATAGGTGCTTAAACTCTGTAACCAGGAAAGATAACTTCCCTCTCCCTTTTATTGATCAGATGTTAGAAAGATTAGCAGGGCAGGAATATTATTTCTTCTTAGATGGTTTTTCAGGGTACTTCCAGATTCCTATTGCGCCAGAGGACCAAGACAAGACAACTTTCACTTGTCCTTATGGTACCTTTGCGTATAGATGAATGTCATTTGGACTGTGCAATGCTTCTGTCACCTTTCAGCGTTGTATGTAGGCGATCTTCGAGACTTCATCGAGCAGAGCATTGAGGTGTTTATGTATGTTGTTTCTGTTTATGGCTCTAGTTTTGATGTTTATTTGGCACAGCTTGATCTAATTCTTGGCCGATGTGAGGAGACAAATCTGGTTCTCAACTGGGAGAAGTGCCACTTTATGGTCAAGGATGGGATTGTGCTCGGTCACATAGTTTCTGCTAAGGGGATTGAGGTAGATCAAGCCAAGGTGGAGGTAATAGAGAAATTGCCAAAACCTACTTGTGTGAAAGAAGTAAGAGCTTTCTTAGGGCATGCAGGTTTTTATAGACGGTTTGTTAGGATTTTTCAAAAATTGCAAAACCATTAACTGACCTACTTCTGAAAGATGCCCCATTTGTTTTTTCTGATGGTTGCGTATCTGCTTTTGATTTGATTAAACAAAAATTGGTAGCTGCACCCATTGTTGTTTCACCTGATTGGTCATTACCCTTTGAGATTATGTGTAATGCTAGTGATTATGCAGTAGGGGCAGCTCTGTGCCAAAGGAAAGATAAGATTCTCAGGGTCATTGCTTATGCAAGCAAAACTTTGAATGACGCTCAGAGGAACTACACCACTACTGACAAATTTAGATCATATCTTTGGGGAAATAAAGTAATTGTTCATACTGACCACACTGCTCTTCGATATTTGTTTGCTAAGAAAGAGGCCAAGCCTCGCTTGCTTCGTTGGATTCTCTTGTTACAGGAATTTTACATTGAAGTGAGGGATAAAAGTGGTAAATTAAATGTTGTGTTTTTTCCTGATGATGGTGTACCAATTAATGAGTTTTTTCCTGATGAGACTGTTTTTGTTTTGCATACGGTGCACGATCCTTGGTATGCTGACCTAGCCAATTATCTTGTTTCTGGGGTGGTACCTCATGACTTTTCCTATGCTCAAAAGAAGAAATTTTTATCTGACGCTAAGCATTATATCTGGGAAGACCCTTATCTCTTTCGAGTTTGTGCAGATGGTTTAATTCGCAGGTGTCTCCCAGATGATGAAGTACCCAGTGTTCTAGAGTTTTGTCATTCAAGGGAAGCTGGAGGCCATCATGGATCTCATTGGATGGCAGCCAAAGTTTTGGAATCCGGATTTTATTGGCCCACACTACATAAAGATTGCCAAGTCTTTGTAGCCAGTTGCGACAGTTGTCAATGCATGGGAAATAGTTCTAGGCGACATGAGATGCCTCAGCAAAGCATTTTAGAGGTTGAACTTTTTGACTGCTGGGGAATAGATTTTATGGGACCATTCCCCTCTTCGCAAGGGTTCCAATATATTCTGGTGGCAGCGGACTACGTATCCAAGTGGGTTGAAGCAATTCCTTGCCAACATGCTGATTCAAAGATGGTGGCCAAATTCTTAAAGAAGCATATCTTTTCCCGCTTTGGAGTCCCTAGAGATAGTATAAGTGATGAAGGCACACACTTCTGCAATCGAAGCATTGATGGCTAAGTATGGGGTACACCACAAAGTTGCCCTTGCTTACCATCCCCAGACGAATGGGCAAGCAGAAGTGTCCAATAGGGAGTTAAAGTGGATACTCTAAAAGACGGTGAACTCCTCCAGAAAAGATTGGGCTTTAAAGCTGGATGATGCTCTTTGGGCCTATCGCACAGCATATAAAACCCCCATCGGTACGTCACCTTTTAAATTGGTTTATGGGAAGGCATGCCACTCCCTGTGGAGCTTGAGCACAAGGCTTATTGGCTATCAAGGCCTTAAATTTTGATATGACTGCTGCAGGTGAGAAAAGAAAGTTGCAACTCTCTGAGTTAGAAGAGCTGAGGGATCAAGCTTACCACAATGCTAAAATTTATAAGGAACGAACCAAGAAGATCCATAACAAGCTGATCCTTAAGAGAGATTTCAAAGTAGGTGACTTGGTTCTCCACTATAATTCAAGGTTGAATCTTTTTCGTGGAAAACTCAAATCTCATTGGGCTGGTTCTTTCCGGATTGTTGGTGTGACCTTATATGGTGCCTTTAAACTACAAAACAAGAAGGGTGACACTTTCAAAGTTAATGGGGCCCGTCTAAAGAGATATACTTGTCCTGCTGATATTTCAACTGACTTGTTTAGAGTTTTTTTGTCCAGGAACAGCATGAAGCTTTTACCCCTGTTTCGGAGCCGGCACCATCTAAAAAGAAATCTTTCCCATGACGAGTTCAGCATAAACTCAAGCAGCTACGCAGCTTGACTGTAGGATGTTGTGGGACCCCAACCCACAACTCCTCACATACAAACTGAAACTATGGGCGTTTTGCTAAGGACGTTAAAACGAGCAGCTGACTGGGAGGCAACCCAGTGTTTATCAGGTATTTTAAATATTATTTTTAATATAAATATTTTAATTTTAATGTTTTTTTGTTAAATTTTGAGAAATTATTCTATCTTATTTCATAAGTTAAAGTGTTAAAAAAAAGAAAAAAAATATACATTTGGCCTGTCCGAACCAGCATATCCGGACGCTGGTTCCGACGGAACGCGTTTCCGAATTAAAACTATCCGTATCGGTTTTATCTGCATATTCTCCCAAAACAAACCCAAATTGACGAACAGCCCCAAATGCCCCCAATCTTCTTTTGCTTCTAAATTCTTCATTACTCCACCAAATCAAGCAAAGTTGCTACCGAAATCTTCGCTTTCAATTCTCTACATTTCTATAGCAAGAAATCCAAAAACAATCAACCACACAAGGAGAAATCAGCATCTGAAGTTCCGAACCCTAGGTTGACGATTTCGCAAAATTTAAGCTCGTTCTTGCGTTTTTGTTATCGATTTCTTCTTCTACAATCATCCTATACTCCCACAAGGTAAATTCTACACTTTTTACACTCAATTTTGGTGTTTTTGATTGAATTCCAAATTGAGGTTTACTAGTTACGAAAATGGTGTTGTTGTATTTCCGTTTTTCGGTTCTATAATGCCTTGTTGTTGTAACTTATCGGGTTTATGATTGTACAATGTTGTGAGTGGATTTGTTTGATAACGGTATTGCATTACCATGTATATTGATTGAATTTAGTTGTGGAGAATTGTATATTTTTAGGGGAGATTCTGTCGAAATTTTGGTAGAATTTGTGGATATTTAGATATTTATGTTTGCATTTCATACTATTTTTCTTCCAGCTTTCTTTGTTAGTAAATATGTGTTAAGAAGGATGTTGAGAAAATTTACTGGTCGTTCAAAGAAGGGTACTAGCACTGCTGCCAGTTCCAGTCAGGCACCCGCGCCGGGTTTTATCTCTCAGTAGGCAGCAGAATGGTTCAATCTTGAGTGTGATATTGAAGCTGAACGGTCTGTAGCACCGGAGTTACAGCGCCAGCTCGGGTTACCCGAGCTTCTGGATGCGCATGGGTGGTCCATACTACCCATGTGAGGTACGGGTTTTCTATGCGAATTCCTGTATCCAAGAAGGCACCATCCGCTCCACTGTCCAAGTGAGGGACATCGTCATTCGAGTGGAGGACATTGCTACTTACCTAGGGATCCGTTACCCTGCTCCTTCTATGAGTGAGGACGATGATCTACTGCAACTATATAATGAGTTTCAGAACACCGCAGACAGACACTACGTGCGCTTTTAATTCAGGCACCACGCAGATGAAGAGGGGATGACCACTCTAAGCAGGTCATCCCTGCTGATCTGCTACAGGACCCTCGCGAGCGAGTCTTGTTCGCGCTTCTGGTGGCCAATGTCAGCCGCGATACACTTCTGACCTCAACCAGACCGACTGCTATTCTCCAGGCAGTCCTGAACCCCTTTTGGTGGAGCATCTGCACTCTCATATCTACCCAGGTTTTACATCAGCATCTGTGCTACACCATCGAGCACAAGGACCATGATAGGCTAGGATTCCCTGTTATGATCTGCCACTTCCTCAGGCAGCAGGGTGTGATCTTGGCTGAGGACGGTCCTTCCACTTCCCGGTCACCCATTGACATGGGCACCTTGAGAAGGATGAGATTTGATTTTGATGGAACGACATGGACTAAGAGAGCAGCTCCGCGTACTCAGAATCGCCAGAGAGATGTTGGAGAGGGACCGTCAAAGCCAGTCCCTACTTCCACTGCTGCAGAGGAGTAGCAGTACGCTGCATTCCCAGCACCCAGGAGCGAGTATGTGACCTGGGATGAGCTAGAGTGCCGACAGCAGCAGATGGAGCAGTCGTTCCAAGCTGAGATCAGCCTCCTTCGGGAGAAGGCACGCCGATCTCAGGATGATTATGAGCCTCTGCTCCGTGACTTCCAGTAGTGGCAGGCTTACTACCCGCCACCTCAGTGATTTTATGCCAGTTATTTTCTCTCTTTTGTTTTTCCTTTCCTACTTTATTATTTATTTGATGTATCGCTAACACTTGACATTTTTCTAGTTATTTGGTTTGTTTCAGCTTACGTTCTATAACTCTGCTCAGTTTAACTATGACTCCTGGACTTCATTTACGCATTATCTTTATTATATACCAGCATCTGTTTCTATTAAATGTTTCAATAAGACTAGTTCCATCTGCCAAGCTAGGCACTTTCCTAACGCAAGTGTGAGGAACGCTTCCCCGCCAAAAGCCTAAGTGTGAGGAAGGGCTACTTCCTCAATCCAAGGATATAAGGGGAGTTGTTTGTTTTTATTTTTGCACTATTTAAATTATGTTAAGTTTGTTTTACTCCTTTTACTTGATTTATCTCTATTGCAATACATGACCGCTATCCTCCATGAGTATGACACATTTTGAAACGTCTTCTTACTTGAAAAAAATTACAGAACAATTGAGGACATTGTTCTTCTTAAGTGTGAGGAAGTAGAGACCTTTCCCTGAAAATGTGCTAGTAGTTTTTTTAATGCGTATAGACATTAGATTTATGGGTAAAAATATTTTGTAGAAAAATCAAACATGGTAAGCAACTTTAAGATTAGTTTTGCTCATAATTGTTAGCTTTTATGGTTTCGTTATAAAAATTATTTTGTGTGCAAGCTAATTATGAAGTCTGAACTGGTTTTACTCGGTACCTTTGGAATGAAATGAAAGTTTGGAATGGAAGAATAAGGCAAGGTACTCCGCTGATCTAATATTTTTGTTTAAACTGAAACGGGCCTCTTCCATTCGGTTATTAAGTCTTGTGGTTCTTCATCACCCATTTACCTAAGATCATTTGATCTGGGATAAAAGACCCAAAACTGTTACAAGAATGGAGAGAAAAGTTTGTAGGGTTTAAAATAAATATACAAGCAGTGCTATTAAAGCAAAAAAAAGAGCTTAAACTTATTTAGATCATGAGTATGTGGTGTTGAAAGGTACTGCGGAATAAGGCAATACTTCACACCCCTTGTCATTTTTGGGTATTTAAGGAAAGAAATGGTGGAATGATCCCGAGTTAATCTGTGTTCATTCTTGATGATTTAACTTCTCCAAATATTTGGTTTCAAGAGATTGTTTCCACTCAAAAGAAAGAAACATACAGTTATGAGCAAGGTTAATCTTAGGATTGTTATTTGTTTGATTCCCTTCTACGTTTGTTTTAACCCGAGATTTAATTCTATGGCATTTATCAGGAGCTTAATTCTGTATTTTGCTTGAGGACAAGCAAGAGCTAAGTGTGAGGAAGTTTGATAAGTGCAAAACATATAGACTTTTATGGTTTAAATACCTTATGAATTGTAATATCTGAAATACATGTTTCCCACTTATTATGCGTTTTTTCCTTAGATTTATGTTTTGACATGAACTGATGCATTTTATATGTTTAATGTAGGAAAAAGCAATGTAATTAAGTAGATTTACTCATGAGGATTTCAACGCAACAAACGGGGATTAAATCGGAGTTCAAACGAAGGTTTTAGAGGGAAAATAATTCTCGTCCGGACCTGTTTCCGGACATGCAGGTCCGGATGCAACACGTGGAAGCAAGCTCCGCACAGCGTCGACATGTCCGAACATGCAGGTTCGGACATGTTCAGACACTTCGGTAAAATCAACAAACAGAGCTGCATCGACATGGTGTGAAAAGATAAATCAATTTTATCTTTTCACACATCTCTTCCACCGACTTACCCTTCCTTTTTACCCCATTATCACTATAAATATACCTATAACCCTCCATTAATAGATATGTCATTCCACCCCCAAACATATGCCATTTTTCCTCCACAAAATTACCATTGCCTCTCCAAAAATCATACACCCCATCTACATAATGTCCACATAAAATCCATACAGCACCCCATCTCATAAAAACATCCATTTCCATACCGTTATTCTGTCCAACCTCTGTCCAAAATATTAGCAGTCAAAATAGTGGAGCTGAATTAATTATCTCTTGCAGATGATTTATTTTACTTCTTATTCTGTCTTCTTTTTAATTATGTTGGGGTAAGAGGATATACTCCGGGTGAAGGTTAAATTATAGTTTGTTTAATTATGTAATCTATATTTTTACCGGTTTAATTAAATACAGTTTGTTACGACTAAAGCTTATCTCTCGCCTTGTTAATAAATTTCATGAATTTATTAAAATGCTTTACAAAGTCTATTTTGATCAGATCAGTGATAAATAGACAGGTTAATTAATCGATAAATCTATGGAAAACTTATTTTGATTAAATAAGTTAGTATTTTCAGATGTAAAATATAATTCCTCGCACTTAATCCGTTTACATGTGTTTTGCTCGAATCTAGATTTGATCGAGCATGTTCTGGTAAACGAGTCCTTTGAGTCTATGATTTAGTCCTTAAGATAATAACAGGAATTTTGCCAAACTATTATAATAAAACCGGTAGAGATAGCATAATTAATCAGATTATATAAACCTGAACCCAGAGTCCCGTTTAATTTATCTTCCACTCAGTTAATTTTATCTGCTATTTTACTTTATAAAAACAAGTCAATTAATTCCCCCTTTTGTGACAAAGCTTAGGTATTATACTACTTCACTATAAGTCCCACGGTTCGATACCCGACCGCTTCTGTACTATACTATTGTGACCGGGATTTGTTTGCAGCCCGACATATATTTTGAGTTATTAATTTCTTTCTCAATTGTTTTAAATACACCAGTTCCAACCACTCACATTATCCAATCTGTAGATGTGATAGCCAAGCTGGAGGAAAAGTTGGCCACACTGGAAATGGCAGCCCAAAGTGGGACCACTGGAGCTCCGGTAGGGGGACATGAACAGATAGCTAGTTTGTTGCAGAAACACCAGGCTACCATTGAAGCCATGGTGCTCGACATGTGGCAGCTACGGATGAACTCCATGAGAAGAATGGATCCCTGAAGCGGCAAGACAGGAGAGACCCCTGCAGAGATTCGTCAACCCTTTATACGGCATGGACAACGCCTCCATGGAAGGACACGACACTCAAGGAGGATGCGAGGGAGACACCCCTGGAAACCAGTTGGCTGCGGAGGTCCAGAAGGTTTTAAAGTGTATCGAACGAATGGAAAAAGGCGGTAAACCTGCCGGTTTTGGTTACATCTCCATGGGATCCTATCCCGACGTTGAGTTACCCTTGAAGTTGAAGCTTCCAGCCTTGGCTCTCTACAAAGGTTCAACTGATCCTCAGATCCATTTGGCCTTGTTCGATCGAGAGATGTCCATCCTAAGACTCAATGACAGTAGAAGGCTAAGGTTTTTGCCCGGTACCTGGATGAGATTCCCCAACGGTGGTACCTAACTCAAAGGATGAACACTAAAACGTACGAAGAGGTATGTGAAGCTTTTCTGCCCCACTTCGAGTATGCTAAGAACTTGGAGATCACCCGGTCCGACCTTGCTAGCACCCGCCATATAGGGAGTGAGTCCATGTCAGACTTTATAAAGCGGTGGAGGAGGAAGGCAGCAGGCATGCCCACGAGAATGGATGAATAGGAGCAAATTCGCATGATCGTCGAGAACATGCAGAAGCAGTATAACGACGAGCTGAAGTACATGTACTTTCCAAGTTTCGATATGCTCATGGGCCAGGTAGGTGTGCTAGAAGAGAAGATCCACAAAGGAGATTTGAAGCTTGGATGTCCCCGAGGATCTGGGGGTAATTCAAAGTTCCCAAAATCTGAACCGGTGAAAGCTTCCTACTCGACAGCAGCTTACACACAGGGTATACCTCCGAGGTACACAGGGCAGTATGAAGTGAAAGCCGTCTAACAGCCAAGGGAACAAGGGCGAACTATAGAGCAGTGCCACCTTTAAGACAAGATTTCAACCAACGGGAGTTCACAGATATCGGACGGCCTTTGAGTCAGGCTTTGAAGAAGCTTTAGGAGCAAAATATCCTACAACCCCTTCCACCTCGGCAAGGAGTTACCCGGTTAGGCAAGAATCCTAACCAATTCTGCCACTACCATCAGTTGCCTAGCCATAACACCGATCATTGCAGGGCCTACAGTATAAGATCCAAGACCAGATTGACCAGGGACTTCAATTCTTAGAGCGCGGGAACATTTTTGGGAATCCCATGCCGGAGCACCATTAGGAATCACTATTCTTCTTTTTCATTCAATTGTTCAGCATAGTTTCTCTTTCCTGTTTGTCATTTTTTCTTGGTTAGTTCGGTTGTTTCCTTTCTTTTCTTTTCTTTTAGATAACACTCAATGTCATGTTTTGATCCCATTGATTAATAAGAGAAGTATTAATTTTCTTTCTTTGTTCATTCTTTTGTGTTAAGTTCGAATTAATGATTATACATTCATTTGCTAAAGAGGGAAAAGGGAAAAGAAGAAGAAGTACCGTCTCATTAAACATGCCCATAAACGTCAAAAAATGAACCCCTTGCTCTCACAGGTTCTCTTGTACAAAGCCACCGACCCATGCGCATTCATCATCCTCATCACATGCATCCCACATACCTCACCACTCTTCCACCAGGACCCAAAGACAGAAAACTCCAAAAAAGAGACATATCAGTCAGTCACCACATCACCCCTTCATAAGATCACCCCATCACCACTCACCGTCACACACAACCACCTTCCACAAATAACGTGGGTATTCAAAAGGGTTGTCAAAAGACCCCAAAACAATACTGGGGGCAATCTGAGTTAAGGAACAATAATGTTTATTTCTTTTGTTTAACTTGCACAAACAAGTCTCTGAGTGTACACTTCGTGAGAGTTCCTTGAGCGGTAAAACCAAGAGCGAAAGAGCGTGTCACTCTTACGTGACTAGAGAGGTCACATTCAAAGGCAAGGTAAATGACATAACTCCGACCGTAGGAGATAATTTGTAAATTTATGCTTAAACCTATGAAAAGTAACAAAGAACAGATACACAACTATTAGGGATGACGAAGCACCTAGGTACAACACCACACAACCAAAAGCTTGTGAACCCTGACATTAAACCCTAGGCACCCCCGCTAAGCTTTTGACATATCTATCCCTTTTCAATAATGTAAACTCCACAAAACAAGCCAGCCAATGATGAATAACCGACCCGGTGACCAAAGGAAGCAAGAAGCCCGACTCTCGGAAAACAACTTCACAAGTTCAAAGAAGCAACGCTGCTGCCAAGACGTTGAAATGATCCTCAAATGGTCCTAAAGCGACACAGGATCCAAAGAGCTCACATCAAAAGACAGCTCTAGAAGTTAAAGAAACGGGAACCATAAGAACCCCGAAAAAGAAAAAGAATACTAGGCAAATCTGAAAAGCCTGAAGGAAATTCTAACCTAAACCATAAGAAGAGAGAGATGATAGTTCTAAAGTTCCAAGTCCAGCGTCCAAAAACAAGACCAACACGAAGTAGTAGGCGACTTCAAAGGTAAAGAAGGCAAGTCCAATAGAAGGTGCAAGTTGCAGCTTTGGTCACCATTATAGCTCCACATATCCCAAACATCCCTCCATGGTCCCGTTGTCATTCATCACAACCCATAGCCACGTTATAAGCTTAAAAGACTTCCGAATTAGTAGTTGTGTATCCAATCATGTGAAAGTAAAGGTTGAACGCGTAAATCAAACAAATGTCAAATTCAATGGTTGAGATGTTTTGACCAAAGGAGAGCACGAGTGCAAGCATTAAACACTTTGAGTGTAGGATAGAAAGCACCGAATCAAGATAAACCCTGACCTTGTGAGAGTGAGACTTGTTTTTGTGCAATTAATCAAAGAAAATATGGGGGCAATCGATTGTTCCGATCGATTGCCATAAATCTAAAAAGCTCAGGTTTCCTTAAGGAAAAATACTGGGGGCAATTGTTTGTTCCAACGATTGCAACAACGACACACTAGTACAAAAAACGTCTATTTCGGCGCCCCTATTTCGGCGGTTGTAGATAAAACCGCCGAAATAGGGGCCAGAGATGTATGCGTCTGTAAAGAAGGGGCCTATTTCGGCGGTTCTTGTTAGGAACCGCCGAAAATCCATATTTAATAATAAAAAAAATAAAAGACCTATTTCGGCGGTTCCTTCTACGAAACCGCCGAAATAGGTGTTTCTATTTTTCTTTTTTTTTAATTAAAACGACATATTTCGGCGGTTCTTTGTTAGGAACCGCCGAAATAGGTATTTTTATTTTTTTTATTATTTCTGAGGGTCTATTTCGGCGGTTCTTTGTTAGGAACCGCCGAAATAGATCGTTTTAATTAAACCCCCAGACCCCCTCGACACAATTACGAGTTCAATTATCCCTAATTAACCCCTCTCTCTGTTCTCTCGCGAGCTGGAACCCCCGACGCCACCACCACCAGACCGCCGTCGCCCGCCCTCCTCCTCCACCCGCCTTCGCCTGACGTCGCGCCGTCGGTGGTCGGTGTCGTCGCCGCCGTCTCCCGCCCAGCAACAGAGGCAATAGAGGCGCTAGCTAGGTGAGAGCAACCCTAACTTTGATTTTCGAATTTGTTTATTTAATTGTTAATGTGTTGTTAAAATTGATAGATTGTTGTCACATTGTGATTGTGGATGATGATATTTATTGTGTGTGTGAAATCTTTGCAAGATTTGGTTGTTAAACTATTAAATTTATGTATGCACACAAGGTGTTCGACGAAATGTCCGAGTGAATTTTTGTGCTGTTTTTGGCCCTTCTTTTAAGTATAGTTAGGTTAGCTTATTTGGGCTAGATTTATTATGCTTATATATGGGGTGGAACAATGTTTGAGCATTATTTGTTTAAGTATAGTTAGGTTAGCTTATTTGTCCACTTAAAATTACTTGTTAATTCACATTTCATAAGTAAATATACATTGTAAATATACATTGGTGAGTGAGATCTCTGCTAGTTATATAAGTTAAGCAAAATTTGTACTAATCACAAATGTAAGTTTACTTGTTCGAACAAGTAATATAAGTTAAGCAATTAAGAGTTTCTCCTTGTCTTCATAAACAATGTAGTCGAGTTGATGAGTTATCATCTTTGACACTAAGTTCCCCACTCTCTGTAGATTGTATTAGCGTTATACTAAAAAAAATTCTTATTGTGCTTGTTTGAATGAGCTAACGATAATGTTTATAATTTACATATTTGATTATGATATTATATTATCGTTAATACAAGAGTGTGATGCATAAGTGGTATATTGAAAATTATGGATAACATGTTAAACATGAAAAATACAATTTAGGTTGTTATGTAAGTTTAGTTTGATCTTGTCATTTATGAGTTGTTATGAACAACTTCATTCATTGGTAAAAATACTAATAAACATTCGGTAGTGTATATATATATATATGATATTGTATAGTCGTTAAGTTTAATATAAAATTATTCTAATTGATCTGAATGTTGTTCAATCTTTATGCGTTGCCTCTGTAGAGATTGGCTACACGCGTCTCGCACGCCCGATTGAGAAGAGGGGCTGAAAACAATTCATTTAGAAACCGGTAAATTTTTTTTAATTTAACTCTTCATTCTCTTCATTCTGTTCACTCACTGTAAATTTGCAACCTAACTGCATATAAGGAACAAACACAACTACTGAGTTTCTCTTGTGTCTATACGTATTTGTGTCTCTACAGATAAATACTTAAGAAGCTTCTTTACCATTTGATGGTATATTGAAAGCGGAGCGGAGAACAATTCATTTTCGAACCGGTAATATAATCTAACTTATCATTTTTCTCTTTTGTACTTTGTATTTGATTTCCACAAATTATTGGAATTTCGTTTGATGAATAAATTTGGTATATATTAGTTTGGTTTATGATTGAAATTTGTGTTGTTGAATAATTGGTGAATGCTTAATAATAGGCATGGTTGTGTCTTTTTTTTACTTTGTATTTGATTTCCACAAATTATTAAAATTTGGTTTGATGGATAAAGTTGGTATTAGTTTGATTTGTGATGGAAATTTGTGTTGATGAATGGTTGGTGAATGCTTAATAATAAGCATGGGATAGGTAAAATTATGCAAAAGTCATGCCGTTTTTTTATTTTTTTAAATCTCTTCGTAATGAATATTGTTTGATGTATGTGTATATGTCTAACAATATCTAATTTTTTTTATCAGGTCTCACTACATTCAAGTCCGTGAGTCACCTCTCTTGTTTCCTGCCTTCTTCCATTACTGTTGCACTTTCCTCCTCTGTGCACAAGTAAGTAACTAAACCTTATTTTTTGTTTAATAAATGCAATTATGTATTTAAATATAAGTGCTAGTACATAATTTAGCTTCATTCCCTATTTGTTGATGCATTTCTTTTGTAATTTATTTTTTGTTGCTCCCTTGCAGAGACATATCAGAAGTGGTATTGCTGCATCTCTCACACAGAAGCGTACCTCTCAGGAACCAGTCTCCCCTGTCCATAAATCCTTAAAAAACAAGTACGTATTTTAACTCTCGATTCTTTGTTAATCTCTAAACCGGTTTGAACTTATACAGTGGAGAATTGAAAGCGTTGATTTGATGATCTGAATTTGCAATTGGTTTTCAGTTAGCTAGTAAAGAATTGATTTATTTTAATTGTTGGTTGCTGCCATTGTTGGAATGTTTGTGGTTGTGATGACTTTGGTGAGTGCTGAATAATAAGCACGGGATGTGTACAATTATGCAAAGGTCATGCCGAATTTTTTGTAGAAAAAGTATTCGTAATATTGTTTTAAACACCGGTTTCTGTTTTAGAAGTGCAACAATTTCTTAAATTTAAAATGCTAGTTTATTTTGTGTTTGCAACCTTAGAGTTAGGCTAGACTAATTGACAATCATCCCAGTCATGCTCCATTAAGAAATAAACATGTGCAACTTAATACAGGCCATATTCTACAAAGGCTCTAACTCACACCTGTGATCTGTTGCACATGTAGTATGGAGCGTGACTGGATGTATGGTGATAGAGGCGAACATTTTGACAAAATGCTGAAAGAGTTTTGCAAAGCTGCAGTGCAACACAAGGACAGGACAAAGGCGGAGAAAATTCCATGTCCTTGTGTTGATTGTGGTGTGGTTAGACATTATTCAAGCATCAACCTCGTACAACTCCATGTGAAGACCCGTGGTTTCATGCCACATTATACAAAATGGATTTTTCATGGAGAACGTGTTGAAGATAATGCTTCATCTTCCTACAGTCACGATCGGTGTAACTCAAGAACCGAGCAGACATTCGATACTACTAACGAGTCAGAACTCCCAAGCGCTTCCGGAGTCAATGTTGACAGTGAGTCGACTTATCATGATGAACAAATTGACGAGATGCTTGATAACGTTGAGGATAACTTTGTCGACCGGTGAGTATCAAAGGTTGTTGGACGCATCCAAAACGGCGTTGTATCCTACTTGCACTAAGTACACGAAATTGACAGCTATATTGAATTTGTTCAACCTGAAGGGAAGATATGGATTGAGTGACAAAGGTTTCACGGCATTCCTCGAGCTGATTCATGATATGCTACCGGATGAGAACGGTCTCCCTACGACCACGTATGAGGCAAAGAAATGGGTGTGTCCAATGGGAGTAGAGTACAAAAAAATTCACGCGTGTCCAAACAACTGTGTGTTGTACAGGGGTGAATACGAACATCTGGACAATTGCCCGAAATGTTCGTTGTCCCGGTATAAGCATAAAGATGGTGAGTACTCCTCCGTTCAGAAAAAAAGCCCTCCAGCAAAACTTGTTTGGTATTTGCCGATTATACCCAGATTCAAACGGTTGTTTGCGAATCCGAAAGATGCAAAGAACATACGATGGCATGCGGAGGGTAGAAAGAGTGATGAGAAACTAAGACATCCAGCAGATGGGCCTCAGTGGAGAAACATCAATAGACGGTACAAAGAACATTTCGGACATGAAGATAGGAATCTGAGGCTTGGGTTATGTACTGATGGAATGAACCCGTACGGCACATTGAGTAGTCAACATAGTACATGGCCTGTTCTGCTAGTGATCTACAATTTGCCCTCATGGTTGTGTATGAAACGAAAGTACATCATGTTATCTCTCCTGATATCTGGTCCCAAGCAGCCAGGTAATAGCATTGATGTGTACCTTGCCCCTCTGATCGACGATCTGAAGCTATTGTGGAATGAGGGGACCGTGGTATATGATGCTTATGCAAGAGAGAATTTCACGCTCAAGGCTTTGTTGTTCTGTACCGTCAATGACTTCCCTGCGTATGGGAACTTGTCCGGTTACACGGTTAAAGGAGCATTTGCATGTCCCATTTGCGAGGAAGACACTTGTTCGGACCGTTTAAAACATTGTGGGAAGAATGTTTATATGTCATCGACGTCTTCTCCCCGAAGATCACCCTTATCGAGTAACGAAGAGAAAGTTGTTCAATGGTCAAGCCGAAACTCGTGTGGCCCGTCTACCTCTGAGCTCTGAGGAAGTGTACGAAAAGGTTAAGGACATTGCAAATGTATTTGGAAACACATCAAAACCGGCGAAAAACATTTGGAAAAAGTGTTCTATCTTTTGGGAACTACCTTATTGGCGTCATATTTCTGTGAGACACTGCTTAGACATCATGCACATTGTGAAGAACGTTGGTGAGGCAGTGAGTGGGACTTTACTCAATATACCCGGCAAAACAAAAGACGGATTGAAAATCAGAAAGGACATGCAAACCATGGGTACGAAAGGAGTTACACCCACAAGAGAATGGGAAACGAATCTACCTACCTCCTGCATGCTACACGCTCTCAAAGGCTGAAAAGATTAGTTTCTGCAAATGTCTGCACTCGGTAAAAGTACCGTCTGGGTACTCTTCAAACTGGAAGAACATTGTATCGATGAAGGATTTAAAACTTTTAGGCATGAAATCTCACGATTATCATGTACTGATGTTACATCTTCTTCCGGTCGCAATTCGAGGGATATTGCCATCTGATGTCAGAAATGCTTTAACTCGGTTATGTTTCTTTTTCAACGCTGTTTGCTCCAAGGCAATTGACGTAACGTCTCTAGATGATCTACAACGTGAAATTGTTATCACATTATGTCAACTAGAGATGTATTTCCCACCATCTTTCTTTGATATAATGGTACATCTAATTGTGCACATCGTTCGAGAGATACAGTTCTGTGGTCCGGTATACTTACGGTACATGTACCCTTTTGAACGGTACATGGGTATTCTGAAAAGTAGAATGAAGAATAGGTATCGACCAGAGGGGAGCATTGTTGAAGCAACAGTGACTGAGGAAGTCACGGAATTTGTGACCGATTATTTGAGTGAGGCAGAGTCTATTGGTATCCCAAAACCACGACACTATGGCAGGTTTAAGGGTAAAGGTGTTATTGGTAGAAAGATCGTGCAAGTTTCGCGTCTACTTATTAATCAAGCACATTTGTTTGTCTTACAACATCTTGAGGTTGTTGAACCTTATTTGGAAACCCATATGGTTGAGTTAAGGCATCAAAATCCTTTGAAAGGCCACATTTGGCTGACAAAGGAACAAAACCGAGTTTTTATCCAATGGTTCAAAGATCATGTGTTGACATTAGCATCATCAGATCCAGAAGCTGTAAGCGAAGAGATCAGATGTTTGGCAATCGGACCTGAAACTAATATTACATCATTTGAGGGGTATGATATTAGTGGGTATACATACTACACTGCACGTCAAGATGCCAAATCGATAAACCAGAATAGTGGGGTAAAAATTGAAGCTGCTGCCACTGAGTACCACAGCGGTAACCGATCTCAACCAGTTAGTAATTGGTATTATGGTGTCATCGAGGACATCTGGGAACTAGACTATGACATTGATTCCTTTCTGTTGTTTCGGTGCAAGTGGGTGGACAACCGACGCGGGTACCAAAATGATGGAGGGCTTACCTTGGTTGATCTTTCACGGTTACACGGTTATAATGATGATCAATTTGTTCTGGGAAAGGATTGCGAACAAGTGTGGTATGTTGAGGATCCGAAAGACTGCAGATGGTCTGTTGTTCTTCCAGGAAGAAGGCCGGTTGTAATCGAAAATGAAAATGAGGATAACGATGAAAATGAGACTGTAGAGGAAACATCCTTGTTTCCTACTGGATTACCGGATTCGATTGATGATACCGAAAACGATTTGCTCTACGCACGATCTGACCATGAGGGGTGTTTGGGTAGAAAATATGAAATGATTTATGTTTTTGTACGTGAAAGGTAATGTTGTTAGTAGAATGTAGACTGTAATGTCATCTTAACTGTTATTGTTATGCATCATAGTATTTATGTTATGACTTTATCTGATGAAAATGCTTTGTTATTTTTTTTGCAGTGGATGATCACCCTATGGATGACCCCATTGGACGGCTTCTCATGACTGGAGAACCTGAGCCACAGCAGAATAGACCAAGTAAGCGGGTCACAAGAGGAGGAAAGAAGAAGAAGGACCAGTTAGCAGTACAGGAGACTGAGGCTGGCCCTTCACAGCAGACCGAAGAGGAGTCAGTTGTCCCACCAGAGGCGAAGAAGCAAAAGAAGAGAGGTGCAACACGTGGGCTGAAGGCTAACAAGGGCCCTCCTACAAAACCGGTGGACTTCAATCAGTTCAACCAACCCCATGGTAATTGGAAGAATGACTTCACCGCTTACGGTAGCCATTTGGTGAAGTCATATTGCAACATAAACCACAACTGGAAGCAAGTGCCTCAATCATTGAAGGATACTATGTTTCAGCGTCTTCAGGTAAATCTCTACATTATTACTATGATCTTTTGTGAAATAATAGAACATTTATGTTTACTTTACTAACTGAATGATCATGTACGTAGTCTCGTTTCTCCGTGGATCCCGCACTTAAAAAGGATGTGCTATCAGCGATGTCGAAACAGTTCCGGGACCACAAGAATAAGTTGGCTGACAAGTTCATCTACAAGATGCCTACTCCAGAAGATCCAGATGAGCCAGATCATGGTGGAGACGGTGAGAGACCACCATGGGAGGTTTACGAGGGCATAACAGAAGAGCAATGGCTACAATTTGTTGAGAGGCGTCACACACCGGAGTTCCAGGTGCACTTTATTGTCATACATACATAAATTAATCTTAATTTCTTATGTTTTTTTGTGTTCAATTTCACTTAACATGATCCCATTAATTTATGCAGGCTCTCCGTGCGCAACAACAAGCAAATGCTAAGAAGAATCTGTACCCTCACCACTTAGGTGGAAAAAGTATTGCTCAAAGGGTACCAGAATGGGAGCAAAAGGATATCTGCCCACGGATGGCTCATTGGATGCCAGTGGCAGAAGAATGAAAGTGTGGGAGTTAAGCCACATTCCGAAGAACTCTACTCCCGAAAATCCTCAATACGATGAAGCCACGAGAGCAGTTATTGCTCAAATGGTAAGTGATATCATTTCATTTTTAGTCAAACTGTTCATTTCATTTGTATATGAACTTATGTTAAACTAATAACTGTATTTGTGTGTTGTATTAGGGTGAATTAAGCTCTCAGCTCACCCAGGGCACCTGGACCTCACAGAGGAATGATGATCCTCTTACACGCGCTCTTGGTAAGAAGGATCATCCAGGTCGTGCCATTGGGTTTGGTGGGCACGTTGGTATCCGCCAGGCATTTGGCGTACCCGGGTCCAGAATCACAGGGAAAGTCGATTAGCTACGAGGAGCACCTGAGAGCGTTGGCTGAGATGGAGCAGAGGATTACTCAGAACGTCGACGAGAGGATCGCTCAGCTATGTCAAGGCTTCAGCCACAGCAGCATGAAGCCAAGAGGTTTCTCGACCACCAGTTGATCAGTCACCCATTCAGCAGCAGAGTGCACCGGTAGTGAGAAGTAGTGTCCACTCGGCTGATCCGTTTCCCTATGCATCTCTAAAGGTTAGACTAACATTTCAATTGAGTACATGACGATTAAGATTTTTCACTTGATCACTAATATCATCATAGAAGAATTCACAATTTTTATCTAAACAAGTTCCACATAACACTCAGGACCCACTGAGTGCCATCTGTTTTTACAAATTGGAGTAGAAGAGGTCATGGTTGCATGGGGAAAACTTTTCCCCTCTCTTCCAAGTGATATTGTGCACGGTGAACCACTCCGACATTACCATGCACGAGTGCTTCTACGAATTTGTTGCAGAGCATGCTGACGTCGGTTTACCGGTGCCGATCACAAAGACCTACCTTGCGTTCCGCACAAACTGCGACAGTGCAGTGGCCTGTACGATTGGTCAGACTCCCTGGGCAGGTATTACTCTTAACCCTTGCTATAAAACTATTGGTGTACCACCTTGCATCCATATACTTAATTATACTAATATCATAGGATATGAGCCGACCGAAGACTGATAAGGGCAAAGGAAAAAGAATTGCCGCCCTGTGCAATCAAAGGCATCCACAAATTTCGTGCTTAGACCTGCTTTGGTGGAGAAAGAATATTGGCCGGCTGCGACTAATATGCAGATTCTGCATTCCTCGTTGTTGCTGCTACCACCTGATTGTGATTCCCTCACTGTGGAAGATCCCGAGCGGATATTTCACTTTATATTTCAAGGAGAAGATATACATCGATTTGGGATGTATATGTCCGACTTCGAGGAGTGCTTCAGGAGGGATTGGTTGAATGTGTCGATTATCAAGTCGCCGCCATGTGAGTGACTTCTACCTTTTATTTTGAATTCATTATTGGTGATGAATTAGATGTTTGAATAAAAAGTTAATGACTAATGATATTGCCTCATAGGTGGGTGCATGATAAGGCGATCAATGTCTATGAAGATCAAGATTTGGATTCCTGTGTCCTGCTATGTGCAGTGAAGTCCAGATGACAAGTGATATGGAAGGCCTTATGCAGTATATGACGAATGCCCTCTTTGAATGTTCTAACAAGTCATTTATTATGCTGCCATATCATTCAGGGTATGATATTTGACTATTTCTCTTAGTATTATCTAAAACATATAGTTTGTGTTAGTTGCTTAATGATTCAACACATTGTGTAATTTGTGGACAGTCGACATTGGTCATTGATTGTGCTGGTGATGTTGAAGCACCCACGAATCTTGCAATTTGACTCACTTGGTAAGGCTGCCAAGAGACCGAAGATCTCCACCGCAATACTGGGGTAATTAGTTTGTTATCGTAAACAACAATTATTATTACTTAACATTAACTGTTTCATAACTTGCTACTGATGCTTAAAACTATATATATTGCTGATGTATATAGTTCCATGAGAGCTGCATTATCTCTCCAGATAACAATGAAGTGACATCCCTTGGAACACTGTCAAGGTACTCTATTAATTGATAAATTTGTGTGATAATGTTTAAACTTGTTTATAACTGTCAATATGTGCGTTTGTATAGTGTCCGGTGCAGCCTGGGGGTTCAGAATGTGGATACTATGTCATGAGATTCATGAGTGACATAGTAGGAGCGGCAAACCTTTTACCAGAGCACTCGTTAGACAAGGTAACATTCTTTGAAAGTTTCAGTTATGCTCTTTACATGTTGTTAGACTTGTACGTTTAGATTAATGTTCATTTTTTTTCAAGGCTTACGAAGAAGTGTTCAAAGGTGGTCAGTATGATGATGCTCAAATTGTTGAGATGCTTGAGGAATGGTCGGAGTTCGTCTGCACAAGTTTAATGAATTGATGATCATGAAGATGTTTTGTGAACTTTTTAGTATGTAATGTAACTCTCACTTGTATGGTGTAATGGTAGATTTGAATTGTAATGTGTTTTTTATTTGTAATGAAAGTGTAATTGCATTGGTTTTGTTAACTCTCAAATTGTGGTGCGTCGTTGGTATTAATTGGGAGCTTTTATAACTTTTTAAATGTGTGCTGGAGCTCCCTGTATGGATGAAGCTTTATTACAGGTCTCATTGAAACAAATGCGGTGAATATATATATATATATATATATATATATATATATATATATATATATATATATATCTAGGCGGAATGGAAAAAACAAAAAAAAAAATACCCCTATCTCGGCGGTTCTTAGAGAACAACCGCCGAGATAGACCCATGGTCAATCTCAGCATCGGTCAATCCCATGGGTCTATCTCGGCGGTTGTTCTCTAAGAACCGCCGAGATAGGTACACCTATTTCGGCGGTGCTCATTTCGGCGGTTCACAACCACCGAAATAGGCCCATTGGAACCGCCGAATAGGTCTTTTTCTACTAGTGAGTTACATGTCTAGTTTGGATTGTGATAGGTTCCATGAATCAAATCCCTCTCAGTAGGGTGAAATACCCCAAACCTAAGTATGTTAAGTAAACATCAATATATGATGTAGTAAGGCTAAAATATGCCTTAGAGAGGTTGGTAGACAATTTAAACCAAGGAAAACATAAGAAAATGCCTTAAGGGCAATTTGGGCAAAAACGTGCTCTAAGCTTGGAGTGACTTTGATTAGCACCCAAATACCATTATAAGACCTTATTAATATGTCAATGGACATTTTAATTCAATTACCAAAGAAAACCAAGCTCAAACAAGCTTAAACACAAAATGTGCTTTAAGACTCCTTAAAGCACCTTTTGAGAAATTGTCTTAGAATTGAGTTTTAGTGGCTAAATGCCTATGATTGCATCTTAATCAACATTTGTACTAATTAATATCACATTAGGAAGCCTAAATCAATGGGAAACCAAAAATTTCACGAATATGTGCACTAATTAGTGAATAGTGCCAAATAGTGACTAGTTTAAGTTTTAGTCAACATAAGTCAATAAGTTGGTCAACAAAGACCATGGACTAGCCTTAATTAATAAGGGGTCGGTTTTCTACTAAGGGTGGTGAGTCACCACAACATGTTAGCTAAGTTGGAAAAAGAGAGGGAAATAAAGTAAGGTAACTATTCCCTTTTTAGAAAAATATCTCATTTAGCTTACTTCCCTCCTCTTCTTTTTCATCTCTCTTCTTCCATCGGTTTCTCTTCTTCTCTCTATTCCAAAACCGAGAGTGCTGCTCCTCCATGGTTCTCCATCTTCAATCACTTACCAAATACACAATATCTCCAAATCAAAAACTAAACACATATATCTCTTAGTTAGCTCAAGCTCTAGCTTTCTATCTTTACAAAATTGGAAAAGCTTCATTTTGGAGCCATAAGAAAACACCATTGATGGAGGAAAATCAAGTTTGAAGAGCCCATTTGGTTCTCCATTCTCTCAAGGTAAAGAATATGTAAGAAAAACCATGTTTCCATCACTTATTCTTCATGACCGAAAATTACCTTCTCATGGAGCCTTGTTTTATCCATTGTTCTAGCTTGATTCTATTCTCCAAGGGCTAGAGGAGGTCCTTCTTGATTCATATCCAAGCCCACCTTAAGATTTCAAGGTAACATTCATTTTTTATACCTTAGAACACATTTTAACCTAGGTTTTCATTCCTTAAGGTTAGTGTATTGTTTAGCACTCATGTGAGTCAATGTATGTTGATTAGAACATTGGCAAGGTAAATTTAAATGGTGGCCGAGATTCATTCAAGAAGAAGGTCTAAGGAGGAAGTTAAGATAAGCTTGGGAAAACAAGGTAAAATGCTTGCCTAATGGTGGTTTAAGTTTTAAGGGATGGTATTTAGATAAGTACCAATGTAGCTTTAAGCTACATTAGGTAGTGGGTTATATAACCTAGGAAAAAGAATTTAAACAAGCTTATAGAACTTGTGACTAAGGAGCCAATGGGAATGAGTTAGTAATATAAGTCTAAGATGGATTTTAAGAACATTATAACTACTATGAGATTGATGGTGTATTTGCAGGTTGAAAGCTTTTATATGTGGGAAATTCAGTGTTTAAGTTTAAGTTATTTAAGGGCCTAAGAGCCATGTCATTTAAGAGCCTTAGTGCTATGCAATTTAAGATTATTGCAATATTGAGTTTGTTGTGAATGAGTTGGTTTGGGTGATAATATATGATGAGAAAGAACTGGATGTGTGTGAGTGTGTTGAATAAGGAAAAAAATGCATTTGGGCATGATAATATACTAGAGAAGCTATGACAAAATTTGAGTAGAAACGAAGTGTTTAAGTGGTAGTAGTGAGTTAAGATGCCCTAGGATTCACTTGGGGTCATTAAAAGAAATTTGAGTGGAAATGATTAACTAAGGAGTTCTTGAGGATGAGAATGACCTAGAGTTGTCTAGGAAGAATTAGAGGATTGGTGGGTGTATTGAACACACCAAAGTCATGGTAAGAGGAATGGTAAGACTTGTGCAAAATTTGGAGGAGAAGGTGTATAATGCTTTAAGGTGATTTAGGTATGAACTAGTGAATATATCAATGAAAGTGTTGGGAAGCTTGTGTAAGTAGTGATGATGCTAGTAGTGGAACAATAAGGTTTTGTTTAGATGGTAATGAGTGGACTTAGGTGATGGGAGTGAAGATTGAAGGAGAATGTTGTCGATTGTCGAGGAAATCGACTAGGAATGTATAAGAGAGTAAGATCACGAGAATGGTGAGTAAATTGAGTAAAAGGGATGTAGGTGTCTAAGGAGGGTGTAGGAAGGTCAAGGTAAAGAAACAAGGTTAAGGTGCTAAGAGGATGGGAAGAAATGTTTAGGTATGTGTGAGCCTCAATTTTAAACCCTATCCTATGTGGATTAAGTTGATTAGGATCTAATCGGGTTTTAGGTCCACTTATAACCTAAGATTAATAACTATGTCATATAACAATAATTATTAAAACCTAAGCTAGCTCACTGGAACCTATGAGTCGCCACCTAATTTTAACCTAGAGTAAATCAGGAAAGGTAGAGTTCGGGTTCGGGGGCTTGGTATTCGACTTATTTAGGGTTCAATTACTTTCATTACCCTTCCTAGGTCGTTTTCCTCTACTTGGTTTATTTACGGCTTATTACGAGTCGTTTTAACCTAAGTGCGCGAGCTTCTGTTTTTTTTTGTGTTTTTTAGCATTTTTGACAGAAAACTAAAGTGAAATTGAAAGATACCTAAACTAGGGTTTCGGAGGCAGAATTAGGTCGAATTTTGCTTACGTCCGTAGCCACGGACCCCATGTCCGAGACCACGGACCCCAGTTAACCTAATTATACAGAAGAGTCGAAATTAAAGGAAAACAAAAAAAATGCAAGGTCCGGGGCCACGGACAGGCTGTCCGTGGGCCCGGACATTGTTAGAAAACCTAAATTTTGAATTTTTTAAAATCCTGCCGCCGTCCGTGGGTCCGGGCTTACGGACAGGGAGTCCGGGACCCCGGACATGACGTCTGGGGGTGCGGAACGCCCTCGGACGGCGGCGTTGAGGCTGTTCCCGAAGGTGTTTTTGGCTCAAATTTTATGGGTGTGTAGCCTTCGAATTCAAGAGGATTCTTCACGTCGGGATTCTTCGGAGGCTCCGATGGTGCCGGTTCTGGATTGTGTTCGACCCGAGCTTCTGGTTGTTGATTGTTAAGGTGTTTCTTCACGTTTTGGAGGTGATTTGGTTGATGTTTGATGATTGATGATGTTGTGGGAGTTGAAAAATATGTTTTGGTGTTGATTTTGGTGAGATTTCAGTGTTTGATTGTGGCTCTGGAGTCCAAAAACGTGGAGAGAGAGAGACGGCTGCCTTCTTTGAGAGTCTAGGGTTCTTGAGGTTCTCATTTGATCATGGGATGAGGTTCCTTATATAGGCTTCCTTAAAGATTGAAAAATCTGGTAAAAACCGGGATTTACCGACGTTTTAGCTCAAGGGCTTCCAAAAGGAATTTGATTATGAAATTTTACAAATGGGTAAAGGATATATTTCTGAATATTCTAAAGTAGAATCGAATTTTTTGGATATTGGAATATTTTTAAATTCAGTTTCTCGTCAGATTCAATCAGAATTGCTAGAAAATTATTGAAATTCGAAAAATCAAAATTCCAACGCCACTATGCTTCAAATGTCATCCTCTGTTATGGTTAAAATTTAAAGCATTTTGAATTGATTGACCCTTATTTGGAGGAGAGAGAAAGCCTATAGGGGGTTAGGAGCCTCAAAAAATTACGAAAATGCCCCTGAGATGACTAAGCCTGTCCCTAGTACTCTGAAATGTGCCGATCGAACTGGGAACCCTCGCTACTAGCCTATTAGTAGAGACTCTCTTCCGGGGGGTTGAAATTTTGGGTATAACAGATTGCCCCCCGTTAACTAGACTTTGTAATGGAAATGAAAAGGCTAGTTGATGCTTGAGTGATACCCCAAAATTTTGGATCTTAAAAGACTGCAAGTGCAATCCGACAAGTTGCGTCGAGCTATTCTAAGGCACTGACTACCTATGAGTAAAGTGGAAGGGTGTCGAGCGGTTCTAAGGCGTCGACCACCTAAAGGCAATAACGAAGTAATGTCAGACTATTCTAAGGCGCCGACTACCTATAAGGATGATATGATGACAAACTATTCTAAGACGTTGACTACCTATAATGAATGAGATGATGCAAAGCTATTCTAAGGCGTTGACTATCTATCAGTGATTGAAAATTGGTGTTGGGTCGAGTTCTTCTATTCGGGTGAGTTCTGCTGCTCTGGTGAGTTCTACTGCTCTGGTGAATCTGAATCTTTGGCTGAGAATCTGCATCTCTAAAGAGTATGTATCTTCGGAGAATCTGCATCTCTGAAGAGTCTGTATCTTCGGCTGAGAATCTGTATCCTGAAGAATCTGTACCTTCGGTTGAGAATCTGTATCCCTGAAGAATCTGTACCTTCGGCTGAGAATTTGTATCCCTGAAGAATCTGTACCTTCGGCTGTGAATCTGTATCCCTGAATTATGACGAGGAGTCTCATACGAATAGATGCAATGTCATGATGAAAGTTGATTATGAAATGCCAAAAACGTGGCAAAGAGGATGTGCATGTCAAAATACGACCAAAGTGTATGTAGGAAATTTGTCCAAAACAAGAAATTGTTGAAAGAGGTGCCAAACGCGGTAGTGTTCGAAAAATATTCTGTTTAATGAAAAGGAAAGTGAAATTATCATTTCTCGACTATAGACTTCGGACTTGTAATTTATCTCCTATGAGATGAACAGCCACCGTGGGGTATGGTGTGTGATGTGAAGGTAAGGGCTTATGTGGGCCTGTGTAGTGGTGGTGTGGAGGTAAGGGCTTATGTGGGCCTGTGGTGGAATGATGGTGGTGATGTTTGAGCTCTGGGTTCCAATTGGTGTTGTCATGGCAATTGTGGAACCAACAATTGCCCCCAGTATTTTTCCCTTAAGACAATCTGAGCTAGGGTTCATGGCAATCGATCGTTCCGATCGATTGCCCCCAGTATTTTCTTTTATTAAACGTGTGAACGAGTCTCGTCCTCACAGGGTCAAGGCTTATGTTTTTATGTGGTGCTTCCTAACTACACTCGGTGTTTGGTGCTTGCACTCATTCCTCACCTACGGTCGCAACTTCTAGACCATTGAATTCGATATTTGATGAATTTACGCATTTGATCTGTTACTTTCACGTGATTGGACACACAACTATCAAGTCGGAAGTCTTTAAAGCTTATAACGTGGCCATGGGGTGTGATGGAGGACAACGGGACCATGAGGGATATTTGAGGTATGTGGAGCTTAAGTGGGTGACCAAAGCTGCACCTTGCGTCTTGTCTCGGATTCATCTTCCTTGTCTTGAAGTCGTCTAGCTGCTTTGTGTTGATGTTGTTTTGAGCTTCTGGACTTGGACTTTTGAAGTACACCATTTCTCTTCTCTTTGTCATTTGGATTTCATCGAGGCACTTTGGGTTTGCCTCTTTGTTTTGTCCTTTCTTGACTTCGCCTTCGGGTTCCTGTGTCTCCCGGTTTTGAGTTTTGAGAGCTGTTTTGATGTGAGCTCTTTGGATCCTGTGTCACTCTGGGACCATTTGCGGATCACTTCATCATGCTGATAGCGGCGTTGCTTCTTTGGACAGATGAGAACGTTATCTGAGAGTCTGACTCCTCGCTCCTTTTGGTCACCGGGTCGGACATTTATCATTGGCTGGGTTATTTTGTGGAGTTCATAATATCAAAAAGGGATATAAAAGGCCCAGCGGGGGTGCCTAGGGTTTAATGTCAGGGTTCACAAGCTTTTGGCTATGTGGCGCTGTACCTAGGTGCTTTGCATCCCTAATAGTTGTGTATCCATTCTTTGTTACTTTTCGCAGGTCTAAGAGTAAATTTACAAATTATCTCCTTCGGTCGGAGTTATACCGTTTACCTCACCTTTGAATGTGGTCTCGCCGGAGTCGTGTAAAAATGACGCGCTCGTTCACTCTTGGTTTTTCCCTCAAGTCACTCTCGTGAATTCTCACTCTGAGACTTGTTCGCATATTTAGACGAAAGGTGAAAGATGACAAACTTAAACTCAGATTGCCCTCAGTATTTATCCAGGGTTTATAACAACAATTTGACAAATGCAGACTTGAACCGCTTCGTGGGTTGTTTGGATGTTTTGGGGTGAGTAGTGGTGTTTGGTTGGACACGTTCATCTTTTAGAACAAAAGACAAGTCGTTTTGTTTAGTTGCCAAGAAATGACCGTTCCATAAACATTAGTTTTGAGCAAGATGATTTGGTTGAAGGTGTGAGGTGAACGAACACATTTCTTTTATTATCATTTTTGTGATTACAAACTGAAAAAGCCAAACAACTGAAATTTTAAAATCTAAACTTCATTAAAATGGAAATGTGATCAACTTCTTACAAAATTGAAAAGAGTAAACAAAACACTACTAGACTTTTGCCTGCTCAACAAATGGAGTCCTTTCCCGATAAGGTCTTCGCTTGTGCTTCAATGCTCTGTAGTTGTCAGTACTGTGTCCTGGTAGTTGATGAAACTGGCAGAACTGATGGAGATGTTCCCCGGCTTGGGTGATCCCAGGACTGGTGTGAGAGGCTGTAGTAAGTCTAGCTCTTGTAGCTTCACGAGTGCTTGACTGAGAGGCCGGCCAATGTCGGTAAACTGTCTCGGTGCAGAGAACCTCTTGGATCGAGGTGAGGCCTTGACGCTCTGCTTTGCAGCACTAGGTTTTTGTATGGTGCTCACTTGGTACGAAACTTGAGCTGCTTTGGCCGGTCCTGACTTAAAGGTCTTGATACTCACACCCTGGGCTTTGGGTTGTCCCAGCTTCAGCTCGCCTTTGTGAATCTTTTCTTCCATGACTCTTACCTGTCCCATCAGCATGTCGAAATTAGGGAAGTATGTGCAACTCAGCTCGTTGTTGTATTGTCTCTTCATATTGTCCACAATCATTCGAATTTGTTCTTGCTCATCCATTTTTGTAGGCATAGCAGCGGCCTTCATCCTTCACCGTTTGATGAAGTCGGACATTGATTCACTGTTTCCCTGTCGGGTACTGGCAAGGTCGGACCTGGTGACTTCAAGATTCTTAGCATACTCGAAATGGTGCAGGAAAGCCTCACAAACCTCTTCATAGGTCTTGGTGTTCATCCTCTGAGTCAAGTACCAACGTTGAGGTATTTCATCGAGATAACGGGCGAAAACCTTGGCCTTCTGCATGTCATTCAACTAGAGGCTGGACATTTCCCTATCGAACATCGCCAGATGGATCTGTGGGTCTGAGGAACCCTTGTACAGAGCAAGTGTGGGTAGCTTCAACTTTAGAGGGAGATTAACCTCGGGGTACGATTCCATAGAAGAGTAATCGAAACCAGCTGGCTTGCTTGCTTTTTCCATGCCCTCGATCCTTTTAGAGCCTTCTTGAGTTCTGCAGTTAGTTGGTGGTCTGTGCCGGAGTTAACCTCGATGTAGTCGCGCTCGTTCCCAGAGTCAGCAATCTTTCCTGAAATGTTTTCCTGATGACCAACCTCAAGGTAATTGATTTGCTTTTCAACTCTTCGATGATGGTGACATACTTAGCCTCCATGTCATTAGTGGTGGACCTATGTTTCTGTTCCATGGCTTCAAAGGCAGCAATGTACCTTTGCTCTAGGGCTGCAAACTGGGCCTCCATACTGACTGGGTTTCCTCCCTCTGCCATACTTGGGATTCGGGCTTATCTGTTGGAAAACAAAAGTGGATTGAGCTAAAATTCAGGACCGTGAAGAAGTTTTAGGTAAAAATTGTTTGGGCAAGAAAAGCACATGAGCTGGAATGTTTCGAAGATTGTGGTTCTTGAGCCGGAATGTTCTGAGAATTGGCGCTTAGGCCAGAATGTGTTTGGGCTAGAAGTAAAGCGCATGGGCTGAAGTGATTTCAAAACCATGTTCTGGGTGTGAATTGGAATTTGGGCCGAGTGATTATGATTGGGCCTGAAGATGATACCCGTGTCTAGGATCGTGGGTCAAAACCCGAGAGAAAAGTCTTCCTGTACTAGAATGGGCCTCGAAAAGGAAAAGCCTGAGGGATTTTTATGGATTGCTTCAGGTGGATTTGTTTTCCGTGGGCCTAGAACTAAATTGGTAATTCAAATTGGGCTGAAAGATAAATCACCTAAATCTAAACGTTTGGGCCGAAGCCTGAACAAAATAACTCACACATTCAAATCAAGCAGGGTCCTTTGGCCGCAAACAATAAAGCCACGATATCGGGTTGGGCTGAGTTGATGTAGGAGAAGTTCCTATCAATTTCTAGGCTGGTTAGTGGGCCGATCATGCAGGTAAACAAGGCCCACACAAATTCAACATGTCCTTACTAGATGTTAAGATTAAACCGGGTATGGATCGATCCGGAGAGGTGCTTGGGTCATGGGCCCAGGTCGCCACAATGGAATAGGGCTTGCACGCTATTCTCTTTGGGCTTCCCCGCTTTTTTCACATCACCTGAAGGTGTGCGTCTACGGTCGGGTCTTTGACTGACCAAACAATGGGCTAGGTAAGGACACTGCCAGGAAAACGCTTGGGGCTAAGGCCCGGGTATTAAGGGGGTGTGGTTAGACGACACCGTCCTCTTTCCCCCGCTTATTCACATCACCTAAAAGGTGTGAGTCCCTGACAGGGGACCCTCAAACGGCACCCGGGGTGAAATCGGGTTGTGTGGACCCTCGCTCTCATATGATGCAAAGGTGCAGAAATTAAAGTGCGCACAAAAGTAAACAAACAAAGTAATAAAGCCATAAATAAACAATTCCGAGTTAAGCCCTCTTTCTTAAATTAAACAAGTTAAAATTAAGAAGTTTGTCCCCAGCAAGTCGCCAGTCTATGAGCCTCGATATTAAACCCTATCCTATGTGGATTAAGTTGATTAGGATCTAATCGGGTTTTAGGTCCACTTATAACCTAAGATTAATAACTATGTCATATAACAATAATTATCAAAACCTAAGCTAGCTCACTGGAACCTATTATGAGTCGCCACCTAATTTTAACCTAGAGTAAATCAGGAAAGGTAGAGTTCGGGTTCGGGGCTTGGTATTCGTACTTATTTAGGGTTCAATTACTTTCATTACCCTTCCTAGGTCGTTTTTCCTCTACTTGGTTTATTTACGGCTTATTACGAGTCGTTTTAACCTAGGTGTGAGCTTCTGTTTTTTGTGTTTTTTAGCATTTTTCGATAGAAAACTAAAGTGAAATTGAAAGATACCTAAACTAGGGTTTCGAGGCAGAATTAGGTCGAATTTTGCTTACGTCCGTAGCCACGGACCCCATGTCCGAGACCACGGACCCCAGTTAACCTAATTATACAGAAGAGTCGAAATTAAAGGAAAACAAAAAAATTTGCAAGGTCCGGGGCCACGGACAGGCTGTCCGTGGGCCCGGACATTGTTAGAAAACCTAAATTTTGAATTTTTTTAAATCCCGCACCGTCCGTGGGCGTCCGGGCTTACGGACAGGGAGTCCGGGACCCCGGACAAGACGTCCGTGGGTGCGGACCGCCCTCGGACGGCGGCGTTGAGGCTGTTCCCGAAGGTGTTTTTGGCTCAAATTTTATGGGTGTGTAGCCTTCGAATTCAAGAGGATTCTTCACGTCGGGATTCTTCGGAGGCTCGGATGGTGCCGGTTCTGGATTGTGTTCGACCCGAGCATCTGGTTGTTGATTGTAGAAGGTGTTCTTCACATTTTGGAGGTGATTTGGTTGATGTTTGATAATTGATGATGTTGTGGGAGTTGAAAAATATGTTTTGGTGTTGTTTTGGTGAGATTTCAGTGTTTGATTGTGGCTCCGGAGTCCAAAAACGTGGAGAGAGAGAGACGGCTGCTTCTTTGAGAGTCTAGTGTTCTTGAGGTTCTCATTTGATCATGGATGAGGTTCCTTATATAGGCTTCCTTAAAGATAGAAAAATCCGGTAAAAACCGAGATTTACCGACGTTTTAGTTCAAGGGCTTCCAAAAGGAATTTGATTATGAAATTTTACACATGGGTAAAGGATGATATTTCAGAATTTTCTAAAATGGAATCGAATTTTTTGGATATTGGAATATTTTTAAATTCAGTTTCTCGTCAGATTCAATCAGTAATTGCTAGAAAATTATTGGAAATTCGAAAAATCAAAATTCCAACGCCACTATGCTTCAAATGTCATCCTCTGTTATGGGGTAAAATTTTAAAGCATTTTGAATTGATTTGACCCTTATTTGGAGGAGAGAGAAAGCATATAGGGGGCTCAGGAGCCTCGAAAAATTACGAAAATGCCCCTGGAGATGACTAAGCTGTCCCTAGTACTTTGAAATGTGCCGATCGAACTGGGAACCCTCGCTACTAGCCTATTAGTAGAGACTCTCTTCCGGGGGTTGAAATTTTGGGTATAACAGTATGTCCAAGAGTTTAGGAATGATGAGTAATAAAAGGAAAAGAGAGGAATTGGTGCATGGATATGCAAGGTGACTTGAGGAAGTTTTGGTAAATGAGCTGAAGATGGAAAAGATGATGTCTATGAAGTGCTCAAACTGTTAAGGAGGGAACACTTGGGTTGGTTGAAGTTTTGGTAAGGTTACAAGTTGGAAATGTAAGGAAATAAGTCCCAAGTGTTAGGAGTTTTAAAAGGATTGAGTGAATGTTTAAGAAGATCTTTGGAAATTGTTTTGGGGAGTTTGGTGGAAGTTCTAAGGTGAGTTTAAGTTCCAAAGTGGTATTAGGACACATGGGGGAACTTGTGGAGAAGTTTGGAGTCAAATGGGAATTTAGAAACAAGGTTCTGGAGCCGACCGACCTTAGGGACCGGACCTGCAAGGTCGGTCGAGCTCAGTTTACACTACCGGAAAGAGTTTCTGGAATCGACCGAACTTGGGGACCGGACTTACAAGTTCGGTCGGGCTTGTATTTTGTGTACGAATTGAGTCTCTAGAATCGACCGACCTTGGCAAGTTCGGTCGGGCTTAAATTTCCCACGGGAAAAACTCTCGGGAATGGACCGACCTTGGGGACCGGACTTGCAAGGTCGGTCGGGGTAATATTTTCAAACGGTAATAAGTTCTGGAATGGACCGACCTTGGGTAAGGTCGGTCGGTAAGGTCGGTCGACCCTTTAGTTTAAAAACAAAAGAAACCCTAAAAAAGTTTAGAGGTATTAGTGGTAACCCCATTAAGAGGGCAATGATGAATAGAGGTATAAAGACCTAAGGGATTAAGATAAGTATAAACTTAAAAGTTTAAGGTTAGGTTTTAAGAATAAGTTGTAAAACTTATGAGGTGTTAGGTGGGGAATCATTATGGGATAAGTAAGTTAAATAAGTTTAATTAAGTTAAGTGATTAACAACCTAAAACTGAATGAATGTTTTAGGGCTTGAGTATTTGGACTCCGGAAGAGAGTAAGCAACCGAACGACCCACGGTGAACGGTACAGTTCTTCTTGTGACCTGCTTGCTAACGAGGTGTCCCTCAGCTTGTGTGCTATTTGTTTTGTGTGCTCACTAAGCAAGATAAAGCATGCAACCGGAACATTATGTTTGTTGTATTGTTGTGTGATGTTTGAAAACTAACACAACTTACCGTGAGAACTTACTAACCAACATTTAGTAAGGAATTGAGTGAGACTCAAGAACGCTGAAATACCCCTAACCTTCAAAACTTAATTAAATGATCTATTAATGATCTAAGATGGTTAATAACATCTAATATTATTAGGGAACAATCTAAAAGATCTCAACAAGGCAAAACATGCCTTAAGATCGGTAAAGCCAAAAATGTGCTTTAAAGCACCATAAAGATTGTATGACCTCAAATAGGATCCAAAGTGGATCCCTAAGTAATATAATGAAGTAAGGAACACAACAAAACTATTCTTAAAGAAAACTAAGCTCAGAAGCACCTTGCAACACAAAATGTGCACTAAAACACCTTAAAGCAGGTTTTTTGTAATTGCCTTCTAAATTGGTTTTAATGGGCTTAAAGGTTATAATTACCTTTAAATATGATAATATATCACATTATATCATATTAGGAATTTAATTCCAGAAATTAATGAATTTTTACAAATTTAATATTAAAATATTAGTAAAACCCTAAAAGGGGGCCCGTTTGAGTCAACATTGAATAAGAATGGTCAAGAGGTCAAAGTTGACCCCTTGACCACATGGAATCGGCAGCCACAAGCAAGAGGAGGCTGAATTCGCCACTTGCACATACAAGGGACAAGTCTCCAACACCACTCCTTAAATTAAGGAGATTACCTTTTACCTTTCTAATATTATGGATTAAATTATACACATTTGCTCCATGATTGATCAGCCTCCAAACCATGTGAGACCACCCCTTTCCCCTCCAATAGCCGATGCCTTATCCCTTTGATGAGTCATTAGTCATTTACAAAACATAAAATAATCAAAAGTTACTCTTTCAATTATTAAGGCTCATTTCAATCATTCCCTTGCTTCTTGCTCCATTCCAGCCGATGCAGCAGCTCTTCCAAACTCTCTCAAGCCTTGTTCTTGATCATGGAAGACAAATATAACTCTTAAGCTTCTAAGGTAATGTTTTAAGGCATATTTTAGCTCTTTTTCTTCATCTCTTCACTACCAACACTTAGATCTCGTGACTTATCACTTCCTATGGCTTACTCTCAGTATTTTAGACCTTGAACAACAACCAAACTCGGCTGATACAAGTTAAGGGACCAAGGTTTCCCAAATTTGCATTTTAAGGTAAAAACATACCTTAAGCTTCTCTACTCTCCATCCGATTTTTCTTCTCTTGATTTTTATGAGTTTATACACTTATAATCTCAGATTTACATGTTCATCCAGTTGGTTAGCCATTTGTAGCAAGGGTGGCCGAGATCTAAAGGAAATACCCTTCTTTAAGGCATTTTCCAGAGTAAAACCTAATACCAAGGCAGCTTGTTGTTGTCTAGCTATTTCCTATGTCTATATGGTGAGTTTAACACCTTGTGGTGTGTTTAATTCAGGCCGAATCCCTTGCATTTTTAAGGTGATTGTTTGCCTTAAATCTTACATTAATTGTTCCTTATGGTTAAGCTCAAGCTTGGAGTATAACCATATCTTTTTTTGGTGTATTAAACATGTCTAAATGATGTGGTGAATTTTCCTTCAAGTGGCTGAGTTCATACAAGGAGAAAACAAGGTGTAAACACCTTAAAACTTATGATTTTATGATTTCTTAACATATATATTAATTATGCCGAGAGTGGAGTTAAATATATGGGTTATATTAACCTAAAAATGGAAAAAATGACTAAGATAAATTAAGCTAGTCATTTAAGAGATTTAATTAACATAATGGTCAAATTATGACATTATGTGGAAAAATAAATAAACTATGGTGAGGCCAGTTTTGTTGTAAAAATTGAGCATTTTTGTGTAATTTTATGTTATAAATCAAAGTTGTAATAAGGCCATGTCTTTAGGCCATTTTAATTTAAGTTTATAAGCTTATTTAGTTAGATTTATGCTTATACAATTAAGTTTGGGGCCAAACCGTAATTACTAGAAAAATATAAAGCCGTGGGCTTAATTTAGAGGAATTTAGGGTTTTTAAATGAATTTAATAAAATTATAACATTTATTAAGTTTTGGGTCAAAATTGTAAAAATAGAAAACTATGGGGTATTTTGTGATTACCGAAAGTTTGGTTCCAATTTGGTATCAGAAGTCAAAGTTGACTATATAGGAGACTTTGACCAAGTTTGGAGAATTTTAGAAATTAAAATACTACCTTATATTAAGATAGTTATTAAATTGTAAAAGATTTATAAGAGATGGGCTATAATGTAATTTCTGAAACTTTGGGGTACTAAATGGGATTTAGTACAGTCCTTAAGTTATATGGAATTTTTAGAAGTTTATTTAGTTAAATTTGGAGTTTATATGAATTATATAAGTATAATATGATATTTTATAACATTGTTACAAATGGATAAAAACCGAGATTTATAGAAAGTAAAGGTTAGGAATAATATTTATAACCTTTTGGTATTTTGGTAATTTTTGGAGTTATATAAGATTTTATAAAGATATATGTATAATATATAGTTTTAATGATGTTAGAAAACTATGTATTATAAATTTGAGAAGATTTGGTAAATATACAATGTTTGGTGGTGGGAATTTAATTAAAACAGTCCTAGGGTCTGTTCGAAAATTATAGCCTTTAAAAACTATAGGTTATAATTATATTAAGGTTTAAGGATTATAATGTAAGGTATATATTATAAGTGTAACAATTAAATATAATTTGAGGTTGATTTGTGATTTATAGAAGTTTAGTGGTATATGATGATAGCCGAATAACATAAGGGTTGTTTGGTATTTTGAAACAATTTACAACTATATGTTATAATTGTTTTAATGACATAAATGTCATAATATATGTTATAAATATAATGTAACATTATATTAATTATGTGGTGGATTTGTAAATATTTAAGAACATAGGTGCTGTTCGGAATATTAACATTTTTGAATGAAATTTATAATATGGTTTTAATGTTATAAGAGTTATAACTTTTATAATATAAGAGGTATTCATTAAAAGAATGAATATCTATTATAAGGCTTACCATATAATAAATAGTTTCATGGTACATGCATATAAATAAATAAATGCTATGGTGTAGAAAATATAATATGGTTCAATAACCATGTACTTTCATAATTAAAATGATATAAGATAAAGGGAAAAGAATTACAAACATTGGATATGGAATTCTAATGTTAAGAGTATACATGGGATAATAAGGATTTATATAATCCAAGGTATTGTTTACATATGAATTATACCACATTGAACTTGGAAAAAAAAAACAAACCTTAGAAAAATAAATACTAGGGTGAATGTATAATACATGACAAAGAATCATTCATGCAATAAAGAAACAAACTATATGATATACAAATATACACTAAGTTACATGTGATAACAAAGTTCAACAAAAAGTATATAAATGCACGAGACAAGACTATGCATGTAATATAACATTTTTCCAATCTCGAGTTAAGCTGAAAACCCGACAAACATTGACAGTTAATAACGGGGGATTAACCGGGAGTTATTAGTGACGGTACGGAGTACCGTTAGAGTTGTGTTGTTATGCGGGATGCTAATCCGTAGCTTATGTATTTTTAGACTGTTAGAGATGACACACGGAGCCTAGGATCTTGCTGATTCATACTCCACCGTAATACAATCAGGTGAACGGTATGTTGTTATGTGTCTCTGATTGTCTCTGAGGGCTTCCTCATTCAGACTTCTGTGTGATCTGTGATAAGATTGTTTGTCTGAATGTGTTAATTAATATGCATGAATTGTATATTTATAGCTGCTTGTTATTTACTGTTGTTGAGTTAACAGTATTGGTTTATATATGAACCTACATATAAAACGAACTAGCGGCTTGAAATACCCCAAACCTTAGTATGTTTTTAAACATTTAAATATGGTATATTAAGACTAAAAAGAGTCTTAGAAACTTAGTAAACAATTTAAACCATAGAAAACACATATAAATGCCTTAAAGTCAATTAGGGCTAAAATGTGCTCTAAGCTTGGGATAAGCTTGGGTAAGACCTAATGAGCTTACCAAGACCTTATTTGTATACTAATGAACATATTAAACCAATTACCAAAGAAAACCAAGCTTGAAACAAGTTAAAACACAAAATGTGCTTTAAGGAGTCTTAAAGCACATTTTTGAAAAAATTGTCTTGTAAATAAGTTTTGAATGCTAAATGTCCATCATTACTCTTTAATTAACATGTGTACTATATAGTATCACATTTGGAAGTCTATATCAATGGGAAATCAAAACTTTCACATCTATGTGCCTTGTTTTAGTGAATAGTAACTAAAATAAGCTAGTTTGTAACTATGTTTGCATAAGTATTTAAATTGGCCAACAAAGACTAAAATGCCCTTAGTAACATTAAGGGGGCCAGTTTTCTTAGTGGTGAGTCACCACTCTTGTTATTTTGTTAAACAAATAAAGGATGACTACTTAAGTATTATTTACTTTAACATATATAATATCGCTTAAAGTAGACTTAAACTTCATTCTCTCATTTCCCTCTTCATTTCACACGTCTTCAAGCTCTCTCTATCTCTTCTTGTTCTCCATTCACGGTTTGCAATAGTACACACCAAAACTCCATCTTTGACCACTTGTATCTCCTAGCTTACTTTGTCAAATCAAATTCTAAGACCACCATTCTATTCCTCTCATCAAGCTCTTCAATTCTATTCTTTCAAAATCTTAAGAGCTCCATTTCGGTGCCAAGAAAATCTCCATGGGATGAGCTTGAGCTCATCTTTTCACATATTGTTGTTCTCCTTTTGCTTCTAGGTAAGGAAACTCAAAGAAAATAACATTCCTTCATGTTATTATGTTGTCCGAAAATCACCACTAATGGTGCCCTTACCTTGCCTTGTTCTAGCTTCATTTCAACTTTCATGGACTAGGTGGAGTCCTCTCTTGATATATATTCAAACTCTCTTCAAGTTCTAAGGTAAAACAACTATCTTAATGTTTTTAAAACAATGTATAATCTAGGGTTTACAATGAGATGAAGCTTAAAAGATTGTGTACTCATTATATTGTTTTGTATAATGTTTAGAAGTTGACAAGCAACTAAAATCCTTGCTGATTTAGTCAAGGAACAAGAAAGAAGTTGTGAGGAAAGAGGTAAATGTGGTAACCTAATGTGGTTTAAAGTCTTAGGAGAAATGAGCTTATATTGCTTGTTAAAATGATCTAAGGAGCCAATGGTGAATGACTTAGTAAAATGTTCTCAAGGGCTTAGTAAAAGGCATATGTATTGTTGGGTGTATTTGCAGGTCAAAGGCACATATAATGTGGGAAATTCAGTGTTTATGATTTATGCATCTTAAGGGCCTAAGAGCCGTGTTATTTAAGGGCCTAAGTGCCAAGCAATTTAATTATGCACTATATTGTGATGTGGTGCTAAATGAGTGAAGTTTTCTTATAAGAATGTGTTTGATGGATCTTAGTGTTCTTGATTGTTTAATGGTGAAAAACAATGTGCTTTGTTTAGTAATGTTCTAGGAGAATTCATGTCAAAATTTAGGTAAAACAAGGAGTCCTAAGGGTTTAAAATGAGTTTTGGTAAGTTAAGAATGTTTAGAATGATTAAGTGTTCAACTAATGAAAGAAACATGCATTAAGGTGTTTAAGATGTAAAAAGGGCTTAGGCAATGTTCTAGAGGATTTAGAATGCAAAAGAATGTTTTGGGACATTTCAAGATCATGGTGAGATGGTATTTAGGACTTGTGTAT